>CP106722.1:178395598-179685397 GCA_025506655.1 Gossypium rotundifolium | reverse complement strand
AAATGGGTCAAAGCATGAAATCCACATGGCTTGGGCCAAAGATCACACGGCCATGCCCGTAAGAAGATTCGACCAGGGCCTGGACCCCAAAAAACACAACTGTGCCTTATCAACAGACCCGAACATGGCCTGGCCACGATTTACACGGGCGTGTGCCATGGGCGTGTCTCTGCCTTAGATAAGAAGAATTCTATTCGGATTAGGGTACTTAGAGGCAAAGAAACATATTCCAAAAGCCTATATAAAGACCCTAGAGGCCAACCTTTAGGGGGCGTTCAACTAGGCCAAAGAGCCAAGCAAGAGCAATTAAATTCAGGGATTTACTCGAAGAAAGCCAGTTGATTCATCTCGAGAAGCTGGAATCGTACTCAAGACGGAGGAACTCTCCTTCAATTCCTTCAGGGGGTTTTAGAGATTTCTTATGTTTTGTTTTATCTTTTCTTCTGAGATGTTTTCTTTTACAATTATGAACTAAACCCTCAGATACTTGAGGGGGATGAAACCTAAGACGGATCTTGTTATTGTTATTTGAACTGTATGATAAATACTTGATTTGTTCTTAACTATGTGTTCTTAATTCTTATTTTGGTATTTCGGGATATTGATTCAAGTGTGATGTGCTTAGGTAGAGGAGGAAGAGACCCTGTCTAAGAGTAGATCTAGCATAGTTAGCTTTGAGTTGCTCAGGCGCCTAGAGATAGGGTGACGAAAATCTATCGGATTAAGGTCAAACCTAATATGGGAGTCCATAGATCGAGTTAATGCAATTCTAGGGGTTTTAATTAGAAAGAGATTTCAATTAATCAACTTAGGGTTTGACGCTAGTAGCCTTGAAGAGAGGTATTAATATAAATTAGGGAATCCTACGAATCAAGTCAAGTGAATAAATCGCCCGGTTCAGAGTTAGATAACAAGTGAAGTCTAGGTGGATTCTTCCTTAGGTATTGTCCAAATCAATCGGTTTTCCCTCAAGTCCTTCCCCAATTTCTTATTTGTCTTAGCACCTTTAGCTTAGTTGATTAGTTAATTTTAGATTAGATAAGAAAAATTCCCTTAATTCGTAGGCTAAATAATAGAAAGAGAGTTAATATTAGTACTTTTGGTTCTTTTGGGTTCGACAATCCGGTCTTGCCGCTAGCTATATTACTGTTTGATAGGTGCACTTGCCTCCATCGTTGTCATAGTTAATTTCCAGGTTCGATCATTCTTTTTATAAATTTTAAGACTCGATAGACACGATCATGTTTTTAGCGTCGTTGCCGGGGAACTAAAATATTAAGAATGCTCAATTTTTATTACTTTAGCCATTTTTTTATTGCAATTTTTTTCATTATTATTATTATTTATTTGTTTTTACTTTGCTAATTTTTCCTTGATTTGCTTTTGGCAGATAATTTCAGTTTATAGAGGAGATGGCATTGAATAATTATCAGTGGCAATTCATGAGGACAAAGCCTACTGAAGCAGCCAGTGTCTTCAACCTTAACGCGGTCACCATGCTATCAAATCAGGTAGAGATGATGAATAAAAAGATTGATGGTGTATGTAATTCTTTGCAAGTACATCCGGTAATACAGTACGATATGAATGGAAGATGGGTGAACAACACAGAATATCTATCTTACAACCCTAGCATAGAGAGCGAACAAGTCCACTATATGGGTAACTATTCTAGACCTTAAAATAATTTTTATAGTGACACTTATAATGCAGGTTGGAGGTACCATCCCAATTTCTGTGGGATGATCAAAGTAGTCAAAGATCGAAACTTCCTCCAGATTTTCAACAACCACCTTACCAACAGGAACAGGAGTCGAACCTTGAGGAGATGCTGAAAAAATTTATAACGGTGTCAGAAACTCGTTTCCAAAACACCAAAATAGCACTTAAAAATCAAGAAGCATCGTTTCAAGAGATTGAAAACCAATTAGGGCAACTTGCTAAGCTGATCTTAGAAAGACCACAAGGTATCTTGCCTAGCAACACCGAAACTAACCCTAGAGAGCAACCTCAAGCAATAACTACTCACGATAGTGAAGGGTTAGATGTACCAACATTGACGCAAGAGAATGTGGTGGAATGTAAGGTTGAGGTAAGCCATGATAAACCAAACTCGGTAATTACAGAGTATCAACCACATGTGTCGTCCCCCAATGTGATAAAGAAAGACCACACAGAGGAATAATTCGGTAAATTTCTTAAACCTCCAAAGAAATTACATATTAACTTGTCGTTTCTTGAAGCTCTTTCGCAGATGCCAGATTCTAGACCTCGTGTCGATAAAGAAGAAATTCATGAGAAATGAAGGCTTTTGATCGATGAACTAGACCAGTGGAAGACACACTTCAAAGAAAAACTAAAAATAAACGAAGCAAAAACGAGGCAACTCCACTAGCAAACTTAACGATGAGACAACCCAGCTTAAGATAGGAGATCAGGTACTCAAAATCTTCCCAGATGGAATAGTCGAGGTAACTAATCCTAAATTCAGCACTTTTAAGGTAAACACTACTCGACTCAAACTATATATCAATAACTGAATTGATCACATGAGAAAGGATTTCCACCTCTTCAAACCACCATGATTGTGCGAATGAAAGGTAACTCTAGCTTAAGACTTTAAACGAGCGCTTCTCGGGAGGCAACCGAGCACTAACCCTACTTACTAGTTTAGTTTTATTTATTTCCATGTTTAGGAGCTGGTTTCCATACTCACACGGTCTTGCACACGCCGTGTGGGTACCCCAGGTAGGTAAAAAGGCGTGGATGTAGAAGTGTAGCAGCAGGACAAAATTTTTCTCAAAACACGGGCTGCATCTCTCTTTAAACCCCCTTCTTCCTTTTTCTTTTCCAGTTGTCTTTCTTCTTTTCCATTATTTACTTTTATTTTTATTTTCATTTTTATTTTTATTTTTTATTTTCGACATTTAGATTTAACTTAGGATAAAATAAAATTCGTCTGGCTACTTTGGGGATTCAAGTTCAAATGGCTCGAGGCACTCTCTACGTTTCTCTTCAACTCCATTCAAAATTCAGGAAGTTTCACTTCTCTCCCCGGATTTTGTTTTTATCACTATATTTTTAGTTTATATATCTTTGTACATTGAGGGCAATGTACATCTTAAGTGTGGGGGGTGAAAGTTTATTAGAAAAAGTGTCTAACTTTTTGCATTATTCTCAAATCCCTTAATGATATTCTGTCTTAAAGTAATTTTCTCATATCACTAATTAAAATGAAATTCTTGTTGATTCATGATTTTTATTAATATATTTTAGATTAAGTCATTGATAATTGTGTAATGATGATTTAAACTTTAAGATACTAGAGAATCAAGCATGATGAGTCTATTTTCAAAAACTAAAATTTTACTAGGTTGTCTACCTGAATCTAAATTGTTACCTTGAAGTTTGAAATTTACGAGGTTAACATCAAAATACCCATAATTTTTGTGAGATTTTGAGCCTTTTAGAGCATACATTCTTTTCGTGCTCACTTTATTGATTATGAGTGTGTTAACATTGATTTGTTATTCTAGAACTTGCTTCGATTATACATGCCAAGGCCACACTATTGATTTGATATACAGAGATGATTAAGGCACCTAGGATTTAACCCACTTACTCCACTAAAAGCCTACCCTCATAATTGAACCCTAGTGAACCCCTTTGATCCTAACAATCCTTTTTATCGACTCAGCCCACTAATATTAACCCGAAAACCCATCTTGTATTTGTTATCACCATTCCTTTTGACCACCCTTCTATCGAGACTTGTTTTGATTAGTTGTCTAATTATATTATTTCAGTTGTTAAAGTTTTATCTTACGTTGTTTTGGTATTTCAAAAAAAAAAAATTAATCAAAAATCAGAGTATATTCATTATTAGTTATGTGATTAAGTGAGCCTATATGTTTAATTTCAACATCTTAAAGAAAAAGCTCGTATTATTAGTATTACAAGTTTTCAATTGATGTAATTATTCAGGTTATTAGTCATTTTCCTAGTTAGGTGATTATCAATTCAATCTCGATTCTAACCCTTCTAATTCAGCCTTTATCCAAACCTTTAATCGAGTCCCATTACAACCATTTTTAAAGACCTTTTGATTTGTGTATCATCTCATTTTACAGTGGTGGAGATTTGATTTTCAAGCAAGCCTATGGTAATAACTTTTCATGTTTGACTTTTGAGAGCTTAATTTTTAAACCTTAAACACCTTGAGTGATTTGAGTGAATCTTTAGTGAGGATGTCAACTTTTGTCAATTTTGAATTAAAGGTGATTATTTAGGTAAGGGGAAACACCTATCTTTTTCGTGCTACAAACTCATGACTTTGATTGTTTGAATCTTTAGGACTCTTTGAGTTGAATTATCCATGTATAAATTATCTATGAATTATGATGAGACATTATTGATGAATATTATGAATTGAGGAAGTTCGTTTTAATTGTGAGTTAAGAATTTTGCTTGAGGACAAGCAAAAGCATAAGTGTGGGGGTATTTGATAAACCATAATATGAACATATTTTAATCTCATATTTAGCATATTTTTGGATGATTTATCCCTTTAATTATGGAAATAGGTGCTCCTAATCTTTTGTTTTCATGTTTTATACTCAGTAGAGCACCGGAGGATGAAAAGAACGAGAAACGGGCCAAAACGAAGAAAATGGGCCAAAGCATGAAATCCACACGGCCTAGGCCCAAGACCACATGGCCATGCCCTATAAGAAGAGTTCACCACGACCTGGACTCCAAAAAACACGGACGTGCCTCATCAATAGACCCAAGCACGGCCTGGCCACTATTTACACGGGCGTGTTCCATGGGCGTGTCTCTGTCGCAGATAAGAAGAATTCTATTCGGATTAGGGTAGTTAAAGGCAAAGAAACATATTCCAAAAGCCTATATAAAGACCCTAGATGCCAACTTTTAGGGGGCATTCAGCTAGGCCAAAGAGTCAAGCCAGAGTAGTTAAATTCAAGGATTTACTCGAAGAAAGCCAATTGATTCATCTCGAGCAGCCGGAATCATACTCAAGACGGAGGAACTCTCCTTCAATTCTTTCAAGGGGTTTTAGGGATTTCTTATGTTTTGTTTTATCTTTTCTTCTGAGATGTTTTCTTTTACAATTATGAACTAAACCCTCAGATACTTGAGAGGGATGAAACCTAAGACGGATCTTGTTATTGTTATCTGAACTGTATGATAAATACTTGATTTGTTCTTAACTATGTGTTCTTAATTCTTGTTTTGGTATTTTGGGATATTGATTCAAGTGCAATATGCTTAAGTAGAGGAGGAAGAGACCTTGTCTAAGAGTAGATCTAATATAGTTAAGCGGAGTTGCTCGCGAGCCTAGAGGTAGGGTGACGAAAATCTGTCGGATTAGGGTCAAACTTAATATGGGAGTCCATAGATCGAGTTAATGCAATTCTAGGGGTTTTAATTAGAAAGAGATTTCAATTAATCAACCTAGGGTTAGACGTTAGTAGCCTTGAAGAGAGGTATTACTATAAATTAGGGAATCCTACGAATCAAGTCAAGTGAATAAATCATCCGGTTCAGAGTTAGATAACATGTGAAGTCTAGGTGGATTCTTCCTTAGGTATTGTCCAAATCAATAGGTTTTCCCTCAAGTCCTTCCTCAATTTCTTATTTGTCTTAGCACCTTTAGCTTAGTTGATTAGTTAATTTTAGATTAGATAAAAAAATTCCCTTAATTCATAGGCTAAATAATAGAAAGAGATTTAATATTAGTACTTTTGGTTCCTTTGGGTTCGACAATCCGGTCTTGTCGCTAGCTATATTACTATTTGATAGGTGCAATTGCCTCCATCGTTGTCTTAGTTAGTTTCCAGGTTCGATCATTCTTTTTATAAATTTTTAAGACTCGACAGACACGACAAATCCCCTTTTCAGTGACTACAAATCCTAGCAATTTTCCGACCTAGCCCCGAAAGTACATTTTGATGAATTGAGCTTTAGTTGGAATTTTCTCAACCTTAAGAACAATTTCCTCAAGACTTGTACATGCTCCTTCTCTGTTCGGGACTTTGCGATCATATCATCAACATAAACTTTGATTTCTTTGTGCATCAAATCATGAAACAAAGTTACCATGGCTCTTTGATACGTTGCTCCCGTATTTTTCAATCCAAATGGCATCACCTTATAGAAAAATGTTTCCCACATAGTTACGAATGTGGTCTTGTCCATGTCTTTAGGATGTATCTTTATTTGGTTGTATCCCAAGAAACTATCCATGAAGGAGAACAGTGAGTAACCTGTCGTGTTGTCCACTAAAGTGTCGATATGCGGCAATGGGAAATTGTCTTTCGGGCTGGCTTTGTACAAACCTCTGTAGTCTATGCACATTCATACTTTCCTATTATTTTTAAGGACGGGGATGATATTGGCTATCCATTCTGAGTATTTAACCACTTGTAAGAAACCAGCATTGAATTGCTTCTTGACTTCCTCTTTTATTTTCAGTAAAACATCGGGCCTTATCCTTCGGAGCTTCTATTGAACTGGCTTGCACTCTTCCTTTATGGGGAGTTGGTGTACCACGATATCAGTACTTAACCCAGGCATTTCTTGATATGACCATGCGAAGACATCCTTGAATTCTTGGAGTAACTTAATGAGGTCTCGCTTTGTCTCTGAGGTAATACAAGCTCCAATCTTTACCTCTTTTTCCTCTCTTAAGCTCACAATTTCCACTGACTCTTTGTAAGGCAGGATTTATTTCTCATCTTGTTCTACCATCCTCAAAAATTAGGAGATAAGTTACAACCTCTATCATCTTCAAAATCTTGATAATCCTCCATACACATATCTTGCTCAAAAGGAGACTCTGAGTCAGTAGCAAAGTCACTCATATCATTAATATCTGGAGACCTATTATTGGGATGAAGGAATATATAAAGAATAAAAGAATCTAAGAATAATTATCTATATGGTATGATTATGAATGAAATGGAAATAATAAAAGAATATTTGCTCAAGATGATACGCAAAGATGCATTTTTATTGAAATAAAGATGTTGGACATAAGCTTATTTCACAAAAGAATTCTTATTGCTCTTAGGCTTAGAGCAATAAGAGTGTTTTGAACATTACTCTGAATTAGCTCTAAAAACTACAGGAATCTCTTCCGCAGTCCAATTGTTCAGAACACTTTTAGGTACATAAAGGTAGATGCCTGATAAATTTTCTCCCCCAATTCCTTCTTCGAATAAGGCATTGATGTTCAGATTTCCCAACATTTCTTTTGGTCGTGAGATGATAACCACTGGGTGGTTGACTTTATAGACCTTCTCTGTTGACCCTTCTTCTAAGGCGCATATATCTCCTTCTTCTGAGCCCTTGGCATATTCAAAGAATTCTAGCTCCTTATTATCCATCAGATTTTACACTAGAGTCCTGAACTCAATGCACTCTTGGATTTCATGACCCTCCTTAGTATGGATCTCACAGTGGTCCCTCATCCCTTCAGGTCTCTCTTCTGAATCCTATTTGATTAATCCTCCCCTACCATTTTCTTCCAAACCCTTTTCAGTGGGGTTTTCAGTTCCTCTACGTTCATCTTGGTTCTTTTTCCTCTACTCTTGATTATCGTATTTACCTCTAAATCAAAATGACTGGGTAATAGATTTCCTACCACATTAGGTTCCGATGGATCATCGAACTTCACAATGACATCTTGAAGAACCTTTCAATTAAATTTTTAAACGTAGTGTAGTTCTCGATTGAGTGTCCTATGATTCCCGCGTGGTACTCGCGTTGAGCATTTGTGTCGTACCATTTAGGGAATAGAGGTTGCATAGGTTTCAGGTAGAAAGGGGATACCACATGTGCATCAAACAGACTCTGGTACAGCTCCTTATATGTCATCGGGATGGGTCTGAACTGGAGCCTTTCTGTATTTGGCCTTGGGTTAGATTCTGACCTTAGGGGCCCTAATGGCTAGTAGTTATTGTCCTTGGTGGGCCTATCATGATTGGTTTTGAATAACCCTTGTTATATATTCTTGCATTATTCTCCTCATTTTCCTTCTTCCTCGGGGCTGATCTTTTAACACTTTCTCCCTCGTCTATCTTACCTCTTCTCATCGCATTTTCAATCATCTCACCGGACATTACTATATCTAAGAAGCTCTTGGTAGCGCTTCCCAAAATATGTTTAATGAACTGGGCTTTTAGAGTATTGATGAAAAGAATCATGGTTTCTTTCTCTAGAAGAGGTGGTTGGACTTGCGTCGCCACCTCTCTCCATCTTTGGTCATATTTCCTTAAGTTCTCATTTTGCTTCTTTTCCATATTCTGCAATGTGATTCTGTTGGGTGTCATATCTGTCACATGACTATATTGCTTCATAAAAGCTTGTGCTAAGTCTTTCCATGAATTGATTTTGGCACGACTCAATTGGTTGTACCATTTAGCTGCTGACCTGATCAGACTGTCTTGGAAGTAGTAAATTAATAGTTGATCATTATTGACATATCCTGCCATCCTTCGATAGAACATAGTGATGTGAGCTTCTGGACAACTAGCCTCATTATACTTTTCAAATTCTACTAAATCTGGGACCAAACTCAAGTCCTTGGCATCAATTCTGCAATGATAATCAACGTTTTTCATTGCTCTAAATTTTTTCCAACCATCTCCATTGATCTTCAAGTTGCTTTGGCAGTTCCACTCTTGCTTTTTCTATTTCTGCCATATCATCTAGATCAGGATCGGTTGGATTATCCCCCAGATTAGAACCAGAGCCTGTTTGGTAGTTCATTGGCGCCGACGTACCGACTTGATACTATTGGGGTCTGATTGTAACGAGTACCTTTCATGGGTACACATTTGGTTATGCTTGGACGTTTATCGGGGTAAAACCGGTGGCTAAGTGGGGTTCTCATTATCATCTCCTGAGTTGAACACGGTGCTCTTCCCTTTTTTGGGCCCTCCAACCATCAACTGAGTCAATTGGCTTATCATACTTCTTTGGGATTTCAGTATCTGATCCCTCATCTCCTGTTGTACTTTCGCCAACTATTCTTGTAGTTGAGCTTGCAATTCGTCTTGCATATCTTTTTGAATCTGTTCTAGCCTTTCCAATCTTTGGTCCATTACTTTGGTTTTGGTGCGAGTACTGTAATGATGTTCGGTTGGTTGGCTCTTGTTGGTTTTCAGATTAGTTGAAATAATTTTGTTTTAATTAGGGTCTTTTTGTGAAATTTAATGCATATGATGCAATGTAATGCAAATGCATGAATGCAAAAAGAGGCATTGACTCTGATTCAATTCTGTTAGAACAACTTTATTAGAAAATAAATTTCTCTACATAAAACGGATTACATATACGGCTTTGCCCTAATACTCAAAGCCTTAACCTTCCTAAGAAGCCAAGCTAACTCCTAACTCCTAACCCCGATCCGATTCTGATTCATACTTCAAACTTAGCATGTCAGCCTGAATTGCTAGGGTTTGCAAATGATTGGCCACCTCTCGTATTTGAGCCACTAATTCTTTCAATGAAAAGTAGCTATCAGAAAATACTAGATAAGAAACCTTCTCTACCCTCCAAAAATGGCTATGGAATCATGCTAACAGAAGTTGCGCACCCCCGATGAACATACTTTCACCTCTTCTTCGACATACATTCAAAGATCTGAAAGTTTCGACCAAGATTGCCGGAACGGGTGTGACCCTTTTATCAAGCCGGTCAAGCAAGTCTGAAACTGTCTTATCTACTTGCCCTAGTGCTTTAGGGAAGATTACTAACCCGTAGATACTTAAGGCGAAGATATCAACCTTTTCTTTGTGTCCGGATGTGCCAAAATTAGATCTCGTAAGCTTTTTCAAGGGATATATTTACTTTCTCCTTTTTGCTTGATCCGGGCCTCAACCCATTGCTCACTCATCCCCATGATGCTCATTAGTTTCTTTAGGAAAGTCAGGATATTGGCGGCTCTGGAGTAGCCCTTGTTAGCTTGAATCCTCGGGCACCGAAACAAAGTGGTATACTCCTCACAGTAGGTATCAAATCCATTTTTTCAAAAGTAAAGTAGCTGTAGGCGGGATTCCAAAATTGAGACATAGCTCGAAACAAATGCTTGTCCACTTTGATATCGAGTAGATAGGGCAAATCACCATAATTATAGTAAAAATAGCTGCTTGATTTCATCAACCTATTGAACCCATATCTCATTCAATTCTTAGAGATTGTTTTGGGTCACATTGATACGAGTGAAGTCCCACAATTCTGATACATACCCCTCCGTCAGAGTATCATCTTTCTCTAGTTGCGTTTTCTCGGACCATATTCGGACATCCACATTATCTTTCACTTTATCAAGAAATTCATTTTCCATGGAAAGCTCTCTATTTAGTAATCAAACGTGAATCAACACCTTTTTTATGATGAAAATGTTATGCAATCACAGTCAAAGCAAAACAAAACAAGTTAGTACATTTTATACAAAACTAAAATTTAAAGCAAGCAAGAAATAATAAACAAAGTACCTATTTGGATGACCACTAAGGGTTTGGTGAGGTTCTACCTAGGGTAGGCTCTTAGGGCTCATTATATGCAATTCGGTTCTAAAGTAAAGGTACCTGAACCGGCATATTCCTCGATCCTCACCCATTATAGGCTCATACGAACCGAGTTCAATTTAGGGGAATACATTTCCCTATGGCTATACGGAGATGAAAATCTCACAAAGACATAGGTACAGATGTATCTCGAAAGCGATCCACTATCCTATACAGAGGTGAAGACCTCACGAAGGAATAGTTTCTCACTCCCACTTAAAAGGGTATAACCGACCGATTATGAAATGCAATATGCGAAAGTATATCCAAAGACTCGAACCAATGAAGCAAATATATCAAAATGATGCAAATCATAAAAATGAAATGCAACGAAAGGATTGTAAATTTAAACCAAATTATCAATTTCGACAAAAAAAAAATAGAAATAATCAACTTGTGGCTTTACTACCTTATTTTGTCCCCAACGGAGTTGCCAAGCTGTCGAAACCCTTTTTTTTTAAGGTCGACTTTTATTTTAAAAAAACGAAAAATGGGAGTCGCCACCAATCCTTTTTTGTGAGGTGTAATCGGATCATCTCGTAATTTGATCGTTTTAACAAACGGTTTGATTTACTAAAACAAAGATTTTTTTGGTCTACGATATTTAGGAAACGGGTTCGGGAGTCGGTTACGCACAAGGAAGGATTAGCACCCTCGTGACACCCGAAATTGGTACCTAGCCTTGGTGTCGAAAATTGAAAACCCGAAAAGAATTTAAAAATACGATCCCTCTTTTTATAAATATTTGTGCTTAAAAAATGCTTGAATAAATCGAAATGTATGTTAAAGACCTGTCTTCTCGAGGTAACAAAATGTCACATCCAGTAAGTTAGGACACAACACCTCGAATCCTTGAGAATAAGCTTTTCTTTTATTTTTTTAATTCAAAACTCATGTATTTTAATTTTAAAAGGATATTCGGTTATTTAGATTCAACAAGAAAAATCAAAATCTAGTAAGTTAGGGTACGACTTCTAGAATTTTCAAATACAGAACATTGCCTATTTTGAAAATTTTCTTTTTATGAATTTGGGTGAAAATTAATGTAATATTTAAAATAATATACAATATATGATAAAATATTATAATAACAATGATGTAATTACAAAGATGCATACCATATTAGTAAACAAGTCTTGATAAATAAGTAAAGCAATAAAACGAAATGCATGATATAAAACAAACAAACATAACATAAAATGTTTAAAATGAATGGAACAATGAAACCATATATATATATATATATATATATAAAAGAGGAAACAAATGATAAACAAATGGATAAATAAGTAAATATTAGTAGTAAGAAAACACACAAATCAACAAATATTTATAAAGAAAATATTAACCTTACAAACTTTAATATGTATATAAAGCGTATAGAACAATAAATAAATAAGTAAGTATAATGTCAAGTTTAGATTTTAAAATGTGAAAAATAATAAAATAGCAAAGACGAGATAAAAATATAGCAATAATAATAATAATAATAATAATAATATGTGTAAATAAAGGAATAAATAATCATATAAATTCTAAATACAAGAAGAGTAAAGAACTAGATAAATGAATGAATGTAAAAATAAATAAATAAAATAAAACATAACAATATGCATATAAAAATAGAAGCTTGAAATTAAGAAAATAAAGGATTAAATTGAAAATGAAATAAAATTTAGAGTCTAAATTATAATAAAATAGATGAATAAACATAAAAGGGATTAGATTGAAGCTTAAATGGAATTTAAGGGCATAAATCAAAATAAAATAAAATAGGGACCACATTGAAAAGCGTGAATAACATGGAGGGACCAAATGGGGAATATTCCTCCTCCGAAACGGACCGCTCCAAAAGGACCGAATCAAAACTGAAATAAAAATTCTAGGGTATAAATTAAAAATGAGAAAAAACTAGATTAAAAATTAAAAAAGTGAAAGGACCCATAAAGCAAATAGACCATCCGGTCGAAAAACGCGCGGACCTTAATTGGAGCGGGTCGGGTAGGGTCGGGTCGGTCCGTTTCACACCAAAACAACATCGTTTAGTGTCAGTGGGCACTAAGCTAAAACGGCACCGTTGTACCACTATTTAAATTTAATTTTTTTTCAGATTTTTTCATTTCAACATTCTTCTAAAAAAACAAAAAAAACTCTCAACTCTCTCTCGCTCTCTAGAATCCGGCCACCGGACCAGTCATCGACCACAATGTCTGTCGTCAATCATCGACGACGGTGCCACCGTTCACGGCGATCGAAGAGCCCAAAAGTCTCTTTTCAAACCCCTCTCGAAGGGTTCACCTTCTATTTCAAAATAAAATAAAATAAAATAAAATAACGACCCCAAAAAGCTCAATTTCTTTAAAAGAACCATCGCACCGTCGAACCCCAAACCAAACCCTAAGGGTTCTTGGCTTTCGGCGCCGGAGAGAAACTCCGATCAAAGAGGGAGACGAACCATCTCTGGTAAGTTTTACTTTTTATTTTTATTTATTAAAAAAAATTTAGAAGAATAAGACTAAAAAATCACCTTTAGAATTTTGCTTATATTTTTTATTGATATTTGTCTGTAAAAAATTACATTTGGTGTTTGTGGTGGCTTTCTAATCAAACAATACAATATTTTTGAATTCTTTTGCTATTGTTCATTGTTGTTATCTGCGTCTCTATCCTGCTCCTTTTCTTACTCTGTTTGCAGGTCTAGGGAGTCAACGAGGTAGGGGGCTTGTCTATTTTGGTGCAAAGAAGGCCACCTCAGGCGGTGGGCGCACTGTGACAGCACATGGGGGTTGTGCCGTAAGAGGAACCCTAGGGTTCTTCCTAAAATTTGATTGAGTTTTGGGCCTGGGCTTAGGGTTTAGTATTTTGGGCTAGAGACTTTGGGTTGTTTGGGCTTTGTAAAATTGGACTGTTTATTTTTTATTTTTTTATTTGTAACACCCCAAACCCAGCCTAGACGTTATAGCCGAATCTGGTGGTGTCACAAGGTAGTATTTTTTTGAAAAGTGAGTTGTCGTCAAAAACCTCCTTTCTTTATCACTTCTTTACACTCTCTTATGCTTAATTCCAAGACATGTCGATCAATTTCAAACGTGATTCATCTTCAAAAGTTATTCTCTTTCAAGATGTTATTAACTTTCAAAACGTCACTTATTGAGGAAGCTCTTTAAAATAGTTTGCATATTTGTGCGTATTTTGTTAAAACGTTTGATCCGTTTTGAAAACTCGATTATCCTTACTACTAGCAATTGTAAATCAAAACAATAGAAATCGTAAATTAAAATTAAAAATCCAAAGAGGCCATTATTATAGTAAAATACCCCCAAAATAAAATCAAAATTATAATTAAGTACTAAGTCGAATTAAATAGGTCGTGTGGCCACCGCTGAGTTCTCCATCGCACCAATTCGCCTATGTCTGAGGTTACCTGTACAGCTAAATTAGAAGGGCGAGTTTACGAAAACTCAGTGTGTAATCCCATATAAAGCAAACAGACAGAAAGCAATCAAAGTTTGGGCCTAAGCCCTTTTCAGTATCAGTGACAATATCAGTTTGGGCTTTAGCACAGAAGTAATCATGTGTTTGGGCCTTGGCCCATTACAATAACAATAATCAGTACAACCACAGATTATACAGTATACAGATCCTACCGAGCCAGCCTTTACACTCCATCTCCGTCCAACCCTACACTCCATGTGGGGATATAATCAACCCACTAATCTCTACATTCCAAAAAGTGCCGAATGCGGTACTAAACAGTAGTTTGCAGATGAGCTGCCAGTAAATTAGGCTCGAGGCCTTTTAGTACACTTCCTCCGATCAAAATAAACCCCCAACCCAATGCAATGCAGTATACAAATATGATATGCTATAACATAATATCATGCATGTAATCAGGGCATACAGTATCAAATCAGTGAAACATCATCATGCGTATTCATATCAGTCATACAGTCATTTCAACCAATTAGGGGTCTAGGTAAGCTTACCGACCCTACAGTAAGTTCACAGTCATCCCGGGCAACCCGTGCAACCTTAACATCAAAACAGTGAAAAATAGGCCCACTTGCCCATGTTATCGGCCCGTGTGGGCCAACACGCCCGTATGGCCCACACGACCCAAAATGGCCTTAGCCGTATAGAACACACAGCCTAGCCCAAAATATTCCACACAAATGTGTGGTTTACTGTATGGGCCCACATGTCCGTATGCCCTACACGGCCCAATTCGGCCTGGCCCATGAATCGCACATGGCCAGCCTCGTTGATCACACGTCTGTGTCCGGTCACACGGCCTACCACACGGGCGGCCGCAAACTCGTGTGGCATCGACAATCCCCTGTTTCGAATTTTTTCCGAATTTCAATTTCGGAGTTGTGTTTACACACCTGAACCGTTTTGATGCGTTTGTATGCCGGAGCACCCTAATACCTATCAATTGATTAATAACACCAGATTAATTCCTTAAAACGCATTCAAACCGAATTGAAACGAATAGCTCATTATAATACGCATCCTCCAAACTTACCTACGACTCTCGAATGATCGACTAAGGTTCCACTCGCGTCTGGTCTCTTTCTTCAAAATTCGCTACTGCCCAAAAAGATAAAGGAATATTAATTAGAACCCTAACGACAACGATTTGCTAAAAACCAGGAACTCGCTTACCGAAATCACACACATAGAATCGTCAAAGGTAGAAGCAAGGAACACTATTGTCGTAGGATAAAAGATAATTTCGAGAGGGAAAAGAATAAAAAAAAACAAAGAGGAACAATTTGGCACCCACTAAAACAACACAATACCTCGACAGCACTTTAAGAAGGGGGTGTCCTAGCAGAGAAAAAAAGAAGCTAAAATTTGGGAAGAAGATCAAATATGATTCGCTAGGAAAAGAGAGTAATAAGAACGTTCAAAACTTTAGCAAGAACCAAAGGAATTTCGACAGCAACAAAGGGAAGATCGGAGGGGAAAACAATTAGTAGAAAATTCAAATAGGAATAATCAGTACAAAGAACTAAGATTCACCGAAAAAAGCCAATAGAGAAATTCGACAAAGAGAACCAAAAGCAGAGAAGGGAAAACTGTAAGAAAACTGGAAGAATGAGGAAAGGTAGCCGAATTTGCCACTACCAATTTCGGTTCTATCCAACCTATTCCACCCATATTTTTCTCCCCACTCAAACTCTTCAGAATTTCTATCAAACTACAACACCCACACGGCACAAGCAGTAAAAATAAATTCCATGCTTGCTCAAGGACTCGAACCCCAAACCTCTTGCTCCTTTACTTTCCATTTAACCACCAAACCAGTAGGCCCATTCTGATATATTTTACCAATATTTATTTATAAGCCTACTGACTAGAGATAGGGTTTATTCAATTAAAATAAAAAAAATTAACTTGGGACTTCTCACACACACCTAGAATAGTTAACCACTGTAGCAGACATGTATTTATGTCACAAACATACGAAAATAAATATATAAGAGATTTTTGGGGCGTTACAATAATACTAAGAGATCGAGAAGCTTTGGATTCATTCAACTCAAAAGAATGACGATCAAAATGTAGTAGACCCCAAGGCTCATATGGAATGACCTATCCTTTTTCGAAAATGATATTGCAACTATTACCTTTTGCTTTTCTCTCTCGCTTGAATTTGGTTAAGTGTTCATATTTTGTATATTTTCAACCTTATATTTAGTATTTCGTTTGATTTTTAAGTGAATTTACTTTGCATGATTTATGTCTCATTTACATTTATTAGAGTTTTTATATAGTTATGCTTGATTTTTATAGGATTTTGATATTTTATATTTAATTAAGTGTTTTGTGATTTGAATTAGGATTATGGGAGCTTAAGGTTCGACTTTGAAGACTATCGGAAACTAAAACAAGCAAAACTGAGCCGAATGGAGGTTGGAACAAAAACAAGCGACTTTGTCGAGTCAGTAGCTTTGCCCCAAACCATCGCCTTAGCGTGTAGTGAGGAGATTCCTCGTTGGCGCCCTTGCATGGTCTTGGTGCCCCAATGTCCCTGCCTCATCCTAGCGCCCAGCTCGTGCGCCCCTACCCAGAAGGCTCCCACACCCCAATGCCAACCTTGTCACTTTGATGTGTTTTGATCGTGTTTTGATCGAGTTTTAAGGGTATTTTGGTCATTTAAGAGTTTTACAACTTCAGGCTAGCTCTCGTAACCTAGTTTAGGTCAATTAGACAATATAAATATGATATTTTGATTGGGAGTTGGGGCCTTTTGCTATTTTCTCACATTATAGCTATGTTATTGTTTATTGTGTTTTTCGACTCCATGGCTTTCTAAACACCTTATTCTAGTCAAATGATTATCGAAGTTTGATTCAATAAATTCATGAAAGTTAATTTGTGCTTAATTTTTATTTATTCTTTAGTATTTGTGCATTTTTTGCTTGAATTACAATTGTTCAGATTTGTTAAATATTCAGTCAATATTTAATAGCTTCAAACGATTGCCTTTTCAATTAGAATAATTAGATCTGAAATTATTTCATTCATTCTAATACTTGTGATGAACTACATAATTGTTTATGTCATACTGTATGATTATGTGGTGTGGATGCCTGATCTAACTTAAATAAACCTCGTTGAGGTGAGTTTGTTGATTAGAATTAGATCTCTCGTTTTTAATGCTATTGGTAAGTTAAATCTTGGGTGTTGAGTTACAATGTTATTTATTGGTTAGGGAAATAATTTCAAATAAGTTGCCTCGTGGTTACTGAAGATAAGGAGATATTAGTTGAACGACATTGAGTCAACAAATAAAATTAATTTATTAAAAGCATTGAAGATATCTTTCCATCGACAATCAAATTTATGAATCAAATGAAGATTTTATCTTCGACTAAAGCTTTTCTCATTGATTTTCAAAAAAAATATTTATTGTTTTTTTTTTTTTGTTAAGCTTTTAATTCAATTTTAGTTTTGAGTTTCTAAAAACCCTTTTATTACTTAATTTGTTTTTACTTAAGAAATAAAATTATTACTAATCTATGTGCATACAACTCTACTTGTCGCTATCTCGCTAATTTTATATTTTCAAGTTTTTTTTTTTTTGTAGGTCTTGATAACCTAAGGAAATCCTCTTTTAGATCACTTCCCAAAGCACTTAGGGTTTCCTTGTAGAATAGAAAGAAAATTGGAAAGATGAAAATTAAAAGGGTGAAAAATAAGAAGATAGAAAATATAATATTTTTTTAGGTGTGATTGGTAGAAAAGATAAAAAAATAAAAGAAAAGAAAAATTAATTTTGTTTACATCCTTCGCTTGGTAGAGTTGAAAAACAAGAGGAAAGAAAATGAAACTTTTGAAAGATAAGCGAAAAAGTGAAAAGAAAATAAATTTCAAGTGTGCTTAATAAGAAAGAAAATATGAGAGATGATAAATTTCCATCCTAATGCATAAAAGTTAATCCTTCTAAATTGAAATGATGAGAGGAGAAAATAATATATTTTAGTTCAAAATTATACATTTTTCAATTTTTTTTTTTTTTTTTTTTTCAACTCTATCAAGTAGGTAAGAAAGAAGAAGAGAGAGAGGAAAGATGTAACAACCAATTTCGTCAATGTCAAAAAATTTAGTTTCAATGACAAATTTATTAAACCGAATTAATCCAAAAATTTTAGTTGAACATCTACGAAATAAGTTCAACAATGGAAAGTAAAATTATTTAGTAAAATTTTTAAATAGAACCAATATTAGAACCCAAGCATTACTCAATAGTTTCAGCCACTATTTAGTAGCCCTATCTATGTACTGAGTTTGATCCACACTAGGGCTTTCTTCAAATCCAATTCAAGAGGCATTAAACTTGGTTCCCACTTCCTTAACACAAGTGCCTTACCCTGATTCAAGCACCCAATCTCTAGTTTCTTGATTCGGAAATAAAGTTTCACATTGTTTACCCCATAATAGATTTGTAGCCTTTTGGAAAAGACTAAAATTAGGAGATTTTTCTAAAAGCTGTCCCACTAATCCATTCACCCATTGAGCAGAACCCTCACCTATAATCTTGAGGGGGACTAACAATATACTACTCATTTCTATTAACAAGAGGATAGAATTGCAGTGATTGAGAGCCACTAATCGAAAAAAAAAATCCAGTTTAACACAATTATTGGAAGCGTAATAAAAATAGCTCAAATACTAATTTTTTTATTACACACAAATAACACACATTATAAATATCTTTTCCTCTCTCTATACTAGTTGCTGCTAGTTTACAACTCTCACTCTATTCTTTCTTTTTTTCTCAACACTCACTTTTTCTTCTTTCTTTCTTTCAACATGCACTCCCTTTTTCAGCTGCTATTATACAACTCATAAACCATATTTATCGACTTACTTAAACTGACTTAAATGTTGTCGCCACAGCCCATTCTTATCCCTTAACCTTCATGAAATCAAGCTGTTACTTATCCATTGTTATGGATAATGCTCCAAGTCATTCCTAGCCAACTCATCATATTTAATTCTTAAGTAATTGTTAACAAATTTCCACGTTAAGCCAAGTTGCAGACAAATTCTTTTGATAGCTTGCTACCACCTTGTCTGCATGCTTAGCCGACTTTAAAAGTCGATTTGATTTCTAACACTCCCTATCAAACCGAGCTTTTCATTCCAAGCTTGTCTTTGAGTTTGTGGAATACGTCTGTTTTTAATGGCTTCGTGAAAATGTCTGCTAATTGATCTTCTGTTCTGCAGTAAACTAATTCCACATTTTTATTCTTCACCTGCTCTCGAATAAAATAATACATTGTATCGATATGTTTGCTTCAACTATGAGACACCGGATTCTTTACAAGAGATATCGTGGACTTGTTGTCAACATAAATTGTAATTGTATCTTATTGTATAATAGAAAATTCACCCAAAATATTCTTCAACCAAATTTCTTGACACGTGCATGTTGCAACAACCATGTATTCTGCTTCACATGTTGAGAGGGCTATTGTTTGTTGCTTTTTTGATGACCATGAAAATACAGCGGAGCCAATATAGAATAAATATCCGGATGTGCTTTTACGATCATCCAAGTCACCACCATAATCACTATTTGAATAACCAACCAATTTTGAACTTTGTGAGTGTGTATAAAATAAAACATTATCCATCATACCTTTGATGTATCTCAAAATTCTCTTTGTTGCAATTAGGTGATCTTGTTTTGGCTTCTCCATGTATCTGCTAACTATTCTCACTGCGTACATTATATCTGGCAGCGTGATAGTCAAACACCTTAAACTTCCAATGATACTTTTGAACGTTGGATTTACCGGCTCTTTAGATAAATCAACACTTAATTTCATACCTGGTTCGACTGGCGTGTCTACCGGCTTGCAATCTTTCATTTTAATTTTCTTAAAATCTATTCTGTATAATTCTTTTAGGACATAAATATTCCATCTTTCATTTGTTTCACTTCGGACTCCAAGAAAGTATGACATTTCACCAATACCTGTCATTTCAAATTCTTTAGTCATAGCTTTCTTAAAGTCATTGAACATACCTAGATTATTTCTCGTGAAAATCATATCATCCACGTATAAGCACACGATCATGATGTCACCAACTCCATTTTTCTTCGTATATAGGGCATGCTTGTATGGGCTTTTCATGAACCTGCTCTTCTAAAAGTATTCATCTATTCTTGTGTTCCATGCTCTCGGGGCTTGCTTCAGTCCATATAAAGCTTTCTTCAAGTGGTAGACTTTGTCTTCCTGTCCTTATTTGCTATATCCAAGTGGTTGTTTAATGTAGACTTCTTCCTCTAGGTAGCCATTAAGAAATGTTGACTTCACGTCCATCTAATAAATCTTCCATTTATTTTGTGCTGCAATATTCGTGAGAAGCCTTATAGTGTCAATTCTGGCTACCGGGGCAAATACTTCATCATAGTCTACTTCATGTCTTTGCTTGTAGCCTTTTGCAACTAATCTTGCTTTTTATTTCCCCACTTTTCCTTCTTTGTTGGTCTTCGTCTTGTACACCCATTTAACTTCAATTGGACTATGTCCTTCTGGTAGACTTGTTAACTCCCACATGTCATTTCTTCTTATTGCTGTAATTTCTTCATCCATTGCCTTCTTCCATTTGACATATTCAATTGCATCTTCATATGTTATTGGATCACATTTTGTCATTAAACATAATAATTAATAATCGAGTGTTGTTTTTATGGATTCTGTGACCTCATAAATATTGTGTATACAACGCATTCTTGCAGGTACTTCCTCTGAGTTGCTGGTACTGCTGCTGATTGGTGATGACGATGTTGTAGGATTTGTTGCAACAAGACTGGGTGGAGGACTTTGATCATCGTCTTGTTCTTGATTGATAAAATCGTCGTCTTTGTCATCACTGAAAAATAATCCTTCAATTTTCTTTTCTTCTTCACTCCATCTCCAGTAATCAGATTCATCGAATTCAACATCTCTTGAAATAATAACTTTCTTGGTGAGAGGGTTGTATAGCCTATATGCCTTGCTTCTTTTTTCATAACCAATGAAAATACATTTCACTCCTTTGTCGTTGAACTTCTTTCTCGTCTGGTTAAGAACATGAGCATATGCGATGCATCCAAAAATCTTGAGATGTCTGACTCCTGGCTTTTGATTGCTCCAAGCTTCGTTTGGCATCTTGTATTTCACGCTTTTTTTTGGACACCGGTTCAACAAATAAACAACATATTGAATAGCTTTCGCCCAGAAAGTTCTTGGTAAACGCTTACCTTTAACCATGCTTCTTACCATATTAAGAATAGTGCAGTTCTTTCTTTCAACGACTCCATTTTGTTGTGACGTGTACGCAGTTGTTAGCTGGTGAATAATGCCATGCTCCTTGTAGAAGCTTTCAAATAGTTTTGAAGTATATTCATCACCTCTATCAGTTCTGAGTATCTTAATGTAATGTCCACTCTGTTTTTCTACCACAGCTTTAAACTCAATAAACTTGTCAAGTGTTTCTGATTTTGTTTTAAGAAGATATATCCAACTTTTTCAACTAAAATCATCAATAAAAGTATGATAATACATGTTTCCACCAAGTGATGGTATGTCAAAAGAGACTTACTATGTCGAAGTGCACAATTTTCAATGGTCTCCTGGCTCGTTGAGTTTTTTCGAATTTAAAACTTTGTCTGTGTTATTTTCATTTAATACAAGCTTCACACAGTTGATCAGGAGGATTAATTTCTAGCAATCCATTCACTGTACTTTCTTTTGAAAATAACTTCATACCAAAAAATCCAATATGCCCAAACCTTAAATGCCGTAACCATGAAAATCCAATATGTACTTCATATCCTTTTTTTAGAAGCTGTCCAAAGCTGATGATGTTGCTTTTCAAAGCTGGTACATAATAAACATCTGATATGAACTTTCTTTCTTCGTCTTTTTGTGTAATAGGAACTTTGCCTTACCTTTGACCGTGGCATGCGATTCATCTCCAAATGTTACTTGTTAGTGAATATTCTCATCCAACTCTGAAAATAAGTCTTTTCGACCACACATGTGATAAGATATGAAATATTTTTACTTGATTTTTCACTTTCTTTAGCTACTGCTACATGATTTTTCTTCTTCACCTTGGGAGTTGATCTACACTCATAACTAATATGGCCATATTTATTACAATTATAACATTGTATCTGAGATTTATTTCCTTGTTGAAATCTACCTCTTCCTCGACCTCGTCCACGTGTTCCTCGTCCACCTCTATTTCTGCCTTTCTATCCTTTGCGATATCCTCCACAATTGCTTGTACATTGTCCAAAACTATTGCTAGCTCCTCTTTCATTGAAGGGCAAGTTGCTTTGCAAGACTTGCTCCAAATTTTAGTATAATCATTTTGCTTGATTTTATGCTCATGGGCTTGGAGGGAACCCACAAGCTTGTCAATTGATATTTGTGACAAATCTTTGATTCTTCAATGGCAACCACCACATAATCAAATTTGTGTGTTAATGATAGTAAAATTTTTTCCATTACTCTAACATCATCAACTGTTTCTCCATTCATTTTAACTTTTTTTACCACCGCTTTCACTTGGATGACATAATCATCAAAACTTTCTGAAGGTTTCATTTTCAACGCCTCAAATTTGGCTCTAAGGGTTTGTAAACGTACCTTTTTTGCCTTTTCCGCTCCTTGAAGGAATTTTTGCAAAATTCCCCACGCTTCCTTTGATGTCTTCGCATCTAAAATTTTTCCAAAGGTTGATTCATCAACACCTTAAAAAATAAAAACAACACTCTCTTATCCTTTTTACGAGCTTCTTTCAATACTCTTTTTTCTTCGTTTGTCAAAGTCGCTTCGACACCTGCATTTTCGGGCTCGACATATCTTTCTTTGACAACATCCCAACAGTTTTGAGAGCCAAACAAAGCCTTCATCTGGATGCTCCAATTGTCATAATTTATTTTGTTAGTTCCGAGATCTACGGTTAAATCATGTTTGCCATTGTAACATTGACAGGAACTTAACTCGGATACCTCTTGTTGGAAGCATAATAAAAATAGATCAAATACTAATTTTTTTATTACACAAATAACACACAATATAAATATATTTTTCTCTCTCTCTCTCTACTAGCAACTGCTAGTTTACAACTCTCACTCTTTTTCTTTCTTTGTTCTCAACACACTTTTTCTTCCTTTTTTAACATCCGGTCACTTTTTCAGTTGCTATTATACAACTCATAAACCATATTTATAGACTTACTTAAACCGACTTAAATCTTGCCGCCGCAGCCCATTCTTATCCCTTAACCCTCATGAAATCCAGCTGTTACTTATCCATTATTATGGATAATGCTCCAAGTCATTCTAGCCAACTCATCATATTTAATCCTAAGTAATTGTTAACAAATTTCCACGTTAAGCCAAGTTGCAGATCAATTCTTTTGACAGCTTGCTACCACCTTGTCTGCATGCATAGCCGACTTAAAAAGTCGGTTTGATTTCTAACGACAAGTACCTCCAACTGCATCATCTCCAATTTGTGGCATTCTGTTGATCCATTGATCTTTGAATCCTCCATTAATCTTTGAACAACACCCAAGAACAACAAATCATAACAAGAAAAAAAATTATCAAAAAGAGCAAACATGATAAAAGAATCAAAGGAAAAGAAAAGAAAATCTAAAATTATCTGTGCGTCTGATAGACTCAGGTAACATGCGCATCTTCAAATTCTTCTATATTTAATAAGAATTTAGGTAGTGAAATTGTAAACAATTTCCATCACGTAATGATACTCTTTGAATCACAAGCAAATGAGTCATTGGTAAGAACAAGACTAATATAAATAGCAACAGTACAATATTTATTTATTAATATCAAAAAATAAAGATGCACAAATGCTTTGATTCCCATGGTGAAGCCGTCAACACTTTAGATATCTTCGATTTTCTTTCTTCAGAATAGCGTAATGCTGTACGTATAGTCAACTTCTCTAAAGCTCTACCATTCTTTTGGAAATACTTTGCCTTCCCAATACAATCTCTTTCATCTGTAAAGTCTGAAATTTTGATGGACTTGAGTTTAGACAACAAGCAAGAAGGAACTTTCTCAGGCAGAGAGATGAGAGCTTCCTAAAATCAACAACATAAAAATGGAGTCAGTAAGACTTTTCAACTTGAAACCAAATGAAGCTTAAACTTAGAACAATCAATACCTGATTAAACTCAAGTTTTTCTAGTTCAGGCAAACTTGAGAGTAAAGTTTCAAGTCCCTTTCCCATTGATCATAGTATGGGCGTAGATCATTAGAACAATGTATCTTCAATTTGACCAAGTTAGCAAAAAACAGGAAGCGGTTCACAGCTTAAAAGAAGCTATGGCAGTCACAAAATTTGCAGTGTTTTAGTAAACTGTAAAGTATCTAAAAATCCAGACAAGGCAACAAGCAATAAGTTTTGTACAAGAAATAAGGTGAAAGAAGATGTGAAGAGGCAAACCTCGAGAGAAGTATCCGACAGAATAAGTGAACGAACATTACAGATCCCTCTAAAAAAAGTAGATCCATCAACTTCAAGACTGTTGGATATATCGATATCAGCTTTGACAAGAGATAGCAGATTCTGCAGTGAATACCCTGCTACTAATTCGTCGTCGTACTCCAGGTAGACTAGATTTGGGGCATCGATCATTATCCAACCATAGTCACTTTGATAGGTGTAAAGTAGAGTCAATCTCTTGAGCAAATGATGTGAAATACTGAAGTTGCTTATATTGCTCATGAGAAATTTCTCTATCACCAAATCTTCAAGACTGGTGCAGCCGGATAATAGACTTTTAACTGAATCATCATTCGAAAAATTAACTTCCTCAAGATGAATAGTCTTTATATTCGGGAAGTGAGCACCCTTGGGAACATCCAAAACAAAATCAAATTCCATACACAGTTTCAAAGTAACCAATGTCCTGCAAGTAAATAGAACAGCCGGCCGAGTAGTGAACTTGCCTGGGGAGATGTTTAAATCAAGATGTTTAACCCCACGATGAACTGCAGCAGATATCCACGCGTGAAAACGGTCAGGATCAATCATTGTTCGACATTTGAGACGAAATTTATCGATATTTGTCATATTATGAGTAATCAGCATTTTGTCCACAAGGCATGCGTAGCTATAAATGTCAATATGCCTGTAACTTGTATAACCCCGGCGCCACAAATCTCCTTCGAAATCAAAGTGGAGATTAGGAAGTAAAGCAAAAAGATATTTCCATCGGGTAGATAAAATAGAGGTCCTAATGACTTGTTTTGCAGAAAGGAATGACAGAATGTGAATTAAAATTGAATCATGTAAACCACTAATCCTGTCTACATTCTCCATTTTCACTTGCTTAGCCATTCCAAGTTGAATAATAAATAATTCTGTCTACAAGGAAGAAGACGGCAGAAACAGAAAAAAGATAAAGCCTAACATTAGGGTTTTCTTTTTATAGACTATTTTGATTAGTTGAATGTACGGTGCATTGAGTTTTAGTGTCTAGTTTTAATTATTAAATTTTATATAAATTTATTGATTGAGTATTAGTCCGTTTGGTACGTGATTGTCAATATAAGAGGACGTCAATTTAAGTATGCTTAAGCGTATTATATTTTTATTTATGAGTTTGGGTCACATAAATTATTCAAAACTTTCGTAACAATTCCTATAAATAATATACTTTTTATCATAAATTTAGAGAGTGATTGTTTATAAATAAGTTATGATTAACAAAATTACAATATTTTTATTGAATAAATATATTATTTTATAATTTATAACATGAACATATAAATAAGTTTTGTCCATACTTCTAAACTATAACTTTTTATAAATAAATATATTGTAACAGTTTTATAACATGTAAATTAGTTTTATAATAAACTTTTTACCATAAATTTAGATTTTTAGGATTTAAATAATATAATTTTATAATATAAGAATTTTTTTCATTATAATCATCCAAACACTCATATGTGTTCATGCTTATAATATAATTTTTATAATTTATATAAAATAACATTTTAAAAGTAAATTTGGGTGTAATTACCAGTGTAATTACTTCAATATCTCATCCTACCTCTAAAAATAGAAATTAAATATAATTGTGGTATTCCAATTACACCCAATTCAGTGAAACTCGCTAATTACAATAATTACCCAAATATATCACTTTTATGTAATTACAAACAATTACATTTAAATGTAATTACAAACACCAAATACTAAATTAAGTATCGTACACTATTTGTAGTGGATGGGAAATTGGTGACTAATGTCAATTATTATTTATTTATTATTATTAACCTATGGAGATTGTGGAAAGATTTACTAAAATTTTATGATTTTATGGTTAATTATTATTAACCGATGTGACTGATGATGATTATAAAAATAAGATATATTTGCATTAATAATGGTGATTTGAATGGGTGATGCATGATTAGTGTAAAAATAGTAATGACGGTGAGATTAGATATTATAACGATATTATAGCGTGAGACAAAAAATAAATTAAACACAACGCACCTCACACAATTGCCATCCAAATCTACCCCAAATGTTGAGTAAAATGATAAAACATAATTCAAATATTAAAGAAACATTATTAAAAAAAAATAATATCAGCCTCAAATATAATTCATAAAACTAACATATAATTAAAACTTAACCTAGTAATTCTATATATGGAGTTTGAGATTGAAAGTGAGAGATGAAGATTACTGATGATATCCTCTAAATTCATGAGAAAAATAGTATATCTAAAATTCAGTTTGACCAAGGTAGCAAAAACAGGAAGTGGTTCACAGCTTAAAAGAAGCTATGGCAGTCACAAAAATTGCACTATCAGTAGATATTGCAACAAGCAACAATTTTTATATATAGCAGAAAAAAAGGCAAAAGAAACAAAGCTGAAGAGAAGTATGAGAGAATAAGTGAAGGAACATGCATTAGAGATCCCTCTAAAAAGTGTTGTTGCATCAGCTTGAAGAGTAATGTAATATTGGAATATATGGTTTGACAAGAAATTGTAGATTCTGCAGTGAAGACTTGGCTCCTCTTACTTGGTCGAGGTATTTGAAAGAGGCTAGATTTGTATAGTCGAGCAACTGATGTGAAATACTTAAGTTGCTTTTATTTTCAGTCTTTTAAGACCATATCTTCAAGACTGGAACAGCCGGATAAGAAATTTTCAACTGAACCATCATTCAAAAATCCAACTGACTCGAGATGAAGAGTGTTTAGATTCGGAAGATGAACAAACAAAAATCTTTATCCACTTTCAAACTCACCAATGTCCTGCAAGTAAACAGAACATCCGGTAAAGTGTCAAGGGAGATGTTTAACCCCGCGATGAACTGCAGCAGATATCCACTGGTAAAAATGGTTAGCATCAACCCTTACCCGGCATTTGGGACGAAGTTTGTTGTATTATAAAAACACAACATTCTGTCGAGATTAGAAACTAAAGCAAAAACATATCTCCATCTAGTAGATAAAAGAAAGGTTCTAACTGCTTCTTTTGTAGGAAGGAATGATTAGAATTGAATCAGGTAAGTCACTTTCTTACCCATTCCAATGTGACGTTTGAAAAAGGAATAATTCTTCTGTCTACAAGAAAGTGAAAGAAGATGAAGCCTAATATTAGGGTTTTTTTTTTTTTATCTGTCTATTTTGATTAGGTATTAACAGTGGTGGAGCCAAGGGGCTCGCAGGTCCGACCCCTAAAATGGTGATTATTTAGGTAATTTATTTTAATTAATTTTAATCATTTCATATTTTGGATAATTTTTCTTTGATCTTTTTGCTAAGTGTTAGACTATTAATTTTGTTGAGTGTTTGTTTTTCTCTCTTTTTCATCTGAGGGTTTATTTCCGTATTTATAAAATACAGTCTATTGATGTGATGTACTAGAATCAGGTAGGCCCTATGCATATTAACACGTACCTTCTCTTAGGATTAGCACGTATCCTCCTAATATGAGTTCGCCAGACTAAGTGTATAGACGAACCATAATGGCAAGCTACATGATAACGTACTATATACATATTGAGATAAGAATAGATGGGCCGGGTAACGGGTTAGTCTAGGATCGAATAATGGCGAACACTATAAGTAATCTCTAGGCTTGGCATAGAAGGAATAATAATTTTTTAAAGCTTCTCAAAATTTTAGATTTAAAGATAATTAGTTGAGAGTAAGCTACTAAGCTACTGCAAATGTTCAAGAACATCAAAATCTACTTGACTTTAAAATATGAATTGTGTTTAGGTATATTCAATTTAAAAAAAATTAAAGATATGATGATTTTAAAAAATCACTTTTATAATTTGAAAATAAATTTTAAATTGAAGTACAATTTATTGAATGTATCCAAAGTTTCTTAAAACATATGATGATTTTGTATATGCATTTGGTACAAATGTATGTTTTGATATGAGTTTACTCAAAGTACTTTTTAATGATAAAATCATGCACATTTTTAAACTTTAAATTATTGATTCATCGTTGATGTAATTTGATCTATACCGTTAGATTTAAAAATTTTAACTATAAATAGAGACATTTCTCTCATTTGTAATCACTCATTCCGTACATTTGCAGCTCACATACCATTTTTGTCATTTTTCATTTAATGAATTAATACAAAATTAAAGTTGTTAATGGAAATCCTATATATAATATAAAAATACATAATTACAAATAAAAAATATATAAACATATGATAAAATATATATTTATATAAATAAAATAATAATAAATTGAACAAGTATATTTAATATATGATTAATTTTGAAACATTATATAAAAAATATAAAATAATATTTAATTATACTAAAAGTACTATTAGACATAAATATAATCATAATTAAATAATTTATTAATTTTATAAATGTTAAATAATTTAAATTTTTATTGTATACACGGTTTAATAAAATGTTCTTAATCATCATTTTATCATTCATGTTAGCTTGTTTAACCTTGGATAATATCCCACAAATTCCTTTAAAAGCGAAGAAATTCTTATCAAGGGCCCTTGAGTATCAGGTATGTTTGGTGCTAACACGAGGCAACAAATCAACTTGAGATTGCAGTAGCAGAAAATTCAACGGAAAGGTTGGCCATGTAAGTAGTTGAGTTGCAGCTACAAGATGACTGATAAATACAAGGCATAACTAAAATCCTAGAAATCAGAAGCAAAAGAGTCCCACGTATAAAAATTATAAATTTACATCAAATAATAAAAATGAAGCATGGCTTTGATTCCCTGCTGATGCACACAAGGTTTTGGATATCCATTTCTTTCCTACAGAAATGTGTGACGCCGTAACTATTATCAACTTCTCTAGAACTCCACCATTCTTTAGGATATACTTGGCCTTTCCAATACAATCTTTTTCATCTGTAAAGTTTGTAATTTTGATGGTCTTGAGTTTATGCAATAAACAAGAAGGCACTTTCTCTGGAAGAGAGCAGAGAACTTCCTAAAACCACAAAGGGAGTCAGTACGAGCCTGCAACTTAAATGGAATTAAGCTTAAACTTAAAACAATATATACCTGATAAACTCAAGTTTTTCAAGTGCAGGCAAACGTGAGAGTAAAGTTTCAAGTCCTTTTTGCAATGGCTTAGAATATCGGAATCGAAGATGACAAGGTAAGTCCAGTTTGATCAAGTTTGCAAAAACAGGAAGCGTTTCACATCTTAAAAGAGGCTATGATGACAGTCACAAAAATGGCACTGTCAGTACATATTGCAACATGCAACAACTTTAATATTAGCCGGACAAAAAAAAAGGGTGAAAGAGTATGTGAATAAACAAACCTCGAGAGAATTATCTGACAGAACAAGTGAAGGAACATCACAGATCCCTTTAAAAAATGTTGTTGCGTCAGCTCGTAAAGTTTTACATGCAGATATATTGATAACAGCTTTGGTAAGAGATTGCAAATTCTCCATTGAATACCCTGCTACTAAACGATCATAGTACTTCAAGGAGGTTAGATTTGGGGCATTAATCCTTAACCAACACTGGTAACTATTATGCGAGTAATGTATAGTCAATGTCTTGAGCAAATGATGTGAAATATGGAAGTTCCTTATATTTCCCAGGTCGCATTTCCTTGTGACCATATTTTCAAGATGGGGGCAGCCGGAGAAAAGTCCTTTGACTGAATCATCATTCAAAAACCGAACTGAGTGGAGATGAAGAGTCTTTAGATTCGGAAGATGAACATCCTTTGGAACATTCAAAACAAAATATTTACCCAGTTTCAAACTCACCAATGTCTTGCAAGTAAATATAGGCAAAGTACTTGACGGGAGAACAGAGGTGCTTAAATCAAGATGTTTAACTCCGCGATCAACTGCAGCAGATATCCACTCGTTGAAACGATTAGAACCAATCATTTTTATCCAGCATTTGAAACCAAATTTATTGACATTTGTTGTATTGCAAAATAACAACATTCTGTCGACGGAACACATATAGTTCTCAATAACATCAGTACTGTAACTTTTAATATTCTTGCGGCACAAATCCTCCTCCAAATCGAAGTCGATATTAGGAAGTAAATCAAAAAGAAATCCGCATCTGGTCGATAAAACGGAGGTTTTAATGGCTTCTTTTGTAGAAAGGACAGAATGTGAGTTAAAATTGAATCATGTAACTACTAATCCTGTCTACCTCCTCCATTTTCACTTGCTCAGCCATTCTAAAGCCCGAAGAAGTCGAAGATGAAAAAGGAATAATCCCGTCTACAAGAATGAAGACGGCAGCAAGAGAGAGAAGATGATACCTAATATTAGGGTTTTTCTTTTATATTGACTATTTCGATTTGGGAACCAAACTTCCTATTTATAGATTTAAGGAAAAAAAACCACATAAATTCCTTGATATATTAAATAAAAAGATAACTCTGTTTTCATTATTTATGTTGCATTTACTTTTTTTTCTCTAATAATAAACAAATAAAAAATTAGTATTTTAAAATTAAAATGTAAAATATTAATTATTTAGGTAAACTATTCAAATACTCGCTTAAGTCTTAATAAGTTTTGAATTTTTATATACTTTTAAAATATTTTATGGTTTTGTGAATTTTTAGAATTAAGATTAAATTGATAGAATGTATAAAAGTTGAAGGTTAGATTTGTTAAACTTTCTTTAAAATCAAGATTAAATTAATAAAATGTATAAATATTGAGTGCTAAATCTGTTATTATACCGAATTCGGCCTAGTGACCATTGACCAAATGTGTTTTAACAGCGGAGTAATTACAAATTGCAATTTGATCTAATAGGAGTGACCAAAACAAAAATGCCTTAAAACTTGAGTGTCTATCCGAATAATTTACTCTAATTATTTTTTATCGTTTCATATTTCTAATAATTTTGTTACATCTCCGGAAAGTGTTAGGCTATTAATCTTTCCTTATGATGATTAAGCTTTGATAATCTTAATATGGTGAATAGGAAGAATGATGATTCTTTAAAAATTTAGATTTAAAGATAATTATTTGAATGCATGCTAGTCCCTAAAAGCAAGTGATGATTTTGGATTTGTGCTGTGAGTTTAAAATAAAGTGTGTTTTTTTTTTTATAAAAAGAAATTAAAGGATATATTTTTGAGGGTCATATCCCATGCTAATATTTAGTGGTGTGTTATGATTTTGTCTAATTCAAATTCATTGAATCTATCTATCAAAATTATCATCACTTAAAAATAATTATAAAAAAGTTTTAATATTTTATGAAAAATTTGACTCTAATCAAATCAAGAATTGAATTTTAGCTCGATTGATATGGATATTATTGTCAATGTAAGAGGACGTGAATTCGAATGCGCTGAAACACGTTATCCTCCTATCATGAGTTGATGAGGGGCTATGAATAATTCCATACATTATGTTAAAAAAATAGATATGATAACAATACCCACAACTTTATTATGGTTGGTGACTCTACTAACAATAGCCACAACTAAGCTTTCCAAGTTATGAAATAGGAGCTGCTTTAAAGTTCGAGGGGCGATTGTGAAATCAGGTTGAATTGGACAATTTGCATAACGATGGGGGGTTGGTGTTGGTGGCATATGATTGAACTCGTTACAGTTTTCTTATAGCTCTCAATACCATAAAGGTGGATAGAAATGTTGGAGAATATCTTAGATGAAAATTAATTCATTCAAAGTTGGTAGCAATTTCTTCTTATGATTAAGGTTCAATTATGAGTTTACTCTTTTAAGAGACCAGTATATTTTATCTAGACTTAATTATTCAATGCAAAATTTTAAGCCGTTTTCTAGGCTCAAGTCTGATCCAAAAAATTAGTTTAAAATTTTCTCCAAGTCTAATAAAAAAAATGCTAAATCCAAGCCCGGCCTAGTCCGATTTGTTCATATTAAACTTTTTTATATTATTTTTTACGTAAAAATAAAATTTAAAAATATAATACAGTAAATACAATAAAAACATTAAAATAAATGTTTCTTAACAAATTGAAAATACATTAAAAAAATTTTTAATAACAACAAAATAATAGTAATATAATAACAAAATGGTAGCAAAACAACAATGAAAAAATTAGGCAAATTCGGGTTTGGCTGGACCGAGCTCGAACAAAAGACATACTACTCGAGGCCCAACCCATTTAGAAAACAGGTCTTATTTTTTGTCTAAATTTATTTTTAGATACATTTTTATTAAAATTCTCTCATTTTTCAAACAAACATTCGAACAAGAACAAGTTAATCCGTGTGTGATCTAACCTCATCATACACTTATTGATACGAATGATTTATTATTCCCGTAATTTGTTATATTTATACAACAAGATAGACAAAACTATGTCGTAAAATATTGGAGAATCAATAGAAGATGATAAGAGAAAAATAAAAAAAGACATAGCAAACAAGGGGCTGACTTAAGTTATGCATTGATATTTATTGCTCTTATTAGTTAAGCAATAACATTTACTTCCATTCTTCTAGCTAGTCTTGAGGCATCATTTGACTATTACTTCATTTCTACTAAGAGAATTTAGTCATACAATCTATTCTTCATTTTTCTTATTATTTTTACGGATAATATCATATGTGGTACTTATATTATATTTTAAAAATGTTTACTATGGTATTTAAATTATTAATATATGTTTTGTTATGAAATTTGTACTTTCATAAAATGTTCAATGAAGTATTTGTATTTTAAAAAAATTACAATGTGTACCTAAACAATCAATATATGTTTTATTATGGTACTTAAATTTAACACATATTTTTTCTCCAAATTACCAAGTCTGCATAAATAATATAACATTATGTGAAAAATCAAATAAAACAAAAGTTAAATTAAATTAGACATATAACTAAACATATAGTTGATATAAATGAAGTAAATACTAAATTTATATGAAAGTACAATTACTAAACTAAACATATGGTTAATTGATTTTTAAAAATAATTTTTTATCATCCATGAAAGTTAATATTTATTTCTTTTTATTAGCTATATGTTTTTTTAATTTAATTTAGTTTTTATATTATTTATGTAGACTTAATAATTTGGGAAAAAATTGTGTTGAATTTTTATTGACTTATCTAACAATTCACTAACGGTGTTGACATCAAATACTATAATAAAATACATATTGATGTTGATAGCTCAAGTATCACATTGTACATTTTCAAAATACATATATCACATGAAACCTTTTATGAAAGTACAAGTACTATAATAAAACACATATTAATAGTTCAAATATCATATTAAACATTTTCAAAGTGCATGTATCATATTTAACTTTTGTAAAAATATAAATACCAAATGTGACATTATCCCTTACATTTATGTCTTAATATTCAATTTGAAAAAGACACTACCAAGAGAATAAGTTTGTATTGGTAAAATCCTGACCAAATGGATGATTCATCGTAATGTGAACCAAACAACATTAAAATAAAACCAATAATTAGAAACTTATTTGGTTATCAGTACAGAATAATTAGTATAAATTTAAATTTAAAATAAAAAAATGAGTAAATTTTTTTGTAAAAAGTAAGATATCTTCAAAACAAGTGAAAATTTTCATTTTATTTATTAAAAATAGGTCATAGGATTAACTAAATATTACAAATTGAATTAGTTTATTACTAACATATTAAAATATTTGTAAAAATAAAATAATACTCCGACCAAACCTAACATAGTGTTTTAACCGCCAGCACATGAATACATTGTCGGGCATGTTGTAGCAACTGAGAGGAAGACAAAGAGGGGAAGCAACAAGCTAACACCAATCATATGTTCCATGGTGAAAATCTCAGACAATAGATGAGTTGGGATTTCAGGTTTCAGGTCTAGGAATATGAAATCTGATGTGAACTAGTTACAAGTTTAGAAGATTCTCTGGGAAAGCTTAGAGAATCCAGGCTTCTTAAGTTGATTTGTTGTAGGGCTTGTGTTGGGGATTTTGAACAAAAATAAACTAAAGTTAATAGAATCTTGAGCAACAAGGCTCGATGCTTGCAGAAGAAACAAACAGAATCGAGCTTGAAGAGCAAAAATGAAAACAAAGAAATGAGAGAGTTTTTTTATGAAATTCAATGATTTCATTAACAAACAAAATAAAGGCATTGAGCCATTACATATACCAGTTCATGAGCTGGTCAAAATGTTACAAACATTACCAAATCATCACCTACTACCACTAATTACATTGAAACTTGTACACTTTGACAAAGCTGATTGATCAGCTCAACATTACCTAATACATCAAATACATCACCAACTAAGTTCCAAACTAACTAGATTACATGACATCAACTAAACTAAGAAAACAAAACAGTAGCAAAAAAACTTCAGCAGCTGCATGCATGGCTCGGGCTGCTTCTCTGCTCTTTAACTGCTTCATATGCTGCATGCAGACCAACTTCAACAGCTTGACTGTGTTGCATCAGGATATGTCCCACAACTTTCAACAAAGTTAGAAGAAGAGTCAAATCACAAAGTAGAAGGCATTGAGGAAGAGACTGTTGGTCTCTTGATTAAAATGCCTGAGAAAAAACCTGCAAAGCCTATGGCAACCATTGAATACAGGTAGGATCTCCAAACAAACTACAAAGGAAGCAAGGCCATAAGATCCTGAAGAAGTAAAATATTTTCATTTCTGCTTTACATCTTTAGTTAACAGGTTCCAATTTCAGTGCTTCCCTTTTACATCTACAAAATGAATGGTAAATAAGAAAACTTTCTCGAAATTAGAAGCAAAAGTGTAGTGAAGCGGCTATTCATACAATGGCGAACTCTGCCTGTGAAATTGCGAGCTCTACATTTGCGAGCTTATCAAGGGATGTGAGCTCAACTCAAGTTGCTTGCTAAATCAGATGCGAGCTGTTATGTATTGTTCGCGAATTCCCAAAATATATTACAAGAAGGGTTCACATATACTGTAGTTGGTATTTTGTATTCAGCCTGCTTGCTGAGATCTTGCTAAAGCAAGCAGAGTTAGTATTGATTTGATTTTTTTTAGGTACTGATTTTTACCTAATTATATTGTGTATAAGTTTTGTCTTTGTATTTTCAAGATGTATTAGTGGGATTTGTTGAATTATTTATGCCCACTACACTCGTATATATTGTATTTCATGTGTAAAGAAAATGATGATGAGAATTTGATAGCAGTAAAAAATTCTGCCAAGTATTTTCTTTGTATTTATTCTCTCTACGTTTTTAAACTCAAACAAAAAGTGACATTCATAAAAGCATGACAAGAATAGCAACAAGTTTATATTTTTACCAAACAATCAAAATGCAGCATTACTTTGATTCCCTGGTGAAGCAAATAACTCATCGGCTATCTTCATTTTTTCCTCATCATGATAGTTTGATGCTGTACGTATTGTCAACTTTTGTAGAGCTCCGCCATGCTTTAAGATATAATTCACTTTTTCAATACAATCTTTGTCATCTCTAAAGTTTGAAAATTCGGTCACCTTCAGTTTAAACAACAAACAAGAAGGCACTTTTTCAGGTAGAGAGATGAGAACTTCCTAAAACCACAACACGAAATGTAGTCAGTATGAGTTCGCAACTTAAATCGAAGCTTGAACTTAGATTAATACCTGATCGAAGTCAAGTTTTTCCAGTTCAGGCGAACTTGTCAGTAAAGATTCAAGTCCTTTTTCCCAATACTCATATGAATGCTCACAATATAGCTTCAGTTCGACCATGGAAGCAAAAATAGGAAGCGATTCACAGCTTAAAAGCAGCTACGTTAATCACAAAGATTGCAGTGTCAGTAGATTGTAAAAGTATGTAAATATGCTTTCATTAATCAATAATAACGAGACTTTGATAGAAAAAATAAGACTATTAGACTAAGCAATTGTGAAGAAAACAAACCTTGAGAGAAGTAGATCACAGAAGAAGTGAACGAACTGTTGGATTTTTGATAGCAGAGGAAGAAAACAGAGAACAGAACAAGACAATGAAGCAAGATGCAAGAAAAGTTTTTACTTGCTCACAAACGTGCAGCAACGGAGCTTATGGCTTTTAGCTCATGTTGCTCTTTTTTTGCTCAATTTTTCAATAAGAAAAACAATACATTTATAACCAAATACATCACCAAATACTACCTCCTACCACTAAGTAGCCTAGTAACTTGAAAAACATTGCTTGTACACATAAACAAGCCACCTAAACTAGTCAATCAGCACCTAAAAACATCAAAACAATACCAACTTAGTTCATTTTCAACTAAGTAACTTAACAAAGTAATTAAACAACCTTGCTGTTACAGCAAGCATACGTGCTGCAGCATGCACAATTGCTAGCACGTACTTCATCCGGAAATATTACAGCAGCATGGTAGGCCAATTTTCAACACTCCTCATTGGACTCCATGCTGCGAATACAAACAATTTTTTTTAAACTTGGCAGTCCCAAAATGTTTGTTTCAAGCTGACCCTGCTCAAGCACTTCATTTTCAACCTTCGCTTCATTCTCAACCAAATCTGACTTACACACTTGACTATCCCAATCTTTTGTGCCAAAGATTTGTTCATCAAATGGAGTATTCTCCTCCTTCACAGTCTTGATTGGTAACTTGCCTTGTTCCCTTGTTCATTACTGTCCTGTTTCTTCTTGCGCAAACAGTTTGCGAGTATAGTTTGCTTGCCTTAAGTCTGCCATTTTGGCTTGCACCCATTTGAGCTTGCATTTAGACCGTAGGCCACTTCAGCTTGCACCCATTCAGGTTTGCATTTAGACTGTCCGCCACTTCGGCTTGCAATTCGACAGGCTCGCACTTTGCTTACTGTCTTCAACAGGCTTGCAACTTTACAACTCGCATTGAACTTCCACATGTTGGTGAGCTTGCACTTTGACAAACTCGCATCTTTGCATACTATCTTCAGCAAGCTCACAACTTTGACAGACTCGCACTCCGGCTTACTGTCTTCAACAAGCTCACAACTTTGACAGGCTCGCTCTCCGGCTTAATGTCTTCAACAGGCTCCCAACTATTGATGAGCTCGCACTTTTGATGAGCTTACATACTTTCCTTGAAACTCCTCCTTCAGCTTATTCAAGCTTGTTTGGGAGTCTCACAGGGTTGAGCTGTTGCTATCTTCTCTACAAGCAGCCCTCAAAGATGACAAGCTTTAACAGCTTCTTGTCTTTCTTAACAAGCAGCAGAAGCAAAAACAAGCCCTCAAAGACTTGGGCTCATGAAACCATTTGTTGGGTTTTTGACAACAGAGGAAGAAAACAGATAACAGAACAAGACAATGAAGCAAGATGGAAGAAAAGTTTTTACTTGCTCACAAACGTGCAGCAAGGGAGCTTATGGCTTTTAGCTCATGTTGCTCTTTTTTGCTTAATTTTTCAATAAGAAAAACAATACATTTATAACCAAATACATCACCAAATACTACCTACTACCACTAAGTAGCCTAGTAACTTAGAAAACATTTGCTTGTACACATAAACAAGCCACCTAAACTAGTCAATCAGCACCTAAAAACATCAAAACAATACCAACTTAGTTCATTTTCAACTAAGTAACTTAACAAAATAACTAAATAACCTTGCTGTTATAGCAAGCATACTTGCTGCAGCATGCACAATTGCTAGCACGTACTTCATCCGGAAATATTACAGCAGCATGGTAGGCCAATTTTCAACACGAACATTAGAGATCCCTCTAAACAATGCTGTTGCATCAGCTTGAAGATCATCGTCTTCAATTATAAAATGAATATCAACACTAACTATAAATTGCAAATTCTCCAGTGAATACCCTCCTACTACATGATCAATGTATTTGAAGTAGGCTAGATTTGGGGCATCAATAATCAACCAACAATTGGAACTATCATTAGTGTGAAGTATAGTCAAACTCTGGAGCAAATGATGTGAAATATTGAAGTTATTTATGTTCTCCATGTTGCATTTCTCAATGACCACATCTTCAAGATTAGTGCAACTAGAGAAAAGATTTTTAACTGAATCATCATTCAAAAACTTAATGAAGTGAGACAAAGGGTCTTGAGACTGGGAAAATGAACACCCTTTGGAACATCCAAAACAAAATGAATATCCAGTTTCAAAGCTACCAATGTCCTACAAGCAAACAAAGCATCTGGCAAAGTTTTGACATTTGTGTAGGAGATGTTTAAATCAAGATGTTTAACCCCACGCCACACTGCTGCCAATATCCACCCGTAAACATGGCAACAATCAACCCTTATCCCGCATTTCAGACGAAATTTATCCACATTTGTCTTATGGAAAAACAACATTCTGACGACGAAGGACAAAAAGATACTAATGCTGGAACTTTTAGGCCTTCTGTCGCTGGATGTAAACTCACCCAAATCAAAGTCGATATTAGAAAGTAAAGTAAAAAGATATCTCCACCTGGTAGATAAAATGGAGGTTACAACTGCATCTTTTGTAGAAAGGAATGACAGAATGTGACATAAAATCGAATCAGGTAAATCACTAACCCTGTCTACATCCTCCATTTTCACTTGCTTAATCATTAAAAAATAGTTTTGAAAAAAGAAATGAGTAAAAAAAAAAGAGAGGAAAAGACAATTGGGCAGAATAAGACGAAGCAGAAGAAAATGGGGAAAGGTACAATTTTAAACAAAAAGGAAAGACGAATGAGAGTAAGGATCATTAGGGTTGTAGGGAAACGAAGGAGGCAATGGAATAATGGGAAAAAAATTTAAGTATTTTTTCGTTTTTCTTTTAAATTTTTAGAATTAGAATTAAATTAACATATTTTGTAAATGTTAAAATAATAAATTTTGTAATTATTGAAGGTTAAATTTGTTAATTTTTTATTAAAACAAATTGATAGAATATATAAATATTGAATCACTAAATTTATTATTAGGCCAATAAAAATCTCACCTCAATTATCCATAACACCTTTGATTGATTAAATTGAAAAATATTAAAGGTATAGTTGAATCACTATTTTTATAATTTATCCTAAATTAAATTATCACATTATATATTTAATGCTTAAAATTTTACACAACTTAAAATAAATATAATTAATAATTATAATTATTTTTTTGAAAATTTAGTAATATAATAAAAATATTCTTGCCAATTCAAAAGCTTTTTAAAATCTTACATTTAAATATTTATATATATGAAATAATTTACATTAAGATGATCATAAAAACTAAGGTTATTAGGCACCAATAAAATTGTCACACCATCACATTTTAAAGACATACAATTATTATTATACACTCATTCATAAAGAAATTATTGTATGGGCCCTACTCACCACATTATTCATGGTCCATTTCTAATTATTTAATAACATTTCAATAATTTTATTTACGTACACAAAATTTTGGTATTTTTTTACTTTAAACCCTGAATCTAGAATCCCAAACACTAAACCCAAAATATAGAACCCAAAACTTGAATATTGAACTCGTAACCCCAAACTCTAGAACTATGAATCCCAAACTCGTAACTTGTAACTCCGAACCTAAACCCTTGAACCTTGAATCCTGAACTCTTAACCCTAAATTTTGAACCCAAACCTTGAACTGCAAGGTTCAAGGTTTGAGTTTAAAGTTAAAGATTCGGGGTTCAAAACAAAATAATTACCAAAATTATATATCAATGACATGAAAAAAATTGCATAAAAATTACTATTTTTTAAAATTGGTTTGACAAAATAAAAAAATATTAACTTATGAAAAAAATAAAATAATTAAAACTTATAAAAGAAGAAAAGATATTTGTTTATAATTTAAAAATTAATTATTTTAAGTAATTTAATTAAAGTTAAATTAAGTTAAAGAAGATATTAGATATAGATTAGTGTATAATAATACTTTGTTATCTTTAAAATTTAATGACATGACACTATTTTATTGGTACATTTTAAGATGATTCTAATATAATTTATTCTCTTATAGTAATTTCATAACTTTAAAATGTGATGATGTGATAAATTTCTAGTGGTGCCTCAAATTAAATTGTAGGTTGTAATATCAAGGGAAAATATGCCGTTCATATGATCAAGAAAAAAGTTATTAGTTCTCAATTAGAGTTTTAGAATGCGAAAATGTGTTGGTATTAATTTACTAGTTTTATCTATAAAAATATTCTAACTAATCCACATCTTTAGTGCCTTTTGGATGATGAATCAAGCGGCTTTGTTGATCGTAAAAAGAAGCTAGAATGAATGAAAGAGAATATGATACTTATTCAATGGAATTTTAATTGTCTAACGTAACAATGAAGAAAATGGAGCATGTAATTGAGTGTGAAAGCATTGTGGAGGCAGCTAACAAGAAATAATGGTGAACAAAGATGAAGTGGATTTTGATAACTCATATGAGGTTCTTTAATTAATGTAAGCCTCAATTCGACTAATAGAGTCATTACTGAACTTTGGAGAATGAAAATGGATTTAATGACTCTTAAATTAATGAAGTGGACAATGAGAGTCCAACCTAAAAAATAATCCAAGAGAAGATAAATTCTTAATTTAAAAAAAAAAAAAAGCATCGAGAATGCACTTTAATCAAATGTTAAAAAAAAACCTTAAAAGAAAGGGAATATCAAAAGGAGGAGAGAGGTGCAAACACTAATTAACAAAAAGTGAAAATACACGAATTTGTTTCTTATCAATTCTAATATTCAAAACCTTAGGGAATTTTGCACAAAAACTTTCATTGAACGATTAACAAATTATGATGATTTGATTAATCTTGAGGTATATAAATATAATTAAATTATAATAAGATTTTAAAGTACATATATTGTGACAGTTATTGTTTTAGCATGTATCATTTTTATCTCAATGGTGAATTAATTATTTGAATATAAAGTATCTTTCAAACCTAGTCAATTTATCATTTTTTTAATCAATTTTACCCTTATCCTTGAAAGTTTAGTCAATTTTTAAAAATTTAATGGAACCAACATAGTAGTTCGCTTCACAAAGCACATATTCTACATAAAAATTCAAAAAATTAATAATTTTTTTAAAAAGTTCACTAAATTAACCATTTCATAAATTTAGTACACGGAAACTATCATTAGTGTTATTAAAATTTTAAAATAAAGATAAATTTATTTTAATATGTAGTGGCTCGAAATTTTATAAATTATATGAATTATTTTTTTTACCAAAAAAATGATTTTATATAATTAAATATTTAAAATATTAGTTATATTAAAATTGTCAGGTCCATTATTTAAAATATACATTACTTCCTACAGCTACGATTGTTTCATTGGAAAACTTTGAAATTTGATAGCAGTTACAAGATGTGCATGGTGGAGATTTGGAAAAAGTTTGAAATTTGTGTCTATGATTCTTTGGACTTCCAAGTTTGTTTTTCCACATGGGTGTCAGTTTATCTTAAATCAACGTGCCTAGTTTACGCCATAATCAAAGCCATGCATGTTGGCAAGCACAAGTGTAATCTGCAGTGTCAAATTGAAAGGTTATTTTGTTTCTATGATTCCAAACCTTTACATTGCTGTCGAGTTCGCATTTGGTCAGTTTATCTGATGCCAAATGGTTTATTTCTTTGTTCTTTGTGTAAGGAGGTTGGAATCTTGCTGTTTTGAGAAAGATCATGAATCAAGTTAAGAGGCCAATATTGGGTTCAAGTAAGAATCTTGAATTGTGAAACCAAATAAGAGATTCTTTTCCACCATAGCTAATTCATTCCTTGTAAGCTACAAATATGGTTAACTATTGATTCCTGTGTGCCAGCCTAGCAAAAGAATAAGAATATTCTAGGTACTATAAATTTGCACACAACATTGCCTGAAAGTTATCACTTACAGTCTCCTTCTCAACTTCGAAATATGGCTCAAATCCCAATTTTCCCCATTTCTATTCTATTTATCTGTTTCATAACCTTCTTTCAAGCCTCTTCTGCAAGTTCCAAACCCACTGGTCTAAGCATGAAGCTCATCCGAAGGGACTTATTGTTCCCTGGAAACCTCACTACATTCCAAAGAATAAGAAGATTGGTGCAACTTTCAGTTAGAGCTCAAAATTTCGATTCTTTTTCGAGTCTCAATCAATCAGAGGATAATGTCCTAGTACATTTACCATTACGTCGTGTTCCTAAGGATTTAGCATATGTGGTCGAGTTTAAAATTGGAAACAAGCCCCAAACGGTGAAGTTGCTGATGGATACAGGAAGTAGTCTGATTTGGACACAGTGTGCGCCTTGCATAAAATGCTACCAACAGAAGACCTCCCTTTACAACTCTCGAATTTCCATGACCTACAGGAAGCTTCCATGCAGTCACCCACTTTGTCAGGGCGGAAACAGTCCGTTCAGGTGTCATAATAACGAATGCGTCAACGACATCCGATATGGTGATCTGTCTCAGCCTACTACACCTAGAACCAAAGGTGTTGCATCTTTCGAAACATTCCATATTCCTGTTGATTCCTCCCACATTAGAGTGATTAATGATATGATTTTAGGATGCTCCAATGACAACTCAGATACTAGTTTTGAGAATAGTCAGATTTCAGGAATTCTAGGATTAAGCAGGGGACCAGATGGACTAACAAGCCAGTTAGCCAAGAGAGGCATCATTCAGAATCGATTCTCATATTGCTTAGTCCCTTTCCATGATGAATTGAAGCGACCAAGTATCCTAAGGTTCGGAGACGGCATCCCCCAACCCGACCTGTCGAAAATCTTCGATCAACTCCCTTCCTAAATACCAATTACAACCATTACTACGTTGAATTGTTAGATATCAGCGTAGGACTCCAAAAATAGGGTTTGAGTCAATACATTGAATGTTCGAGCTTAGGAAGGATGGCTAAGTTGGTTCACTCATAGACTCAGGGCTCTGGTTAGCAGAATTGATGAAAACACCGTAAGACGCAATGCATACCAGGAAGTGATAGAAGCGTTTAAGGTTTATTATGATAAAAAAAACATCCGAAGAAAGGTCGGCCAAGTGGCAGAAAAGTTTGAGGTATATTACTATTTACAAGGCTGGTTTTAGACAATGACCCTACATTTCAAGGGTAGTGACTATCTCATAGATGGAAAATATATGCACTACTTCTCCGACGAAAAGAAAGGGAGGGTATTTTTGCGTGGCGGTGTCCAAATCATCAAAAACTATATTAGGAGCATGGCAGCAACAAAACATGCGTATCATTTATGATACGAACGGTAGTAGATTGCAATGGGCTACAGAGACTTGTGCTAATGATCACAGCCCATGATTGAATTCTAGTTTTAACATCTTCCTTGAAATCATCAGTTAATAAAGGGCTTGTTTAACATGGTTCAGTCTCAATAAATTTGCTAGTGCGAACTTCGATTTGGTATTTGATCGTGCAAGTATTTATTTCTTATACGAAGAAAGTAACTAAAATAATCATGACATAACTTTAGATGGACCAACTTGCAAAAATTGGAAGAGATTCATAGCTATTAAGGAGCCATGTGAAACATTGCACTGTTAAGTGTTAACTGAATCATCATTGGAAAACTCGATTAATTTGAGATGAGTAGTCTTTGGATTCTGTAAACAAACATCCTTTGAAACATACAAAAGAAAATTAATACCCAGTTTCAAGGTTATCAATGTCCTGCAAGTAACCAACACACCTGACAAAATGAACTTAACATGCGAGATGTCTAACCCCCAAGATTTTCATTTATGCTTTTTGGGTTGTAATTTGTTTTACATCTTTTGATCATAACAGGTTCCCTTTTGACTATTTCTTCCTTTTCTTTTCCATTTTAAATGTTCTCTTTTACATCTACAAGATACTGATAAAAATACAAGACAGGAATAATATCTTTGAAAATAGAACCAAAAGAGTCAATTCTTATATAAAAGCAAATATAGCTAAAAATAACAATTTTGTATTACATCAATGCAACATTGATTTGATTTCCTTAGTGAAGCCAACAACATTTTGGATATCTTTAACTTTTCTAGAGGTCTACAATGCTTTAAGAAAAACTTTGCCTTTTCCATTTCTACCTTCAAAGTTGGAAATTTCCATCACCTTGAGTTTAAATATCAGACACAGAGCTGAGCGGTTCCTAAAACCACAACATAAAATGGAGTCAGTTAAAGTCTGCAACTTTAAATCAAAGCTTAAACTTAAAATAATACCTGACAAACGTCAAGCCTTTCTAGTTCAGGCGAATTTGTCAGTAAGGTTATGGTATGAGGGAAATGACGATTCATAGCGTATCTTCAATTCAACCAAGGTAGCAAAAACAAGAAGCGGTCACAGCTTGAACGAAGCTATAACATTAAGAGATTTTGCACTGTGTCAGTAGAAAAATAAAGTATTTAAAAGTCTAGACATGATAGGATTTGTGAAGAAACAAACCTCGAGAAAAGTAACTGATAAAGTGAACGAACGTTAGAGATCCCTCTAAAAAGTGCTGTAGCATTTGCTCGAGATTTGGTGTATCGATCATAAAACAACGGGGATACTGTTGGTGTTTTGACATTAGAGGAAAAATAAAATCAAGCAAAAACAGAATAAGAAACTTTGCAAAAGTAGCTGAATGAATTTTCTCATCAATTCTTCATTCAAAATTTGAAAATATATATGAGAATTACACAAGTAATTGGACAGTTACCTAATAGTTAACTGCTCCTACTTAATACATAAACAAAAACTAGCTTAACTTGTACATAAAAGAAAGTTGGCATACCAGCTACTACATCAATACAAATCAGTCAATATATCTTACTAACTTTGCTATCAAATTACAAAAGAATAAGACAAAGTTACATAGGAACAAAACAATCAAAATGTGTTGCTGCATTCGGACCAGCTCCATTTCAGAACTTCAAAAACAGTGTTCCAACATAAGTTATGCTAAATTTACTGCTGGTCTTTTGTTGAAATCCAGGCCAAAGCTTAACACTCCTCTTTGGATTGTATGCAACAAACACCAATTTCTTCTTTCAAGGTTTCAAACTGGTAGCTCCTAATGGCTTAGTCAGAATATCAGCCAATTGAGTTTTTGAGCTACAATGAACAAGACTGAATTCCATTGATTGCTCAACTTCTCGAACAAAATGGAACTTAATTTTAAAATGCTTAGTCTTACCATGGAAGACTGGATTTTTAGCTATAGCAGCTGCTGATTGATTATCAACCATGATTTCAGTTGGTTGATTTTGTTCTTCATTTAAATCACACAAAAGCTTTCAAAGCCAAATGGCTTGATTAACAGATGCTACAGCTGATATGTATTCTGCTTCTACTGTAGATTGAGCAACAGTCTTTTGTTTCTTTGAACTCCAGCTGAAAACACTAGAGCCTAAAGTGAAGAAATAACCCGATATGCTTCTCATGTCATCAACTAAAACTGCCCAATCACTGTCTAAGTAACCAACAAGCTTCAGCTCCTCTGCCTTTCCAAACATTACACCAGAATTAAGGGTTCCTTTAACATATCTAAGTACCCTTTTTGCAACTTTAAAATGTGCAACATTACAACAGTGCATGAACCTTGAAAGAAGACAAACATCATATACAATGCCGGCCTTGTTGCAGTCAAATGGAGTAGACAACCAACCAAACTTCTATATTCCTTTTCATCCACTCGATCATGCTCACTACTGCAGGACAGCTTTTCTCCCAATGCAATAGGTGTGGAAACAGGCTTGCAATTTGACATGCGGAATTTCTCCAGCATTTTCAGTGCAAATGTTTGCTGACTTATGAAAATACCTTCATCCTTTTGACTTACTTCCATACTAAGGAAGTATGTCATTAAGCCAAGATCAGTCATTTCGAACACTTCTTGCATCTGTTTCTTAAAATCTATAATCAGCTCATTTTTGCAGCCAATAACTAGCAAATCATCAACATATAAAGACACAATTAGCAAGGTCTCCTTTCCAACCTTTTTGACATAAAGAGTAGGCTCACTAACACTCTTTGTGAATCCTAATTTTGTCAAATAGCCATCTATCCTTTCATACCAGGCCCTTGGAGCCTGTTTTAGGCCATACAAGGCCTTCTTGAGCTTGTAGACTTTGTGTTCTTCACCAGTGATCTTAAAACCTTCAGGTTGTTCTATAAAGATTTCTTCCTTGAGAAATCCATTTAAAAAGGCTGATTTGACATCCAAATGATGCACCTTCCAGTGTTTTTGAGCTGCTAAGCAAACAATAGCCTTATTGCATCCAACCTTGCAAGGTGTAAAGGTTTCAAAGAAATCAATCCCTAGCTGCTGACTGTACCCTTTCACAACCAGTTTGGCCTTGTGCTTGTTCAGAGAAAAATCTGCATTATTCTTGGTTCTAAACACCCATTTAACACCAATGATCTTTCTATTGTCAAACCTATTAACAAGCTCCCAAGTGTCATTTTTTTGAATCATTCTCAATTTAGCTTCCATATCTTCTTGCCAGCAACTTTCTTTTACATCTTCATCATAGCAAGAAGGCTCTACCATAGTCATAGTGCACCTTTCATAAATGTTTGCTAGTGTCCTAGTGCTTCTAATAGATTCATCATCATAGCTTTCTTCAACTACTCCTTCAATTTCATCATGCTGTAGGTCAAGGTCATTATGATCTTTATTAAGCAGACTTGCTTCAATTCCATCCCATTTCCAATAGCTTGCTTCACTGAACTTAACATCCCTGCTCACTACAACCTTCTTAGTTAGCGGATCAAAGATTATATATCCCTTCTTCACACTGCTATAGCCAACAAACACCCTTGGCATGGACCTCCTATCTAACTTAATTCTTTTCTCTGCTGGCACCAGTACATAACACAAGCAGCCAAACACTTTCACATATGAAATAGATGGTTTCTGTCCAAACCAGGCTTCAAAGGGTGTTTTGCCCTCAACTGCATTTGTTGGTAGCCTATTTTGCAAGTAAACATATGTGTTTACTACTTCAGCCCAAAAAATATTAGGCATTTTAGCCTCAAATAGAAGGCATCTGGCTATATTAAGAACTGTCATATTCTTCCTTTCACAAACACCATTTTGTTGTGGTGTATAAATGGTAGTTAGCTGGTGTTGAATTCCAACTTCATCACATATCTTTTGGAACCTCTGAGATACATACTTAGTTCCATTTCAGACCTTAAGCATTTTAGCTTACAACTAGCTTGATTTTCAGCCAAGGCTTTAAATTTGCAAAAGAAATCAACAACATCAGACTTTTGTTTTAGGAAGCTTACCCAACAGAACCTAGTACAGTCATCAATGAATATTATAAAGTACCTACTGCCGTTTAAAGAGGTGGTCTTTATAGGTCCATAGATGTCTGTATGGACAAGCTGGAGTCTTTGTTGAGCTCTCCATACTTTGCTGACAGGGAAAGGTAATCTGGTCTGTTTGCCAAGCTGACAAACCTCACACACTTCCTTCTTTAGCTCAATCTTGGACATGTCTTCCACCAAATTCATTTTTTGCAACAGACTAAGTGAATTGTAGTTCACATACCCCAGCCTCCTATGCCATAAGGTTGCATCATCAGTCTGAGTTGCATATGCCTTTGCTTGCAGTTGATTCATATCCACAATGAAGGTTCTATCTTGCATAGCTACTGTTGTTAACACCTGACCAGTAGCACCTTTGATCACACAAGTTTTTCCTTCAAAAATTAAAGAGTAACCCTTCTCCAGTAGCTGACCAACACTCAGCAAATTTTGATCAATGTTAGGTACATAAGAACCTCAGAAATGGTTTTGTTTCCTGACTTGGTGCATATCACAACCTTACCCTTCCCTTTTGCCTCCAAGAGTTCACCATTGCCTATCCTGACTTTGGACTTGAAGGTGGTGTCCAACTCATTGAACATGCTCTTATCAGAAGCCATGTGGTAAGTACATCCACTGTCAACTAGCCAGATCTTGCTCACTTTGCTTGAGCTTGCAAAGCAGGATGCTAAAAAAACACTCTTCCTGCACTTCAACATCTTCAGCAGTTTGAGCTTGGTTCTGATACTGTGGTTATGCTTTTGGCTTATTCTTGCACACTTTTTCAATGTGGGCAAATTGTTTGCAGCCTCTACATTGAATATCTAGTCTATACCAACAGTATTTTTTAAGATGAGTAGTCTTTTTGCAATGGACACAAGGTGGAAACTTCTTCTTGGTAGCCTCTTTATTTTTCTTTTCTATCCAAGGCTTCTTGCCTTTGAAATTCGAGGTTGAGCTTGAGCTTTCTCTACTTTTGGCTTGAAAAGCTCCCTCAAAGTGCTCTTCCATTCTGATAACTCTTCTTTGCTCTTGTGCATAGAGAGCATTTATCAGCTCTGTCAAAGGAATGGTTGATAGGTCTCTTGAATCCTCCAAAGAAGAAATTTTTGCTTCATACTTCTCTGGTAAGGTTGTTATGACTTTCTCAACTACCCTTTGATCACTGAACTCATCCCCAAGCAATCTTATATTGTTGACAGTAGCCATAATTCTGTCAGCATACTACTTAATGGTTTTTGAGTCTTTCATTTTCAAATTCTCAAAGTCCCTTCTTAAATTGATTAGTTGATGCTTCCTGGTCTTGTCTGACCCTTGAAACTCCTCCTTGAGTTTATCCCAAGCCTCCTTTTGGTGTGTCACAGGCCATTATCCTTGTGAATATAATATCAGAGACTCTACTTTGAAGGCATGACATAGTCTTGTACTTCTTGGCATAGTCTTCACTATGCTGCCTGATTTAAGCAATGATTGGGTTAGATCTCAATGGTGGTGGCTAAGTATCATTTAGAACAACATTCTACAGGTCCTGTGCCTGCGTAGATATGTTCTCATGTTCACTGCCCAGATATTATAGTTTTCACCAGCAAAGACAGGTGGAGGAGGTGGAGAAAAACTCATGTTTTATAGCAACAAAAAAAAACAACCAACAAAAATAGCTTCTGCTTCTTTGTTTCAGAGACACATTTCTTAGAGACAGTGCACAACCAAGGCCCTCAAAGACAACATGCTCTGGATACCATTTGTTAGTGTTTTAACATCAAAGGAAAAATAAAATGAAGCAAAAACAGAATAAGAAACTTTGCAAAAGTAACTGAATGAATTTTCTCATCAATTCTTCATTTAAATTTTGAAAATATATATGAGAGTTACACAAGTAATTGGACAGTTACCTAATAGTTAACTGCTCCCACTTAATACATAAACAAAAACTAGCTTAACTTGTACATAAAAGAAAGTTGGCATACCAGCTACTACATCAATACAAATCAGTCAATATATCCTATTAACTTTGCTATCAAATTACAAAAGAACAAGACAAAGTTACATAGGAACAAAATAATCAAAATGTGTTGCTGCATTCGGACCAGCTCCATTTTTGCACTTCAAAAACAGTGTTCCAGCATAAGTTGTGCTAAATTTACTGCTATTCTTTTGTTACAATGCAGGCCAAAGCTTAACAAATACGAGTGAAATATAGTTAATCTCTTCTATAGTGGATACTAAGAAGTTTTGAGCTATGTATGGAGATGAAAGATTATCGTTGATGCCTTTACCAAAGTTGGATTTGTTTGATCTTCAGGCCTGGTGGTTTTTTTTTTTTTATGGTTGTGTCCTGGCTATCTATATTTCATTGTTCTATTCTAATTGGTGTTTTTGTATGGCGTATTTCCTTTAAATTAATAAAATTTAACATTGGCTGAGTAAAAAAAAGAAATAAATAAATAAAACCCAAGGTTTTTCATCCATTTCCTTGACCATCAAGCAACAACTCGTCCTAGCAATTTTGTTGAAAGTTGGCAACAATGCAGCAGCAAGAAAATGTCCAATGTGTAATTTGGTTATTAAAACTTTTTGAAACATGTTACTTATGTTTAGTTTGATTGTAATTTTTGTTTTGCTAAGGTTAGTCATGTACTTAGCTGATTTAGTAGCCTTTTAGGTTATCATTAAGCTGATTTCACAGCTTGGATACTAGCACAAGCAATGTTTTATTTTCTTCCAATATAATGAAGCTACTTTTGTATATTGTAATGTTGCTTATTGTAGTAATGCAAAGTCTTTCAATTTTTCTTCTCAACAGAATTTTTTTTGCTTCTGTTTTTCATCTTTCAAACACAACTTTTTATTGTTTTTTATCTTTGGATGCTGATATAACTCAACAAATGATATCAAGATCCTATCATCTTTGAGGGCCTTTTTCTGTGTGTTGTTCATTTGAGTGTTCTGTCTTGAAAGAAAAGAAACAGAAGCTATTTTGTTGGTTTTTTGTTGCTGCAAAAGAATGAGTTTCTCACCTCCACAACCACCTGCTTTTGCTAGTGAAATCTACAACATTTGGGCTGTGAAAATGAGAACAAACTTGCAGGCTCATGATCTGTGGAGTGTTGTTCAAGCTGACACAGAGCTACCACCTTTGAGAGCTAATCCTACCATAGCTCAAATTAGGCAGCACAATGAGGACTATGCCAAAAAGTATAAGGCTATGTCATGCCTTCAAAATGGAGTTTTAGATGTAATTTTCACAAGGATAATGGCTTGTGACACTCCAAAGCAGGCCTGAGACTGACTCAAGGAAGAGTTTCAAAGGTCAGATAAAATTAGGTAGTAGCAATTGATCAACCTAAGGGGGACTTCGAGAATTTGAAAATGAAGGAGTTTGAATCCATCAAGCAGTATTCTGACAAGATTATCTCTACAGTTAACAATATTAGGCTTCTTGAGGATGATTTCAGTGACAAAAGAATAGTTGAAAAGGTCATTACAACCCTTCTAGAGAAGCATGAATCAAAAAAATTTCCTTGGATGACTCTAGGGACCTATAACCTATATCCTTGACAGAGCTGATAAATGCTCTTTATGCATAAGAATAGAGAAGGGCAAACAAGATGGAGAAGCATTCTGAAAGAGCCTTTCAGGCTAGAAGTAAAAAAAGATCAAGCTACAATGGTAAGAAGCCTTGGCCTGAAAAGAAAGAAAAGGTAAAGAATGATACTGCCAAAAAGAAGTTTCCACCATGCACTCACTGCAAGAAGTCAACTCATTTAGAAAAGTATTGCTGGTACAGGCCTGACATTCAATGTAGAAGTTGCAAGCGACTTATTCATATCGAAAAGGTTTGTAAAAACAAGGCAAAAACACAGCCACAGCAACAGAATCAAGCTCAAGTTGCTGAGGATGTTCAAGCTCAAGAAGAGCATATTTTTACTCCTTCTTATTTTGCAAGTTCAAGCAAGGTCAGAAAGAATTGGTTGATTAATAGTGGTTGCATTCATCATATGGCATCAGATGAAGGCATGTTTAGGAAACTAGATACCAGTTTTGTGTCCAAGGTTAGAATTGGGAATGGTGAGTTCATTGAGGCCAAAGGAAAAAGCAAAGTTGTGATTTGCACTCAATCAGGTAACAAAACAATTTCAAAAGTTCTTTTTGTACCTGATATTGACCAAAATTTACTTAGTGTTGGTCAGTTGTTAAAGAAGGGTTACTCCCTTATCTTTAAAGATAAAACTTGTGTGATTAAGGATCTCTTTGGCCAAGAGCTAGTAACAGTAGCTATGCATGACAGATTCTTCACTTTAGATGTAAATCAGTTAGAAGTAAATGCTTACACTACTCTGACTGATGAATCATGTTTATGGCACAAAAGGTTAGGTCATGTCAACTACAATCACTTGGTTTGCTGCATAAGATAAGTCTAGTTGAAGACATGTCCAAAATTGAGCCTAGAAATGAATTCTATGAGGTTTGTCAGCTTGACAAGTAGACCAAACTACCTCTTCCAGTTAACAAAGCTTGGAGAGCTCAAGAGAGGCTCCAACTGGTCCATACTGATATTTATCGACTTATGAAGACCTCTTCTTTAAATGGTAGCAGGTATTTTGTGTTGTTCATTAATGATTACACCAGATTATGTTGGGTGAATTTTTTGAAATTGAAATTAGAAGTGGCTAATTTATTTTGCAAGTTTAAGGCTTTAGTTGAGAATTAAGCAAGTTGTAAGCTGAAGGTATTGAGGTCAGGCAATGGGACTAAATATGTTTCTCAAAAGTTTCAAAATATTTGTGATGAAGCTAGAATTCAGCATCAGTTAACCACCATTTACACACCACAACAGAATGGTGTTTGTGAGAGAAAGAACAGAACTGTTCTTGATATGGCCAGGTGTTTGTTGTTTGAAGGGAAAATGCCTAACATTTTTTGGGCTGAGGTAGTAAATACCTCAGTGTATTTACTCAATAGACTGCCAACAAATGTAGTCAAAGGTAAACACTATTTGAAGTTTGGTTTGGACACAAGCCTATTGTCTCACACTTGAAAGTGTTTGGCTATTTATGCTACACACTCGTACCAACTGAAAAGAGAACCAAGTTGGAAAGAAGGTCCATGCCAGGAGTTTTTGTTAGCTCTAGCAGCATAAAGAAAGGGTATAGGTGTAACACCCCTTACCCGTATTCGACGCCGGAACAGGGTAGGAGGCATTACGGATTAAACACAAGCAAACATACAAAACTGAGACATAATTTCCATCCAAATTTAAAACTTTTCACATACATTCATACCGTCCCTAAAATGAGCCTACGAGGCTTAATACATGCTTTGGAAGTGGTTCAGGACTAAACCGAGAACTTTAGAAAATTTTACAAAACTTAGAAAAATTTTCATGTTACAGGGTTCACACGCCCGTGTGACTCTTGGACACGCTCGTGTTTAGGTCATGTTCAAAATAGAGAACTCTCTAACTTGTGCCACACGACCATGCCACACGCCTGTGTGTTAGGCCGTGTGGTCGATTTAATTTTTCATAAAATAGGTGCTAGCCCCACACAGCCAAGGCACACACCCGTGTTCGAGGCCGTGTCGTCCACACGCCTGAGACACATGCCCATGTCTCTGCCCATGTGCTTGATACTGAGCATTCTGTTTTGCAACAATTAAGGTGCAGGAGACACATGGCCTGAACACACGTCCATGGGGCAAGCCATGTGTCACACACAGCCTAGACACATGTGTGTCTACCCATATGGACAAAAAGAAGTCTATTTACCAAACCATTTTGTTACCCTTCCATGCACAAACCTACACAACAAACATAGAACCATTCCAAGCATACTATCAACCAAATCAGCCACAACTAAGGCATCAACACCCCATTCACATGCTATCATTTATCATACACAAACATTACATATATCTCAACTCAAATCATGCGATTTCCCACATCCATGAAAAGCGTCATCATATGCATATATATACTTAAACTAATATTAGCCAATTTCAATGGCCATTTACAAAATGAATTATCAGCCAACATAAGCCAACACATTTGGCTAATCAATTATGACACATAACAAAATTACCAAGTCCCTATACATGCCATAATTCAAAATATTAAAATCAATGGTACCCAAAATATTAAATCGATAGTGGAATAGATCTCGATAGTTTTCGATCCCTGCGTTGGCTTGGTGATACTATAAGACAAGGGAAAAGAAAGAGGAGTAAGCTATATAGCTTAGTAAGTTCCTATGAAAATAATAAGCATTGTAATCACACATGTATCATACAAATAAATATGATGAACTTGGCATAAATAGTATCAAGATCTTCTAATCATAACTTACTCATTCATAACCTTACCGAGGGATTCATCACATATCAAGTTCATTACCAACTCCAAATATAATCATAACCTTTCACAACTTTGACATACTCGTTGAATTTCCCGTTGAACCACTTGGAATACTAAAGGATACTCGGGAATCTCGCACATACAATACTATACCAATGTCATATCCCAAATATGGTTTTACATAGGATCTCTTATCGATGCTAATAGCCCAAATATGGTTTTACACGAAGTCTCATATCGATGCCATATCCGGATATGGTCTTACACGTAATCTCAAATAACCCTAATGTCATGACATTCATATCCTACCTATCCTGAGGTTCAACCGAGATTTCTCACTTGTCAAACTTTATCGATTACATCCAATGAGTCAATCATAATTCATACAATATTAAAGCATTTAAAACATAAATAAAACAATGTATTATTTACATACGAACTTAACTCGGTACAAAAATAGTAAAAATAGACCTAATCGTCGAACATCTTATTTTTCCCCCGATCTAGGTTCGAACCTTGTTTCTCTGGATCTATAATAGCAAATTTAACTCATTTATTATCCAAAATTCTCAATTCAGTCCAAAAATCATATTATGGTAAAATTACATTTTTGCCCTTAAACTTTAACATTTTTACATTTTGGTCCTTAGGCTTGTAAAATGAAATCTATTCGATTTATTCAAGACCCAAGCCTAGTCGAACCTCTTTCATGCTTATAACAGCTCAAAATTTTCATTTAATCACACTTTTACACACATTTTGAAATCTTTTTACAAATAGGTCATTTTGACATTTTCATCAAAAATACCTAGCAAAAGTTGTTTATCTAACATTAAACTTGCAAAATATACCATTAAACATCAAAATACACACATTTATAACATGGGTCAAACCCTATACCTCAATCATATCTCAAATTAATGGTAAAAATAGATAGATCGAGTGATAACAACTTAAAAAATGTAAAGAACATTAAAAATGGGACAAGAACGGACTTACAATCGAGCTTGAAAGTGGCCAAACCCTAGCTATGGCTTCCCTTATAATTTTTGACAGAAGCATGAAGAAGATGGGCTAAATTTTGGCTTGATTTTTGGTTTTTAATTCATTTAATTACTAAATGACCAAAATGCCCTTCATTTAAAACTTTAAAATTTTATCTCACCATGTCTATTTTTATCCACTAACTTAAAAAATGGTCTAATTACCATCTAAGGACCTTAAATTTAAAATTTCATAACAATTAGACACCTCTAGCATGTAGAACTCAACTTTTGCACTTTTACAATTTAGTCTTTTTTGCTAAATTGAGTGCTCAAACGTCAAAATTTTTGAACGAAGTTTTTACGAAACCATTTTGTAAAATGGTAGACCATAAAAAATAATAAAATAAACTTCAATATGTCAAATTTGTGGCCCTGAAACCACTATTCCGACTAGGCCCAAAATGGGGATGTTACAATAGGGTTTTTGATCCATCCACTAAAAGGATTGTTTTGAGCAGAGATGTGAAATTTAATGAGGGTAGCTGTTGAAAATAGGATGGAGCAGACACAAGCTTGTCTGAGCAAGACCAGCAAGATCTTGACTTGCAGCATGTTAAGAATGAAGCTCAAATTGAGAAAGGATATAATGATGTACCTGTCAGAGGAACAAGGACTATAATAAACATCAATGAAAGATGTGATATGACCATTTTTTAGCCTTCCAACTTTGATGAGGCTACAAATGGGGGCTACTGAAAAGAAGCAATTGAGGCAGAAATGAAAATAATTCACAAGAACGGTACATGGGAGTTAGTTTATTGGTGTGAAATGGGTGTTCAAGACCAAACACAATACAGATGACTCACTGAACAAGCACAAAGTGAGGCTAGTTATGAAGGGTTATAGTTAAAAGTATGGCATTGATTTTTCTGGAACCTTTGCACCAGTTGCAAGGTTGGACACCATAAGGCTATTATTTGCCTTAGCTGCTCAAAAGCTGTGGAAAATGCACCAGTTGGATGTCAAATATACTTTCTTGAATAGATTTCTCAAAGAAGAGATCTTTTTGAGCAGCCAGATGGATTCAAGGTTCTTGGTGAATAGCACAAGGTTTACAAGCTTAAAAAGGCTTTGTATGGTCTAAAACAGGCTCCAAGGGCCTGGTATGACAGAATTGATGCTTACTTGTCAAAACTGGGGTTTGAAAAAAGCATTAGTGAGCCTACACTCTATGTGAAGAAATTTGAGAAAGAATCATTGTTGATTGTATCATTATATGTGGATGACTTGCTTGTTACTGGTTGTAAAAGTGAACTGATTGAAGAGTTCAAGAAACAGATGTAAGATGTTTTTGAGATGACTGATCTAGGCTTTATGACTTACTTTCTTCGCATAGAAGTGAATCAGAACGAGCATGGCATTTTTGTAAGCCAACAAGCATTTGCATTGAAGGTCTTAAGCAAGTTTTGCATGACAAATTGCAAACGTGCTAGTACTCTTGTGGTACAAGGAGAAAAACTTTCCAGTAATAGTGACCATGAACGAGTGGATGAGAAGGGCTAAAGAAGCCTTGTATGTTGTTTTCTCTATTTGTGACAACAAGGCCAAACATCATGTATCTGATCGGCCTTCTATCAAAGTTCATGCATTGCTACAATGTTGCTCACTTCAAAGGCGCTAAAGAGTCTTAAGATATGTCAAATAGACCTTGAACTATGGGGTGAAGTTTGTGAAGACTGAGGAGCTAAAACTGATTGGCTATTCAGATAGTGACTGGACAGGCTCAGTTGATGATATGAAAAGCATAGCTCAATCCATTGTAGAGGCAGAGTACATTGTAGCTGCTACTGCTGTTAATCAAGCCATTTGGCTTAGAAAAATCTTGAGTGACTTGAATGCTGATCAAGAGGAAGTAACAGAGATCAAGGTGGACAACCAGACAGCTGTTGCTATTGCCAAAAATCCTGTATTTCATGGCAAGACCAAGCACTTCAAAATCAAGTATCATTTTGTAAAGGAGGCAGAACTATCAAAGGAAGTCAATTTAACTCATTGCAATTCGAAGGTTCAGCTTGCAGACATTCCAACCAAGCCACTTGCTAATGCAAGGTTTGAGTATTTGAGGAAAAGAATTCGTGTCTGCTGCTTTGTAGCCAATGAGGATTGTTGAAAGTTGGCAACAATACAGCAACAAGCAAATGTCCAATGTGTAATTTGGTGGTTAAAACTTTTTTTAGCATGTGACTTATGTTTAGTTTGATTGTAATTTTTGTTTTTCTAAGGTTAGTCATGTACTTAGCTGATTTAGTAGCCTCTTAGGTAATCATTAAGCTGATTTTACAGCTTGGATACTAGCACAAGCAATGTTTTGTTTTCTTCCAATGTAATGAAGCTACTTATGTATATTGTAATGTTGCTTATTGTAGTAATGTGAAGTCTTTCAATTTTTCCTCTCAACGGATTTGTTTTGCTTCTGTTTTTCATCTTTCAAACACAAATTTTTATTGTTTTTTATCTTTGGATGCTGATATAACTCAACAAATTCTAGTTCTTACCTTTCGTTTATTAGCAATAAGTGGAGACCCTTATATTATATCTGATTTTGTGGTTCCAATTGGAGTCAATAATACTCTATTGCATGGAAACTTTTTCACCTATACTGGCATGAAGCCACTCGCTACCACTGATTTCACAGTAACAAAAGCAACCATGGCTGAGTTCCCTACCCTTGGACAAAGTGTTTCTTATGCTGTTTTACAGTACCTTGCTAGTTCACTTAACCCTCATCATACTGTTAGAATTTGGTTTCCCATGCAGGCCATGCAGCAGCAAGGACTTGGCACGTGAAGTAGCAAGTTGGCCATGCAGCAACTAGTATTTCATGTACAACAAGTTTACTTCTGTTCATTTTTTTATGCAATGTAATTTAGTTACTTTCAAACTAGATTAGGTTGATATTTTATGTAGACTTGATGTTGATTGAAGCTGATTATATCAGCAAATGTATGTGTGCAAGCTAAGTTTTTATGTTTCCAAGTAAATTAGTGGGATTAGGTTAACATTAGGTAGAAACTTGGTTCAATTTCCTTTGTCATCATCCAATATATGTAATGGCTGTAAGCCAATAATGTTTAGCAATGAAAAATCAACAGATTTCATCTAATTTTAAGCTCTATTTCTTTTGCTTCTCGTTCATACTTTAATTTCTTCCATTCTTCTTTCTTTCTTCTGCTACAAGTCTCGAGCCTTGGTGCTCAAGCTTCAGCTGTATGCTAGCTGCTTGTTGCTTGTAACCCCAACAATTGGTATCTAGAGCTTCTATCTTGGAGGACCTGTTATTTGAAAGCTTGATATCGAATGGCTACACCTAGTTATGCACCACCTACACCACCAGTCTTTAATGGTGACAGTTTCCACATATGGCAGGTTAAGATGAGGACTTACCTGCAGGCCTTTGATTTGTGAGAAGTGGTGACTTCATACGCTGAGCCAGCACCCCTATGAGCCAATCCAACTTTGGCTCGGATAAGGTAACATTCTGATGAGAGAACCAAAAGGCATAGAGCTATGTCATGCATCCAGAATTGTGTGTCAGATGTGATCTTCACAAGGATAATGGCTTGTGAGACACCAAAGAAAGCACAGGACAAGTTGAAGGAGGAGTTCCAAGGGTCTCGATAGAACAAGGCGACAGAGCTTTTGAACCTTAGAAGGACTTGAGAACTTGAAGATAAAGAAGAGGAGGCGTGAAACATTACTCGAGACGAGAATAATGGCTATTGTAAAAACATAAGGCTCCTAGGTGAGCAATTCGGTGAAGCAAGAATAGTGGAGAAAGTACTATCTACCTTACCTGAAAGGTATGAAGCAAAAATATCCTCCCTCGAGGACTCAAGGGACCTCTCCAGCATCTCCCTAACTGAGTTGATCAATGCTCTCTAATCACAAGAGCAAAGGAAGGCAAGCAGGAATGAGGAGCACCAAGAAGGTGCTTTCCAAGCCAAGGCCAGGACTTCTTCAAGCACTTCTTCCTATAGAAGCAAGAAGACCTGGAAAAACAGGCCTAAGCCTGATGCTACAAGGAGTAGTGACCGACTTTGCAGATTTTGTAAGAGACTAGGCCATCTTGAGGACAAGTGCTGGTTCAGGCCAGATGCAATATGCCAACACTGTAAGAAGAAGGGTCATGTTGAAAAGGTTTGCAAAAATAAAGATGAGACCAAGGTAGGCTCAACAACAACAACCAAATTTGAGGCTCAAGTAAGTGAAGAGGCGATGAACATGAAGAACAACTAAGGGAGTAAGCTATATAGCTTAGTAAGTTCCTATGAAAATAATAAGCATTGTAATCACACATGTATCATACAAATAAATATGATGAACTTGGCATAAATAGTATCAAGATCTTCTAATCATAACTTACTCATTCATAACCTTACCAAGGGATTCATCACATATCAAGCTCATTACCAACTCCAAATATAATCATAACCTTTCACAACTTTGACATACTCGTTGAATTTCCCGTTGAACCACTTGGAATACTAAAGGATACTCGGGAATCTCGCACACACAATACTATACCAATGTCATATCCCAGATATGGTTTTACATAGGATCTCTTATCGATGCTAATAGCCCAAATATGGTTTTACACGAAGTCTCATATCGATGCCATATCCCAGATATGGTCTTACACGTAATCTCAAATAACCCTAATGTCATAACACTCATATCCTACCTATCCTGAGGTTCAACCGAGATTTCTTACTTGTCAAACTTTATCGATTACATCCAATGAGTCAATAATAATTCATACAATATTAAAGCATTTAAAACATAAATAAAATAATGTATTATTTACATACGAACTTAACTCGGTACAAAAATAGTAAAAATGGTCCTAATCGTCAAACATCTTATTTTTCCCCCGATCTAGGTCTGAACCTTGTTTCTCTGGATATATAATAGCAAATTTAACTCATTTATTATCCAAAATTCTCAATTCAGTCCAAATATCATATTATGATAAAATTACATTTTTGCCCCTAAACTTTGACATTTTTACATTTTGGTCCTTAGGCTTGTAAAATGAAATCTATTCGATTTATTCAAGACCCAAGCCTAGCTGAACCTCTTTCATGCTTATAACAGCTCAAAATTTTCATTTAATCACACTTTTACACACATTTTGAAATCTTTTTACAAATAGGTCATTTTGACATTTTCATCAAAAATACCTAGCAAAAGTTGTTTATCTAACATTAAACTTGCAAAATATACCATTAAACATCAAAATACACACATTTCTAACATGGGTCAAACCCTAGACCTCAATCATATCTCAAATTAATGGTAAAAATAGATAGATCGAGTGATAACGACTTAAAAAATGTAAAGAACATTAAAAATGGGACAAGAACGGACTTACAATTGAGCTTGAAAGTGGCCAAACCCTAGCTATGGCTTCCCTTCTAATTTTTGACAGAAGCATGAAGAAGATGGGCTAAATTTTGGCTTGATTTTTGGTTTTTAATTCATTTAATTACTAAATGACCAAAATACCCTTCACTTAAAACTTCAAAATTTTATCCCACCATGTTTATTTTTATCCACTAACTTAAAAAATGGTCTAATTACCATCTAAGGACCTTAAATTTAAAATTTCATAACAATAAGACACCTCTAGCATGTAGAACTCAACTTTTGCACTTTTTACAATTTAGTCCTTTTTGCTAAATTGAGTGCTCAAACGTCAAAATTTTTGAACAAAGTTTTTACGAAACTGTAAAATCGTAAACCATAAAAATATAATAAAATAAACTTTACTACGTCGAATTTGTGGTCCTGAAACCACTGTTCCGACTAGGCCCAAAATGGGGCTGTTACAATAGGGTTTTTGATCCATCCACTAAAAGGATTATTTTGAGCAGAGATGTGAAATTTAATGAGGGCAGCTGTTGAAAATAGGATGGAGCAGACACAAGCTTGTCTGAGCAAGACCAGCAAGATCTTAACTTGCAGCATGTTAAGAATGAAGCTCAAATTGAGAAAGGATATAATGATGTACCTGTCAGAGGAACAAGGACTATAATGAACATCAAAGAAAGATGTGATATGACCATTTTTGAGCCTTCCAACTTTGATGAGGCTGCAAATGAGGGCTGCTAGAAAGAAGCAATTGAGGCAGAAATGGAAATAATTCACAAGAATGGTACATTGGAGTTAGTTTATTGGTGTGAAATGGGTGTTCAAGACCAAACACAATGCAGATGACTCACTGAACAAGCACAAAGTGAGGCTAGTTGTGAAGGGTTATAGTTAAAAGTATGGCATTGATTTTTCTGAAACCTTTGCACCAGTTGCAAGGTTGGACACCATAAGGCTGTTATTTGCCTTAGCTGCTCAAAAGCTATGGAAAATGCACCAGTTGGATGTCAAATATACTTTCTTGAATAGATTTCTCAAAGAAGAGATCTTTGTTGAGCAACCAGATGGATTCAAGGTTCTTGGTGAATAGCACAAGGTTTACAAGCTTAAAAAGGCTTTGTATGGTCTAAAACAGGCTCCAAGGGCCTGGTATGACAAAATTGATGCTTACTTGTCAAAGCTGGGGTTTGAAAAAAGCATTAGTGAGCCTACACTCTATGTGAAGAAATTTGAGAAAGAATCATTGTTGATTGTATCATTATATGTGGATGACTTGCTTGTTACTGGTTGTAAAAGTGAACTGATTGAAGAGTTCAAGAAACAGATGTAAGATGTTTTTGAGATGACTGATCTAGGCCTGATGACTTACTTTCTTCGCATAGAAGTGAATTAGAATGAGCATGGCATTTTTGTAAGCCAACAAGCATTTGCATTGAAGGTCCTAAGCAAGTTTTGCATGACAAATTGCAAACCTGCTAGCACTCTTGTGGCACAAGGAGAAAAATTTTCCAGTAATAGTGACCATGAACGAGTGGATGAGAAGGGCTAAAGAAGCCTTGTATGTTGTTTTCTCTATTTGACAGCAACAAGGCCAAACATCATGTATGCAGTCGGCCTTCCATCAAAGTTCATGCATTGCTACAATGTTGCTCACTTCAAGGCTGCTAAAAGAGTCTTAAGATATGTCAAATAGACCTTGAACTATGGGGTGAAGTTTATGAAGACTGAGGAGCTAAAACTGATTGGCTATTCAGATAGTGACTGGGCAGGCTCAGTTGATGATATGAAAAGCACATCGAGTTATTTTTTCACTCTAGGTTCCTGGGGCTTTTGTTGGAGTTCTAAGAAACAACAAACAGTAGCTCAATCCACTGTAGAGGCAGAGTACATTGTAGCTGCAACTGCTGTTAATCAAGCCATTTGGCTTAGAAAAATCTTGAGTAACTTGAATGCTGATCAAGAGGAAGTAACAGAGATCAAGGTGGACAACCAGACAGCTGTTGCTATTGCCAAAAATCCTGTATTTCATGGCAAGACCAAGCACTTCAAAATCAAGTATCATTTTGTAAAGGATGCGAACTATCAAAGGAAGTCAATTTAACTCATTGCAATTCGAAGGTTCAGCTTGCAGACATTCTAACCAAGCCACTTGCTAATGCAAGGTTTGAGTATTTGAGGAAAATAATTCATGTCTGCTGCTTTGTAGCCAAGGAGGATTGTTGAAAGTTGGCAACAATCTGAGAACAAGCAAATGTCCAATGTGTAATTTGGTGGTTAAAACTTTTTAGCATGTGACTTATGTTTAGTTTGATTGTAATTTTGTTTTACTAAGGTTAGTCATGTACTTAATGATTTAGTAGCCTCTTAGGTAATCATTAAGTCGATTTTATAGCTTGGATACTAGCACAAGTAATGTTTTGTTTTCTTCAATGTAATGAAGCTACTTATGTATATTGTAATGTTGCTTATTGTAGCAATGTGAAGTCTTTCAATTTTTCCTCTCAACGGATTTGTTTTGCTTACATTTTTCATCTTTCAAACACAAATTTTATTGTTTTTATCTTTGGATCCGATATAACTCAACAAATTCTAGTTTTTACCTTTCGTTTATAGCAATAAGTGGAGACCCTTATATTATATCCGATTTTGTGGTTCCAATTGAGTCAATAATACTCTATTGCATGGAAACTTTTTCACCTATCTTGGCATGAAGCCACTTCAACCACGATTTCACAAGAATAAAAGCAACCATGGCTGAGTTCCCTGCCCTTGGACAAAGTGTTTCTTATGCTGTTTTACAGTACCTTGCTAGTTTACTTAACCCTCATCATACTGTTAAAATTTGGTTTCCCATGCAGGCCATGCAGCAGCAAGGACTTGGCACGTGAAGTAGCAAGTTGGCCATGCAGCAACTAGTATTTCATGTACAACAAGTTTACTTCTGTTCATTTTTTTATGCAATGTAATTTAGTTACTTTCAAACTAGATTAGGTTGATATTTTATGTAGACTTGATGTTGATTGAAGCTGATTATATCAGCAAATGTATGTATGCAAGCTAAGTTTTTATGTTTCCAAGTAAATTAGTGGGATTAGGTTAACATTAGGTAGAAACTTGGTTCAATTTCCTTTGTCATCATCCAATATATGTAATGGCTGTAAGCCAATGATGTTTAGCAATGAAAAATCAACAGATTTCATCTAATTTTAAGCTCCATTTCTTTTGTTTCTAGTTCATACTTCAATTTCTGCCATTCTTCTTTCTTTCTTCTGCTGCAAGTCTCGAACCTTGGTGCTCAAGCTTCAGCTGTATGCTAGCTGCTTGTTGCTTGTAACCCCAACAATTGGTATCTAGAGCTTCTATCTTGGAGGACCTGTTATTTGAAAGCTTGAAATCGAATAGCTACACCTAGTTATACACCACCTACACCACCAGTCTTTAATGGTGACAGTTTTCACATATGGCAGGTTAAGATGAGGACTTACCTGCAGGCCTTTGATTTGTGGGAAGTGGTGACTTCATACGTTGAGCCAGCACCCCTACGAGCCAATCCAACTGTGGATCAGATAAGGCAACATTCTGATGAGAGAACCAAAAGGCATAGAGCTATGTCATGCATCCAGAATTGTGTGTCAGATGTGATCTTCACAAGGATAATGGCTTGTGAGACACCAAAGAAAGCCTGGGACAAGTTGAAGGAGGAGTTCCAAGGGTCTGATAGAACAAGGCAGCAGAGCTTTTGAACCTTAGAAGGGACTTCGAGAACTTGAAGATGAAAGAAGAGGAGACTGTGAAACAGTACTCAGACAGAATAATGGCTATTGTAAACAGCATAAGGCTCCTAGGTGAGCAATTCAGTGAAGCAAGAATAGTGGAGAAAGTACTATCTACCTTACCTGAAAGGTATGAAGCAAAAATATCCTCCCTCGAGGACTCAAGGGACCTCTCCAGCATCTCCCTAACCGAGTTGATCAATGCTCTCTAATCACAAGAGCAAAGGAGGGCAAGCAGGAATGAGAAGCACCAAGAAGGTGCTTTCCAAGCCAAGGCCAGGACTTCTTCAAGCACTTCTTCCTATAGTAGCAAGAAGACCTGAAAAAACATGCCTAAGCCTGATGCTGCAAGGAGTAGTGATCGGCTTTGCAGATTTTGTAAGAGACCAGGCCATCCTGAGGACAAGTGCTGGTTCAGGCCAGATGCAATATGCCAACACTGTAAGAAGAAGGGTCATGTTGAAAAGGTTTGCAAAAATAAAGACAGACCAAGGTAGGCTCAACAACAACAACCAAAGACTGAGGCTCGAGTAGCTGAAGAGGGCAGTGAACATGAAGAACAACTCTTTGCAGTCTCATGCCCAGCTGCAAAAGAGAAAGCTAACAAGAGATGGCTCATGGACAGTGGTTGCACCAATCATATGACACCTGATGCTACAATATTCAAGTCAATAGATAAAAGCTTCAAGGCCAAGGTCAAGGTGGGAAATGGTCATTTTATTGAGGCAGTAGGTAAAGGTGATGTATTTATATACACACCAACAGGCAATAAAATAGTCTCTAATGTGTTGTTGGTGCTTGAAATAGACAAAACCTACTAAGTATCGCACAGTTGCTAGACAAGGGATACACTGTTGTGTTCGAGGGAAAGGAATGCAAAATCAGTGATCCTTATGGATCTAAGCTTATGTCAGTCACAATGGCTGATAAGAGCTTTGTTGTTGATTGGACAAACCACATGGACTCAGCATATGCTACTTTAACTGAAGACTCCAAGCTCTGGCATCAAAGACTTAGACATGTCAACTTTAAATCCATGTCCAAGATGGTAAATGAAAGTCTGGCTGAAAACTTTACTAACACAGTGATTGATGAAGGAGTTTGTGAAGTATGTCAGCTTGGAAAGCAAGCTGCATCCATTTCCTTTGGATCAGGCTTGGAGAGCATCAGACAAGCTCCAACTCGTGCACACTGATGTGTGTGGTCCTATGAAAACTGAGTCACTCAGTGGGAACATGAATTTTGTCTTGTTCATTGATGATTATTCAAGATTTTGTTGGATTTACTTTTTGAAGCATAAATCTGAAGTGGCTCAGATGTTTATGAAGTTCAAAGCAACTGTTGAAAATGAAACAGGCTGCAAGATAAAGGCCATAAGGTCAAACAATGGAACTGAGTATACTTCAGTTCGTTTTAAACTCATTGTGAGAATGCAGGTATCAAGCATCAATTGACCAATGTCTATACCCTCAGCAAAATGGAGTCAGTGAGAGGAAGAACAGAAGTATCATGGATATGGCAAGATGCTTGTTATTTGAAAAGAACATGCCAAAGTCTATGTGGGCTAAAGCTGTTAACACATCTGTTTACCTTCAGAACAGGCTTCCAACAAAGGCTTTGGCTCAAAAAACACCTTTTGAAGCTTGGTAGGGGTTCAAACCATCACGGCTCATTTGAAAGTCTTTGGTTGTCTATGCTATGCTCAGGTTCCATCAGCAAAGAGGGCAAATTGTCAAAGAGAGCCAATCCTGGTGTTCTAGTAGGCTATAGCTCAATCAAAAAGGGATATAGGATCTTTGATCCTTCAACTAAAAGAATTCAAGTAAGCAGAGATGTAGTCTTTGATGAGAAGGCATGCTGGAACTGGGAAAAGAATCAGCCAGTGGATACCTCTGAAGAACTTGTTGCAAGTCAGACTCAACCTGATCAAGTTGGTCTAAAATGGACATTGATGATGTCCCAATTAGAGGCACAAGAACCTTGGCTGATGTTTATGAAAGAGCTCAAGTGGCCATAGTAGAGCCAACAAGTTTTGAAGAGGCTGAAGCACATCAGCGCTGGAAGGCTGCAATGGTTGAAGAAATGAAGATGATTGAAAAGAATCAAACATGGGATCTAGTTGATAGACCTTCAAAAAGAAAGATTATAGGAGTCAAATGGGTCTATCGAGCCAAACAAAATGCTAATGGGAGTCTAAACAAGCTGAAAGCCAGGCTAGTTGTCAAAGGATTCAGTCAAACATATGGCCTAGACTACATGGAAACTTTTGCACCAGTAGCCAGGCTTGACACCATAAGGTTGCTAGTTTCTTTGGTAGCACAGATGCAATGGTGCATACACCAACTTGATGTCAAATCAGCCTTCCTAAATGGACTCTTTGAAGAGGAGATTTACATTGATCAACCACAAGGCTTTGCTGTGCCAAGCAAGGAACATATGGTCTACAGGCTTAAAAAGGCCTTATATGGCTGAAACAAACTCCCCGAGCTTGGTATGCTCGAATTGATAGCTACCTTATCAGTTTGGGATTTCAAAGGAGCATCAGTGAGCCCACACTGTATGTTAAGAAGGATGAAGCTGAAACTCAGCTTATTGTGTCACTTTATGTAGATGATCTCTTGGTTACAGGAGGAGACAACAATGTCTTGAGAGATTTCAAGAACAAAATGAAAAAGATGTTCAAGATGTCAGACTTGGGCCACATGACCTACTTCCTTGGAATAGAGGTGAGTCAAACTGATGGTGAGATCTTCTTGAGCCAACAGACTTTTGCTAAGAAAATCTTAAGCAAATTCTCAATGGAAAATTGCAAGCCAACAAGCACACCAATGGCTGTTGGAATGAAGTTATCGAGCCAAGGAGCTTATGAGCAAGTTGATGAGACTTCCTATAGGAGTTTAGTTGGTTGCCTACTATACTTGACTGCCACCAAGCCTGATATTATGTCTGCTGTTAGCATGTTGTCAAGATTCATGCATTGCTGCAATGAGCAGCACCTACAAGCTGCAAAAAGAGTCCTCGGTACATCAAAGGAACCCTGAGCTATGGTTTGAAATTTAGCAAAACTGAAGACATAAAGCTAGTAGGCTATACAGACAGTGATTGGGTTGGATCCAAAGATGACATGAAGAGTACTTCAGGCTATGCATTCACACTTGGTTCATCAATATTCTACTGGTGCTCGAAGAAACAAAATCTAGTGGCACAATCAACAGCTAAAGCTGAGTATGTTGCAACTGCTGCTGCGGTAAATCAAGCCATTTGGCTAAGAAAAATTCTGGTTGATGTGAACCTACAACAAAAGGGAGCAACAGAGATTCTATGTGACAACAAGTCGGCTGTTGCAATTGCAAAGAACCCTGTCTTCCATGGCAGAACCAAACATTTCAATATCAAGCTACATGTGATAAGGGAGATGGAACAAGCTCAAGAAGTTGAGCTGATTCATTGCAATTCTGAAAATCAAATTGCAGACATTTTCACCAAGGCCCTCAATGCTCCAAGGTTCATCAAGTTGAGAAAATAACTAGGGGTTTGCAGCATGGAAACCAAGGAGGAGTGTTAGAATTTGGTTTCCCATACAGGCCATGCAGCAGCAAGGACTTGGCACATGAAGTAGCAAGTTGGCCATGCAGCAACCAGTATTTCATGTACAACAAGTTTGCTTCTGTTCATTTTTTTATGCAATGTAATTTAGTTACTTTCAAACTAGATTAGGTTGATATTTTATGTAGACTTGATGTTGATTGAAGCTGATTATATCAGCAAATGTATGTGTGCAAGCTAAGTTTTTATGTTTCCAAGTAAATTAGTGGGATTAGGTTAACATTAGGTAGAAACTTGGTTCAATTTCCTTTGTCATCATCCAATATATGTAATGGCTGTAAGCCAATGATGTTTAGCAATGAAAAATCAATAGATTTCATCTAATTTTAAGCTCCATTTCTTTTGTTTCTCGTTCATACTTCAATTTCTGCCATTCTTTCTTTCTTCTGCTGCAAGTCTCAAGCCTTGGTGCTCAAGCTTCAGCTGTATGCTAGCTGCTTGTTGCTTGTAACCCCAACACATACTCGTCCTTGTGCAACTGAGCTTTTCTTTCTCACCTATGGCATACTTGAAGTTGGATTTATTGACACTACTAACAAGCTCTTTACACAGATTTATAGCTGGTGACGTGTTTGTGTTCCCAATGGAATTAATCGGCTACCAGTTCAATTGTGCCAAGAATGATTTCACAATCAGCCTTCGGTAGCTCAGTTGCTGGCACTGTGTCAGTTCCTTCTACGTTGTTAGTGACGGTCGTTGATGCTGAGAAGATTTTAGCAAAGTGTTTCAGAACTGATGTTGACACAATTCAGAAGCTCAAAGCAGGGTTTGCACTTAAGGCCTGAGATGGGGATTCTAAGCTATTAGAGCAATAATCCCAAATCTGGAATTCAAAGATTTAATTCATGTTTTAATGCTTCTCTTTTACATCTACAAGATGACTGATAAATATAAGACAATTAAAATCTTCGAAAACACAAGCAAATGAGTCACTCTTATATAAGAGCAAGACTAATATATATAGCAACAGTACAACATTATATATTTACATCAAACAATCAAGATGCACAATTGCTTTGATTCCCTTGGTGAAGCCGACAACACGTTGGATATCTTCAATTGTTTTTCTACAGAAACATCTGGTGCTGTAAGTATTGTCAACTTCTGCAGAGCTCCACCATTCTTTAGGAAATACTTTGCCTTTCCAATACAATGTTTTTCATCTGTAAAGTTTGTAATTTTGATGGCCTTGAGTTTATACAAAAAGCAAGAAGGCACGTTCTCTGGCAGAAAGCAAAGAACTTCCTAAAACCACAACATAAAAAAAGGAGTCAGAGTTTGCAACTTAAATATTAAGCTTAAACTTAGAACAATCAATACCTGAGAAAACTCAAGTTTTTCAAGTGCAGGCAAACTTGAGAGTAAAGTTTCAAGTCCTTTTCCACCTCGAATATATGAGTACTCTCGGCATAGATCATAACGAGGTATCTTCAATTTGACCAAGGTAGCAAAAACAGGAAGTGGTTTACAGCTTAAAAGAAGCTATGACAGTCACAAAAGTTGCACTATCAGTAGATATTGCAACAAGCAACAACTTCTATATATAGCAGAAAAAAAAGTGAAAGAATATGTGAAGAAACAAACCTCGAGAGAAGTAACCCACAATATAAGTGAAGGAACATTGCAGATCCCTCTAAAAAGTGTTGTCGCACCCCCTTGAAGAGTATAGTTAGTTTTGAATATATAGATATCCGCTTTGACAAGAGATTGCAGATTCTCCATTGAATACCTGGCTTTTATTGAGTCGAGGTATTTGAAGTATGCTAGATTTGGAGTATCAATCATTAACCAACAATGGTAACCATCATACAAGTAATCTATAGTCAATCTCTTAAGCAACTGATGTGAAATATTGAATTTGCTTATATTTTCCATGTAACATTGTTTTAAGACCATATCTTCAAGATTGGAGCAGCCGGATAGGAGGTTTTTAATTGAATCATCATTCAAAAATTTAACTGACTCGAGATGAAGAGTGTTTAGATTCGGAAGATGAACAACACCCCTTGGAACATCCAAAACAAAATCTTTATCCACTTTCAAACTCACCAATGTCCTGCAAGTAAACAGAACATCCGGTAAAGTAATGAACTTGTCAAGGTAGATGTTTAAATCGAGATGTTTGACACCGCGATGAACTGCAGCAGATATCCACCCGTAAAAACGGTTGGAATCGATCATACTCCGGCATTTGAGACGAAATTTATCCACATCTGTTGTATTATATAAAAACAGCATTCTGTCGACGAAGGACATAAAGTTCTCAGCGGAAGCGGTGCAACTGTTAAAATTCTTGCGGCGCAAAACGTCCTCCAAATCAAAGTGGAGATTAGGAAGTAAAGCAAAGAGATATCTCCATCTAGTAGATAAAATAGATGTTCTAACCGCTTCTTTTGTAGAAAGGAAGGACAGAATGTGAGTTAGAATTGAATCAGGTAAGTCACTGATTCTGTCTGCTTTCTTCCTTTTCACTTCCTTACCCATTCCAATGCCGGGAAGAGGTTAGCCAGGAATAATATTTCTATGCGGAATAATAATTAGGGTTCTTGTATCGTCTATTCCGAATTTCGATTTGGGTACCAAAGTTCCTATCTATAAATACGTCAAGAATAAAAGTCATCACTAAAATATTAAGGCCTTCTATATTAGTCACTCCACTTTAATTTTTCTATTTTCATAATTAAACTATTTGAATTTCGATAAAAAATATGGGCAAATATCCCAAAAATACCAAAAAATACAAAATTACCGGAAGGATGGGTTTCAAAAATATTGACCGAAAGGGCAATTTCCCAAAAGCGTCCCGTCGGTAGCGCTTTTTGAAATGGCTAAAGCGCGTCACGTAGGGCGCTTTAGGCCACGCCGCCCAAAGCGCCTGCGACGCCGCTTTTGCCGACGTGGCCTAAAGCGCCCTACGTGGACGCCGCTTTAGGCGATCTTTCCCGCCCACTTGCAATGTGAAAATGAATTAAATTTTTGGAAGAGTCTCCGACAAAATAATTTTGAGGAGACGTTTGTAACAAACCGTGGTAAAAACGCTCACGTGGACGCCGCTTTTACTCTGATGGTCTCCGCAAAATTATTTTGAGGAGACGCTTCAACAAACCGTGGCTAAAAACGCTCAAATAGGTGCACTATTACGGAGCAAAGGTGAAAAGCGCTCCAACGTGGACGACTTTTGCTACGATGTTCGCGGCAAAATTAGGCTATAAATCACCAAATTGCATTCTCGCCAAGCGTAAAGCATTCAAGCAAAAAGAAAAAAACCGAAAATGAGTGAACGATTAATAGTGTTATTTACTACGATGGTGAAGTGCGTGACACGAAAATGGTGTTATTTTCTTATCGAGAACACAATGCGATTGAGTTTTAATCAAACGCCGATTTGGTGGAACTGCAAAAGAATTAGGCGTAAATATATTGAACAACGCCAATGAAAGTTCATCTATTAAGTATAGATTTTGCGCTTGGTCGATCCGGTGAGATATGACGATTCGACATCAAAGGTCCCTGAGCCTTGAGGCAATGGTGGAGAATCATTTTGTCGATGGATCGCCCTATCTCGAAGTTATATGTAGAATTTTCATCTCCAAGTGATCCGTCACGACCTCAACATCTAGTATCGTTCGAGGGAATACACGACCCCGTGTCGACACTGTAAGTGGGAGGCAAAACACGAAGTGCCCGTGTGCGGTGGTAGTATGGAAAACATAACCCCGCACGACACTTCGGTTGGTGGATGGGACATGCATATTCGCCAATCGACGTCGGATGACGTAAATACGCATTGGGGACGCTATCAACTTCTAGTGGATGGCAATCCACATACGATTGGAATCTTTACGAAAGATGTTTAAGGAGGGATGATGTATTACCGACGGCATCCACCAGCGAGGGCCCTCGTTTGTTGCGGAGTTATGGAGGATCGGACGATGAATCCGATGTGGATCCACCTCGGGAGCCGGGGCCCGACGGTGCGAAGTTGGACTATTTTCAACCGGAGCCCGCTCCAATTGTACCAAGATGTTGAGGCGGTTCGCGAAGAAGAAGAAGATCCGCTATTCAGGGCATACTCGCCTCCAAACAAGACATGCATAATGTCGATCTATCTCAAGATGATGCATTGAGTTTCTGAACTACCACATCGGACGCTGGACGCACAAATTCTTCGTTGGATTCGGACCAATTAGAAGTTGGTAACCGTTTTCCAACAAGAACACTTTTCTTGGTGCATTGAAACAATACAAGATCGTGAACGGGTTAACTACACCATGGTTAAATCAAAGCTCGATAGGTACGAGGCGAAGTGTCTTTGTGCAAGACGGCACATGTGCATGGAAAATCATGGCGTCGTTGAGGAAAAGGACGGGATGTGGGAGGTGAAGAAGTACAAAGGTCCGCATACATGTCTTCTGATGCAGTACCACTATGTGTTCAATGATTTCAATAACACTAATATTATGTAATGTTGCATTATTTAACGTAATTGCTGATGGTGTAACACAAGATCATCCGAGGATGGATTCGAGACATGTTGGTGATTTAATAATCCGACGGTGAAGGCCGATCCCAAAACTACAAAGGTCTTACCTTAATTGGCAATATTCAGAGCTAAATGGGGTACACGCCTCTTCTGTAAAGGCTTGGATAGCCAAGCGTAGGCGTTGGAAAAGTTGCACGGTCGGTGGGACGCCTTCATATAATGAAGTGTGGCAATGGTGTAAGGTGTTGGAGAGATATGTCCCAGCAAAGACAATGAGACATTGAAACGGAACCACAGATTACAATGATCGTCTCTTTCCGTGGATGCGAAGTGTTCAAGCACTGCTCGACATTTAAGCAATGCCGAGATGCTTTTACATCTGCAAGCCATTGGTACAAATTGATTGTACCTTCATGTATGGTAGATATACTGACGGCTATTGCTAATGTGGCACAAGACTACCGTGGGAGAATCCTAATTACAAAAAAAAAATCAAACCTATTTTGTCAAAGTTATTAAAATTAAATAAATTAAAAATTTAAATTACAAAAAAAAAAACAAACTCAAATTGTATTAAATATATTACAACTTAATTACTACAAAAAAATAAATCAAACATATTTTGTCAAAGTTATTAAAATTAAATAAATTAAAAAATTATATTACAAAAATAAAACTCAAATTGTATTAAAAATAATACAACTTACTTACAAAAAAAATAAATCAAACATATTTTGTCAAAGTTATTAAAATTAAATAAATTAAAAAATTATATTACAAAAATAAAACTCAAATTGTATTAAAAATAATACAACTTACTTACAAAAAAAATAAATCAAACATATTTTGTCAAAGTTATTAAAATTAAATAAATTAAAAAATTAAATTACAAAAAAAACAAACTCAAATTGTATTAAATATATTACAACTTAATTACTACAAAAAAATAAATCAAACATATTTTGTCAAAGTTATTAAAATTAAATAAATTAAAAAATTATATTACAAAAATAAAACTCAAATTGTATTAAAAATAATACAACTTACTTACAAAAAAATAAATCAAACATATTTTGTCAAAGTTATTAAAATTAAATAAATTAAAAAATTATATTACAAAAATAAAACTCAAATTGTATTAAAATAATACAACTTACTTACAAAAAAATAAATCAAACATATTTTGTCAAAGTTATTAAAATTAAATAAATTAAAAAATTAAATTACAAAAAAAACAAACTCAAATTGTATTAAATATATTACAACTTAATTACTACAAAAAAATAAATCAAACATATTTTGTCAAAGTTATTAAAATTAAATAAATTAAAAAATTAAATTACAAAAATAAAACTCAAATTGTATTAAAAATAATACAACCTACTTACAAAAAAAATAAATCAAACATATTTTGTCAAAGTTATTAAAATTAAATAAATTAAAAATTTAAATTACAAAAAAAAACAAACTCAATTTTTATAATATATATTACAACTTAATTACAAAAAATTAAACGAGATCAATACAAAAAAATTAAACTCAAATTATAAATTAATTTACAATTACTCAAATTATGGGGTTTAGGGTTTAGTGCGGATGTCGGTGGGAACCAAAGGCACACGAGGGCTGGCCGATACACATGCTACTGGATTCCTCCTTCTTCTAGTTTCCCGTGGGGTTGTGGAACCTCAAAGTGGGAATCCGTCCTCGGCGGTGGGTGCAGTTCAGGTGTTGCGATGATGACCCACCTTGATAAAATAATGACCCCGGAGGTGTTTGCATAAACCACGGCGGGGGTGATTGCATCCCGTACGGTGAAGGAGTCTGGTAGAAAGAACTTCTCCCCGACGGCACCTCCTCTAATCCCACACCCGATGTCGGCCTCACGATCGGCTGGCTAAAAGGAGTTGTCGGGAACGGACTCGAACCCGGCCATGGATTCCAACCTGGAGGGGGACTAGAAAAAGGAAACATATATGGGTTAGGAGGATACATGTAAGGCGGTACGACCGGCATAAATCGTGGACGCTGTGTTATCGGTGTTGTCACCGAATCGATGGGCCCGGTGATTGTATAGGTATTGTTGATGGGCCCGGTGGATCGATATAGCGCTGTTGATGGGCCCGGTGATCGATAGGCCCTGTTGATGGGCCCGGCGATCGTAGGCGCTGTTGTCTGGCCCGTCTCATCACCCTTCTCCTTGGATGTAAAGGGCCCGACGTTCCTTCGCCGCCGAATTTGTTGTCGCCTCTCTTCACCGACAATGATACTGCTTCCATGGATTCTAAACCATGGCATGTACTCCGACGCACGCTAACTCAGAACTACGATCGGTTCCGGTTAGGTAAAAAGTCATACCGGTTCTCCCACTTTCGATATGTTCGACCAAAATATTGGCCAATCCGTGTCGCCGCCAGTAAGTCCACATCGTGCTCATCATCGAGCACCTCGAGAGCCACGGAATCGGTTGTCGACATCCAAATTGCCGCAGAACCCGATCATTGGTGCATCTCCACGGTCGCGTAGGTGATTAGCGGACCTTAACGTGCTAACCGCTCGGATTTTGGAGGAACTCCTCCGAATTATCGCTCAATTTCGGGATCCTCATACGGTGACTACCGACCCGCCCACCAGTAATCCCAATCAGAATCGCACATCTTCTAAGGTGATGCTACACTCTCCGCATGGCAGATGGAAAGTGTGCGTCTCGGGTCTCCACCTCTCTATCAACGCGCTTATCAAAACCGGGTCCAACTTGAACCCCCGGCCTATCGTGGCCACGTGCCAAAAACCCGCTTCCCGCAAGTAATTCTCGATCAATGGTGATGGGGGACCAGGCATGTTGCGAATATAACATTGCAACACCCGATCTACAGACTGTTTAAAAAATAATAAAATTCAAAATTAATGAAAAATTGCATAATTAAAAAATTTAATAATATTGAAAAATTAAAATTCAAACTTACCATTCTCAATTGCTGGACGCCAATGTGAGTGCTGTCTAGGCGATGTAAATCTCCGGCCATTGTACTCCGATAAAGATTTTTTTAATTTTCCCAAAAAATAAATATATTAAAAAAATTATAAAGGGCTTTTTCGTAAATGGTAGAAGACTATTTCAAATTTAAGAGTAAATTTCAAGGGCTTTGAGAGAAACTTGAGAGAAAATTGAGAGCAAATTGAGAGAAAATTGAGAGAAAATGAGAAAGGATTGAAGTGTGAAAAAATGAAGGGTTGGGGGTATTTATAGTTTTTTTTTTTCCGTTATTTTTGACCGCTGGGGTCCAACGGTCACTTTTTTTTTTTGATTCAGGTTTAAAGGCGTCACGTGAGGAGCGCTTTAGGTTACGTCACGTCTAAAGCGCTACCGTGGACGCCGCTTTAGTCGACGTGGCCTAAAGCGCCCTACGTGACGCCGCTTTAAGTCGATTTCCAAAAGCGCCACCGACGTGGACGCGCTTTTGGGAAATTGCCCTTCTAGTCAATATTTTTGAAACCCGTCCTTTCCGGTAATTTTGTATTTTTTGGTATTTTTGGGATATTTGCCCAAAAATATTCCATGTCTAATAATATATTTACTCCATCTATTTAGTTGTTTAAATTTCTAGTTTTTGGGTTTTAATGCTTTAGTTTGATTTGATGTAGCATTTTTCTTTGTTTTTTATTTTATTGTTTGTTTGAAAACCACATTGGGTTTGTTTTGAAACTATAATGTATGAAAAGGATTTGAATTTAGGATTTTTGAGTTTACAAATATGAGAATTTCATGAAACTCTATTAATTTTGGGTTTCATATATTTATATATATAAATGATTTGAAATATAAGTTGTTAGTTATACAATTCAACTAATTTAAGAATCTCCTGTGTTGGTATGATAGTTAGGATATTCATAGTTCTAAATATGATTTGGGTTCAAGTTCTAATCACACTAGTCACATGTTATTTTAATTTTTTAGAGGAATTTAGGGTTAAATTGTAACCATCATTGAACTTCAAGATTTTAAATTATGTTTTTTTTTAATGTGATTATAACGTATAGATTAGATTTTCTTTAAAAGCTAAAGCATTATATTATTTGTACGGAGAAAAGAAAACTTGAAAAGTTTGATTACTGAATATAAAATGTAGATTAATTTTGTTGAATATTTTATATTTAAGATTAAATTAATAAAATATGTAAATATTAAAAATGTTAAATTTATTATTAGATCAATAAAAATTTACATCAGCATTCTCATTAAATTTCAAATAATAGTGATCAAAATAAAAAAAAAAATTCAATCACCCCATACTTCAATAACCATTAGGGGTGAGTATTCGATCGAGTCGAGTCGAATTGAGTAAAAAAAATCGAGTTAGTCGAGTTGACAAATCATATTTTAGTAACCGAACTCAATTTGAATTTTTATCAAATCAAATAGAATCGAGAGAAAAAATTTTGAGTTAAGTCGAGTCGAGTTAATGGATCATATTATTTATACTTAATGTTACGTTTACATGGACCGATTATTTAACTAGTAGACGAAGTACAAGATTATTTAACTACATAAACAATATAATTGTTTCACCTTTTAACTTAATAAATAAATATTTATAAAAAACGTAATTTTACCTTTTAACTTTAGAAAAAGTAAATATTTATCAAAACGATATAGTTTTGATTTTTTTATTCGGATTTTGAATAACTCGAATTGTATTATTCATATTCGAGTTAAACAAAAAACTTAATTTTTTATTCAAGTTAATCTGAATAACTTGATTAATTTTAATAACTCGAACTATTTAATTCAAAATTTAAATTTTTTATTAAATTTTTAAAATCGAATCAAATTTTACTCCTTCCTAATATTCATTTCACATTTAAGTAACAGCTAGCCTGTAGAAGATGAACGGGATTCATTGGATATTCACCCATGACAATGAAGGACTGTTCTGCAACCAAGCGTGGAAACTTAATAGTGTTTTGGGAAGTACAAGAGATGGCAGGCATTGATTCTTTTGAGACGAGTAAACTGAAAGTAGTTTCGTTTCACTTCAGTTTCTATCAACTCATTGTCTTGGAGTGTCTTTTGATTTGTTGCATGTTATCTCGTATCACTGTTCTTGGCCGTTGATAGGCTAAACAATATTTTCTAATTTCACGTTTACTATTGGCGTAAAAAGTTCTTAACTTTTTTTTTAAAAAAAAAAGCAATTGATATTCTATCTTTTTTTCACTTAATTAAGTATTTAAATTTTTAAAATGTATCAAACAAATTTTAATTTTTTTAAAAATAATTAAATCTTTAATTTTTTCACTCAATTAGGTACTTAATCTATCAAATACATCAAAAGACCCTTTGACTATTAACTTTAACAATTGACCGTTAAATTTAACTATCTTTAAATTTTTAATTAAAGTCACCCGTGTCATTATCATAGTATGACATGTGAAAAATGTAAATCAATAAAAGTTATAAAAAATTTTAAATATTAATAAAAATATTAAAATTATAACAAATTGTAAAATTTTATAAAAATTATAAATTACATTAAAAGACTTTTAACAATTAACTTAAACCGTTGATCGTTAAAGTTAACGACCTTAAATTTTTTTAGCTAAAGCCATCATGTGCCTTAATACAACGTGACATGTGATGAAAAATGATAAAAATAAAATCAATAAAGTTATAGAAAAATTATAAAATGTTTCTTTTAGTGCGATAATTTTATAATTTTTTTACAATTTTGTATTTCTTTACATTTTTTATAATTTTCTTACTACTTTATAAAATTTTATATATTTTATATATTTTATATATTTTATTTTTACAATTTTTTATAATTTTATACTTCTTTTCTAAATTTTAAATATTTTTATAGTTTTTCTAATTTAATAACTTTTTTATAAATTTTATTGATATTTTATTTTTAACATTTTTGTCACATGCCACAATGTCATTGTGACATGTGGTGGCTTTAAATAAAAAAAATTAAGGGCAATTCAAATTCTCAATTGAGTGCAAAAAAGTATAGGCTTAGTTGCTTATTTTTAAAAAAGTTTGAAGGACTTTTTTATGCATTTTGAAAGTTCAAGTATCCAATTTAGTGTAAAAAAAAAAATAAAAGTTTAATTACTTGTTTTGTAAAAGTTTAAAAGTCTTTTTATACATTTTAAAAGTTTAAATACTCAAATGAGTGTAAAAAAAAAGTAGATACTTAATTACTTTTTTTTTTTTAATTTTGAGGGCTTTTATCCCTTTCAGCCTCTAATATCTTTTACCTCTATAAATAAAATACACGTTCATGATTAAAAAGTAAAATCTATATATTTTTACATTAGGATGTGATTTTGATTGTAATTGCTACTACTGTATGGTAGTATTTATCAAGGTTTAGAATTGCAGCACAAAATTACTTTTTCTGATTTGGAAACATGTACAGGCATACATACTTGGTCTCTGGCAATGAAAATTAACCTTAATCAGTGCTTGCCTTCCCACCATTGATCCGGTGGGCAAGGATGTTCCCTTTATCAGGCAAAGAGCTGAGAAATTCCTGAAACCACGACTTAAAATAGAGTCAGTATGGGTCTGCAGCTTAAAACAAAGCTTATAGTTAGAATATTACCTGATCAAAGTTGTTCTAGTTCGGGCGAACTTGACAGTAAAGTTTCAAGTCTTGTTTCCCAATGAGCCCATTTAACACTTGACCAAAGTTCACCTAACTTCAATTCCATCATGGTAGCAAAAACAGGATAAGGTTCACAGCTTAAAAGAAGCTATGATAGTGACAAAGATTGTACTGTCAGTACACTAGATTGTGAATTATCACAAAACTAAGGATTTGTCAAGAAAACAAACCTTCAAAAAACAAGATGACACAGTAAGTGAGCGAACATTAGAGATCCCTCTAAACAATGAACCTTACTGTTATTGAATATAAGTTTGCAGATTCTCCAGTGAATACCTTGCTACTACATGGTCGATGTATTTAAAGTAGGCTAGATTTGGGGCATCAATCATTAACCAATAGTCGAAACTAACAAATTCAGAGTAAAGTATAGTCAGTCTCCTGAGCAAATGGTGTGAGATATTAAAGTTGCTTATATTCCACATGTGGCATTTCTCTATGACCATATCTTCAAGACTAGTGCAGCTGGATATAAGACTTTCAACTGAATCATCACTAAAAAATACAACTGATCTGAGATGAAGGGTCTTTAGATTCGGAAAAATTACACCCTTTGGAACATCCGAAAAGAAACCAATATCCAGTTTCAAAGTTATTAATGTACTGCAAGTAAACAGAACACCTGGCAAAGTAGTGAACTCATCAAGGGAGATGTTTAACCCCACGCCAAAGTGCAGCAGATATCCAACCGCAAACACGTCTAGAATCAACCGTTCTCCCGCATTTTAGACGAAATTTATCGACACTTGTGTTATGGAAAAACAGGACTCTGTCGAGATTAGAAAGTACAGCAAAAAGATATCTCCACCTGGTAGATAAAATAGAGGTTCCAACAGCTTCTTTTGTAGGAAGGAATGACAGAATGTGAGTTAATATTGAATCAGGTAAGTCACTAATCCTGTGTCTACACTCTACATCCTCCATTTTCACCTGCGTAGCTGTTAAAAAGCCTGAAGAAGATGAAGCTGTACGAGGAAAAATAACAGATACTCGAAACGTTGCCAATCCTATGAGGGTTTTTTTTCCACCGTTAACTAATAACCTGTAGAAGTTGAATTGAATGAATTTGGTGGCTGGTTCATTGGAATTAATTTAAATGGTTAATTAGGAATTTGGTACTTAAAATATTATTTTAATTTTTTTTAACAATAATTCTAAAATCTTAAAAAAATCTAAAAATAAATAGGAAATATTAAAATTATTTTAAAAATTCAACAAATATAACCTTCAATGTTTATAAAATTTATCATTTTAATTCTAATTTTAATAAATTCAATAAATTTGGCACTCAACATTTACAAAATCTATCAATTTAGTCTTAACTCTAAAATTATAAAATATATTAAAAATTATTTTTTAACCATTTATAACCTATCAATTAATCCATGTGAAATATTTAAAAAAAAAAGAAAAGTATAATCTTTCAAGCCACTTACAAAAGAACTCTAAAATTTAATTTCAAGTCACTTACAAAATAACTTTAAAATATTAAGATAAAATACAAAAATAGGGTTTTGTTTAAAATTACATTTCAATCATTTAATTTCAAAAGCTACATAATAAGCACTAACACTACGAATATTATTACATTTTGATCACTTATTTAAAATTATTGAATGATATTTAAATAATTACATGAATCAATTCAACTAAATCTCAATTTTTATTGTCCACTATATCATGGTCACTAAAACAAATATTGATGATATCTATATATATAAATAGATATATAGATTGTTGTTTGTTGCCATCAATCATGAAAGAAGGTCATTTAACCTTAAAAGGACATTTCTTTTATATATATAGAGAGAGATATAGATTGTTGTTTACCGTCATCATTCAACGATTTCCATAACCCATAATATAGTATACAATAAGAATTAAAATTTAAGTTTCGTTTGTTTATTTGAAAATAACTTTCAAAAATAATTTTTGAAAAATGATTTACTTTTTAGAAAAACTAATATTTTTTGTGTTTGAATGAATCATGTAAAATATTTTACATTATTTAATAAATTTTTAAAATATTTCATAAAAGTTATATTCAATTAAACAAACATATATTTGAGATTTTCTTATTTTTTATTGTTTAATTAAATTTATTTTTATCTATAATTTTATATTTTATATTGTTTTTGCATATATTAAAAATATTATGTTAAATTCAAATTTATTACGCTATTTTTAATCACATGATTACTAAATTAGTATTTTTTATTTAAAAATATGACAACAATAAAATTGACAAAAAAATTAACAATGTTAATAATGAAACTTAATTTTCAAATTTGAAAAAGTAAAGAAATTAAAATTTGAAAATAAAAGTACAAAGACTAATTATATACAAAGGAAAAAAAAAAAAGCAGAAAAAGAAAGAAATCGCTTGCCCCCACAACTGCCTCCATGCATGAAAAGCAGTAAAGTTGGTCACCAGGCCAGAGCACTGACCATACAGCCACCGCCCACCAGTCCATCCTCTTCTAATCCCTTTCCCACTCTTGCCTGTGAAGCCATAACACTTACTTTCCTCCTACTCTCTTCACATCATTATCCTTATCTGCTATCACGAGACCATTAATCATGTACTGCTTCCACTATACCAAATTTCAAATAAATATTTTACTTGAAAAGGATAGTAACAAAATAGTAAGTTTATGTTACATCAAATACATTACCGTATCTGTAAAAATAATTGACCCTACTGTGCAGTGTGCACCAAACAACATTAAAATAAAGGAAAAGAAGTTAGAAGCTTAAATGTTTTTAACCGCCAGCACATGAAAACAATGATGAGGCCCATCATTTAATCCTCCAAACAAAGCCAAATATCTAAATGCTTTTTCACTTTTAGATAAAGAACATGAGGCAAAGAACTCAATTGGAGATACTAGGTTTTAAGTCCAAACAACCGATGGCCCTGTCTCAAAGAGATTTCATCTTAAACACAACATCAACAACAACAATCCCTTCTCATTTACAACCCTCCTTCATTAATCCCATCAAACAAAGCATGCAAAGATCAAGAACTAGTACCAAAAGTGTTCCAGTTGAAATGGCTACTGCAATTGCAAATCCTCCTGTTGAAATAGGCACCAGAGGCACTGTAGGATCCTTGGTGATGCAAGAGATTGAGTACTTCAGCCAGCTTGAATTAAGAAGCAAAGACAACTCAAAGAAACCTCATTACAATGTTGGACCTGTTGTACCAACTCAGAAGAAGAAAAAGAGAGGAAGCAGCAAGCTAATACCAAGCATATGTTCAATGGTGGAAATTTCAGACAACAGGCCACTTGGGATTTCAGGTCTCAGTTATAGGAACCTGAAATCTGATGTGAACAAGTTGCAGGTCTAGATAATGCTTTGGGAAAGTTTAGAGAACCCAAGCTTCTTGAGTCGATTTGTTACAGGGTTTGACCATGCTCTATCAGGATATTTCCCACACTTTATGTCCACAACTTCAACAATGTTAGATACTTTTTTGTCACTTTTCTGTCTGCTAGGAGTTCTATCTAAAGCTATATTCTCAAAACCAAGCATTGGAATCTGATGGGTGCTTTTGGACAAGCTTTTTGTCTTCTGGGAAGTTTGGTGGTGTTTATAACTTATGTAATTGTTATCATTGCCACTGGTGCTTGCTCCATCCGAAGATTTTCTTAGCTGTAATCTTTTAGGAGTGGGAGAACCACAGGCAACTGATGTAGGAATTGTCTGAGATTTGTGTCTGAAAGACACCGGTGTTTTAGGTGCCGGTTTAACGGAGTCCAGTTCCCGTGTCATAGGGAACTGATTGTTCCCTTAGTCCCCACCTTAATTGATCCTCCACCGCCCTTGATAGCTTCTAGTTTTTGCACCATGTTTCCTTTCTATTTTTAAGATATTGTCACCCTTTGAGAACCTGTTTTCCAAGTTAATATTTCAACAAAAGATTGTCCAGGAGCCTGTCATCCAACAACAAAGGAAATTACACTGATTTCAGTCTATATGTAGCTTACATGCTTCATAGTTGAGTGACAATTTTCAACAAGTAGAAAAGCTACAGATATTGAACTTGCAGGGTTCTCCATTAAAGATGTGCTGTTTTTACCATTTTCACAGCGACCCAAGGAAAGCAAATAGATCAAGAAAAGCTACATCCATAGTTATATAGAAACAAAAGGAAGAGAGCAAATCCATAAATGTAATGAGAAAATTTCCAGTTTTCATCGAAATTTCAGTTCAGTTCTTGCAATATGAAATTGCAGGTTCAGATTATGAATCAATCTCTCAAGCAGTTTTCCAGATTTAGCATCAAATCCCATCATAAAATCAAAACCATGGATCAAAAAGAAAACGCTGATCCCATCAAGAAACAAGCAGAAACACCATCCAACTAAATCAAACCAGAAAGTAAGAAATTTCACCTAAATCCAGGCAACCAAAAAATCATGGAATCCAAAAGGGGAAAAAATCGACAATCTTTTCTACAGCATAACAATTATATCTGACCTAAACAAGTTAAACACTTTAGCAGATCATAAAAGGCTTACCACTTTATAATACCAAAGTGCATTAAAGTGTGAACTCAGCAACTTTGAAGATGACAGGATGAATTGAAAACACAAATAAAAAGTGAAACTGAACTTTAAATTTTTTTTGTAAATAAAAAATCTATCACATTTGTTTTGTTTTTCTGATTATGTCGCCTTATTTGAAATCTAACTTTGTGATGAATAGTGTTATGTCTTATTTGTTTCTTGTCAGACTAGTCAACCAACACCAATCATAGTGCAGCAAAAAACATGACTTGCCAGTTACCAACCATATTCCAATAACCAATGGTAGGTTGCCACTTATAAAAATGTTTACTTTGAGTGCAAGTCCGCCTACCATTGCCGGAGAAAAATGACGGCTTTTAACCGTGCGACTTACTATAAACTTGGTTAGATTCATGGAAGGGGTGAGAAAAGTGAAGTCTTTACCAATGGCCTGTTAAACCCATTTTGGATCTATGAAATTAGGCTACTCACCCAATGAATAAATACATATCTATCTTAAAGGTTTCATGCATGGGCCAAAAACTAAATCTGGAATGAAACCAGTTAAGGATAAATTGCCGACAACGGGTAGATGTCACTTTTGGGTGTGTGAAGTTCAATTACATCGTCTGCTATGTGGAGCTGTGGAACGGGAACAAAAATTACTCATCTCTACTGATATAAATTCTTTATTAAATTTAGTCCCAAAATTAATCAAATACTAACTCAACAGAATAATAACGAAAATATTTTTATTTTATAAAATAAATTATATTATTTTAAAATATTTTATTATCTTATAAAATATAAATACTTAAACTTCTATAAAATTTCCAATATTTATATTTTATTATTCAAACAAAACCATCTTTATTAATTATACCAATATTTATAAATATATTTATTTTGCAAGTGTGATATCATCCGACGAATGTAAATTGGGCTAGGCTTATAAAAGTAGTACCAGAAGGTTCCCTTAATTAGGTAAACTTTTTACTTAAATTGTTAACTTCAAATTCAACTAGCAAAAATAGTAGCTTTCATGAAAGAAATTAATAAAAATCAATAATTCAATCATCTATATATAATAAATTAATAAAAACCCAACCGTTTGAAGAAAAAAGGGTTACCTTTCAAATTTAAATTTTTAAGCTTGAGTCTTACCTTAATTTACATGGACATCATTGTTAATGTAGGAAGATGTGAGTTCGATTGCGTTGGAGTACATTATCCTCTTATTTATGAATTGAGGAGGAGCTATAGATAATTTTAAATATTGCATCAAAAAAGTAGATATGATCAAAACGTATAATAAAATTATTAGAAAAAAAATAAAAGAAAATAAAATATTTGCCTTACCACAAAATAGACTTCTTAGTTCTTAACGAGCATTTTTTTTGATAAACTATATATTTAGTCATCTGAATTTTTTCATCTTTCAAAAATTTGTTATTTTAGTCACTCTCATAATCCCATTAGATAAATGGTGAATTTTAATCACTTTATCGTTAAATACTTTTGATTACTAGGCGGAATGTTGACATGACAATATTTTGATTGGTATAATAATAAATTTAGTCTTTAACACTTTTCATATTCTATCGGTTTGGTCTTAATTTTAAAAAATTAATAAATTTAACCTTCAATATTTATACATTTTATTAATTTAGTCCAAATTCTAAAATTTATAATTTTAAAAATTTGAAAAATATATTATTTTTAAATTAGAACCAAAGAAAAGTGTTAATGGTTAAATTTAGTATTATGTCAATTAAAAGACTAGCACGCCAATATTCCATCTGATGACCAAAAGCATTTAATGGTAGAATATCTAAAATTAACAACTTATCTAATAATAATAATTAGAATAAGAAATTTTAAAATAAATAATTAAAAAAAAACACGAATAAATTCGGATGACTAAATAAATAGCTTACCATTTTATTGTTGTTGTTTTATAATAATGAGTTTAATGTGATGTCCCATGTTGAAAAGGTCCCCACTTCTCATTAGTGGGCCTCACCACTCACGTTACAAAATCAGACCAATCAAAATCAAGCGTCATGATCTCTTCATCACATCAAACTCTACCCTCCAAAAATAAATTAAAACGTTCAAATTATCGAATTTAAATATCAATTTGTCCTTCTTCTCTTTTTTTTTTTTTTATCTTAAAAACAGATCATTTCATAGCCAATACGATAGCATGATAGTCAAAAATATTGATCGTTTTAAATATGATTTAGGTCGAGTGACGTAAATCGCATTAATTAATTGGACTTTACTTTTTTATTGTAATTAAAAAACAATAAATAATTTCAAAAAAGAAAAAGAAAAAGAAAATCAAAACCCCTCTTTCTTCACTGTCTCAGCTTTCTCTGTCCCTTGTGTCTTACTCCATCTCTCTTCATCAAACTTTCCTCACATTGTATGCAAAATTCCATTCTTTTTTTTATTCATAAAACAATTAGATTTCCTAAAAAATCCCATTCACAACTTCCTCTTTGCTTCAATCTACTTCTTATTTGCTTCAATCCTTATTTGCTTCAATCTTTAGAGCTTCATTTCCTCAAATTTTCCCTTTGTTTCAATCTTTGAAATCCCATTTCTTCAAAAACCCATCGTTTTTCTTCTCATTGTTTTGAAATGAGTAATTCCCAGGCAGCCAAGTCAACAAAGCCTTCAAAGGCTTCAACTTTACCTCCTCCTTCAAACCCTCCAAAACCCTCTTCACTTTCTTCTCATCTTGCAATGGTGGAACAAAAGCAAAGGATTCTAACCTCACTTTCCAAGCTCTCTGACCGTGATACTTACCAGATTGCCGTTGAAGATCTTGAAACGATAATCCAATCTATTTCCCATGAATCCCTTCCTATGTTACTCAATTGCCTTTTTGATTCTTCCAACGATCCAAAACCAGCCGTGAAAAAAGAATCCTTAAGGTTACTGTCAGTGCTATGTAATTGCCACGGTGAATTGGCAGCTTCCCATTTGGCTAAAATCGTTGCCCACATTGTTAAAAGGCTGAAAGATGCTGATTCAGGTGTGAAAGATGCTTGTCGCGATTCGATTGGGGCCCTTTCAGGGCAGTATTTGAAAGGGGAGAATGGGGGGATTGTGGTGGGATTGTTTGTAAAGCCATTGTTCGAAGCAATGGGAGAACAGAATAAAGGGGTGCAATCTGGTGCGGCAACATGTATGGCTAAGGTGGTGGAATGTTCTTCTGACCCTCCTTTGGCTGCTTTTCACAAGCTGTGTCCAAGGATTTGCAAGCTGTTGAATAACCAGAATTTTTTGGCTAAGGCTTCCCTTTTGCCAGTAGTAGCGAGTTTGTCACAGGTTTGGCATGTAGTTGTTTTTGGCTTGATTTTGATTATGTACATTGTTCTAGTATATTGATGGTTTATATTGTTTGTTTTGTTGATGTTCAAGGGCAGCTTAAATGAAAGTCTTGTAGTTTCTTAATTTGTATTTATGTGCTTGCTTACCTGGCTGATAATGTGCACTTTGTTATGTTTTAATAGAGGAAATTAGGTAGCTAGATGGGAAATACATTTTAGTATCTTTGAAGAATTTCACAAAAAAAGAACAAACTTAAGTTCTGTGAAAATTATGATTACCTTGCAGGTGGGAGCGATTGCCCCGCAGAGCTTGGAACCTTTACTGCAAAGCATCCATGAATGCCTTGGGAGCACAGACTGGGCGACTCGGAAGGCAGCTGCTGATGCTTTAAGTGCCTTGGCACTACATTCAAGCAACTTGATTGCAGATAGAGCATCTTCAACGATAACATTACTGGAGGATTGCCGATTTGATAGGGTAGTTTCCTAGAGCCATTTTTCTTTCATATAATGTTTTTATGCCTGCACTCAATGTCATATACAAATCTGTGGTTACCAAATTTTGATATTGTGTAGACATCACTGGTCCAAGACCATCTACTTCTTTTCTTCTTTTCATGAATGGATCTGGTCTATTGAGATGGTGCAAGTTATGCGCTTTCTCTCAACCTAAATTTCCTTTTTGTGGGGATAGAATACGTTTTTAGGGAAGTAGATAATGTTGATTTGGGCTAGATGAATTCCTGCTTTCTGAAATGGTTTCAAAGGGACTTTCAGTTTGTACATTATGATTGAGGAAGGCAGGGGACTTGTCTGATTCATTACTAATCAATATAACTCGAGCATTGTGGTCCTCTGAATGATGTTGTTCATCAGTGTTTATCCATCACTCCCATCTCTTCTAATGGAACATATATGGTGTTACTCAACACTGATTTATGGAAATTTTATTGTGTTGAATAATGCTTAATAATTGGTTAAACAGATAAAACCTGTTAGAGATGCCATGACAGAAGCATTGCAATTATGGAAGAAGATTGCAGGGAAAGGGGATGATGGAGCTGCAGATTACCAGAAAGCCTCATCTCGTGGTAAGTATGTTTGTTATGTGCTTCTAAGTTTTATCGCTTGTCCTTCAGATGTTTAATACTTCTTTTGGATAAACTTATTTCAATTAATGCTGTAGATGGTGACATTACTCAAACTACTGAATCATCACAAAAGAATGGCTTGAAAAACCCAAATGCTGGCGGTAAAAGAAATGACCCATCAGCGAAGGATTCATCTAATAATCTTTCCCCTACTTCTGATTCTGTTTCCAAAGGCAAAGGTGGAAGCATTCCTGAAAAAGCAGTTGTAATTTTAAAGAAGAAAGCACCTGCATTAACGGACAAAGAGTTAAATCCTGAATTCTTCCAGAAACTTGAATCAAGGGGTTCTGGTGATTTGCCAGTTGAAGTAGTTGTTCCTCGCAGATACTGTAATTCTTCAAACATGAAGGGTGAGGAAGAATCAGAACCGCATGATCCAGATGCAAGAAGAAGATTGAATTGTCTAGGAAACAGCCAGACAGATGACATTCATGCATCTTCCAACTGCAAAGACCATAACATGGAGAGAGGAGCTGCTGATGTGCAGGATAAATGGCCTGAAGAGAAGATAAATGGGAAAGACCTAAGAACAAGGGCATTTGAGGCTGATGGCAGGATAGATGTAAATCAAAGAGAGCAATCTGGAAATCGTTTGGGTTGCTCAAAGGTGGATGGACAGTCTGAAGGGTCATTCATCAGCAACAAAGGAAATTGGTTGGCTATTCAGAGGCAGCTATTGCAGCTTGAGAGACAACAAGCAAATCTCATGAACATGTTGCAGGTATTTCTGAACTCTGTATTTAGGATCCTAGTGAATGCTTTTCTGATCAATAAGATCCGTTGTTATGTTGCAGGATTTTATGGGTGGTTCTCATCATAGCAGGGTAACTTTAGAAAACAGAGTTAGGGGTCTTGAGAGAATTGTTGAAGACATGGCTAGGGATTTATCAATATCTTCAGGCAGAAGCGGTAATTTTATGCCGGGGTTTGAGGGATCGTCTAACAGACCTTTAGGGAAATATAATGGCTTCTCTGACTATAGTTCTAAGTTCAATGGACGAATCCCATACGGAGAGAGGTTTGCGCAATCTGACGGAACTGCTCCGGGTGGACGTGGAAGGGGACCTCCTTGGAGATCTGAAATTTCTGATGATTGGGATTTCCCTGCATTCGGTGCTTCCAGGAATGGGCAAATTGCATCAAGAAGAGATCCAGCTAGCAGCGGCCTAGATGGTAGATCACCCAAATCAGAACATGAGAGTGATCAGGTTGGTGGCAGGAGGGCTTGGGATAAAGGTCCCGGTCCTGTGAGGCTTGATGAAGGGCCTTCTGCTAGAAGTGTCTGGCAAGCATCAAAGGATGAAGCTACCTTGGAAGCAATTCGTGTAGCTGGTGAGGATAGTGGAGCATCGGGAACAGGACGTGCTCCTGAATTGATTGCTGAAGCTGTTGGAGATGATAATGTTGGACCGGAGCGAGATCCTCTATGGACTTCTTGGAGCAAAGCAATGCACGCCCTTCAAGTAGGTGATATGGATTCTGCTTATGCTGAGGTTCTGTCTACAGGGGATGATCTCTTGCTTATAAAACTAATGGATAGATCGGGCCCTGTGGTTGACCAACTATCAAATGAGTTAGCAAATGAGGCCTTGCATGCTATTGTGCAATTTCTTCTGGAGCAGGAATTGTTTGATATTTGTCTATCCTGGATTCAACAGGTATAGGTTTTTAATCCTTGATCATTTTAGTTAAAGTTGATTTAGTTGGACATTTTCTTTCTCAAAGTTTCAAATTATTCATTTTTCTCCTACAACTTTTTCAGCTGGTAGAAGTTGTGTTAGAAAATGGACCTGATGCACTGGGTATTTCTATGGAGTTGAAGAAAGAGCTTTTGTTGAATTTGCATGAGGCAGCTTCCACATTGGATCCACCTGAGGATTGGGAAGGTGTGGCACCTGACCAACTTCTATTGCAGTTAGCATCAACCTGGGGAATTGAGCTGCAACAGTTTGATAAGTAATCTCTGCTGGTTTTGAAATCTTGTGTTGTGCTTGCAAACTTCTTGATGAGGATACTGGTTCAATGCATTTATTTTACATGAATGGCAGATTAACAAAGCCTGCCTTGAATCAGAGGGACAAGAGTACTATAAAAAGGATAAAATGTTTGGAAGATGAAACTATATCAAAGCACACCTGAAAGGTGTTTACAATCTAATGGTATATCATGTTGTGGTTGAGACAATGGCTTAATGAAGTCTGTTTGAGTCTTCTTGAATAGAGCTTGAAATTGTGATCAACTGTTAACAACGCTTGCAAAATACATCCAGACAAAAACTTTGCCATTTTCCATGGCTTTAGGTCATAGTTTACACAAATATGTTTCATTGCCGCTGAAATCTGTCTTTTTACTTTAGTGAGCTTAATTTTTAGGTAGGTACCAAACAGACTTAAGCCAGTTAGTTTTTAGTAGGTCTTTCCCATACGTTCTCTAATCAACCAGACCCATATTTGGCGTCTTACAGAGACAGGATGTTCTAATGGCTTTTATTTTTGAACCTCGCAGATGCTTCTGACATTTTACGTTTTTATCAACACTCAGGCTATAAATAATACAGGTATAAAACTATGGAACAGCATGAATTACATAAAAGGAAACAAAATCAAGCATACCTTCATTTCTCAAAAGGAAGGAAAAAGAATCGTAGTACTATCAGAATTTTACAAGGAACTAACTAACGACAACAATAATTTCTGTACATATGGTGCTGCAGTGCAACTAAAGCCCCAAAGCATGCCCCAAATCCACAAAAAAAACCCCAAAGGCTACATCACTGAACAGAAGATGAAATGCCTAAGGAACAGCCTTAGGCATGAGATTACAGCAGCAGCAAAGAAAAGGACAACTCGAGCTCTGATATCCCTCTTTAGAGGAAAAAGCAGCATCTTGGAATAAAGTTTTTGAACCCAAAATTTACATGTTCGGAGCTCAAACCACTGTCTATTTGGCAGCATACCAGTTTTGAGCGCACTTGGCGTCAACAGCTAGTTCAACTTTAAGAGTGTTCTTTCCTCCAAAGGGCTTTGACATGCAGTCAACAACAATTGCTTTTGCAATCTCAGCCGACTCACTTGGTCCTTCCAAGATTACTTCATCGTGAACCTGTTTTCTGAAGGATGTTATTTCTAAAGAATTTGCAGGACAATGACTATAGATACACATCAATATGGTAACCCAAGAAATGTGATTTGAAGACTGTACATAACAGAATAAAACTTGTGAAATGATTATATTAGTTCAAGACAACATGCGCATATTTATCAATAGTACTCATCAACTAAAGCACGAGTAACATCAGTAATGGAATGCAAAGACTAGTGAAATCATAAGAGTATTGGCTTAAGAGTTCCAGAAAGAAGAATCAGGCAACATAGTCAAAATTTTGTTTCTTAAAGAATTAAAGTTTATATAGCCTTTAGACCACTACAAATAGAAAACCAAGTTAGAGCAAATAGATGAAAATATAAAAGGCATAACCTGTAAAAGAAGCCTCCACCCAAGCTCCTTTAGACGTTCATTCTTTGATATTTGTAACATAGCACACATTGCAACATCAGCGGCACTCCCCTGCAACACCTCAACTAGATGAGAGAGTGAGTGAGATAAAGAGAGTTTTAGTTGAGTGCGTGAGAAAGAAGAGAACCTGCACTGGAGTATTGATAGCAGCCCGTTCAATATGGCCTTTCTGAGCACGTGTACAATGAGCAAACGATGGGAAGCGGCGAGCCCTTCCAAGCAATGTTTTAACACAGCCGAATTTCTGAGCTTCATATTTACGCTGTTTCTGCCATTCAAGCACTTCTTGTCTTTCTTTGTACCATAGATCAACAGTGTTCCTTGCTTCTTCTACAGAAACCTGAGAGGTGAAACAATAATGAACTTTGGAGGCTTAATGGATTTTAAGTTTTAACTGTTATTTTAGGTTTCAAGCATACCTTCCAATCCTTAGCAAGCCCCACAGGAGTTTTTCCATATGCAATGGAAAAGTTAAGCATTTTAGCTTTTCTTCTTTCAGAAGCAAAGGCATCCTGAAAAGAACCGCAATTTTCAACCCGGTTGGATTCAACAATCAAAATCAATCCAGATTACAATAACAGTTGGGTAATAATATCCCAAGATATGCAAAGCCACTCCAAATCAATGTCCATTATACATTTATAAATACACTATGTTGAGCAAACCAATGACAATGACAATGACTTCAAAACAAAACATCAAATCTTTAATAACTTTCAAATTGCAAAAGCAGTTTAGGTCATACTTGAATCACAGTCATTGATATAGCAAGATATCTAAGACAAGTTCCCAGAATAAACATATTCAATATGTTAAGATGGTTGGACAATTACTAGCCAAATCCTCGTCATCAGATCTTGACCATTTTCTGTACATCATTTAGGTGAATGAAATGATTTGAGCTGATTTCTCTACCCACCATTTAGGTGAATGCTCACAACCAAAAATGATTTTTTACTTCACCTTTAAAAGTGGAACTGGCGGTTTCTCTTCACCAGGTTGAGGATGCCACTCAAGAAGAACTTGCCCCTCTTCAACGGCTTCATGGATATAAGAGTACATGTTCATTGCAGTCCTTGAATGGAAATCTCCACCAGCTTTGAAGGCATCCAACATGCTTTTACAGTCAGCCAGATGTGCAAGAATCCTAAGTTCCAGCTGTAATATGAATTTATATTCTAATCAATACAAGAAATTACATGAACAAGTAAGAAAGCTCGATGAACTTACCTGCCCATAATCTGCAACAACAAGAGAATTTCCAGGTGCAGCCACAAAGGCCTGACGTATCTTATATCGATCCTTCTCTAGAGCAGGTTGATTCTGAATATAAAAAAAAACGCAAAAAAGATGTTAATACTATAAAGTTTCCATCCCAATCCAGCAGACAAGAGACGGATGACCAGAGGAGCAACAAAAACTGTTTTTTTGTTTTCTTAATGCCCTACTCTGACAACTTTGAGGAGGAAGCAACCATGTCTACATGGCAGAAAACTAACTAAACTGTGATATGAATATTTATGCTACTGAAGAAAACATGGTCCGCCATGTTTCACCTCAAGAAAATTGTCCTTGCTATCTGACTGACTTAGTGGTTATATAGGCATGTATCAAACCTCGGGGTTCTAATAATTCAAATGCTAGCTAATATAATGGCAGAGAACAAAATAAAAGAAAAATGAACCTGCAAATTTGGTCTCCTTGCAGATAAGCGCCCAGTTTCTGTATTGATATTCAATGAACAATGGACACGCCCACCCTTTCCTGATACATTACTCCCCTGAAGTAAAAAGAGATCATTCTCAGTATAGTCCATTCCAGGAATTTTAAGCTACAAAACTAGTAAAGTGAAATGAAATAATAGTTGAAGTTAAGGAAAAAAATTATAAAAATGCCTTGATGATTTTCATGACTATTCAGACAGAGAGAGGAGTTGCTCTTGAAAGACACAAGCTCTTGAACAAACTTCTGTTTTTTCTTTTTAACCAGATAAGTATTTGCAATAATGTACTCCAGGTATATGACAACTTAGCATATAATATCAGTAACTGCCATCACAATTACATGCCCTTTTGATTTTAGCCCTTCCATACATAATTTTACTGATTTGTTAGCACCTAGCAGCATCAACTAACCACATGATCAAATACCAAACCAGCATTTCGATAGCTTCCTCTGTTAACGATAAACTATAATTGACAGGAGAACATATGATGCAATCATGTTGCCACCCTCCTAGTAGTTTTACCACACAATAGTGGATACATGCACAGCTCTCATCATTTAGTAGAAAATTTGACCAATAAGAACTAGCATAAGTCCTCAATTAAAAATATATATAAAAGATACTAGAGATGGAAAGTAAGCCAGGCATATTAGAAAACCGTAAAAGCTGATTAACATGTATGACCAATCAAACAAGGCATCGAAATCACCTGCAAGGGTAGAATGAAATTGGATATAAGGGAGTCGATAGAGCAAACTTCACATAATGATGCAATAGCATGGCATGCCTCCCTCCCCTTTTCCTCATCCTCAAAAGCTGCAAAAGCAGTTCCATATGCAGATGTATCAACTGCAGTCATTGTTTCAGGATAATCATCAATATCACCATCACCGGTGTCCTCTGTGAACTCATATTCAGCGGAAACCTTCCCAGCTAAGCTCTTCAAAGCAACACCACTAACGGATGGCCAACCAGTGGCAGTGTAAATCTCAGCAGGGAGCTTAACACCAATGCTACATAGCTTAATATTGCGAAACTTAGTGGGAGCCTTTTTGCCGTCTTCAATCACTTTATCAACATTTGGAATTTTGAAAGTTTTCTCATCAGGTAGGCTCACATTTGGATCCTTGCTGTAATAAGAAACAATCACGTTAATGGTTGGGAAGTTTCAAATTTTCAACACACTCTCTATCTCCATCTCTATCCACACCCTGAAAGTTCTCTAATCATGAAGGCTCAAATTTGGATCCACAGCATGCAAACACACACACATGCACATCTTTTGGATAATGAAAAATGATATTTGATTGGTTGATGGTATGAATAATTCCACAGATTACAGGAAATGAATGTTCACAAGCAACATCAAGTTCTGAATTTCTTGCACTGCCTCCATACAACCAACAACAACAGATAGCAAGGACTTAACAGCAAGAAATTTGAATATAGGCATGTAATTAGGATATTAACAATATTTCTCATTTAGGAAACAACAAAATGCATCTTGCTCACTTATATTCAATATACTGCCCAAATTTCAATGGAATGTGCAGATTAATATTGATGTTCTCGTACCAAATTAGTACCTGTTAAGTATGCCACCATAAAGAAGCTGGCGGAGCTGAGTATCACTACCCACATTCATGTACTTGGCATCATCACAATATCTAGATGCCCAAATGCGAAACCTATTAGCAGCAATCTCTTTCTCTACTTTAGCAACCTTCTCTAGCTGAGCAAGATACATCCGATCAACCAACATTCCCTCACGTTCCATTTTTACAAGAAGCTCACCAAATGGCCGCCAATACTCTTCATAGAAGTGATACATGGACTTTCCAGGAATTGTTTTACCATCAAATACCCAAGACATGCTTGATAATTTGTTTTTCAAGCTCTCGTAAAGCCTCAGTGTGCTTATAGAATCTAAGGCAGAATAACATATCCATAATTTGCGTTCTTCCCGCTGTAACTCCTCAACAGGGGCAATGGTGATCATTTTTCCCTCAGATCCATCTTTTTTCACCTTTTTCTTGCCAAAAATGGTTTTCATTGATGTTTTACCTATCAGTTCCTTTTCTTCTTTACGCCTCGTGCTCCTTTGCATAACATTTCTATCACCCGTAAGTGCTTCAAGAGAATAGCCACCCAACATACGTCTTGATGAATCCCACAACCGTGCCATATGCATTGTGTCAGCATGAAATCCAGAAACCTCAAGCCCATAGTTATTGATAACATGACTGTCAAAACTATAATTGTGCCACACCTATACATCAACATCAAATTTGTTTCAGGACTAAGTATGATCTAGTGCTCCAATGGGGTAAGCAGTAACTAGCACATAAAAAAGGAGAAGCATATCAGCAGAAACGTGAGCAAAGACAAAGTGTACTTCACCTTTTTGATGGATTGATCTTCAAAAAATGGAACAAATTCCTTCAGAAGATCCCTGCCACCACCGTCTAGAACATCGACCCAGATACAGGACTTCCCATTTCTAAAATCTGCATCTACTCCCGAATAAATACTGAAACATGTTATCTCACCATGATCAACAGGTGTATCTTGCTTCACATCAATATTAGATACCTGCAAATACACTACATCAGCAAATAGACAATAACTCATTCACATCTAGACTGGATAGTGCTTGAAGCAAATATCATCTATAACAAGATGGTAAAAGAGATATGTACTAGCAGAACCAATACCTCAGTATCACATGCATGAACAAGATGCCTGAATTTGGTTGTAAGCATCAGAACAACTTCCTTCGCGACGGAGATATTATCTACAACAAGAACCTGGTCATAAATCTTAGCAAGCTGCTTGTGAATATCATTTCGATAAACTGGGAGGTTTTCTTCACTGCTAGTCACCCCATTTTCATTGGCTTGGTCCCTTCTGGTTACATTGGGATCCATATGTCCTATGTATTGGATGTCATCTGAAACTGCCCCCTGTGACGAGCCATTTAACTGCTTGGAACCATTTACCCTATCAGAAGTTACACTTTTGGCTCTAGAAATTTGTTTACTGCTAGTTGGGGGTTGCAGAGAATGATCCTCAAATAGAAAATCACTATCTTCACTGGTTCCAAGGTCTTCGTGGTCATCGAAGACCAGCCCTGGCAATGATCCATTACCAGAAACTTCGGTCCTACTTGAACGTTTCAACTGCTTAAAACCATTTATTTCATCAGTAGCTACGGTGTTTTCAATGGATATTTGATTATTACTGGTTGGTAGGGTGGGCAATGACTCTCAAAAAGAGTAACACTTCTTCCATTATTTCTGGAAACTGATTCTTCTTTGTTCGTTGTCTTAAATAGTGAGCCAGTAAGCTTCAGATTCAAGTATTGTTGGTCGTCGGAAGAAAAATTAAGGCCTTTAAAGCTCTCCTTTGCCATCTCCTTATTTTTCTTCACCCTATGAGCCTCTTTTTCCCATGAGTGTGCAGCATTGGGTATGCCTGTAAATTTCGGAGTAAAAGTAAAATCATTCACCCGAAATGATGTTACTTCCGAGTTTTCATTCTTTTTATGGTCAACACTCACTCCTTTGTACTTGTTATCAGAGAGATACCAATCTGGTTCAGGGTGGACCATTCTGGCATATTCAGAAGGAGCTACCTTAAGTCTCATATCTTTGGGATGATGGCAATGCCGGGAACTACTTGACACGGTTGCACTGAGAAAAGCACGGTTGCACATTTCTCGCCTGTAATATAAAGAAAAGGCAAAAATTAACAGAAGCACCTATTAATTTGGATAAAGCACTTATTCTAGCATGTCATCGAACAAAAGAGTAAAGAAGGAAAAAGGACTCTAGACTTCATGCAAATCCCCATTAGCACTCCAACTAGAGTATCACAACAACAACAAAAATATCATTGGCCCCACTTTATTTGCCATTTCCCTAAAGAAACTCACATTCTAAAAACTCAAGATACTACATTACCATCCCAATAGCTTATGTACATCTTATGTCACATTTTACCACCATCCTACACCACTAACCCCAAAACCTTCTAGGAATATGCAACAGCAGAACATAATCTTAAAAAAACCCAAATAAAGAGAGGGGGGAACAAAAAAAAGGCAGAAAACAGACACCTACACACCGAAAATAAACAAAAGCGATAAAAATGGCACCTTATCCAGTATACAATACCAAACCCCTCTTAAAACAGGCAACAGAAGCTAATGAAATGAAAACCAATTAAACAATATGTACGTTCTTTACATGATAAATAAGCATCAAATTGACCAATAAACTAGCTAACCCCCCGGCGCCCAAATAACACAGAGGAAAAGAAAAAGTTAAAGAGTGAAACCTTTGTAAGGCTCTAGAAGAAGCCAAAAAGAAGTGTCTGGAACGAGACCGAAAAAACCAAGACGAAGAAGGGCAAAACGGTCTACCGAAAGGGGTAGCAGCAGTTTGGGAAGTAGAAGAAACAATCCCCATAGTAGCCATGATATCTGCAAGTCTAGCTAGCTTGCTGCTAGTGTTGTTTACTATACAGGGAGCCGTTTTGCTTGGTTTTTGTTGGGGGTCTTGCAGTGGCAAAGATGGAAAATTTTGGGGTATTGAAGGGTCAAGATTTTGGAGATTTTTGGAGGGTTTTTACAAGTTGGACTGTGACTGTGAGGGTTGCAGAGTTGAGGCCATGAAGAGAGAGAAAAAAAAAAGAAGGAAGAGGGAAGAAAAACAGAGGGATATATGGACCCAAAACGCCTAAAACCCTTTCCTTTCCTTTCTTCTCTTTTACGAGGGTAAATAAAACGCTCCAGTCTTGAGACTCCAAACTAAGCTACAACACGATAAATTGTAACTTACAAGTGCTTATAGCTGGTATTTCGGCTAATATCTTCTTTGGTATAATTATGACTTCATCCTTCTATTTTATGAAACATAAGAAGTTAGTCTCTCTCTTTTAATCTGTCTTAATTTAGTTCTCGTACTTTACAAAAACTGAGAAATTAGTCTAGGTATGATAAATAAATGAACTCGAATTGTTGCTTTTACTAATTTGTTACATATAAATTATTAAATTATTAATTTTTACTAATTCCTTTTTATACAAATTGTAAAACTATTAATTTTCATATGAGTGGTTTATCGGCAAGGTATTGATCGTGTTATTTAATTGGATTAGCTTTTAAATTTCTTGAATGTAGGAGAACTAAATTGTGACAAATCAAAATAGACTAATTAACTTTTCAAATTTCATAAAGGGGTGAAATTTTATTAAAATTGAAGTTAAGTTGGGTTGGATCCTTATACAAGAGTAAACTATTTCCAATATCGTTTTCTAAATTTACAATACTCAAACCTTAAATTTTATTTAAAGGACATCAAATTCATTACCATTCGATCCAATAGAGATTGGTTTTAAATACAATTTTTGTTAAAACAAGTTAATAGGTTAGTTAGAAGCTAATTATACTACAAGCCTATATATATGCAACATGTATTAGTCCAAAAATAATGAAATGTGGTGTATTTTTCTTTTAGTATTTTTTATAATAATTCATTATTGTTCATTTTCAACATGGTATCAAAGCCAACCAAGATTCTGATATAGTTTTCTTTCGGTTGTTCTTCATTGTATACAATTTCTTATTACATAAGAAATTAGTTTGTAGTTTCTTGTGGAGAAAGAAAATCGCTTGATTTTTTTTTGTTTTTCAGTTTTTTTTTCTATTTGTAGTTTGTAATTCTTGGTTGACTGAGTCTTGAAGATTTACAATGGTGAATGTAAAATAGCGCTTGCAGACAAATTCCACAAATGCAGAAGTTTTATATTACAATCATCTTTTGTATATTCATCCCTTAGACATACTAGGTACTCTTTTAGTTTCACATCAGTTAACAAGGATAGAATACTATAGTATTTGGATTATATCTATGTGTATTGTTTTACTTGCCAAAAACAAATTAGGTTTTGTTGATGGTACTTGTGACAAAAGTCTTTATAGTACAACATTGAATCATTAATAGGAAAGATGCAATGATATTGTTCTTTCTTAGACCTTAAATATTGTTTGAAAAGAGTTATCTGCTAGTATTATTTTTGCTTCTTCTTCATCTTTGGTCTGGAAAGATCTTAAAGAAAGATATGATAAAGTCTTCATAAGGAAATAACTTCTCATGTACAAGGATTAAGTTCTATCTTAGCATATTTCACTAAACTTAGTTTATTATGGGATGAATATAATGTTTTAGTACCATATTCTTATTGTGCTTCTGAGAATTCAAAGAAGAATGTTCAACGTATCAATTTTGTTTATGCAACATTTGTTAGATTTGTAAAATAAATCTGAAATAAAACTTAATAAACCAGGATCTATCATGTCAAATCATCAAGAATAAATGAAGAATAAAACTAAATGCGGATGCGTACCTGAATCCATGAATTCCTTGCAGTTTTATCAGATTTTGGGGATTTGATCTTCCAAATTAGCACACAAGAAATTTAGAGAATATATGCTCTCTCTTTCCTAATGATGGGATATTAGAAAAGATATATTGTGTATAATTTGGGGACCATAACCGTAATATTTATAACCTTGGCATATTAGTTCTAACCAAATTCTAATTAGCCCATCATTAATTAAAATTTGATTAGAAGAGTATCTACACATATTTGACCCATACTTTATTTAATAATTAAAAGCCTAATAAAATTCTAACCAAATTAGATCACTTTTAATTTGGGCTAACCTATCATGATAGTAAATAATAACATGTATAACATGTAATTATCATTATTATATATGTGATGTCCAAATTTTCCAACAATCTCCCACTTGGACCACATATATATACTAATTACCTTATAATTACATGTCATTATATAACCTTATGAGCTCAAAATTTTACTAGCATATCCAAGAGGTATTCCGAACAATCTCGTCCATTAATTATGTTAACATAGAACCAAGGCGACTTTCGTTACATATATCGTATCCATCCATGATCACTTATATTAACACAACCAAATGACATAGATCAAGTATGGATGTGTAGCATGGGAATTACATGCAATATGATCTAAACATGTCTATTTCCAACTGGTCCTCCTTAGTGAGATCAAACCTTACCAAAATCAGAGTGTGAATAAACCAAATAAACTTTATCTCTGCAGAAAATAAACTTAATAACTAAAAAAGTGTCTATAACATAAAAGCATTTAAAAATATAAACTCCCACTAAAACCAAATATCCTTTAAATAACATTACAACCATATGAGCAATGTGCTCATATAAAACCGTAGGTGTAGCTCCTTAGTAAGCGGATCTGCAATCATGGAGTTTGTCTTAATATGCTTTATAAGCACCTAACCACTCTGAACTTTTACTTTAACAACCAGGAACTTAGAGTCTATATGTTTTTACTTTGATGTGCTCCTGTTGCTACTGGAATAAAATATTGTAATTTGTTTTCACAATTTTCACCTTAGTGAAAAAATATTATATCCATATTCCACCAAAATCGGAGTCTATATACCTGATGATCTCTAACTGATTAGACCTCCGATATGTGAGCATGTAATCTTTTGTTCTCTAAAAAATACCTTATAACCCTCTTGGATGCTATCCAATGGTCCAAATCAAGGTTGCTTAAAATATCTGCCTAACATCCCAATAGTGTACGCAATATTCCAATGTATACAAACCTGAACGTTCATTAGACTTTCCACTGCTAAAATGTAAAAATCTAATGCATTTTTGTAATTTCAAAATCATTCTTAGGGTATTGATTGACGTTGTACTTATTATTAACAAGTAGTATGTCATTAACATATAAAACCAGAAATATGTACTTACTCCCATTGAATTTGTGATACACACAATCATCAACAATATTCATCTCAAAGCCAAACGAAACAATTATTTGATGAAACTTATGGTACCACTGATGGGAAGCTTGTTTGAGTCCATAGATGGATTTTGTCAATTTGCAAACCATATTCTTTGAGTCTTCCGACTCAAAATTTTCGAGTTGAACCATATAAATTGTTTCTTCAATGTCGCCATTAAAAAACGCAGTCTTAACATCCATCTGATGTAACTCAAGATCAAAATGAACAACAGGCGCCATGATTATCCTAAAGGAGTCTTTCGATGAAACTGGAGAGAAAGTCTCTGTAAAATCAACACCTTCTTTCTGAGTATATCCTTTAGTTACAAGACGCGCCTTATACCTCTCCACATTACCATTTATATCCCTCTTGGTTTTAAATATCCATTTACAACCAATTGGTTTTACACCTTCAGGTAATGGGACAAGTTCCCAAACTTTATTGTTTCGCATAGACTTATACTCATCTTTCATGACATCAATCTACTTTTGAGAATTAGAACTTTTCATGGCCTGATGAAAGTTGATTAGATCATCTTCCATCATTCCATTATCATCCTCATGTTCTTGGAGAAATACAACATAATCATCTGGAATAGCATTTCTCCTTTCTCTTATGGACCTCCTTAATGGCACTTATTCTTGAGGTTGTTGAGTTTGTTCTTCTGGAACAATTATCTCATTTTGAATGGGGAGTTGTTCAACATTGTCTTGCAGAGGTTCTGGATTCACTTCTTGATCAATGATAGGTATAAGAACCTGAACATCATCAAAAGTGTTAGTAAGAATTGAGTTAGAATCCAATTCCTCCTCAAAAGCAATGTCTCTAACCTTATTTCTCCTCACAAACTCAACATCCTCAAAAAATGTTGCAGTTTCCATCTCAAAAATATTCCTTATTATGGGATCATAAAACTCATAGCCCTTAGATCGCTCAGAATTTCCTTAACCCTTAACTTTATAGAGAGATCAAAGAAGTCAAAAGTGATGTCATTTCAACCTTATCGTTTTTTAGCAAAACGTTTCATAATTTCGTCAATGAAACATTGGCCTGAGTAATCTTTTTAGATTCTATGCCCCTAAAGGCTTCTGAAATGCTGTGCCTCATGATCATTAGACTATTGCAATTTGAACGATCCCACCTCTCAAAATCCATTTTAATATAGGGGTTGCTTTCCGCAGTGAAAGGTGCGAGTAGTTCTTCCCTTAGTGCAAGGTCTATGTTCATACAGCCAAGCACTATAAATAAGTGCCTTTTCCATTCATTGAAATTAGTCCCATTAAACATGGGTATAGAATTTATATTAGCAGATATTGTGGCAGTAGAATATGAATTAGCTAAATATAAAATAAAAAATAAATAAAAATAAGCTCACATCAATATTCATAAGTAAACAATAAATTTAGGATAATGGCTAATCCCATCTCAAGATACCAAACACAACAATAATATCAAGTCTTTGGACAGTAATATTAACAGTAAACGGTACTCTTATTGTAGCAATCAAACATTGACAATAAATAATGTCAAATAATTAATTAATCTTTGGACTAACTTATTGCTCACATAAAATACTTATAATTGTCACACATTTATCACCATAGATGTCATTGAAATTCTGCTAAATATTAACTTACCTTTGGGTCAATTAATAAACGCATGAATCACAAAAACATATAATCATCCTAATATTTTAAATAAATTAATCTACACAAAAGAGGTCACTTTGGTGACATTTTGTTTCAACTAATTTATTTAAAATATTAGACATTCTTAATTAAAAGCCAAAATATGAATTTATTTGTTTCAAAATATCTCTTTTGATTTCATCTTTCAATCAAATTAAAAGATAATAGTATATATATGTATATATATTTATCCCAAAACAACATGCAATGATGTTGGCAAAAATAATAGTGAATAAATCATAAACTAAAATAACCTCACATAAGACTTCAAATTTAAACCAAAATAATTTGAATAAAGGTAAACCTCATATTAAGATATCGGACACTCCATTAATATTTCATCTTTGGAAAAAAATATTAACTTGTAAGTGATATCTTGGTGTAGTAATCAAACATAGACAATAAGAACATGTTGAACAATAAATCTTCCTTTGGGCCGATTTATTACTCACATGTAAAATCGAATAATCGCCACATGTTTATCACCACAGTTGCACATGTAATATTATTAACCTTTATTTGGGCCGATCAATATCAACATAACTTAAGTTACATGCACACAAATTTTTATATTTTTAAAACAAAATAATTTATACAAAAAAAATCACTTTGGTGACTTATTGCTTCAATTAAGTTATTTTAAAAAATATATAAACATACCAATATTCAAAATTAAAATTTCTCCAACAGTCAAATGTCAAAACTATATATATTTTTTATTGCTTTATAAACTCTGAAATAACCCCAAACAAGGTTGTCTTAATAATGCAATAAAAAATCGAAAACCTTAATTTCTGACTATTTCTTCTTCTTTTTTTTGTTCCAAAACCATATATATCAAAACCAAACAGAAATAATGTAGTGGTTCAAAGCTAAATAATTAAGAAGCACATGTATTCATAATTTTGGCATGGATAAAAACACCAAAGCAATTCACGCATATACATGTATTCATAATCAAATAGAAAAAATTACCCCGAATTTACCATGTAAATTCAAAGTTGTATTTATGATTAAACAGATATTCACATGAATACTTGAAAAATAAAACTTCAAGTCAATATATCTCAGAAACAAAATTATAATAGTTGACATACCCCATAATTCATACCATAGACCATATCATCATAATTTAACCAAATATTTGGAACCATAAGATGCCAAAACTTAAGATTACAGAACCAAACTTAAAACCAAATTATTTAAACACATAATATGATTAACATCAATTTGCATCAAAATCTAATTTCATTATAATTAAACCATAAAAATATAACCCCGATCGACTTGCCTTACATATCCCAAGTAAATCCAAATTTAAAATATATGCTTAAACCTGAATAGTATGAGAAGAATAAGCATATAAACTCAATAATAAATAATATATTCTATCAACTATATATTGAATTCAAGAATTAATGATTATAAAATTGAATTCAATTGTACAATTGTTGAACCGGATTTGAATTAAAAAATGGTTATAATGAAACCCTAAAATTGAATCGATAAAAAATTTAAAACTAACAAATATTACCATCAATCTTAAGGATTCAACATATATAATGAATTCATTGATAAACAATCGGTATATAAGAGACACTTTACCTAAAGCAATTTCTTTTACCAACCATATATCATCATGTAAAATCCTGAACATAATTACTAAAGTGTCCTCAAGACAATATATATATATAACCGTAAAACTGAAAAACAAGCGATTAGCGATTAATGATCCCTGAAATCAGAGCTTTAAAATTTATAATGAATGATATCAAACCTTGAGACTAACTCTGACAACGATTAAAGGCAAGTGTACCTATCGAACAGTAGTATAGCTTAGGCAAGACCGGAGTATCGAACCCAAAGGAACTAAAAGTACTAATACTTACTTTCTTTTAATTATTTAGCCTAAAATATGGAGCGATTGGTTGATTTAATCTAGTTTAACGATTTCTAAGCTAAAGACAAAGACAAAAAGAACGAATAGGGAAATAACTCGAAGAAAACTCAATTGATCATAACGATACCCTCAGGAAGAATCCACCTAGACTTCACTTGTTTTTAATACTGAACCATATGATTTTATTTACTTAGTTTGATCGGTAAGACTCCCTAACGTATATTAAACCCTCTCCCAAGACGAATAACATCTAACCCTAGGTTAATTAGTGGAACTCTTGTTCGCTTATAATAACCCCCTAGAATAGCAGTAAATCGATCTATGGATTCCCATATTAGGTTTCACCTTAATCCGGCAAAATCTCGTCACCCTATCTCTAGGCGTACGATCAACTCCGCTTAATTATGCTCAATCTACTCTTAAGTAGGGTCTATTCCTCCTCCACCTAAGCACATCAGATTTGGATTAAGCATGCATAATTAAGAACAAACTAAGTATTTATCATATAATTCAGAAATCAATAACAAAATTCATTTAGGTTTCATCCCCTTCAGGTACCTGAAGGGTTTAGTTCATAACAAATAAAGAAAACATCTCAAGAGAAAAGATAAAACAAAACACAGAAAATCCCTAAAACCCCCTAAAAGGAATTGAAGGAGAAATTTGCCGTCTTGAGTAGAATTTTGGCTCTTTGAGATGGATCCACTTGGCTATCTTCGAGTGATTCCACAAAATGTGATCTTCCTGGCTTGGCTCCTTGGCCTAGCTCACCGCCTAACGCCCATTTCCAGGTTACACTTAGGGTGTTTATAGAGACTTTTAGAATACTTTACTTGGCCTCTAAGTGTCCCAATTCAAGTATACTTCCTACTCGGTGTTTGAATAAGCTTTGAAAAGTGTTTCTTTGGCTCTAAGTATCCAAATTTGAGTGAAATTACTCACTCCCGTAACATGGGCACGGCCATGGTACACGCCCGTGTAAATCATTTTCAGGCTGTGTCTCGATTCTGTCAATTGGGGCACAGCCGTGTAAATCGTGGCATGGCTGTGTCTTAGTTAATTGTCGAGGCACGGCTGCGTGGCTTGAATTCTAGGCCATGTCGATTTCTTCTTTGGCCTAAATTGGCCTATTTTAAGCCCGTTTCTTGTTCTTTTCGTCCTCGAGTGCTTTCTTGAGTAAAAACATGAAAAGAAAGGATTAAGAGCACATTTTTACATAAAACGAGGGCTATCATCCAAAAGCATACTAAATGTGGGCCTAAAATATGTTACTTTTACGGTTTATCAAATACCCCCACACTTAAGCTTTTGCTTGTCCTCAAGCAAAATTCTCAGCTTATAATTAAAATGAACTTTCCATAATTCATAATTCCTATCAATAATGCCTTATCATAATTCATAGATAATTTATACATGGATAATTTAACTCAAAGGCTCTTAAAGATTCAAACAATTCTAAGTCATAAATTTGTAGCATAAAAACATAGGCGTCTCCCCTTATCTAAATAATTACCTTTAATTCAAAACCAACAAGGATTAACATCCTCACTAAAGATTCACTCAAAGCACTCGAAGTGTTTAAGGTTCAAAAGAAAGCACTCATAAGTCTAACCTGAAAAGTTAATCCCATAGGCTTGCCTGAAAATCAAATCTCCACCACAATATAATATGAGATGATACACAAATCAAAAGGTCTTTGACAAGGTTATAACAGGGCTTAGGTTAAAGGTGTGGATAAAGGCTGAATTAGAAGGTTGAATCATCGAGATTGACCTGATAAATTACCTACTAAGAATACTGAACTAGAAAATAAATGATTACTTTGAAACTAGTAATACTACTATTGATAATACTTTTAATACGAGCTCTTCTTCAACAATTGGAATTTAAACGCATAAGCTCCTTTAATCTACTACTTGAATATACTTTTGGTTTTTTTTTAGAACAAACTAAGTAAATACATAATAAAGAAAGAACTTTATCAATGAAATAAACTAATTGATGAATCGATCAATTCAATTCTCGATAGAAGGGTAGTAAAAAGAATGGTGATAACAAATACAAAGGGTTTTGGGTTAATATTAAGCGGGTAATTCAATAAAAAAGGTTGTTAAGATCAACGGGGTTCACTAGGGGTTAATTATGTAGGTAAGCTTTTTAGTGGAGTGAATGGGTTAAAACCTAGGTGTCTTTATCATCTCAGTATATCAAATCATTAATGTGGTCTCGACATGTATAATCAAGGCAAGTTCTAGAATAACACTTCAGTGTTGACACACTTATAATCAATAAAGTGAGCATGAAAAAGAATATATGCTCTATAAGGCTCAAAATCTCACGTAAATTATGGGTATTTGACATCAATCCTGTAAATTTCAAGCTTCAAGGTAGTATTCAAATTCAGTTCAACAACCTAGGAAATTTTTAATTTTTGAAAAAATAGACTTATCATGCTTGATTCTCTAGTATTCTTAACGTATAAATCATCAATGCACAATTATCAATGATTTATTCAAGAGCTTATCAATAAAAATCATAAATTATTAGAAGTTTCACCTTAATTGATAATATGAGAAACTTACTTAAGAACAAGACTAAAATTCAGGATTTGAGAATAATGCAAAAAGTTAGGTACTTTTACCCCCCACACTTAAGATGTACATTGCCCTCAATATACTAAGATAGATGATAAAAATTTATATGATATCAAAAGATAAGGGGAGAAATTATCACTTTCTGAATTTTGGATGATTCCGGGAGTTGGCGTCTTTGGTGGTAGAAAGTAGGTGGAGGAGGCGGTGGTGGCGTTTTCTATGGGCCTGGTGGGGTGTCTACCGATGAGCTTTGTGCTAGATAAAGAAATTGGGTAGCCTGCAAAGATATAGCCAAGAAATCTAAAGAAACATTAATAATATACTAATACTATAATTAAAGACAAAGGAAATAAAGAAAATGAGACTAAGAAGAAAACTGAAATTAAAAGAAAAGACTAATGGACTAAGGGGTCCTTATTGTTGGATGGTTCGCGAGGTGGGTGTGACCTCTAAGGCTGTGATGCTTGATTCCCAAGCAGCCTTTAGAACCTAAAACCAAGAAACTAAAAGAATTTAAAATATATTAAGCAGAAGAGAATTATAGATAAGTAGGATAAATGGGAAAATAAACATAAAGAAGAATTTAAATGGTTTAAAAGACCCCTGGCTTTATTTTTGGAAGAAGGGCCGGCATGAACTTATGTGTTGGGGTCTCCTTTAAGGAGACAATGCTTGCCTTCTTACGCTTCTTCGGCATGATTCTAGTGTAGCTCAAGAGTTTGGATACTTTTTCTAAAGAAAGAAAGAAAAAAAAGGAAGAAAAATGTGGGGAGAAGGAGGAGGGCCGTGGGGTTTAAATAGGGTCTCAAATCTGGCACGTTCCCACGCCCGTAGATCGAGGGTGTGTTGAATTACACAGTTACATTGCACGACCGTGTGTCTAGGCGTGTTTGCTCACCGACTCCCGTTTTTTAAGTGCCACGCCCATTCTTAAAAAGGCAGTGTGTTGGCACGGTTGGGTGGCATGGGCGTGTGTTTCCCGTGTCTGATAGGACAGTAGATTCACACGGCCTTGGACACGGCCATGCCAATTTTTTGATTTTCATGGGAGAGTTGTTGGATTCGTGCCGTCGAAAGTGGTTGGGATTTGATTCACATGGCCGCTGCTATGTCAGTAAGGAGATTCCGGTGGTCCACACGGCCATGGGTACGTCCATGTATAAGGCCGCGTGTCCTAGAAATCTTCTCTTTTGGTTAATCTATAAAGAGAAAGAGAAAAATAAAATAGAAATAAATGTAAAGAGAAGTAAGGTTAGTGCTCGGGTTGCCTCCCGAGAAGTGCTCGTTGATAGTCTTAAGCTAGAATTTTCCTTGTACTTGAATCAGGGCAGTGTAAAGGTTTGAATATCTTCCCTATTGCTTAAAGTTCTATTTTCTTGAAAAAGTTGACGTCGAGAAGTGTTTACCTCAAAAGTGTTGAATGTTGGGTTACTTACCTCTACTATTTCGTGTGGGAGGATATTGTGTACCTTAAAAGGGTTTTGTCCCTTTGCCTTCAGGTCTTTTGTAATGATGTGTGGATCTGCTTTGTCTAACAATACCTGGTTTCCTATTTTGTAGTGGTTTGATGTTCCTACGAGCTCTTCTGATGGTTCCTCTGATTTTACTTCGTGCGGTTCCGGTTCTTTTTTGACTTGTGTCCTCTGCTCTTCTAGATTGTCGATCCTAAGGTCTTGTTCCTAGTGTGATTCCTCTTTGTCGCTTTGGGATCTATGAGTTGGCTCACGGTTGTGCCTTTGTGGTGTTTCTTGCGATAAAGTTTGAACAATTTGATTATCATCTGTATTCACTTTCTTACATTCATCGATTGTTGTCCTGGACGAGCAAGAGCTTGAAGACTGATTGATTCGTCACCTACACAAAGTATGAGTTCTCTTGTGGCAACATCAATTTTAGTCTTGGTAGTTGCTAGAAAAGGTCTTCCTAAAATTAAGGGGATTGTATTATCCTCATCCATATCTAAAACAACAAAATCTACTGGGAAAACAAATTTATCGATTTTGACAAGAACATCTTCGATAATGCCCTTAGGAATTCTAATAGTTTTATCAGCTAATTGTATACTCATCCTAGTTTGTTTGGGATTCCCTAGACCTAGTCATTTAAATAATGTATAAGGCATGACATTTATGCTTGCCCCCTAAATCAGCTTTCGTTATCAATAGCTAAACTACCAATTAAACATGGAATTGTAAAACTCCCTAGATCTTTCAGCTTTCATGGTAGTCTATTCTGTAACATTGCTGAGCATCCTGCGTTCAATTCCATGTGGTGCTCTTCGTCTAATTTGTGTTTGTTCGTCAAGACCTGTCTTAAAAATTTCCTCGAGTCTGGCATCTGAAAAAGAGCTTTGAGAAGAGGTAAATTAATATGTAATTTCTTTAAGAGTTTAAAAACTTACCGAACTATTCCTCTGAATCGTCTCTTTTCATCGCATCGGGATAAGGTATGCGAGATTGGTACTCCTTGATTACCGATTTTGGCTTTTCTTGTGTTACCTCTATCTTACCTTCGTCTACCTTATTTTATTATATTGGATTGGGTTCATCTAACCCCTTACTGTCATGAGCTGAGATGGCTTGAATTTGCTCCTTTGGGTTAATCTCAGTGTTACTTAGTAGACGTCCTTGCGGTCGTTCTGACATTAGCTTTGCGAGTTGTTCGACTGCATTAGTGGCTGCCTTGACTGACTTAGTAAGTTCCCGATTCGGCTCTCGTTACTTTTGATTGTTTTCTCAGTTTCTTAGAACTGATTTTCTGTGTTTGCCATAAATTTTGTCAGCATCTCTTCGAGGCTTGGCTTTTATCTTGCGGATATTGCTGATTTTGGAAGTTTTGAGTTGTCTTTGATTCCCTTGATTTCCTTGGCCTCCCCATGAAAAATTTGGGTGGTTCCTCCAACCTGGATTGTAAGTGTTACTATAAGGATTGTTATTGGATCTGAAATTATTACCTATATAGTTTGTCTATTCAGTTTCTGCGTCCGGTTGGTAGGGTGGGTACTCAGGATTCACCACAGTTCCACTTGCGTTGCACTGCATGACTGGGTGTACCTGCGAGGAACATAAACTGTCAAGCTTTTTATTCATCAACTCTACCTGATTTGTCAACATGGTCACTGCATCAAGGTTGTAAACTCCGACTGATTTTGTCAGTTTTGTCCTTGTAACTTGCCACTGATAGTTATTCAGTGACATCTCTTCAATGAACTCGTAGGCGGCTTCAGGAATTTTATTATTTAAAGTTCCACCGGTGACTAAATCAATTAATTTCCTTGTTGAGGGATTTACACCGTTGTAAAAAGTTTGGACTTGAAGCCACAAAGGTAATCCGTGGTGTGGACATCTCCTCAAGAGATCCTTGTATCTCTTCCATGCATCGTATAACGTCTCTAAATCCATCTGCACAAAAGAAGAGATATCATTCCGTAATTTGGTCGTTTTGGCCGATGGGAAATATTTTAATAAAAATTTTTCGGTCATTTGTTCCCATGTAGTGATTGACCCTCGTGGTAACAAGTTCAACCACTGTTTGACTTTATTCCTTAATGAAAAGGGGAATAACCGAAGACGAATGGCATCATCAGAAATGCCATTTATTTTGAAAGTATCACAGAACTCTAAAAAATTAGCTATATGAGTGTTCGGGTCTTCATCCTGCAAACCATTAAATTGAACAAATTGTTGAAACATTTGTATTGTGTTAGGCTTTAATTCAAAATTATTAGCGGCTATAGCAGGCCTAACAATACTAGATTCAGCTCCTATTAAATGAGGTTTAACATAATCATACATAGTACGCGAAGCATTGTTTTCTTCCACATCTCCTGGTGGATTATTCTCGTCCATCCCTTCAGTAGGATTGAATCTGTCTTCTCACTCTTCTTTCGTGTAATTTAGGGCTCGCCTAATTTCTCTGCGATTTCTCTGAGCGGTAGCTTCAATTTCACTATCGTATTCTAAAGGTCCTGTCGGGTTCCTTTTAGTCATAAACTAGAGGTACCTGCTAGGAAAAAATAATGAAGAAATAAAATTAGCAAAAGATACTAAAATAATAAAAATAGTGGCTAAAGTAATAAAAATAGAGCTTTCTTAATATTTTAGTTCCCCGGCAATGGCGCCAAAAACTTGATCGCTGAAATCAGAACTTTAAAATTTATAATGAATGAGATCGAACCTTGAGACTAACTCTGACAACGATTAAAGGCAAGTGTACCTATCGAACAGTTGTATAGCTTAGGCAAGACCGGATTATCGAACCCAAAGGAACTAAAAGTACTAATACTTACTTTCTTTTTATTATTTAGCCTAAAATATGGAGTGATTGGTTGATTTAATCTAGTTTAACGATTTCTAAGCTAAAGACAAAGACAAAAAGAACAAATAGGGAAATAACTCGAAGAAAACTCAATTGATCACAACGATACCCTCAGGAAGAATCCACCTAGACTTCACTTGTTATTTAATACTGAACCATATGATTTTATTTACTTAGTTTGATCCATAAGACTCCCTAATAGTTTGATCCATAAGACTCCCTAACGTATATTAAACCCTCTCTCGAGGCGAATAACGTCTAACCCTAGGTTAATTAGTGGAACACTTATTCACTTATAATAACCCCCTAGAATAGCAGTAAATCGATCTATGAATTCCCATATTAGATTTCACCCTAATCCGGCAAAATCTCGTCACCCTATCTCTAGGCATGCGATCAACTCCGCTTAATTATGCTCAATCTACTCTTAAGCAGGGTCTATTCCTCTTCCACCTAAGCACATTAGATTTGGATTAAGCATGCATAATTAAGAGCAAACTAAGTATTTATCATATAATTCAGAAATCAATAACAAAATTCATCTAGGTTTTATCCCCTTCAGGTATATGAAGGGTTTAGTTCATAACAAATAAAGAAAACATCTCAAGAGAAAAGACAAAACAAAACATAGAAAATCCCTAAAACCCCCCGAAGGAATTGAAGGAGAAATTCGCTGTCTTGAGTAGAATTCCGGCTCTTCGAGATGGATCCACTTGGCTATCTTCGAGGATTCCACAAAATGTGATCTTCCTGGCTCGGCTTCTTGGCCTAGCTCACCACCTAACGCCCCTTTTCAGGTTACACTTAGAGTGCTTATATAGAATTTTAGAATGCTTTACTTGGCCTCTAAGTGTCCCAATTCAAGTATACTTCCTACTTGGTGTTTGAATAAGCTTTGGAAAGTGTTTCTTTGGCTCTAAGTGTAACACCCCTAACCCGAAAATCATCACCGGAATAGGGTTAAAGGTGTTACCAGACAGATCAGAAGCATTTATAGAATTAATCATACATGCATTCAACAATATCAAACATGGTGTCCTTTAAGTAGATCATTAGGACCCTAAGCATGCTTATAAACAGAGTCGGGACTAAACCAAAACACATAAGTAATTTCATAAAAATTTGAAACTTTTCTAACCTCTAGGGGACACACGGCCGTGGGGGTAGGCTGTGCCTCACCCACGGCTACTTGACACTCCCGTGTGTCCTCCCCGTGGTAGTATACTGCCAAAATCAACACGATCACCAAGCACGCCCATGTGCTAAGGCCGTGTACTACTAGATCACATACTGCCATTTCTCACACGACCATCAAGCACACCCATGTCGAGGCCTTGTGTAATTTAAGCCACACTCTGCCAATTTACCCATGGTCTTAGGCACGCCCGTGTGCCTCAACCGTGTGACATTATAGGCCATTTTAGAAGGCCAATATGCCACCCACTTAGGGTCTTCCTACAAGTATATATATATATCAAAACATAGTATGCATATATGGCAACCAAAACATATCAAATGGTTCACTTCATCCATACATTTAATACCAATTCCATTCATACCAAATTACAAACTAAATCCTACATCATTTCAAACATGTATCATCCATTTGCTTAACCAAAACTTAACCATTTCATATGCATCAAAACATACTAAATATCTGTGTCATAACTCATTCATTCAAACATTTATCAACTCAAAAACTTGCCAATACACATGGCTATGCTCACTTCATAAACATAAACACCTATCTAGCCTATACATGCCATAATTAGCCATATACATTTTCAAAAGGGCATCAAAATAAGTTTAGTAGTGTGATGACGATCCTTGACAATCCCGAGTCTTCAGTAGCTTCGACGACCTATAAAACAGAGAAAACACACACACAGAGTAAGCTTTCCAAAAGCTTAGTAAGTCATATACAAATAAACTTGGTATGGAAAGCATATATCAATCACTTGGCAAACTTTCACATATTTGTTTTGGTTCGTACACTTTTAACCACATTAGCCATTTTCACCATTCAAGAATCATATGAACACATAGTTCATCTAGGCAAAACAATTCTTATCATATCACAAATTCCATGTACTTATCACCATAGTAAGATCACTTAGATACTTACCTAACATACACAAATAGTGTATAGACAACGTACCTGAATCGAACTTAATATCACATAATTGTTCATAGCTCGGATTGGACATTCATATCATAGTCTTGCCCGTTGAACCCATAGGACTCTAGTAAGATGATCAGAAAGCTCGGAATAGTGGTACAATGCCAACGTCCCAGACGAGGTCTTACATGTACTTAGATATCGATGCCTCTGTCCCAGACAGGGTCTTATACGAATTAATACGATGCCAATGTCCCAGACATGGTCTTACTCGTGAAGCTCCTATCAATGCCTACGTTCCAGACGAGGTCTTTTACATAGAATTCATATCGATGCCTACGTCTCAGACGAGGTCTTACACAAAATTCAAATCAACGCCAACGTCCCGGGCGTGGTCTTACATGATAAAACAGAACAGATACCTATGTCATGACATAGCTAATCCTATCTATTCCTAGGTTCGTACGGGACTTCTCGGCTTTATCACTATATCGAACTTATTTCAGAATTCACGCACTTAGCATCTCATACTCATTCATTTTCATCGATAGACATATGAATACATATATTCAATTCAATACATATAAGTTTATTTGCATAGTGACTTACCTCGGATTTGGTTTATCGAACGGAAACGGCTACTCGGTTATTTTCGCTTTCCCGCGATCTAAGTCCGTTTTCCTCGGTTCTTGATCTAAACATATTCAGAGTTTATCCTTTTATTCACTATTTCATTCAATTAAATTCAAACACATATATTTAGGGCTATTTGCAACTTAGCCCTCACATTTGCACATTTTATTAATTTAGTCCATTTTACTCAAAACATCAAATTTCACAAGATCAATGCATACACAAGCTTAGCCGAATACATATACATTACATACAAGCCCACATTTTTCATCAAACTTGCAATTTAGTCCTTTAATTTACCAATTTAACAATTTAGCCCTATTTAGCTAAATTCATCAAAACTTCAAGAACATAATATGTTCATTTATCTCAAATCTTCTATTTTTCATTCTCAAACATCACAAAGCTTGTAAAATCATCAATGGCATATATCACATACATCATCAAAACACAAAATTGAAACATGGGTTGGATAGCACTCGAAGCAACGATTACAAAAACGTAAAAATTATCAAGAACCGAAGTAAGAACATACCTTAATCTTGCATAAATAAAGCCGAATGCCCTAGCACATTTCTCTTCTTTTTCTTTCTTCAATTTCGGCACCCAAATATAATATGATAGCATTCATCTTTTCTTTTGTTTATTATTACAAACATATTATTATTCATTTTACTAAAATATCGATTCAATTAATAAATAAAACAAACATATAACAAGGGCATATTTGCCTTTCATTCACCCACTAATTAAATAGTGGTCTAATTGCTTCCTAAGGCCATCACTTTCATAAAGCCACAACACATAGGCACTTTAACAAATAGCAAACAACTTTCATAATCAATGCAATTTAATCCTTTGCTCAAATTAAACACTCAAACAGACTAATTAGCTTACGGAATTTAAACACATGCTTAGTCACATATCAACGGCATAAAAATAATATTAAAATATTATAGGACTCGAATTTGTGGTCCTGAAACCACTGTTTCAACTAGGGTATAAACCGGACTGTTACACTAAGTATCCAAATCCGAGTGAAATTGCTCACTCCCGTAACAGAGGCACGACCATGGTACACGCCCGTGTAAATCATTTTCAGGCCGTGTCTCGATTCTGTCGATTAGGGCACGGCCGTGTAAATCGTGGCATGGCCATGTCTTAGTTAATTGTCGAGGCACGGCCGTGTGGCTTGAAGTCCAGGCCGTGTCAATTTCCTTTTTGGCCCAAATTGGTCCGTTTTAAGCCCATTTCTTGTTTTTTTCGTCCTCGGGTGTTTTCTTAAGTAAAAACATGAAAAGAAAGGATTAAGAGCACCTTTTTACATAAAACAAGGGCTAAATCATCCAAAAGCATTCTAAATGTGGGCCTAAAATATGTTACTTTTACGGTTTATCAATTAACAATCCATCTATTGATATAATCAAATATATATCATAAAAAGTTTCTAATGAACCCAAACCTACATAGCTTTTTAAATATTTATTAAAATCAGATAAACAACATAAAATCTTCAATTTTTTTAATTCTCAATTAAAATCGTAAATCTTTTCGCTTATTTGAAAATTAAAACCTTAAAACTTTATTTAAAACTTTAAAATTTTATTTAAAGAATCAAAACCCAAAAATTTATTAGGAATATCAAAGATTCAACATAATATATAATTAAAATATCAAATCCATAAAATAAAAAAAATGAATCAATCCAAAATAATAAAGAATCAATTCATTCTCAATGATTCAACATGACAAAACTCAGATGCCATTTGTTAGATTTGTAAAATAAATCAAATAAAACTTAATAAACTAGGATCTATCATGTCAAATCATCAAGAATAAATGAAGAATAAAACTAAATGCGAAAGCGCACGAATCCATGAATTCCTTGCGCTTTTATCAATTTTGGGATTTGATCTTCCAAATTAGCACACAAGAAATTTAAAGAATATATGCTCTCTCTTTCCTAATGATGAGATATTGGAAAAGATATCTTGTGTATAATTTGGGGACCATAACCCTAATATTTATAACCTTGGCATATTAGTTCTAATCAAATTCTAATTAGCCCATTATTAATTAGAATTTGATTAGAAGAGTATCTACACATATTTGACCCATACTTTATTTAATAATTAAAAGCCCAATAAAATTCTAACCAAATTAGATCACTTTTAATTTGGGCTAACCTATCATGATAGTAAATAATAACATGTAATTATCATTATTATATATGTGATGTTCAAATTTTCCAACAACCTTTGCTTACTATTTATCAAGCGTACTCAATGCTTGTCCAAAAAGAAGCACAACATCAAATCACACCTAATTCTATTTATATGGAACTCAATCATGTACTCTATAACGTCTCAAGGTGCTCAAAAGAAAATTTTCAATAGAACATGTTATCATTGCAAGATAAAAGGGCATAAGAGAGAAAATTGCTACTAGCTTATGGGATATAAACCTAACTTTAAATTCACAAAGAAAATAATGATATTAGGAAAATAATGCAATTGTATCAAATGATTCAAGTGCTAATGATGCATCCCAACACTCTTTAGAGCATTTAACTCAACAATCAGCTCATGTTTTTACACATGATCTGTATCAGCAAATTTTGGACCTTCTTAATAAAGGTCCATTTGTTACTGCAAAAACAAACATAGCAGGTATGGTTCATGAAACTCATCATGAATAAAACTTGGAATGGCTTATTGACACTAAAGCTACTGACCATATGGTATTTAGTTTAAATTGTTTGGAAACTCCTATTAATTGTCGTTTTAATCGTTCTTTTGTGAAAATGCCAACTAGAAAAAAAAAACCATATATCACTCATATAGGTATATATACTCTTTTTAATGAAAAAAAAATGATAAATGTGCTTTATGTTCCTCATTTTTGCTTTAATTTAATTTCTATTTCAAAACTAACAAAGGACATGAATTGTTTTGTATTTTTTTATCATGGCTTTTTTATTTTTAGTACCTCTACAGTGGCAAAATGAAAGGGATTGGTAAAGAAAGAGGACTTTATACTTTGACACATCAAACTTGTTACAATCCAATTCTATTTCTACTTTGTGATGTACCACATGTTCTTCGAATGACATGACTACAATTTAGCATGCAAGTCTAAAGCTTAGTTTGGATGGGCAGTGTGTTTACTTCCGGTGAGGTTAAAAATAGCGGTGGCGATGAGATTTGTTACTGTAGTGATGAGATTGGATACTATAACAGTGAGATTAAAACAACAGTGAAGTGTGTGTTTGGATTCAAACGCAGTTGTAGCAACGAGGTGAGAATAGAAAATGACTATTAAGGATATCATATTAGAATTGATATGTAACAACCCTAACCCTTATCCGTAACCGGAATAGGGTTACAGAGTATTACCAAACTTTTCAGATCAATTACAAACGTTACACATTCATTTAGCATTCATATCATAATATAATCATGTTGTCCCTTTCATGGGTCATCAAGGCCCAAAATACGTGTTAAAAGCAAATCGGGATTCAATCGGAAGTTTAGAAAAATTTTTCGTGAAAATTCAAATTTTTTTCTTTGGAATAGGGCACACACGCCCATGTGAAACTGGGACATGCCCGTGTGGTCATGGTACACACCCGTGTCTCAAACCGTGTCCTACCCCGTGAAACTCTCTGACTTGGGTCACACGGCTGGCCACACGCCCTTGTGCTAGGCCATGTACCTCACATGACTGAGACACACGCCCGTGTTTCTGCCCGTGTGTAAATACCTGGGCATTCTGTTTTGAAAATTTTAAGTAGCAGGGGACACACAGCCAAATCACACGCCCATGTGATAGCTGCGTGTCTCACACGGTCCAGTCACACACCCGTGTGTCTGGCCGTGTGGACTCAATATGAGCCTTAAACAATAAGTTTACCATACCCTGCAAATTTTTTATATCAAACAACTAAAAAACCATTTGTTCAATAACTTCAAGACACATTTAAACACACTCAAAACATATCAATTAGACGTTCTAAGTGCCTAACTAATATACCATCATAAGTATTCCACACTTATTAACGAAACAATCCAAGAAGTACCATTTAAGACCAATTTCAAAACTTTTTTTTTCAACCCAAATTTGCCTATTTCTAGTCATTAATTCATCAACCTAAATATTCCATATTCAACTATTATTTTACCTATCATCATTCAATCACCTCAACATTATAAGACAATCATGCAAATATCACAATACCAAAACTCAAGCCAAATACGTGACTAATTTCAACAAAACACCTATAGATTAACATTTAGTCAAAATAACCTATACATGCCATTATAACCATAATTAAGTCATCCATAATTACCGATAGAACCAATGGATAGTGTGATATAGCTCCGATAAGCTTCCAACCTGTTCGAGCTTCCCATAATCTGTAAGGTAGATGAATAAAACAAACATGTAAGCAATGAATGCCTAGTAAGTTGGTATAATCTTTAATCATATTAATTCTTTTCAAATAAAAAATTTTACATATCCAAATATTTCCATATTGTTTTTCCCTAATACTCATAAAACTATATTCATCAATTCACAAGGTGAATAAATCCATAGTATCACATACATATACTTACTACCCCAAGCTTAGTAAAATTTTATTCAATTTTTATCTCTTCCACACTTATTCCATATGCATGTCATTCAGCCATGGTCACATGTTAGTGCATTTAACCAAGCCTTTTTCATATTGAACACATAATAAGTCATTTCATAAGAAATTTCATAGTTTAAGCCTTGCCATTCTTTTATTAGCATTAACTTATTTTCACTTAAATACTTACCATTTCAGTGCTTCAAATAAATAAACATACTACTATTCAATTAATAGCTTGGCACTTGCCTAATCATCAAGCAACAACAATAGTTAGCATACTTGCACATCTTACATATAAATTTAATATTGATAAACTTATTTTCTAGATATCACACTTGGGTTTATTACGCATCACCATATACATAATTTCCTTGTATCAACATATTAAAGATAATCACATATTTGTGTGTCACTTTTCAATATATTAAATAAATATCATTTCTATGTCACATTTCAATATATATCTAGTTAATATCATTTCCAAGACACTTTTCAATATATATCAATTAAATATCATTCGAGTATTTCGGTATATCTTGGTAATAACCATAAGTCTTTCAATATTAATTACACACACACACACACACACACACACACATATATATATATATAGATCATTCATAGCACATACAATTCTCATCAATTTACTATCTCAAATAACTTTTCACAATTTAATACACAATTATTTAACAATATCAATATCCATTTCATGAACTCTTGATTCGTGCATCTCAGTTACATAATTCAGTTCAATGTCTAATTCCAATTTATATTCAATATCAATCATATTATCAATTTATTTGTTTACCCCTATTAACCCAACTCGGACTCGGACAGATACACGATCCAACCAAAACACACCAGTTTGGCACTCTCATCAGATAATTCGAAGTAACAGATTGACATCCCAGTGTCTCATCGGCCATGCCGAAGTAAATTGGTACCCAGTACCTCATCGAATTTATCCGAAGTAACAATTTGACACCCAGTGTCTCATCGACTCGAAGTCGAAGTATCCCTGAACCTTTCCAATCCTATGGCATGCCAACTATATCTGACTCAGCCCAATACAGTTAATAGGGTTTCAATTTACTTTTCAATTTCCACAATTATCCAATATTCAAATGTCACAATTCCACATACATTCAATTCAATAACAGTCAATATTCCTTATACCATTATTTTCATGAATTTCGTGTATATTTATTTTGATAACAATTCATAACCATGAATATACATAATTATCAGACAAGTTTCATATACATGAATTTTCCATGTTACTAACCAAGTATTTCCAAATCGGAGAACGACTTACAGATATGAGTACATCGTTTTCTTTGTGCCATAACCCAGTTATCGTCTTTTCATTAAAATTGCCATAGCCCAGCTATGGTCTTACATTTAAACATTGCCATGGTCCAACCATGGTCTTATCCGTCAATTCATCCTTTGTCACAAATGATGATACTCAAATCCCGCGTTTCATTTAACCCGAACATTCATTTTAAATTCATTATATAATAATATTCCATATTTTTTACTAATAATATAAATAAATACATAATATCATCCATAAATTCAATATAAATATCAAAATTCAACCATACAAAGAAATACCAAGATTCAGGGGTATTTTGGTAATTTTTCTATTTTTCTCGATTTTTCACCCGATCTTGATATGCAAGAACATAAAATGGTAGAACCTCCAAGTTAAACTCCCATGGTTTTTGTCAATGAAAAATAGAAATATCCAGAGAAATGTCTTTTTCTCGGCGATGAGTAACATAAACTAGAGCCGGCTGCCTCGCCTTAGTGTGACTAGCACCTTTGCCCGGTGCTCTCTGACCACGGCTCAGACCATTACCACCCCTGGCCTGACCACGGCCTCTTGGTGGTTGCTGAACTACTCTCAGTGGTGCAGTACCTATGCCAGAAGCTTGCATCTGATCAGACCTCCGCGGGCAGTCTCTAATACAGAACTCAAATGAACCGCACCTCAAAGAAGCCCCAGTTTTTCCAACACTCGCCCTGATGGCGTCTACTACAGTCAGTACATGGTGGCTGTCTAGTAGCAGTAATAGGAGCCTCAACTCTGGTCGGCCCATCAACTCTGGCCTTTTCTTAGGCCTCTGAACGAAACTCGAGGGCTCTGAATCCCTCTTGTTCCTACCTCTCTCTCCGTCGCGATTCTGGCGCTCAACGCGTTTAACCTCCTCGGTGATTTTTGCCTTATTGACCAGTGCAGCAAAGTTTTGGGCTCCTCTATAGAGCTATTAGTACCCTCAAATTATCTCTAATACCATCCTCGAAATGAACGCATCTTTCATACTCAGTCGTCACCATACCACGCGTATAGTGGCTTAGTCGTAGAAATTCGGCCTCATACTCAGCCACTGATTTATCATCCTGGGTCAATTTCAGGAACTCTCTCCTACGGGCATCCACGTAACTGGTGCCCACATACTTCCCTTGGAAGGCGGTCTTAAAGAACTTCCAGTTCAGTCGGTCGGGCTGAGTGCCTTCTTTAACCATAAGCCACCACTGGTAAGCCTCATCTCTCAGCAGTGACATTGCACGCTTTAGTTTTTGCTCAGGGGTGCAATCCAAATCATCCATAATCCTTTCTATGGCCTTAATCCAGTACGCAGCAACGTTAAGGGCAACTCCAGCAATACCCTTGAAAATCTTAGCTCCATTAGACCGGAGTCGTTCCGTAACTGACCCTCGGCCTTCAGCTCTAGTATTGGGCCAATGGTCCTCTCTAAGATCCGTAACATTGCTTGGGACAGTGCGTCGTCCCCAATCGCACGATCATGAGACCAGACCCAGACTAGGTCTCTGTAACAGGCGACACTGGCATCTCGCTAGTGTCCGAATTCAGCATACTGCCCAGTGAAAAGGACTCAGCTCGAGCCCCTCTACGGCCTCTACCACGGCCTCTTGTAACCCGTCTGTTAGTACCTCTAGTGTTCATTGCCTAATTGCGTTTTATCTGTATTAGTAATTTTATGCATCAGTTTGTTTTCGTACAACGCAGTGTCTATCAGTGTTTATCAGTTTTACTACAGTATCAATATACACTAACTTAAGTGTTTTAGTATAGTCCATATATAGTAGTCTCAGTATACACTATCTATAGCAGTTTTAGTTTAAAACAGATAACAGTTTTAGATGACTTACAGTATCGGCACTGGAGACTCGGTGTACCACACATTCAGTAAAAATATTTCACGTCATTTAGAAATTAGTTCTTAAAGAGTCACATCTTAAAAATCCAAATCCACAGTCAAGTTTTGTAACCTAGCTCTGATACCACTAAATGTAACACTCCAAACCTGACCTGGACATTATGGCTGAATCTGGCGATGTCACATGGTAGTGTGTTTGAAAACCGTAGCTTGTGTTGGAAACCGTAACTTTGCTTAAAATATTTTTCGCTTAGAAATCCCCATTATCTTTTATTAATTCTAAAATCGTGATTCTTGTTCAGTCGTTAGTTTTCAAAATATTATACGTTGCGGAAGCTTTTTAAATAGTTTGTGTCTTTGTGGGTATTTTGTTAAAACACATGCATTTCTTTTAAAAACTTGTATTTTACCTACCTTTAGTAGATATAAACATAAGACAAATATAAAATCCAAATTTTAAGCGAAAATACATAGAGGCCTTTATTACAGCAAAATACCCCAAATTAAACCTTGAAAACCTAATTAAAGACAAAACAGTGAAAAAGGATCGTGTGGCCGCCGTTGAGTCCTCCGCCACTCCGATTCGCTTAAGTCTGGGGATTACCTGTACAGATAAAATAGAAGGGTGAGTTTACAAAAACTCAGTATGTAATTCCCCATGCAGACAAATAGATAGTTCATAGAATAAACTCAGCCTGGGTCTAAGCCTTTTTCAGTATTAGTGACAGTATCAGTTTGGGCTTCAGCCCATCTCAGTAAAGAAGCAGACATGCATTTCGGCCTTGGCCCATTACAATATCAGGGATCAGTACAGTAACAGATTATGCAGTATACAAGTCCTACCTAGAGGTGATCATGGGTTGGGCTACCCGGCCCGCCCGAAAAATAGAAGGGTTCGGGTAAAAATATAGGCCCGAAATATGGGTTTGGGCAAAAAATGAAGCCCGTTTAGAAAATGAGTCGGACCTCGGTTAAAACTTGTAACATCCCAAAATTGGGCTTAGTAGGATTGGGCCCAATGGGCCTTGGACATAAGAATGTTTAAAATTCTGAGAACAAGAGAATGACATTATTGCAAATTGGACTTATTAGTTAAGTGAATTTAGAAGGTTACGAGGTTTCTATGAAGTCTCGGTTTAATTGGGCCTTAGGAAAAATTTGGTATTTTAGCACTTTAAGGAGATGGACTAAGTAACCTTAAAGCATATGGAAATAATTGATTAAATAGCTAGCATAAGTGAGTAGTTAGTAAAGAGGCTATGGCACCACATGTATTACCTTGAAGGAAGGAGTTCGAATCACTTTGTATGCAATTTGACTTTTACTTTTGCTTCCCTTTCTTATGTGTCGGTCAAGGAATAAATATGGCAATGGTGGACTTCATTATTTTGGTAAGGTGGCTAAAAGAATAAGGCAAGGTTGAAGTTGAGGAAAGGAATCAAGAGAAATAGGAAAGAAAGGGGGACATGAGGCTAATTCCATGGATGATGTTTTGGAAAGCTTAGGAGGCCAAACTCTAATCCTAAGGGGAGATGCATGTGGACGGTTTTGGAGTAGTTAGGTGGCTGAAATTTTATTTTGGCTTTTGGTAAAATCCTAGCTTTGTTTTGGCCAGAAATCCTTTTGGCAACTTTGTGCCATTTCTCTCAATTTTGCAACCCACCTTGCCGAAACATAGTAGAGCAATAGTGCATTGTTTTCCTCTCAAATTCTTTTCTTTTTCCTTTACTTTGTGCCGAAATTACAAGCCTTGGTGACCATATGTTTCTTCTTTCTTTTTACTTTGGCCGAATTCCCCTAGCACATTTGTGCACTTTCTTGCTCTTTTGTTTGATCAAGATTTTCATCTCTTGTCTATCTCCCTTTTTGGATAGCCGAATCTTCCACCCTTCTATTGAACTATCTTTTCCATTGGAGTGGTCATTTATGTACAATCGGTAAGTGAATTCTTTTCTATGATCATATTGTTTCCTCTTTAGCCGAATAAGTAATTATCACTATTCGGTTGTAAATCGTGATCGTAACCGAAAATGGTGTTGTCCTCCACTTCTTCATGTTTTATTCACTCTTTCTTTTCGTAGTACTTTAAGTGGGAGACCGTGTATTATTCTAGCCGAAGTCAAACGGTGGTAATTGGATCCAATATCGATAAGGTAAGGGGGTTCGTTTTTGGATTTTTGTTATATCCCTATTTGGCTATGTTGCAAATCAGATTGAAGGTTGGCTAATTGATATTGTTGGTAGGATCGATTCTTGGTGCATCGAGGGAGATCACCGTTGTGGTGTTGAAATCGGTAGAAAGCACAACTCGTAATTAAGGTGTGTAATCTCGTACCCTTCCGAATATATGTTTGAAATGGTGAGTAAGTCTCACATCTCTTTGAAAGTTTACATGAAATATTCTGTGATTGGGTAGAAATACCGAATAAAACCGATAACCGCATCCGTGATCACTCTGGAGTGCGATATTCATAGTGGTAATCGTATTTTGTAATAAAATAGTTTGATCGTAAATAGTGACGTGTATTTGAAAACTTACGAAAAATTGGATAAAAGGAATTAAAAAGTGAGTAAGATATCAGATTAAAGCTTACTATGTCTACTTTAATATGGAAGAAACGGAGAAGGAAAGAGAATACTATATTCTGAGATATGTTAATTTTAGTGAGACTGGTTCTGAATGACTTTGGGGTATTCTATTCTGTTTTTGAAAAATCATGTAAAATTGTACAAAGTGAATTATGGGACATAATTTATAAGTATGGATTCCTTACTGAACCTATTTTCGATGGAAACAAGTGGGAGCAGTAGATGAAAATTGCACAGTAAGATATTTGTGATTAAGGAAAGAGAGGTCAGAATCATTGGACAGTGAAACAAGGAAAACTTTAAGGAATAAACTGTACTAAATGGTTAAGCTAAAAATTCTGGAAAGATTATAGGAGAAAGATATATGTCAAGGAAAATTTATAGATTTAGATTTCGAATTTTCTAACTCCAGTTATGGTCAATTTATTCAGTATGACGCAGATGGACAGTTTCAATTTTATGCTCTAAATTAGTAGTTAAGCCTAGGTTGTGAAATTACCATAATACCCTTAGAGGGTAAATTACCGAAATACCCCTGGGTTGCGAGATTATTGAATTACCCTCGATGAGTAAAATTACAAAAATGCCCTTATGGGCCGAATTACGAAAACACCATTATGGGTCGAATTACGAAATTGCCCCTAATGGGCCGAAATACGAAATCGCTTAATGAACTGAATTGACATATTACTTTATGGGCCAATCTGATATATTTTGTTATGAGGGCCAAAATATGTTTAATAGGCCAAATTTGCTAGATCGTTAAATGTGCCAAATTTGCTAGATCGTTAAATGGGCCAAATTTGCTAGATCGTTAAATGGGCCAAAATTTCTATTTTGACTAATGGGCCAAATTGATAACTTGTAATATGGGCTTTTTGTTGAAATTTACCTTATGAATATATTGTTATGCATTATCTGTATATACATGACTGCATGGGTTGGGATAATTGACGAAGAGAAGAAAGGCCTGTTGCCAAAATCTAGTTCGGTGGCTCTGCCACAAATATTTTAAATGGTCTATTGCAGAAATCTAGTTCGGTGGCTCTGCCACAAATATTTTAAATGGCCTGTTGCCAAAATCTAGTTTGGTGGCTCTGCCACAAATATTATAATTGGCTTAATGCCTGCTATTGGTGTGTTGGCGGGGTGGGTTGACTTGATCCCTACAGGTGTGTTGGTTGGTACGGGTGGTGTGTAGCGGATGGAAATTTAGGCTTGGTTGGGAATTGCATGTCACATGCATTTTATATTTGTTATATTGTTACATTTGTAAATGGGCTTAGGCCCAAATATTTGCTTTATGGATTTTGGCCCAGTGAAGAACGGTGAGTGGGTTACACACTGAGTTCTAAGTAACTCACCCCCTTCTTTCTTAACCCTATAGGTAATGCTCCGTGAGGTGGACTTAGGCCATGGATGACTCGGTGGAGGCCATACTTCAGAAATAGTGTTATTAAATTTTAAATTTCTATTCCCATTATTTTATTATTTTGGTTTAAGTTGTAATAAGGCCTCTGAACTATTTTATTATTTGCTTTATGGTTGGTTTACTTATTATTTTGCTTAAATTGTTTTAAACGAGAATTTTTTTAAAAGCTAAAATAAAGGTTTTCCAAAATCGATTAACAAATGGAATTCATAATAAAATTTTTACAAATATTTTTAATACGAAAATTTTCTTCGAATTTTCAATGTCATTTTCAAAAGCCAAGTTTTGTAAGATTATTAGTTCAAATCTAACGATTTATCAATCAATCTTCGAGGTTAGTAGTATTTTATCAAATGTCTCAAATCAAACTTGTTTTTCTTGATTTTAACAAAACTTATTTTAGTACGAATTTCAAATCCTTTATACATTTTCTTCATTGTGACACGCCAGATTTGGGCCTAACTTCTGGGCCGGGTTTGGGGTGTTACATTTTATGGTATCAGAACCCAGTTTCAAAACTCGGCTGTGGTTTGGGTTCAAAAGCATTTTCTAAAGCTGTTTAGAATTTTGATTTATAAATACATGTTTGAAAGGAAGTATGGCACCACGAGTATCCGGCACCAAGTCAAGAAAGTAATTGTTTTCATTTTATGATTATTGTGTTACGAAAATTCTACAAAGTAGAATACTCTAGAACTGTTAGCTTTAGGAGTTGAAACTATAGAGACCGAGACTCTAGGATACGAATTTGACTCTCAAAAACAACTTTCCTACTCACACTTCATAAAACATTGGTTAATAAAAATTGAATAGTATAATGATTCATAGAACTCGTAATTTGATTATATCGACTTAGTGCACATGAGCGCTAGAAGACGCGGACGCGGTAGACATGGACGTGGTACAGGCTGAGGTGCTAGGGCTAGATCTTTGGCACCAAGGTATGTGCCCGAAAGAGAGACGTTGGCGTCGCCAGTGGCTGAGACAGGATCTCGTGTTCGATTTAAGGTTGATGAGCTAACTCAGATAGTTAAGAAAGTATTGGAGGAGGTTAAAGGAATCAGTGAGGCACTTCGATTTGGATTTGTGGACTGTAAGAAGAAAATAGATCGTGGTTTTTTAGGGTCACAGCCTCATTCGTGAAGAGTGTCAAGGCACGCCCAAACTTTTGGCTTATGATTATTGCGTATAGCGCCATCCGGAGAATGTTGGAAGAGGTTAGGAGCATGCTTGAGATGCGGGTCTAAGGAGCATAAGGCTCAAGATTGTTACATCACCATCAAGTCAGGTATGTTTGGTTGGGCGTGAAGATTTAATGTAGAAAATTCTAAGTATAAATGGTAGACAATTGTTTGCTTTTGTAGTTAGATGTTTAGTTGTGTGAAAGAGGATTCAAGATTTTGTTAAAAGTACATTGTGGTTTTTTTAAGATCAGAGTGCGCAGAGAAAGCTTAGTGATGTGATTTGAGCGATACGTTTAGTAGTAGGACGGAAATTTTGAGGACGAAATTTTCTTTAAGGAGGGTAGAATTGTAACATCCCGAAATTGGGCTTAGTAGGATTGGGCCCAATGGGCCTTGGACATAAGAATGTTTAAAATTCTGAGAACAAGAGAATGACATTATTGCAAATTGGACTTATTAGTTAAGTGAATTTGGAAGGTTACGAGGTTTCTATGAAGTCTCGGGTTTAATTGGGCCTTAGGAAAAATTTGGTATTTTAGCACTTTAAGGAGATGGACTAAGTGACCTTAAAGCATATGGAAATAATTGATTAAATAGCTAGCATAAGTGAGCAATTAGTAAAGAGGCTATGGCACCACATGTATTACCTTGAAGGCAGGAGTTCGAATCACTTTGTATGCAATTTGATTTTTACTTTTGCTTCCCTTCCTTATGTGTCGGCCAAGGAATAAATATGGCAATGGTGGACTTCATTATTTTGGTAAGGTGGCTAAAAGAATAAGGCAAGGTTGAAGTTGGGGAAAGGGATCAAGAGAAATAGGAAAGAAAGGGGGACATGAGGCTAATTCCATGGATGATGTTTTGGAAAGCTTAGGAGGCCAAACTCTAATCCTAAGGGGGGATGCATGTGGACGGTTTTGGAGTAGTTAGGTGGCTGAAATTTTATTTTGGCTTTTGGTAAAATCCTAGCTTTGTTTTGGCCAGAAATCCTTTTGGCAACTTTGTGCCATTTCTCTCAATTTTGCAACCCACCTTGCCAAAACACAGTAGAGCAATAGTGCATTGTTTTCCTCTCAAATTCTTTTCTTTTTCCTTTACTTTGTGCCAAAATTACAAGCCTTGGTGACCATATGTTTCTTCTTTCTTTTTACTTTGGCCGAATTCCCCTAGCACATTTGTGCACTTTCTTACTCTTTTGTTTGATCAAGATTTTCATCTCTTGTCTATCTTCCTTTTTGGATAGCCGAATCTTCCACCCTTCTATTGAACTCTCTTTTCCATTGGAGTGGTCATTTATGTACAATCGGTAAGTGAATTCTTTTCTATGATCATATTGTTTCCTCTTTAGCCGAATAAGTAATTATCACTATTCGGTTGTAAATCGTGATCATAACCGAAAATGGTGTTATCCTCCACTTCTTCATGTTTTATTCACTCTCTCTTTTCGTAGTGCTTTAAGTGGGAGACCGTGTATTGTTCTAGCCGAAGTCAAACGGTGGTAATTGGATCCAATATCGATAAGGTAAGGGGGTTCGTTTTTGGATTTTTGTTATATCCCTATTTGGCTATGCTGCAAATTGGATTGAAGGTTGGCTAATTGATATTGTTGGTAGGATCGATGCTTGGTGCATCAAGGGAGATCACTGTTGTGGTGTTGAAATCGGTGAAAACACAACTCGTAATCAATGTGTGTAATCCCCTACCCTTCCGAATATATGTTTGAAATGGTGAGTAAGTCTCACATCTCTTTGAAAGTTTACATGAAATATTCTGTGATTCGTAGAAATACCGAATAAAACCGATAACCGCATCCGTGATCGCCGGAGTGCGATATTCATAGTGGTAATCGATTTTGTAATAAAACAGTTTCGATCGAAACAGTGATGTGTATTTGAAAACTCACGAAAAATTGGATAAAAGGAATTAAAAAGTGAGTAAGATATCAGATTAAAGCTTACTGTGCCTACTTTAATATGGGAGAAATGGAGAAGGAAAGGGAATACTAAATTCTGAGATATGTTAATTTTAGTGAGACTGGTTCTGAATGACTTCGGGGTATTCTATTTTGTTTTGGAAAAATCATATAGAATTGTACAAAGTGAATTATGGGACATAATTTATATGTATGGATTCCTTACTGAACCTATTTTTGATGGAAATAAGTGGGAACAGTATATGAAAAGCGTACAGTAAGATATTTGTGATTAAGGAAAGAGAGGTCAGAATCACTGGACAGTGAAACAAGGAAAACTTTAAGGAATAAACTGTACTAAATGGTTAAGATAAAAAATTTGGAAAAATTATAGGAGAAAGATATATGTGTCTACTTTCAAGAAAAATTTACGGATTTAGATTTCAAGTTTTCTAACTCGATTTATGGTCAATTTAGTCAGTATGACGCAGATGGACAGTTTCAATTTTATGCTCCAAATTAGTAGTTAAGCCTAGGTTGTGAAATTACCATAATACCCTTAGAGGGTAAATTACTAAAATACCCCTGGGTTGTGAGATTATTGAATTACCCTCGACGATTAAAATTACAAAAATTCCCTTATGGGCCGAATTACGAAAATGCCATTATGGGCCGAATTACGGAATTGCCCCTAATGGGCCGAAATACGAAATTGCTTAATGAACTGAATTGACATATTACTTTATGAGCCAATCTGATATATTTTGTTATGAGGGCCAAAATATGTTTAATGGGCCAAATTTGCTAGATCGTTAAATGGGCCAAAATTTGCTAGATCGTTAAATGGGCCAAAATTTCTATTTTGACTAATGGGCCAAATTGATAACTTGTAATATGGGCTTTTTGTTGAAATTTACCTTATGAATATATTGTTATGCATTATCTATATATACATGACTGCATGGGTTGGGATAATTGACAAAGAGAAGAAAGGCTGCCACAAATATTTTTGCCAAAATCTAGTTCGGTGGCTCGCCACAAATATTTTAAATGGCAATGGCTGTTGCCAAAATCTAGTTCAGTTGGCTCGCCACAAATATTATAATTGGCTTAATGCCCGCTATTGGTGTGTTGGCGGGGTGGGTTGACTTGATCCCTGGTGTGTTGGTTGGTATGGGTGGTGTGTAGCGGATGGAAATTTAGGCTTGGTTGGGAATTGCATATCATATGCATTTTATATTTGTTATATTGTTACATTTGTAAATGGGCTTAGGCCCAAATATTTGCTTTATGGATTTTGGCCCAATGAAGAAACGGTGAGTGGGTTACACACCGAGTTCTAAGTAACTCACCCCTTCTTTCTTAACCTCAGAGGTAATGCTCCGTGAGGTGGACTTGGGCCATGGATGACTCGGTGGAGGCCATACTTAAATAGTGTTATTAAATTTTAAATTTCTATTCCGTTATTTTATCATTTTGGTTTAAGTTGTAATAAGGCCTTTGAACTATTTTATTATTTGCTTTATGGTTGGTTTACCTATTATTTTGCTTAAATTGTTTTAAAGGAGAATTTTTCTAAAATCTAAAATAAAGGTTTTCCAAAATCGATTAACAAATGGAATTCATAATAAAATTTTTACAAATATTTTTAATACTGAAAATTTTCTTGAATTTTCAATGTCATTTTCAAAAGTCACATTTTATAAGATTATTAGTTCAAATCTAACGATTTATCAATCAGTCTTCGAGGTTAGTAGTATTTTATCAAATATCTCAAATCAAACTTGTTTTTTTTGATTTTAACAAAACTTATTTTAGTACGAATTTCAAATCCTTTATATGTTTTCTTCATTGTGACACGCCAGATTCGGGCCTAACTTCTGGGCCGGGTTTGGGGTGTTACAAAACTTTTTTGGCTTGGGCCCAGCTCGGCCCTGCCCGAATTATATATTAAATAATATTTTATTTTTAATCAAATATACTTTTTAAATTTACATATTTTTTATTTGTTTTAAAAATTTTTATTTAATAAAAAAAGCTAAAAAAATTACTATGGGCCGGGCCAGGTCGGGCTCGGGTTTATCAATTTTCTTTTGGGCTGGCCTTGGATAAATTTTGAGGCTCATATTTAGGGCCGGGCTCGGGCCTAGAAAACAGGCCTAAAAATTTGTCTGGGCCCGGCCCGGCCCATGATCACCTCTAGTCCTACCCAGCCAGCCTCTACACATCATCTCCGTCCAACCCTACACTCTATGTGGGGATATAATCAACCCACCCATCCTTACACTCCAAAATAGTACAGAAAGCGGCACTAGATATTAATTTGCAGCTGAGCTGCCAGTAAATTTGGCTCGAAGCCTTTCAGTACACTTCCTCCAACCAATAACAAGCCATCCCCATGCAATGCATCATACAAACATGTCATGCCAATCATGGTATCATACATGTATTCAGTATAGTTTTAACAGCATGTTCAGTATACAGTCTTACATATATATAAATCGTATGTGGATATAACAGTCATTCAGTCAATTAGGGGTCTAGGTAAGCTTACCGACCCTACAGTAGGTCTATAGTCGACTCGGGTGAACCGTGAAACCTTAGCAATCAAACAGTGAAAATGGGCCCACAAGCACATAATGTTTGCCCATGTGGGCCCACATGCCTGTGTGGCCCACACGGCCCAAAATGGCCTTGGCCATGTGGATCACACGGCCTGGCCTAATAATCCCACACGCTCGTGTGGTTCACCCGTATGGGCCCACACGGCCCAATTCGGTCCAGCCCATGTTCCGTCACACGGCCTACCACACGGGTGGCCACACGCCCGTGTGGTGTCGACAGTCTCACTTTTCGGCTTTTTGCCGATTTCAGTTTCCAGTGTTATGGTTACACACCTATATTACTTTCGACGTGTAAGCACTCCCAAGCGCACCAAAGCCTAAAAATCATTGTACACATCCTCGATTTAGTTATTTAAAGATTTAAAACTAATGAATTCGTCGTTAAGGAATTACCCAAAACTTGACTTACCGCCAACAGAGGACCTTTGTAACCACTTCTCAATCCAAGAACGAACTTACTGCTCTAAGACCTTCGCCTAAACCATCAATTTCAGAAAAAAATTAGATTTTCACTCGAACGACATACAAATACGAGAGAAGGGAAAGGATTACTTATCAAAACCGCACCAATGCAATTCTTGTTGCAAAAAGGGAACGATAATAACAATAAAACGGAAAAAGAAAAAGAAAATAGAGGATTCAAGCAGAATTTTGACAAGAGTGAAAGAAAAATAAAAACAAGACTGAAGAGGGAGAACAGAGAATTTCTGCAATGTGCAAGATGAAACTGAAAAAACATCAGAATTTGGAATTGGTGAAAGAGAAAACAAATTTTCAAAAAGAGAGAAAATCTGAACTAAATCAGATAACCCCTCAATCCCTCAATCTGCTTCCACACTCCCCCATTACAACTCAAACACCCCCAAAACCGTCCACCACACTCTCTCACTATCCAAAATCCCTTAATTTTCTCTCATCACTTCCCACTACACCTCTACCACTTCGGCATTTCAGTTCTGCTCAAACTCTCCACGGTGCCACTAGCAAAAATACATCCCCCACGCTAGCGCAAGGACTTGAACTCCAAACCTCCCACATGCCAACTCACACCTTAACCACCAGACCAGCAGGCCCATTCTGACATATTTTACCAACAATTAATTATAAGCTTACTGACCAGAGATAGGGGTTTATTCATTTAAAAACAAAAATTTGCCCATGCTAATGCTTGAACTTGGGACCTCTCAAACACTGCCCAGAACTCTTAACTACTGAAGTAGACATATATTTGTGTTCCAAACATACGAAAATAAATATGTAAGAGAATTTTGGGGCATTACAGGAAAACTGAAGAAGCATAATAACATATATACCTTAATGGAAAGACTATATCTCTAATATCATTAGAGCAAAACTCAATTGCCTATTCAAATGTAATAAATTAGTTTTTAAACAAACCCTTTGTTATCAGCCTATTAATTTTTTGTTCTTCCAGAATTTTTCCTAATTTTATCGTTTGTTTCATCATTTAAATCTTGTATTAAGAAGAAAAGCTACAACTGAGCACTACATTGCACTAAAAAATTCTTTAAAAAATTCCCAACTACAAGCTAAATTTTTGCATTCATTGTAGAAGTGCAAGCTACAACTTGTATTTGCAGATACCCCCAACTGAACAATAATCTGATCTAAACCCAAAAAATTTAGAAACGAGACGAAAATATAACACGAACATGATACCATACTTAACACAAATATATAAAAACTAATCTTAAGGCAAAGAAAAAAGTAGCAGCCACAGCCAAGAATAAAGTAAAAAAGTAGGGAGAAACCAGCAATAATCATTATTTTAGTTTCCAAATCTGAAAAACAAGTAGTTATTTTGTTCCCAAATCTAAAAATAAATAAGGTTGGGAAAGAATTTATTTTAACTTTCAAGGATAAAAAAGTAAAATAATAAATAAAAGTATGGGTGCTTTTGTCTGTTAAAAATACCTGCTGCTTTATTGGGTTGAACTGGTGCTAAAACCTCCAGTCAATTTTGAGGCTATCAGTGTGATTGAAATAAATTTCAACGTACTGTTGATGCTGATCCAAACAGGCTATCGTGAGGTTGATAGCAGTTATTTACCCCAACTGCACCACACTGGCATTAAATGCCAAACCAAAGAAAGCCTAAGACATGCTTTTAAATTAAAAAAAATGAATAAACTGACACAATTGCATTGTAATGTTAACATTGTTAATCATTGTTCTGTTTGTCCTCTTGCTAAACAGACTAGATTGCCTTTTCCTGATAGTAATTGTAACAACCCATTTTTAATGGTACTAGAAACGGTGGTTTTGAAACCCTAGTTTTTGATGATCGAGTCCGTAAATATTATTAATTAATATTTACAAATTTAAGTATTATATTGAATTTTGGAGTGACGATTTTGTTAATTGGATAGTTGGCTAAGGTACAAGTGTTTCGACTCGAAAATCAGTGGTGTTGGAAACTGTGATTTTGGAACCCCATTTTCGACGAGCGAGTCTATAAATATTATTATTTAATATTTACGAGGTTAGTATAAAATTTAATTGAAGTTTGGTCCATTAATTTTGTCGTTTATTAATTAGAGTATAAAGACTAAATTGTAAAAGTGATAAGAGTTTAATCGCTATGGATTTTTAATTAGTTTAAGGACCAATTGGGCAATTGGACCCTTCTAATTATAATGGATTGGTAGTGGGGGCTAGATGTAAGCCATCAAAATTGTTAAATATGTTTTGTGTTACTTAATTAAAGATTAATTAAGGTAATTATGATTATTATAAGTTAATTAATGTATAAAAACCAAAACAAGTTGTCATCTTTTATTTTTATTCCTTTCTTATTAAATTAAGATTTATTTGATAAATTATTTTGATATAACAAATAAAATGTTTTTGAATAAATATTATTTTGAACAAAGAATTGATAAATTTCAAAGTAAAATCCATTTCAAAATCCTTCTAAACTCCAAATATTTTGAGAAATACTTTGAACACTTAGAAAATATTTTGGAGAAATTCAAAACCTTTGAAATTGTTTTAAACAATTAAAAACTGCTCAAAACAAAAAGTATCGATACTTATCATTAAGTATCGATACTTATCATTAAGTATCGATACCTATACATTTTTATCGATATCTTTTTGGTATCAATATGAAAATGTCATTATGAAAATTTTTATCAAAGTGAAAATATTAATACTTATCTTTAAGTATCAATACCATGATATTTTTATCGATACCTTTTTCAGTATCGATACGAAATTGGCATTTTGACTTTGGGGTAAAAATTTGAGCAAAAGTATTAAGTATCGGTACTTGTAATTATGTATCGATATTTATAAAAAATTTATCGATACCCTTACTGGTATCAATATGGTTTTCAGGTTCGATGTTTTTTAAAATTATTAAAAATTTACCTAGTATCAATACCTATAAAAAATTATCAATACCTTTAATCAAGTATCTGTACCTTTAATCAAGTATCAATAAATTTCATCAGGTATTGATGTAAAGAGGGCTAATGGTTACTAAATTGATTCATTAAACGTTAATAGTGTAATATCCTGACTTTGTGGGTCTGTGTATTTGATGCGTTGCATGGCTAAATTAGTAGGAGAAGGCTTTGAGGTGCGGATTTGGCTTAGGTTTGGGCTTAAAACCTGGGTTAAATTGCTTATAAATAATGTTAGTGTATGAATTAAAAGTTAAGTGAGTATGTTTAGTAGCAAGTTGGGCTCGTGGCCCAAAGTTGGAGGTGCCATAAGTGGGTATGTAGGTGGCGTCACAAGGGGGAGGAGTTTGGGCCTAGTATGGCCGCTTGGGGCCCAAGTTAGTGGGTCAAATATTCAGCACTTCAAGGGGGAGGGGATGGACGACACATGAGCCCTATTTTAGGAGCTTTATTTCTTTTAATATTTAGTAATTAAAAGCTGATAATTAAAAGGGAGGAGTTGGCTCTAGGTTGGCCTCTTCTAAAGATGAGATAGGGATTGGGTTATCATGCAAGATAAGAGCTATCAGGAGGGGAACAGTTGGCCGAAACTCCAACTCTGAGTGTGTGCCTGTGTATAGCCGAAATTTGGAAGGGAATTATCATTTTTTCCATTTGTTTTTCTCACTTTCTCATCTTTTCTCTCAAGCCAAAATTCTTTTCTCTCTTTTTTCTCTTCTAGCTGAAATTCCCTAGTCTTCTTCTCCTCTCCAATATCTTCCTGAAAGCTGAATTTTTCTTACTCATATTCCTCCTCCATAATCGAATCTACAAGGGAGGTTTTGGTTCCGAAGGTGCAAAGATTAGTGTGATACTCCTTAGTAATCGGGTGAGTTTGAGATTTCATTCTATGCGAATTCACTTTTATTTTCTTTAATTTCTTTCTTTCTTCATTAAGATCTAACCCAAACACTTGCTTAAGGTGCATCGATTTTTCTCTCTCAGAATTTAATCTGCCTCATTAAAAGTCTCCTCTGCCGATTTGGTGGAAAAGTCAAGGTAGGTAGTGGTAGGTTAATTTGAATGGCCCTCTCTTGATTCTCTTTATTTGGTGAATACCATATGGGCTGGAATCGAGATGGTTTTCATTGGTTTGATGTTTTGGAGGATGGCCGAATGTAGGTAGAATTGGTGGTGACGATTTTCAAGATTTTCGGGATTTGGTAATCGCGTTAGTAATCAGGTGTGTAACCCTACACTAAACTCCCGATAGTTTAATAATAATGTTAAGCATGTGTTAATGAAGTGACGAATAAACATGGCTAAGGGTACCATTCAATGGTACAGTGTATTCAGGTACGTTACCCTTAATACTTGTTAATAATGTTTAAATAACATGGATGTGAAAATATGTGGTATTCCGTTATGATTTTGGGGTAAGGTGAATTGCATGATAAATTGTATGTTGCATGGGCATATGGGTGATTATGTTAAAGGGGAAGTGATCTGGTGGTTTCTACCACATTATCTGGTGACTTATGTCACATATTATGAATCTAGTGACTTTGTCACATTATCTAGTGGCTATGCCACAATTATAAGGGCGATGTGCAGTTGACTGTAGTGACTGCCTTCGATGGTGTGTAGTGGATGGAGGGTCGATTTAGTAATCCCCACGGTGTGATCGGTAGGTACGGGTGATGTGTAGAGGTTGGATCTAGGTGGTTTGGGTTGCATCATTGTTTACAATTGTTTTATGTGATTTAATATGCCTTGATTGTTTTGGGAGTCTGTGTTGGCAGTTACACACTGAGTCTGTTGACTCACCCCTCGTAGGCTAACATTTTGCAGATGGCACTCAGTAAATGGACCGGGTCGGCAGGAACTTAGTGGTGGCTATGCACAGCTCAGTTTTTTTCGGTTATTCTTATTAAGTTATTTGATTTATTTTGGGTCATGTTTTGATGTAATAAGGCCATTATCACTTAACTGTTTTATTTATGCATTTTAAATTTTTATTATGATACGAACAACATCAAACAAGATGATTAAACATTTTTCGTAAAACAACATCAATTGTTTTGAAACCCAAACACCTATGGTTTTAAAGTTAATAATAATAAACTCTAAAATCCAGCATTTCTTTTAACTTGTAACTTTTGAAATATGAAAATATCGTTTTAACACAAATTCAAATTACAACACGATTTTTAACTTGAGAACAATCTGAAGTTATTTTCTTCAAAACCACCAAGATTTCCAAAATGTCATTTCGAGACTTAACTACGTTTTACTCAAGAAGCATGCCAGATCTGGTCAGGGCTGGTGGGTCGGGTTTGGGGTGTTTCAATTTGGTATCAGAGCCCGGTTCAAAACTCGGCCTTGAGGGCTTTTGGGCCAAAACGTTTTTCCTTATTTTGAAGTTGGGTTTTACTAAAGATTGAACAGGTTTTCTGGCATGGCACCTGAGTCTCCGACCCGAAGCCCACCAGGTAAGTACCCCTAACCATTGTGTGATTTGTATGTGGGTATTATGGGGACGTAGACTAGTAGACTAGGAGCTAATGAACCCTAGGATTAGCTTACTCCAACATAGAATTGCATAAAATTTAAGGTCTAACCAAACAAACCTGTGAGTGAGTCACTGAGTTAAGGGTGTGGCAACTGTGCAGCGCATGTCTAGGATTGGATTGGGGAGCTTGGTATTTAAGCGATCTAGTGGTGACCTCCTCTCCGCTCGAATCCTACCTCAGTGCGTAGTGACAGTTCACTCTAACTAAGAGGACTTAATCACAAAGCTAAATTCAATAATTAAAACCGAAAGGGACCAGTCACCTTGTTTTGTACAACCTTAAAATTAAACCTTAGTTTCAAAATTACCAAAGTACCCTTGATTCAAAAAATGACCAAAATACCCCTGATTTGCAAGTTGACCAAATTACCCCTAACTTGAAAATTTTTTCCAAAATACCCACGGTATGGAAAGTTACCGAAGTACCCCCGAATTGAAAATTTTCAAAATACCCTTATTTCGTAAAACCACCTGGAACCATATTTTACAAAATTACCGAAATACCCCTAGTTTGTAAAATTATAAAAATACCCCCAGTTTATAAAATTACCATAATACCCTTGAATCTTCCTATCAAAATATTCTTATTTTGCAAAAATACCCAGAAACCTCTATTTTACGAAATTTCAAAATACCCTGACTTGGAAAATTATGAAAATACCCCTGTAGGATAAAATTACAAAAATACCCTTGGGTAGTGGAAGACAACAACAGTGACAATCACAACATTTTTCTGTAATGAACGCAAGTTCATGAATAGTGATGGTTGAATGAATGAACTTGAGACTGTAGTATGTGTATGAATTTGAAAGAACTACTTTTTAGAACTATTAATCATAAGACTGTTCGCGATAAATCAGTGAAAAGAAATAATGATTCATAAAATTCTTAATCAGATAAACACAACCAGGAAAAATGAGTTTTAGAGGACGTGGTCGTAATGTGCATGGTCGTGGTAGAGGCCGAATGACCGTATCGAAACCCGTTAGGTCTGGTCAAGGGTCCGAGAATGAAATGCCACCACCACCAGCTGCTGGTGTTGAATATCAGGATCAGACGAGGGATGATGCAGTATCGCAGTTGATGCTGCGAGTTCTTGAGAGGGTGGCTGGAGCAGGTAGAGGTATGGAAGCTCGAAAGTCTGTACCTGAGCGACTCCGAGCCAATGGAGCTGAGGTATTCCGAGGTATATCTGGTGTGGCGCCCAATACTACCGAGTATTGGTTGGAGGTGACGGAGTGAATTATGGATGATTTGGACTTGATCGCCGAGGAGAAACCGAAGGGGTGGTGTCACTTCTCGCAATGAGTCATACCAATGGTGGCTCACGATTCGAGATGGGTGCCGCCATGATGATCTTACTTGGGAGTATTTTAAGGCGCGATCGTAAGAAGTATATTGGAACTAGCTATATTGATGCGCAGAGAAAGGCATTTCTGAGGCTGGTTCAGGGGAATAAGTCCGTAGCGGAGTACGAAGGCGAAATTTTAAGGTTGAGCCGATATGCTTGAGGTATTGTGGCTACGGAGCATGAACGATGTGTCCGATTTGAGGACGAACTGAGGGATGACCTGAGATTGTTGATTGCTCCACAGCAAGAGCGGGAGTTTGCTGTGTTGGTAGAGAAGGCTAAGGTTGCTGAAGGGTTAAGGAATTTGTAAGGCAAAATGCAGACAAGAATAGACAAAAGAGAGGTTTTGGATCATCAGGGTCATCTGGGAATGTTCAAAAGAGACCTAGAGTTGATGGGTTGCGAGGTCAGCAGGTTGTTATGGGAGAACAGTACCGTACTTGTGCTCAGTGTGGAAAGATACACCTAGGAGAGTGTTGGAAGAAGACGAGAGGATGTTTTAAGTGTGGGTCTAAGGATCACATGATTAGGGACTATCCTATGAAAACAGATGGGAGCCGACCAGCAAGTCAGGATCTTAATCAGGCTAGAAGAGGTGGACTGCAGCCACCGAGGGGTCGTGGTCCAGCTGCAGAGGTAATGGTTCTGAAAGAGGTCAGGGAACACTAGGCAGAGGTGTTGGTAACATGGAGGTGAGACAGCCGGGTCTAGTGTATGTAGTTCGTCGGAGGGAGGATGGTGACGCACCTGATGTCATAACGGGTATGTTCCTTATCTCTGGATTACACTTTATTGAATTGATAGATATTGGGTCAACTCATTCATACATTGCTAGGAAGGTGTCTCGAACTCTGCATGTGAACTCTGAGACTGTACTTAGGAAGATGATTGTACTTAGTCCTTTCAGTAGTATTAGAAAAACTCTTTAGGGCAGTACCTTTGGAAGTTCAGGGGGCACAGTTTCCAGCTGACTTAATGGAGTTGCCATTTGAGGAATTTGATCTAATCTTAGTCATGGACTGGTTAGTAAAGTACCATGTGAATGTAGATTATGCTGCTAAGTACATGTCGTTAAGAACTTCTGACGACAAAGAGGTTGTGGTAATGGGCGAGAGACGAAATTGCTTGTCAAATGTAGTATCGCCTTAAGGCGAAGAAGATGGTGAGAAAAGGTGTGTAGCTTTTCCGATGTTGATCGGCCTTAGAGGCTAAGGAAGCAATTGTAGGAGGAGTTAGAACAAGAAGGGAATTTGTGGATATCTTTAGGAGGAGCCGCTGGGTTACCTCAGCATGTGGAAGTGGAGTTTGGAATTGATTTATCTTTGGTACAGACTCCGTGTCAATTACTCCGTACCGAATGGCACCAAAGGAGTTAGTAGAGCTTAAAGCTCAGATCCAAGAGTTACTCAATCGTGGGTTTATTCGACCTAGTGTGTCTCCATGGGGAGCACCGGTCTTATTCGTGAAGAAGAAGGATGGGACTATGCGCATGCGCATAGATTATCGGAAGTTGAATAAGCTAACCATCAAGAACAAGTATCTATTGCCAAGAATAGATGACTTTTTCGATCAGCTTAAGGGGGCCGCAATATTTTTGAAGGTAGATCTAAGGTCAGGATATCATCAGCTTAAGGTGAAGGAGGTAGATATCCATAAGACAGCTTTCTAGACTATATATGGGCATTGTGAGTTTTTGGTAATGTCGTTCGGATTGACAAATGCCCCAGCCGCATTCATTGATATGATGAATCGGGTTTTCCAACCCTACCTGGATCGATTCATCGTTTTGTTCATAGACGATATCCTAATGTATTCCAAGTCTGAGGAAGAACACGATGAGCATCTTCGGGTTGTGTTGCAAGTGTTAAGGGAAAAGAAGCTATATGCCAAGTTCAGCAAGTGCAAATTTTGGCTGAAGGAAGTTACGTTCTTAGGGCATGTGGTGTCTGCCGAAGGAATAAGGGTGGATCCTCGGAAGATTGAGGCAGTATTAGATTGGAAACCACCTAAGTCTGTGGCTAAGGTCCGTAATTTCTTGGGGTTAGCAGGCTATTACAGGAGATTTGTCGAAGGGTTCTCGACAATAGCAGCACCTTTGACGAAGTTGTTAAGAAAGGAGGTATCTTTTGTATGGGCGGATAAGCATCAGGAGAGTTTTGAAAAGCTTAAGAAAGTATTGACAGAGGCTCCGATTTTGATTTAGCCGGAAGTAGGGAAAGACTTTGTGGTGTATTGCGATGCTTTCCATACAGGATTGGGATGTGTCCTTATGCAAGACGGGAAGTGGTCGCTTATGCGTCTCGACAGTTGAGGCCACATGAGGCTAACTATCCGACGTATGATCTAGAATTGGCAGCGGTTGTATTCGCTCTTAAAGTGTGGAGGCACTCCTTGTATGGAGAGAGGTCGGTGATCTACACGGACCACAAGAGTCTGAAGTATTTGCTGACTCAGAAGGAGCCAAATTTGAGACAGTGAAGGTGGGTGGAGTTGTTGAAAGACTATGATTGCTCAATAGAGTATCATCCGGGCAAGGCGAATGTGGTGGCAGATGCCCTAAGTCGAAAAGTGGTGTCGGATCTAAGGGCGATGCTTGCATATTTGAGCCTTTATGATGATGGGAGTTTACTAGCAGAGTTGCAAGTGAAGCCGACGTGGTTAAGTCAGGTAAAGGAGAAACAGTTGGTAGATGGCGGTCTGAGTGCTAAGTTACTGCAAGTGCAGGAGGGGGAATTGGAAAATTTTGATGTAAACATCGATAGAGTGCTGTGTTTTCGGGGCAAGGTCTGTATGCCGAAGGATAAGGAGTTAAGGTAGAAAATTCTTTAGGAATCGCATAGTAACCCTTATGCTATGCATCTGGAGGAAGTAAGTTATATAGGGATCTACGGGATCAGTTTTGGTGGCCTGGTCTTAAGCGGGAAGTAACAGAATTTGTAGGGAAGTGCTTAATGTGTCAGCAAGTCAAGGCTGAACACCAAGTACCGTCAGGATTGCTTCAGCCGATAAAGATCCCACAATGGAAGTGGGAGAGAATTACCATGGACTTCGTTAGTGGGCTTCCCCTTACGCCTACCAAGAAGGACTCAGTATGGGTGATAGTAGATCGGTTGATGAAGTCTGCACATTTCATACCAGTACGGGTTGACTATTCACTACAGAAATTTGCAAAGTTGTATGTAGCAGAAATTGTGAGGCTGCAAGGAGTACCGGTGTCGATTATCTCAGATAGGGATCTGAGGTTTACATCTCGATTTTGGAAAGAATTACATCAAGTGCTGGAGGATATGTTGAGAGGTTGTGTGATAGACTTCAGAGGGAGTTGGGAGGAGTTCTTGCCTTTAGCGGAATTTGCATACAATAACAGCTATCAAGCAAGTATTCGGATGGCACCGTCTAAGACCTTGTATGGACTAAGTGTCGCACTCCTACATGTTAGACAGAACTGGGGGAGCGTCAGGTTTTGGGTCCAGAGATTGTGGCAGAATCTGAAGAAAAGGTTAAAGTAATTAGGACACAGTTGAAGGAGGCATCTGACAGGCAAAAATCATATGCAGATCTTAAGCGAAAGGAGATAGTGTTTGCTGTGGGGGATCAGGTGTTTCTCAAAGTTTCGTCGTGGAAGAAGGTGATGAGATTTGGTCGCAAGGGAAAGTTAAGTCCTAGGTTTATGGGATCTTATCGGATTTTGAAACGGGTTGGACCAGTAGCGTACCAGTTAGAAATGCCTTCGAAGTTGGAGTAGATATACAATGTGTTTCACGTTTCAATGCTACGTCGTTACCGATCAGATCCATCTCACGTGATACCGGTTGAGGAGGTAGAGCTGAGACCAGATCTGTTCTATGAGGAAGAGCCGATTTAGATTCTGGAACGTGATGTGAAGATGTTACGCAGGAAATCAATTCCTCTAGTCAAAGCATTATGGCGTAACCATGGATCGGAGGAAGCTTCGTGGGAGCCAGAGGAAGCAATGCGACAGCAATACCCTCACTTATTCTAGCCAGGCAAATTTCGAGGCCGAAATTTATTTTAAGGGGGGTAGAACTGTAATATCCTGACATTGTGGGTCTGTGCATTTGATACGTTGCATGGCTAAATTAGTAGGAGAAGGCTTTAAGGTGCAGATTGGGCTTAGGTTTGGGCTTAAAACCTGTGTTAAATTGCTTATAAATAATGTTAGTGTATAAATTAAAAGTTAAGTGAGTATGTTTAGTAGTAAGTTGGGCTCGTGGCCCAAAGTTGGAGGTGTCATAAGTGGGTATGTAGGTGGCGTCACAAGGGGGAGAAGTTTGGGCCTAGTATGGCCGCTTGGGGCCCAAGTTAGTGGGTCAAATATTTGGCACTTCAAGGGGGAGGGGATGGGTGGCACATGAGCCCCATTTTAGGAGCTTTATTTCTTTTAATATTTAGTAATTAAAAGCTGATAATTAAGAGGGAGGAGTTGGCTCTAGGTTGGCCTCTTCTAAAGATGAGATAGGGATTGGGTTATCATGTAAGATAAGAGCTATCAGGAGGGGAAGAGTGGGCCGAAACTCCAACTCTGAGTGTGTGCCTGTGTATAGCCGAAATTTGGAAGGGAATTATCATCTTTTCCATTTGTTTTTCCCACTTTCTCATCTTTTCTCTCAAGCCAAAATTCTTTTCTCTCTTTTTTCTCTTCTAGCCGAAATTCCCTAGTCTTCTTCTCCTCTCTAATATCTTCCTGAAAGCCAAATTTTTCTTACTCATATTTCTCCTCCATAACTGAATCTACAAGGGAGGTTTCTGGTTCCCGAAGGTGCACCATTAGCTGCATACTCCTTAGTAATCGGGTGAGTTTCGGGATTTTATTCTATGCGAATTCACTTTTATTTTCTTTACTTTCTTTCTTTCTTCATTAAGATCTAACCCGAAACACTTGCTTAAGGTCTGTCGATTTTTCCTCTCTGTAGCTGAATCTGTCTCATTAAAGTCTCCTGTGCCGATTTGGTGGAAAAGCCGAAGGTAGGTATTGGTAGGTTCGGCCGAATGGCCCTCTCTTGATTCTCTTTATTTGGCCAAATACCATATGAAATTTGGAATCGTATGGTTTTCAGTTGGTTTGATGTTTTGGAGGATGGCCGAATGTAGGTAGAATTGGTGGTGATGATTTCCTGAAGATTTTCGGGATTTGGTAATCGCGTTAGTAATCAGGTGTGTAACCCTACACTAAACTCCCTATAGTTTAATAATAATGTTAAGCATGCTTTAATGAAGTGACGAATAAACATGGCTAAGGGTACCATTCAATGGTACAGTGTATTTAGGTACGTTACCCTTAATACTTGTTAATAATGTTTAAATAACATGGATGTGAAAATATGTGAAATTCCGTTATGATTTTGGGGTAAGGTGAATTGCATGATAAATTGTATGTTGCATGGGCATATGGGTGATTATGTTAAAGGGGAAGTAATCTGGTGGTTTCTACCACATTATCTGGTGACTTATGTCACATATTATGAATCTGGTGACTTTGTCACATTATCTGGTGGCTATGCCACAATTATAAGGGCGATGTGCAGTTGACTGCAGCTACTGCCTTCGATGGTGTGTAGCGGATGGAGGGTCGATTTAGTAATCCCCACGGTGTGATCGGTAGGTACAAGTGATGTGTAGAGGTTGGATCTAGGTGGTTTGGGTTGTATCATTGTTTACAATTGTTTTATGTGATTTAATATGCCTTGATTGTTTTGGGAGTCTGTGTTGGCAGTTACACACTGAGTCTATTGACTCACCCCTCGTGGGATAACATTTTGCAGATGGCACTCAGTAAATAGATCGGGTCGGCAGGAACTTGTGGTGGCCATGCACAGCTCAGTTTTTTTCAGTTATTCTTATTAAGTTATTTGATTTATTTTGGGTCATGTTTTGATGTAATAAGGCCATTATCACTTAACTATTTTATTTATGCATTTTAAATTTTTATTATGATACGAACAACATCGAACAAGATGATTAAACATTTTTCGTAAAACAACATCAATTGTTTTGAAACCCAAACACCTACGGTTTTAAAGTTAATAATAATAAACTCTAAAATCCGGCATTTCTTTTAACTTGTAACTTTTGAAATATGAAAATATCGTTTTAACACAAATTCAAATTACAACACGATTTTTAACATGAGAACAATCCGAAGTTATTTTCTTCAAAACCACCAAGATTTCCAAAATGTCATTTCGAGACTTAACTATGTTTTACTCAAGGAGCATGCCAGATCCGGTCAGGGTTGGTGGGCCGGGTTTAGGGTGTTTCAAATAGTATCAGTACCTATCAAAAAGTATAGATTTCTATTGTTGCAGGTGACATGAATGGTTTGGTATTTTTATCCCCAACTGCTCTATTTAATATCCCAACAACCACAACAGTTGGAAATTAATTCGGGACTATAAATACTAGCTTCCAAAGGTTTAACAACAACAAGAGAGATCAAAAAGCTTAAGTGACATTCTATCAACCTAAAAGCTCAATTTTTCATATCTTTTGTATATGCACTTATGAGCATTAATTGTTTTTCATTTAGCTCAAATGTTTCTTCTTTGTCTTTGTGCTTAATTGGCAAACACTCTGATCTTGTAAGGATTATTTCTTTGTTTGCTTGTTTGTTTCTCTTTAAAAGGGTTTGTGTCTTAAGATTTGTGTAGAAATCCTAAGGGAGTTGTAAGGTTAAATCTTGCCCTCAAAGGTTGATCAAGTTAGTAAATTTAGGAAAATCCTTAGTTTTGGAAAGCATAGGTAGTGGAGTAGGCAATTGGGGTTGAACCACTATAAATTTTTGTGTTCATTGTTTCATTTTTTTCTCTTTGCTTCCACAAATTTTTAAAAGGTCAATTCACCCCTCTCCTGACTAATTCGGTTGAGTTATCGAGCTAACATTTCTTCTTCAATCAAAACTACAAGGAAACCTAGGGAAACCATTTCTATCAACTCAAGCATTTGACTTCTTAATTTAGTAACTATATAAGTTTGTTTCTTATAATTTTTATGTTTCTGCGATCTTGAGAGCTTGATTTAGCTAACTCGTGTGTCAATTTTTGAAATTTTTAAAGTTTATAAATAATTTCATTGATGAATTCTTGAAGTTTTATTGTTAAATTATCAGTTTATAAGTTTAGAGGTGAAAAAGGACTAATTTGTAAAGTGAAAATTGTTAATTTTGAACATAGGGACTAAAGTGTAAATATTTCAAAATTGATATGAGATTTCTACAATTATTGATGATAAAGGGTTGTGGAAGGATGGAATTGAAATCGGATTGAAAAAAGAAGCTTAAATGTGAAATATATAGTTATTTTGGTTTTAGGGACTAAATTGAATAAAATGTAAAACTTTAAGGGAAATTCAAAATAAAATTGAATTGATATATGTTTATAATAGGCTATTAAAAGATGTTCAAAATTGATAAATTAAAATGAATTATTATAGATCGGGATTTGAATAAATCATAAGATAATTAAGAAAAAGTAGAAATTGTAGATTAATCCACGACACCTTGTTTGCTTTGTTGTTTTTTCATGTAAGTTCATATGGAACTTACTATGTTATTTTATGTTATGTTTGAATTATATTAAAATTTTTATTAATTTAGGTTAATGATCACTTACACGCATGCGCAGAAAAACAAACGATTTTATAAAACAAATTAAAAGTGTGGTTTTAACTGCAAGCGTATAGTGTCAATTGTAATATTTGTAGTTTCGATGGAACATGGAGTATTGCAAGGGGTCGAACCCAAAGGAGGAGGTGATTGAGAAATTCCAAGCTACGAGCATGCAAAAGAAGGAGTCTAAAAAACTAATCGCTAAAAGCTATATTATGGCAAATCATAAAATGGAAAGTGATTAACCTAAATTATCAATTAACTACCTGAAGGACTAAATCGTAAAGACTACAAAGTTATGAAATTCACAGATAACTAACAAACGGTGGTTGATTGACTTTAATGCCGTTCGCTAATCTTCAAATTAGGGATCTAAATTACCTAAACTCCTAAAGTGATTCTGTTTTACCTTTCGGCCTCAACTTTACCAAATTAGACAAATTAGTCTGATTTATCTCTCGACCTCACCGACTAATCTGGGACAAACGTAATAGTGCTCAATAAGATATCCTTTCGGTCTCACTTATCTAGATTTTCCCTTAGAGACTTCAACCTTAAGTTTTTAGGTTTATTCAATTTAGTCGATTAACCAAAAATTAGCTTACCCACATCTCCATCAACCAACCCCCTTAAGAGTTTAGTTACTCATGTTAAAAACTAAACTAACAACATAAAAATAACAATCATGGCATCCATTAAAGAAAAACTCAAGAAAAATATGAAACTTGGGATTTTTAATGAATAAAACTTAAAAGCAAAGTAAATATGAACATCTAACAGCAAAATGAGAAGCAAGAAACATTAAAAGTAAAGACTTTAACAACTGAAACTAGAGAAAACTGAAAATACATTAAGAGAAGATGAAAGTGTCATTACAAGTAAACAAAATGGACTAAAAGTGCAATTTAACCCTAACTACAATGTTAACTAACTTAACTACCCCAAAAGAACAACAAGGAAAACAATAAAGTGCAAGAAAAATAAACCTTACACTAAGGATGAAGATGAAATTAAGAAACTCTAGAAAAGGAAGAAAACCTTAAGAGAAAACTAAAGAAAACTTAGGCGAAAACTAAAACTAATGTGGCTTCCTCTCTCCTCAGTAAATTTTGGCTGATTTAGCTATTTGTTGAACAAAATGCCCTTGAATGAGCCTTCATTGATTGGTGCTTCGGTTGGACAAAAACTACCCCTAGTGTAATTTTTTGTCCCCTCACTATATGGGTGTCATGATGCCCATGGTAGGATATAACAACACCGTTACAAACTTAAAATGGGGGTTTCCAAGGCATGTGGGTATTGGAACAACGGAAATGTACAAGTGTACACAATCGCAACAAGTAATAAAGTGGCAAGTAAATGTTGAGTTATCGTACCCACATGGGCTGTGAAAGAAAAATATATATGAAATGTAAATTAATAACTTTGGTGATTAAAATATTTTGATTTTGAGGAAGTGATTAAAAACTAAAATTTAACTAAGTAAAATAAAATAAAATAAAAATAAAAATTTCAGTGCACGATTTTAAAAGATGGCTTTAATCAAGATGACATGATTTTGTTAGATCAATTACATTCCTTAACTTAGAATTACTAAACCTATATTCATGTTGTTACAAATATTTTTCACGGCAACTGATCGTGTCAAACAGTCAAGTTTTAATATTTATAAAAGAGTGATCGAACCTGTAGACTGACTGCGACAACGATAGAGGCAAGTGCACCCATCGAACAGTAGTATAGCTCAGGCAAGAATATCTTATCGAACCCAAGGGAACCTAAAAGTACTACTACTCATTTTTTGTCTATTATTTAGCCTAAAATATGGAGTGATTGGATTATTAAACTAATGAGATACTTAGACTAATGCAAAGACAAAAGAATGAATGGGAGAAAGACTTTAGGAAAACTCAGTTGATAAAGATGATACCCTCATGAAGAATCCACCTATGACTTCACTTATTATTCATTCCCCAAACCATATGATTTCTTTACTTAGCTTGATCCGTAAGACTCCCTGACCTATATTAAACCCTCTCTCGAGGCGAATAACGTCTAACCTTAGATTAATTAGTGGAACTCTCGTTCTCTTATAATAACCCCCTAAGGAAGCAGTAAATCGATCAATGGATTCCCATATTAGGTTTTACCCTAATCCGGTAAAATCTCGTAACCTTATCTCTAGGCACCCGATCAACTCCTCTTAATTATGCTAGATCTACTCTTAGGCGGGGTGTATTCCTCCTCCACCTAAGCACATTAGATTAAATTAAGCAACATAATTAAGAACAAACTAAGTACTTATCATATAATTTAGAAATCAAATAACAAAATCCATCATAGGCTTCATCCCCTTCAGGTATTTGAGGGGTTTAGTTAATAACTAAATATGAAAACATCTTAAGAGTAAAGAATAAACAAAACATAACAAATCCCTAAAACCCCCTGAAGGAATTGAAGGAGAGATCCTCCGTCTTGAATGGAACTCCGGCTTCTTGAGATGGATCAACTAGCTATCTTCAAGTGACTCCCTAAAAGATGAAAGCTTCGGCCAAAGCCTGTGCAAAAAGCCCCCTTTTTATGTCTGCCTTGGGTTGTTTATATAGGCTTTGGAATGCTATACTTGGCTTCTAAGTATCTTCTTCAAGTAGAATTACTATTAGGGTGTTGGGGTAGACTTAGGAGTATGTTTCTTTGGCTTCAAGCAACCAAATCCAAGTGAAATTGCTCTTTCCCGTGGCAGGGGCACGGCCATGGCACACGTCCGTGTAACTCGTGGTTGGGCCGTGTCTCGATTTTGTCATTTTGGGCACGGCCGTGTAAGTTAGGATTCAGGCTATGCTTCAGGTTTGTTGATTTGGGCATGGCCATATAGATCACCAGGCACGTCCGTGTGATAAATGGATGCTGCACGGCCGTGTGTCACGGAGTTGAGGCCGTGCTCTAGGTAGTTGGCGAGGCACGGTCGTGTGGGATTTGGGCCAGGCCGTGTTGATTTCCCGTTAAGGCCCAATTACTCTGTTTTAAGCCCATTTTGTGTTCTTTTTATCCTCGGGTGCTTTTCTGAGTATAAATATGAAAAGAAAGGATTAAAAGCACCTTTTTACAGAAATCAAGGGCTAAACCATCCAAAAGCACCTTTTTACAGAAATCACGGGCTAAATCATCCAAAATCCTATTATATATGGGTTTAAAATATGTTACTTTTACGGTTTATCAAATACCCCCACACTTAAGCTTTTGCTTGTCCTCAAGCAAAATTCTCAACTTATAATTAAAACGAACTTTCCATAATTTATAATTCCTATCGACAATGTCTCATCATAATTAATAGATAATTTATACATGGATAATTCAACTCAAAGAACCCTAAAGATTCAATTACGATAAGTCATACCTTTATAGAACGAAAACATAGGTGTCTTCCCTTATCTAAGTAATTACCTTTAATTCAAAATTGACAAGAACTGACATCCTCACTAAAGATTCACTCAAATCACTCAAAGTGTTTAAGGTTCAAGAATAAGCACTCTAAGTCGAACCTGAAAGTTAATCCCATAGGCTTGCTCGAAAATCAAATCTCCACCATCAGATATGAGATGATACACAAATCAAAAGGTCTTTAATCGTGGTTATAACGGGCTAAGGTTAAGGGTGTGGATACGAAAGTGAATTAGAGGTTAGAATCGAGATTGAATTGACTAATTACCTAATCTAAGAATAATGAACTAAATATGAATATTTACATCGAATGAAAACTAACAATATCTACTATTGATTATTACTCTATAATAAGGAGTATTTTGATAATACTTTTAGTACGAGCTTTTTCTTCAACAATTGGAGTTTAAATGCTCTAAGCTCTTTTATATACTACTAATATTGAATATACTTGGATTTTTTTTAAGAACAAACTAAAAACAAACCTAATTGAAGGAACTTTGGTGATTGAAATAACTTAATTCGACAATGGATCAAATCAATTCTCGATAGAGGGGTAGTCAAAGGAATGTTGATAACAAATACAAAGGGATTTTGGATTAAAATTAGTGGGTGAGTCAATAAAAAGGTTGTTAGGATTCAATGGGGTTCAGTAGGGGTTATTTATGTAGGTCAGCTTTTTAGTGGAGTGAACGGGTTAAAACCTAGGTGCCTTTATCATCTCAGTATATCAAATCATTAATGTGGTCTCGACATGCATAAACGAGGCAAGTTCTAGAATAACAATTCAAAATTGACACACTCATAATCAATAAAGTGAGCACGAAAAAGGGTATATACTCTATAAGGCTCAAGATCTCACAAAAATTATGGGTGTTTTGACATCAAACCTTATAAATTTTGAACTTCAAGGTGATACTCAAATTCAGTTCAACAACCTATCAATTTTAATTTTTAGAAAGTAGACTTAGCATGCTCGATTCTCTAGTATTTCTTCAAATTTAATCATCAATGCACAATTATCTATGACTTATTCTAAAACATATCAATAAAAATCATAAATCATTAGAAATTTCACCCTAATTAATAATATGAGAAAAATACTTAAGATCAAGACTAATTTCAAGGTTTTGAGAATTATGGAAAAAGTTAGGCACTATTACCCCCACACTTAAGGTGTACATTGCCCTCAATGTACAAAGATAGATAATGATAATTAGATGCCAAATCAAAGAGATAAGTGGGGAAAGTAATAATCCCTGAAATCTGGATGATCCCTGGCGTCTTTGGTGGCGGTGATGGTGTTTTCTATGGTCCTGGTGGAGTGGCTACCGAAAAATAGTTTGCTAGATGATGAAATTGGGTAGCCTGCGAAGATAAAGCCAAGAGATCTAGAGAAATAATAATACTATACTAATAATATAATTAAAGACTAAGAAAATAAAGAGAAGGAGACTAAGAAGAAAACTAAAATTTAAAGAAAAGTCTAATGGACTAAGAAGTCCTTATTAATGATGGTTCGTGAGGTGGGTATGACTTCTAAGGTCATGGAGTGTTAGTGATGGTGGAAGTGGCGTGATTCCCTAGAAGAAAGATGGAGAGAGGGAAGGGTGGGGATTTAAATAAGATTTCAACCGCACGTTCCCAAGCCCGTGTCCGAGGGTGTGTCGACCACACTGGCCGCTCAAGACGGCCGTGTTATGGCGTGTGTTATTATTCTACGCCGATTTGTCGGTTGGTACGCCTGCTTCTAGAAAGCTAGTATGTAAGCATCGGTTGGACCTGCACGGCGTGGTCCGTCTGCGCTCAATAAGTCAAGATCTTAGCACAATTGTGAGGTACAATCGGTTGCTTTTTTGCGATGCCGTCTTGTAGGTGGTTGGATCCGTGACGTTAGGGAGTGGTTGGACTGACTTGCACGGCTCTGCTCTGTCAGTATGATGGTTTCGGTGGTCCATACGGCCATGGGCACGGTCGTGTGTAAGGCTGTGTGGCCTGGAAACCTGCATCTTTGTTTTAAATATGGAGAGAGAAGAGAGAAGAAAAGAAAAGAAAAAAATAATTTTGAAAAATAAGAAGTGTTAGTGCTCGGGTTGCCTCTCGAGAAGCGCTCGTTTATAGTCTTAAGCTAGACTGTCCTAGACTTTGAAAATTTTAGGGAGGTTTAAAGGTTTGAATATTTTTCCTCCTACTGACAGTTTTATTTTTGTGACAAAGTTTAGGTCGAGAAGTGTTTACTTTGAAATTGCCAAATATTGGATTGCTTACCTCGACTATTTCGTGTGGGAAAACATCGTGTACCAGAAGGGGTATTTCTTCCTTTTTCTTCAGGTCTGTTAAAGTGATGTGAGCATTGGCTTTGTCTAACAGCACCTGGTCTTCTATTTTAAAGTGATTTGATGTCCCTATGAGCTCTTCTGGTGGTTCCTTAGATTTTACTTCGTGTGGATTCGACTTTTCTTTAGTGTGTATTTTCTACTCTTCTAATTTGTCGGTCTTCTGGTTTTATTTCTGGTGTGATTCTTCTGTGACGACTTGGGGACTTTGAGTTAGCTCAGCTTTGATGCTTTGTGATGTTTCCTGCGATGAAGTTTGAACAATTTGATTACCTATTGAAATAGTTTGAACAATTTTAGCTGAGTCGAGAGCTTGAAGATTGACCGATTCTTATCCTACGTGAAGTATGAGTTCTCCTGTGGCAACATCAATTTTAGTTTTGGCAGTCGCAAGGAAAGGTCTTCCTAAAATTAAAGGGATCGAATTTTCCCCATCCATGTCTAAAACAACAAAATCTCTGGGAAAACAAATTTATCAATTTTACTAAAACGCCTTCAATAATGCCCCTAGAATTCTAATGTTTTATCACTAGTTGAATACTCATCTTAGTTTGTTTGGGCTTCCTAGACCTAGTCGTTTAAGCAGTTAAGTAAGGCATGACATTTATACTTGCCCCTAAATCGCCTAACGATTATCAATAGTTAAACTACCAATTAAACATGGAATCGTAAAACTCCCGGATCTTTTAATTTCGTGGTAGTCTATTCGTAGCATTCTTGAGCATGTTGTGTTAAGTTCCACATGGTGCTATTCATCTATTTTGCGTTTAGTCGTCAAGAGCTGTCTTAAAAATCTCCTTGAGTCGGGCATCTGAAAAAGAGCTTCAAGAAGAGGTAAGTTAATATGTAATTTCTTTAAAAGTTTTAGAAACTTACCAAATTGTTCCTCTGAATCATCTTTTTTCAATGCTTCGGGATAAGGTATGCGAGGTTGGTATTTTTTGATTACCGATTTTGGCCTCTCTTGTGCTACCTCTATTTTACCTTTTTCTTCCTTAGTTTCTTGTACTAAGGTGGGCTCATCTACTTTTGTATCCTTCTTAGCTGTGATGGCTTGGATTTGCTCTTTTGGGTTTATTTTTGTGTTGCTTGGTAGACGTCCTTGTTGACGTTCAGAAATCACCTTTGTGAGATGTCCCACTGACCTAGTAAGTTCTCCAAGTTGATTCTCGATTCCTTTGATCGATTTTTGTTCTTCATCATGTATTGCTTCAGTCTTTTGGAGATGAGAATCTATAGCTGCCATGAATTTTGTCAACATCTCTTCAAGGATTGATTTCTTTTCCTGCGGATAGGGCTAATTTTGGTAATTTGGAGTAGGTTGCTACCTTTGATTTCCTTGATTTCCTTGTCCTCCCCACGAAAAATTTGGGTGGTTCCTTCAACCTGCATTATAAGTGTTACTATAAGGGTTATTATTAGATCAGAAATTGTTACCTATATTGTTTGTCTGATCGTTTTTTGCTCCTGGTTGGTAGGGAGGGTACTCAGAATTCACCACTTCCCACTTTCTTCGCATTGCATGACTGGATGTACCTGTGAAGAAAATAAATTATCAAGTTTTTTATTCATTAACTCCACCTGTGTTGACAGTATTGTCACTACGTCTATGTTAAAAACTCTGGCTGATTTTGTCGGTTTAACTCTTGTAATTTGCCATTGATAGGTATTCAACGACATCTCCTCAATAAAATCGTAAGTCGCTTCAGGAGTTTTATTATTCAAAGTTCCACCGGCTGATGAATCAATCATTTGCCTAGTTGGAGAATTCACACCATTGTAAAAAGTTTGGACTTGAAGCCACAAAGGTAATCCGTGGTGTGGGCATCTTCTTAGGAGATCCTTGTATCTTTACCATGCATCATATAATGTTTCTGTGTCATTTTGCACAAAAGAAGATATGTCATTCCTAAATTTAGCCGTTTTGGCTGGTGGAAAATATTTTAAAAGAAATTTTTTGGTCATTTGATCCCATGTGGTGATTGACCCTCGTGGTAACGAGTTCAACCACTGCTTTGCTTTGTTCCTTAATGAAAAAGGAAATAACCAAAGACGTATGACATCGTCAGAAACGCCATTTATTTTGAAGGTATCACAGAATTCTAAAAAATTAGATATATGTGTGTTTGGATCTTCATCCTGCAAACCATCAAATTGAACAAACTGTTGAATCATTTGTATTATGTTAGGCTTTAATTCAAAATTATTAGCGGCTATAGCGGGCCTAACAATACTAGATTCTGCTCCTGTCAAATCAGGTTTAGCATAATCATACATAGTACGCGGAGCATTCTGTTCTTGCACATTTGGTGGATTGTTCTCGTCCATCCCTTCAGTAGGATTGGATCTTTGATGTTCTTCTCTTTAATAGTCTAGGGCTCATCTAATTTCTCTGCGATTTCTGTGAGCGGTAGCTTCAATGTCACTTTCGTATTCTAATGGTCCTCTCGGATTTCTTCTAGTCATAAACTAGAGGTACCTGCTATGAAAAGAAAGAAAGAAATTTAGAAAAACAAAAACACAAATATATGTATAAAAGAGAAATTTAAAATATAAAAATAATGGCTAAAGTAATAGAAATAGAGCTTTCTTAATATTTTAGATGTTTCCTGGCAACGGCGCCAAAAACTTGATCGTGTTAAACAGTCGAGTTTTAATATTTATAAAAGAGTGATTGAACCTGTAGACTGACTGCGACAATGATAGAGACAAGTGCACCTATCGAACAGTAGTATAGCTCAGGCAAAAATATCTTATCGAACCCAAGGGAACCTAAAAGTACTACTACTCACTTTCTGTCTATTATTTAGCCTAAAATATGGAGTGATTGGATTATTAAACTAATGAGATACTTAGACTAATGCAAAGACAAAAGAATGAATGGGAGAAAGACTTTAGGAAAACTCGGTTGATAAAGACGATACCTCGGGAAGAATCCACCTATGACTTCACTTATTATTCATTCCCCAAACCATATGATTTCTTTACTTAGCTTGATCCGTGAGACTCCCTAACCTATATTAAACCCTCTCTCGAGGCGAATAACGTCTAACCTTAGGTTAATTAGTGGAACTCTCATTCTCTTATAATAACCCCCTAAGGAAGCAGTAAATCAATCAATGGATTCCCATATTAGGTTTCACCCTAATCCGGTAAAATCTCGTAACCCTTTCTCTAGGCGCCCAATCAACTCCGCTTAATTATGCTAGATCTACTTTTAGGCGGGGTCCATTCCTCCTCCACCTAAGCACATCAGATTAAATTAAGCAACATAATTAAGAACAAACTAAGTACTTATCATATAATTTAGAAATCAAATAACAAAATCTATCATAGGCTTCATCCCCTTCAGGTATTTGAGGGGTTTAGTTCATAACTAAATACGAAAACATCTCAAGAGTAAAGAATAAACAAAACATAAGAAATCCCTAAAACCTCCTGAAGGAATTGAAGGAGAGATCCTCCGTCTTGAATGGAACTCCGGCTTCTTGAGATGGATCAATTGGCTATCTTCAAGTGACTCCTTAAAATATGAAAGCTTCGGCCAAAGCCTCTGCAAAAACCTGTAACATCCTAGATTAGGGGTTATGCGTTTGTGCATAATTCATGAGTAGTAGGTTTTGACAGTGTTTGGAAGTGAATTAAGGGTTTTTAAAATCCTAGGATGGAAGAGAAAGCTTTGGACAATTATTGGTTTTAAGTTAAAACAAGAAGTGATGTGGAAAAGTGGCAAGGACGCCACCTAAGGTGCAAGGGTTATGGCAACAAGTGAAGTACTTTGAGGAAGAGGTTCGAATCCCATTGTGTGCATTTTGCTTAATAGCATGTTTCTTGTGATATGTGGTGTGCATTTTTAAAACCTTGGAAATGTAAGGAAATGTATGGAAATGTATGAAAATGTAAGGAAATGTATGGAAATGTAAGGAAATGCATGGAAATGTATGGAAATGTATGGAAATGTATGGAAATATAAGGAAATGTATGGAAATGTATGGAAATGTAAGGAAATGTATGGAAATGTAGGGAAATGTAAGGAAATGTAGGGAAATGTCCTGGAAATGTAAGAAATGATTTAGAAATGTTAAGTTTCAAAAAGAGGAAAGTGAACATTTTAGAAATGCTAAGTTAAAAAGAGGAAAGTGAACATTTATGGAAACTAGGAAAATGATTTAGAAATGATTCAAAAGAGGAAAGTGAACATTTCTGGAAACTAGGAAATGTAAGGAAATGTCAAGTTTAAAGAGCCAAACGAAAATTTTTGGAAACTTAGAAATGACCTAGAAATGTCGAGTTTTAAAGTTTAAAAGAGGAAATTAAGGCAAGGTGGCCTTAAGAGAAAAAGTATGTGAAAATTGACACACAAACAGGCTTGAAAAAGTGGCCTGAAGATGACACTTAGGGCCTCTGGAAATGGCGCCACATGCAAGTGTATTTGGGCCAGGGATCGAGTCACTTAGGAAGCAAATAAAAGAAGTATTATTTTGCTACAAAGAGCAGAGAGGTGGACGGCATGTGGGCTCTTAAAAGAGGAGTTTTATTTCCTTTAGAATTTCGGCTAATTAGGAGATAATTGTTGGAATAATTCTTTTGATAAAGTGATAATTATCACATAGGAAGAGTGGTGGCCAAGTAGGGGACTCTAGCCTAGTAATTTCGGCTATAAAAGGAAAAGAAGGCCATTCATTCATTCATTCACTCTTCCTTTGCCGAATTTCTTAAGCAGATTCTCCTCTCTCTGCCGAAATTCTTACAGTTTTATTCTTCCTTCTCTTTTCTTTCTAATCTCTCCAAAAGCCTAAAGTTGTGAGAGCATCATTTAGCCATAGCCGAATCTCTGAAGGTTGAAGTGAAGGTGCAATCGATTCCTTCAAATAAGGGTAAGATCCAAGTTTAGTTTCCATTCTTTTATATTTTAGACTTATCGAAATTTAGGGACTAATTTTGATTATGAATCTTGGCCGAATCATGGAAGGAGAAGTTCTTTTCCCAAAGGTACACCATAAGTCGCGTGTTCCCTAGTTATTCGGTGAATTTTGGGATTTAAGATCCTTAAGGTAAGTGACTATGAATATTCGGCCAAGACCCTATTTTTGTAGTAGATCTATTATTATGTGTTTTAAGCTGAAAACTAACTGATTCAAGGGATCTAGTGAGTAGCCGATTTCAAAGGGGGAAGAATACAAGTTTTCGGGATTTGATTTTTTATTTAATTGGCATTAAGGTAAGTACACAAATCCTACTAGGATTTGGTTTTATGGCCGAATAGGCCTTTGCTAAATATTACCATGTTGGTAGAATGTAGGCATTAAAATCTAAGGTAGTAGATCGGATTTGAGATTTCAAGTGAAATCGTTAAGTTTAATCGTGTGTACCCTACCCTAAGTTTTAATACGTTCATGGCTATGTTTTAAATTAAATATGTTATTAAGAATGTGAAAAGCATGGTTAAGGTACCGTGTACCCACACTAATCTTAATAGATTTATGGCTTAAACTTGATATATGTGTTAATATGAAAGTGTAAGAATGTGGCTAAAGTACCATGTTATGGTACAAAGTACTTGCACGCGTTTTCCTACTCCTACTAGGATTACGAAATATGTTATACTTAACATGTGAAAAGTGACATGAATGTGAATTTAAGTATGATATGCATGATATGAATAATATAGGGCATTCGGGTTATTTGAGAAAGGGAAGTGAATGTGATGACTTGGTCACACTATCTCGAATGTGGTGACTTGGTCACATTATCTCGAATGTGGTGACTTGGTCACATTATCCGAATGTGGTAACCGGTTACATTATCTCGAATGTGGTGTCTCATGACACAATTATCTGGTGGCTATGCCACGAATTTTATATGGGCGATGAGCACGCCATTCGCAATGACGCCTTCGATGGTGTGTAGCGGATGGAGGGTTGACTTAGTAGTCCCGACGGTGTGCAGGATGGTACGGGTGGAGTGTAGCGGATGGCATATAGGTTTGGGTTCGGGTTGCATCATATTGTTTAAATGCTTTATGAACATGTATGATATTGTATGCCTAAAATATTAAATTTTAGTGTTGGTTACACATTGAGTCTGTTGACTCACCCCCTTGTGGGATTACTTTTCAGGTGACGATCAGTGATGGGCCGGGTCGGCAGGAGCTTAGTGGAGGCCATGTGAAGTTCAGACTTTTTTTTATTTGGACTATCTTATGTTAAGTATTTTGAATTTAAATTTTGGGAATTATTTGATGTAATAAGGCCATAGTAGAACTGCTTTACTTTGCTTTTATTTATTAAGCTTACAAACTTTTATTTATTAAAAGATTAAGTAAATCTATTTTAAAACAAAGCCTAAACGTTTCGTCACCTAAAGTAAAGGATTTTAATAATGAAATAAACTTGTTTTCAACTCAAGCCCAACCCACAAACAATCTTTCTTCCAAAACACATAAGTTTTTCCTAAGTAACAAAAGAATTTGAAACGGTTTATACCGGGGAACATACCAGATCCGGTCAAGGCTCGTGGGCTGGGTTTGGGGTGTTTCAATTTGGTATCAGAGCCCAGTTTTAAACTCTCGGCCTTGGGTTTAAGGCCCAAAACGTTTTCAAAGTTAAGCCCAAAAAGAATTTTTGTAAATTAAGCAGGTTTTTCTGGCATGGCCCACTAAGTCTTCGACCCGCAGTCCACCAAGTAAGTACTTCTGACTTCTGAAGTGATTTGAATATGTGAAATGTATGGGCTTTTATGGCAACGTAGATTAGTCTGATTAGTATTTGAACCCTAGGACTAGTGTACCCCAACAAATACATAAGACTTAAATATCTAATTAAACAAACACGTGGTTGAGTCGCCGAGAGTTAGGGTGTGGCAACCATGGTACGCATGTCTAGGATTGGTTTCAGCGGGAGCTTGGTATTTAAGCGATCGCGTGACTCACCTCCTCTCCACTAGAATCCTACCTAGTGCGTAGCCTCGGTTCACCCTAACCAAGAGAACTTATACACGTGCTAAACCTCTAACTAAAACCCGAAAGGGACTAGCCGTATTTTATGGAAACCCTAGTTTTAAAATTTCTAAATTATTTTCTTGATTTGAAAAGATTATTTTATAAAATTTTCTTGAAATATTTTGATTTATAAAGTTACAAAATACCCCTAATGGTAAAATTACAAAATGCCCTTGGTTTATAAAAATGTCTAAAATACCCACGCTTTTAATCAACATTATCATTATTTTATAACAAGTCCAAAAACCTTATTTGCAAATTATCAAAATACCTTGATATTTGGAAAATTACAAAATTGCCCTAACTTACCAAAATTTCCAAATGACCCCATTTCCAAAATTTTTGCAACTTCATCATTTTGGAAAATAAATTTCTCAAAAAGAACCCTCAAAGTTTTGCAAATATTGAAATATCCTGAATTATTAAACTTTACAAATTTACCTCGGTTTATTACCAAAATGCCCGAAATTCAAAATTACCGAAATACCCTCGAATTTCCAAATTTACCAAAGAACCCGGGACTTTAAAATTTCAAATACTTTTGACAAAATTACCAAGGAACCCTATTTGAAAAATTACGAAAATACCCTCAGAGGACAAATTACATAAATACCCACTGGGTAGTGGAAAAATAACAACAATGAAAACTACAACATTTCTATGAATGAACGAAAGTTCATAATTGATTGATGGATGTATGGATGTAAAGACTGTTGCATGTATGAATACGAAGAACCACTTTTAAAAATTCTTTCCATAAAACTTCTTCGCTGTTAATCGGTGAAACAAAATTTTTTAAAACATAAAACTTCTTAATCGATTAAATCGTGACGTTAGAAATAAGTTCTAAGGGACGTGAACTTAGAGATTGTGCTGGAAAGTATGATGGTTCTATTAAGATCGAGTCTTGTGAGTAAGCATAGTGCGATGAGAAGGATTGTACGATTGTTAGTAAGTAATTTCGAGGACGAAATTATTTTTAAGGAGGGTAGAACTGTAACATCCTAGATTAGAGGTTATGCGTTTGTGCATAATTCATAAGTAGTAGGTTTTGGCAGTGTTTGGAAGTGAATTAAGGGTTTTTAAAATCCTAGGATAGAAGAGAAAGCTTTGGACAATTATTGGTTTTTAAGTTAAAAACAAGAAGTGATGTGGAAAAGTGGCAAGGGTCGCCACCTAAGGTGCAAGGGTTATGGCAACAAGTGAAGTACTTTGAGGGAAGAGGTTTGAATCCCATTGTGTGCATTTTTGCTTAATAGCATGTTTACTGTGATATGTGGTGTGCATTTTTAGAACCTTGGAAATGTAAGGAAATGTATGGAAATGTATGGAAATGTAAGGAAATGTATGGAAATGTAAGGAAATGTATGGAAATGTATGGAAATGTATGGAAATGGAAATATAAGGAAATGTATGGAAATGTAAGGAAATGTAGGGAAATGTAAGGAAATGTAGGGAAATGTCCTGGAAATGTAAGAAATGATTTAGAAATGTTAAGTTTCAAAAAGAGGAAAGTGAACATTTTGGAAACTTGGAAATGTTAAGTTAAAAGAGGAAAGTGAACATTTTGGAAATGCTAAGTTAAAAAGAGGAAAGTGAACATTTATGGAAACTAGGAAAATGATTTAGAAATGATTCAAAAGAGGAAAGTGAACATTTATGGAAACTAGGAAAATGATTTAGAAATGATTCAAAAGGGGAAAGTGAACATTTCTGGAAACTAGGAAATGTAAGGAAATGTCAAGTTTAAAGAGCCAAACGAAAATTTTTGGAAACTTAGAAATGACCTAGAAATGTCGAGTTTTAAAGTTTAAAAGAGGAAATTAAGGCAAGGTGGCCTTAAGAGAAAAAGTATGTGAAAATTGACACACAAACAGGCTTGAAAAAGTGGCCTGAAGATGCCACTTAGAGCCTCTGGAAATGGCGCCATATGCAAGTGTATTTGGGCCAGGGATCGAGTCACTTAGGAAGCAAATAAAAGAAGTATTATTTTGCTACAAAGAGCAGAGAGGTGGACGGCATGTAGGCTCTTAAAAGAGGAGTTTTATTTCCTTTAGAATTTCGGCTAATTAGGAGATAATTGTTGGAATAATTCTTTTGATAAAGTGATAATTATCACATAGGAAGAGTGGTGGCCAAGTAGGGGACTCTAGCCTAGTAATTTCGGCTATAAAAGGAAAAGAAGGCCATTCATTCATTCATTCACTCTTCCTTTGCCGAATTTCTTAAGCAGATTCTCCTCTCTCTGCCGAAATTCCTACAGTTTTATTCTTCTCATTTCTTTCTAATCCCTCCAAAAGTCGAAAGTTGTGAGAGCATCATTTAGCCACAGCCAAATCTCTGAAGGTTGAAGTGAAGGTGCAATCGATTCCTTCAAATAAGGGTAAGATCCAAGTTTAGTTTCCATTCTTTTATATTTTAGACTTATCAAAATTTAGGGACTAATTTCAATTATTAATCTTGGCCGAATCATGGAAGGAGAAGTTATTTTCCCGAAGGTACACCATAGGCCGCGTGTTCCCTAGTTATTCGGTGAATTTTGGGATTTAAGATCCTTAAGGTAAATGACTATGAATATTCGCCAAGACCCTATTTTTGTAGTAGATCTATTATTATGTGTTTTAAGTGAAAACTAACCGATTCAAGGGATCTAGTGAGTAACCGATTTCAAAGGGGAAGAATACAAGTTTTGGGATTTGATTTTTTATTCAATCGGTATTAAGGTAAGTACATAAATCCTACTAGGATTTGGTTTTATGGTAGAATAGGCCTTTGCTAAATATTACCATGTTGGTAGAATGTAGGCATTAAAAATCTAAGGTAGTAGATCGGATTTGGGATTTTAAGTGAAATCGTTAAGTTTAATCAGTGTGTACCCTACCCTAAGTTTTAATATGTTCATGGCTATGTTTTAAATTAAATATGTTATTAAGAATGTGAAAAGCATGGTTAAGGTACCGTGTGTACCCCACACTAATCTTAATAGATTTATGGCTTAAACTTGATATATGTGTTAATATGAAAGTGTAAGAATGTGGCTAAAGTACCATGTTATGGTACAAAGTACTCTGCACGTTTTCCTACTCCTACTAGGATTACGAAATATGTTATACTTAACATGTGAAAAGTGACATGAATGTGAATTTAAGTATAATATGCATGATATGAATAATATGGGGCATTCGGGTTATTTGAGAAAGGGAAGTGAATGTGATGACTTGGTCTCACTATCTCGAATGTGGTGACTTGGTCACATTATCCGAATGTGGTGACTTGGTCACATTATCCGAATGTGGTAACCGGTTACATTATCTGAATGTGGTGTCTCATGACACAATTATCCGTGGCTATGCCACGAATTTTATATGGGCGATGAGCACGTCGACTGTAGCGACGCCTTCGATGGTGTGTAGCGGATGGAGGGTTGACTTAGTAGTCCCCACGGTGTGCCAGGATGGTACGGGTGGAGTGTAGCGGATGGCATATAGGTTTGGGTTGGGTTGCATCATATTGTTTAAATGCTTTATGAACATGTATGATATTGTATGCCTGAAATATTAAATTTTAGTGTTGGTTACACATTGAGTCATTGACTCACCCCTTGTGGGATTACTTTTCGGTGACGATCGGTGATGGGCGGGTTGGCAGGAGCTTAGTGGAGGCCATGTGAAGTTCAGACTTTTTTTATTTGGACTATCTTATGTTAAGTATTTTGAATTTAAATTTTGGGAATTATTTGATGTAATAAGGCCATAGTAGAACTGCTTTACTTTGCTTTTATTTATTAAGCTTACAAACTTTTATTTATTAAAAGATTAAGTAAATCTATTTTAAAACAAAGCCTAAACATTTCGTCACCTAAAGTAAAGGATTTTAATAATGAAATAAACTTGTTTTCAACTCAAGCCCAACCCACAAACAATCTTTCTTCCAAAACACACAAGTTTTTCCTAAGTAACAAAAGAATTTGAAACGGTTTACACCGGGGAACATACCAGATCCGGTCAAGGCTCGTGCGCCGGGTTTGGGGTGTTTGAAAGCCACCTTTTTATGTCTGCCTTGGGTTGTTTATATAGGCTTTGGAATGCTATACTTGGCTCCTAAGTATCTCCTTCAAGTAGAATTACTATTAGGGTGTTGGAGTAGACTTAGGAGTATGTTTCTTTGGCTTCAAGCATCCAAATCCAAGTGAAATTTCTCTTTCCCATGGCAGGGGCACGGCCATGGCACACGTCCGTGTAACTCGTGGTTGGGTCGTGTCTCGATTCTGTCGTTTTGGGCACGGGCCGTAAGTCGAGATTCAGTAGTGCTTGTGTCTGTCGATTTGGGCACGGCCATGTAGATCACCAGGCACGTCCGTGTGATAAATGGACGCTGCACGGCCGTGTGTCACGGAGTTGAGGCCGTGCTCTAGGTAGTTGGCGAGGCACGGTCGTGTGGGATTTGGGCCAGGCCGTGTTGATTTCCCGCTAAGGCCCAATTACTCCGTTTTAAGCCTGTTTTGTGTTCTTTTTATCCTCGGGTGCTTTCCTGAGTATAAATATGAAAAGAAAGGATTAAAAGCACCTTTTTACAGAAATCACGGGCTAAATCATCCAAAATCCTATTAAATATGTGGTTAAAATATGTTACTTTTACTGTTTATCAGCAACTTCGTAATTTGCTAACTTCTGCTCATACGTACTTACTGAATTAATTAATCTCTTGAACATTTTTCAATGCCAATTCAAATAATTAATCAATCTTCATAAGCATATAAAAGATTAAGTAAGGTAACAATAAATTTCTATATTGAAACAATTTAATCACAATAATCTTGCAAGTTATGCAACCCTAATGTACCGTTTAATACCATCGCTAATTTAACATTCAACTACCTTAGAAGATTAAACATGCACCAATTAAATACTGTGTCAATTAATTATAATTTCAATATGTTTAATAATTAATTCATTCGTTACCTTACATTTTATAATGCAAGTATAACATAAACGTGGTTTTATTTAATTGAACAACTCACCACGGTTTATAACAACACAAACATGATTTTAATTATTCAAGTGGACAGAATGCAATAAATCTAACACGGATTAATTTAAGCCATTTTAATCAGAACAAGAACAACAATTAAACAATTATTTATATTTATGATCACAATATAAACAAGAAAATTAAAGAGAATGGAACTAGGAAGCAAATCCAATATTTCTCTGAAGCCAGACTAGCGCACTCCTCTTCTTCTCTGCTCGCTCTGTTGAACCGAGGCTCCACAAATAATTTAATGATGCTATTACAAGGTGGAAGAAGGATATTTTTCAAGAGGAAAATCGGCAAGGGAAATGGACAAGAAAAAGAGAAAAACAAATAAGAGAAAGTAAGTGAAAGAGATAGAGATGTGTGGGAATAAAGGTATAAAGTGAGTGAAAGAGATAGAGATGTGTGGGAATGAAGGTATGCTGAATGAAGTAGCAAAAGAGGGTATTTATAGGTGGCAGTGGCTGCTAAAAATGGCAAATAATTAGCAGCCATACACTCCCCTTGGTTGGCCACAAATGGAGCAAAGTTAGAATATTTCAAACTTTGCTAAATTTAGCTTGGGACAAATCTTTAAAGGCATAAAAGTGGAGGGGTTTGAATGGAGTTTAGGGAAACTTTGAGGGTTTTTTTGCAAGCATAAAAATCAGAAAAAATCAACTGATTGGGTCAGCTTATTGGGCAGTTTTGGGCTGCCAATTTGCTTGGTGGATCAGTCTTCTCTTCTTAGCATATTGGGTCACTTTCTCCTTCAGGCTTTGTATTAAATTTTAACCCAATTAACTGTGGATAAAAATTAAATATAAAGTATATAAAATAATAATAATTTGGACTGTCCTTGGCTGGAAAAATATTCAACATTTCTCTTGGTTCGCTCGAAGCAAAAATTTCTCCAACAGTTCAAGCCTTTCGAGGTATTTGCTGAACCAATTTTTACCTTTTGTGTAAAACTGTCGAAAATAAGCCAAATTTGTGAAAATTTATTATAAAAATAATTAAAATTCAATATGTTAATAATTTAAGTTCAAATTAATTATTTTATCATTAAAGTGTGAATTTCGACAAAATTTACTACGAAACTACATGAATTAGAGCTCAAAAGGTGATGAAAAAGTCTATATATTTTTGTGTTTCAACACCCCCAAACTTAATTCATTACTCGTCCGGAGTAATGCATAAATTGAAAAGAGGAAGTCCTTGAGATCATCATTGAAAAATGCCTTTAGAATACATCTCTCCCACAATTATGAGTTTAGTGTAATTATGCTCAAGAACAAGAATTTTGCAATTATGCAACTCAAGTATTGTAACGTCCCAAAAATATTTAATATTTATTTTTGTATGTTTGTGACACAAATGTGTATCTGCTTCAGTGATTCTGTGTTTTGGGAGAGTCCGAGAAGTCTTGGGTTCAAGCCTTAGCGTGGGCAAAATTTTGCTTATATTTGAATAAACCCTATCTTTAGACAGTAGGCTTATAATAAAATAATTGGAAAAACATGATAGAATGGGCCTGTTGGTCTAGTGGTTAAGTGGAGTGTTAAGTGTGTTGAAGGTCTTGAGTTCAATGCTTGGCGATGTAGGGGAGTGTTTTATTTTGCTTGGTGCCGTGTAAGTATTTGAGTGCCAGTAGAATTTTGATGCTTGTGGGCAGTTGGAGTGTTTGAAGGGTGTGCGGTATTATGGCCAAATTTTTTGAGGATATTGTGGAGAATTTCAGGGATTTGTTTAATGTTTGAACCGAATTCTAATTACCTTTATACTCACAATTTTGGCTAGGGTTTTCTCTTTATTCTTTTTAGTTGTTGTTTATGTCGACTGTTTTCTTTTCTGAAGGGCCGAATATTGAAGAGGTTTCTTGCTAGTTTTTTTCTCTTTTCTTCTCTGATTTTGTTCTCCCCCAAACTGTTGTTGCCATCTATCTCTCATCTTCCTCTCTTGCTCTTTGTTTAGCCAAATTTTGCACTCCCTATTAGCCGAATTTTGGACTTCCTTTGCTCCTTCTTTCTCCTATACGCTTTTGAGCCTCCATTTTGTTAAGCAGTTAATCGCACTTTTTCAGTAAGTGATAATGGTGCTTGAAGTTTCGGTTTTTAAGTTGTTAAATTGGGGTTTTTGTTTAACTATTTTTGACAGTTGTAAATCGGAGGTGAAGGGCGGTGCTAGTGCCGAATTTCTTCCATCATTAGGTTCTCTTTCTCTCTATCGATCAGTGTTATAGACGAAATCCTTATGCCCTTTCTTTTTCTGCCCTTAAGTTGGTGACTAATGTCAATTGTTATGACAGTTAATGAAGGATTTAGGAAACTCCTAATCAATCGTTAGAGATTAATATTTGTGGGAATCATAGTGGTTCGATTTAAAGTAACTCTAAACTATTCTATGGATGGATTGTTGGTTTCGGGCTTCCTTTTAATAGTAAAGTAGGACTGATTGTGGTGTTTGATTGGTCAAGTTTAGGTTCGTGAAGGCTCGAGCGACTGTTCATAGAGAATCGAAACCAGATGTGTAAACACTGTTCTACAATCAAAAATCGACAAAAAGCTAAAAAGTGTGAATCGTCAACGCTACACGGGCTTGCGATTACCCGTGTGGTAGGCCGTGCAACCCAACATGGGTGTGCTATTGACGAGGCTGGCCATGGGCGATTCATGGGCCAGGCTGAATTGGGCCTTGTGGGCCCTACATGAGCAAACAAATTGGCATGTGGAAATTGTTGGGCCAGGTTATGCATTTCACACGGCCAAGGCCATTATGGGCCGTGTGGACCACACGGGTGTGTGGGCCCTCATTGGCCCATTTTCACTGTTTGATTGCTAAGGTTGCACAGGTCGTCTGAGTCGACTGTGGACCTACTGTTGGGTCGGTATGCTTACTCAGACCCCTAATTGACTGAATGACTATTATGCCCCTTTGTGATATATTTATATATATGTACATGTAAGGCTTTATTTTAGCATGCTATGTAGACTGTACTGAATACATACACAATATTATGATATGACATGGCATGATTACATGAAGCATTGCATGGGGATGGGTTGTTATTGATCAGAGGAAGTGTACTGAAAGGCTTCGAGCCTAAATTACTGGCAGTCCAGTTGCATATCACTGTATAGTGCCGCATTTAGTACTTGCTGGAGTGTAGGGATGGGTGGGTTGATTATATCCCCACATGGAGTGTAAGGTTGGACGGAGTTGGAGTGTAGCGGCCGGATGGGTAGGACATATATATTGCTTAATCTGTTACTGTACTGATTAATGTTACTGTAATGGGCCAAGGCCCAAGCACATGACTGTTCTGTACTGAGATTAGCCAAAGCCCAAACTAAAATTGTCACTGATACCGAGAAGGGGCTTAGGCCCAGACAGTGTTTGTTCTCTGTCTGTTTGCTATTATGGGATTACACATTGAGTTTTTGTAAACTCACCAATCTGTTTTACCTGTACAGGTAATCCCTAGTTATAGGCGGATCTGTGCAACGGAGGACTCAGCGGTGGCCACATGACCTATCTAATTCGATTTAGTATTTTATGATTTCAACTTAATTTTTAGGGTATTTTATTGTAATAAGGGCCTTCGGGTTTATATTTTTTTAATTTGGGATTTTATTGTGGTTTTGGTTTATAACTGCCAGCAGTAGGAAAAGTCGCGAGTTTTCAGAAAGATAAATGTTTTATCAAAATTTCCTCAAATATGCAATCATTTTAAAAGCTTCCGCAATGAATGACGCTTTGAAAATTAACAACGCTTTTAAAATTGAATAACTTTTCAAAGATTCATGCTTTGAAAATGAACGACCTGTTTTTAGACTCATCATTGAATAACACAAAGTGATTAAATAGAAATGAGGGTTTCAATGACAGCATATTTTAAGAAAAACACTTTAATGTGACATTGCCAGATTCGACAATAATGTCCAGGCTGGGTTGGGGGTGTTACGTTTAGTGGTATCAGAGCCAGGTTGTAAAACTCGGCTGTGGATTGGGTTTTAAAACTTGAAATTCTAAAGAATTGCTTTCAAATAAATTGAAGTGTTTTGAAATGTTTTACTGAATGTGTGGCACATCGAGTCTCCGATGCCGATCCTGTAAGTTCTCTCTAAAAATTACATTATGATTGTGATTGAAACTCTTATATATTTTAAATTGAAACTGCTATAGGTAGTATATCCTACGACTATTATAGATGTACTGTACTGAAAACACTTAAGATAGTGTATACTGAGACTGTAGCAAAACTGTTAGGCACTACGATTTATGAAAATGGACACTAAATTACTATACTATCTTGCATAAAACTTTGATTAACAAATATTGAAACTGTAAATTGATCTGCATAAAACTATTAATACAGATAATACGAGATTAGACAATAAGCACTAGAGGTACTCACAGATGGGGTACAAGAGGCTGTGGTAGAGGTCGTAGAGGCGCTCAAGCTGAGCCCTCGTCATCTGGCCATATACCTAATTTAGAAACCAGTGAGACACCGGCTTCAACTGTGACTGAGACTGGGTCTCATGATCGAACGGCTGGGGAAGACACATTTTCCCAAGCCATGTTAAAAATTCTGGAGAGGGTCGTTGGGACCAATACTTGTGCTGGAGGCCAAGGGTCAGTTACCGAACGACTCCGGTTTAATGGAGCTGAGATTTTTAGGGGTATTACTGGAGTTGCCCCTAACGTGGCTCAGTACTGGATAGAGGCCACGGAGAGAATTATGGATGACCTAGACTGCACGCCCGAGCAAAAATTAAAGGGTGTTGTATCGCTGCTACGAGATGAATCATATCAGTGGTGGCTCACTGTAAAGGAGGGCATTCAGCCCGAATGACTGACTTGGGAATTCTTCAAATCTGCCTTCTAGGGAAAATACATGGGTGCCAGTTATGTGGATGACCGAACGAGAGAGTTTTTAAATCTGACTCAGGGGGACAAATCAGTGGCCGAATATGAGGCTAAATTCTTAAGGCTGAGCTGCTATGCGAGAGGTATGGTGGCGACTGAGTATGATTGATGTGTTCATTTCGAGGACGACCTTAGAGATAGCTTAAGAGTTCTGATAGCTCCACAAGGGAGCGAGACTTTGCTACACTAGTGGATAAGGCGAAGATCGCTAAAGAGGTTAAGCGCATTGAGCACCAGAACCGTAAGAAACAGAGAGGTAGGAACAAGAGGGATTTGGAGCCCTCGAGTTCCATTTAGAGGCTTAAGAAAAAGGCTAGAGTGGATGGGCCGGTCAGATTTTTGGCCCTTATGGTTGCTGCTGGTCAACAGCCTTGTACCGATTGTGGGAGATGCCATCAGGGCGAGTGCTGGAAAAGAATTGGGAATGTTTGAGGTGTGGTTCATTGGAGCACCGTATCAGAGAGTGTCCACAGAGGCCTGATCAGATACAAGCTCCTGGTTTGGGTACCGCACAGTTGTCGAAGGGCATTCAGCAGCCACTGAGAGGTCGCAGTCAGGCTCGAGGTGGTAATGGATTGGGCCGTGAGCAGAGAGCACTGGGCAGAGGTGTTAATTAGACTGAGGCGAGGCAGCCGACCCTAGTATATGCTTCACGTCACCGAGAGGAGGGAGATGCTCCGGATGTCATCACGGGTACGATCTTAATTTTTAATGTACTTTATACTGCATTGATAGATATAAGATCCACTCATTCCTATGTTGCCTGCTTTGTTACTGAAAACTTGGGGATTTCGATTGAGAGTACTCCGACTGAAATTACGGTATTAAGTCTATTGGGGTAGTCCGTCTGGGTTAATAAGTTATTTAGAGACGTCCCTTTAGAGGTACAAGGAGTTATTTTTCTGGCCGATCTAATGGAACTTGCTTTTGGAGAATTCAATCTGATACTGGGCATGGATTGGCTAGTTAAACACCGAGTGAACTTGGATTGTGCCACTAAACGGGTGGTATTGAGAACTGAGGAGGACAACGAAGTAGTGGTAATTGGGGAACATCAAAACTACTTGTCGAATGTGATTTCTACATTGAAGGCTGAAAAGTTGGTTCGTAAGGGATGTGAGGCGTATCTGGCCTACATCAGTGTTTCTGTAACAGTTTGAATTTGACCCTAATCGGAACGATGGTTTTGGGACCACGAATTTGAGTTCGATAAATAATTAAATATCATATTTTGTGTTTATTATATGTGAATTAATGTGTGTGAAAGTTTCGTAGAAAGATTTAATCGTTTGTGTGCTTAATTCGATAAAAATGACTTAATCGCGTAAATTGCGAAAATAGCAAACTATAGTGAAAAGTGCCTATTTGATGATGGTTGTTTAATATGGGGCATTAAAAGGGAAATTAGCCCATTTTAAATGGTAGTGGGTGGCAATGGTCAAGAATGACCTTATTATATATGTTTTATATATTTTGTTATAATGGATAAAAAGGTAAATTGTATATTATGTTAATATATCATAAAACATAATGAAAATAAAGCCATCATCTTTTATTTCTTCCTTGGCCGAATATGGAGAAAAGAGTAAGGGTTAGGGAGCTTTGAGTTTCGGCAATCAATTTGCTTGATTAAGGTATGTGTGATTTTTTATTTTTGATAATTTTTACGTTTTTGAGATCGTTGCTTCGTATATTACCCGACCCATGCTAGAATTTTTGAGATTAGAGTGCATGTGAGGTTCGACCATTGCTAAGTTCTTGTGGTTTTTAATGTTTTATGATTTTATATTAAAGATATGTTAAAGATTAGTATATTTTTGTATTGGAAGTTTTGGTGAAATTGAGTATTTAGGGCCAAATTGTAAAAATAAAATTTTAAAGGGGCTTATTTGCAAAATAAATGAAATGTATGCCTTGGTAGGGATGTATACAAGATTCGGCCCTAAAGAATTAAATGCAAATTATGTGTATTTTGTGTTTTGTACAATTAGGACTAATTGGTAAAAATGTGAAACCTTAGGGGTAAAATGGTAATTTGAATATTTATGTGTTTTGGGACTAAATTGAAGTGAAATGTACTTGAATGAGCTGAATTTAATGTGTTTAGATCAAGAGCAAAGAAGAACGGATTTGGATCGGGGAAAGAAAAAGATAATCGAATAGCCGGATTACGCGGTTCGTCGACAGTCGAGGTAAGTCCTTAAGCAAGTATGTGTTAAATATTTAATTATGAACTTATTAAATGATGAAAATTGTAAACTTAAAGCATAAATTTAAGAGATGGCCGAATGTGATAGTATGTTATTGAAGTGAATTGTATTTTTTTTTTTGTTTAGTGTAATGTGAATAAATTGGTTCGGTTTAATATATGAAAGCATTATGAAATATATAAGAAATGTTTGTGATTTCAAAGTGTTAAGTGATGTGTATGGAAATGTTAAATATATGAAATATTCGGCTTCAAGCCTAGCGTGCCTCGTCTTGGTGATTAATATCGGCTTATTACCTAGCGTGCCTCGTGCGGTGATTAATATCGGGCTTATTGCCCAGCGTGCCTCGTGCTTTGATTAATATCGGGCTTATTGCCTAGCAGGCCTTGTACCGGTGATTTAGTTCGGGCTGTAATGCCTAGCAGGCTTATTGCCGGTGGTACATCATAAACAGAGGATTTGAGAGTTAAACAAGTTGAGATGTATATACATAATAGTATGAGCTATAAACTCGGGAAAAAGGTCAGCTTATTGTATTGGTAAGGAATAAGGTAAGACAATTTATTTTTAGTTGAGTTATTCGTGATGTGATGAAGCTAATGATTCAAACTGTGTTCTATCTCATGATATTGAGATTATCATTGATTGATATGATCTATATTTATGTGAAATTGAAGTATATACATATATTTATGCTACATGAAGATTCGGCTATAGATATGAAAGGCAGTGAAATTGAAATTATGACATGTCTTCGTAACTTGAAATGTTCGAATGCATATGTTATCCTTATGAAATGGTATTGTATAAATTGATGTGATAAAGTACTATTGATTAGGTTAAATATATGAATAATATTCTGCTAAGTGAACTTAATATTGAATTAATTATGCTAAATGCCACAAGCATGAAAACTAAATGTTAAGTATATGTTTATGTCATTAATATTGCTTGGGACTTACTAAGCTAGTGAGCTTAATTGTGTGATATGTTCTTCTCTGTTTTATAGATTTGGGTAAAGCTACGAGCTCAAGAGGGATCGTCAAGAAAGTCATCCACACTATCGCCCCTTTTGGTATTTAATCTTAGTTTTGAATCGAAGGCATGTATAGGTTAGACTAAGGTTTTGATTAAGAATATTCGATTTTGTATATATATATATATATATATACATAGCCTTGCGAAAATGGCTATTCCTTTTGGTCAAGTTTAAATTCCTATGTTCTTGTTATAATGGCTTGATTAAGTTATTAAATGAGGTAAGATTCGGTCATGGTTAAATCATGCATGGAAAGTAGTCATATAATATATATATTGTGGTGTGTGGTTATGTGTTTTAGCAATAAAGGAAATGATGGATATTTGATGATGTATAACGTGTAGTATAAATAACAAATAATATGCCTATAATAGGTGGATGTGTTGCGTTTGGGATAAGCATGACATATTGATATGTTTAGTATTTGTTGTATTTTGATATGTACTATTATATGTTAAATGAGGTTGATATGTATATATTTGAAGTATGATCTTGGCTAGGTGATTTATGTGTTGCTTGTTAATTTGTTTTATTATCGATAGATATGTTAAATAATGTGTTTCATTATTAATGTAAATTTTGTTTATAGGGAAAGGTACGCTTGTTATATGTATAATTTATATGCTTCAATAGTGCTTTCGGTCATACAACAATGTTGCTATGTTTGTATGTACATCTAATCTTTAAACAGTACAGATAGTTCAGTTGTTTTAATAGGTATTCATTCGGTAGAAATATGTATGCAAATTGTTTGTATTAAATGATATTTGATTTATGTCCGATACAAGTATTTAAATGATGAGTCATTTTATATTTTGATTGTATATGTATATATATTTATATACCATGAATGTATAAATTTTATAGATTGGATATTCCCATATTTTGAGTACCTATAATAAATCTCGTTGTGCATTTTCTAATTCAATAAGTTGAAATGTTATATGAAAAGGAAAAGAGTGCATTGTTGTGCTTAAAGTCTAATGAAGGTCTATTTGGAATTGAGTTTAGTTTGGTAATAGCCGTAACCCTAATCCGGCGATGGATACGGGTTAGGGTGTTACATTTTATTGGTATCAGAGCTTACGATTTAGTCGATTCTAGGACTACCGTAGAGCGTGAGAGTCTAGCTATACATGCATTTATTGTATATATTTGATAGTGTGGTGACTTCTGACATTTCGAACTGTGTTTTATATAGTAAATGGATCCTGATCCCGATAGAGCCGTAGCGGATGATGTAGAGAGTGTAGTGCTTGACAGTGCACGCGGATCAGCGCCAGTAGACTCTCGACCAGTTTTGGGTAGCCACGAGGGGGAAGCTAAACAAGCCTTCTACCAGATGATGAACGAGTGGTTTACCTAGTTTATTTAGAATAACCCGGCTGTACAACAACCTCCACCCCCGAATAATCCAACTCCGATACCTTTAGCACCCGACTATAGATCCAATGAGATCTAGTAGACCTCCTGTTAATAAAATCAGGACCGAAGAATTCAAAGCTAATGACGATGATGATGCGAAACGGGCTGAGATGTGGCTTCATAATACTATTCAGGTGCTTGATGAGTTATCCTGTAATTCTGAGGAGTGCTTAAAGTGTGCTATATCCCTACTTCGGGACTTTGCCTATCACTGGTGGAAAACGCTAAAATCAGTGGTTCCAAAAGAAAAGGTGACTTGGGACTTCTTTCAAATTGAGTTCCGAAAGAAATATATCAGCCAATGATTCATCGATCAAAAAGGTAAAGAATTTCTTAAACTGAAACATGGGCGAATGACTGTGACAGAGTATGAGCGGAAGTTTGTCAGACTCAGCAAATATACTAGAGAGTGTGTTTCTTCTGAAGCTATTATGTGCAGAAGATTTGAAGACGGCATGAATGAAGACATAAAGTTACTTGTGGGCATTCTTGAGATTAAAGAGTTTGTGGTATTAGTCGAGCGAGCTTGCAAAGCCGAAGAACTCGGAAAAGAGAAAAGAAAGGTAGAATTAGAAGCTAGAGACACTCGTAAAAGATCATTGAGTAAGATGTTCCAGTCAGCACCTAAGAAGTTCAGAGATGATTTTAGCCGACATAAAGCTACCTCTGACTTATCTAGACGAGATCGACCCCTTGTGAGCTCCCGAGCCACCTCGATGTCTAGTGTTGGCAACGTTCAGCAGGACCGGACTTGTAATAGCCCAAATTTCAGTTATATTAGAAATAGTGGTTCGAGACTATCAAATCTGACAAATGAACTCATAAATTGTATTATTTAATATTTACGAGCCAAATGTAGCTTTTAAAAGATTTTTGAAATAGTAAATTGTGTTTTATAAAGATTTATTTGGTCAAGAAATCGAGAAAAAGAGGTATCGAGATCTCGGTGTTATAAACCGAGTCAAAAATATTTTTATGAATATTTAAAGAATGTCAATAAAGTGGTATAAAAATTTTGTTAGGAAATTTTGACGTTTGGGTGGTTAATAAAATAAAAAGGACTAAATTGAAAAAGGTGTAAAAGTTGCTAGAAGGATTAAATAGCTTAATTGTCAAATGTGGAAGGACCTAAAGTGAAAATAAGCCCAAAGGAGATATTTTGGGCGGCAATAGCTGAGAAAAATCAGGAAATGGCTGAAATAAGGGTAAAATTGGAAAATTGTCAAAATTAGTTAAATAAATATGGGACCAAATTGGAATATCTAGAATTCTCTTCATTTCTCTTCATTTTAATCAGCTGAAAAATAGTCATGGAAGAGGGTTCAAGCTGGTTTTCATACTCCGCTTCATGTAAGTTTAATTCTTGCTTTCTCCTTGAAATTTCTATGTTTTTGAACTTTTACAATTGGGTCCAACTTAGTATGTCATTAGTTTTGATTCTATGGTAAATTTTAAAGTTTCTATGGATGAGTGCTGGAATAATATGATGAATAAATATAGAATTGAAGCTTTAATTTTGATATATGGTGATTTTATCAAGTAAAATTGATGGAAATTGGTTTTAGGACCTAATTGTGAAAGAGTTGAAATTAAGGCCTAATGTTAAAATTCTGATTTTCAAAGGTTATGAAGTAGTTTAAAATGATATAGAAAAGTATTAAATAAGAAAATTAGCTCAATTGAGGGTTAATTGAGCAAGGACTGAATTGTATGAATTGTGGAATTTGGGACAAAATAGAAATCAACATGTTATACTAAAGCAGTTTTGGACAGCAGCAGTTGTCTAACTTTGAAAAATCACCAAAAATGGTAGAAATTGAATTAGAAGTTGAGTGAGATATATAATTAAAGCTTGTTGAGTCTATTTTCATGTAAAAGAAACAAAGCAAGCAAAAGAAGTCTACATTTTAAGATATTTAAATTTTAGTAAGACTGGTTTAGAATAACTTCGTGAGCCCCTGTTCTTACTTTAGAAATTCACTAAAAATTGTACAAAAATAATTATGCATTATAATTTATATGTCTGTATTCCTTAGTGAGCCTATTTTCATTAGAAATAATCAAAAACACTATATGAAAATTGTATTATGAGATAATTGATTTTTAGTGAAGAGAGGTCAGAGCAGTAGAACTGTGTAACAGGGGAGAACTTAACTAATAAATTGTACTAATTGGCCATACCAAAAATTTTGGAAATATTATGGTAAGAAGATATGTGAGTCTAGTTTCAAATAAAATTTATGGATCTTCATTTGGAGTTCTGTAGCTCAAGATAAAAATAATTTAGTGACTATGACACGGATGGACAGCTTGAATATTCATATAAGTAAATAGTGAAAATAATAGATAATGTTACTTACAAATGTGTTGTTTATACTAAGGATGTGGATGGAGAGGAGGAGGAGGAAAATAATAAATGAATGACTTGTGTATAAATTGATCACATGCTCGATTATAATTGATAAACGTTGAGGTAGAAATGATATAATGTTTTATTTCAAATATTTATTATGAAACTAAGATTATCGTTATGGTATAAAAATCGAATTGTAAGTTCATGTAACTTGAATTATATTCTTAAATGCTTGAAATGTATGTTATTGATATGAATATAATTTGAATGTTCATTGTATGAAAGTTGATTGAAACATTGATATATTTGATAAAAAGTGGAAGAAATCTGGTTGAATGAAAGGGAAATTGATGGATCTCGAAAAGGAATTGACGGTAAAAGGATCTAGCCGGACGGGTGATCCTATCCCGATATAGCCCTCCGAAGAATATGTGTGAAAAGGATCTAGCCCGAATGGGTGATCCTGATATAGCCCTCCAAGAATATGTGGAAAATGGATTTAGCCGGATGTAATCCGAATTAGGGTCTCAATTTAGCTCGATCGGTATTTCAGATCCAAGCTCATTAGAGTAATTGTCGTTGCAGGGGATTTAGCCTGGACTGGTAATCCCGACAATACTCTATGAGTTTATATTACAGGGGATTTAGCCTGGACTGGTAATCCCTCTGTAAGGATGAGGTTCGCGGGAGTGTGCTCTCTGAAATGGAAATGTGCGCACATGAACATGAATTGACGGACCTGGACTTGTACACTAAAGTGTACCTCTGAAAATCCATCGAAAATTCCAAGAAATTCAACGGGATGAATATGGAAAAATATTAAGGAATGGAAATCATGATATATATATAATGTGATATAAGGAAATACGAGTTGATGAGACATGAACGTAGAACTTGGTTGTGAATGAGTTCATTTGTGATTATATATTTGTACATCCTTGAGTCTATTATCTCTATGAATTGGTATTCCAAATGAGTTAATGAGAAGAGTTCTAATATGAAATAATCTTAATTCTAAATGAAATATTATGAAAACGTATTTGAAATACATTGGTATGTCTTGTATATGTTATTTGAGTTCATAATGCGTAAAGTAATGTATGTGGAAATATGAGATGATGATACCTATACATGGAATTTATTGGTGGATACGTACATCCAAATTTATATGATAGATTGTAGTGAACATTGAAATTGGGCTCAATAAGTGATTTGTCACTTTAAATTGTGATTAGCGAGGAAGGGTTAGTGAATTACATGTTTATGAATTGTTATGTATTTGTCAAAATACGAGGAAATGATGGTAATTGATACATGGAAATATGAGACTATACATATAAAAACATGGAATATGTTTGATAAATGTGTTCATTCATAATTATAGAATTGTGCATCTCTAGTGCACTATATGTGTAAAATGATGTTTCAAATGATTTGATAAGTAAAACTCAAATATGAAGTAGTTTGAAACTAAGATAATTTGTTATAAAATATATATGAAATACTGAGAGTGTGATTGTTATATGTTATATGAATACATAGTGTGAAAAGTATAAGTACAAGAGAAATTTAATGAGAATTGAGCCCATATACATTTCTTGTTATTTATATGAAGTGTACGACTAACAAATGGTATTAAGTATAAGGCTCATTGAATATCTTAAATTGGTTTTTGTATGTATTAAATGTGGGTGAAGAATAAGGATCAAATGAGTGAGAAATATGGCTTGGAAAATAGCCTAATTTGTGAAAATTAACTTTACCCCACGGCCTAGCAACACGGGCGTGTACTAAGGCCGTGTGACTCAAGTTCCTTCATAGACGCAAGTCAAAGAGTTATACTGCCCGGAGGCACGGTCATGTGAGCCACACGGCGCGGAGCTTTGTAAATGAGATAAACTTAGGATTTTACGAAAAATTTCATACGATTTCGATTCAATCCCACCCAATCCCAATGCATGATTTGGACTCCAAGGGTGCATTAAAGGAAACTTCTATAATCAATTTTGATATTTGAGTGATAAATGGTTTAAATCATATGTAAGTGTTCCGTACTCCTCAGAATGCCTCGTACCGCTTTTGAGATCGAATACGGGTAAGGGTGTTACATTTAGTGGTATCAGAGCTATGGTTTAGTCGATTCTCGGACTAACATAGCGTGTACAAGAGTCTAGCTATACATGCCATATGTGAACTGTGATAGTGTGACATCTCCCGACTCTAACGAAATTATTTTGTTAAGACAGAGATAACTTCTAACCGAGCTATTGTCGATAATGCTAAAAATGATATTGAGATGATTGAAATGTTCTTACGATGTATTGAAATGTTGAAAGGTATGAATAGAAGTTCATGATAAGCATGTGTTAATGTGCTTAATGAGATAACCATATGTTGGGAAATGTGGAAAAGTGAAATGAAACGGAAGTCTTTATTGTGATAAGCTCGTTCATGTATGTTAGTATTCATGTGATGTTATGTGTCTAACATGCTTGATTAAGTGAGTGTTATGAGTAAATTTACTCAAAATTCACGGAATGTATGTTTAAGTACGCTTGTTTGAATAAGATAATCGAAAAGTTCGTGTAACATGACTAAGTATGAAAATTTGCTTAGAGTGAATTATGTGATTATGATGATGTCACATTGATGATGAATGCTAAGTCATATATGTGTATTTATGAGAGTCAAGTTAGAGGCTTTATGACCTCACCCCCTTACTAATATTGCTTTATGATGAAAGTTCGCGAGAATTATGTTGAATAAGTTCATAAGTGAGAAACTAAAGAGTCCAGTGGTAGAAAAAAAAAGAGAGAGAGAGAGAGAGTTGAGTATAGTGCGACAAATGAACTCATTTTTTTAAAAAAAAATATCAGATTATTTTAAAGATTACACAGATTATACAATGTCACGGATAAAGAAGAGGCTAGTCTCGACTATTTGACTCAATTGAGTATGAAGTTTAAAGTATGAGTTGCTGATATTCTTCTCGAATTGGTTTTCGTTGGTGAATGGAATGATGCGGGGAACATGATGATAGAATTAGTTAGAGAAATAATAATTGAGTAGTAAAGATGTCTGTGTGTGATAGTTATAGTTGAGATGAATGTGATGATTTTTCCGGATATTCTATATATATTCTTTTATCCTTAGAGATATGTGTGTGATTGTTCAGCTCTGATGGAGTTCTTATGTTATGAGAATGCTAACTAACTATGATGTTAGATGAAAGCCCTATTGGTCGGGTCGATTTATGATCGGTATTTCTTTATCTATTCGGAATTCTATTTTATTATGTTGGAATAAAGTCGATGGTAAAAATTTATGTTGGACTATTCTTCCGTTCTTATTGGATATTATCCTGTTATATATATATAAATATTTGGAAATATATTATCTCGTTATGATGGAAGTCCAAAGTTGGTAAGCGGTGTTTTTCTTCGGCCTTCTCGAAGAATCATCAAGATCTTTATTATTTTTTATGAGTTATGTTCTCGGATTTACGGTATGATATTGTATCTTGAATTTCCTTATCTTGGTTTTCCTATCATTCATACTTCAGTAAATTATTAATCATGGCTTATCTTTAAAGTGTCTTTTGCTCAAATTTGTGATAACTATGTCTCATTATGATTATGCTTTTGGTTTGATCATAGAAACGTGGTGATTTTGGTATCTGGATTCTCTAAATTGTGTAAGGAATTGACATCGGAAAAGGTATAAGTAGTGAAAATATTTGAACCTTTCTGACAAAAGGAATTTTCGAGGACGAAAATTCTTAAAGAGGGGAGAGTTGTAATAGCCCAAATTTCGCTTATATTAGAAATAGCGGTTCGAGACTATCAAATCTGACAAATGAACTCATAGATTGTATTATTTAATATTTACGAGCCAAATGTAGCTTTTAAAAGATTTTTGAAATAGTAAATTGTGTTTTATAAAGATTTATTTGGTCAAGAAATCGAGAAAAAGAGGTATCGAGATCTCGGTGTTATAAACCGAGTCAAAAATATTTTTATGAATATTTACAGAATGTCAATAAAGTGGTATAAAAATTTTGTTAGGAAATTTTGACGTTTGGGTGGTTAATAAAATAAAAAGGACTAAATTGAAAAAGGTGTAAAAGTTGCTAGAAGGATTAAATAGCTTAATTATCAAATGTGGAAGGACCTAAAGTGAAAATAAGCCCAAAGGAGATATTTTGGGCGGCAATAGCTGAGAAAAATCAGGAAATGGCTGAAATAAGGGTAAAATTGGAAAATTGTCAAAATTAGTTAAATAAATATGGGACCAAATTGGAATATCTAGAATTCTCTTCATTTCTCTTCATTTTCATCAGCTGAAAAATAGTCATGGAAGAGGGTTCAAGCTGGTTTTCATACTCCGGCTTCATGTAAGTTTAATTCTTGCTTTCTCCTTGAAATTTCTATGTTTTTGAACTTTTACAATTGGGTCCAACTTAGTATGTCATTAGTTTTTGATTCTATGGTAAATTTTTAAAGTTTCTATGGATGAGTGCTGGAATAATATGATGAATAAATATAGAATTGAAGCTTTAATTTTGATATATGGTGATTTTATCAAGTAAAATTGATGGAAATTGGTTTTAGGACCTAATTGTGAAAGAGTTGAAATTAAGGCCTAATGTTAAAATTCTGATTTTCAAAGGTTATGAAGTAGTTTAAAATGATATAGAAAAGTATTAAATAAGAAAATTAGCTCAATTGAGGGGTTAATTGAGCAAGGACTGAATTGTATGAATTGTGGAATTTGGGACAAAATAGAAATCAACATGTTATACTAAAGCAGTTTTGGACAGCAGCAGTTGTCTAACTTTGAAAAATCACCAAAAATGGTAGAAATTGAATTAGAATCTGAGTGAGATATAGAATTAAAGCTTGTTGAGTCTATTTTCATGTAAAAGAAACAAAGCAAGCAAAAGAAGTCTACATTTTAAGATATTTAAATTTTAGTAAGACTGGTTTAGAATAACTTCGTGAGCCCCTGTTCTTACTTTAGAAATTCACTAAAATTGTACAAAAATAATTATGCATTATAATTTATATGTCTGTATTCCTTAGTGAGCCTATTTTCATTAGAAATAATCAAAACACTATATGAAAATTGTATTATGAGATAATTGATTTTTAGTGAAGAGAGGTCAGAGCAGTAGAACTGTGTAACAGGGGAGAACTTAACTAATAAACTGTACTAATTGGCCATACCAAAAATTTTGGAAATATTATGGTAAGAAGATATGTGAGTCTAGTTTCAAATAAAATTTATGGATCTTCATTTGGAGTTCTGTAGCTCAAGATAAAAATAATTTAGTGACTATGACACGGATGGACAGCTTGAATATTCATATAAGTAAATAGTGAAAATAATAGATAATGTTACTTACAAATGTGTTGTTTATACTAAGGATGTGGATGGAGAGGAGGAGGAGGAAAAATAATAAATGAATGACTTGTGTATAAATTGATCACATGCTCGATTATAATTGATAAACGTTGAGGTAGAAATGATATAATGTTTTATTTCAAATATTTATTATGAAACTAAGATTATCGTTATGGTATAAAAATCAAATTGTAAGTTCATGTAACTTGAATTATATTCTTAAATGCTTGAAATGTATGTTATTGATATGAATATAATTTGAATGTTCATTGTATGAAAGTTGACGAAACATTGATATATTTGATAAAAGTGGAAGAAATCCTGTTGAATGAAAGGGAAATTGATGGATCTCTGAAAAGGAATTGACGGTAAAAAGGATCTAGCCCGAACGGGTGATCCTATCCCGATATAGCCCTCCCGAAGAATATGTGTGAAAAGGATCTAGCCCGAATGGGTGATCCTGATATAGCCCTCCCGAAGAATATGTGGAAAATGGGTTTAGCCGGACGGGTAATCCCAATTAGGTCTGAATTTAGCTCGACTGTAATTCAGATCCAAGCTCATTAGAGTAATTGTCGTTGCAGGGGATTTAGCCTGGACTGGTAATCCCGACAATACTCTATGAGTTTATATTATAGGGGATTTAGCCTGGACTGGTAATCTCGCTATAAGGATGAGGTTCGCGGGAGTGTGCTCTCTGAAATGGAAATGTGCCCACATGAACATGAATTGACGGACCTGGACTTGTACACTAAAGTGTACCTCTGAAAATCCATCGAAAATTCCAAGAAATTCAATGGGATAAATATGGAAAAATATTAAGGGAATGGAAATCATGATATATATATTATGTGATATAAGGAAATACGAGTTGATGAGACATGAACGTAGAACTTGGTTGACGAATGAGTTCATTTGTGATTATATATTTGTACATCCTTGAGTCTATTATCTCTATGAATTGGTATTCCAAATGAGTTAATGAGAAGAGTTCTAATATGAAATAATCTTAATTCTAAATGAAATATTATGAAAACGTATTTGAAATACATTGGTATGTCTTGTATATGTCATTTGAGTTCATAATGCGTAAAGTAATGTATGTGGAAATATGAGATGATGATACCTGTACATGGAATTTATTGGTGGATACGTGCATCCAAATTTATATGATAGATTGTAGTGAATATTGAAATTGGGCTCAATAAGTGATTTGTCACTTTAAATTGTGATTGGCAGGAAGGGTTAGTGAATTACATGTTTATGAATTGTTACAGGTATTTGTCAAAATACGAGGAAATGATGGTAATTGATACATGGAAATATGAGACTATACATATAAAAACATGGAATATGTTTGATAAATGTGTTCATTCATAATTATAGAATTGTGCATCTCTAGTGCACTATATGTGTAAAGATGATGTTTCAAATGATTTGATAAGTAAAACTCAAATATGAAGTAGTTTGAAACCAAGATAATTTGTTATAAAAATATATATGAAATATAGAGGTGTGATTGTTATATGTTATATGAATACATAGTGTGAAAAGTATAAGTGCAAGAGAAATTTAATGAGAATTGAGCCCATATACATTTCTTGTTATTTATATGAAGTGTACGACTAACAAGTGGTATTAAGTATAAGGCTCATTGAATATCTTAAATTGGTTTTTGTATGTATTAAATGTGGGTGAAGAATAAGGATCAAATGAGTGAGAAATATGGCTTGGAAAATAGCCTAATTTGTGAAAATTAACTTTACCCCACGGCCTAGCAACACGGGCGTGTACTAAGGCCGTGTGACTCAAGTTCCTTCATAGATGCAAGTCAAAGAGTTATACGGCCCAGAGGCACGGTCATGTGAGCCACACGGGCGCTGGAGCTTTGTAAATGAGATAAACTTAGGGATTTTGCGAAAAATTTCATACGATTCTGATTCAATCCCGACCCAATCCCAATGCATGATTTGGACTCCAAGGGTCTGTTAAAGGAAACTTCTATAATCAATTTTGATATTTGAGTGATAAATGGTTTAAATCATATGTAAGTGTTCCGTACTCTCGGTAATGCCTCGTACCCTGTTCCGGCATCGAATACGGGTAAGGGGTGTTACAGGACTGAGTACAAACATTGTGGAAAATGGCATTCTGGGAGCTGTAGATTCCGTTATCGGTCTTGCTTTAAATGTGGATCGTCAGATCATTTTATTAGGGAGTGTCCAATGTTAGCCGAGCAAAATACGGCTCAGAATTTAAGACTGAACAACATGTCAGCACGAGGCAGACCACCCAGACATTCTGGAAATATAGGTGGCAGTCAGAGAGGAACGAAAGATACTGCAGTTCGATCAGAGGCTCGAGCACCAGCTAGAGCTTATGCTATAAGGACCAGAGAGGATGCTTCTTCCCAGACGTTATTACTGGTACTTTCACACTTTATGATACTAATGTGATTGCGTTGATTGACCCTGGTTCGACTCATTTATATGTGCGTGAAATTCTAGTATCCAGTAAGACTCTACCTGTTGAGTCTACTGAGTTTGTGATCCGTGTGTCTAACCCATTACCGGTACTTTTACACTTTATGATACTAATGTGATTACGTTGATTGACCCTGGTTCAACTCATTCATATGTGCGTGAAATTCTAGTATCCAGTAAGACTCTACCTGTTGAGTCTACTGAGTTTGTGATCCATGTGTCTAACCCCTTAGGTCGATGTGTACTTGTCGATAAAGTGTGTAAAGGTTGCCCGTTGATGATTTGGGATTCCTGCTTTCCAGCAGACTTAATATTGTTGCCTTTCGACGAGTTCGATATAATTTTAGGAATGGACTGGTTAACTTTGCATGATGCAGTGGTGAATTGCAAAAGAAAGATTATTGATTTGAAATGTCAGAATGGTGAGAGCATTCGAGTTGAATCTAATGATTTAAATGGGTTACCTACAGTAATATCATCGATGCTAGCCCGAAAGTATATGAGAAAAGGATGCGAAGCTTATTTGGCCTATGTAATTGGATAATAAAGTGTCCGAAAATAGATTGAATCTGCACTTGGTTGTGTGTGAATACCCGGATGTGTTTTCAAGAATTACCGGGTTTACCACCAGTACGAGAGATTGAGTTTGGCATTGAATTAATACCGGGGATGACTCTAATCTTGATAGCTCCATATCGGATGGCACCTACTGAGTTGAAAGAGTTGAAAGCACAGTTGCAAGAGTTGGCGAGCATGGGCTTTGCACTAACCGAAGTTTTTCTCCTTGGGGTGCACCAGTTCTATTTGTGAAAAAGAAAGATGAAACTATGCGAATGTGTATCAATTATCGGCAGCTGAACAAGGTGAAAATAAAGAATAAATACCCATTACCTCGGATTGATGATTTATTTGATCAGTTAAAAGGAGCTTCAGTGTTTTCGAAGATAGATTTGAGATCGGGTTATTATCAGTTGCGAGTCAGAGATACAGATGTGCCAAAGACTACATTCCGGATGAGGTACGGACATTTTGAGTTTCTGGTTATGCCTTTTGGACTTACTAATACACCTGCGGTTTTTATGGATCTGATGAATCAAATTTTCAGACATTTTTTGGATCGATTTGTAGTAGTGTTTATTGATGATATACTGATCTATTCCAAAGATGAAATTGAGCATGCCGAGCATTTGAGATTGGTGCTACAAACTTTGCGAGATAAACAGTTGTACGCAAAGTTTAGTAAGTGTGAATTCTGGATAAAGGAAGTTAGCTTTTTGGGTCATGTCGTTTCAGCATCAGGTATTCGTGTTGACCCGAACAAAATATCGGCTATTCTTGATTGGAAACCACCAAAGAATGTTTCTGAAATTTGAAGCTTTATAGGACTTGCGGGTTATTACCGACGATTTATGAAAGGTTTTTCTATAATAGCTACCCCGTTGACAAAGCTATTACAGAAAGATGTCAAGTTCGAGTGGTCGAAAAAGTGTCAGAAAAGCTTCGATCAGTTGAAAGCCCTTTTGACCGAAGCTCTAATGTTAATTCAGCCTGAATCGGTTTATTCTGATGCTTCTTTGAATGGTTTGGGCTGCATTTTGATACAGGAAGGCAAAGTCGTAGCCTACGCTTCAAGACAATTGAAGCCGCATGAAAGAAATTACCCGACACATGACTTAGAACCCGCAGCTATTGTGTTCGCATTGAAAATTTGGCGTCATTACTATACGGTGAAAAATGTCATGTTTACTCGGATCACAAAAGTCTGAAGTACTTGATGACTCAAAAAAATTTGAACTTGAGACAACGCTGATGGTTAGAACTATTGAAAGACTATGAATTAGTAATTGATTACCATCCGGGAAAAGCCAATGTTGTTGCGGATGCCTTAAGTCAGAAATCATTGTTTGCTCTTCGTGCGTTGAACGCACATATGGTTGTGACTGGTGATGGTTCGATCATAGCCGAGTTAAAAGCAAGACCGATGTTCATTCAACAAATTTGTGATGTGCAAAGAATTGACAAAAACTTGATTGCTAGACGAGTTCAATGTAAAAATGATGCAGAGTTAGAGTTTCGAATTGATGCAAATGATTGTTTGAATTTCAAAGGCCGAATATGTATTCCGAATAGTGGACTTGATTCAGATGATTTTGAGCGAGGCTCATGATAGTCGATTATCGATACATCTGGGTAGCACGAAAATGTATAATGATTTGAAACAGTTCTATTGGTGGCTCGGCATGAAACGGATATATCTGAATTTGTCTCAAGTGCTTAGTTTGTCGCAAGTAAAAGTAGAACATCAAGTACCTTGTGGTTACTTCACCGATCATGATACCGAATGGAAATGGGATAGAATCATTATGTATTTTGTATTCGGATTGCCTCGACCTTAATCGAGTAAGAAAGATGCGCTTTGGGTTATAGTGGATAGATGACCAAATCACTCATTTTGTGCCGTTCAGATAGATTATTCACTTGATAAACTTGTTGAGTTGTATGTATCACGATTGTGAGATTGCATGGTGTGTCGAGTTCCATTGTTTCGTATAGAGATCCAAGTTCACATCGCGATTTTGGAAGAAGTCGCAAGATGCTTTAGGTACTAAACTTCACTTTAGCATGCCTTTCATTCGCAGATGCATCGGCCACCGAGCGAACTATTCAGATACTTGAGGACATGTTGAGATGTTGAGTCCTCGAGTTTGAAGGTACGTGGGAAAGATACTTACCTTTGATTGAATTTACTTATAATAACAGTTTTCAATCGAGTATCAAAATGGCACCTTATGAAACTCTTTATGGCCGCAAGTGTCGTACACCGTTGTATTGGAATGAGCTTAGTGAAAGTAAGATACACGAGGTTGATTTGATTAAAGAGACTGAACAGAAAGTGGTTGTGATCAGAGATACTTTGAAAGCTGCCTCGGATCGGCAAAAGTCTTATGCTGATTTGAAAGTAAAGACATTGAGTTTCAAGTTGGAGATCAAGTGTTTTTGAAAGTTTCCCCATGGAAAAAAGTACTTCGGTTTGGTCGAAAAGGCAAACTAAGTCTGAGATTCATCGGACCATATGAAATTATCGAACGTATAGGGCTTGTTGCTTATAGGTTGAAGTTGCCCGCTGAATTAGAAAAGATACATGACGTATTTCACGTTTTGATGCTTCGTAAGTACAGATAAGATCCGTCACATGTGATCACTCCATCAGAGGTTGAAATTCGATCCGATATGACAAACGAGGAATAACCAATTCGTATTCTAGCTCGAGAAATGAAAGAATTGAGGAACAAGAGAATTCCATTAGTAAAAGTTTTAAGGAATCGGCATGGAGTTGAAGAAGCTATGTGGGATCCTGAGGATTCAATGAGGCAACAATACCCAACTTTGTTTAACGGTAAGATTTTCGGGGACGAAAATCCCTAAGGGGGAGAGTTGTAACAGTCTGAATTAGACCCTAATCGGAACGGTGGTTTCAGGACCACAAATCTGAGTCTGATAAATAATTAAATATCATATTTCGTGTTTATTATATGTGAATTAATGTGTGTGAAAGTTTCGTAGAAAGATTTAATCATTTGTGTGCTTAATTCGATAAAAATGACTTAATCGCGTAAATTGCGAAAATAGCAAACTATAGTGAAAAGTGCCTATTTGATGATGGTTGTTTAATATGGGGCATTAAAAGGGCAATTAACCCATTTTAAATGGTAGTGGGCGGCAATGGTCAAGAATGACCTTATTATATATGTTTTATATATTTTGTTATAATGGATAAAAAGGTAAATTGTATATTATGTTAATATATCATAAAACATAATGAAAATAAAGCCATCATCTTTTATTTCTTCCTTGGCCGAATATGGAGAAAAGAGTAAGGGTTAGGGAGCTTTGAGTTTCGGCAATCAATTTGCTTGATTAAGGTATGTGTGATTTTCGATTTTTGATAATTTTTACGTTTTTGAGATCGTTGCTTCAGATATTACCCTAACCCATGCTAGAATTTTTGAGATTAGAGTGCATGTGAGGTTTGACCATTGCTAAGTTCTTGTGGTTTTAATGTTTTATGATTTTATATTAAAGATATGTTAAAGATTAGTATATTTTTGTATTGGAAGTTTTGGTGAAATTGAGTATTTAGGCCAAATTGTAAAATGAAATTTTAGAGGGCTTATTTGCAAAATAAATGAAATGTATGCCTTGGTAGGGATGTATAGAAGATTCGCCCTAAAGAATTAAATGCAAATTATGTGTATTTTGTGTTTTGTACAATTAGGACTAATTAGTAAAATGTGAAACCTTAGGGGTAAAATGGTAATTTGTATATTTATGTGTTTTGGGACTAAATTGAAGTGAAATGTACTTGAATGAGCTGAATTTAATGTGCTTAGATCAAGAGCAAAGAAGAACTGATTTGGATGGGGAAAGACAAAGGTTATCGAATAAATGGATTACGCGGTTCATCGACAAATGAGGTAAGTCCTTAAGCAAGTATGTGTTAAATATTTAATTATGAACTTATTAAATGATGAAAATTGTAAACTTAAAGCATAAATTTAAGAGATGGCGAATGTGATGGTATGTTATTGAAGTGAATTGTATTTTTTTTGTTTAGTGTAATGTGAATAAATTGGTTCGGTTTAATATATGAAAGCATTATGAAATATATAAGAAATGTTTGTGATTTCAGTGTTAAGTGATGTGTATGGAAATGTTAAATATATGAAATATTAGGCTTCAAGCTTAGCAGCCTCGTCTGCATTGATTAATATCGGGCTTATTACCTAGCGTGCCCGTCGTGTTTGATTAATATCGGGCTTATTGCCTGCTGACCCTTCTTGTAGGTGATTAATATCGGGCTTATTGCCTAGCGTGCCTTGTGCTTGATTTAGTTCTATTGTAATGCCTACAAAGCTTATGCGGTGGTACATCATAAACAGAGGATTTGAGAGTTAAACAAGTTGAGATGTATATACATAATAGTATGAGCTATAAACTCGTGAAAAAGGTCACTTATTGTATTGGTAAGGAATAAGGTAAGACTTTATTTTAGTTGAGTTATTCGTGATGTGATGAAGCTAATGATTCAAATCGTGTTCTATCTCATGATATTGAGATTATCATTGATTGATATGATCTATATATATGTGAAATTGAGGTATATACATATATTTATGCTACATGAAGATTCTATAGATATGAAAGCTGAGATAATTATGACATGTCTTTGTAACTTGAAATGTTCGAATGCATATGTTATCCGTATGAAATGGTATTGTATAAATTGATGTGGTAAAGTACTATTGATTAGGTTAAATATATGAATAATATTCTACCAAGTGAACTTCATATTGAATTAATTATGCTAAATGCCACAAGCATGAAAACTAAATGTTAAGTATATGTTTATGTCATTAATATTGCTTGGGACTTACTAAGCTAGTGAGCTTAATTGTGTGATATGTTGTTCACTGTTTTATAGATTTGGGTAAAGCTACGAGCTCAAGAGGGATCGTCAAGAAAGTCATCCACACTATCGCCCCTTTTGGTATTTAATCTTAGTTTTGAATCGAAGGCATGTATAGGTTAGACTAAGGTTTTGATTAAGAATATTCGGTTTTGTATATATATATGCATAGCCTTGCGAAAATGGCTATTCCTTTTGGTCAAGTTTAAATTTCTATGTTCTTGTTATAATGGCTTGATTAAGTTATTAAATGAGGTAAGATTCGGTCATGGTTAAATCATGCATGGAAAGTAGTCATATAATATATATTGTGGTGTGTGGTTATGTGTTTTAGCAATAAAGGAAATGATGGATATTTGATGATGTATAACGTGTAGTATAAATAACAAATCATATACCTATAATAGGTGGATGTGTTGCATTTGGGATAAGCATGACATATTGATAAGTTTAGTATTTGTTGTATTTTGATATGTACTATTATATGTTAAATGAGGTTGATATGTATATATTTGAAGTATGATCTTGGCTAGGTGATTTATGTGTTGCTTGTTAATTTGTTTTATTATCGATAGATATGTTAAATCATGTGTTTCATTATTAATGTAAATTTTGTTTATAGGAAAGGCACGCTTGTTATATGTATAATTTATATGCTTCAATAGTGCTTTCGGTCATACAAAGAATGTTGCTATGTTTGTATGTACATCGATCTTTAAACAAGATAGATAGTTCGGTTGTTTTAATAGGTATTCATTCGGTAGAAAAATGTATGCAAATTGTTTGTATTAAATGATATTTGATTTATGTCCGATACAAGTATTTAAATGATGAGTCATTTTATATTTTGATTGTATATGTATATATATTTATATACCATGAATGTATAAATTTTATGGATTGGATATTCCCATATTTTGAGTACCTATAATAAATCTCGTTGTGCATTTTCTAATTCAATAAGTTGAAATGTTATATGAAAAGGAAAAGAGTGCATTGTTGTGCTTAAAGTCTAATGAAAGTCTATTTGGAATTGAGTTTAGTTTGGTAATAGCCGTAACCCTAATCCGGTGACGGATACGGGTTAGGGTGTTACAGTTTCAGATTCTGAAGATTTTTCTGTTAGAGAAATCAGAGCGATTAAAGACTTTTCGGATGTCTTCCCTGAAGAGCTACCTGGGTTACCTCCGAACCGTGAAGTCGAGATTGGGATTGAGCTCCTTCTTGGTACCGCTCCGGTGTCTATCACCCCTTATAGAAGGACACCGAAGGAGCTTGTGGAGCTTAAAGCTCAAATTCAAGAGTTGCTGGATGGTGGGTTCATTTGCCTTAGTGTGTCTCCGTGGGGAGCACCAAATTTGTTTGTAAAAAATAAGGATAGATCCATGCGTATGTGCATTGCTTATCAAAAATTGAACAGGTTAACCATCTAGAATAAGTACCCCCTGCCGAGGATAGTCGACTTGTTCGATCAGTTCCGAGAAGCTTCAGTAATGCCGTTTTACAAGTTGAGAGTTAAGGAGGCTGATGTATACAAGACTGCGTTTAGGACTAGCTATGGGCATTACGAGTTCTTAGTAATGCCGTTTGGATTGACGAATGCACCAATAGCTTTTATGGATCTGATGAACTGAGTGTTCCAGCCTATCTGATCGATTTGTGGTAGTCTTTATTGATGTTATTCTGGTGTATTCGAAGACTGATGATGAACATGATGAACATCTCTGTGTAGTTTTACAAGTTTTAAGGAGAAACAACTATACGCCAAGTTCAGTAAGTGTGAGTTTTGGTTAAAATAAGTAACATTTCTAGGCCATGTGGTATCTGCAGAGGGGATTAGGGTCAATCCTCGAAAGATTGAGGCTGTCTTGGATTGTAAGCAGCCTAGGACTGTATCAGAGATTCACAGTTTTCTAGGACTAGCTGGGTACTATCGACGATTTGTAGAGCGCTTTTCTATTATTACAGCACCCTTGACTAAGCTACTATGTAAGGATGTGTCGTTTAACTGAAGTGATTCACAATAAAAGAGCTTTGAGAAGCTCAAGACCGTACTGACTGAAGCCCCTATTTTGATACAGCTAGTGCTTGGAAAAGAGTTTACTGTGTACAGTGATACATCACATGTCAGTTTAGGATGTGTGTTGATGCAAGAAGGTAATGTGGTGGCGTACGCGTCTCGCCAACTTAAGACTCATGAGGAAAATTATCAGACACATGACCTGGAGTTGGCCGCAGTGGTATTCGCACTAAAAATCTGGAGGCATTACTTGTATGGTGATAAGTGTATCATTTACACTGATCACAAGAGTCTCAAATATCTCCTCACTCAGAAGGAGTTAAACTTTAGGTAGCGTAGATGGATTGAGCTGCTAAAGAATTATGACTATACGACTAAATACCATCCTAGTAAGGCCAATGTGGTGGCCGACGCACTGAGTCGAAGGGCTATGACTGATTTGAGAGCGATATTTGCTCGTCTTAGTTTATTTGATGATGGTAGTCTGTTGGCTGAATTCCAAGTTAAACCGATATGGATCAAGCAGATTAAAGGTAAACAGTTGGAGGATAAGTCACTGGGTCTTCGATTCCGGCAGATTGAAAGTGGTAACACATTATATTTTGGACTGAATAGTGAAGGGGTACTCTGTTTCTGTGGGAGAATCTGTGTTCCAACGGATATTGATTTGAGGTAGTCCATACTGCGAGAGGCGTATAGTGGCCCTTATGCTATGCATCCTAGCGAAAATAAGATGTACCAAGACCTTCGTGAGTTGTATTGGTGGCCAGGTCTTAAGCGAGATGTTACCGATTTTGTAAGTAAATGTCTAACATTCCAACAAGTTAAGGCTGAGAACCAGCTACCCTCAGGTTTACTGTAGCCAGTTAAAATACCGCTTTGGAAGTAGGAAAGAGTGACTATGGATTTGTAAGTGGGTTGCCTTTAACGCCTACTAAGAAAGATTCGGTGTGGGTCATCGTGGATCGGTTGACCAAGTCTACCCATTTTATACCGGTTCGTACCGATTGCTCTTTGCAGAAGCTGGCTAAACTGTATATGTCTGAGGTAGTGAGATTGTATGAGGTACCGGTTTCAATAATATCTGATAGGGATCCCCGCTTCACATCTCGGTTCTGGAAGAAGCTACATGAAGCTCTAGGTACAACTTTGGACTTTAATACTGCGTTCCTTCCTCAGATATATGGTCAATCTGAGAGGGTGATTCAGATACTAGAAGATATGTTAAGGGGTTATGTAATTGATTTTCGAGGCAATTGGGAGGAGTTTTTACCATTAACTGAGTTCGTTTAAAACAATAGCTACCAGTCTAGCATACAGATGGCACCTTACGAGGCCCTATATGGTCGCAAGTGTCGTACCCATTGTGTTGGACTAAGTTGGGCGAGCGACGTATTCTGGGTCTTGAACTAGTTTTTGATACTGAGGATAAGGTCAAGTTAATTCGAGATCGACTAAAAAAGGCATCTGATAGACAAAAGTCGTATACGGATCTGAAGGGTCGTGATATAAAATATTCTATAGGGGACTTCGTGTTTTCAAGGTCTCACCACGGAAGAAGATACTGAGGTTTGGTCGTAAGGGCAAGTTGAGCCCTAGATTCATTAGGTCTTATCGCATATTGAAACGAGTGGGACCAGTTGCCTACCAGTTAGAGCTACCTCTAGAGTTGGAGTAGATTCACAATGTGTTCCACGTCTTTATGTTCAGACGCTACCGCTCTGATCTCGCACACATTATTCCAGATGAGGAGATCGAGGTTAGGCTAGATCTGACTTTCGAGGAGGAGCCGGTACAGGTATTGGACCGCAATGTTAAAGTTCTAAGAAGAAAGTCCATCCCATTGGTTAAGGTTCTTTGGCGTAACCATAGTTCTGAGGAGGCCACGTGGGAGCCTGAGGATGCAATGCGGCAGCAATATCCTCATCTTTTTTGATCAGGTAAAATTTCGAGGCCAAAATTTTCTTTAAGAGGGTAGAGTTGTAACGCCCCAAAAATCTTTAATATTTATTTTTGTATGTTTGTGACACAAATGTGTATCTGCTTTAGTGGTTATGTGTTCTGGGAGTGTCTGGGAAGTCTTCGGCTCAAGCCTTAGCGTGGGCAAAATTTTTTTTATTTGAATAAACCTCTATCTTTAGACAGTAGGCTTATAATTAAATAATTGGAAAAACATGACAGAATGGGCCTGTTGGTCTAGTGGTTAACTGGAGTGTTAAGTGTGCTAAAGGTCTTGAGTTCGAGGCTTGGCGATGTAAGAGAGTGTTTTATTTTGCTTGGTGTCGTGTAAGTATTTGAGTGCCAGTAGAATTCTGATACTTCTGGACGGTTGGAGTGTTTAAAGGGTGTGGGGTGTTATGGCTGAATTTTTAAAGAATATTGTGGAGAATTTCAGGGATTTGTTTAGTGTTTGGATCGAATTTGACTTACCTTTGTACTCACAATTTCAGCTGGGGTTTTCTATTCATTCTTTTTGGTTGTTGTTTTTGTCAACTATTTTCTTTTCTGAAGGGTCAAATATTGCTGAGGTTTCTTGCTAGTTTTTTTCTCTTTTCTTCTTTGACTTTGTTCTCCCCCAAACTGTTGTTGCCGTCTATCTCTCCTCTTCCTCTCTTGCTCTTTGTTTAGCTGAATTTTGCACTCCCTATTAGCAAAATTTTGGACTTTCTTTGCTCCTTCTTTCTCTTATATGTTTTTGAGGCTCCATTTTGTTTAGCGGTTAACCGAACTTTTTTGGTAAGTGATAATGGTGCTTGAAGTTTCGGTTTTTCAGTTGTTAAATTGGGGTTTTTATTTAACTATTTTTGACATTTGTAAATCGGGGGTGAGGGGCTGTGCTAGTGCCGAATTTCTTCCATCATTCGATTCTCTTGTTCTCTTTCGGTAAGTACTATAGACGAAATCCTTATGCCATTTCTTCTTCTGCCCTTAAGTTGGTGACTAATGGCAATTGTTATGACAGTTAAGGAAGGATTTAGGAAACTCCTAATCAATCGCTAGAGATTAAGATTCGTGGGAATCATAATGGTTCAACTGAAGGTAACTCTAAACTGATCTATGGATGGATTGTTGGTTTCAAGTTTCCTTTTAATCGTAAAGTATGACTGATTGTGGTGTTTGATTGGTCAAGTTTAGGTTCGTGAAGGCTCGAGCGACTGTTTGTGGTGAATCGAAACCAGGTGTGTAAACACTATTCTACAATCAAAAATTGACAAAAAGCTGAAAAGTGTGAATCGTAGACGCCACACGGGCTTGCGGTTACTCGTGTGGTAGGCCGTGTGACCCAACGTGGGTGTGCTACCGATGAGGCTGGCCATGGGCAATTCATGGGCTGGGCCGAACTGGGCCCCACACAAGCAAACAAACGGGCGTGTGGAAATTGTTGGGCCAGGTCGTGTATTTCACATGGCCAAGGCCATTATGGGCCGTGTGGGCCACACGGGTGTGTGGGCCCACATGGGCTCATAGGCCCATTTTCACTGTTTAACTGCTAAGGTTGAACGGGTCGCCCGAGTCGACTGTGGACCTACTGTTGGGTTGGTAAGATTACTTAGACCCCTAATTGACTGAGTGACTGTTATGCCCCTGTGTGTTATATTTATATATATGTACATGTAAGGCTATATTTTAGCTTGCTATGTAGACTGTACTGAATACATACACGATACTATGATATGACATGTCATGATTGCATGATGCATTGCATGGGGATAGGTTATTGATCGGAGGAAGTGTACTGAAAGGCTTTGAGCCTAAATTATCGGGGCGACCAATGCATATCATCAGATAGTGCCGCATTCTAGATTTCACCAAGTGTAGGGATGGGTGGGTTAATTGTATCCCTATATAGAGTGTAGGGTTGGATAGAGATGCAGTGTAGAGGCCAGATGAGTAGGACAAATATACTGCTTAATCTGTTACTGCACTGATTAATGTTACTGTAATGGGCCAAGGCCCAAGCGCATGACTGTTTTGTACTGAGATGGGCCAAAGCCCAAACTAAAATTGTCACTGATACTGAGAAGAGGCTTAGGCCCAGACTGTGTTTGTTTTCTGTCTGTTTGCTATTATGGGATTACACATTGAGTTTTCGTAAACTCACCCATCTGTTTTAATTGTACAGGTAATCCCCAATCATAGGTGGATCGGTGCAACGAAAAACTCAGCGGTGGCCACACGACCTATCTAATTCGATTTAGTATTTTATGATTTCAATTTAATTTTTGGGGTATTTTATTGAATAAGGGCCTTTGGATTTATATTTTTTTAATTTGGGATTTCATGGTGGTTTTGGTTTATAACTGTTAGCAGTAGGAAAAGCCGCGAGTTTTCAGAAAGATAAATGTTTTATCAAAATTTCCTCAAATATGCAATCAGTTTAAAAGCTTCCGCAATAAATGATGCTTTGAAAATTAATAACTTTTTTAAAATTGAATAACTTTTTAAAGATTCATGCTTTGAAAATGAACATCCTATTTTTAGACTCATCATTGAATAACACAAAGTGATTAAATAGAAATGAGGATTTTAACGACAGCATTTTTTTACAAAAAACACTTCAATGTGACAACGCCAGATTCGGCCATAATGTCCAGGTCGGGTTAGAGGTGTTACAAGTATACATATGGTTTGAATTATTCTCAATTGTTATCATTCTAGCAAGAATAGACTAAATGTTTTCTTAATAAAGACATGCTAATTCTTACCACTTAATTTTTATTCCCTTACTTGAGACTAAATTGCAATCACTAAGTTTAACTTATGTCTTCATATGTTGAACTTAACAATTTCTCTTCACTAATGTAGGCACCATAGAAATTTGAATCGAAAGGTCTTTTAAATAGGTCCTAATGTGGCTAGGCTAGAGGTAGGTAAAAGATAGATAAATTTAAGGTAAAAACCCTAGACTCATCTTGTATCGAACCTTTGGAATAAGTACCTTTAATACACCAACTCATTTTGCTTTCACATGCTCTTTTGTACATATGCTCTTTCTTCTTATTTTTTTTTCAATACGAGCATTTTATTATATATACTATATTTTTTTGAGCATTTGATGCTTTTTTTCAACTCCCCCAAACTTATTTTCAAGGAATATTCTGGATAGACTAAGTCTAGTATTTGAGACAGTTTAAAGATAATTATGAGAGAAGTGATGGCTAAATATTGTAAAGGTTCAAATAAAATTAGGTCATATAGCCTCAAAGTTGCGTTTCAAGTGATAAATACTCATTAAGGTTGGCTTGAAAGGCTCAAACGGTCCAAACAAAAGTTTGCCTAAGTCATTTTCAAAATTCCATTCTTCCTAGGATTTCACCTCAATAAATTACTAAGTCAATTATAGAGACTTAAACTTTCATGCATGTCTAGCTCTCCTAAAGAAATAAAAATTTTATGGTTTGATTTGCAAACTTTATTAAGAGTAACATTATGCCATAATTCAGCTATCATAGCAATTATTGAAATAATAGAACTTTATTTATACTCAGAAGTTAGCATAATTGACAAAAATTCAAATTTTTTAACAAAACATAACTTAATCATAATTATAAGAATAATGTATCTTAAAACAATTTCAATTTTTGGTCTCCCTACTTAAGATATACAATATCCCCATTGTTAAAAATGATAGAGAGAATGGAAAAATAGAAGTGAATAGATATTGTACACTAGGTAGGACCCTAGTAAAAGGAGGTGAGTCAAGTTTGACTGCTTAAATACCAAGCTTTTCCAAGGCAAATCCAATCCTAGACATGTACATATCTATTGATACACTTCTTATTTTGCAATTTGTTCAATTTTATTCACTATTTTCACCTCTTATTTTATTATGCGAGAAATAAAAATCCTAATAGAACCTAATCCTAAAACTTTAAATATCCTAAGAAAGAAAATAAAATAAAGTAAAGATCCTCCCTTTTTATTTATTTATAAAACCCTCAGAATCCGATTCATCTTTTGCTCCATCGTCTTTGTTTTTGCATGAATCGCTTAGTTCCCTCTTCGATGTTGGACTCCATGGTTCAAATATAAAATAAGGAAACTCAGGCACAAAAATAAACGGGTCATGAAATATTTTCGTAAAAGTGCTTCTCATTGAGTCATCTCGTATTTTTTAATATCTCCAATAACTTGTTGCTACCACTGCATATGTTGCATTAGGTCCATCAACTTTGATTGCTCATCACGAAGATTTGGTCAAGGCGAATGAATTAAACGGGGTCGCCATGTCAGGTTCGGTCATTGGTTCTACCTTATCAGGGATTTCAGCTGACTGTATTGGTTCGATCTCTGTGGGATCTTTTTCTTCTTCTTCGGGATCTTTACTCGATTCAACTTGTTGCTACAGAACAGAATCTCCAACTACTCGGTAGAAGTCCTAATCTGTGATTGTGCCTTGGCTATAACCTGTTTTCTTTATGTTTGCAAGAATTTTAACTTCCAAGTACAAAATTGTTATTGTAAAGGGAAAGTGTGCTAGGCCAGAACGACTAGCGGCACAATTCTAAATTTCTCGTAGAATGATTTTTTCCACATCAATGGTGTTTGCTATTAAAATCGAGTATATTAAGACCATTTGCTCTAATGAAATTATGGTCCCATGTGAAATAGGCATAAGGCTGAACTGGATGAAATATAACCATACCTTTGCTAGTGGTGTCAAATATTCTCTACGACAAGTGTGAGTCCCATGCTTTGACACAGTCCACTTAGAACCTAAAACTATAAGTTCCTTGAGAATGTCTAGCAATTTTTCAACCTCAATAAGGAAGGATATTCCTCGTCTTCAAAATCAGGTAAATCAAAGAATTCATTAATAGTGCTTGAATTTATTGGTGCCTTGATTCCTCAGATTGAGACTTCTGTTAATTCGCTTGAGGTCAAATTTGCATAAATTTCATGAACTAACTGTTCATCTGCACTTGGTCTTTTGTCACAAAACACTTCCCAATTTAAAGCTTCAGCAACTTGTCGAATGCTTGCCATGAAATTAGTATAGTTGGTTTCTTTCAGTGTAAAGCCTTTTTCTGAAGCATTTGTTGATTTTTGAAAATACTGCCATATATCGCTTTGGCTTCTTCACAATGGAATTTGTTTTGTGATTCTTCAACTTGACAGAGGCACAAGTTCTTTTGCAAGACATGATTTAACCTGAAAATAAGATGGAATAAATATTTTCTCAAAAATTCAATTAGTATAAAATATTAATAATTCAATAAATTGAAAAATTAAATAATTAAATAGAATTGAAATTTAGGAGAAAATTTTTCTTACCACCTTTGTATAAAAATTAAAAACTCAAAAATAAAATTAATATAAAACTAATAGAGTTGGTTTAGAGTTGGTCGAAGGGTAATTGGTTGGTAGCTAGTTGTGATTGAGGTGTGGTGTTAAGGAGACAAGGGGTGTGCGGCTAGCAAGTGGAAACATCAATGTTCGATGGCTAGGGGCGTGAGCAGCAATGCCTTCCAGGATTAGCAATAGCAGCACGTGAGCAGGGGCTAGTGCGCAGGTCTCCAGGCGTGCGAGCTGTGCAGAAGCAGCTAGGTGATTCAGCTGCTAATAGGCACAGGGGGCAGTTGCCGATGCTGCTGTTGACAGCTTGGAGATGCGGCACTTGAAATGTGGAGCTGCTACTAGGGGCATGTGATGCTAGGACATTTGGAGGGTGAAAGGTGCTAGATTTGACGGAAAAGAAAGAGTATGTGAGTGTAGTATTCAAAGTGTGAGCATGGGAGAGTTCAACTTGAATTCTTAGAACAAATTAATAGTAAAATATCCTAAGTCCTAATGTCATATAAAGTTAATAACAATTAATAAAAATATAATATATATTAATGTATTATTTTCTATTACTTTATTTATTGAAATAAAATCTCTTAATTAAAATATGATTAAATTTAAACTAATTCTAATTCTATACAAAGTTGATAATTATTAATATACATTATAATAAATATAATTATATATTAGTTACTATCATCTTATTTGTTAAAATTAAATTAAAAGCTTTTATTTTAGCTGCCTTTAAATAATTTACAAAAGAGACATTAATTTCAATATTTACAAAAGAACAACCAAATTTTGCAAATAATTCAGTTAAGTACCTAAACTCAAAGAAAATTTGAAAATTGAGCTGCAATTAAAACATAGATCAAAATTAACCTTTTATTTGAAAAACTAAAAATTTATTTTGCCATTTAGGAATATTTCTCAAAAAATTATGTTAAAATCAATTCCCAAGAAAGATTGGAGGGGTCACAAGCGGTCCCGCTTAAGTTCCAATCTCCTAGACAGAATTTATTTTAACATACTAATCCAGAAAATATACCTTAAGTTATTTATTTAAAAGAAAACAATAAAAATTAAGTATCCGATAAAATGAACGAGACTTTATCATGTTCAATTTTATCCCCCAAGTAATGTTTTAAGCGTTAAGCATTAACTCGAAAATTACCTCCCTTACCTTGAAGTTCGAAAACTCCATATGGAAAAACTTGGTGAATAGTAAATGGATCAGACCAACGTGATTTTAACTTACTTGGAAAAAACCTTAATCTAGAATTGAACAACAAAACTTGCTGACTTGCTTCAAATTCTCAAACTCTGATGTGCTTATCATGCCATCTCTTTAATCTCTCATTGAATAACTTGGCATTTTCATATGAGAAAGTGCGGAATTCTTCTAACTCGTTAAGTTGAAGCATTATTTTCTCTTTGGCAAGTTGGATCCAAATTGAACTGTTGGAGAGCCCAGTAAGCTTTATGTTCTAACTCCAAGGGCAAATGAGAGGCTTTCTCAAAAACCAACCGATAAGGAGAAATCCCTAAATGTGTCTTTTATGCTATAGGCCTATAAAGCATCATCCAGTCTTTTGAACCAATCTCGTCGGTTTGCACAAACTACCTTCTTGAGTATGCCTTTTATCTCTTTGTTTGCCAGTTCAGCTTGTCCATTCATCTGCGGATGGTAAGCTGTGGCAACTTTGTGCTTCACTCCGTGTTTATCGAGTAACCATTTCAACCATTTTTTCAAAAAATGAGACTCCTTATCACTGATAATAGCCTTAGGAGTTTCAAACCTTGTGAACACATGTTTCTGCAAAAATTTCATCACAACCTTTGTAATGCCCCAAAAATTTAGGGACTTTAATTTTTCATGTTCAGTCACAAATTGCTTGTTGCTTTAATGGCTAAGTGATTTGGGTGTGTATGGGGGTGTGTGAGAAGCTTGGGTGTAAGTCTTGGCTTTTTCAATTTTTTTAAATTTTGCTCTTAAAAGGATCTGGACGATAGCACCTAGGTCTTATTAATTGTGATGCTTACCTTAAGTCACAAAAAGTCTATTGGTGCAGTGGTGGTGGCGTTACAAATGTGGCAAGGGGGTCTGAAGTTCGAGTGTTGGCGCAGCATAAGGGGCATTTATTTTTTGCAGTTAGGACGTCTAGAGTTTGTGTTGCAGTGGAAGTCTGATGGATGAGAGGAGTTTGAATTGGTTATGGAGGGATTTTAGGAACAAATCATGGAGAGGATTAGAAAGATTGGTGGAGTGAATCAAGGAAGTTGGAGTGTGTGGGAGCGTTTGTGCCAAATGGGTATATGAAAGCCTATGAATTTCGGCTGAGGGGTTTTTTCCCTCATTTTGGTCAGTTTTGTCACCAGTCTTGGGACTTCTAATTCTTGTTTCTTCATTTTCTCTCTAGTGTCAAAATTGTAACTTACCACTCGTGCATCTTTGTTGTTTGGTTCCTGCTGTTTTTCTCTTTCAATTGACCATTCCTTTCTTTCTTTTGTATCAACCTCTGCCGAAACTCCCTTTTTCTCTGTTCTTTTCAAGTTTCAGTCTACTGCCTTTTCATTTCTTTGGTTTATTGACTGTTGTTTCAGTCGAACCCCATCTTTGCCTCTCCCTTGTGTTTCCTTTTTCTTTTTTGACATTTGGTAGGTTGTGAACAAAAGTCCTTCTCTTCCCTTCTTGACTTGGCTTCTCTTCTTACTTGGGCTGAAACCCAAGTGCTATCCCTCTCTGTTTCGGTTCTGCAACGGCTCTGACAATCGGTAAGTGTTCAAAATCCATCATCTGCTTTACTTTTAAAACCGAATGCACCTATGCTCTTACTTTCTTTTCCAAAACTAAATAACCCCATTAATCGATTGTTATTTCATTCTTCACGTACTGCACTCATTGCGATTTTAGGGTCTTCCTCAAGGAGTGGTGAAGTGCGAACGATTTGGAGGAGTACACTTTCATTCTCAAACGTCCGGTAAGGTAATAAGGTTACCTCATGTTTTGGGGGGTTGGCCGAATATGCCCTACCACTTACTAATCGATTCTTGACTGTACTTTAGGAAAGCAGCGAAGACGTGTGATCATTTCTAAACAGCGATCGTTGAAGGATTAAGGTCACCCTCATTCAAGCAAGGTAAGAAGGGTATTTCGGATTAACTGTTATTAAGAGGGTGTTATCCTAACAATAAGGACTAACATTGGATCTCTATGAATCTAAGTTGGGTGCTCGTAGATCTTGGAATGACTCCGTAAAAAGATGTGTAATCACACTATCTCCGCTGTGAATTGGCAAAAGCCGAAAAGCCAAAACTTCGGCATTTGAGGCCTCACAAGCGTGCGATCGCTTGTGTGGTAAAACTGAGCCCACAATCGTGGGCTGTAGAGTGAAGAGGCCACCACGAGTTTTCTCATACACTTGGGTCGTTATGGGCCTCGTTAGGCTGAAATGGGTCTTGTGGGCCTAATGGGCTCGTGAGCCTCACACAGATAAAATTTACGAAAGTGGTAGAAATTGGATTGGGCTATGTAGTTCGCATAGCCGTGATTGAATTTGGGCCAAATAGGCCACACTAGCGTGTGGGCCCATTTGGGCAGAATATTAGACTTTGAGCCTATTTACACTGTTTTGACCAAATGGATTATCTGTGTAGCTCAAGGTGACTGTAGGCCTTCGAAAAGGTCGTTAACTGTATCGAGACCCCAAGGTAGGTAAAATGACCAAAATACCCTGAAGGAAAAAATTACTGTTTTACCCCTAAGCATGAAAATGACCATTTTACCCCAAGGTGTAGGTGGGCAAATGAAAGTATGTACTATATGACTGTACTGAGTAGGAAATATTGCATACACGAAATATTGATGACATGGCATACTGCATGGGGTTGGGATTCTGATATGGAGGAAGTACTATTATTGGTGGCTCTACCACACATATCGATATCGATGGCTCGCCATAATTATCACATCTTGGTGGCTTTGCCACATATCTTTGTCTTCGGCTCTGTTGTGTTATTATTACTGGTAGCTATGCAGCAATATTGGTGTGTTCGTTAGGAGGGTCAACTTTGTCCCCACGTGGTGTGTTGGTTGGTACGGGTAGTGTGCTAGCTGGATTGTGGTGGGTTGCATACTTGCACCACATTGATATTGTATCGGGCTTAGGCCCACACTATTACTGTATTGGGCTAAGGCCCACACTGCACTTTTACTAAACAAGGCTCAGGCCCAGACTGTTACTGCATGTATTACTGATTGAGTGATAAGGGATTACACACTGAGTTCTCGTAACTTACCCTTTTCTTTTAACGGTACAGGTAATCTCCAGTCTTAGGCAATTTGGAGCTGCGAGGGACTCGGAGGGGGCCACAGATCGAGAATGTTTGTTTAAACGTAATTATTAAATATTTTATATTGGGTTGATATTTTTGAAATAAGGCCTCTGGTGATTTTTAATTTCTTTTAATTGGGTTTTTAATTTCTTATTTTGAACTGCCAAACGGATACAAACAAGTTTTCACAACTAATAACTGTTTTACAAGGCAAACACATATTTTCAACTTCAAGATAACCGTAATTAGAGTAGCTCCCGTGAACTTAAACCAACAGTAACAAACATGGTAATCATTTTACTAAGTGTTGTTTTTTATAACTTACCAATTGTTTCCCAAGAAACAAAAACTAAATGGATTTTTACTCAAACGATTTCTCCCAACAAACCTTGATTTCAAAAAACACTTCGATATGACATGCCAGATTCGACCGTAACGTCTAGACCAAGTTTGGGTGTTACAACCTTGGCATCATTCGTCGGATATGTCTCGACCTCAACCCACTTAGATACATAATCTACTGTTGCCAATATGTACTTGTGACCAAAAGACGGAGGGAATGGACCAAAGAAGTCAATACCCAAAACATCAAATAATTCAACCTCAATGATGTTTGTTCGGGGCATCTCATTTCTATCGGTGATGTTTCTAACCTTCTAGCATCGATCATAACTCTTTACTTAGGCATACGCATCTTTGAATAGTGTTGGTCAAAAGAATCTGGCTTGCAATACTTTGGCTATAGTACGTGTACCTCCGAAGTGTCCCCCACTTAGAGCTGTGCGAAAATGATATAAATCTTATGTACCTCGTTTTCTTCCACACATCTCCTGATCATTTGATCTGTGCACTTTTTGAACAAGTATGGCTCTCCCAGAAATAATACTTCATATCATGAAGAAACTTTTTCTTTTGTTGATACGTCTTATCAATCGGCATCAAACCACAAGCTAAATAGTTAGCAAAATTAGCAAACCAAGGGGTATTATAGACATGATTTACCTTAAGTATGTGCTTGTCTGGAAATGTCTCCTGAATGGGTATAAGTGGATAATTTCCTTTTGGCGGCTCCAATCTGGATAAGTGATCTACTAATTTATTTTTTACCCCTTTTCGATCTTGAATTTCTAGATCGAATTCTTAGAGTAGAAGTACCCATCGAATCAATCTCGACTTGGCATCTTTCTTGGCAAGTAAATATGTAATTGCCAAATGATCTGTATAGATAATTAATTTGGTACCTACAAGATAAGATTGAAACTTGTCAAAAGCAAATACAATAGCAAGTAACTCTTTCTCTGTTATGGTATAATTCAATTGAGCTCCCGTCAGGGTCTGACTTGCATAGTAGATGCGATGAAAAAATTTGTTCCTTCACTGGGCCATTACAACTCCTATTACGAAGTCACTTGTGTCACATATCAATTCAAATGGCAAATCTCAATCCGAGTGTGATGACAATGGGTGCCGAACTAACCGAGTTTTCAGTTCATTAAATGCTTTCAAACATTCTTCATCAAAGTTAAATATTGTGTCCTTTTCCAATAATTTGCCTAAGGGTTTAGCAATTTTGAAAAAGTCCTTGATAAATCTTCTATATAATCCGGCATATCCCAAAAAGCTCCTAACACCCTTTATAGATGTTAGAGGTCGAAGTTTCTCGATAACATATATCTTTTCTTTATCTACCTCGATTCCATGTCTCGTTATTCCGTGTCCCAGAACAATACCTTCTTGTACCATGAAATAACACTTTTCCGAATTGAGTACGAGGTTTGTTTCTTTGCACTGCCTTAATACTTAGGCTAGATTGGCTAAGTAATCATCATAAGTGTCTCCAAACACTAAAAAATTAGCCATAAACACTTCCAAATACTTCTCAACCATGTCAATAAAAATAGCCATCATACATCTTTAAAATGTAGTAGGTGCATTACATAAACCAAATGACATGCGTCTAAATGCAAATGTACCGTACAGGCATGTGAATATTATTTTGTGTTGATCCTCTGGTGCTACTGTGATCTTATTGCACCTTGAGTATTCATCGAGAAAACAATAATAGTCTCGCCCCACGAGTTTATCCAGCATCTGGTCCAAGAACGACAAAGGAAAATGATCTTTCCTAGTCGCCTTGTTCAACTTTTGGTAATCTATGCACATTCTCCATCCCATAACCATTCTGGTCGGTATTAATTCTTTTATTTCGTTTTCAATGACAGGGACTAAATAGGTAAAATGTTGAAGTATGCTTGGTTTTATTGTGAATTTTTGAAATTTAATGGTTGTACCAAGATGGCTTAAAACTCAATTACATGTGTATAGAATTTATTTGTGGAAATTAGCTTGTTTCGGTTTAAGGATTAAATTGTATAATGTGTAAAAGTTTGGGGCAAATGTGTAAAAATTGTAAATAAGAAATTATATGTATTAAATTGAATAGAATGTGAAATTGAGGCTAATAATTGAAATAAATTATATTATAGATCAGGATCAAGTTGATAATCGTGGAAAATGGAAGATTGCTTATTAGTCTTTGAACTTTGGTTGTTTCTACAGTTTAACCCTGGTAAGTTCGTAGTCTCGAACTTAGTCTTTTTATTAATAATTTATTTAATTGATAATTAGATGTTATTTAAATACTGGATATACAATCTTATGTTCATATTGGAATGATAATGTTAATTAATGAATGAGGAAATTGTGAAAATAAATAACTATTTATTCGTCGATTTATCCGACTAGCGTTGGGCGCAAATATCGTTGGTAAATCCAACTAGAGCTGGAATCACTATTTATTCGTTGGTTTATCTGACTAGCGCTAGGCGTAACTTCCTTCAGTTTATCTGACTAGTACTGGGTACACATTTTTTGGTTCATCTAACTAGCACTGAGATCAAACTCTTTCACAGTTTATCCGTTAGACACCGGGTGTCGTGTATCAATTGGACTATACAGCAAGGTTATATGAACCATTTAAAAAGGTTGGTTATAGGTATTACTAAGGAAGAATTATATTTACTTATGTATATATATGTATTCATTGGGAGATATGATATATTTCTTGAATTGGATTATTAAAGTTGTGAATTAAATTCAAAAGCGTTAGATATATTTATGGTTATTTGAATAAGTGAAATTTACTTAATGTGGATTGGTTTCCATGTTTATAGGTAGGTAAATAGTAGACTCAGATTCAACATCCTACAAGAATCCCGTACTCAATGTCGGTGATGTTTTCTTTTATGTTTTTGGCATGTCCCTAGGGGGTATTAGTTGACTAAAATCTTTTACTTATAAATAGTCTGTATAGGATTTTTTGTAGTGGTATCTTGTGAATATGTTAATGGTGTTTTGGTATATATATGTTTTGAAGTTTGTATTTGTTTTGGTGAACCATAACACTTCACTAAGTTATGTCATTTTGGTACTTTAAAATGCTTGTAAATGAAATACTCTTGGTATGTTAATTGTAACACCCAAAACCCAGCCTAGAAGTTAGGCCTGATTCCGGCGTGTCACATTGAAGTGTTTTAGCGAAAACCTTGTTTTCATTGAAAACCCTTCATAAAGTAAAATGTTGAGTACAAACCCCTTTTTAGTTGCAGAATTTTTATTTAAAAACAAACAAATTATAAAACTTGCTATTTAATAATGGAGTTGCGGAAACGTAATAATTGAAAACAGCCATAGCTTAGGAAAATAAACAGTGTTCTGCCTCCAAAATATAAAACATAATAATATAATAATCCCACAAAATAATAATAACCAGAGAAAAGGCCTAATTACAATCCAAACCAAATTACCTTCAAAACACTAGGAATTTTAAAGAAACTCCAAATAATAATATCTTGCTAGCTGGCCATCTCTAAATCCCACCATCCGTCTAACCGCCTACTAAGGGTCACCTAAGAAAAATAAAAGAGGGAGTGAGTTTTCGAAAACTCAGTGTGTACGACCCTCGTCAAAACAAATAGCTATTATTAACATAGTAATTGTAACACCCCAAACCCGGTCTAAACGCTACACCCGAGTCTGGCGTGCTACGGGGAAGAAAATACTTTAAAAATCAGTTTGTCAACTTCATTGATGGTGAAAACCCTTGGAAAACTTTTTTTGTTTTTAGAAAATGAATTTAAGTTCGATGAAAAATTAAAATGTGTTAAGACTTGGTTTTGTTTAAAAAATTATTTGCTCTGTTGTTAATCTATATCATTTACTTAATCAGTGAACATTTGAAAAAAAAAAACGTACTTATCGAGGTTTTGGAAAACATCCAATTCATATCTATCAGGTTTGCTTATCAATAGTTATAGGAACATCCAAATAAAACATCCCAAAATAAAAATTAGGCGGCCTTATTACAACGATGTAAACCCCAAAATTAAAAATAAACAACTAAGTTCAACCAAAACTTTGAAACAAAAGCGATTCTTTGAGCATGGCCACCTCGAGTCCACTCCGGCTCCATATCCACGATCTAAGTCTGATCTGCAAAAATGTAAAGGAAGGGGTAAGTCACCGAGACTCAGTGTATAAATCCCCATCCCAAGGAAATCATGCTCTTACACAAGTTCATACAATAATATGCAAGTCATGCAACCCACCTAAGTATCCATCCGGGTCTCCCGATTCTACCCCTTGTGGTACCAAACCACTGGTGGTGCCAAACCACTAAGACTTAGTCACAATTTTGTATTATGTGGGGCCAACCCACTGTGTGATACCAAATCACTGGTGACAGTCTAATAGATCATACTTCCCCCTCCTCTCATCACCCATGGCATATACTCATGCAATCAATATCAGTATAATCATGCTTAACATGTTAAATCACATTTACAAAATAAAAACTTAACCGGCATCCTCGCTTTTACTCACAAGGGTATTCTCGTAACTATTGCCGTCATTCTAGCTTTTAGAAACACAAAACATAAAACATATTACGTAAGAAAGTGTGTAAGAGTTACACACCTGATTTCGTACTACTGCGACTACGCTACTTTAGCGTTGATTACAGATCCAACCGTTCCTATTGCTTATCTAACTTTCAAATCCCGAAAGTCTTCCTGAAATCGTCACCACCAACCTACATTCGGCCACCACTCATATATTAAACCAACCCCTCAATCACAACCCATTAGTCCCTTATGAGAATCGGCCAAGAGAATTAAGAACAAGAAAGGCCATTCGGCCAACCTACCATCAACCTACCTTCGACTTTTCCACGAAATCGGCACCTCTGACTACTGATAGGCAGGGTTTGGCTTCCAGGAACAATGAGAAAAATCGACAGAGCCTTGGGAAAACTAATTCGGATTAGATCTTGATGAAAAGAAAAGAGAAATAGCAAAGAAACAAAATCTCGAAACTCACCAGATTAAAGAGGAGTATTCGGCTTATAGTGCACCTTCGGGAAAATTGCACCCCTCTTGAAGATTCGGCTAGGGAAGATGGAGATGTGCAGAAGGAGTGTTCGGCTTTGAAAGGGTTTTCAAGGAGAGGAGAAGTACTAGGGAGTTTCGGCTAAGAGAGAAAAAGTTTGAGAAAAGAAAAGAAAGAGATTTCGATGAGAAGGAAAAAGAAAACGAAAGGAAAGATGGATACTTTGCTAAGAATTTCGGCTACATACTCACCCCCCACAGAGTTGGAGTTTCGGCCAACTCTGCTAGCTCCTGATAAGCTTTATCCTGCCTGATAGCTCAACCATTATCCATCCCTTTATGAGAGACCCACCAAGCTCCAACTCTTCCCTCCTATTATCATCTTTTAAATCATAAAATAAAAGAAATAAACACTCCTAAATTGTAGCTAGGTGCCGTCCAACCCCCTTCCCCTAGGAGTGCCGAATTTGACCCATTAATTTGGGCTTCAAGTGGCCACACATGGCCTAATCTCCTCCCCTAAGTGACGCCACCCACATGTCCACTTATTGCACATCCAACTTTGGGCCACGAGCCCAACTTGCTACTAAACATACTCACTTAACTTTTAATTTATACTAACATTATTTATAAGCAATTTAACCCAGGTTTTAAGCCCACACCTGAGCCCAATCCACACCTCAAAGCCTTTACCTACTAATTTAGCCATGCAACGCATCAAATGCACAGACCCACAAAATCAGGATATTACAGTTCTACCCCCTTAAAATAAATTTTAACCTCAAAATTTACCTGGTCAAAAAAGTTGAGGGTATTGTTGCCGCATAATATCCTCCGGCTCCCATGTCGCTTCCTCCAATCCATGGTTCCGCCATAGTACCTTTACCAAAGGAACAGATTTCCTACGTAAAACCTTAACATCCCGATCTAGGATCTGCACTGGTTCCTCCTCAAACGTTAAATCTGGATTCACTTCTATCTCCTCCACCGGCACAACGTGTGATGGATCCGAGCGATAGCGTCTAAGCATGGAAACATGGAACACGTCATGGATTTGACTCAACTCTGGTGGCAACTCAAGCTGGTAAGCCACTGGTCCTACTCGATTCAACACCCGATAAGGCTCGATAAATCTAGGGCTTAACTTGCCTTTCCTACCAAACCTCAGAACCTTCTTCCACGGTGACACCTTCAAGAAAACCTCGTCACCTTCAGCAAACTCTATATCTTTCCGCTTAAGATCGGCATAAGACTTTTGCCTGTCCAAAGCTTCTTTCAAATGAGCTCGAATCACTACCACCTTATCCTCTGTCTCTGTAACCAGCTCCGAACCCAACAACTGTCGCTCTCCCAATTCCGTCCAACACGTAGGAGTACGACACTTTCGACCATATAATGCTTTGTATGGAGCCATCTTAATACTCGCCTGATAACTATTGTTATACGCGAACTCTGCCAACGGCAGGAATTCCTCCCAACTGCCCTTGAAATCCAAAACACATCCCCTTAGCATGTCCTCCAACACTTGAATCACCCTCTCCGACTGTCCATCTGATTATGGATGAAATGCCGTACTGAAATCCAACCTTGTGCCTAGTGCCTGGTGCAAAGCTTTCCAGAACCTTGATGTAAATCTAGGGTCTCTGTCCAAAATAATCGACACTGGCACCCCATGCAACCTCACAACCTTCGCTATATACAGCCTTGCCAACTTCTGAAGAGAATAATCCATGCGTACATGTACGAAATGAGCAGACTTTGTCAGACGGTCCACAATCACCCAAATTGAATCCTTTTTGGTAGGCGTAAGGGGTAGCCCACTCACAAAATCCATTGTAATTCTTTCCGACTTCCATTGTGGAATCTTAATCGGTTGCAACAATCTTGAGGGTAACTGATGTTCAGCTTTAACCTGCTGACATGTCAGACATTTGCTCACAAATTTCGTTACTTCACGCTTAAGGCCCGGCCACCAAAACTGCTCTCGCAAATCCCGGTACATCTTACTACCTCCTAGATGCATAGCATATGGACTGCTATGTGCCTCTTGCAAAATCTTCTGCCTTAACTCCACATCATTAGGCATACACACCTTCCCTTGAAAACACAGCACTCCATCACCATTCAAGCTATACCTTTCCAATTCACCATTCAGTACTTGCAACCACTGAGCACTTAAAACTTCATCTGCCAGTTGTTTTTCCTTAACCTCATTAATCCATGTTGGCTTTACTTGCAATTCCGCTAACAGGCTTCCATCCTCATACAAACTAAGGTGAGCAAACATGGCTCTTAAATCTGCCACCACCTTACGGCTCAAGGCATCTGCTACCACATTAGCCCCTCCCGAGTGGTATTCAATTGAGCAATCATAGTCCTTTAACAGCTCAATCCACCTCCTTTGCCTTAAATTTAACTCTTTCTGCGTAAGAAGGTACTTCAAACTCTTGTGGTCCGTATACACGATGACTTTTCTCCATCTGTAATGTCTCCAAATTTTCAAAGCGAAAACTCATGCGGCCAATTCCAGATCATGCGTCAGATAGTTCACTTCGTGAGGTCTCAACTGTCGAGAAATGTATGCTACCACTTTTTCTTCTTGCATCAGCACACAACCCAATCCTGTGTGGGATGCATCACAATAAACCGTAAATTCCTTTCCAGCTTCTGGTTGAATTAACATCGGAGCCTCCGTCAGAATCCTTTTTAACTTCTCAAAACTCTCATGTTGCTTATCTGACCACACGAACGGAACCCCTTTCCTCAGTAACTTGGTTAACGGCACTACAATCAGAGAAAATCCTTCCACGAACCTCCGGTAATACCTTGCTAGCCCTAGAAAGCTCTGAATCTCTGCCACAGACTTCGGTGGCTTCCAATCCAAAACTGCCTCAATCTTTCGAGGGTCCACTCTAATCCCCTCAGCTGACACTACATAACCCAAGAAAGTAACCTCCGTCAGCTAGAACTCGCACTTACTAAACTTGGCATATAAATGCTTTTCCTTAGAATCTGCAACACCACTCGTAAATGCGCGTCATGCTCCTCCTCCGATTTCGAGTACTCCAGAATGTCGTCGATAAATACCACGACGAACCGATCCAAATACGGCTGAAACACTCGGTTCATCATATCCATAAACGCTGCTGGTGTGTTCGTTAACCCGAACGGCATAACCAAAAATTTATAATGCCGGTATCGAGTACGAAATACCGTCTTATGGATATCTGCCTCCTTTATCTTAAGTTCGTGATACCCCGACCTCAAATCTATCTTGGAAAAGACCGATGCTCCTTTAAGCTGGTCGAACAAGTCGTCTATCCTAGGCAAAGGGTACTTGTTCTTAATCGTCAATTTATTCAACTGACGATAGTCTATGTACATATGCATCGACCCGTCCTTCTTCTTAACAAAGAATACCGGCACTCCTCACGGAGACACATTTGGCCGGATGAAACCCCGATCCAGCAACTCCTGAATCTGTGCTTTCAACACCACCAATTCCTTTGGCGCCATCCTATACGGAGCAATGGACACTGGCGCTATTCCTGGTAAAAGGTCTATACCGAACTCCACTTTCTGATCCGGGGGCAAACCCGGAAGCTCTTCTGGAAAGACATCAACAAACTCATTCATCGCTCGAACACTTCCTATAGTCGATTCCTTACCTTCCAAAGCACAAACATAAACTACAAACGCCTCACATCCTTTCCTTACCATCTTCTCCGCTTTTAGCGCGGACACCACATTAGATAGGTAATTCCTTCTCTCACCTATCATTACCATCTCTACACCCTCGACCATTTTTAGCACCATACGCTTAGCCGCACAGTCTAATTCTGCCTGGTACTTAACCAACCAATCTATTCTTAAGATTAAATCGAACTTCCAAAAGGGTAGTTCCATCAAATTCGCTTGAAACACGACCCCTTGAAGTTCTAGGGGTACGTCCCTATATAGTTTGTCTACCACCACAGAGTGTCCTAGAGGGCTAACTACCGTCATCTTCCTAGTAGATATCTCATAGGCTAAGTTCAGAGTTCCTACCACACTACTAGCAACATACGAGTGTGTCGAACCAATATCAATTAAAGTAATGTAAGGCAGCCTAGAAATTATAAACGTACCGGTTATGACGTCCGATGCGTCGCCCTCCTCTTGACGTTTGGTTGCGTAGACCAACCCAGGCTGCCTAGCATTAGCCCCTCCAGCACCTCGGCCAGGTGCTCCACGACCTCGACCATTGCCATTACCATTTCCCCTAGCTGCACCTCGACCCCTCTGTGGTTGCTGGCCATCTCTCTTGAATTGACCACGTCCTTGACCCTCAGCTTGGATCCTAGCTAACTTTTACGGACATCCTTACCCGGTGCTCCATTGACCTACACTCAAAGCACCCTCTACTACCAGTCAAACATTCTCCCGAATGGGACTTCCCGTATCTAGCACACTGAGGTGGCCACTGAGCAGCAGCAAGCTTTGTGGCTTTTTGGTCCACCAAATCTAACCCTCTTCTGTGAACTTCCAGCGGACCCTGAAGGCCCAAAACTCATTTTATCCCTACTTCTGTCCTGATTCCGCCTCTCAGTTCGCTTCACCTCTTTAGCTACCTTAGCCTTTTCCACGAGAATAGCAAATTCCCTTTCACACTGAGGTGCAATTAACACCCGTAGCTCATCTCTTAACCCGTCCTCGAACCTAACACAGTGCTCATGTTCCGTAGCTACCATACCCCGAGTATACCAACTCAACCTCAAGAATTTAGCCCCGTACTCGGGTACTGACTTATTCTCTTGTACCAAATTTAGGAACACCCTACATTGCGCATCAGTATAGCCAGTCCCCACATACTTCCTCTGATAGGCTGCCCTAAAATAATCCCAGGTGATATCACCTGCCACTGCACCATCCCTGACCGTGAGCCACCATTGGTACGACTCATCCCGAAGAAGAGATACTATCCCTTTCAACTTCTCCTCAGCCGAGAAATCTAAGTCATCCATTATTCGCTCTGTTGCCTCCAACCAATACTCAGCAACATTGAGAGCTACACCGGACACCCCCTAAACACCTCCGTTCCGTTAGCTCGGAGTCGAGTCGACCACCGATTTACGAGTTCTTGCTCCCTCACCTGCCTCGGTAACCCTTTCTAAAACTCGTAGTACCGCCTGCGATACTACATTATTACCACCGGTCTGGTCCAGAAACTTAGCTTCCACCACCGACAGATCCAGTATCATATTTTCAGACCCATGGCCCGACCTTGCTGGCTCCGACAAGGCCATCCTACCCCTACCACGGCCACGCGGTAGACGTCCACGACCTAGTGTACTCATTCTTCTCGTTCGATTTATCTGGTTAAAAATTTTATGAATTATTAACTCTGTTCACTGTTTATCCACGAATAATTTTATGAAAAATAGTTTTTAAAAGTGATTCTTTCGTATTCGGACCTATCTACAGTTTTTAGTCTTCCTAATTCTAGGAAACATGTACATTCAACCTTCATACGAGCACATCCTTCGCCTAGGGGTATTTTTGTCATTTCGCTATTCGGAGGTATTTTCGTAATTTTAACCTATAGGGGTATTTTCGTAATTTTCCAAAATATGATTCCAGGTGATTTGGCAAAATAAGGGTATTTTGGTAATTTTACAAATTCAAGGGGTATTTTGGTAATTTTATAAATTCGGGGGTATTTCGAAAATTTTCCAAGTCAGGGTAATTTGGTAGTTTTGTAAACCATGGATATTTTGGTCATTTTTCAATCTAAGGTAATTTTCACAAATCTAGGGGTTATTTGGTAATTTCAAAACTAGGGTTTTCACAAAACAGTGTGGCTGGTCCCTTTCGGGTTTTAGTTATAAGTTTTGGCCTGTCGACACGCCCTCGTAACTAGGGTGAATTGCCACTATGCACCAGGTAAGATTCTAGTGAAAAGGAGGTGAGTCACTAGGACTGCTTAAATACCAAGCTTTTCCTGAATCCATTCCTAGACATGCATATGCCTATTACCACACCCTGGCTTGGCTAAAGTGAACAATCACTATGCACTGTAAGATTCTGCGAAGAGGAGGTGAGTCGCCTGACCGCTTAAATACCAAGCTCTTCCGGATCTACTCCTAGACATGCATATGCTTGTTGCCACACTTTAGCCTTATGACTTGTCTATGTGTTCATTTATTAAGATTAAGTCTTATGGATTAGGAAGTTGTTTGTCTAACCTAGAGTCCATTGGTACTATCATCCTTAGCTACGTCTAAGCCCACAAAACCCTCCACATATATATCACAATAGAAGTTAGGGTACTTACCTGGGTGGATCGGCGCCGGAGACTCAGGTGCCATGCTTAATCATTTCACAAACCCAAAAACATATTTTGGGCCCTAAGCCCACAATCGAGCTTTTGAACTGGGCTCTGATACCAAAATGTAACACCCCAAACTCGGTCTAAATGCTACACCTGAGTCTGGCGTGCTACGGGGAAGAAAATACTTTAAAAATCAGTTTGTCAACTTCATTGGTGGTGAAAACCCTTGGAAAACTCTTTTTGTTTTTAGAAAATGAATTTGAGTTCGATGAAAAATTAAAACGTGTTAAGACTTGGTTTTGTTTAAAAAATTATTTGCTCTGTTATTAATCTATATCATTTACTTAATCAGTGAACATTTGAAAAAAAAACATACTTATCGAGGTTTTGGAAAACATCCAATTTATATCTATCAGGTTTGCTTATCAATACTTATAGGAACATCCAAATAAAACATCCCAAAATAAAAATTAGGCGGCCTTATTACAACGATGTAAACCCCAAAATTAAAAATAAACAACTAAGTTCAACCAAAAACTTTGAAACAAAACAGTTGCTGAACATGGCCACCTCGAGTCCACTCCGGCTCCATATCCACAATCTAAGTTTGATCTGCAAAAATGTAAAGGAAGAGGTGAGTCACCGAGACTCAGTGTATAAATCCCCATCCCAAGGAAATCATGCTCTTACACAAGTTCATACAATAATATGCAAGTCATGCAACCCACCTAAGTATCCATCCGGTCTCCGATTCTACCCTTGTGGTACCAAACCACGGTGGTGCCAAACCACCGTAACCGGGTTACAAAATAAGTATATGTGGTACCAAACCACTTGGTGGTGCCAAACAAGCGAGACTTAGTCACAATTTTGTATTATGTGGGGCCAACCCACTATGTGATACCAAATCACTGGTGACAGTCTAATAGATCATACTTCCCCCTCCTCTCATCACCCATGGCATATACTCATGCAATCAATATCAGTATGATCATGCTTAACATGTTAAATCACATTTACAAAATAACAACTTACCGGGCATCCTCGCTTTTACCCACAAGGGTATTCTCGTAACTATTACCGTCATTCCGGCTTTTAGAAACACAAAACATAAAACATATTACCTAAGAAAGTGTGTAAGAGTTACACACCTGATTTCGTACTACTGCGACTACGCTACTTTAGCGTTGATTACAGATCCAATCGTTCCTATTGCTTATCTAACTTTCAAATCCCAAAGTCTTCCTGAAATCGTCACCACCAACCTACATTCGGCCACCACTCATATATTAAACCAACCCCTCAATCACAACCTATTAGTCCCTTATGAGAATCGGCCAAGAGAATTAAGAGCAAGAAAGGCCATTCGACCAACCTACCATCAACCTACCTTCGACTTTTCCACCAAATCAGCACCTTTGACTACTGATAGGTAGGGTTCGGCTTCCAGGAACAATGAGGAAAATTGACAGAGCCTTGGGAAAACTTATTCAGATTAGATCTTGATGAAAAGAAAAAGAGAAATAGCAAAGAAACAAAATCCCAAAACTCACCAGATTAAAGAGGAGTATTTGGCTTATGGTGCACCTTCGAGAAAATTGTACCCCTCTTAAAGATTCGGCTAGGGAAGATGGAGATGTGCACAATGAGTGTTCGACTTTCAAAGGGTTTTCAAGGAGAGGAGAAACACTAGAGAGTTTCGGCTAAGAGAGAAAAAGTTTGAGAAAAGAAAAGAAAGAGATTTCGATGAGAACGAAAAAGAAAACGAAAGGAAAGATGGATACTTTGCTAAGAATTTCAGCTACATACTCACCCCCCACAGAGTTGGAGTTTCGGCCAACTCTGCTAGCTCATGATAAGCTTTATCCTGCCTGATAGCTCAACCATTATCCATCCCTTTATGAGAGACCCACCAAGCTCCAACTCTTCCCTCCTATTATCATCTTTTAAATCATAAAATAAAAGAAATAAACACTCCTAAATTGTAGCTAGGTGCCGTCCAACCCCCTTCCCCTAGGAGTGCCGAATTTGACCCATTAATTTGGGCTTCAAGTGGCCACACATGGCCCAATCTCCTCCCCTAAGTGACGCCACCCACATGTCCACTTATTGCACCTCCAACTTTGGGCCACGAGCCCAACTTGCTACTAAACATACTCACTTAACTTTTAGTTTATACTAATATTATTTATAAGGAATTTAACCCAGGTTTTAAGCCCACACCTGAGCCCAATCCACACCTCAAAGCCTTTACCTACTAATTTAGCCATGCAACGCATCAAATGCACAGACCCACAAAATCAGGATATTACAGTAATATCATACATGCAATGCAGTGCAAACCCTTCCCAAATAATCCATCCGGTACATATCATCTCTATCCCGCCGAAACATATCTTTGGGGATTTTAAATCGACCTACCCATCCAATACAAATAAAGGGTAGCCCGGTTGCGGTACTACCTAACGTTGCAACAAAGCTGCTGATCATATAATGGGATTAAAAAGCCATCGGTGGATCCATAATTGTCAAGCAACCATGCGATCCTCATATACTTCCTCCGTTCCATAATTCCCACCCATATGCATCCTAAACAGAATATCATATGAATGCAGCAAATGTACATGTAACATCCATAAATCTTATAATCAACACATAGGAGTATTTTAGTCATTTTACAAATCAAGGGTATTTCGATAATTCTACCCTATAGGGGTATTTCAGTAATTCTTAACAGTATGGGTCTTAATTACGAACCTTGGCCCGTAAAAAAGTCCTGGCGGCTAAAGTGAGTAGACACTACGCACCAGGTAGGATTCTAGAGAAGATGAGGTAGGTCACTAGGACCGCTTATGTACCAAGCTCTCCCTAGATCTAATCCTAGACATGCATATGTCCATTGCCACACTCTACCCTAACGACTTGTCCACAGACATGTTTGATTACTAAATTAAGTTTTATTCTGTTTAAGAATACATCAGAACTAAGCCTATAGTCCATTAAAACCCTAGCATGCATTTCTAAAATCCCATAAGGCCCACTAAGCCCAATCATGTCCATATAGCCCATTAAGCCCAATCATGTATATGTAGCCCATTAGGCCCGATCATAATCAAATCATACGACCATCGATATCAATTCATCATTCAATTTCACATATCAACTCTTGACAATTTGGGCCCACGAGCTCGGTAGGCCCATTTAGCCTCTTCTGACCCGGTCAGCCAAACAGTGGCCCGAGACCGTGAGATCATTCTTTTGGTCTCGGTAGTCGTATCAGTGTTCCCAAAGAAATGTTTGCACGCTCGTGTGGTTGTCGGCGCCAACCTTTCGGCGTTTCGACTTTTCGACATTCTAATTTTTTGGTATTTTGGCTTTTGCCGATTTGTTGTGTGTGAAGTGTATGTACACACCTGGTAAATGAGACATGTTACACTATCCTCAACCTTAAACCTACAACCAATACCAACCTCCAATCAATCACACACTTAACCATAATATTTACTAAAAACTGAAGCCTTACCATAACCTTACCGTGTGCCACCAGTCCTAATAGCCTTCCTTAGCTACTACTCACGAATATCCCCTAGATCTGCATCAATATTAATCATTAGAGATAAAATAATAGGTGACTTGTATCTACTTAAGTCACCCTTTCCCTTACTATAGACTATTCGGCCAACTTATCCCAAAATCAAGAATACTTACCCAAAAGCCGAAACGTATGGATAGCTTTTTGGGAGAGACTTGTAGATCCAAGCTTGATTCTGATTTTTCCAAGATTCGATCCACTAAAAATTAAAGGAATGATGACAGCACGAAAGAGATTTGGTCACTCGTGTATTCGGCACAAGGTTTGGGGCGATAAAGAAATCGACTCTAAGAGCAAAGGTTTTCATCTTTTGAAATCATGAATATTCGGTCCCCAACAATTGAGATGAATGTGGGACGGCACAAGCAATGGAGAAAGAAGAGAATGATATTTGATTTAAGGCTTTAGGAGAGAAGAAAAGAAAATACATAAGGAAGAGGCCAGGTTTAGAACAGAAAAAGTGAAGGAGAATTCGGCAGAGCACTTTAGTTGCCGAAATAGCACAAAGGGAATTCCAATTGCTGAAATAGCATAGAGGGAATTCGGCACCCCCTATTTATATAAAAAACTGAAACTCTGCCTACGTCCCCAAAGTCCCAATCAGCTCCAACTCTTTCCCATCTCATCTTCTCGTTTTTCTCCCTGATAACTCCCCAATCTTTTTCCTAAATTTTATCTTCTGATTACTGTCCTTAGAGTCCATCATCACACCACTTCCAGCCTTCTAGAAGGCCAAAATTAAACTCCTAAAAAATACTAAGCTAGGATTCGAACCTAGGATCTCCTTGTTAGCCCATAACACCACCTTCTTATACCCTAAGTGGTGTCACTTAGCCACTCCACCACAAGGCTCTTTGATGCCATTTTCTCTATTTTTATTTAAAAGCCCAACTACTCACCGCCCTGGTTCCTTTAATAATTAATTAAAAATTCCCTCCAAGTTTATTAAACCCTTAAAGCCAACATGTCATTTGTCATTTTCTTGTTTAAAAAAAAATTTATGAGACCCAAAACCTAAAGCCCAATTCATCTAGGCCCAAAAATTCGGGGCGTTACATTTATGATAGTTTGGAAATGAGGCAATATTGGCATGTTTTGATAGTTAAAGTTTTGGTACGATTGTGGTGCCTTTGAATGACATATTGGTTAGGTGATTTAGATTGTTTAAAATGGCATGTTTATGTATGTTGATGATAGTCAAACCCCTTGAAGATGTGTCCAAATTGTATGAATGGTTAGGTAGGATTTGGTTTTGGAATGGCTTGATTTTAGGTAAATTTTGGGTTCACACGGCCTGAGACACGGGCTGTCACACAGGCGTGTGAGGCACACGGCCTAGTGATACGGGTGTGTGTCATCTGAGGATTTTCTTAAAGTTAAAGTTAGTGAGTTACACGGCCTTGGCACAAGGGCATGTGACACGACCGTGTGACCCTACTCAGTGAGCTATACGGGTGAGGATATAGAATAAGACATGACCGTATGTCCCTTGTTCGAAAGTTACACAGCCTGGGGCTATGTCACACGGCCGTGTGACCCATTTTTTGTAATTTTTGTATCTTTTTCTTAAACTTTATGTTTTGTTTCAATTTAGTCCTAAACTGCTTCTATGATATTTTTAGGGCCTCGAAAGCTCGATCTAGAGAAAAAGTGCATGTGATTGAATGGATTATGATATGTTTAATCTATTTGAATAATATAATGTTAAATGTTTTAGATTGTATGATAATGTTCCGTAACCTTAATATGGCGACGGAGACGGGTTAGGGGTGTTACACTACTCTTATAATCATTCGAATTCAACATGGTGAATTATCTTCTCCTTTACTCGTGGTTTTTTTTCTCGAAAGAGTTTCCACGTAAAAATCTGTGTGTTCTTTATTTTTCTTTCTCTTTTCTTTGCGATATATTGTCATTATTGACGTTCTATTTTTCACAATTAAATATTAAATTGTTCTTGCATTTCTATAGCAACTAACAAAGAATTGCAAATTGGGTTGGCCAATTTCTACCATTCTCCAACAACACTGCATGGGATTCCATATTGTTGAATAGACACAAATGAATAATCTGATGAGAAGAAAGAATTACATACCGAAATAGGAACCACCGCCTTCCACACTACCTTTGAAAAACCACAATCCCGAAAGGCATGCAAGCTAGTCTTCAAAGGTTTCCCACATCGAACACAATGACTTTCATCATACATATGACGGCGAACTCGTTCCCCATTAGTTAGAATTCTATCATGCCACAAAATGTAACAGTCCGATTTAGACCCTAGTCGAAATAGTGGTTTCGGGACCATAAATCCGAGTTATAATAATATTTTAATATTATTTTCTGTGTCTTTAATATGTGATTAAGCATGTGTTAAAGTTCCGTAAGTTAATTTGTCCGTCTATGTGTTTAATTTGAGCAAAGGATTAAATCGCATAAACTGTAAAAGTAAAATTCTATTTGATAAATGGCTAAATTGTTGTGGCTTTTAAATGGGGAGGCCTTTTGAGGAAATTAAACCATTTTAAAGGTGAGTGGGTGGTAATGGTCAAGAATGACCTTGTATTATATGTTGTATATATTTATTAGTAAAGGTTAAAGTTGTAAAATGATAATTAAGTTATTATTTCATGAAACATAAAAGAAATGAGCTATGTTTTCTCATCTCTTCATCATCGAAATTTAGAAAAGAAATAAGAGTTTTGAACTTCTTCATATTCAGTCAATATTTGGTGTGATTCAAGATCAACAACCGAAGAAAACGGACTTAGATCGCAGGAAAACGAAGGTAGTAGAATAACCGAGTCCGAACGAATATTCGAATCTGAGATAAGTCAATATACAAATAAATGTATTTGTATTGAATTATGTATGTTTTTATGACTATTAATAATGATGAATACATATGAGATGATGTATGCAAGATTTCCGAGATAGAATCGATATAGTGACAATGTCCGAGTAGTTCCGTTTGAACCTAGGAATAGATAGGGTAGTTTATGTCATGACATAGGTGTCTGTTATGTGATATCATGTAAGACCATGTCTGGGATGTTGGCATTGATTCAAAATTTCATGTAAGACCATGTCTGGGACGTTAGCATCGATATGAGATGTACGTGTAAGACCATGTCCAGTGTCGAAACCATTTTTTTAGTTGGAAAACGGGGTCGACTTTAAAAACAAAAACGGAGTTACCACCGACCCGATTTTGAGGTGTGATCGAATCACCTTGATATTGATCATTTTAATAAAACCTTGATTTATTAAAACATATTTTGGTCTACAAAAACTCGAGAAAATGGGTTCGGGAGTCGGTTACGTACGAGGAAAGGTTAGCACCCTCGTAGCACCCAAAAATTGGTACAAATTGATTATTTAATGTCTTAATGCCAAAATTTGAAAAGATTTTAGATTACGATCCATTTGCTTAAAATTTGAACAGAATCTTATTGAATTCCAAATCCTCTTATTCCGAAGAAATAAAATGTCATACTCAGTGAGTTAGGGTATAACAATTTATATTCTCGAAACAGAACTTATTTCTTGATTTTTAAAACCCGTGAAATAAAGTTTGAAAACGGTATTCGGTTATTTGGGCTTTATGAAAAATTAAAACCCAGTAAGTTAGAGCATAATTTCTCAAAATTCCAGAATACGAAATATTGCCTTTGTTTTTTACAATTCTTACCTGGAGATGATAAAACGTCACATCCAGTGAGTTAGGACGCAACGCCTCAAATTTTCGAGAATAAGTTTTTTATTTAAAAACTTATGCATTTTGATTTAAAAGAGAAAAAGGTACTCGATTTCCGGGATTTAACGAGAAAAATCGAAACCCAGTAAGTTAGGATACGATTTTCTTGAAGTGTCCAAACACGAGCAATGCTTTAGTTTAAAAACCTTTGAATGGAATGATTTTGAAACTTGGACGACATTAAACTCGATTTTCTTTAACAAATAAATCGCAATGGAGTGATAATATACAAAGCAAAGTAGCAATACATACGCAAAAATATTACAATGATGAATCACAAATAATTAATGGTTACAAATTAAGAAATATAATCCATGCAATAACAAACAAGTGAACATCGATACATAGCAAATAGTATGTGTCAATTTAAATAATACACATGTAATAAAACTCGATATAAAATAAAATAATGATGACATGTGAAAGCGTTTTGAATAAATAAATATATAATTTAAAATAAGGTCTTTTAAAGAGACGGATTATATACATAAACCGATTTAAAAGAATATATATATATACGAATATATGCGTGAATGTTTGAAAGAAAGTGTTTACATAAAATAACACGAAATCAAATATATATATAAATAATTTGATATAAATTGTGTATATATATATATATATATATATATATAAAATTTAATGAAAATGGCATATAGAAATAAATAATATTAAGAACCATTCAAAATATAATATTTAATATTAATTTAAAAGGAATAATTAGAAAATAAACAAATAATTGAACAAAATAATTAAAGGACTATATTAAAATCATAGCAAAATTGTAGGGCTCAAGCAATAAATTAAAAGAAATCGAAAAGGACTAGAACGCCAGGCGCATGAATTAAGAGAGACTAAAAGCACAATTTTACCCGAGTTATTAAATGCAAAGCTTAAACAAAGACTAAATTAAAACAAGATAAAAAGGTAAATGCGCAATTAAAATAAAATAGAACTTAATTAGAAAAGAAACAAAATATGGAAAGATTAAAAGGGTAAATAACCCAATTCCATAAAACGCGCGGATCCTTCCCTGAGTCGGGTCACTCGCTCGGGTATCGCCCTTGAACGACGCCGTTTTGGGTTCAAAATGACCCACGCCAAAACGACGTCGCATGGGTTGGCTTTAAATACCAAAAACCCCAAAAGAAAACTTCATTTTAAACATCCTTCTAAAAAAATTTAAACTCTCTCAAAGGGACCTCTGCCCTCCGAGCACCGGCCAAGGTTCGACCGAGTTCCAGTCATCGGGTCGCCGTGCTCCGCCACCGTCCGCCGTCATGCGCGGTGGCCGGAGGCTCAAAAAATGGTCGTTTCGAACTGTTTTAAACGCCCTAAACCCAAATCTACCCTTCAAACACCCAAAACCTCTCAAAAAAAGATCGAAAGAAGTAAAAAAATTTCAGTTTCGGCTCAAAAACACTTCGGTTTTGGCCCCGATCGTTACAAAAGGTAAAAGTTTGTATTTTTATTCTATTCTCAGTGCATGCATGACATTCAAAGTAAAAAAATAGACTAAAAAAACTGAAAATACCTCTGCTTTGGTATGGTTTTTTTGTATTTAAAAATCGTAAAAAAATACAGTGGTTTCTTCGGTCTTTATATAGACGATTCCAAAATAAAATGAAAATACAAAGTTTTTCTCTTTTTTGTTCTTTTTGTTCTGTATTTGCTATTGTCGTGGTCTGATTTGCAGGTACGAAGGCGACATGACATTTGACGTGAGGCGTACGAAGGCTTGCTGGAGGTACGGAGGAGCGTGGTGGCATGCGTGGTGGCGCAGCGCAAAACAGCTTCTGGAACCCTTAGGGTTTCGGTCTGCCAAAATCATTTGGGCCATTCGGGCCGGTTCCGAAATTGGGTTAGGGTTTGTTTAGTGGGTCTGTAAATAGGTTAAGGGTTAGGCTTATTTAGGTCCCCATTTTGGACTTTGATTTTGATTTGTAAATGGACATTTAATTATGGGATTTTATTTATTTATTTGTTTTAATTGGTATGGGCCCGAAAAATAATGGGTTCTTACATCTGGGACATTGGCATCGTAATGATTCGTGTAAGATCCTGTCTGGGACAGTGGCATCGATATTTGATTACATGTAAGACCACGTCTGGGACGTTGGCATTGTATAACTATTCCGAGAACTCTGCGTATCCTATTAGATTCTGAACGGTTCAACAGGCAAATGTGATATATGAACGACTATGTGATTTGTATATCCGTATCAGGTACGCTTGATATGTGCACTAAGTGTGCATGAAAGGTAAGTATCTATATGAACTTACTATGAGGAATATGTGAAATGGAATGATGAGACAATATGTGAAAATATGCTTGAATGAGTTATGTGTGAATGTGTTATTTGAGTTAAAGAGTTTTGGTATTATATGGCTAAGCATATGAGCCAATGAATATGAGATGAATTTGCTATAAGAACTATAAATGACATTATATCAAATTGAATATGTGTATTATATGTTAAGTTTATTTGTATATGGCTTACTAAGCTTTTGAAAGCTTACTCTATGTGTATTTTTCTCTATTTTATAGATCGTCAAAACTACTGAAGGCTCGGGACCGTCGAGGATCGTCATTACACTACACAAACATGTATAGGCTAGTCATATTGGAATAAGTTTGAGTTATGAAAATAGCCATGTGATGTGGCTAGTTTAATATTGATATTATGCATTTGTAAATGTGGTATATGATGTTGATTTTAGTATAATCTCGTGGCTATGAAATGGTCAAGTTTATGGTAAGCATATGAATGCATTATGAGTTAGTATGTTTGATCAAATGAATGGTATGATTAGGAAGGAGATTGGATGTGAATATTGGTTGTTTAGTTTGATTTATCTTTGGATGTTAATTATGCATGAAGTGAATTGGTATGTAGCTAGGAGAGATGACCCTAGTGTGGGTGGCATTTTGACCTTGCAAGTGGTCTGTTTCACCTACACGGTTGCGACACACGGGCGTGCCTAGTGGCCGTGGGTATAAGTCAGTAGCTATCCTAAGTGTACACGGCCATGGCACACGGACGTGCCAGGTAGCCGTGTGAGTAAAGCCGTATCTAGCCTAAGAGTACACGGCCATGGCGCACGGGCGTGCTTGATGGCCGTATGGATAAGTGAGTATACATGCTCTGTTATGGCATGGCCTGGACACACGGTTGTGTTTAGTGACCGTGGGAAACACACGGCCTGGTCACATGGGCGTGTGACCTTGACAGTTTTGAAAGAGTTTTAAATTTTTGAGAATTTTTGTATGTGTTCGGTTTAGTCTTGGCCCTATTCTAAAGTATGACTAAGGTCTCGTTGACCTATATAAGGGGCACTTTAATTGTGATTGATGAATTGTCTTACTAAATGTCTACAAAAGTTTTCGATCTGTCCGGTAACGCCTTTAACCCTATTCTAGTGACGAATACAGGTTAGGGGTGTTACACAAAATCCATAGGAACACACGAGCTTGTTGAGGAGTTTTACATTTCCAAATCAATTGCCAATTAGCAAAAGAATTAACAGAACTATGAGCTAGTAAATTCTTGTAAGTAGCGGCTGAGGAGAAAAGACCATTTGTCGGCCACTTCCAAGATAAACTGTCTGTACCTACATTTAGATTTGGCGGAAGCACAGCTGCAATATGGTTAAGAACACTAACAGGTAAAAACGATGAAATACAAGCCTAATCCCAATTGCCCAAATTATCCTTCATATCACAAACTCTCAAGATTTCATCAAGCACGCCAGTTCCCTTAAATAACTCCTTTAAAGGCCCAATTTGCTTCAGCCAAGGATCATTCCAAAAATTAACCACTTGACCATTGCCTATCAACCAGAACAGGCCAAATTTTCGTGATTGAAATCCAAATAAAAGAACATCCACTTCTAGAAATTGATTGTGGCAAATTCCCGTGAACATTATACTTGTTTCCACAATTTGTCTGGTCTAGCCATAATGTCAAAACTTAATTTAAGAAGGGAAACTCTATTCTGATTTGCTAAGCTCTGAATTCCAAGACCACCCAAGTCTGTTGGCGTGCAACATTCTGACCAGTTCAGTAGTGAAGGTTTCCTTTTCGTCACGTTTTAACCTCAAATAAAATCTCTTGGGAGTTTTTCAATTTTCCCGCACACCGAAATAGGAAGCCTAACTCATAAAGCAACTTGGAATAGCTAAAAGTATTGATTTGGCTAAAGTAATTCTTCCTGCTAAGGAAAGATTTCTTGTTTCCCAACCACTGAGCTTACTTCGAACCTTTTCCACAACGAATTTAAAGGTACCCTCAGTCACTCTTTGATGGAAGATAGGCATGCCAAGATACTTCTCAAGATCATCGACTAGTGAAACTTTCAGATCATTACAAATTGTAGTAACAAGTTGATCAGGGGTGTTTAAAGAAAAAGAAAGTTTCTGTTTTGCTTCTATTAATCTTTTGACCTAATAAACCATAAAACGTGTTGAGAATGCCATTAACATTTGCCACCTCATCCCTATCAGCCTGGCAAATCAGTATTAAATCATCTGCAAAGAACATATGCAAAATTTTTGGCTCACGCCTCGAGAATGGGAAAGAAGTCTATACTCGCCTTTCAACAACACTTTCAATAAGATGACCAAATCATTCTATACACAATATAAACAAGTAAGGAGATATAAGGTTTCCTTGTCGCAGACGTCATGTGGGAAAAATTGATTGGAAACTGAACCATTCCAAAGAACCTGCATAAATGAGGAAGTCACACAGTTTATTATTAAAAGGATAAGAGTGGACAAAAATCTTGCATCTAACATAGTATCTTTCAAGAAATCCCAACATATTCTATCATATGCCTTTTCTAAATCAACTATTAGCACCATCCAACATTTTTGACCTATTTTTCTTTCCATAATATGGATGGCCTCCTAAGCAATGATAATATTATCCAAAATTCTTTCCACTATGAAACTAGTTTGGTTTGGTCTGACAATGGTGGACATGATCAGTCTAAGGCGGTGACCAATAGTCTTTGTTATAATTTTGTACAACACTGTACATAAACTTATTGGACGAAATTGAGATCTGTAATCAAGACCTTGTATTTTCGGAATTAACACAATCAACGTCTTGTTAATAATCGATCAAGACATTGTCCTTTAAAAACCTTCTAAATCAGATTATACACAGACCCACCCACCGTTTCCAATTGGGATTGGTAGTACTTTGCATGAAACTCATCAATTCTAGGCACCTTTAGAGGTGCCATTCTAAAACCTCCTTATGGACTTCTTCCCCAGACATATCCCTTAATAAAACCTCTCGGTCAACAAAAGAGATTGGAGGAAACATACCGTAACAAGGAAAAGAACCTACACTCCTAGAGCCAACAGTATAATGATCCTAAAAAAATTCCACAGCATGTTGCTTTAACCTGTCATTCTCAAAGCACCAACCCTCATCACCAATAATTAACCCCTCGATTCCATTGGTTTTCCTTCTAGCTCTCGTATGACTATGAAAATACTTGTTTCTGTTACCATTTTTCAACCAAACCGATCAAGATTTCTGGAACCCCAGTAGTTCTTCATGTTTAAGAACAACATCAATTTCCTTCCGAATCTCAACTTCTCTAGAGCTCAAATGTGGAGAAGCTCGAAATTCTAAAATTCTCTGAACATAGTTTAGCTCCCTAATAAGTTCCTTCTTCCTAACAAGAATATTCCCATAAACATTTTTACCCCAGACTTGTAACACAAACTTCAAATTCTCTAAACTCGAAAACAGCTCAAGATTCGGATTCTAATTTTTCTAAATAAGGTCCCTGAATTCAGTATGGAGTAGCCAGATAGCTAAAAAATAGTAGGGTCATCGATTACTGTTGGAAAAATTTAGGCTAGACGCAATCAAAATTGGCCGATGATCTGATTTTAATCTGTGCAAATATCTAACGGTATAGTTCAAGGCAGCTGCCTCCCACATGGAATTATAGATAGCACGATCAAGTTTTTGAAAAAGCATGCCATTGTTCCAAGTAAACAGTGGACCTGAAAAACAGATATCTCGGAGACCAAACTTATAGATAAAGTTCTTAAACAACTCACTGTAAGACCCAATTTATGCCCGAGTCCAATTAACTAGTTTATTAAATTAAAACCTAAAAATTAAAACTAAAACCAAATATTAATAAAGTCCACAGTCCTTATTTACAAAGACCAATTGGCCCAAACAATTCAAACCCAATTTTGATCCAGACCTAACAAAACCCATTAACTCCAAATGAGCCCAATGCTAAACCAGCCTGTTAGACCCAATTGCATCAAAAATTTCTAGAAACCCTAGGGGTTTCCAGAATACTCCAGCGCCACAGCCCCCAGCCAGACGTTTGGGTTTCCTTGCCCCATGCGCGTCGCCACATCAGCGGTCCTTCCTGCGCGCACCGTACCTACGCCAGCAAGCATACGGCCTTGTACCTGCACAACATAACAAAAAAGCACAACAGACAGCAAGAAAAATAAAAGGAACGATTGCATTTTTATTTTTTTATTTTTTTATTTTATTAATTTTCGATTTTAGCTTTTAAATGGACGAAAACAAACTATTGTAAGGGGGCTTCTTCACGTTTTGGAATAAAAAAAGAAATATAAAATTCAGCAATATAGCATCAAAAAAAAGGTGTTCCTTTTTTATTGATTTTTTTTCTTCCTTCGTTTTTTCGATTCTGTTCTCAACCGGTGATTCATCTTTCGTTTTCTTTTTTAGTCTATTGCATGCGAATATAAAGAGAAAAGAAAGATCTTACCTTTGTAAGGGAAGCCATCGGACGTCTTCCTTCGTCGCAATCGAAACGAAGAGGTTCTTCGTGGTCGGAAGCATTAAAACTTGGCTGGGTTCGAAGGGTGGCATCCGAAAAGGGCTTGAAACGGCCAGAATCTGCCATTAATCACCGATTACCGTGGCACTTTAGTGGTCAAATTTCTTTTAGGTTTCGGCTGAGAGAGGAAGGGTTAGATTTCGACTAAGAAGAAAATAATAAAGGGGGGCTAGGGTTTTTTTTTCTAAAAGGAGGCTATTGGTTTGGTTTTTTAAAAAAATTGTTGTGTTTATAAGAGGGAATAAACGACGCCGTTTGAAGCCTTCTCCAGTGGCCTCAAAACGGCGTCATATAGAGCGACCCGAATTCATCCGACCCGCCCCGATTGGGATTCACGTGTTTTTTCAAGTTTTGGGCTATTTTCCATTTTGGCCCTTCCTTATTTTATTTTATTTTTAATTAAGTTTTCGTTTATTTGAATTTCACCCAATAATTTTGTGCGGTTTTAATGTTAATCGTTCTTTGAACGCAGCGTTTAATAACTTCAGAAAATTACGATTTAAAATGATTTCTGGAAAATGATTTACTTTTCTGAAAAATGACTTAGTGAAATATTTTCTGGTGTTTGGATGAATCTGTATAAAATATTTTCTTCTGTTGTTTGGCAGATTTCCTGAAAATATTTTCCAGAAAAGTTGTTTTAAATTAAAATATATATATTAAGAATTTATTATCTTTTCATTATTTAATTGAGTTTATTATATATATTAATAAATTTATATTTTAAATTATTTTTACATATATTGTAATGATTTATTTATTTATAAATAAATCAAATTAAATAAATAATAACACTCAAATATTAACTTTCATAAATTCAAAACAACCAAAGCAATAAAATCGAGCTAATATGTCAATTATACAATAGTAATGATCAGTAGTATGGGTTAATTCATATATTTCCACATCGAGCTAATAAGTCAATTATACAAGTACAATGATCAGCAGTACTAATCCTTGTATGTCCTATATTGAGTGGAAATATTATAGGCCTTTATTAACCCATCCAACATTTACACAAGCAAAAAGAACCCAACAATAATAAAGTGCCTATAGCAATATCAACCAACACCAAAATATTGCCTTTACCAAAAACAAAACAGTGGCTATACCAGCACAAACTCTATACTAATACCAACCAAATCCAATATCCAATATCAAACTAACAAAATACCAAAGCTCTTCGCTTGCTTCTAATTTGCAAGCGATTCTTGTGTGCTTATAGGATCTCCACCGGTTTGCGTTTCCTATTTGGTGATTTCAACTTCATCAAGAGCTTGCAGTTGATGTCCGACCTGACTGTGTTGTATTTGATCTCAATCTAGACTAAATATTGTAAAATTATAACGAGGTAAGTAGTTATAAATTAGCAAAAATTACAGCCACAAAGCAGAATATTGCATCCTAAAGAAGGGCAAATTTAAAAACCAAAAAGATGACAGAGAAATTTCATAAAACATTATGCTTAAGAATTGTCTAGCAAGTTCATATTTCATTAAAATACCTGCTCCTCAGGACTTATTCCAACGACACCCATTGCCCTTCTCGTTGCAGTATATCCCTTTCCACTTCCAAATAATGCATTATTTTGAAATGATATGCCTCTTCATGTATCTAACTTTTCCCTCATCTTGAGTTAAAAATAATTATCATTGTCATCATTTGAATTATCATTTTCATATTTTAATCCCAAACCCGAAAAAAATTAAAAATAAAGAAACAAAGAAAGGCATAAAACCCAAACCAGGACAAGTCGGAAAAGGATGAAGCAGTGCTCTTGATCTCAAACAAAGTGAGAAATTGCAAGTGACTCATTAATGGACAAAACACAAACTCACTACTAGATTTAGATCATCACTTTAATGAAAAACAACCTCGATAGTAATCAAAACACCGTAAATGATAATTAATGGTGTTTTTGGTCGAGTAACTAGAGGATGCTCATGTTCTCCAAGAAATTGTTCTTGATCGCAGAATGAAAAAGGCAATTATGTAAACTAAATAGAAATACTGATTGCTAGCGGATGATACATGGTGAAGAATTGACCAAAAATAATGACCAAAAGATTGTGTACTTCTCTCCCAATACAATTATTCGGATTAAAGTAAACACCATCTTAAGTAGACATAAGAGTCGATGTTTTTAATATGCTATACATAGAACAACTCGTTACATGAAACAAAATAAAGAAACAAAGAACGGTTGAAGATACAAAACATCCACCTACAATGATGACCAAAGCAGCAACACATTGATTGCATATGCTACAATGCTTGGATCTAGAAGGTCCGGATCAAAAGAATAATCGATCACGTTTTAGAAAATTAAAAGACACACTAACAAACATGATACCAATACAATGAACTTTGGAAGTTTACAAGTCGAGCATTCTTTCTTTCTACATATGGTATTGTCATACGGATAAGCAGATAGATACCATGAAAATTCTCTGGCGATACATTTTCCGGATCGGAAAAGCTAGTCAAAAGAAAGAGCGAATCACTTCCTAGCTTATCATCATCATATTGACAAAGCTTGAAAAGGATCGCCTAAATATGAACAAAATGCCCTGTTTCTTATATAGAACAAACCTCATCTTTCTCAACAATAGATATGTAAATGAAAATGAAGTGCACTTCTAGATCATGTATTGATACAATTTGAATAAGAAAGCAATTTGTTTCGATAATATTCCAAAGGTTTTGTTATATCTCACGCATGTAGGATAGCAGTGTGTTTTGAAATTTAAATGGAGTTCATTTCGGACTTCGACAAATCTATTAAGTTTATCCCTTTTCATCTAAATTATCGCACGCTTCCGATCAATTGAACCCCATAAATTAAATATCAAAGGACAAAACAGAACTCTCTAAATCATCTTATAATCAAAGTAAGAACCAAGGCTTGGCTTAGTAACTAAAAGAATCATATGGTTTCAATGTTTTAACATCAAATTAAGTGGAACTAAACATCATTAACAAATGTTGCTTCATTTTCAAATAAAACCCACCACTAATTTAGCACAAAAAACAAATGGGTATTCAACGGTATAAAAATACGAATAAAAATGATGGCATACCTTAGCGGTTTTCAAGAACAAGAAGAAACAAAATGATAAAGAAGATAAAGAAGATGACATACCTTAAGCCAAGACCTGCGAAGAGGAAGATTTGAGCGAAACCAAAAAGCGTGTAATTTGCACGAGAGAGAAGATGTAACACCCAAACCCGCCCATGCGTTTATTTGGATTTGGCGTGTCACGGCTTGTACATTGAAAACTTTTGCCTTGTTGGTTTTGTAAGTTAATTAGACATTATTAGAGTAAATAAGTGACATTTTAAAAATAAAATCTTATATTAGTATTATTAAGTATAAATAAACCTTGACATAAAATTTATAAGTTGCATAACATTAGAAGCTTCTTAGTTGAATAAAAACTAGGGGCCTTAAAAAAATCCCAAATAAAAATAAAATAAACTTAAAGAAATCCCGAAATAATTTGTAGAAATAAAACTTGATGGCTCCTCGAGTCCGCCTCGGCTCCCATGTTCACGATCTACTGCTCACCGAAATGTTGGGAAAATAAAGGTTGAGTCACCAAGACTCGATGTGCAAATCCGAGAACACATAAAAAGGCTTGAGGCCCACAAACACATTATGAGCCTTGGCCCGTATACAAGGGTAACAAAATATGCAACATGGCCCATCCCAAACCTATGAGTCCATCCTCTACACACCCCGCATCAACCATCACACCGTGGGATTTCTACAATCAACCCTCCATCCGCTACACACCATATCGATTTGTCGTTTTGTCATAAAGACCGATCACTATGTGACCTATGTGGCAAGCCACCGATCGCTATCGACCTTAATAATATATCGATATGTGTCGTCATCATAAAGACCGATCACTATGTGACCTATGTGGCAAAGCCACCGATCGCTCATGACCGATCCCCTTCAGTAAATCAATCAATCCCATCCCATGCATACATGCAAGAATCGAACATTAAACTATCTAAACAGATCACATATTTTTACATACTTGATACACATAGAGAAGTTTCTATGATTACGCACTGCATCCCTTGTCTACCCTTTCGGGTAATAATGATATTCATACTGACCTCATTTTTCAGCTTTTAGCCCATAACATACATATAATTCAGATTAATTAGTGTGATAGAGATCTACACACCTTTTAAACTTTTAGCCCATATCATACATATAATATAACAAAGCTTATGTGTCAAGAATCTACACACGATTACCGATAAAACGAGGCTTTCTATATCGACGCTATCCTTAGTAAACACAAGCGCTATCTGCCTAAGGTGTTGTTCGAAGCGGTCCACAACCAATTGGCCAATCTCGAGCATGAGACATCGCTTCGTTTCTTAAACTTAGGATTCTTTCTTTTGCCCGATCCATATTTAATTCCATCATAAATCCTTATCGAGTTACTATAATATTTAATCGTTAATCCTCCTTATAAAGTTAAAATCTTGTATATAATGATGAAATCTAATAGAAATCTAGGAAAATCTTCTTACCTTAAAAATCTCAAATTGGAGACTTATGAATTTGGCTTTTAGATCTAGTCGACTAGGCTTCCTTCAAATCCCGACTTGCCGCCCATCATAAACCATTAAACTATTAGCTTTCGCTTTTGCCTTTTCAAAAATCGGGAATAGATTATGAGAACTAATCAAAAATCTACTATTACCTTAACTTAGGAGATTCAGCTAGTACTAGAGAGCGAATTCGACAATGTCAATGGAGGATTTAAATGCCGGAAGTATAGAACAATTTCTCAAATAGGATGAATAAAATAAAAACTATAGAGATTTCGACTTTTTAGAGAAGGAAGAGAATAATGGAGTTTTTGGCTTTTAGAAGAAAGAAGAGAATAATGGAGTTTTCGCTTTTAGAGAAATTGAGAAAGAAATTTGGAGAAAAGAAGCTAAGGAATTTCGGCACAAAAGGAGAGGATTTAATGTCATAAACAAGGAGCTAGCCCCTTATTTATAGGAAATTCGGCAACCCCTTGCCATGTAATAGTGGTTTCTTTACTCTCTCGTTGATGGATTCTTGGCCATCACTCTCTTTGTAGATAAATTCTAACTTTTCTCCTTTTTCTTAATCTACTAGCTCATCTAAAAGGGACTTAATTATCTCTAACTCCTCCCTCCTTTATCAAGATATTATCCACATATTTTAATCATAAAATCCTAGATCTTAGCCTTTATCGCTTATTATCCACATAAAATAAATTCCTAAATAATAGCCTTTATCTGCTTATTATCCACATATTTTAAACATTAAAACCCCTAAATTTTAGCCTTGTTGCCATCCACTCCACCTAATCCTAATGCCCAAAATTTAGCTAACTTAAATTAAAAGAATTGGGCTCCATGAAACTTAAATTTGGGCCCCTTACTCTTTGTGTGTGGCGTCACCTCCTAAGATTGGGCCACAAGCTCACTTTGGTATTTTAAACATAGATACTATATTTTAAACCCTATAATGCCCAAACAGATAATTTTAATCAAGGCATCTGCCTAAGCCTGAGCCCAATTTGGACCCCTAACACTTAAATTAACTTATTCCACATATTCACCCATTAAACGCATAGGCCCAAAAATTTAGGATGTTACAGAAGATATACGATGGACACAGCCAAGAAAAAACGGAAGAGATTATAAAAGATGAAAAAAAGGAAGAAGTAGAAGGAGGAAAGTTACCTGGATGAAGAAGGAGAAGGGATGAAGAACGGAAGGAAGAAGGAGAAAGTAACCTGGTGAGAGTTGAAAAATGTCTTACGGAAATAAAATCGGTAAGACATTTTCCAAAAACTCATACTCATTTTACCCGTGTTTTGAAAACATTTTCCAAATGTAAAATATTTTCAGTCGTCCAAACACCGTAAAAGTAGGAAAACATTTTCTGAAAAATATTTTCTTGCAAACAAATACACCCTTATACGCGTTGTATTTTAGTCTTTAATTTTTTCCTAATATTTTAATGATCCCTTTCAGTTTGTATTTATTTTAATTGAAGCCTTTTATTTTGATTATTTTATTTTGCATTTCTTGTATTCTTTTGAACTTATTTATTATCTATATTTTTGAATTGGTCTTAGTATATCATGTTGAATTATTTTCCTTATACTTTCAGTTGTACATTTTCATTTGTTCAATTATATAGCTGTTTATTTTAAAATTCCCTTTTTATGTATTACTTTATTTTAAAGATTTGTATAATGATTAGTTTAAATACACTTGTATATTATTAATTTATACATACACATATAGTTAATATTAAAGTTATTTTATTTGCATATTATCGATTTTATAATATTTTATATATTTTCTTTAAAATCCATTATGTATATTCTATTGGTTTTATATTAGTATTATGTGTAATTTAATTCTTTCAAAGACTCTATTCTAAATTATATATCTATTCTTTCGAATATCTTTAAAATATTATTATTCTTCTCATACATATATATACATTATTTTATATCAAGTTTTTTATGACATGCATATTATTTAAATTGACACATATTTTTCATGTATAATATTTGCTTATTTATTTTTAAATTTGCTATATTTTATTTTATCCTTAGTTATATTTTCAAATTTTTATTCTTGATTAATAATATTGACATGTTCAAAATAGAAATTGTAAGATTATTGATTGTACATATATTGAATTGTATGTGCATAAATATTTTGCCAACCATTTGTATAAAGATCGTTTTCACCTATTACTATTCTATGCTCGATGTTATATTTTCGTTTCTCATTATCTAGTGATTCAATAAAAATATTTTGAGTCAATTTTAAAATTATTTATTTGAAAGTTTCGAAACGAGGTAATATTTGTGCGTTTGGAAATTCGAAGAAATCGTGCCCAATCGTGCTGGATGTGGTTTTTTGTTTGACCAAATAAACGAATACCCTTTCAAATGTTGTCCGTATTTTCAAAATAATGTAATATTTGTGCGTTTGAAAATTCGAAGAAATTGTGCTCAATCGTGCTGGGTGTGTTTGTTTGTTTGACCAAATAAGCGAATATCCTTTTAAATTTTATATATAATTTCAAAATAAGGTAATATTTATGAGTTTGGAGATTCGAAGAAATCGTGTCCAATCGTGCTGGATGTGATTTTTTGTTTGTCCAAATAAAGAAATACCCTTTCAAAATTTCAATACATGTTCTTGGAGAATTTTGGGGAGGAGCTTGAATTCGAGGACTCAGATTGTCGTGTCCAATCGTGTTGGATGTGATACTCTATTCCTTTGGAATAAGAGAATCTCAATATTCAATCAAGTTATTTAAAATAAAAAAAATAGAATTTCAAAATCATTTCAAATTTTTCAACATTAGGATATCAATTGATCAATTTGGTACCAATTTTGGGCGTTGCGAGGGTGCTAATCCTTCCTCGCATGTAACCGACTCTCGATCCCATTTTATTCTTAAAATTCAGAGACCAAAATTTATTTTATAGGTGACCCGATCACACCTCGAATAAAGAATCGGTGGCGACTCCATCTCCATATTTTTAAAATCCATCCTCGTTTTTCAATTTTCGATAAAAAAATTAGTTTTGACACTCACAACCGAGGCCCCTTCTACTTGCCCCCATTGTCTCTCCGAACCATCCAATATGGAATTAAAATCACCTGCTAGAATCCATGGTTCACAAACATAATAAGCAAAATTATCAAAAGCTTTCCACAATTCACGCCTTTTTTGAGGGCTCCCATAAACTGCAGAACAATGGAAGGCAAAAGAACCTTGAGTAATTCTTATATGGACAACCGGAAGGTGAACCTTAACAATATCAACAGTAATATTATCATTCCAGAGAAGCCAAATTCCCCCCGAGAACCCTAAAACTTCCAATCTAAAAGAGTTCTGAAATCCTAATCTACCAAGAATTCCATCAGCTCTATACCCACTAATGCGTGTTTCAAACAGGCAAAATAAATCCGAAGAAAAATCTCTACTATACTCCCGTACAAAATTATGGAATCTAGGATGACCAACACCTTGACAGTTCCAAAAGCACATTTTTACCTTCATAAAAAAATAAAAAGAGATTGACGAACAGACCCAGAAAAAAAAACAAAACAGATTAGCAATCCGCCTGAGAGACGCCCGTTACCTCCGCATCAGTTCCCTCCATTTCCATAAAAATCCCACCTGACGAACACCCAGTTCAGATTCCTGGTCAATAGTAGAGACAATCCCTTTTATCGCCTCTTCTATTTCCACCAAATTCTGTTGTGAATGTCCATTTGCAGACTTCGTAGGTCGAAGCATTTCGAGGTCCTTCATCTCTGACGGTCGTTGACCAGTATTTTTCTCAGTCAAAAACGCACCACCTTCCTTACGAATACTGCTCGTACTACCTTTCTCCATGACTTGCGTCTGTTTTTTCAACTGAAACTGCTTGACAGCTTTATGTTTAGCTTTATCCAAACCCCTGAAATCTGAATTGATTGAAAGCAAAAAGGTTCTTCAACACCAACCCTACGGCCAATGACCGACCCATCATTAAAACTTTCAGACCTCCGTTCGTTACCTCTATTCACAGTCTTTAGAATATTAGTACTCTTTCTAGGCCCAGATCCAATTGCAACTCCTTTGCGTTTGGTTTTCAACCTGTTCCTCATCTGAGTTGTAGCTAATTTAAGGTTTTTCCCCTTAGCAGAGTTATTCAAAGTTTCTTTGTCTACTGCAGAGTCCCTTACCATGTTTAAGCCAATCTCTTCAGATCCTCCTTGATTCACGCCCAAAACTTCAAATCTGGAACCACTGTTCCCTCCACCTTGATTGTCGTGAATTTTGACCGTTACACTCCTCCCATTGCACCGTTTTTTGATGTTCAACTAACATCCACGGTCCATAATCCCCCTCTTCAATTCACCGGTTTAAATTTTGAGAGACGTTTCTATTCGACACTGCCATCTTGACGGGATTCTCCTCCATCGGCGGTGGGTCACAACCTTTTTGTCATGTGTCAGCCCCATGTCCATACATACCACATTTGAAACAAACATTTGGTAATGATTCGTATTCAACCCTTTGGAGATGACCATTGATCCTAACTTTAGAAATCAAGGGTTTCCTTAAATCTACAGAAATGGCTAATCTAGCGAACCTTCCCCTTGTTGCACTAACAGTATTTTCATCGATCCTAACCATTGAACCAATCTCTTTACCAATGGCTTTAAGAATGCAATACGAATAATTACTTTCGCATAATCCCAGCAATCGAACCCGTACCACTTGGACTCCTACCTCATCCTGATTCATCCAGAAATCGGATGACCAAGGACGGACTGTCAAATATTGCCCAAATATCACCCATGGTCCATTAGTTAACACCTTGGTGTAGCTATCTTCCTCACTAAACCGAACCAGATAATAATCATTCTCCAAATCCATTAATTGGAATGGACTATTTGTTTTCCACAATAGTGTAACCCTATTTAGCAAAGCATTGAATGTTATTTTCCTACCCAATAGCTTAACAATGATTGTTTTTGCCATCTTCTTCTCAATGAAACCATTCACCCAGTCAGAGAACATAATCGATGGTATCCCATCTACCAGTTCAGTTCTTACATCACCGTCTTGAATATCAAAATTATCCGCCATCCGCAACGACTCCTTTGAACCGGGACCACCAATAAAAGAATGCTTATAGCTCATCTTTGGCAATGATTCCTCCGACACCTTCCTACCGTCTCCATCCACTACGAGATCATCTAAGTCAGATGGTAACTCCTGTAACGCCCCAAAATCAGGCCTAAAAGTTTAGGCCAAATTTCGGAAGTGACATTGATCATCGAAGTGATCGTGGGAAATTTTTAGTTTAACAAACCGAAAACATTATAGTATTTAAGTTCCGTAAAAACTCTCAAATATAAAGCCCCGTTATTACAAAAATTTCAATACAAAGAAAACCATTTTTGAAAACCCAAATTAAAATAATACCACATCTCAAACTCTTAAACATATTTCCTTATCGTGACTGTCCGAGACCTCCAGCATGTTGAGTACGAGCTACAGAAAACGGAAGTGTACCTAAAAGGGAAAACACTAAGGGCAGTGTGAGTTCGAAAACGATAGATAAATGAACACCAAAATGTTACAAATAAAGAATAAATAAATAAAACTCAATAGTAATTCAATATACGAATAGTCTTCACAAACAAATTAATGTATCAACACTGAATCACCTCAAACTATAATCAGTTAGTCTCACAATCAAACAGATAGAATGCAGAATGAATGCAACAAGTAAAAAACCCACCCAACTAGTCAAACACCTCTCTGTCTCCCAATCACACCCAAAAAGAGCTAATTAAACTCATCCAACCATGCACACCACATAAGACCTCAAAAGACTCATTCAACCCTACACACCAAGCATGTGGACTAAATCACTCAAATATTAATATACAGCAGAGCTGACATATATGTCGTACTTTCATTGCGATAAACCGTTGTACAAACAAATTGCAATTGAAATTGCCAGAACAAATCAAACTCCTTCTCTTCGCAACCAAACCCAAAAAAATTAATACAAACGTTATAATGCATTCATTTAATTGCCAAAACAAATCAGAAGATTTAAACTATCTTTTATTTTTTTACACTAAAGCATTAATGAAAACTCCACTGTTCGGTGGTGGTACTTTAGCATAGCCACCCGCACTATATATATTAAAAGTTAACGTGAAATTAAGTTAATTAGTGCGTTTGCAAAATTTTGTAAAAAATAAAATCAAATAAATGAAGGAATTTATTAATATATAATTTCATTTGGGTATCCTAAGAACCATTGATTCCTATTACTGACAATTTTTTTTTACATTCACAAATTCACCCTCATGTCTCCAAGTGCTCAACCACATATTAAATCATCCAAAAGAGAATAAAAAATATCTTAATAACTAACAAAGCACTCAACGAAAACCACTATAATATAAGAAAATAAGAGCATAATAAAAATTTAACATTAGCTAAAACAAATCATGAAATGAAATGTTGTAAATAATTCCATTAAAATCTTGGAGTAGTGCTAACACTTAGAACATAAATAGATTTAGTCGTTATTTATGGGTAATTAAAAAAAATGAATTAAGCAAATAAATAACAATTAAAACAATTTAACAACGTATCTATCGAAACTAAACGATTACCCCTACCGTATAATTATAGGAATTAACCAACTTATGAACAACCATACAATTTTACAGTTGACACCAAAACATCAGCGAAAAATAGCCACATGTGTGGTATTTTACGCATTAAAAACAACAACTAAACTCATATATGCAGCATTAAACTCATCCGAAAACAACAAGATGTGCACACATATGCGACATTCACTCGACAAAAACAGCAACAAAATGTGCACACATATGCCGCCTTTACTCTACAAAAACAGCAGCAAAAATTTTGTTACAACGGCAGAGTATTTTCATGAAGAATCAACATGCAATCAGCAGCCCAATTCGGCACAAAATGACAAACAACCACGGCGTATTTAGTGAAAAAAAATTAGTGTACAAACATGGCATGGTAACAGCAGCCACATTAGCGTAAAATGGCAGCAAGATATGACTTTAAGTGCGGTACACAAATATACGATATAACTTTAACAAAGTCCCATTTTGTATAAATTTATATTTTTAATTTTATCGAATGTAATTCATGCAACTCTATATTAAATTAATCCCTAATCACAAATATTTCAGAAACATACAAGATATGTTGAATTTTACGGAAACAAATCTGAAATTTGATTAAAAAAAAAAAGGAGAGTTTCCGAACACACACTTTAAACGCGATAGCAAATACAGAATCGTTTAATTCGCTCCTCCAAACCGATTCAAAAACCCCAATGGAAGCCACTACACACAAACGACTATAACTAAAAATTTGGCACCAACTTCTGAAGTTATGAGATTGAAAACATTGCAAAAGGCAAAATTCCCAAAACGAAAAATTCCCAAAATAAGTTTTATGATCAAAACCCTAAACTTGAGAAAACAAAAATTGAAAAAGAAAAAAAAATAAGAAAGAAAAAGAACCTGAACAAGGAACAAGGAGAGAACGTGGGAGGGAGAGAAACCAAAAAAACGTGCAACACCCCTTTTTCCTTTTTTGGGTTTTTTTTTAATACTCAAAATAAAAATAAATTAACATAGCTAAAATTAATAAATATTTTAACAACTAAAAAAAATCTAAAATAAAAATACATATAAAAATTTAAACTCAAAACCCAGAAATAAACTCACACACAACTAATTACCAAATTAATAGGCTCATTCTAATACTAAAATACGAAAATAAACACAATAAATCAACCTACTCGCTGTCTCTAACCACAAGTTTAAAATTTTTAACTCAAAAATTTGGGGATTACAATTCCGTTCTATGTCTAACCTTTTTCGTAACCCTAACCACGCCTGAATTGGAAATATCAGAATTAGAGCCCGACGTGGAAACCAGAGACATGTTTTAGACCGAAAGTGTTAAATGATTATTTTTATTTTTTTAAATTTTACTTTTTAAAGACTTGGACTGCAAGTACTACGGGATCTTCCACCACTTGGACTCCAAGTAATATTAATTATTAAATATTCTATTTTGGATCTTTGTTTTTGATGTTTTGCCACTGTCGTTCTCTTTCACAAATAACTCTGAATGGACTTTACTTGAGACCCACGTAATTATATATGCTCTTTCCACAGAATAAACAAATAATATGCTTATGTATGCTCTTGCATCAGCAGCCTAATGTACCTTTCTCAAATGATCAGACTCCACACTTGGCTGTATATATAACAGATATTGGTACGCTAGTCTTACCATTCACTTCACTTTTCCTTCTTTCTACTCATATTCCTATGGGTTCCCAAACCCAGCAGCCTCACTTTGTGCTGTTCCCTTCCATGGCCCAAGGCCACTTGATCCCCATGGTAGATATCGGTCGATTGCTAGCGCAGCGTAACGTGATTGTTACTATAGTTACGACACCTCATAATGCAAGCAGAGTCCAGAAAACAATTGATCGAGCTGTTGAATCAGGCCTCGCTATCCGTTTAGTGCAGCTCCGGTTTCCAGGCAAAGAAGCAGGGTTACCAGACGGGGTTGAGAATATAGACATGATATCTTCAATGGAGGACTTGTTCAAATTCTTCACTGCAGCAAACAGTATGGACGAAGCAGTGCAGGAATTATTTGAGAAGCTAACACCACGCCCCATTTGCATTATTTCGGACATGTTTCTGCATTACACCCTCAAAATTGCTACCAAGTTTCAGGTCCCAAGGATATCGTTTCATGGAATTTGCTGCTTCTGTTATCTCTGTGTGCACAATCTAAAGTCCTCCAAGATACTAGACAACATAACATCTGATTATGAATGCATCAAGGTGCCAGGCTTGGCTGAAAAGGTTGAATTTACTAAACCCCAGTTGCCGCTTAACCTTGATGAATCCTGGAAGGACATTTTTGATACAACAACAAAAGCTGACGAAGCATCATATGGGGTTGTCATAAATAGTTTCGAAGAGCTAGAATCACCATACGTGAAAGAGTACAGGAAGATAACAAAAGCTTGGTGCATTGGTCCAGTTTCTCTGAGCCACAAAAATGAGTTGGATAAGGCTGAAAGAGGTAAGAAGGCTTCAATCAATGAGCAGCAGTGTTTGAAGTGGCTTGATTCTCAGGAACCCAACTCTGTAATTTATGCTTGTCTTGGAAGCATAAGCACTATGAAATCTCCCGAACTGATAGAGTTGGGTTTGGGGTTGGAGGCCTCGAACAAGCCATTCATTTGGATCTTAAGAGGAAATAACGACGCATCGAACCAGGTGATGAAGTGGATTGAAGAGGATGGATTTGAGGAAAGAATAAAAGGAAGAGGATTTGTAGTTGTGGGATGGGCTCCCCAAGTGCTCATTTTATCACATCCTGCATTAGGTGGGTTCCTAACTCATTGTGGATGGAATTCAACAATCGAAGGCATTTCTGCTGGCGTTCCATTATTAACATTGCCACTTTTTGCAGACCAGTTTACCAATGAGAGACTTGTAGTACAAATACTAAAAATCGGAGTGAGCGTTGGGGCCAATGAACCTACGGCCTGGGGAGTTGAAAAATCCGGGTTCATGTTGAAGAAAGAACATGTTAAAAACGCAATAGACCAATTGATGAATGAAGGAAATGAAAGCATAGAGAGAAGAAAACGAGCAAAAGAGTTTGGAGAGAAGGCAAATAAAGCTGTTGAAGTAGGTGGATCTTCTTATCTTAATACGACACTATTAATCCAAGATATAATCCAACAATCTTCAAAGATAGGTGTGGATATGATTCCAACCTCACATCGCCATGAGAACTAAGGAGATGTAATAAGAGCGAGGCTCTATCTAATAAGAAAACCGAGATAACGTCATAGAGTGATTTATTTGGTTGATGTAGGTATTTTTTTTTTTTTTATGTGTTTCGTATTATTATCATTTTGTGTCTTGCATAAAAAACCACCTTTTGGTTTAATGAAATAATTACGGTTTTTCAATTGCCATTACTTAACAGCTTTGATTTATTTTTTCCATTTTTTTTCTCCTTTCCTAAATTGATGGTCGACTCTCAATCATCGAACTCCTCATGATCCCAAACCCCAAATGGTAGGCATATTCATAGTGCCATAGTTTCCAACTGAACGTACTTTGCAAATGTGAAGATCAGCTTCTCCGTAGTGTCATAGTTGCCACCATTTCCCTTGAGATTCTTCTGTTAGAACTATAACACATTAATATAAACATAATAAATCATGATTTGTCATGTTAGATCGTTAATAATAAAAACGAGATGCAGATACACATATGAATCCATCGATATGTTGATATCTTTGAATCCTGTAGTTTCGATCTTCCAAATTAATATACAAAAAGGTCACTCTTTTTTTCTAAATATGGGATGTCAGAAAAGTTATGTATATGTAATTTGGAGACCATAACACTAATATAAATTTTTTATACATTCACCGCATCATTAATTAGAAATTAGTTACTAGACTATCTACACATATTTGACCAATACTTCATTTCATTTAATAACTGGATCCCAATAAGCCTTAACTGTAACAGCTCGATTGCCAATGATGTCGTAAAAGACGATTTCAAAATCTCATTTTCATTAATTGGGTCCGCAAATATTAAATATGAATATTTACGTAGTTGGTATAAAAGAATATTAATGTTTGATCCTTCAATTTTTTCTATTAATTGCTTAATTAGGGTACATGAACTAAATTGTAAAAGGCTTATCGCTATAAATTTTTAATTGATCAAAGACTTAGGGACTTATATTACGATTAGTCAAAGGTCCAAAATGGTAAATAAACAATTTTATAATATGTAATAGTGGATGGTCATGTGAACTTCCACTAATTTTTATTAATGGTGATTAAGTTTAATTAATTAAGGTTTAATTAAATATTTAATTAAAGTATATAAGGCAAATTTTAGTGGGGTTTTTTTATTTTTTTCATTTCACCTAACTGGACATGCTTTTAAAACCTAAGAACAACCATTTTTCAAGCTCAAGCTATTCGGTCCTTAATTGATAAAAAATTGGATCAAACCGAATATAAATGGGGAAAAGTCAAAATTGTCAATTAGTCCCTAGATATTCAACTGTTTGTTGTTTAGATCAAACAAGTTTATATGATATTTATTTATATAGGTTGTTGTGTATTTGATTTGTAATTATATATGTGTTTGGTTGTGAATTGATTCAAAATGTAAGATTTGGACTAAATTGAAAAGTGATGATTATATGTGAAATTGATGCATGTGTGAACTTAGTAAATGTTAGGATACGATTGGCATGCCAATAGGGTTTTGTGCTCACTTGTAAGAGATTAATTACAGATGTTACTGAGATTAAATATTTGTTGCAGATACTTAAATACATATGAAAAATGTTTAGCTCAGACGAGTAACTTGATATCGTTTTAAAGGTTTAGCCCGAACGGGTAACCTAACACAAATATATTCAACTCGGACGGACAACTGGTGTGATATAGATACCTATGTATCCGAGTTCGTTTTTTAGGGTTCATCAAGCAAAATACTTTATATGAAACGAGAACTGGAAATGAGATTAAATGAATTTGAAGTTCAAATGAATGAATATTGAATGAATTAAGTATAATGTCTTTGATCATGTGTGTGAGCATATTACTGTTGAATTGAATGAGTTGTGTTACATTCCAAAAATTGGATTAGAAGATATGGGGTTAGTAAAATTGAGAGTGATCACGTTCTGTTAAGGCTATGAAAATTATGTTAAGTGTGTTAATCTGGTTTAGTAGATAGGTGTTGCGCTTATGTGTGTGAGGTTCTAGGTTTGAATCTTTTGTTTTAAATTTTTGTTATTTATGCCTTTATTTCTATTTCTGATCCTCTAGCATAAACAATATTTTTGTTCAATTGATGAGAAGAATGAGTTTGTTCAATGATAAGGTGTTAGTTTACTTTTTACTTTTGTGTTTGAATCCTCACAAATGTAAACTCCTTAAAATTTAGTTAGTTAGAAATGGGATAAGATTTGAATTCTTTTGATTATAAATAAGTTTTAATTATCTCAATGCCTTTTATATTTTTTATTATATTACTAATTGATGTTAGAATAATATTTTTATTATTAAAAATTAAAATTATTTTAATAAATCTTGAACTGCACTTTGTATTCAAGTTAAAAACACTTTTACAATAATTTATATTATTAAATGTTGAGTTATACTTCACTTATATTGCAAGATTTTCTTTCAAATAATAGTTAAAAGTTGTCAAAAATTCAATTGTCATTATTATTTTAGGCTAAAATTATGGGTTGAATTATTATTATTATTATTATTATTATTATTATTATTATTATTATTATTATTATTTACTTTAAAAATAATATATTTAAATTATATTCAATAATTTGAATAAGATTATGTCCCGTAAAAACAAATTATCTAATGAATTAAAAAAAAAGGAAACACTTGAAATTATGTGATAATACAGGGAAGCGTTTGGTTATTTTAATATTGTCTAAATAAATTTCTTTCTGTCTATCCTGTTAAAAAAATTTAAAAAACTCTAGTTTCACAAATTTTTAGCACATGAAACCCCATAGGAACAAAACCAAAGTTGAGTTGATGGATTGCACATTGTAAGCCTTGGCAGTAACACGGTTAAAGCTCCATGAAATTGAAAGATGTCATTGCCATGAGCTATGAGCTTTTATCAGAAACTTTTTCTTTCCAAGTACCCTCTTAGAAAACAGGCCATGCAAGGACTCTAAAAGAAATGAGATTTTGAGTACTGAGTTCATGGCTTTGCAGCTCAGCTGCATCATGAAAATGCAAGAGTTTTGTCCAGATCCATTAACCCTCCTCATCTTCTTGTCCCTTCACCCTTCTTTAGAGGTTTCCGACGTCTTCATTGCCTTGCCTACTTTAATTTCTCAACTACTCTTCTTTTTTTATTCATCCTATTCTTCTTCATCGTCGTCTTCTTCATCGTCGTCTTCTTCTTCTCCTTCTGGTCCTCCGCCATTAGTTAAGTATTCTAGAGCGGTTACCACATCACTCATCGCTGGCCGAGCGGCTGCATCGTCTTGCAGACACACTGCTGCAACTGCAAGTGCTTGGTGGAGTCCCTTACTGGGATAATTCCCTTCTAACAATGGATCAGCCATTAATTGGAAATTCCTTCTATCTTTGAACAAAGGTGTTGCCTGCATAAAGGGATACTCAGATGTTAGAGATGTATTAAGTGACTGTTTCATGATTGTTTAGAACAAATAGAACATTGCAGACTTGCCCAATTGACAAGATTTTGTTCTTCTGTTGGTCTTGAATTGTCTATTACTCTTCTTCCCGTGATCATTTCCAGAAACACAACTCCGAAACTGTAAACATCGGATTTCGCAGTCAATTGGCCTGTAAGTGCATACTCGGGTGCACAATAGCCATAGGTTCCCATAACCCTGGTGGAAACATGCGACTTATCTCCAGTTGGACCAATCTTTGCAAGCCCAAAATCCGAGAGCTTTGGATTGAAATCTTGGTCCAACAATATGTTTGATGCTTTAAAGTCACGGTATATCACAGGGGGGTCAGCTGTTTCATGCAAGTATTCAAGGCCTTTAGCCGCACCTATTGCAACTTGTATCCTGGTATTCCAGTCCAATGGCTTCTTGTCTGGGGGTATATCTGAAGGGCATAATTACAAACAACTGAATATGTTCACCAAAACAAAATCCCATTTTACAAATGGAAATTCTACAACACTTCAAATATCTGTATCATTCAAAGAACAAATGATGAAAAAAAATGCCTTTTTTTCACTTCAAAAACTTCTAAAAGACAACTTAGATGTTAAAAGCATACCTAGAAGGTGACTGTCCAAGGAGCCATTAGCCATGTATTCATAGACCAAAATCCTTTGATCCCCATCGGCACAATATCCAACCAAAGTTACAAGGTTAGGATGGTTAAGTAAACTCAACATCAAGACCTCAACCAAGAATTCCCTGTTTCCTTGATATCCGTTCCTGTCAAGTTGCTTGATAGCAACAATTTGCTATAATGGAGCAACAATATGAAAATTACTCACTATATGTGAATATCATACGTACTGTAAATGAATGCAGATAAAATATGTTAAAATTTTACCTGATTTGGTTCAACCTGCCCTTTGTAGACCCTCCCAAAACCCCCTTCACCAAGCTGATTCTCCGGGTTGAAGTTGTTAGTGGCAGTGCATAGGTCACGGTAATTAAAAGTCTTTGCAGTGATATTGCTTTTACCCCTTTTCAGTATTTCATCACTTATGTATCTCTTTCTGCTTGCATCTGCCAAAATAAGAAATTTTGTTTTAACATCAATCAATCAACCACCTTTAGGCCCTATCTTTCAACTATGTTACTCCTCGTGTGTGAGTATCTAACACCAATATGTATATGATACGGATATTTCTTTATATATTTAGAAGATTATATTTCCATACTCATATCCTAAATGTATTCGAATCAAAGAGGTTTAATGAACAGAGATGAGCATAGCTTGGCAATGGCAACAATTAATATCTACTCCAAATACCCATTTCATCAGTAGAAAATTGAACCACACCATACATCCCATTCATGAATTGAATTTGAGAAGAACAGGGTCAACAACTATAAACATGATGCTGATGACAAAATAGAGAAATTATGCAAATTCTCAAATAAAGTCATGGTTTGTTTAAAGATTGAAATGCAGGATGAAAATTGTACCACTCTTGAAAGAAATATTGGCGAATGAAGGCATAGGCACAGTTTTGGCTTCATTGGTACCGCTCTTCTCCAATGATGCCGACCTTTTGCTGTTTATTTTCTCTTCTGACATACAACACGAAAAGCAATTCATTGTTTGGTCTTCCCAGCTATGATATTAATAACAAAATGATTTTCCCGGAAAACCCAACTTTGTAAAATGTTGGAGAAAGGTGAAAAGGTGTGTTCACAACAACAAATTCTTTAAATAAAATTTATAAGATAATCCAAGTAGGAAGAAAATTCACAGCTGAGCTGTGAATTTTCTTAAATTTTCTCAGGACCTTCAAGAGATCACGCGGAATTGTTTTCTCATAACATTTGTTTTGCCTTCTGTTACTTTCCCAAATCCATTAACCCCATATTTGCCAAAAATGGGTTCGATTTTCTAAACATAGAAGCTAACAAACAGCAGAAAATTTCTTAAAAACCATTCTGGTTTTCTATTATCAGCTGTTCTAGTATAACCTCATCCAATATTTACAGAGTTTTTTTTGAAAGAAATGCATTGATAAATGGTGTTATATACCTTTCAAGATTGTTTTAATACATAATTATTTTTATTCTTTTCTATAATATGTTTTATTTAATAGCTATAAAAGGAAAATTGGGTGGGAAATTGGTTTTAATACATGAAATTGAATGAACCAATGAAGGCAGATGGTAAGTTGAGTGGCAAAGAGAAATTTTATTTAGGCTCGAAATTATATTATATTTTTATAGTAAAAGTATAATTTTATTATTTTAATGATTTATATCTTTATAATTTTTAATAATTAAATTAAATTTTTATTATTATTAATTTAAAATTTTATAAATAATAAAAGAATCTAAATAAAAAATTTTTCATTGGGGGTGGAGTCCATGCCAACCTCCCTGGCTCCGCCCTTAATTAAGTTCTATATAATGTAATTTAGTGATAAGAGCTGAGAGATGCTTTAAATTATATATTAGATAAATATATGTACTTTATTTTAACTTGAATCGCTAATTTTAATGAATTTAAAGTTTAAGGACTTAATGGTGAAAATAAAAAATTCATGGTTAATGTTGTGATTTAGTGAAAGTTAGGGGACGTATGGAACCTTAAGAATAGTTGAGAATTATGATATTTTATTCTTATTGGTTAAATTATAATATTTAAATTTATGGGCTAAATAGTAAAAAGTTAAAATGTTAGGGACAATTTTATAATTTCACATTAATAAGAATTATAGGTTTGAATTGGATAATTGTAGTCAATTGAAATATTTAATTGAGTTAAATTATTATTTAGATCAAGAAAAGAATCAACCGGACTTGAATCGAGGAAAAGCGGAAGTCTCGGATTAGATATCAACTTTTGTTGATACAACCGTTGTGGTCGAGGTAAGTTCATATGAATTTTATGCTTATTAAATGTTATTTTGGTTGATTAATCATTAATGTTATGTTGTTTATAATTGATTTGATAATAAATCGATATTTGAATACTTGATGGCAAAAGTCTCGTTTGAACCTAAAGAATGTTTAGGATACAAATGACATGTCATTAGGGGTTATACGTTTCGGGCGCTGGTCTTGGATGTCTTACCGATGGCTGAGGTCATGCATTTGTTGCGAATTCTCCACAGCTCGTGTGAGCATTATCATGTAGCTAACATCCCGACCCATAACTTGTGTGAGCATGCCCATTTCACAACTCATGTGAGCATTATTAAAAAGGTTATGGTTTTATGGAAAAGTGTTCCCGAGTATCCGATGTTATTCTATACTGTTCAACGGGTAAGTAAATGAATGGAAAAGCTTATATATGGAATTATGGATAACGACGATCGTACGAAACAGTAAGGTGAGCTTTAATAATGCATGGAAAAAGAGCACTAATCACATATGTAATGCAATATGAGTAATTTATAAACAATTCATGTTGTATACCATATTCATAGAGGATGTATTGCTAATCTATATACTAATGATGTGAATTGTGGTGTTAGGAAAGGCAAGTGTTATATGATTTAATGAGTATAAATGTATGATTTAATGTTAATGAACAGTAAGTTTAAGTTTCTTTAAACGAACTTACTAAGCATTATATGCTTACGTAGTCATTGTTCCTCTGTTTTGTAGATCATCAGAAAGTTCATTCAGTTGGAATCTTGTCAGAGCCCTATCACACTCTTTGTCGATCATTTTGGTAGTTTTGAACATTTTGGCTGACATGTATAAGGCTCATATGTGATAGGTGTCATGAATATGTTACTTAGTCCACTCGGTTTGGTCATATCTTTTGGCAATTACGTATTGGGGAGGACTTGTAAAGCTTTGTAAATAAGTTTCTTGATAAACCATAATATGAACATATTTTAATCCCGCATTTAACATACTTTTGGATGATTTATCCCCTTTATTGTGGAATTTGGTGCTCTTAATCCTTTGTTTTCATGTTTTATACTCAGGAGAGCACTGGAGGATGAAAACAACGAGAAACGGGCCGAAAACGGAGAAAATGAGCCAAAGTACGAAATACGCACGGCCTGGGCCCGAAACATACGACCGTGCCTACTTAGCAGATCCGACCACGGCCTGGCCTCGAATCACACGGCCGTGGCACACGGGCGTGTCCCTGTCGTAGTAAAGAAGAGTTTCATTGGGATTAGGGTACTTAGAGGCAAAGAAAGATATTCCAAAAGCCTATATAAAGACCCTAGAGGCCAACCTTCAGGAGGTGGTCAGCTAGGTCAAAGAGCCAAGCCAGAGGGGCAGAATTGTGGGATTTACTCGAAGAAAACCAGGTGATTTATCTCAAGAAGTCAGAATCATACTTAAGAATGAGGATCTCTCCTTCAATTCCTTCAGGGGGTTTTAGGGTTTTCTTTATGTTTTGTTTTATATTTTCTTCTGAGATGTATTCTTTTATAATTATGAACTAAACCCCTCAAATACCTGAGGGGGATGAAACCTAAGATGGATCTTGTTATTGTTTTCTAAGCTGTATGATAAATACTTGATTTGTTCTTAACTATGTGTTCTTAATTCTTGTTTTGATATTTTAGGATATTGATTCAAGCGTTTATGCTCTTAGGCAGAGGAGGAATAGACCCTGTCTAAGAGTAGATCTAGCATAGTTAAGCGGAGTTGATCGCAACCCTAGAGATAGGAAAACGAAAATCTGCCGAATTAGGGTCAAACCTAATATGGGAGTCCATAGATCGAGTTAATGCAATTCTAGGGGTTTTAATTAGAAAGAGATTTCAATTAACCAACCTAGGGTTCGACGTTAGTAGCCTCGAGAGAGGTATTAATATAAATTAGGGAATCCTACGGATCAAGTCAAGTGAATAAATTGTCTGGTTCAGAGTTAGATAACAAGTGAAGTCTAGGGTGATTCTTCCTTGGGTATTGTCTTAATCAATTGGTTTTTTCCTCAAGTATTTTCCCCAATTCCTTCTGTGTGTCTTAGCATCTTTAGCTTAGTATTTAGTTAGTTTTAGATTAGATAACAATTCCCTTAATTCTTTGGCTAGATAATAAAAAAGAGAGTTAGTATTAGTACTTTTGGCTCCTTTGGGTTCGACAATCCGGTCTTGCCACTAAACTGTACTACTGTTTGACAGGTGCGCTTGCCTCAATCGTTGTCATAGTTAGTTTCTAGGCTCGATCATTCTTTATATAATTTTTAAGACTTTGACACACGATCAAGTTTTTGGCGCCGTTGCCGGGGAACTGAAATATCAAGAACGCTCAATTTTTATTACTTTAGCCATATTTTATTTTTTCAATTAAATTATATTTTTACTTTTCTAATTTTCTTTTTCTTTTTATCTGTTCCTAGCAGGTACCTCTAGTTTATGACTAGAAGGAACCCGATAGGACCCTTAAATTACGACAGTGATATTGAAGGAACTGCTCGCAGAAATCGTAGAGAAATAAGGCGAAGTTTAAACTACATAGAAGAAGAGCAAAAAGACGAAATTAATACTACCGAAGGGATGGCTGAGAATAATCCGCTACCTCAGGAGGTGGCCGAAAATCATGCTCCTCGTACTATGTATGATTATGCTAAACCTAATTTAACAGGAGCTGAATCGAGTATTGTTAGGCCTGCTATAGCTGCTAATAATTTCAAACTGAAACCTAACACTATACAAATGATTTAACAATTTGTTCAATTTGATGGTTTGCAGGACGAAGACCCAAATACTCATTTAGTAAATTTTCTAGAATTCTGTGATACCTTCAAAATAAATGGTGTTTCTGATGATGCCATTCGTCTTCGATTATTCCCCTTTTCTTTGAGGAATAAAGCCAAACAGTGATTGAATTCTCTTCCACGAGGATCAATCACTATATGGGATCAAATGACCGAAAAATTTTTGTTAAAATATTTTCCACTGGCCAAAACAGCCAAGTTAAGGAATGATATCTCTTCTTTTATACAGATGGATCTAGAAACACTATACGATGCATGGGAAAGATACAAAGATCTATTGAGAAGGTGCCCACACCATGGATTACCCTTGTGGCTACAGGTCTAAACTTTTTACAACGGTGTGAACCCTTCAACGAGACAACTGATTGAGTCAGCAGCTGGTAGAACCCTGACTAACAAAACTCCTGAGGGAGCCTATGAGTTTATAGAGGAGATGTCACTGAACAACTATCAGTGGCAAGTTACAAGGACAAGTCCAACAAAAACAGCCGGAGTTTTCAACCTCGACGCAGTCACCATGCTATCAAATCAGGTAGAGATGTTAAATAAGAAGATTGATGGTTTGTGTGGTTCCTTGCAGGTACACCCAGTAATGCAATGTGATTCAAACCTAGGAGGTGTTGCAAATCATGAGTACCCACCCTACAATCCTGGCATGGAAAGCGAATAGATAAACTATACGGGTAACAATTTTAAATTTCAAAATAACCCTTATAGTAATACTTATAATCCAGGTTAGAGGAACCACCCCAATTTCTCATAGGATGGTCAAAGAAATCAAAGACAATAGCCCTACCTACAGGAAAAGAAACTGAACCTTGAGGAGATGCTGACAAAATTCATAGCGGTGTTAGAAACATGTTTCCACAACACCGAAACAACACTTAAAAATAACAAGCATTGATTCAAGGGATCGAGAACTAGTTAGGGCAACTCACTAAGTTGATCTCTGAACGACCACAAGGTAGCTTTCCAAGCAACACGGAGACTAACCCAAAGGAGCAACTTCAAGCCGTAACAGCTCATGATAGTGAAGGGTTAGTGGAATCTGAATCTGACCCAATGCAAGATCCTATGGTAAGTGAAGGTAAGGTTGAGGTAAACCAAGAAAAACTAAAACTTGTAATTAAAGGATACCAACCTCGAATACCATACCCCAATGCGATGAAGAAAGACAATATAGATGATCAGTTCGGTAAGTTTTTTAAACTTTTAAAGAAATTACATATTAACAAACAAGCAAAAGTTAGATGAGGAATCATATGTGAAACTAAACGTAGTGTGCTCAGCAATGTTGCAAAACAAACTAACACGAAAATTAAAAGATCCAGGGAGTTTTACAATTCCATGTTTAATTGGTAGTTTAACTATTAATAACACGTTAGTTGATTTAGGGGCAAGCATAAATGTCATGCCTTATAAAATGTTTAAACAGTTAGGTCTAGGGAAACCCAAACAAACTAGGATGAGTATTCAATTAGCTGATAAGACTATTAGAATTCCTAGGGGTATAATAGAAGATGTACTAGTTAAAATTGACAGATTTATATTCCTAGTAGACTTTGTTGTTTTAGACATGGATGAGGACAATAGTATCCCCTTAATTTTAGGAAGACCCTTTTTTAACAACTGCCAAAGCTAAAATTGGCGTTGGTACAGGTGAACTCACACTTCGTATAGGTGACAAATCAAGTCTTCAAGCTCTCGACTCAGCTAGGACATCGAGTGATAAAGGTGAGAATGTAAATTCTATTGATAGTTATTTGGTTCATCTTTCTTTATAGGAAGCACCATGAAATCACATAACTGAGGCAGATCTTAGACCTCGTACAGATAAAGAAGAAATTTATGAGGAACGAAGGCTTTAGATTGATGAACTAGACGAGTGGAAAGAGCATTTCAAAGAGAAATCAAAACCACACGAAGTGAAACCGAATGAACCCCCAGACGAGCTTACAGGAACATCAAATCACTTCAAAATTGGATATCAGGTACTGTTAGAAAAAACAGACCCTCGAATAGCCATATCAAACCTGAATATAAACGAAGAAATTCCTTTTAAAGTAATCAATGTTTTCCCTTACGAAACAGTCAAGGTAAGTAATTCTACATTCGGTACTTTTAAAGTAAACGCTACTCGACTCAAACTATATAATGATAGCATGAGAAAGGATTTTTCACTCCTCAAACCACCATGAATGTGCAAATGAGACGTAATTCTAGCTTAAGACTTTAAACGAGCGCTTCTCAGGAGGCAACTCGAGCACTAACCCCATTTATTTTTATCCTTTTTCTTTTAGCACCTAACTACAAACTAACCAAGTTAATGAAGTACAGATTTTCGCACCACACGGCCTTGCACACGATCGTGGCCGTGGCCGTTTAGATACTACGAATTTCTGTACTGGCATGACAGAGATAGTACGAAACAAGATGAAAAATATCTTCAAGCCACGAGCTCGAGCTAAACACCACGGCCGTGCGACACGGTAGTGGCAATAACTATTTTATCAACATGGGCGTGGTGACCTAAATAACAGGCGTGGGAGAAACGAATGAACTACCGCACGGTCGTTGTAACAGACCGAATTTGACCCTAATCGGAACGGTGGTTTCGGGACCACGAATCCGAGTCCGAGAAAAATTTTAATATTTTATTTTGTGCTTATTATGTGTGAATTAAAAAGGTGTGAAAGTTTCGTAGAGAAATTTTATTGTTTAAGTGCTCAATTTGATAAAAAGGACTTGATCGCATAAAGAGTAAAAGTGGCAAGCTAAAGTAAAATGTACCTTTTTTATTGTGGCTTTTTAAGTGGATGTCCTACAAGGACAATTAGTCCATTTCTTTAATAGTGGACGGCAATGATATAAAATAGTTAGTAGGATAGATTTAAAAATTTTATTTTATTTGATAAAATAAGGTATTATGAAATAATATAATAATAATGTTATATCATTAAAATATAAGAAAACAAATATCATCATCTTTACTTTGTTATCACCGAAAATAAAAGAAGAAAAGAAGGATTCAAGCTCTCCATCATTCGGCCTTCTTGCATGTTCTAATAAGGTTAGAGATTTAGCTTAATTTTTATAAATTTTAACATTTTTGAAGTGGTTAACATGTATAGTTACTAGCCCATGTTCGAATTTTGATTTTGGTGGTATGTTTTAAGTGTTGCCATGGATGAATTCTTGAGGTTTATGATGCTTGATGATGTTAGATGATAGATAGGTTAAAAATTAGTATATTATGTGTTGGAAGTTTTGGTGAATTTGTGTTTTTAGGGCCAAATTGTAAAATTAAAAATTTAGAGGGGCTTAATTGCAAAATAAATGAAAGATATGGACTTGTATAGTCCTCATATATATTCGGCCCTTAAGGAGTATGGGGAAATTTGGCAAATAGGACTAAATTACAAAGTTGTGAAATACTAGGGGTAAAATAGTAATTTGCCCATTTATGCGCTTAGGGACTAAATTGAGATAAATTGTGCTTGAATGAGCTAAATTTAATGTGTTTTAGATCAAGAGCAAAGAAAAACGGAGTTAGATCGGGGAAAGACGAAGGTTCTCGAATAGTCGATTCGCACGGCCTATCGACAACCGAGGTAAGTCCTGTGAAATTTGTTAAAGAATTATTCATGAACTTATTAAATGATAATGTTTGATAAATTTCAGTATATAATCATGTTATAGCCGAATGTATATATGTATATTAGATTGATCTCATAAATTGATAATGTGATATGAATAAGTGTATCAATGCGAATTGTGGGATTGTACGATGAAGTAATGATTAATTTGTTTAAGGTGAATAAGTTTAGTTGAATTGGATATGTAATATAGATATGAAGTGTGTGTGGAATGATTGATCACATTGATATATTCGGGCTTAGTGCCTAGCGTGCCTTGTCTTGGTGATATATTCGGCTTAGTGCCTAGCGTGCTTTGTGCTTGGTGATTCATTTGGGCTTAGTGCCTAGCGTGCCTTGTGCCGGTGATATATTCGGCTTAGTGCCTAGCGTGCTTTGTGCTTGGTGATTCATTTCGGCTTTAATGCCTAGCGTGCTTCGTGCGGTGTTGTTTATCGGGCTTTAATGCCTCAGCGTGCTTTGTGCTTTGATTCATTTCGGCTTTAATGCCTAGCGTGCTTCGCTTAGTGTTTAAATCTCAGACCTTTGGTCTAGTAGTTTTATATCAATGGTTTTAATATGAGCTTATGCTTATGAATGAAATGGTCTAGTTATGATGGTATTTGAACAAGCTAAGGTTTATCACTGTAGTGTTCGACTAAAAGTCATGTATCGAATCAAGTTTATGATATAAGTGATGCTTCTTGAATAATCAAGTTGATAGAAAGGTGTTTATATATATATTTGTTTGGTACTTAAGATATGTGATTAGAAAAGATATTGAGTTGGTATGATTACTTGCTTACTTAAGTTTATTATATTGATATGAGAAATTTTACCTATATAAGTTCGGCCATGAGCTATACTATACATATAGATAAATGTATATATTCAATTATGAACCCTTATTTTAAATGTGTATAGAAAGTATTATTCGGTTGAAGTGAAAATATATATGTATTGATTAGCAATCCGGGCACCATTGCTAAGTTTTATATTTTGAGTGTATGTTGAATATTATTCGCTAGATGTGAACTCTGATAATCGGCCATGGTAGTTTATATGTGTTTTGTCAGTTCATAAATTGTTAATAATGCTATTCTATTCAATCTAATTGAATACCTAGTTGAGCTATAAAGCTGCTTAATACTTACTAAGCCAATGAGCTTACTCTGTTTATGTTTGTGCTCTATTTTATGGATCTATAATTCAACTACTGGCTCAGGGGATCATCAAGACAGTCAACCACACTATCACTCTCTTCGGTATAGTTATGTTTTGTAAACTTTTAATCAAAGGCATGTATAGGCTTCGTTTTGATAAATAATGAATGATGTCGGATTGTAAATATAAATATAGCCTTGCGAATAAGGCTGTTGCTTTTGGTTAAGTTTGGGTTTCATATTTGATATGGTAGCTTGCATTAAAATACCAGTAGATATGTGCATGCAGTCATGATTTAAATCATACATGGGAAACGATCATATGTTATATCGTGAAGGTTTAGTTCATATTATGTTATGGATGAAATACTCATGTCCTAAATTATATATGGGATTTGTTTCTGGTATAAATATATATATGTATGGTTAAGGTATAGAGTTTAAATAAATTGAGTAAGGAAGTTATAAACTAGTCAATCATATTTTTGTTGTGAAACAGTTTTTAGTTACAGCAGTGATGTGATTTTGAAAAATCACCAAAAATAGGAGAAATTGAATTAGAAAGTGAATAAGACATAGAATTAAAGTTTATTGTGTCTATTTTGATATGAAAGAAACAAGTTAGGCAAATGAATTATATATTATGAGATATTTAAGTTTTAGTGAGACTTGTCCTGAATGAATTCGTGAGTCCCTGTTCTGTCTTAGAAAAATTGTTAAAAATTATACAAAAATAATTATGGAGTATAGTTTATATGTTTAGAATACTTAATGAGTCTATTTTTGATTTGAATAAACAAGGACATTATTGAAATTTTGTGCAATGAGATAACTGAGTTTTTGTAAAGATAGGTCAGAATTATCAAACAGTGAAATATGGGTAACTTTGATGAATAAACTGTACTAATTGGCCACATGAAAAATTCTGGAAAAATTATGGTAAAAAGTTATATGAGTCTAGTTTCGAGAAAAATTTACGGATCTAAATTTTGAGTTTTGTAACTCGAGTTATGGTCAATTTAGCCAGCCTGACGCAGTTGGACAGCTTTAAATTTTCATGCCCCAAACTAGTAGTCAAGTCTAGTAATGCCCCATACTCGACTCCGGCAAAGGTTTCGGGTAAGGGGTGTTACATTTTATTGGTATCAGAGCTACGGTTTAGTCGATTCTAGGACTACCGTAGTACGTAAAAGAGTCTAGCTATACATGCCTTTGAATTTTATATGTGATAGTGTGGTGACTTCTGACAATTTCAATTGTATTTTATATAGTAAATGGATTCTAATCCTGATAGAGCCGTAGCCGATGATGTGGAGAGTGTCGCGCCTGGTCTCGCACATGGATCAGTGCCACTAGACTCTCAACCAGTCACGGGTAACCACGAGGGAGAGGCTAAACAAGCCTTCTACCAAATGATGAATGAATGGTTTACCCAGTTTATTTAGAATAATCCAACGGTACAACAACCTCCACCCCCGAATAATCCAACTCCGGTACCTTCAGCACCCCCGATGATAGATCCAATGAGATCTAGTAGGCCTCCTGTTGATAAAATTAGGAAATTTGGGGCCGAAGAATTCAAGGCTAATGATGATGATGATGCAGAGCGAAATGAAATGTGGCTTGATAACACTATTCGGTACTTGATGAGCTATCTTGCACTCGGATGAATGTTTAAAATGTGCTATATCTTTGCTTCGGACACCGCCTATCACCGGTGGAATACACTAGTATCGGTGGTTCCAAAAGAAAAGTGACGGGATTTCTTCCGAATGAATTCAGAAGAAATATATCGACCAGAGGTTCATTGACCGAAACGTAAAGAATTTCTTGAACTAAAACAGGGCAAATGACCGTGGATCAATATGAGCGAAAATTTGTCGATTGAACCGATATGCTCGGAGTGTGTATCAATGAAGCCATTATGTGCAAAAGGTTTGAAGACGATTTGAATGAAGATTTGAAGTTGCTAGTTGGCATTCTTGAGATCATTAGAATTGAATCCAGTGATATAAGTCGGTTTCCCTGGTTATATCCTCGATGTTAGCCCTAAGTATGTGAGAAAAGGGTGCGAAGCTTATTTGGCTTATGTCTTTGGATAATAAATTGTCGAGAAATAGATTGAATCCATCTGGATTGTATGTGAATACCGGATGTGTTCCTCGAAGAACTACCCGGTTTACCCCCAGTACGAGAGATTGAGTTTGGCATTGAACTAGCTCCGGGAACAACTCCGATCTCAATAGCTCCATATCGGATGGCACCGACTGAGCTAAAAGAGTTGAAAGCACAGTTGCAAGAGTTAACAGATAGGGGCTTTGTGCGACCAAGTTTCTCTCCTTGGGGTGCACCAGTTCTTTTGTGAGAAAGAAAGATGGAAGCGATGCGAATGTGTATTGATTATCGATGGCGAATAAAGTAACTATAAAGAATAAGTACCCATTACCTCGGATTGATGATTTGTTTGATCGGTTGAAAGGGCTTCACTATTTTCAAGATAGATTTGAGATCGGGTTATTATCGATTCTTGAGTCGAGATACAGATGTGCCAAAGGCGCATTTGGACGAGGTACGGACATTTTGAGTTTTTGGTAATGCCTTTTGGGCTTACTAATGCACCTACTGTTTTTATGGATTTGATGAATCGGGTTTTTAGACAGTTTTTGGATCGATTTGTGGTGGTGTTTATTGATGACATATTGATCTACTCCAAAGATGAAATTGAACACACTGAACATTTGAGGTTAGTGCTACAAACTTTGCGAGATCATCAGCTGTATGCGAAGTTTAGTAAGTGTGAGTTCTGGATGAAAGAGGTCAGCTTTTTGGGACATGTGGTTTCAGCATCAGGCATTCGAGTTGATCCGAACAAAATCTCGGCTATACTTGATTGGAAGCCACCGAAAAATGTTTCGAGATTCAAAGTTTTCTGGGACTTGCGGGTTACTATCGACGATTTGTGAAAGATTTTTCTATGATAGCTACCCCGTTGACAAAGTTATTGCAGAAAGATGTCAGGTTCGAGTGGTCAGAAAAATGTCAGAAAAGTTTTGATCAGTTGAAAGCCCTTTTGACGGAAGCTCCAGTGTTAGTTCAGCCTGAATCGGGTAAAGAATTTGTTGTTTATTCTGATGCTTCTTTAAATGGTTTGGGCTGCGTTTTGATGCAGGAAGGCAAAGTTGTAGCCTACGCTTCAAGACAATTGAAGCCGCACGAAAGAAATTACCGACGATGACTTAGAACTTGCGACCATTGTTTTCGCATTGAAAATTTGGCATCACTATTTATTTGGCGAGAAATGTCACATTTATTCGGATCATAAAAGTCTAAAGTATCTAATGACTCGAAAGACCTGAATTTGAGACAACGCAGTGGCTAGAACTGTTGAAAGACTATGAATTGGTGATTGACTATCACCCGGAAAAGCTAATGTTGTTGCGGATCGTTAAGTCGAAATCATTATTTGCTCTTCGTGCCTTGAATGCCTGAGATGGCTATGTCTGGTGATGGTTCGATCATAGCGGAGTTACAAGCAAGACCGATGTTTATTCACAAATTTGTGATGCATGAAAGTTGATGAAGATTTGATTGCTAGTCGAATTCAGTGTGAAAAGGGTACTGAATCGATTTTTAGATTGATGCAAATGACTGTTTGAATTTTAAAAACAGAATGTGTGTTCCGAAAAACTCAGATTTGATACAGATGATTCTGAGTGAGGCCCATAGTGGTCGATTATCAATACATCCGGGTAGTACAAAAATGTATAATGATTTGAAACAGTTCTATTGGTGGCCGGGCATGAAACGGGATATATCTGAATTTGTCTCGAAATGTTTAATTTGTCAGCAAGTAAAAGCTGAACATCAAGTGCCATCCGGACTACTTCAGCCAATCATGATACCTGAATGGAAATGGGATAGAATCACAATGGATTTTGTATCCGGTCTCCCTATGACATCGAGTAGGAAAGATGCCGTCGGGTTATAGTTGATAGGTGACTAAATCAACTCATTTTGTGCCGACGCATGGACTATTCACTTGATAAACTTCTTTGAATTGTACGTATCACAGTTGTGAGATTGCATGGTGTACCGAGTTCCATTGTTTGAGACGAGACCGAGATTCACATCGCGATTTTGGAAGAAGTTGCAAGAAGCTTTAGGTACTAAACTTCATTTTAGTCTGACCTTCCATCCGCAGACAGACGGCGGTCCGAGCGAACTATTCAAATACTTGAGGACATGTTGAGATGTTGCGTTCTCGAGTTTGAAGGTGCGTGGGAACGATACCTACCTTTGATTGAATTTGCTTATAATAATAGCTTTCAATCAAGTGTCAAAATGGCACCTTATGAAGCCTTATACTGGTGAAAATGTCGAACACCATTATCTTTGGATGAGCTCGTGAAAATAAGATACACGGGGTTGATTTGATTAAAGAGACTGAACAGAAAGTGGCCATAATCAAAGATAATTTGAAAGCTGCATCAGATCGACAAAAGTCCTATGCTGATTTGAAACATAAAAACATTGAATTTCATGTAGGAGATCGTGTATTCTTAAAAGTTTCCCCGTGGAAGAAAGTACTCCGATTTGGTCGAAAAGGAAAGTTGAGTCCGAGATTTATCGGACTGTATGAAATCATTGAACGTATTGGGCCTGTTGCTTATAGATTGAGATTGCCCTCTGAGTTAGAAAAGATACATGACGTATTTCACGTTTCGATGCTTCGTAAGTATAGATCAGATCCGTCTCATGTGATCACACCGGCAGAGATTGAAATCCAATTCGATTTGACATATGATGAAGAACCGATCCGTATCTTAGCTCGGGAAATAAAAGAGTTGAGAAATAAGAAAATTCCGTTAGTGAAGGTCCTATGGAATCGTCACGGAGTTGAAGAGGCTACGTGGGAGCCTGAGGATTCAATGAGGCAACAATATCCAACCTTGTTTAACGGTAAGATTTTCGGGGACGAAAATCCTTAAGGGGGGAGAATTGTAACAGACCGAATTTGACCCTAATCGGAAAGGTGGTTTCGGGACCACGAATCCGAGTCCGAGAAAAATTTTAATATTTTATTTTGTGCTTATTATGTGAATTAAAAAGGTGTGAAAGTTTCAGAGAGAAATTTTATTGTTTAAGTGCTCAATTTGATAAAAGGACTTGATCGCATAAAAAGTAAAAGTGGCGGGGCTAAAGTAAAATGTACCTTTTTATTGTGGCTTTTAAGTGGATGTCCTACAAGGACAATTAGTCCATTTCTTTAATAGTGGACGGCAATGATATAAAATAGTTAGTAGGATAGATTTAAAATTTTATTTTATTTGATAAAATAAGGTATTATGAAATAATATAATAATAATGTTATATCATTAAAATATAAGAAAACAAACATCATCATCTTTACTTTGTTATCACCGAAAATAAAAGAAGAAAAGAAGGATTCAAGCTCTCCATCATTCGCCTTCTTGCATGTTCTAATAAGATTAGAGATTTAGCTTAATTTTTATAAATTTTAACATTTTTGAAGTGGTTAACATGTATAGTTACTAGCCCATGTTCGAATTTTGATTTTGGTGGTATGTTTTAAGTGTTGCCATGGATGAATTCTTGAGGTTTATGATGCTTGATGATGTTAGATGATAGATAGGTTAAAAATTAGTATATTATGTGTTGGAAGTTTTGGTGAATTTGTGTTTTTAGGGCCAAATTGTAAAAATAAAAATTTAGAGGGGCTTAATTGCAAAATAAATGAAAGATATGGACTTGTATAGTCCTCATATATATTCGGCCCTTAAGGAGTATGGGGAAATTTGATGTATTTTGAGTTTTAGGCAAATAGGACTAAATTACAAAGTTGTGAAATACTAGGGGTAAAATAGTAATTTGCCCATTTATGCGCTTAGGGACTAAATTGAGATAAATTGTGCTTGAATGAGCTAAATTTAATGTGTTTTAGATCAAGAGCAAAGAAAAACGAAGTTAGATCGGGGAAAGACGAAGGTTCTCGAATAGCCGATTCGCACGGCCTATCGACAACCGAGGTAAGTCCTTAAGCTTAAATTTGTTAAAGAATTATTCATGAACTTATTAAATGATAATGTTTGATAAATTTCAGTATATAATCATGTTATAGCCGAATGTATATATGTATATTAGATTGATCTCATAAATTGATAATGTGATATGAATAAGTGTATCAATGCGAATTGTGGGATTGTACGATGAAGTAATGATTAATTTGTTTAAGGTGAATAAGTTTAGTTGAATTGGATATGTAATATAGATATGAAGTGTGTGTGGAATGATTGATCACATTGATATATTCGGGCTTAGTGCCTAGCGGTGCCTTGTGCTGAGTGATATATTCAGCTTAGTGCTTAAGGTGCTTTGTGCTTGGTGATTCATTTCGGGCTTAGTGCCTAGCAGGCCTTGTGCCGGTGATATATTCGGGCTTAGTGCCTAGCAGGCTTTGTGCCGGTGATTCATTTCGGGCTTTAATGCCTAGCAGGCTTCGTGCCGGTGTTTAAATCTCAGACCTTTGGTCTAGTAGTTTTTATATCAATGGTTTTAATATGAGCTTATGCTTATGAATGAAATGGTCTAGTTATGATGGTATTTGAACAAGCTAAGGTTTATCACTGTAGTGTTCGACTAAAAGTCATGTATCGAATCAAGTTTATGATATAAGTGATGCTTCTTGAATAATCAAGTTGATAGAAAGGTGTTTATATATATATTTGTTTGGTACTTAAGATATGTGATTAGAAAAGATATTGAGTTGGTATGATTACTTGCTTACTTAAGTTTATTATATTGATATGAGAAATTTTACCTATATAAGTTCGCCATGAGCTATACTATACATATAGATAAATGTATATATTCAATTATGAACCCTTATTTTAAATGTGTATAGAAAGTATTATTCGGTTGAAGTGAAAATATATATGTATTGATTAGCAATCCGGCACCATTGCTAAGTTTTATATTTTGAGTGTATGTTGAATATTATTCGCTAGATGTGAACTCGATAATCGGCCATGGTAGTTTATATGTGTTTTGTCGGTTCATAAATTGTTAATAATGCTATTCTATTCAATCTAATTGAATACCTAGTTGAGCTATAAAGTCGCTTAATACTTACTAAGCCAATGAGCTTACTCTGTTTATGTTTGTGCTCTATTTTATAGATCTATAATTCAACTCTTGGCTCGGGGATCATCAAGACAATCAACCACACTATCACTCTCTTGGTATAGTTATGTTTTGTAAACTTTTAATCAAAGGCATGTATAGGCTTCGTTTTGATAAATAATGAATGATGTCGGATTGTAAATATAAATATAGCCTTGCGAATAAGGCTGTTGCTTTTGGTTAAGTTTGGGTTTCATATTTGATATGGTAGCTTGCATTAAAATACCAAGAGATATGTGCATGCAGTCATGATTTAAATCATACATGGGAAGCGATCATATGTTATATCGTGAAGGTTTAGTTCATATTATGTTATGGATGAAATACTCATGTCCTAAATTATATATGGGATTTGTTTCTGGTATAAATATATATATGTATGGTTAAGGTATAGAGTTTAAATAAATTGAGTAAGGAAGTTATAAACTAGTCAATCATATTTTTGTTGTGAAACAGTTTTTAGTTACAGCAGTGATGTGATTTTGAAAATCACCAAAAATAGGAGAAATTGAATTAGAAAGTGAATAAGACATAGAATTAAAATTTATTGTGTCTATTTTGATATGAAAGAAACAAGTTAGGCAAATGAATTATATATTATGAGATATTTAAGTTTTAGTGAGACTTGTCCTGAATGAATTCGTGAGTCCCTGTTCTGTCTTAGAAAAATTGTTAAAATTATACAAAAATAATTATGGAGCATAGTTTATATATTTAGAATACTTAATGAGTCTATTTTGATTGGAATAAACAAGGACATTATTGAAATTTTGTGCAATGAGATAACTGAGTTTTTGTAAAGATAGGTCAGAATTATCAAACAGTGAAATATGGGTAAATTTGATGAATAAACTGTACTAATTGGCCACATGAAAAATTCTGTAAAAATTATGGTAAAAATTTATATGAGTCTAGTTTCGATAAAAATTTACGGATCTAAATTTCGAGTTTTGTAACTCAAGTTATGGTCAATTTAGTCAGACAGATGCAGTTGGACAGCTTTAAATTTTCATACCCCAAACTAGTAGTCAAGTCTAGTAATGCCCCATACTCGACTCCGGCAAAGGTTTCGGGTAAGGGGTGTTACAGTCGTGCGACAAGGCTGTGTGACGCGACATGCCCATGAAACACGGGCATGGGGATGTACCAAAGCTGAAAATTTTATTTAAAATACCTACTCCCCTTCTCACCTACTCTCCATTCCCTTCTTCCACAACCTTTACAGTCTCTTCCCTTTTCATTTCCTCCTTCTTCATTTTCCAAACTCTTGATCTACACTTCATCCATGTCGAAGAAACGGAAGGATCCTAGCCCAGTCTCCCTGTGCGAGACCGATCTACATTTAATCTTTCTTTTTCCTTTCTCTATCTCCTTTATTTTCCTTATCTTTATTTTCTTATAATAAATTTGGTTTATTTTATTTTAGTTTCTTGGTTTTAGGTTCTAAAGGCTGCTAGAGAATCACCACGCCAAGCCTTAGAAATCACTCTTACCTCGCGAACCATCTAACAATAAGGACTTTTCAGTTCATGAATCTTTTCTTTTAGTCTTATTTCACATTTTACACTCTTTCTTTTATTTTTCTTTTCTTTAAATATATAATTAGTATATTTAGAATTATTCTTATTATTTTCTGGCGAACTCTTCATGAGATTCCCAATTTCTTCATCTAGCGCAGGAATTAGAGGTGGCCCCTCCAACTTATCCTTCACCTCCGAATCAAGTTTCCACACTTCCAACTCAAGGAATCCATCTTCTCCTCCTCTCTTTTAATTTTCTTAATATATGATTACTATTTATCTTTGTACATTGAGGGCAATGTACATATTAAGTGTGGGGGTGAAAATTTATTTAGAAAAGTTCCTAACTTTTTGCATTATTCTCAAATCCCTGAATGATATCTTGTCTTAAGTAATTTTCTCATATCACTAATTAGAATGAAATTCCTGTTGATTTATGATTTTTATTGATATGTTTCAGATTAAGTCATTGATAATTATACAGTGATGATTTTAACTTTAAGATACTAGAGAATCAAGTATGATGAGTCTATTTTCAAAAATTAAAATTTTGTTAGGTTGTCTACCTAAATCCAATTGTTACCTTGAAGATTAAAATTTACAAGATTGTCATCAAAAACCCATAATTTTTGTGAGATTTTGAACCTTTTAGAGCATACATTCTTTTCTTGCTCACTTCTTTTTATTATGAGTGTGTCAACATTGATTTGTTATTCTAAAACTTGCTTTGATTATACATGTCAAGACCACATCATTTATTTGATATACAGAGATGATAAAGGCACTTAGGATTTAACCCACTTACTCCACTAAAAGCCTACCCTCACAATTAACCTCTAGTGAACTCCTTTGATCCTAACAACCCTTTTATTGATTCACCCACTAATATTAACCCAAAGCCCAAATTGTATTTGTTATCACCATTCCTCTTGACTACCCTTTTTGTCGAGATTTGATTTTCATCAGTTGTCTAACTATGTTCTATATTTCAGTTGTTAAAGTTCTTTCTTATTATTTTTATTTGTTATATAAAAAAAATCAAAGTATATCCATTATTAGTTCTATAATTAAGTAATCTTATACATTTAAATTCAACATCTTGAAGAAGAAGCTTGTATTATTAGTTTTCAATTGATGTAATTATTCAGGACTAGTTCATTTTTCTAGTTAGGTAAATTATCAATTCAATCTCGATTCTGATCCTTTAATTTAGCCTTTATCCACCCCTTTAACCTAAGCCCCATTACAACTTTTTAAAGACCTTTTGATTTGTGTATCATCTCATTTTATAGTGTGAAGATTTGATTTTCATGCAATCCTATGGGATTAACTTTTCATGTTCGACTTTTGAGAACTTAATTTTGAACCTTAAACACTTTGAGTGATTTGAGTGAATCTTTATTGAGGATGTCAACTCTTGTCGATTTGGAATTAAAGGTAATTATTCGGATAAGGGGAAACACCTATATTTTTCATGCTACAAACTATGACTTTGATTGTTTGAATTTCTATGACCCTTCTACTTAAATTATCCATGTATAAATTATCTATGAATTATGATGAAACACTATTGATGAATATTATAAATTGAGAAAGTTCGTTTTAATTGTGAGTTGAGAATTTTGCTTGAGGACAAGCAAAAGCTTAAGTGTGGGGGTATTTGATAAACCATAATATGAACATATTTAATCCCGCATTTAGCATACTTTTGGATTATTTATCCCCTTTATTGTGGAATTTAGTGCTCTTAATCCTTTGTTTTCATGTTTTATACTCAAGAGAGCACCAGGGGATGAAAAGAATGAGAAATGGGCCGAAAACGAAGAAAATGGGCCAAAGGACGAAATTCACACGGCCTGGGCCCAAAACACATAGCCGTGCCTCCTTAGCAGATCCGACCTTAGCCTGGCCCCAAATCACATGACCGTAGCATACGGACGTGTCCCTGCAGTAGCAAAGAAGAGTTTCATTCTGATTAGGGTACTTAGAGGCAAAGAAAGATATTCCAAAAGCCTATATAAAGACCCTAGAGACCAACCTTCAGGGGGCGGTCAGCTAGGCCAAAGAGCCAAGCCAAAGGGGTCGAATTGTGGGATTCACTCCAAGAAAGCCAGTTGATTTATCTCAAGAAGCCGGAATCATACTCAAGACTGTGGATTTCTCCTTCAATTCCTTCAGGGGGTTTTAGGGTTTTATTTATGTTTTGTTTTATATTTTCTTTTGAGATGTATTCTTTTATAATTATGAACTAAACTCTTCAAATACCTGAGGGGGATGAAACCTAAGACGGATCTTGTTATTGTTTTCTGACTTGTATGATAAAAACTTGATTTGTTCTTAACTATGTGTTCTTAATTCTTGTTTGATATTTCAGGATATTGATTCAAGCGTTTATGCTCTTAGGCGGAAGAGGAATAGACCCTGTCTAAGAGTAGATCTAGCATAGTTAAGCGGAGTTAATCGCAACCCTAAAGATAGGATGATAAAAATCTGTCAGATTAGGGTCAAACCTAATATGAGAGTCCATAGATCAAGTTAATGCAATTCTATGGGTTTTAATTAGAAAGAGATTTCAATTAATCAACTTAGGGTTAGACGTTAGTAGCCTTGAGAAAGGTATTAATATAAATTAAGGAATCCTACGGGTCAAGTCAAGTGAATAAATTGTCTGGTTCAGAGTTAGATAACAAGTGAAGTCTAGGGTGATTCTTCCTCGGGTATTGTCTTAATCAATTGGTTTTTCCCTCAAGTATTTTCCCCAATTCCTTCTCTGTGTCTTAGCATCTTTAACTTAGTGGTTAGTTAATTTTAGATTAGATAAAAATTCCCTTAATTACTAGGCTAGATAATAAAAAGAGAGTTAGTATTAGTACTTTTGGTTCCTTTGGGTTTGATAATTAGGTCTTGCCACTAAACTGTACTACTGTTCGATAGGTGCGCTTGCCTCAATAGTTGTCATAGTTAGTTTCTAGGCTCGATCATTCTTTATATAATTTTTTAAGACTCTGACACACGATCATTTCTTTTGGTCACTTTGAGTGGCATGTAAATATATGTTTTAGACATGTTTATGTTTGGTTGAAATGATTGAAATGTTTATGATTGTAGTGAAGTAAGCTTAGGCTATGGAGTAATAGTAATTTTTTTTAAGTTGAGGTGCCTTTGAATGACATATTCGTTAGAACCTATAGGTTGATTGATTTGGCATGTTTGTGTATGTTCAAAGAGTGTTTTGAACAATTGAATGTATATGTAATAGGCGTGTTTGTATATGTTTGGATACTTATTACAAATTTACGTTTTAAGCTTGGTATAAGCTTAATTGTGTATGTACCTTTAATCTTGGTGTGAATATGTTCATATAAAGTTGTTTTAATGTAAACCTTATTTAAGTGTTTGAATCGTGGTATGAATGATTAAAAAGAAATGATAAATGTATCATGTGAATTTAGATTGATAATTGAATTGTGGTGTCAATGAGGACAAATTGGTTAGGCACTTAGGTTGGTTGTTTTGACATGTTTTAAGCTTATTTAAATGTGTTTTTAAAGTATGGAAATGGTTGATTTTTATTTGGCTTGGAACCTAAGTGTTGGATGAAAGTTTGGAAGCTTTTTAAGATACACATGGCTTGGCTACACGGCCATGTGACACACAGCCTAGACACACAACAATATGTCTTATAAATTTTTAGTGTAAATATTTTCACACGGTCATAGTTAGTTACACAATCTGGTCACATGGGCATGTGAGAAAGCCACACGACTATGTGTGAAGCCACACGACCTGGGCTATTCCATACGGCCGTGTGACCTTTGTTTCTAAAATTTTTAAATTTTTGCATATTTTTCTATTCTGATTCAAATTAGTCTTGGATTGTTCCCTGTAATAGCTTGAATTTTCAGTGGTGTTGGAACGGTGATTCGAGGTCACTAAATCTGACAATTGAGTAGAAAATATTATTAATTTAGTGAATATAAGTTAAATGTGAAGTTAGGAAAAAAATAATAATTAGAATAAAAAAATGAGGTATCGAGACCTTGAAGATTTTTAATCTAGCCATAAATATTTTATAAATATTTATGGAGTGTTAATAAGTTAGTATTAAAGTTTCGTCAAGAAATTTTAAAGTTCCGATAGTTAATTGAACAAAAAGGACTAAGTTGTAACAAATGCAAAGTTATGAAAAATAATTAAATAGCTTAAATGATAAAAGAAAGAGGGCTTAAAAGGAAAATAGACCTAAGGTCTATTTGGGCTGGACGGCAAGGGCATGAAATCAGAAAGAAAATAAGGAGAATTAAGGGCAAAATTGGAATATTACAAAATTTACTTAATAAAGTTAGAACTAAAGTGGAATTATCTAGATTTCTCTTTATTTTTCTGCATTCTCATCAGCAAAAACACCATAGAAGGGTTTCTATAAGCTGGTTTTTCATATTTTTACTGCAAATCGAGAACCCGAAACAAGTCGAGGAAAAGAAAAAGTAACTGGTTAGCCCCTAAATTTTCTCAAATTCTGCAAATTGACCCAGGTAAGTTCATATGGCTAAAATTTAATGATTAAATGTTAATTTCATGAATTATATAATGAATGATGAGATATATTTATTGATGAATTGAGAATAAAACAACAATGCAAAAATTGAATAAATGATCAAATTGAGCGGAACATCGGATTTGAGTACTTCTGATCAGTGATAAGTGATAAGTGGTAGCTTTAGCTACACTTATCGATCAATGACAAGTGACAAGTGATAAGTGATAGCTTTAGCTACACTTATCGATCGATCAACAAGTGACAAGTGATAAGTGGTAGCTTTAGCTACGCTTATCGATCGATGATAAGTGACAAGTGATAAATGTAATCTGTAAGACCGTAAGGTGGCTATGGCTTGAAAAATGATAAATGATCATACGTAAGACCATAGTTATACTATGGCAAAGTGAAAGTGAAGTACTCAATTTTCCGTAATCGTTCCCTAATTTGATTAATGATGGTAAGTGACAAAAGGGCCCAAAATAGTTAAAGTAAATGGATAAGTGGTAGTGGGATATTACAAGAGCACTCTCCAAATTGTGGTCGATAGGTGAATTTAGTAACTGTATATAATGTATAAGTGTATGAATGTTTGGTAAGATTTATATTTTATGCCTATGAACTTACTAAGTTTCTATAAACTTACTTGAGTGTATTCAATGTCTCATGTAGATTGACGTATAAATATACGGAGGATCGGATCAACACTGAGGATCACACTATCAAGATTGTCTCCGGTAGCTTTTGTAAATTTCCTTTTTGATTTATATGGCATGTATATGTTTGATGATTATATAAATACTAAAACTTGTTTAATGAATATGTATTAAAGTAAAGAGTGATGAATATTCTAAATAATATAATTATAATAGAAATATGATTTGGTATCAAATTGGATTGGATTGGTTGGTTTTAAAATTGCAGGGAAGATTGGATATTTATAAAGGGACTATATTGAATTCATGATAAAAATAATATTAACTCGTTAAATTTAGGTAATGCCTCATACCCTATTTCGACGACGAATATGGGTAAGAGGTGTTATATTTGGTGGTATCAGAGCCCGGTTTAGTCGGTTCTCAGAACAATTGTGATGTATAAAGTATTTAGAAATACATGCCATATAAATCTGTGATAGTGTGATATGTATGATCCGATCTGATATTGTCATTTTTATAGATACTTCCAGTTATAAAGATGTCAGATAGACCTGAACGTACTGAGCAGGAAGAAGTTAACAGTAGAATACAGATTTTGAAAAAGCAACAAGCAGTGATGTTCCGATTTCCTTAATGCGAGAGCAAGAATTAAAGAATATGATTTATGGGATTATGAACTAGTGGTATACTGAAACGATGCAAGAAAAAAAATCAAGCTCAGCCACCTCCTCCCACCACTGCTCCATCGGTGGTACCTCGATTCTCCTCCACCTCCTACAATGATGAATTCGAGAAGCGTTCTCCATTGGAAAGGCTTAGAAAATTTGGAGCTGAAGAATTTTGGGGAAGGACTGATGATGACCAAAGCTGAATACTGGTTACAGGGTTTGATAAGAATTTTTTAAAGAAATGGCTTGCTCACCAGATGATTATTTGAGATGTGCTGTGTCCTTACTGAAAGAAGAAGCTTATAGTTGGTGGGAAACGATTGAGGCCACGGTACCAGCAGAGAAAATTTCTTGGGAATTTTTCCAAAATCAATTTAAGAAGAAATATGTGGGAAGACGGTATTTAGATAAAAAGAAAAGGGAATTTCTTGATCTACGGCAGGGAAATAAGTCAGTGGCTGAATACGAATGAGAATTTGTCTACCTCGACAAATATGCCCGAGACATTGTACCCTGTTGAAGAAGAAATATGTATCAGATTTGAAGAAGGGTTGAATGATGAGATTAGAATGATGATTGGGGGCAATGAAATACGGGAGTTCGTTGTTCTGTCAGATCGTACTTAAAAGCTTGAAGAAGTATATAACAGAAAAATACAGCGAAATCGAAAAAGTAAAGAGTCATTCAAAAGAGGTGCTTCTAAGTCATTTTCAGATTTGCCAGTAAAGAAACTTAGAGAAGAAATTAGTCGAACTACATCAGTACCAGAAAAATTGGGTAGAGGTAGATCAAGACAATTTGATTTCAATGTATTTGATAGACTTGCAGCAAGTGCGAGCAGTGTTCAGAATACTCCCCGACCTAAGTGTCAATATTGTGGAAGACATCATTTCGGTGAATGCAGGACTAAGATGGGGGCTTGCTATAAATGTGGGGCTACTGATTATCTTATTCAAGATTGTCCCCAACTGCAAAAAGATGAAGTGGAACAGAAAGGGATACAAAGAATCACTTCTCAAAGAAATAGACATTCGGGCCAGAGCAGTGCTAGAGAGACTACCCGTTCAGGTATGAGAGAATCAATTAGTCGATCAGAGAATAGAGCACCAGCACGTACTTATGCCATTCGAGCAAGAGAAGAGGCTACGGCTCCTGATGTAATTGCTGGTACTTTATATCTTTATGATGTTACTGTTTATGCATTAATAGACCCTGGATCTATTCATTCATATATTTGTGATATGCTAGTATCTGAAAAGAAACTTTCTGTTGAGTCCATTGAATTTGATATACAAGTCACTAATCCATTAGGTCAAAGTGTAACAGTTAATTTGATCGCAATTGTCCACCGATAGTGAAAGGCTATGAATTCCCCGCTGATTTGATGTTGTTACCCTTTCGGGAATTTGATATTATTTTGGGGATGGACTGGTTAATGAAACATGAGGCAGTAGTGAATTGTCGTGATAAACATATCAGTTTGAAATGTCAAATAGGGGATGCAATTTCAGTTGGGTCTAAAAATATGGGTGATACAGTCAGAATTATTTCAGCTTTCTCTACTCAGAGGTTATTACGTAAAGGCAACGAAGCATTCCTGGCATATATTCTTGATACTCAAAGTTTTGATTTAAAGCTTGAACAAGTACCAGTGGTGAATGAATTTTCTGATGTGTTTCCTGAAGAGTTGTCCGGTTTACCACCTGATAGAGAAGTTAAATTTGCAATTGATGTGATTCCCGGAACAGCTCCTATCTTAGTAACACCATACAGAATGGCTCCAGTAGAATTAAGAGAGTTGAAGATGTAGTTGCAGGAATTATTAGAGAAAGGGTTCATCAGACCGAGTATGTCGCCCTGGGGTGCCCTTGTCTTATTTGTAAAAAAGGACGGTTCTTTAAGACTATGTATAGATTACAGGCAGTTAAATAAGGTAACGATAAAGAATAAATATCATTTGCCTTGTATTGATGATCTATTTGATCAGTTGAAAGGTGTTACAGTATTTTCCAATATAGATCTTAGATCCGGGTATTATCAGTTGAAAGTTAAAGAGTGTGATGTGTAAAAAACTACCTTTCGAACCCGGTATGGTCATTATGAATTTTTGGTGATGCCATTTGGTTTAACCAATGCTCCTGCTGCCTTTATGGATTTGATGAATCGAATTTTTCAGTCATATTTGGATAGATTTGTAGTTGTGTTCATTGATGATATATTAATTCATTCAAAGACAGAGTCCGAACCTGCACAACATGTAAGGATTGTGTTACAGATTTTGCGGGAGAAACAGTTGTATGCGAAATTTAGCAAATGTGAATTTTGGCTCCATGAAGTTGCGTTTTTGGGTCATATTGTATCAGCTAATGGAATTAGGGTGGATCCAAGTAAGGTATCGTCAGTAATAAATTGGAAAGTTCCGAAGAATGTTACTGAAGTACGGAGTTTTCTAGGACTGGCAGGTTATTATCGTCAATTTGTTAAAGATCTCTCTAGGATTACCCTACCGTTGACTCGATTACTACAACAGAATGTTGAATTTATATGGTCAAGTGAATGTCAGCAGAGTTTTGATCAGTTGAAAAAGATGTTGACGGAGGCTTCAGTGTTGACTCAACCAGAATCGAGTGTACCGTTTGTGGTTTATAGTGATGCGTCTCTAAATGGTTTGGTTTGTGTACTTATGCAGTCAGGCAAAGTGGTCGCATATGCTTCTCGACAACTGAAACCGCACCAGAAGAATTATCCTACACATGATTTGGAATTGGCAGCGATCGTGTTTGCTTTGAAGATATGGAGACATTATTTATATGGTGAGAAATGTTACGTGTATACTGATCATAAAAGCTTGAAGTATGTAATGAATCAAAAAGAGTTAAATCTGAGACAGAGACGATGGTTAGAGTTGCTGAAAGATTATGATCTTGTCATTGACTATCACCCAGGGAAAGTAAATGTCGTAGCAGATGCACTTAGTCGGAAATCATCATTATTTGCATTACGGGCATTAAATGCTCATTTATCTATTAATGAAGATGGTTCTGTACTAACAGAATTAAAAGCTAAACCTGTGTCCTTTTAACGGATTCGAGAGCTACAAGATGAAGACCCAAAGTTGATATTGAAACGACAGATGGTTCAAAATGGGTTAAGCCCAGAATACTCCATTGATGAAAATGGTATGTTATATTATCTTAATAGAATATGTGTTCCGAATAACTTAGACTTGAAAAATGATATTTTATCAGAGGCTCACTGTAGTATGTGTTCTACTTACTCAGGTAGTACGAAAATGTATTGTGATTTGAAGAAAATGTATTGGTGGCCCAGAATGAAACGAGAAATCTGTGAGTATGTAGCAAGATGTTTAATTTGTCAGTAGGTGAAAGCCGAGCATCAAGTGCCGACAGGGTTGTTACAGCCCATTATGATTCCAGAGTGGAAATGGGAACATATCACGATGGATTTTGTATCTGGACGAAGAAAAAAGATTCAATTTGGGTGATTGTTGATCGGTTAACTAAATCAGCATATTTTATTCCGGTCAGAGTAGATTATTCACTTGAAAAGTTAGCGGAGTTATATGTATCAGAGATAGTGAGATTACATGGGGTGCCAATATCTATTATTTCAGATCGAGATCCGAGATTTACTTCGAGATTTTGGGGTAAATTACAAGAAGCTTTGGGCACCAAATTAAATTTTAGCACAGCTTTTCATCCCTAGACAGACGGACAGTCAGAGCGAGTGATTCAGATTTTAGAAGATATGTTAAGGTGCTGTATACTTAAGTTTGGCGGCAGCTGGGAAAGGTATTTACCTTTAGCAGAATTTTCTTATAATAATAGTTATCAAACTAGTATAAAAATGGCACCGTCTGAAGCTTTGTATGGAAGAAACTGTAGAACTCCATCATATTGGTCTGAATTAAGTGAACCAAAACTAGTGGGAGGGGACTTGATTCGGGAAACCGAAGAAAAATTTCGTATTATTCGAGAATGTCTAAAAGCTACATCCGATCGACAAAAATCATATGCAGATTTGAAGAGAAGAGATATAGAGGTTAATGTGGGTGATCGTGTATTTTTGAAAGTGTCACCGTGGAAGAAAGTTTTGCGGTTCGGCAGAAAGGGAAAACTCAGTCCACGATTTATCGGGCCATATGAAATCATTGAAAGAATCGGTCTGGTAGCTTATAGATTGGCTTTGCCTCCGGAGCTTGAAAAGATTCATAACGTGTTTCATGTATCTATGTTGAGACGGTACATATCAGATCCATCACATGTAATTCCTTATAAGGAAATAGAGCTCCAACCTGATATGACCTATTCAGAGGAACCAGTGAAAATTCTAGCTCGGGAAGTTAAAGAGTTGAGAAATAAACATGTACCACTAGTTAAAGTGTTATGGAATCGACATGGATCGGAGGAGGCAACCTGAGAGATGGAGGGATTGATGAGAATTCAATATCCAAATTTATTTACAGGTACGAAATTTCGAGGACGAAATTTCCAAAAAGGGGGGAGAGTTGTAATAGCTTGAATTTTTAGTGGTGTCGGAACGGTGATTCGAGGTCACTAAATCCGACAAGTGAGTAGAAAATATTATTAATTTAGTGAGTATAAGTTAAATGTGAAGTTAGGAAAAAAATAATAATTAGAATAAAAAACGAGGTATCGAGACCTCGAAGATTTTTATGGAGTGTTAATAAGTTAGTATTAAAGTTTCGTCAAGAAATTTTAAAGTTCCGATAGTTAATTGAACAAAAAGGACGAAGTTGTAACAAATGCAAAGTTATGAGAAATGATTAAATAGCTTAAATGATAAAAGAAAGAGGGCTTAAAAGGAAAATAAACCCAAGGTCTATTTGGGCTGGATGGCAAGGGCATGAAATTAGAAAGAAAATAAGGAGAATTAAGGGAAAAATTGGAATATTGCAAAATTTACTTAATAAAGCTAGGACTAAAGTGGAATTATCTAGATTTCTCTTTATTTTTCTGCATTCTCATCAGCAAAAACACCATAGAAGGGTTTCTATAAGCTGGTTTTTCATATTTTTACTGCAAATCGAGAACCCGAAGCAAGTCGAGGAAAAGAAAAAGTAGCTGATTAGCCCCTGAATTTTATCAAATTCTGCAAATCGACCCAGGTAAGTTCATATGGCTGAAAATTAATGATTAAATGTTAATTTCATGAATTATATAATGTATGATGAGATATATTTATTGATGAATTGAGAATAAAACAACAATGCGAAAATCGAATAAATGATCAAATTGAGCGGAACATCGAATTTGAGTACTTCTGATCAGTGATAAGTGATAAGTGATAGCTTTAGCTACACTTATCTGATCAATGACAAGTGACAAGTGATAAGTGATAGCTTTAGCTACACTTATCTGATCAGTGGCAAGTGACAAGTGATAAGTGGTAGCTTTAGCTACGCTTATCTGATCAGTGATAAGTGACAAGTGATAAATGTAATCCGTGTAAGACAGTGGCAGGGCTATGGCTTCGGAAAATGATAAATGATCATACGTAAGACCATAGTTATACTATATGGCAAAGTGAAAGTGAAGTACTCAATTTTCTGTAATCGTTCCCTAATTTGATTAATGATGGTAAGTGACAAAAGGGCCCAAAATAGTTAAAGTAAATGGATAAGTGGTAGTGAGATATTACAAGAGCACTCTCCAAATTGTGGTCGACAGGTGAATTTAGTAACTGTATATAATGTATAAGTGTATGAATGTTTGGTAAGATTTATACTTTATGCCTATGAACTTACTAAGTTTCTATAAACTTACTTGAGTGTATTCAATGTCTCATGTAGATTGACGTATAAATGTACGGAGGATCGGATCAACACTGAGGATCACACTATCAAGATTGTCTCCGGTAGCTTTTGTAAATTTCATTTTTGATTTATATGGCATGTATATGTTTGATGATTATATAAATACTAAAACTTGTTTAATGAATATGTATTAAAGTAAAGAGTGATGAGTATGCTAAATAATATAATTATAATAGAAATATGATTTGGTATCAAATTGGATTGGATTGGTTGGTTTTAAAATTGCAGGGAAGATTGGATATTTATAAAGGGACTATATTGAATCCATGATAAAAATAATATTAACTCGTTAAATTTAGGTAATGCCTCATACCCTATTCCGACGACGAATACGGGTAGGGGGTGTTACATTCCTAAACTATTTTTAGGGCCCCATAAGCTCGATTTAAGGCCCATTAGCGTATTTTTACCCTGATTTTTATAAGTTATTTAATGTTATCATTTATTTTATATTTTTTTTATGTTGATGATAAATGTCCTGATTTGTACTTTAACGCTCCGTAACTCTAATCTGGTGACGGAGATGAGTTAGGGGTGTTACAGTTAGTGGTATCAGAGTTACAGTTTAGTCAGTTCTCGAACTGAACGTAGCAAGTATAGAGTATAGAATACATGTCATTTTATAATATCTGATAGTGTGATATCTCTTGAATCATATTGAATTATGTTTCCTTATAGATAAAATATGTCTCTCAACTGAGTTGTTTTCGATGAAGCAGAGAGTAATGTTCAAGCCTTTACTCAAGGGCCAGGTAGAAACGAGTCCGTTCCTAAGGGTCAAGGAAGTAAGGCGCGAGAAGTCTTCTTCCAGATGATGTCAGAATGGTTTACAAATTTCATTAAACAAAATACTGTGGCTCAATAACCTCCACCCCCTCATGTACCCCAACCAGCTCCCCCTATTCCTCAAGGTTCGAAATAGGTACTTGTAAATAAGCCTCCTGTCGATAAAATTTGTAAGTACGGAGCAAAAGAATTTCGTGGTATAACGGAAGATGACCCAGAAAAAGCTAAATTTTCATTGTTGTACCAAAAGATCATGTTAATTGGGATTTCTTCTAAACGGAATTCAAAAAGAAATATGTAAGCCAATAATATCTCGATAAAAAACAGAAAAAGTTTCTTGAGCTAAAATAAGGATGTAGAACTGTAACTGAAAATGAAAGAGAATTTATACAACTCAGTAAATATAATCGGGAATATGTTTCGACTGAAGCTATTATGTGTACTCGATTTGAAGATGGGTTGAACAAAGATATCAGATTACTTGTTGGGATTCTCGAGTTAAAAGAATTTATGGTTTTGGTAGATCGAGCGCACAAGGCTGAAAAACTCAGTAAAGCAAAAAGAAATACAAAATCTGAAACACGAGACATGGGTAAATGACTAATGGGAAAATCATTTTCTTCACCATAAAAAAAATCAAGAGAATATCACAATCGTATGTATACTCCATCTAGATTTTCGGAAAGAGATAGAGGGAAGCAATAATCTAGTTCAAAACCCAAGACTACCTTGGTAGTGAGTGTGGGAAGTGTTCATAATAATAAGTTTGAGTGTCAGAAATGTAAAAGAAGACATTTTGGAGAGTGTTGACTGATTGATGGATCGTGTTTCAAATGTGGTTCATAAGATCATTTTCTTCGTGATTATCCTAATGGTCTAATAAAGATAAGCTCAGAATGTACGATCGGGTAACACACCTTCGAGAGGAAGACCATCCAAATAAAGCGGTAATATGGGAAATATTCGAAGTGGAACGAAAGATTCTACAGTTAGATCTGAGGCTCGGGCATCAGCTAGGGCTTATGCAATCCGAGCTCGAGAGGAAGCTTCCGCACCTGATGTGATTACTGGTATATTTTCTATATTTGATGTTAATGTTTATGCTTTAATTGGCCCGAGGTCAACACACTCATACATATGCACAACATTAGTGTCAGACAAGAAAATATCTGTAGAGTCCACTGAGTTTGTGGTTAAAGTAACTAATCCGTTAGGCCAATATGTGCTAGTCAATAAAGTTTGTAGAAATCATCCCCTGAAAATTCGTGATTGAAACTTTTCGGCTGACTTAATGTTATTACTATTTGATGAATTTCATGTGATTCTTTGCATGGATTAGTTGACCTTGCATGATGTTGTTGTAAACTGTAAACGAAAACAGATTGTTTTAAAATGTCAAAATAGTGAAATGGTCAGATTTGAGTCAAATAGGAATGATTGTACAACTAACATTATTTCAGCTTTATCAGCTTAGAAATGTGTCAAAAAAGGTTACGAGGCATATTTGGTTTATATCTTAGATACTAGAGTTCGTGACTTTAAAAGATGTATTTGTCAGTACAGGATGTTGTGTATAATAAACAGTCATAATGAATTATTATTAAATTCAGAAAGGTTAGTCAATTATTTTGGTCTTATATTCATTCGGGACCCAGACCTGGAGACCGGGTTGGGCCTAGGGTGTTAGAAGCTCCCTCTTCAGTTGTCCCACCAAAAAGAATGTTGTTATCTATAAAGAACAAATGTGTCAATGGTAGACCACTTTGCTCCTCTTTTGCTCCTTGAATTACCCCTTCTTGTTTTTCCAGTTTGAGCAACCTTAGACAGGCCTTTCGCACAAATTAAAAATAAATAGGGACTTAATGGATCCTATTGTCACAATCCCTCGGAAGGTCGGAATACTTCTCCTTGAGTTCCATTGAATACTACCGAATATGACACCAATGTTACACATTTCATCACTAAAGCAACCCAAGCATTATTGAAACCTAGCTACACCATAATCTTTTCCACAAAAAAAAAAAACTCATTCCACCCTTTCATAGGACTTACTCATATCCAATTTTAACGCAAACGAATCGCGAGAGCCATCACGCCTCTTTTTGAAGTCATGGAATATCTCATATGCAATAAGAATATTGTCGGAGATCTACCTCCCAAGAACAAACATCCCTTAAGCCTCATCAATACAAATATCTATAACTTGTTTGAATCTATTGACCACTGCTTTGGCTATGATCTTGTAAATAACATTGCAAAGATAGGCTTGAACTGGGAAATTGTGTTTGGAGTGTTGACTTTTGGAATAAGCACTATGTTTGTGTGATTGATTGTATCAAACTATCACTTTCCATTTAAAACATCAACGCAATGTTGGGTTATTTTGTAACACCCCAAATTCGGCCTGGACATTACAATCGGATTGTGGAAGTTACATTGTACGTGAAAACAATATTACTTCATTTTGGCAAAACTCTATAACTCAAAAGAAAACAAGTTTGATTAACTCGTTGAAGATGTACCCATTTTTTACAACCCATGAGTACATTGAAGAAAACCACATTTGTTAACTTTACAAAAACATATCCAATTTATTTATTTCAATATAACTTGGCAGCGGAAAACATTATAGCAAATCGATCTTATATTAGTAGTTCTTTTTTAGTTGTCTTGATTTAAGTAACGATAGAAGTTTAAACTTTTGCAAAATGAATATAAAAATAATTTTCAACGCTCCAAACAAATTTAAAATGTTCAAAAGTCTAAAAAGTCCATACAAACAAAAGAAAGTCCAATGCATAATTAAACTAAAAGTGTGAAATCCAAGCTCCAAAGTCGTCGTCCAATCCTAATTCTGAGGATCACCTGAAATGAAACAAACAAATGCATGAGCTTTACGCCCAGTGTGTGATATGGCCCACATATTACAGTATATATCAGAATGTATCATGACATATAAGATTTCGTAACAGAGCATATCTTATAACATATCATATTTCATATCATGTCATGTCATGTCATGTCATATCTCATATCATATCGTATCATATCATATCTTATATCATATCCTACCCCCATCCGCTACACATCATCTCCGTCCAACCAGTCACACCAAATAAGACTACAAGAGTCCATCCATCCTATCACACTAATATGCAGTGGTATGCCACTAAAAAATATGGAGCTGAGCTACCAGACAGAAATTTGTGGTCTAGCCACCATAATTGCATTAATAACTGTCATATCACACTTCCTCCATCAAATCATAACTCACCCCAATGCATATATATAAATATAATAACATACGTATGAAACTCACAAATCATATAGCATGCATAGTTAACGTACATACTTATAGAGCATATCATATCACATTATAATACTTGTCAAAACTTGCTTAACATGCTTCCTACACATACCCATGTTTATATACTAAAACATATGTTTTCTTGGGCTTACATAATGCCCACAGACCAAATTTTTGAGTACCTTAATCGAGCCTCAAAATTAGCCCAAAAGGCCCACACAGCCCAAAAAGCTTGTCCCTGTGGCCCACATGGCCTGACACATAGCTAACCACACGGTTGTATGGTGCATACGATCTGCCACACGGCCTGACACATGACCATATGGCGCTGGACAGTTTCAAAAACAACCCTTGTTTCGCCATTTTCTCAAGTTTTGAATGAGTTTTCAGGTTAATTTCATACACCTGATTGGTGATGTAACAAACCACACGTCCAGAACTCACGAAACCTACATTTGTTTAGTAAATTATACTAATTAACCATCAAAATATCTATCCAAAATAGCATATATTTGTCAAAATTGCAGTCCCCCAAAACCAAAATCAAGTTCTTACCACTCGAAGAACAGTGTCTGAAACAAGACTACTTCGTTGGAGGAATTTGATTCTTGAACCCTTCGCCTAACCAAAGCACAAGGACGCTACATCACTAAGAATGAAGATTCACCATTAACGCAACCCCTAAATTAATCAAGAAACGAAACGAAAAGAAAAACAACATAACATAAAGTAATTCAATTGAACTTACACCCCGATTAAAACGATTAGAGACGATTGCCGAAACGAACACAAAAGAAGATGCAATGGCAGCAAGCGAAAACGATGAAAGACAAGCAAAGAAGAATTCAACTGAAAAGAAAAGAAAGTAGAAAATGGAGCAAAAGAAAACAGACAAAAACAAAAGAAAGAACAGAAAAGAACCGTGAAAGTAAGGGGGTGGACTGTTGGGTGTGAAAGCAAATTTAGGGATAGGTTGTTTTAATTTTTAAAATTCCAAATAAGATAAAATTAGCTGAAATAGAATATTTTATCAAAATCCTATAAGCTCGAACAGAATTTGAATATAACCCGACTTCTATCACATGGCAAGAAACAAAAAGAATACGCACAATACACACAAAGAGACTCGAACCTAAGACCAAAGCAAACAACCCCAAAATACTTAACCAACACACCATAACAAATTACATAACACTGAACAACTAAATTTTAATAAATTCGGGGCGTTACATATTTCCTTTCCTATAATACACCATTCGTACCTGATGCTTTTAGTGGAGCCATACTTTTAACTGCGACCAACACTTCATCTTCCCTAAACTCAGCTGATAGCTCTTCGTTCATACCCTCTAAGATGCAAGGTTGTATTCCCGACAATAAATGTTCACAGTTCCTTACTGTTGAAGTCATGAATAACTCTTTGAAATAATCTGTCGCAATTACAGTCATTTCCTTTTCCCCCATTACCCGTACTCCATTCTTGTCCCTCGGCCCCCTGAAAGTATTCTTTCTCTTGCGATAGCATGCAAACTGATGAAAATAGGACGTATCTCGATCTCCAAATCTGAGCCAGTTTGCTCTTGCTCATTGCTCTCAGAACAATTCTTCTTTATCTGTTTCTATGTTCAACGCAAGCTTAATCTTGGTTAGCTCAACTAGATTGTCCTAATCAAGATCAACAAAACTCAGTTCTTCCAACCAGGCACTCAATTCAGAGAATCTTTGTTTCCGATCTGTTTGATTCACTATCGCCCAACTACTTAACTTAGTTCTTAATTCTTCCAATTTTGCCGGCATATCCATCCTCGATGACTCCCAAAAAATTTAAATTTGAGTCTCACATGTTTCTTCAAGTACCCAGTTCGCATTAAAACAGAAATGGGAGTGTTTCCTTACCAGCTGGCCTCTTTCGTTGCTTATAGTATCAGCCAATACCAGGCAGTTATCAGAAAAGACATGAAGAAGATGTTTAATAGTATAACCTGGAAAGAGCTCCCACCAAGCTGAATTTGCCACCTCACGATCTAGACATTGTCACACATTATTTTTCGGTAACCGACCTCTCTCCCAAGCGAACCACTATCCCGAAAAGTCCAAGTCATTAAGGTCACATAATTTAATGATACTTAAGTATATGAGACATAGGAAACATTTAAAAGAAAATGTAATTTATGTTTTATGTTTTATTAAATTGATCGAAATCTTTCTCAAAGTAAACATTTTATTTATGATAATGTTTTAAATATGATTATTTTACAATTGATTTTTTTTTTTTTTTTTTTGCAAAACTGAAATCAATCATTTTCCAAAATATTAGTAATATATGTTTCTAGTTAACAATTAATTTCTCTAATGAAAGGATAAAAAATAGGGTGTAACTGTTTGGAGACAAGAAGTTTATGTATGATTTAATGCGTTATTAATTATATTTTCATTTCAACAGCAAGTAAATCAAATAAAAAAAAAAGAAAATTAGAGAGAGAGAGAGATTAGTTATTTTTTTCTCTTAAACTATGTGGATTTCAAAGAGAACAGGGAGGAAGAAAATGAGACTAAAATTTGAGTAAGACAGTGACAACGATTAGATTGGAGACGAGATTTTGTCAAAATAATCCAAAGTCCAAATTGAGAGGTAAACGCATAATTTTTTCTATTTTTGTTTTGATCCTTTAATTTTAGCAGCTCAATAATATATTCTTTATTGCATTTCAAAAATATTTTTTGGAGCCATTTTGGTATAATAACGGTCTTTTGATAAAAAATAATATTAAAAATAATTAATAATAAATATAGAGTGATGAATAAATTAATTAAAGAAATGGAGTGTTTGTTACTGCCTGACACATTGTCAGTGAACTTTTAAAAAAAATTTGACAGAAAAATAAAAAAAAGCTGAAAAATAGAAAAAAATTGTGATGTTGCCTGATATATTGACAATACCAGTGAATTTTAAAAATAATTCTGATAGCAAAAAAAAATTGAAAAAGTGAAAAATTAACTAGTTTGTGATTCCAACACTAGATAATAACTTTTTGCCTACTTTTAATGCCTTTACTGGTTTTTCCATTCATTTAATGTCTTAATGTATTTTCCCTACATTTAATATATTTTCCTTGCATTTAATCCCTAAAACAATAATTTTTTTCATCAAAGGGTGTCACCGGCACCAATTAAAAAATATTTTTTAATATTTTCTACATTGTTCCTATAAAAAAAATTTAAAATTCATTGATACTGTCAATGTGTTAAGCGGCACTTGAAATTACCAGGGGCGAAGTTAGGGGGTTGGCATGGGTCCCGACCCCTTAAAAGGTAAAATTATTATTTAGACTCTTAAATTTTTTAAAAATTTTAAATTACTAAAGATAAAATTACACTTTGGCCCCTAAAATTATAAAAATTCAATTTAATATTTTACAAATTATAAAGATATAAACTATAAAAATTAAAATTTTATCCAACCCCTAAGAAATTGTTTGGCTTCACCCCTAAAAATTACTGTAACAAACACTCAATTTTCATAATTAATTTGTTCTTTATCCTATTTTTATAATTAATTAATTAATTTTAATATTATTTTATAAAAAAAGTCATAAAAGTTCATTTTAAAATTTAAAGTATTTTTGAAAGGTTAGTTTGAACTTAAATACAAAAGTTAAAATTTCTTTGTCTTTTCATTTAGGAAAAAATATTTTGGAGTTAAATAACATTTTAATCTTTATTTATAATCCAATGAATGTTACTTAATATTTATATTATGTATACAATTATTTTTATTGAAATTTATTTCAAATATATGATATTATATATTTGAAATTGTTAATAATTTTTAATATTTAAATTTATATTTCTACTTTATAATATTTATATTCAAAATAAATATTTTATTTTTAAAATTTATTTCAATTTTTAAAAGAATGCGACCGTTCATCTAAAAGGAAAAGAAATAAAGTACGTCGATAAAACAAATAAAACCAGCTGGCCACCAAAAACCATGCGTCAATAAAATTTGTGATTTTGAAATTAGAAATTAGAAATTAAAATTTGTAATTGCAATATATATATATATATATATATATATAAAATATAAATATTTGTTTTATATATAAAATTGAAAATACAACTTATAAAACAATCATCACTGATAGTGTTGCTTTCAATTTTGTTAGATTTTTCATGTTATCCACTGTGACATTAGAAAAAGAGAAATTGAAATTGTCCTACTAATTAGGTCGAGTAATGATGTATTTAGTATTACTTCTAAAAATATGTTTAGGAGAAAATATTTTGGATAAAATATTCTTAAATGAATTACTTTTTGAGAGAAAAATATTTCTTCTAAACTAAAATTAGCCCCAAAACATTGTTTTTAAAAGTTGAAAGTTTTAACTTTTTTTAAAAATATTTTTAAGAAACATTTCTAAATTAAGCCTAAATAGTTTAGTTAATGTTATACTTAATTGAGTACAAAGGAGAATTTTTTAGTTTTAAGAATTTTCGATTAATTATGATTTTAAGATTAGAAATTTGTTTTTAAAGCTAAATATAATACAAATATTTCTTTCTTTATATATTAAAATGCAACTAATAAAAGACTATAATAATCACTATCACTGTCAGTGATGCGTTCAATTATTAGATTTTGCATGTCACCTTTCTCACTAGTAAAAATTTTGAAATTGTCACTGATAATTAAGGGCGAGCAAAATGGTTACGTGGGTTGATTCAATTATTTAATTATAATTAATTAAATTAAAATAATAATTTAAAGAAATTAATTTAATTTTTAAGTCATGTTTTGTATTTAGTGAGAAAATATATTTATTGTGAATAGTTATATATGTGATTCTCTTGTTTTATTGTTTTCATTCATTCCATAATAACAATTCTATATGCAGTTCGTTTTGGGTTATCTTGAACTAGTGGATGAAATTATTTGACATATATAACTAGGGATAAAAATTAAGCTCTAGTTATTCACCTATTAATTACAATATTATCTAATCATGGAGTCATTATACTATAATATCATGATTAAACTCCCTCTTATGACATGTCATAAGTGTGTTGCTCTAATAGGATATCCTTATATTTTTGGATTAAATCTGCTCATCAAATATGATCATATTTTATCTCATTACAACCATTATATTCTTTCATGAAAAAGTTAATTACTAGCAATTAGTAATAAAATCATTTCGTGGCCATATTACTTTTTCAACAACTATGTAATACCAATGAGAGAATATCATTTACCCTTATAGGGCTATGATTCCATTATTGTGGAATGATACTACAGCATGTAGAAGTCTTATATCCAACGAACAAGCTTTCAATTCCTTAGTCATTTAAACTCAAGATTTTAATACATCAAAATAACATAGTCCATCATTCACTCAAAATTAAGGTTTGTAACACTATGAACATCACAAGTGAATAAATCCATAAATGGATTTAAGATAAATTCAACAAAACTTGGGTCCTATCTGATATATTATCAGTCCAAACAATCATATTTATATCTCAATCATTTAATAGTCACCCCCTTCAAAATCTAAGACAAGGCATCTCCTCAATTTGATTCAACAGACGACATAATTGTAAGCACTAAATTTTGCCCGGCTTAATTATGGGTTTATTTTTTAATTTTTTTTAAAAAAATTAAAAAATTTGCTTTTTGACCCCTAAACTTTCTTGAAATTACATTTTGGCTCCAAAACTTTTCAAAATTACATTTTGACCCCCTTATCTTTCTCAAAATTACACTTCAACCCCAACAATTTTATCAGATTTATGGTTGGTCTTCCGTCAGAAAATCTCCAAAATCCGACGGATTTCACAAGACCCACCCCCGATTTTCCTGCCACCGGCCTAAGGGATGGCCTCCCTTCCCCCTAGCCATCTAACACCTGCAAAAACAACACTATAAAAGGGGATTTTCCCCAAAAAAATAAACCCCCCATCATCAAAAAACAACACTCACGAAAAAGAGAAAAAAGAAAAAAAAGAGAAAGAAGAGAGAAAGAAGAAGGAAGAAGAAGAAGAAGAGAAGAGGGAGAGGCGTCGCACCAGGAGCAGAGGAGGAGGCGACCACAAAGAACGGCAAGTATGGGCTAGGAGGAGGAGAAGAAGAAGAAGAAGAAAGAAGAAGAAAAAGAAAGAAGAAGAAAAAAAAAAAAGAAAAGAAAGAAAGAAAGAAAGAAAAAGAAAAAAAAGAAAAGAAAAGAAAAGAAAAAGAAAATTTTATTAAAATTAGTCGGGCCGACCCGTGACCCGACCTGTCCAACCCGACCTGACTCGGGGAGACACCCAGCAGGCCCAAGCCCAACCAGCCCAAAAGTTTGGGCCTTGGTAATTTTTTTACTTTTATTTGGTTATTGGGCTCATTTCTTTATATTTATTTCATTAATGTTATCTTAATAAATTTTTTCAAGCATTATGTTGTAATTTTATTTACATATTTTAATTTTAATAAATTCAATTTTTAATAAATAATAATAAATCGGTTTAGCATTAAATCATCGTTTTCACTACTATGTTGGGTGAACTTCTTTGATTTTATGTTAAACTCGAATTCATTTATAAAATTAAAATTAGAAATTTCAAAAAATATATAAAATCTTTGTAAAAAATATATCAAGATTTCATTTTAAAATGTATATAATACGATAATATGTAATCTATCAAAATTTTCGTGTTTTAAAACTTTTCGGTTTCGAATTTTATGTTTTCAAAAAATACGTGTTTTAAAATTTTTTTCGTGTTTTCAAAATTTTCGTGTTTAAAAAAAATATTCGTGTTTTCAAAAAAAAATTCCTTGTTTTTTAAAAATTTTTGTATTTCAAAATTTTCGTGCTTTTTTAAAAAAAATCGTGCTTTCAAAGAAAATTTCGTTTTTTCAAAAATTTCGTGTTTCAAAAAAATTCTCGTGTTTTCAAAGTTTTCGTATTTCTAAAATTTCTTGTTTTCAAAAATTTCTTGTTTCAAAAAAATTCTCGTGTTTTCAAAGTTCTCGATTTTCAAAAAATTCATGTTTTAAAAAAAAATCTTGTGTTTTAAAATTTCCGTGTTTTCAAAAATTTCGTGTTTTCAAAAAAATTCGTGTTTCAAAAAATTCTCGTGTTTTCAAAGTTTTCAGATTTCAAAATTTCATGTTTTCAAAATTTCGTGTTTCAAAAAAATTCTCGTGTTTTCAAAGTTCTCGATTTTCAAAAATTCATGTTTTTTAAACAAAAAATTCTTGTGTTTTAAAATTTCCGTGTTTTCAAAAATTTCGTGTTTTCAAAAAAATTCGTGTTTCAAAAAATTCTCGTGTTTTCAAAGTTTTCGATTTCCAAAATTTCGTGTTTTCAAAATTTTGGGTTTAAAAATTTTGTGTTTTCAAAATTCTCGGTTTTTTAAAAAATTTCTAGTATTAAAATTCTCTTTTTTTAAAAAATTTCTCGTGTCTCAATCGGATCACGATTAAATATTGTTGAACTTGTATTTTGAAAATTAAGACAACGCGCTTAACGAGATACCAATTTTGGGCGTCGAGGGTGCTAATACCTTCCTCGCACAGAATCGACTCTCGAGCCCTATTTTTTCTCTGGAATTTCGACATGACTTAAACCCGCCCTTTTTAAGAAAATTTAAAAATGATTTTTCTTTAAAAGAGGATTTATTAGGTGTCCGATCACACCTAGAAAAAAGATCGGTGGCGACTCCTTTTTAAATAAAATTGAAACTCATTTTCAAATTTTAATAATTTCCTCAATTAGCGCCCATACTAAAATTTTACGTCGCACAAATTTGGCGACTCCAATTGGGACATTTTTTGAGAGTCGAGTCGGAATTAAAAGCGTGTTGTCAAAATTTTAAAACTCTTGTTTAAATTAATACTTAGTCGTGATCCTTAAATTTCGCTTTTTGAAAAGTCATGCATTTGCATCATGTTGTAAATATTTTTCTAACTTGTTTTATCTTTTGTTTTCAAATGCTAAGTTTTTACGGTTTTAGTTTTTTAGTTTTAAAATAAAAATGAAAAGGTTTGTGAGTTTTTCCCCACACTGTGCACTTGCATTTTTGCATAACATGAGCTCTCTACCCGGCTCCGCCCGCTTAAGTGGAAGTAAACGCTATGCCTTCGTGAGTTAACTCTGCCCTCCGACAAAGCTAGTGAATACTTCCGTTACATATGACTTATGCTTTCATGAGTTAACTCGTCCCTCCGCATAGGCATAAGTAAATGTAATCCATCGAATTGAGCTCATGAGCCTATGATGGGCGATAACCGAGGCTCGTATTAGCCTTAGTAGGCGATAATACTGGACAATTCGAGTAAATTTTTAGAACCAAACCGCATATAGTGAACCGTATGAGCCACCCGATTAGAGCTGCGAAACTTCGTCCATCGAATAGTCACCAAAATAAGTACATGGGAGAAACGCCGCTTACTTTTTATTTCTTTACATTTATATTTGTTTTTGCAAGAGAATTAGGTCTGTTTAATAGAATTGGATCGGGTAGATTATCTGATGAGCATGTGGGGTAAGTTTATTTTGTAAATATGATGGGGTAAAAAAAAAGTAGGTCAGTTTCACCAAAATGCAAAACTAAATATCTTAATTTGTTAGATTTTCCATAGTTTTTCTCCGTTTATATTTGTTGTAATTACTAACCAATGTTATTTGTCTTCATTTTTATTTTTAACATGCATCATAGGCATCTTGTTAGGAAGGTGTTGATTAAAGATTGGTTGCCAAAAACGGGTTTTTGATGGAGGAGTCAATTACACAAGTAACCGAGAAAAATGCCGTGGTTCGAGACTGGTCTTTGAAAACCCAGAAAGCAAAAGGAGATAGTTTAAAAGAAGGATGTATCTCCAATCTTCTGGAGCATGTGACTATGAATGTTCGCTTAATAACCTCAAGACTTGATTAGGATCCGAAAAAGTGGGACTTAGACACTAGGGGCATCTTCATCGAAAAGTACGGGGATATAGCTCACTTAATCACCGGCTAACGATATCTGAACAATTGATTCAAGCCATGGTTCAATTCTAGGACCCACTTATCAATGTTTTACTTTCAACTAGGAAGATATGACTCAACCATAGAAGAGTATGTCGCTTTGCTTTGCATTGACAATGCACAATTCAAAGAAGATATATGTGAAAGAGCCCAAACCAATGACCTTCAAGAAAAAGCTAATGAAGTTGACAGAATGGTCGATACATGGGCTGAAAAAAAGAGATAAAGAAAAGAACGAAGTCATTGTGTTCCATGGTTTTCTACGAGACTTAGTTCAAAATCATCCAGATATTGTAAAGAGAGTGGATCTGTTTGATTTAGCCATTTACGGATTAATTGTCTTCCCAAAAGTTCTTGGGCATATAGAAGTTGCGGTAGTGGATTTCATTAAAAGTTGAGGCAAGGAATCAACCCGTCCCAACTATCTTAGCCGAGACTTTAGATCTCTAAATTGTTGTAGGAGAAAAGGGAAGGACGCTTTTATCGGATGTGTATACTACTTAATGTTTGGATTTCGAGCTACTTCGGAAAGTGGAGCGCACACCTTTCCACACATTTTCGAAAACATTCGCTCCGTTGGAAGCTTACCTCGAGAAAGATTGGCCGAAGGATGTCACCGAATAGCACAGGTTTCAGCTTTTCGTAACCTCCGCTCCGAAGATATAACTTGGAGAGCACCATGGGTCCGTCCTTCAGTTCTGCTATACAAATGCGGAAGCCAAGATTGGGTACCTTTACTCGGATTATGGGGAGGAGTTGGATATGCACCGTTAATGGTTCAAAGGCAGTTTGCTTCACGACAGTTCATACCAACTACCGGAGGATTAGCACAGTCTGAGTTTGCTTTTACAGGTGAAGGTTACATGAAAAAAGTCCGAGATACTACAAAGTCTTGGAAGGAAATCTACCTAATAGAGTTAGCTCTGTATGCTGATACTATCACTCAAGATTATGAAATATAGAGACAAATACGAGTAAATAGTCAACAAACCTTACCAACGGAGTATATTTTTCAGAATCCTTTCTCAGAAAAAATACCGTCCGAACTCGGAATAGCAAGATATGAATTTGAACGTGAAAAGGCCGGTCACATACGGGATATTAGTTCTCTTCAAGAGGAAAATTACCAGTGAAGATAGATGTTCAAATTGAAAAATTCAAAACGAGAAAGTCCAGAAAGAAGTCGAGATCATGAGAAATGACTTAAAGGATCTTCATTTGAAAAATAAGAAATTAAGAGGTACCATAAAGAATAGCGAAATTTGGGCAAATCATCGGCGGAATGGAAGGAAGAATTAAGCAACATCAAAGGTGGGATGGAATTCTGGAGAGGGAAAGCGAAGAAGGAAGAGGAAAAAGCTGCTCGTGCTATGATAGAGTTAAGGAAGAAGAATGTTGAATACGAAACTGCGTCTGCAGAATTAATGACTAGTCAGTCTGAGCATCAAGAGCTAAGAAGGAAAATACAAGATTTAAAAAATACACTGCAAGCTCATCAGCAACACTTGGATACTCTCCTAAAAGCCCTAGAAGAAAAGAATGGTCAGCATGACAGAGACATTCGTTCCTACAAAAGAGCTCTCTAAGAAAAAGATATGTATCTTGGCGGTTTGATTAATGAAATTTGCCAGGCGACTGTGCAAATTGTGCAATTATCAGATGAAGCAGAAGATCTCAGTTACCAATTCTCTCCGAGACAAGGATCAAGCATGTCAGAATTCCTAGAACGAGTAAAGAAACAAGGCGATGTGGCTAGGAAATTTGTGTAACTGTTAGATCAGATATGGCAAAACGTTTTGTAATAGACTCTTTTGATTAACGAAATGCCTAAGTATGGGGCTATCTTGAAATCAACACCAAATTCTTGCATATTTATTCATGATTAACATGTATTTTTCATTTATTCATTCATCCATTCATGGCATGTGCATATCACCCTAATCATTCACTGAGGCTAAAACCATACAATCCACAGTTGCAGAAAGATCAAGAAATGAGGTTTGCAGGAGCCTCAGGTCGGGAATTGGAATGGGAGCCCATAGCGTATCCTCCTTTGTCAAAAATATTTACAACTGCAGGAATGAGGTACCCAGGGCGAGATAATTCACGAAGCACGCTGTTATTGATTGAAAGGGGTCTTCAGAACGTCAGTATAAATGTTTTTGACAAAAGAGATGATGCAGTTGAAGATGTTTCAATGATACGCCCTTGTCCTCCTGGATTTATTTTGAACAATTGGACCGCTGTGGATCTTCTTGTAGTTTCTAAGTCCTCTCCAGAGTAATGCTCAATGTTAACTCTCTTTTTTGTGTGCCCCTAAGTAATAGTGGGATTCTTTTGTAAGAGCTTATGTTTGCTCTTTACCATTTAAATGAACAGTAATGGAGATGTATTTTGTCATAACCTTTTCATTCTTGTTAACTTCATAATTATTTCCTCTTCTCACAGCCTGTCATTACATATACCTCATATCATGCCATAACATTATGCTTGTTGGTTTCAATACTTTGATACTCCTTTATAGTTTTCTTTTTCATTCACCTTTCAAGTGCTCAGATATCAATGACATGAGCAATCCCGTTACAAGTCCTAAAATCGATTTGAGAAAGCTATTTGTTTAGGAGAATTCAAGTCGAGGAAAATGTGAAGATCATGTCTCGCCTCCCCGACTTACAAAGAATGATAGAACAAGAAGATAAACAGATCCTACCCCATTAAGAATCTGTTGAGACGTTGAACTTGGGAAATGAAGAAAAGAGGCAAGAAGTGAAGATTGGGACCTCCATTTGTGATAACACCAAACATGAATTGATTGCCTTACTTCGTGAGTATAAAGATGTATTTGCATGGTCGATCAAGACATGCCAGGTTGAACGAGGATGTAGTGGTCCATAGACTCCCACCGAAACCGAATGCAAACCTATTCAATGAAGTCGAGACGAATGAGACCGAAATGTTGTTAAAGATAAAAGAAGAAGTCAAGAAACAATTTGATGTGGCTTTCTACAAGTCTCCAAATACCCGAATGGGTAGCTAACATAGTCCCAAAGATCAAGAAAGACTCAGAAGGTACGTAATGTGCGTGATTATCGCGATCTGAATTGAGCAAGTCCTAAAGATAATTTTTCCTTGCCACACATCGATACGTTGGTGGATAACACAAGAAAACATTCATTGTTTTCTTTCATAGTTGGATTTTTGGGTTATAATCAGATAAAGATGGCTCCCGATGATATGGAGAAAACTACCTTTGTAACGATGTGGGGAACATTTTGCTACAAGGTGATGTTGTTCGGATTAAAGAATACCGGGGCAACATATCAGAGGGCAATGATGATGCTATTCCATGACATGATGCACAAAGAGATAGAAGTTTATGTTGATGATATGATTTCCAAATCTCGGTGGGAAAGTGAGCATATTGGGAACCTCAAGAAATTGTTCGAAAGACTAAGAAAGTTCCAACTCAAGCTTAATCCAAACCAAGTGTACGTTCGGGGCTACCTCGGAAAATTACTCGCTTCATTGTTAGTGAGAGAGGTATTGAGGTTGATCCAGATAAGATAAAAGCCATCTAAGAACTACCACCTCCGCGTACACAAAAAGAAGTCGAGGATTTTTGGGAGGTTGAACTACATCGCCGATTTATTGCTCAACTTACCAACCAAGTGTGACCCAATTTTTCGACTCCTTCAAAATATAATCAGGAGAGTGGAACGATGAGTGCCAAGTGGCTTTTGACAAGATAAAATAGTATTTGTCTAACGCCTCAGTGCTAGTACCGCCAACTCCCTAAGACCGTTAATATTGTATCTAACTGTGTTCAAAAATTCAATGGGTTGCGTACTGGGGCAACATGATGAGTCGGGGAAAAGAGAAAGGGCGATCTACTATCTCAGTAAGAAGTTCACAGAGTATGAAACAAAGTACCCGTCAATTGAAAAATTCTATTGTGCTTTGGTCTGGGCAGTTCGAAGGCTCAGACAATATATGTTGTATCATACGACGTGGTTAATTTCAAAGTGGACCCAATAAAATACATGATGGAATCACCGCACTTTCGTGAAGAATGGCACGATGGCGATCCTACTATCGAGTGCGACATTGTATATGTGAGTCAAAAGTCGATAAAGGGAGCGCGATATCGACTTCTTAAAGAACTCGAACCACGGAGGAATATGAGCCTTTGAGATTTGATTTCCCAGATGAGGATTTGATGTGCATTGCGTAAAAGAGTGAGTCGTCAAAAGAGAAATCATGGAAGATGAGCTTGATGGGCATCGAATGCATTGGGGCATGGATTGGAGCGATCTTAGTGTCACCGAAGGGAACTATTATCCACTCACTACAGATTAAATTTCTTCTGCACCAATAATGTAGCGAGAATATGAGGCTTGCATCATGGGCCTTCATGCGCCTATTGAACGAAACATCAAAATCTTAGAAGTGTACGGGGACTCAGCGTTGGTGATTTACCAAATCCGTGGAGATTGGGAAGTGAGAGATTTGAAATTGGTCAAATATCACGATCTCGTGATGGAGCTGGTCAAAGAATTCAAAGAAGTGACTTTTAACTACTTCCCACGAGAAGAAAACCAATTGGCTGATGCCTTGGCCACCCTGGCTTCAATGTTCAAAGCAAACAGAGAAACGGAAATAATGCCTCTCCAAATGAGCATATATGAGGTCCCTGCACATTGTTGTAGCATTGAAAAAGAGACAGATGGATTGCCATGGTTCCATGATATCTTAGAATATGTCAAGAATCAAAGGTATCCCGAGCAAGCAAATGAAAACGACAAAAGAACAATCAGAAGAATGGCGGTAGGATTTGTTCTTGATGGGGACATCCTGTATAAAAGAGGAAAAGATCAAGTGCTCCTAAGATGCGTGGATGCTGTTGAAGCTAGGAAAATACTTGAAGATGTCTATGAAGGAATTTGTAGGACGCACGCTAATGGTTTCACTATGGCTAGGCAGATTATGAGATTCGGTTATTACTGGCTGACGATGGAAAACGATTGCATTAGTTACGCATTTAAAGTGCCACAAATGTCAAATTTACGGTGATAAAATTCATGCATTTCTTCGCCCTTCATGTCATGACTTCTCCGTGGCCTTTTTCTATGTGGGGCATGGATGTTATAGGGCCAATTTCTCTAAAAGCTTCTAATGGCCACCGGTTTATTTTTGTGGTTATAGATTACTTCACAAAATGGGTAGAAGCCGCTTCATTTGCTAATGTGACGAAGACTGCAGTTTGCAGGTTCTTAAAAAAAGAAATCGTATGTCGATACGGTTTGCCTAAGAGAATTATTTCAGATAGTGCTTTAAATCTGAATAACAAGATGACGAAAGAAGTGTGCGAGCAATTTCAATAAAGCATCATAATTCCTTACCCTATCGCCCAAAGATGAATGGAGCAGTAGAAGCTTGGGAAAATGACCAAGACTTATAAAGACTGGCACGAGAAGCTACCATTCGCTTTGTATGCATATCGCACATTTGTGCGGATATCTACGGGAGCAACTCCTTTCTCTCTGGTCTATGGAATGGAAGTTGTGCTGCCCATTGAAGTTGAGATCCCCTCTCTACGAGTCTTAATGGAGTCGAAACTAGAAGAATTAGAATGGGTTCGAGCTCGATATGACCAGCTAAATCTTATAGAAGAAAAACGCTTGAAGGCAATCTGTCATGGACAGATGTACCAAAAGAGAATGATCAGGCTCATGACAAGAAGGTGCAGCCAAGAGAATTCCACGAGGGGGAATTCGTACTGAGAAAGATCCTCCCAATACAAAAAGACTTTCGAGGAAAATGGGCACCAAATTAGAAAGGGTCATACGTCGTAAAGAAGGCTTTCTATGGTGGAGCTTTGATTCTCACTGAGATGGATAGGAAGGAGTTACCTAATCCAGTGAACTCAGATGTCGTGAAAAAGTACTATGCCTAAAAAAAAAGAGATCAAGATGAAAACCCAAAAGGCGTCTTGATAAAAAAAGAGGAAAAAGAAGAAAAAGATCAAGATGAAAACTCGAAAGGCGTCTTGATAAACAAAAAGATTAGGATGAAAACTTGAAAGGCCCTAATGAAGGAGGTTCGGACAAAAGGAGAAAGACGATTTGAACGGAGTCGTGTGGGTGATTACAATATTTGAAGCGATCCGGAAGCTCAAATCTTCTACACAAGAAGCCGTGCTCAAGAGATCCAGGATAAAGAAATGTGGAGAAGTTCATGCGTTGAATATCTAGAGCATTTGTAACAATTGAATCTGTTTTCCTTTCTTTATAATGTTTTCTTTATTAAGCTTTTCCTTGTCAATTTTCTTTGCTTATTGCTTTTGAAATAAATATGAATGTGAGGTATTTCTTTCAGTACCTACTTTCTTATTTTCATGCATCTCATGTGTGGTTCGTCTAAATGATAAATAGTAAAATGACATACTCTAAACAAAAGGAATGTTGAGTATTACCGGATGAGAATTTGGTAAGTACAAGAGCCTCAAAGCAAGGAAAAAGTACAACAAGGGCAAAAGGGTGATACACGAAACGCAGATTACTCGAGGATGGGTACAAAACCCGAAAGGGAAGTCAAGAATCAAGCAATGAATGCAGATCATCATGAAAGTCGAATGAAAAGAGATATATGGCAAACAAGCCCAAGGCGTATGGCATAATCATGTAGGCATAAAAGCATTTAAGACCAAACATGTGCATATCATGATAACATCATGCATGACATATACAGTATTCCAAAGAAAGCAAAAGGTTTTGATGATTCTTTGATCGAACCAAGGACAAGGAAGACATTCGAGTTCCACCGGATAATATGTTTTGAAATTCGATACTTTTTAAAATTATTTCATTTCGCTTTTCAAAAATCAACTCATATTATGAGAGGTGAGTTGAGCCTCAGTCACACGCCGAGGTATTTTTCAATTTTCGCTTTTCAAAATCAACTCATATATGAGAGGTGAGTTGAGCCTCGTGTCACACCGAGGTATTTTCAATTTTCGCTTTTCAAAATCAACTCATATTGCAGAGGTGAGTTGAGCCTCAGTCACACGCCGAGGTATTTTTCAATATTTGTTTTTCAAAATCAACTCATAATGCGAGAGGTGAGTTGAACCTCGGCCACACGCCGAGGTATTTTCAATTTCTATTTTTCAAAATCAACTCATAATGCAAGAGGTGAGTTGAGCCTCGTGTCACTGCCGAGGTATTTTTCAATTCTGTTTTTCAAAATCAACTCATAATGCGAGAGGTGAGTTGAGCCTCTGTCACACGCCGAGGTATTTTTCAATTTGCTTTTTCAAAAATCAACTCATAATGCGAGAGGTGAGTTGAGCCTCGGTCACACACCAAGGTATTCTTCAATTTGCTTTTTCAAAAAATCAACTCATATTATGAGAGTGAGTTGAGCCTTGGGTCACACTGTTGAGGTATTTTCAAATTTTTTTTTCAAAAATCAACTCATAATGCGATAGGTGAGTTGAGCCTCGGGTCACACGCCGAGGTATTTTCAATTTCTGTTTTTCAAAAAAATCAACTCATATGGCGAGAGGTGAGTTGAGCCTCAGGTCACACGCTGAGGTATTTTCAATTTCTGCTTTTTTCAAAGATCAACTTATAATCTGAGAGGTAAGTTAAGCTTCGGGTTGCATGCCAAGCTATTTTCGATTTCTGTTTTTCAATAAAGAATAAGGATTGGACAATCGAACAAAATTTAGTGCTTTTAAGTCTTTGCTCTATCCCTGTTTCACAGCGATGACAAAGAGGGGCAGCTGTAAGCACTAAATTTTTTCCTGCTTAATTATGGGTTTATTTTTCAATTTTTTAAAAAAAATTAAAAAAATTAAAAATTTTGTATTTTAACCCCTAAACTTTCTTAAAATTATATTTTGGCCCCAAAACTTTTTAAAATTATATTTTGACCCCTCATCTTTCTTGAAATTGCACTTCAACCCCAACAATTTTATCAGATTTATAGTTCATCCTTACGTCGAAAATCTCCAAAATCCTGAATTTCAGCACCCACCCCCGATTTTCTAGCCACCTACTAAGGGATGGCCTCCTTCCCTAGCCACCTAACACTGCAAGAACAACACTATAAAAGGGATATTCCCAAAAAATAAACCCCCATCATCAAAAAACAACACGCATTTAAAAGAGAAAAAAAAGAGAAAGAAGAGAGGAAAGAAGAAAGAAGAAGGAAGAAGAAGAAAAAGAGAAGAGAGAGTAGGCGTCGCACCACCAAGGAGGAGACGGCGACCACGGCGACAGCATGGCCGGGCTAGGAGGAGGAGGAAAAGAAGAAGAAGAAGAAGAAAGAAGAAAAGAAAGAAGAAGAAAGAAAGAAAGAAAAAAAAAAGAAAGAAAAAAAAAGAAAAAAGAAAAGAAAAGAAAAGAAAAAAGAAAAATTTATTAAAATTAGTCGGGCCGACCCGTGACTCGACCTGTCCAACCCGACCCGACCCGGGGAGACACCCAGCAGGCCCAAGCCCAACCAACCCAAAAGTTTGGGCCTTGGCAAATTTTTTACTTTTATTTGGTTATTGGGCTTATTTCTTTATATTTATTTCATTAATGTTATCTTAATAAATTTTTTCAAGCATTATGTTGTAATTTTATTTACATATTTTAATTTTAATAAATTTAATTTTTAATAAATAATAATAAATCGGTTTAGCATTAAATCATCGTTTTCATCGCTATGTTGGGTGAACTTCTTTGATTTTATGTTAAACTCGAATTCATTTATAAAAATTAAAAATTAAAATTTCAAAAAATATATATAAAATCTTTGTAAAAAAAATATATCAAGATTTCATTTTTAAAATGTATATAATACGATAATATGTAATCTATTAAAATTTTCGTGTTTTAAAACTTTTCGGTTTCGAATTTTTATGTTTTCAAAAATACGTGTTTTAAAATTTTTTCAGATTTTCAAAATTTCCGTGTTTAAAAAAATATTCGTGTTTTCAAAAAAATTCAGTGTTTTTAAAATTCTCAGTATTTTAAAATTTTCTTGTTTTCAAAATTTTCGTGCTTTTTTAAAAAAAAAATCGTGCTTTCAAAGAAAATTTCGTGTTTTCAAAGTTTTCGTATTTTCAAAAATTTTGTGTTTCAAAAAAATTATCGTGTTTTCAAAGTTTTCGTATTTCTAAAATTTCCTGTTTTCAAAAATTTCTTGTTTCAAAAAAATTCTCGTGTTTTCAAAGTTCTCGTATTTTCAAAAATTCATGTTTTTTTTAAAAATTTTCTTGTGTTTTAAAATTTTCGTGTTTTCAAAAATTTCGTGTTTTCAAAAAATTCGTGTTTCAAAAAATTCTCATGTTTTCAAAGTTTTCAGATTTCAAAAATTTCGTGTTTTCAAAATTTCGTGTTTCAAAAAAATTTCGTGTTTTCAAAGTTCGTATTTTCAAAAATTCATGTTTTTTAAACAAAAAATTCTTGTGTTTTAAAATTTCCGTGTTTTCAAAAATTTCGTGTTTTCAAAAAAATTTCGTGTTTCAAAAAATTCTCGTGTTTTCAAAGTTTTCAGATTTCCAAAATTTCGTGTTTTCAAAATTTTCGGTTTAAAAATTTTGGTGTTTTCAAAAATTCTTGGGTTTTAAAAAAATTCTCGAGTCTTAAAATTCTCTTGTTTTTTAAAAAAATTTCGTGTCTCAATCGAATCACGATTAAATATTAAATTGAACTTGTATTTTTGAAAATTAAGACAACGCGCGTTTAACGAGATATCAATTTTGGGCGTCGCGAGGGTGCTAATACCTTCCTCGCGCGTAATCGACTCCCGAACCCTATTTTTTTCTCGGAATTTTGACGTAGACTTAAACCCGGCCCTTTTTAAGAAAATTTAAAAATGATTTTTCTTCTTAAACCCGGCCCTTTTAAGAAAATTCAAAAATGATTTTTCTTTAAAAGAGGATTTATTAGGTGTCCGATCACACCTAGAAAAAGATCGATGGCGACTCCTTTTTAAATAAAATTGAAACTGCTTTTAAATTTTAATAATTTCCTCAATTAGCGCCCGTACTAAAATTTTACGTCACTACAATAATAGTTTTTCAATCGATTTGCTCAATTTTTATCAGACTATGGGCTTTTAAATTATCTATTAATATAAGTTGTCTTCTCATATTATAATTAGACCATATAATGTAACTTAATATTAATTAAACATTAGTGTTGAGTAATATTCTCTTGTGTTGTATTAAGGGAAACATAAGGAGTATTTATATACATTCCTACTGCTATTATTACAGCTCACAATAGGTCCCACTATTTTGTCTTGGCCGAGGGCCGAGGGCGCACTACACCAAAACAGACTTTTAGTGGCCTTTTTTTAGGCTTTTAGCGGTGTTTATAAGCACCACTAATAGTATTTGCGACGTTTTTGAAAGCGCCGCAAAAAACGCCGCTAAAGGTCATGACTTTTAGTGGTGCTTCTCCCACAAACGCCGCTAAAGGTCCTGACTTTTAGCGGTGTTTCTCCCAAAAACGCCGCTAAAGGTCCTGACTTTTAGCGGCGCTTTTCCCACAAACGCCGCTAAAAGTCCTGACTTATAGTGGCGCCGCAAAAGGTCCTGACTTTTAGCGGTGCTTTTCGCACAAACACCGCTAAAGGTCCTGACTTTTAGCGGCGCTTCTCCCACAAACGTAGCTAAAGGTCCTAACTTTTAGCGGCGCTTCTCCCACAAACGCCGTTAAAGGTCCTGACTTTTAGCGGTGCTTCTCCCATAAACGTCGTTAAAAGTCATGACTTATAATGGCGTTTTTACCACAAATTCCGCAAAAGGTCCTGACTTTTAGCGGCACTTTTCCCACAAACGTCGCTAATTTGTACAGATTTGCAATACACAATTTTTCCAATATCATACCCTTCCTGCATTAAACCGAACCAAAAACAAAGCAAATGTAGCATAAAAATCCCACCAAAAGTATTAATTCTAAATGATACTTCAAATTCAATAAAAGATATATGATATAAATTAATAAATGAATTCTTACAATAATGTTAAATGTAACAATGTTAATGATCTTAGAACGAGAAAATAAATGTCTAAGATGGCGGCCTTTAGGACTGCTGAAACATCTTCATCATAGTCTAAAGCTGTAGCTGGAGTTCATCATACTTTCTGTTATGCTCTGCCTCCCTCGCTGCTGCCTCCGCCTTAAGTTGAGAAATTTGCTCAACCGTGCTCGCTTGCATCTCAGCTATCTGGTCTTTCAACCTCTGAACTTTAGCTCGAGATTAACTCTCGGAAGTCATGTATTGCTAGGAGTCGGATCCAAAATATTGGGTCGAGGTAACATCAGATCCTTGAAATCGAACCCGACCATACCTTTCAGGACCCAAAACATCAGTCATAATTCTGTTATCTATATCTTCAAGATTAACAAAACTATTAGTCGAAGCAGCCGCTTCATACTCTGCCCTCTTCTCGTTTAGTTTCTCATAATAAATCAATTAAAGAGTTAGAAACGAAATATACAATAAGAAAAAATGCAACATAACATTATTAATTTAAAACTACTAACGAAGAATTAAACTATTATAATTAAAAATTATAAATATTTATAATAAATTAAATTTTATTAAGTAAATATATCATAATCTCTCCAGCTTCAGATGTTATCGGAGACCCATCTTTCTTCCTATGTGTAATGTCAAAAAGCTAAACGCGTCCAACTTTTTGACTAGATGAGACTTTCTACAGTGTAGTAGTAAAAATATAATTTAATAGTATGAAGTCATTAAAATTTGACAAAATTAATAAATTATAATACATCGGCCTCAGCTACAGAAGCAAAACTTTTGGACCCTGCCGTGTGCGTGAATTTTTGTTTCTGCTTGCTGCTCATTCCAACACGCTCACGGTCCTACATAATGAAATTATTATTACGTATATAGTAAATACTATATAAACTGAAAAATTTATAAAAGTTTAGAACTAGGCAATACCTCTCCTTTCTTTGAGTTCCAAAATCTCACCGCATCTTCCCATTGATACCTTAATATTCCCGGCGGGACATTTTGCAATTTATCCTCGAGGCTTATTTTTATTTTTAAAATATTCCTTTTTCAATATGCTTTTATGGTCTCTCCATTTTTTTCCCAATGTCTTCTTTATATAGTAATTGGAGACCTCCAAAGCAAATCTCTCCTAAAAAAACATAAGTTTAGAAAGTAAATATAAATGAAACTTCAACCAAACTATTATAAATTAAATTCACGTTTTGTTACCTTAATGTTATCGAGAGCCTGATTTTTGTTTCCATCAGGCATGTGATGCCATGACTCATAATTGATGGGTAACATATTTGTATTTCGTGCAATAATGCTGATCGTTGTTTTGTCGAGTTTTAAAATTTATAAAGAGAATGATCGAACCTGGAAATTAACTCGACAACGACTTAAGGCAAGTGCACCTATCGAACAGTAGTATAGCTTAGGCAAGACCAGATTGTCGAACCCAAAGGAACTAAAAGTACTAATACTAACCTTCTTTCTATTATTTAGCCTAAATATTAAGTAATTGATTGTTTAATCTAAATTAACTAACTACTAAGCTAAAGATGCAAAGACAAAAAGAATGAATTAGGGAAATACTGTTGGGAAAACTCAGTTGATTAAGATGGTACCCTTAGGAAGAATCCACCTAGACTTCACTTGTTATCTAACTCGGAACCAGACGATTTATTCACTTGACTTGATCCGTAGGATTCCCTAATTTATATTAAACCCTCTCTCGATGCGAATAACATCTAACCCTAGGTTTAATAATTGAAATATCTTTCTAATTAAAACCCCTGGAATCTTATTAACTCGATCTATGAACTCCCATATTAGGTTTCACCCTAATTCGGCAAAATCTCTTCACCCTATCTCTAGGCGCGCGATCAACTCCGCTTAATTATGCTAGATCTACTCTTAGACAGAGACTTTTGCTCCACCACCTAAGCACATTCAACTTGAATCAATATTCCGAAAATATTAACACAAGAATTAAGCACACATAATTAAGAACAAATCAAATATTTATCATATAGTTCAAAAAACAATAACAAGATCCGTCTTAGGTTTCATCCCCTTCAAGTATCTGAAGGGTTTAGTTCATAACAATAAAAGAAAACATCTCAGAAGAAAAGATAAAACAAAACATAAGAAATCCCTAAAACCCCCTGAAAGAATTGAATGAGAGATCTGCCTTCTTGAATATAATTTCGGCTTCTTGAGATGGATCAACTGGCTATCTTCGAGTGATTCCCACAAATCTGACCTTCTTGGCTCGGCTCCTTGGCCTAGCTGACCGCCCTCGAAGGTTATGCTTAGGGTGTTTATATAGGCTCTTAGAATGCTTTATTTGGCCCCTAAGTATCCTAATCTGAGTGGAATTCCTACTAGGGTGTTTGAATAAGCTTAGGAATGTGTTTCTTTGCCTCTAATTACCCTATTCTGAATGAAATTTCTCTTTGCCACGATAGGGACACGGCCATGGCACACGCCCGTGTGAATCGATTTCAGGCCGTGGTCGAGTTTGCTGAAGAGACACGCCCGTGTTCAGGCCGTGTTAGAGTAAATTAGGGAGGCACGACCGTGTGGTCTTAGGCCCAGGCCGTGTCGATTTCTTTTTTGGCCTAATTTGGTTCGTTTTGAGCCCGTTTCTCATTCTTTTCGTCCCTAGATGCTTTCCTGAGTATAAAACATGAAAAGAAAGGATTAAGAGCACCTTTTTACACAATTTAGGGAATAAATCATTCAAAAGTACGCTAAATGTGAGATTAAAATATGCTACTTTTACGGTTTATCAAATACCCCCACACTTAAGCTTTTACTTATCCTCAAGCAAAATTCTCAACTTACAATTAAAACGAACTTTCCACAATTCATAATTCTCATTAATAATGTCTCATCATAATTCATAGATAATTTATACATGGATAATTTAACTCAAAGAGTCCTAAAGATTCAAACAATATAAGTCATACATTTTGTAGCTCGAAAACATAGGTGTCTCCCATTATCTAAATAATTACCTTTAATTCAAAACTGACAAGGATTGACATACTCACTAAAGATTCACTCAAAGCACTCGAAGTGTTTAAGGTTCAAGAATAAGCACTCATAAGTCGAACCTGAAAAGTTAATCCCATAGGCTTGCCTGAAAATCAAATCTCCACCACTGTAATATGAGATGATACACAAATCAAAAGGTCTTTAACAGAGTTGTAACGGGGCTTAGGTTAAAGGTGTGGATAAAGGCTGAATTGGAAAGTTAGAATCGAGATTGACCTGACAAATTACCTAACTTTAGAAAAAGAATTAAACTAACAATCTGAATAATTACATCACATGAAAATACTAATAATACGAGCTTCTTCTTCAAGATATTGAAATTAAACATAAAAGCTCACTCAATTACAGAACTAATAATGAATATACTTCAAATTTTTTTAGATAACGTTAGCACAGATTACATAAGAAAGAACTTTTATAATTGAAATAATATAATTGAGCAACTTATCAAATCAAGTCTCGATAGAAGGGTAGTCAAAGGAATGGTGATAACAAATACGAGCGGGGTTTTGGGTTAATATTAGTGGGTGAATCAATAAAAAGGGTTGTTAGGATCAAAGGGTTCACTAAGGGTTAATTATGAAGGTAGGCTTTTAGTGGAGCGAGTGGGTTAAAACCTAGGTACCTTTATCATCTCAATATATCAAATAAAAAATATGGTCTTGACATGTATACTCGAGGCAAGTTCTAGAATAACAGTTCAATGTTGACACACTCATAATCAAAAAGTGAGCACGAAAAAGAATATATGCTCTGTAAGGCTCAAAATCTCACAAAAATTATGGGTGTTTTTGATGTCAACCTCGTAAATTTTGAACTTCAAAGTAATATTCAAATTCAGGTAGACAACCTAGGAAAAAAATTTATTTCTGAAAATTAGACTTATCATGCTTGATTCTCTAGTATCTTAAAGTATAAATCATCAATGCACAATTAAATATGACTTTATCTAAGACATATCAATAAGAATCATAAACCATCAGAAATTTCATCCTAATTAGTAATATGAGAAAATTTCTTAAGAACAAGGTATAATTCAGGGATTTGAGAATAATGCAAAAAATTAGGCACTTTTACCCCCACACTTAAGATGTACATTGCCCTCAATGTAAAAAGATAGATAAATAATCATATGATACTAAAATCAAAAGAGAAGGGGAGAAGTGACACTTCCTGAATTTTTTCTAGGATCACTATTCCCGGCCTAATTTGGAGGAGGAAGCGGTGGTACTGTGGTGGATGCCAATGGTCACTGTGCTAGATGAAAAAATTGGAAAACTCGTGACAGATTAGCCAAGAATTATTAAGACACATTTAAAATAAACTAATTATGTATTTAAGGACAAGAAAACTAAAGGGAAAGAAAACAGAAAGTAAGATAAAATTAACATAAAAGATGAATGGACTTAGGAGTCCTTATTGTTGGATGGTTCGGGAGGTGGGTGTGATTTCTAATGCTGTGTTGAGCCGGTGGTCGTGGTTTCGGTGTGATTCCCTAGCAGCCTGAAGAACCTAAAATTAAGAAATTAAAATAAGATAAACTAAATTAAGCAAAAGAGAAGTAACAATAAGGAAAATAAAGGAGAATAGAAAAGAAAAATGAAAACTAAATGGTCTCAAAGACCCTTGGCTTGTCGAGTAGCTGAAGCGGCTGGTATGAACTTATATAAATTAATCTCCCTCAAGGAGCCTGTGCTTAGCTCTTTCCGCTTCTTCAACATGGTGTTGGTATAGCTCAAGAGTATAGAGAATTGTTATGGAGAGAGGAGAAATATGAGAAAAAGAAGGAAGAAAGAAGATGGGGAGTAGGTGGGAAGAATGGGAGGGGGTGGTTTAAATAGAGTTTTGGGGTCTGACATTCCCCTATGCCCGTAGATCGTGGGTATGTCGATTCACACAGCCATCTTGCACGGCAGTGTTTTGAGGCGCGTTGTTTCTCCCACGCCTGTGTATGATAAGTCAGTGTCGACCACGGCCGCGTCGCACAGCCGTGGCGCGGTAGTTGAGTTTGTGACTCTGAGATATGGTTTTTTCTGACTCGTACCTCTTTTGTTATTGCCAGTATGGAGATTTGGAACTTCCACAAGGCCACGGCCGTGTGCAAGGACGTGTGGTATGGAAATCTGCACTTTTGGTTAGTTTAAAACTAGGTGTTTAAGACGAAGAGAAGAAAAGAAACTAAAATGAAAACAAATGTGTAAATAAATAGGGTTAGTGCTCGGGTTGCCTCCCGAGAAGCACTCGTTTAAAGTCTTAAGCTAGACTTTTCTCATTGATAACACTTTAGAACGACATGTTTTTATGTGCTAATTGTATATTAATTTCGAATGTGACTCTACTAATTTGGGCTATTTATGGACTTTATTCTCGTAGGGACTAAATTGGAGACCAATGCAAAATTGAGGGCCAAAATCGTGAAATTAAAGATAAAATGGACCAATGTGCAACAAAGGGAAAAGATGGTGCCAAAAGTGCAAACATGGAGAGCAAGAGGGATTGAAATGCAAAAGAAGAGACTCGCTTTATCAAATTCTATTTTAATTAAATTAGGATAATTAATATTAGGATAATTATCTAGGATTATTTAATTTCTTTATTTATCTCTATTTATCCTTAATTAAATTGTAATTATCTTTGGGAGTTTGAGTATAATTAGACTATCTACCTCACGCACTATAAATAGGGGATGGAGTAACTCATTTGGGTGTTCATCTTTTTCTGTACACTCCTCCCCCATAATTCTTTTGTGTTTCATTTATTTTTCTTTCAATAAAAAAATTCCCTTTTTCATACTTTTATATTTATTTTCTTTCCCACCACAATTATGAACCACTAAAGTTCCATCTAGTCGAAGGTTGTCGAATGCCCCAAAAGGGTTCTTGAGGCTTAGGAATCGCACTTAACTTTCTCGCCTGTATTCATCAAGTTTCCCAGACACGGGTCAAGCTTCCGCCTGTGTCCCTTTAAAAGTAACACTTTCAACTTATGCAAAGGCGGCCGCTTTGTGTGTTTTGGGAGGATTGCACGTTGGTTTGTGACCATCAATCGCCGAGGTTAGCGAGCCCAAGAGACAAAATGGCGGGATTCTCCATTGAGAAATGTTGATCTAGCTTAAATGACTCCACAAGAGCAATAGCAAGCTAGAGTCAGCTCCCTAAATTGTAAGGTCAAACTCTAGGAGTTGGTGGTCGAGGCGCCCTCTTCCACTATAATCGGCTTACTTGGCAGAGAAGGGTCATCCAAAAGTCAAGATTGAACCCAAGGAGGAACGAGACAACCGGAGGTCGAACCTCTCCTCATAAGAAACTTTTCTCTAAACCCTTTCTTTTTATTTTCCTCATTTTAATTCTCGTAATTTCAATTCGTCTTAAATCCTGTTATTATTATTTTTCCAGATCGAAAATTATTAATTTTGTTTTTTATTTATTTTTCAGGAACGCAGGTTTTCTTGGGCACGATTCTGCCCAGGATCTCGAGAAACAGGCATTTGTATAATCCGATCCCTGTGGATTCGACCCTACTTGCCCTTTATTGTTATTTTCATTATTTTGCAGGGAGTAGGATATATTTTGGTGCATTCAACGACGCATCACTCATATTCGCAAAAATCAGGGTAGTTTAAAAGTTTGAATATCTTCTCTCATGCTATCAGTTCTATTTTCTTGATAAAGTTTAAGTCGAGAAGCGTTTACCTTAAAAGTACTGAATATGGGATTGCTTACCTCTGTTGTTCCGTATGGGAAGATATTGCGTACCTCAAGAGGGATTTCTTCATTTGTATTTAGGTATGACGTGGTAATTCGTGGATCTTCCTTCTTTAACAGTACCTGATCTCCTATTTTGAAGTGGTTCGACGTTCCTATGATCTTTTCTGGGGGCTCCTTTGGTTTTGCTTCGTACGGATCAAGCTTCGTACTGATCCAGTTCCTCTTTACAGTGTGTCTTCCATGCTTCTAATTTGTCGACCTTAAGGCTTCATTCCTTATGTAATTCTTCTTTGTTGGCATGGGGCCCATGATTCAGATCAAGTTTGTAATCTTGTGGTGTTTCCTGTGTAGTGAAAGTTGAACAACTTGATTATCAATTGAATTTACTTTCTCATCTTCATCAATTGTTGTCTTGGCTGAGTCAAGAGCTTGTAGACTGATCAATTCTCCACCTACACGAAAAATGAGTTCTCCTGTGCCAACATCAATTTTAGTCTTGACAGTTGCTAAAAAGGGTCTTCCTCAAATTAAAAGAGTCGAATTATCCTCATCCATGTCTAAGACAACAAAATCTACTAGGAAAACGAATTTATCAATTTTTACGAGAACATCTTCGATAATACCCCTAGGAATTCTAACAGTTTTATCAGCTAATTGACTACTCATCCTAGTTTGTTTGGGTTTCCCTAGACCTAGCTACTTAAACATTTTATATGGCATGACATTTATACTTGCCCCTAAATCAGCTAAGGCATTATCAACAGTTGGCCTACCAATTAAACATGGAATTGTAAAACTCCCTGGATCTTTTAGCTTTCGCGGTAGTCTATTCTGTAAAATTGCTGAGCACATTGTGTTTAATTCCACATGTGACTCCTCGTCTAACTTACGCTTGTTCGTCAAGAGTTATTTTAAAATTTCTCGAATCTGCATCGTGAAAGAGCTTCAAGCGGTAAGTTAATATGTAATTTCTTTAAAAGTTTAAGAAACTTAGAACTATTCTTCTGTATCATCTCTCTTCATCGCTTCGGGATAAGGTATACGGGATTGGTACTCATTGATTACCGGTTTTGGCTTTTCTTGTGTTTCCTCAACTTTACCTTCTTCTACTTTACTTTCTTGTATTGAATTGGGTTCATCTAACCCTACATTTTCTTGAGCTGTTGTGGCTTGGATTTGCTCATTTGGGTTAATCTCGGTGTTGCTTGGTAGACGCCCTTGTGGTCGTTCGAAAATTAACTTTGCAAGTTGTCCAACTGACTTAGTAATTTTCCCAACTTGGTTCTTGATCCCTTCAATCGATGTTTGTTGGTTTTTAAGTGTTGTCTCGTGTCTTGGAAATGATTTTCTGTGGTTGCCATGAATTTTGTCAGCATCTCTTCAAGGTTCGGCTTCTTTTCTTGTGGGTATGGTTGATTTTGGAAATTTTGAGGAGGTTGTTGTCTTTGATTTCCTTGATTTCCTTGACCTCCTCATGAAAAATTTGGGTGGTTCCTCCAACCTGAATTATAAGTATTACTATAAGGGTTATTATTAGATATGAAATTATTACCTATATAGTTTATCTGTTCGCTTTCCATGCCCGGTTGGTAGGGTGGGTACTCAAGATTTGCCACAGCCCACTTACGCCGACCGCAGACATGGATGTACCTGCAAAGAACACAAACTATCAAGCTTTTTATTCATCATCTCTACTTGCGTTGATAGCATGGTTATTGCATCGAGGTTGAAAACTCTGACTGATTTTGTTGGTTTTGTCCTTGTAACCTGCCACTGATAGTTATTCAGTGACATCTCTTCAATAAACTCATAGGCTGCTTCAGGAGTTCTATTGTTCAGGGTTCCACCGGTGGCTGAATCAATTAGTTGCCTCGTTGAGGAGTTTACACCATTATAGAAAGTTTGGACTTGGAGCCATAAGGGTAAACCATGGTGCGGACACCTTCTCAAGAGATCCTTGTATCTCTCCCATACGTCATATAATGTCTCTGAATCCATCTGCACAAAACAAGAGATATCATTTCGTAATTTGGTCATTTTGGTGGGTGGGAAATATTTTAATAAAAATTTTCTATCATTTGATCCCATGTGGTGATTGACCTCATGGTAACGTAGTTCAACCACCGCTGGCTTTATTCCTTAATGAAAAGGGAAATAATCAAGACGTATGGCATAATCAGAAACGCCATTTATTTTAAAGGTATCACAGAACTCTAAAAAATTAGCTATATGAGTATTTGGGTCTTCGTCCTGCAAACCATCAAATTGAACAAATTGTTGAATCATTTGTATAGTGTTAGGCTTTAATTCAAAATTATTAGCAGCTATAGCAGGCCTAACAATACTCGATTCTGCTCCTGTTAAATGAGGTTTAGCATAATCATACATAGTACGTGAGCATTATTTTCTGCCACATCTTGTGGTGGTGGATTATTCTCGTCCATCCCTTCAGTAGGATTGGATCCGCCTTGTTGTTCTTCTTCTCTGTAATTTAGGGCTCGCCTAATTTCTCTGCGATTCCTGTGAGCGGTAGTTTTAATATCACTGTCGTATACTAGTGGTCCTTTCGGGTTCCTTCTAGTCATAAACTAGAGGTACCTGTGTTGGAAAAGAAAGATTGAAAATTAGCAAGGTTAAAACTAAAATAAAAATAAAAATAAAAATAAATTGCGAAAAATAAAAATAATGGCTAAAGTAATAAAAATAGGGCTTTCTTAATATTTTAGTTCTCCGACAACGGTGCCAAAAACTTGATCGTTGTTTTGTCGAGTTTTAAAATTTATAAAGAGAATGATCAAACCTGGAAACTAACTCTGACAACGACTTAAGGCAAGTGCACCTATCGAATAGTAGTATAGCTTAGGCAAGACCAGATTGTCGAACCCAAATGAACTAAAAGTACTAATTCTAACCTTCTTTCTATTGTTTAGCCTAAATATTAAGTGATTGATTGTTTAATCTAAATTAACTAACTACTAAGCTAAAGACGCAAAGACAAAAAGAATGAATTGGGGAAATACTGTTGGGAAAACTTAGTTGATTAAGACGATACCCTTAGGAAGAATCCACCTAGACTTCACTTATTATCTAACTCTGAACCAGACGATTTATTTACTTGACTTGATCCGTAGGATTCCATAATTTATATTAAACCCTCTCTCGAGGCGAATAACTTCTAACCCCAGGTTGATTAATTGAAATCTCTTTCTAATTAAAACCCCTAGAATCACATTAACTCGATCTATGGACTCCCATATTCGGTTTCACCGTAATCCGGCAAAATCTCGTCATCCTATCTCTAGCCGCATGATCAACTCCGCTTAATTATGCTAGATCTACTCTTAGACAAGGACTTTTGCTCCACCACCTAAGCACATTCAACTTGAATCAATATCCCGAAAATATTAACACAAGAATTAAGCACACATAATTAAGAACAAATCAAATATTTATCATATAGTTAAGAAAACAATAACAAGATCCGTCTTAGGTTTCATCCCCTTCAAGTATCTGAAGGGTTTAGTTCATAACAATAAAAGAAAACATCTCAGAAGAAAAGATAAAACAAAACATAAGAAATCCCTAAAACCCCCTGAAGGAATTGAAGGAGATATCCGCCGTCTTGAGTATAATTCCGCTTCTTGAGATGGATCAATTGGCTATCTTCGAGTGATTCCCATAAATCTGACCTTCTTGGCTCTACTCCTTGGCCTAGCTAACTGCCCTCGAAGGTTATGCTTAGGGTGTTTATATAGGCTCTTGGAATGCTTTATTTGGCCCCTAAGTATCCTACTCTGAGTGGAATTCCTACTAGGGTGTTTGAATAGGCTTTAGAATGTGTTTCTTTGCCTATAAGTACCATATTCTGAATTTAATTGCTCTTCGCCACGACAGGGACATGGCCATGGCACACACCCGTGTGAATCGATTTCAGGCCGTGGTCGAGTCTGCTGAAGAGAAACGCTCCGTGTGTTTTAAGGTCCAGGCCGTGTTAGAGTAAATTAGGGAGGCACGACCGTGTGGTCTTGGGTCCAGGCCGTGTCAATTTCTTCTTTGGCCCAATTTGGTTCGTTTTGAGCCCGTTTCTCGTTCTTTCCGTCTCTAGGTGCTTTCCTGAGTATAAAACATGAAAAGAAAGGATTAAAAATACCTTTTTACACAATTCAGGGAATAAATCATCCAAAAGTATGCTAAATGTAGGATTAAAATATGTTACTTTTATGGTTCATCAAATGCCCAGATAGCCTGCTAGAAGTCGAGCTTCAGGGCCAACAGGTTGGCCATGACAGTTTCTCCTTACTTTCACATGCTCGGCAGGATTTAATTCTTATAAATCTCTAAGCAGCGTACGTCCGCGACCTCTGCACGTCCCACCACTCTCAGTTGAACAATGATATATTATTATTATATTCAAATTGAAAATGAATCAATAATAAAAGTCAACATGCATGTAAAATAAACTTAACATTACTTTGTAATTTCGCAGCTCATCATCTATGTCGCATATTCGAGGATCCAACAACTGCTTGTTGTTCACTATTGCCCTCTTCCAAATTTACAGATTTTGTACAATATTTAAATCTCAGATTCTTCTTCTACTCATTTTTCGGAATACACATAAAATAGTTGAAATTTTAGTAACAAATAACAACAATAATGGTACATATAAAATAGTTAAATTATATAAAATGACCAAGATTAAAATTATAATATTACATATAAATAAAAAATCGTAAAATCTTACAACATCATAATTCGTAAATATCTTCGTCCACATCCTGACGAACCCATTGAAATTGTGTACTAGTACTAGGGATATTTTTATTTAAGTTTTGTTTTGGAAAAGGCAAAGTTTCTGATCTTTCGACGATGCCATCTCTACTTTTATTGCTCATGTCAAACAAGTCTCTAGGGGTGTTTCGAAGTATAACATACCAACCCTCATCAGTTGGATCTTTCGAGTAAAAAACTTGTTTCACTTGAGAAGAAAATACATATGGCTCGTCTATCAGTTGTTATCCAGTGTGAATCAATCGAGAGAAATTCACCATTGTAAAACCACATTGATCGTTTTTAATTCCGCGAGCCGTATTACATCAGCCCAATCACCTCGAAATAAGACAACTTTCCATTTGCCGTAATAATCCAACTCAATTATGTCAATAAGAAGTCCGTAATACTCCAGATTCCCCTCAATAGGATTATTGTCCCTAACACTAGCATAACTTGTAATTGAAGAATTAACAACAATTCCACAATTTTGGGTTATCCTCAATCTCTCACGATACCTTGTATGAAATTTGTATCCATTGATGAGGAAGGCACTATATCTTTTCACTATTCTATTTGGACCTTGTGAAAGCCATTTAACTTCATCATTTACTTCATTCCGACTCCAAACCTATTGAATCGAAAGTAAATTGAGTAATTATGAATGTTATGAGAAACATTATTACTTGTCAATGAAAACTTCAATTGCATACCGTTTGGCTTAACCATTCATGAAATGATTCTGGGAACAACTTATTAATTTCTAGTAGATGTAATCTTCGGGACCGTGAACGAGCTCTCAATATTTGTTTGTACTGACTATGTTAAAGTTAGAAGAAAAACAAATTATAATTGATGAATATTTATCAAATTCTAGAACTTACTTGCTTAATGGTTCCATTAAATCATGATGAAAAAGAACGTATCGATGTGCTTGGACCCACGATCTATCGTCTAATTCTGTAATTTTGACTTTGCTGATCGGTTCTCCAAAACTTTGAAATAAATAAGTTTCAGCCAAGTTATGATCTGTGAGCCCAGCATTTCTACTTGGTCTATTCATTCTTATTTCAACATCTTCCAAATACCTTGAACAGAAAGTCATACATTCCTCTGCCAAGTAGCCTTCGGCAATTGATCATTCTGGATAATGCTTATTGCGGCAGTAAGACTTCAATTTGGATAAGAACCTAAACACGATATACAACATTATCAAAAGTTGCAACTAAAGGCATTGAGGTGAATGAAGGAATAATTTTCAAATAAAGTAAGACCTTTCTATGGGATACATCCATTAATAGAAAATGGGTCCACCAAGTATTGCTTCACGAGGGAGATGAATTAACAAGTGCACCATAATAGTGAAAAAGGAAGGCAGGAAGATCTTCTCCAGATTGCATAAAGTCAATGCGGCTCAATCTTGTAGTGTCTCAAGTTCTTGAACATCCAAAACTTTGCCACAAATGCCTTTCATTATATTGGATAGTTCAATTACACAAGACGTCACCTTTTTTGACATACAACATCGCATAGCAACTGGCAGTAAGTCTTGCATCAAGAAGTGATAGTCATGCGATTTTAAGCCATATAGTCTTCGATCTTTAAGACTCACACATTGAGATATATTTGATGCATACACATCCGGGACCTTTATATCCTTCAACACCATATAGAACACTTCTTTCTCCATCTTCGACATTGAGAAAATAGCATGTGGCAACCGATATTTCATATTCGAAAGTGCTTGAGGATAAAGCTCACGTTGAATTCCCATGTGGACTAAATCAAGTCGACTCTAAAGATTGTCTTTGATTTTCCATCTACATTCAAAATAGTCCCAATGATGTTCTCGCATACATTTTTCTCAATGTGCATGACATCAAGATTATGTCGTAAAATCTGATGCTCCTAATAAGGCAACTCAAAAAAATACTTCTTTTTTTCCACAAGTCCGCCTCATTAGGATCATCCTCTTCATCATATTCATCATCAGATTCATCCCTTGATCTTCTATTTCTTTGCGTGTTGGGCGGTTGATTCATCTTCTCATACATGAAATTCATATATTTCAACATGAATAATATTTCAGATCCAATTGCTCGTGAAGAAGCTTCTCGAACTCTTCAAGATCACAAACTGAGTACTCTAAAATCTAAATCTATGATTTTTCGGTAACCACCGACGATGGCCCATGTAAGAGAACTTCTTCCCATTATATAACCATTGCGAACATGTTTGCGCAGCACAACAAGGACAAGCATAATGTCCCTTGGTACTCCAACTAGATAAATTGGCATAGGCTGAGAAGTCATTAATAGTCCACATCAAAGCTGCATGTAAATTGAAGTTCTCCTTCCTCAGTACATCGTATGTCTCTACACCAGCCCATAATTGTTTTAACTCTTTAATAAGTGGCTGCAAATATATGTCAATATCATTCTTGGGCCCTTTCTCTCCAAGGATAATCATAGATAAGATAAATGATGATTGTTTCATGCAAACCCATGAGGCAAATTGTAAGGAACAAGCACCACAGGCTAAGTACTGTACGCTGTGCTCATGATTTTGTACGGGTTAAATCCATCAAATGCTAGCCCAAGCCTCACACTCCGAGGATCGCTTGCAAAACTTGGAAATTTGTAGTCAAATGATTTCCAAGCTAAAGAATCTGCAGGATGCCTTAACAATCCATCATCAGTTCATCCATCATGGTGCCACGTCATTGACTCGGCTATCTTCGACGACATGAAAACCCTTTGAAGCCTTGGTATTAGTGAAAAATACCGCAAAATCTTAACTGGAGTCTTCCTTGACTGTGCGTCGTTTTCATCCTCGTTACCATCTTCTGTATTTCTATTCATCCAACGGGATTGACCGCATACATGACAGCACTGTTGGTTTCTCCGGTCGCCCCAATACAACATGCAGTCATTTGGGCAACTATGAATTTTGTTGTAGCCAAGGCCCAAATCTTTGATCAGTTTCTTCATGTCTTTAGAAGATTGAGGGATTTTCGCAAACAGGAACATTTCTCTCAAAAACTCTAACAACATTGTCAAAGAGTTTCTGATCCACTCTCCCAAACATTTTAAGTGAAAAAGACGAATACAGAAAGACAGTTTTGAAAATTTAGATCCCTCATATAGTTCTTCATTCATTTTACCAAGTAACGTCTAGAACTTCTCCGCTTCTTCATTTGGCTGATCATCAGGTACACTTCTTCCCCCTTCAGTGAAAGTATTTCCACCAAAATTATAATCATCGGTTGCACCCAAGTCAGGTGGAAATGATTGCAAACCATCACCGTGCATATTAAATGCATCCCGCAACATGCCATCTATGTCATCTTCTCTAACATTCTGATTGTAAGCACTATGAGGATAACCCAGATTCATCGATGAAGAGGCTCTACTAGATGTACACTCTCCATGGAAAACCTATTTTTTATACCCCCGAACAAAGCCATCAACAACTAGATGTTCGTAGACAACTTCACGATAATGCCAATTGATATTGCAACACTTCTTACATGGGCAAAGAATCATATTCTCTTGGCTTGCATTTTGAAATGAAAAATTTAGAAAAGTTTCTACTCCATATCGATAGCCGTTGCTTACCCTTGACAAATTCATCCAAGTTCTATCTATTTCGTAGTTGTTGAAGTCTAAAGTTGACAGTAAATTACACGGGTAAGTTGTTTATCTATGCAGGTATTATGTAAGTTATATAAATTATGTAAGTTATGAAGTTTGATCTTAAAATTATGTAAGTTATGTATTATGTAAGTTAAATAATTTGATAAAGCTATGAAATTTGATCTTTAACCTATGCATTATGTATTATGTAAGTTATCCGAGTTATGTATTATGTAAGTTATCCGAGTTAAGTAAGTTATGTAAGTTATGTATGTTATGTGAGTTATGTAAGTTATGTATATTATGTGAGTTATGTGAATTATGTAAGCTACTTAAATAATGATCGTTATTATTATATTGATAAAGAAAATTATAAGTTTGGAAAACATTTAAAAATATTAAATATTAAAATAAAAATTATTAATATTAAAAATTAGTAATTTGATTTTTATATTAAAATATATTTAAATAATGAAAAAACATAAAAAAGAAATAACTTAACAAAGTATTTAATGAGTAACAAAAATAAATTTCCATTTTAAAAGTTTTAAATTATTTCTTTTAAAAAGATTTTATTTTTATATTAAAACATATTTAAATAATGATCAATATTATTATTATATTGATAACAAAATATTTATAAGTTTGGAAAACATTCAAAATATTAAATATTAAAATCAAACATTATTAATAAAAAATTAGTTATTAGATTTTTATATTAAAACATATTTAAATAATGATCAATATTATTAATATATATTTCACAAAATATTTATAAGTTTAGAAAACATTCAAAATATTAAATATTAAAATCAAACATTATTAATATAAAAATTAGTAATTTTATTTTTATATTAAATTATATTTAAATAATGAAGATAAGGTAATTAACACACAAACCAAAACAAATTAATGAGTAAAAATATAAGTTTTCCTTTTAAAAATCTTTTAAATACTTTTTTAAAAAGAATTTGATTTTCATATTAAAATAAAATGACTTTTAATTTATTTAAATTTCAAAAGATTATATTATTTTATTCACAATTATGTACGACAAAACCTAAGTAACCTACCTTGCTTTGGACACAATTTATACTCTAATTTAACAAGCATTTATACTCCAATTTGTACGTTCTAATTTACTATTCATTCCAACAAGTTTAAAGTTTAAAAAAAATCAAATCAGACAACATTTATACAACAGAGTTAGTCCGAAATTTTAGCGTTCCTTCAGCAAAACAATTTCGCAAAAATAAAACCCAATACAATACAAATTAGATGATAAACAAAAAATGATTTGATGGTAAACAAGTTATATTGCACTTATAAGTAAAACTGGAAACAAAAAGCGCAAACTACCAGAAAAATGGATCCATTAAGCTAACGATTAAATATGTTATTTTTATACCAGTTGTAACAATATAATAAACAACAACATATTAAACAGAATATATAATTCAAACAATATAATAAACAACAATTTGGACAGAAATTTTTTAAGATTCATCATACGTGGCATTGTTACACCTAGGAGGATTCGTTATATCTTACAATGAGATATAAGGCAACCCGTTAGGTTTCCAACCTATATACTTTGAATCTTTTTTTTTTTTGGACAGCAATATAATAAACAGCATATATACCAACCAAGCGGGGTAATAAACAGCAATTTGGACAGCAATTTGGACAGAAAGTTTTTAAGATTCATCAAATGTGGCATTGTTACACCTGGGGAGGATCCATTATATCTTACAATGAGATAAAAGGCAACTGATAAACCGTAAAAGTAACATATTTTAATCCCACATTTAGTATGCTTTTGGATGATTTAGCCCTCAATTTATGTAAAAAGGTGCTATTAATCCTTTCTTTTCATGTCTTATACTCAGGAAAGCACCCAAGAATGAAAAGAATAAGAAACGAGCTTAAAACGGACCAAATTGGGCCAACCCAAGAAATCGGCACGGCCTGGACTTCAAGTCACACGGTCGTGCCTCGCCAATCATTCAAAGACACGCCCCAACCACGATTTACATGGCCGTGTCCCAATAGACATACCTGAAGCACGGCCTGAATCCCGACTTACACGGCTGTGCCACGACTATGCCTCAATCAACAGAATCGACACACGGCCTGAAGTCGACTTACACGGGCGTGTGCCATGGCCGTGCCCCTGCTACGGGAATGAACAATTTCACTCGGATTTGGATGCTTGAAGCCAAAGAAACATACTCCTAAGTCTACTTAAACACCTTAATAATAATTCTACTTGAAAGAGGTACTTAGGAGCCAAGTAAAGCATCTAAGGAGCCTATATAAACAACCCAAGGCGTACTGTTCTAAGGGGAGTTTTAGGCGAGTTTTCGCGAGCTCTTATTTGGAATTACTCAAAAATAGCCAGTTGATCCATCTCAAGAAGTCGAGTTCTACTCAAGACAAAGGATCTCCTCTTCAATTCCTTCAGGGGGTTTTAGGGATTTCTTATGTTTTGTTTTATTTTGTTATGAACTAAACCCTTCAGATACTTGAAGGGGATGAAACCTATGACGGATTTTGTTATTTGATTTCTAAATTATATGATAAGTACTTAGTTTGTTCTTAATTATGTTGCTTAATTTAATCTGATGTGCTTAGGTGGAGGAGAAATAGACCCGCCAAGAGTAGATCTAACATAATTAGCGAAGTTGATCGGCGCCTAGAGATAAGGTTACGAGATTTTGCCGGATTAGGGTGAAACCTAATATGAGAGTCCATTGAGCGATTTACTGTTTCCTTAGGGGGTTATTATAAGAGAACGAGAGTTCCACTAATTAACTTAAGGTTATATGTTATTCGCCTAGAGAGAGGGTTTAATATAGGGTAGGGAGTCTCACGGGTCAAGCTAAATAAAGAAGTCATATGAATTAAAAGTTAGATAACAAGAGAAGTCATAGGTGGATTCTTCCTGAGGGTATCATTGTAATCAACTGAGTTTTTCCACAGTCTTTTTCCAAAGTTTCGTTCTTTTGTCTTCGCATTTATTTTAAGTATTTCATTAGTTTTTAGATTAATAAACCAATCACTCCATATTTTAGGCTAAATAATAGAAAGAAAGTGAGTAGTAGTACGTTTAGGTTCCCTTGGATTCGATAAGATACTATTGCTTAAACTATACTACTGTTCGATAGGTGCACTTGCCTCCATCGTTGTCATAGTTAGCCTACAGGTTCGATCATTCTTTTTATAAATATTAAAACTCGACTGTTTGACACGATCAAGTTTTTGGCGCCATTGCCGGGGAACACTAAAATATTAAGAAAACTCTATTTCTATTACTTTAGCCATTATTTTACTATTTTTCTCACAATTTATTTTTATTTTTAGTTTAGATTTTTATTTACACTAAATTTCTTTTTTTCTTCTCCTAGCAGGTACCTTTAGTTTATGACTAGAAGGAACCTGAGAGGACCTTTAGCGCATTTAAAGTGACATTGAAGCTACCGTCAGAAATCGTAGAGAAATTAGACGAGCTCTAGACTACCAAAGAGAAGAACAACAAGGCGATCCAATCCCATCAAGGGATGGACGAAAATAATCCACCGCCAAATGTGCAAGAACAGAATGCTCCGCATACTATGTATGATTATGCTAAACCTAATTTGGCAGGAGCAGAATCTAGTATTGTTAGGCCCGCTATAGCTACTAATAATTTTGAATTAAAGTCTAATACAATACAAATGATTCAACAGTTTGTTCAATTTGATGGTTTTCAGGATGAAGATCCAAATACTCATATAGCTAATTTCTTAGAGTTCTGTGATACCTTCAAAATGGCATTTCTGACGATGCCATACGCCTTTGATTATTTCCCTTTCATTAAGGAATAAAGCCAGCGTTGGTTGAACTCGTTACCACGAGGTCAATCACCACATGGGATCAAATGATGAAAAATTTCTTTTAAAATACTTTCCACCACCAAAACAACCAAATTTAGGAATGACATATCTTCTTTTGTGCGTAATGACGCAGAAACATTATATGATGCATGGGAAAGATATAAGGATCTCTTAAGAAGATGTCCACATCACGGATTACCTTTGTGGCTTCAAGTCCAAACTTTTTACAACGGTGTGAATTCTTCAACGAGGCAAATGATTGACTCATTAGCCGGTGGAACTTTGAATAACAAAACTGAAGCGGCTTATGATTTTATTGAGGAGATATCGTTGAACACTTATCAATGGCAAATTACAAGGGCTAAACTGACAAAATCAGCCGGAATTTTTAACATAGACGCAGTAACAATGCTGTCAACACAGGTGGAGATGATGAATAAAAAGCTTGATAATCTATGTTCTTTGCAGGTACACCCAGTAATGCAATGCGAAGCGAGTGGGAATGTGGCGAATCTTGAGTACCTACCCTACCAACTAGGAGCAGAACATGAGCAGACAAATTATATAGGTAACAATTTCAGATCCAATAATAATCCTTATAGTAACACTTATAACGCAGGTTGGAGGATTTTTCGTGGGGAGGACAAGGAAATCAAAGGTAACAACCTCCTCCAAATTATCAAAATCAGCCATATCCACAAGAGAAGCAATCAAACCTCAAAGAGATGCTGACGAAATCCATGGCAGCCACAGATTCTCATTTCCAAAAGATCAAGCAAAGACTTGATGAACAACAAAAATCAATCAAAGGGATCGAGAATAAAGTTAGAGAACTTACTAAGTCAAGGACATCTCACGGTTGATTTCGAACGTCAACAAGGACGCCTACCAAGCAAACACGTAAATAAACCCAAAAGAACAGATCCAAGCCATCACAACCAAGAGGGTACAAAGGTAGACGAGCCCACCACAAAGACAAGAAACCAAGGAAGAAAAAGGTAAAATAGAGGTAGCACACGAAAAGCCAAAACCAATAATCAAGGAATACAAACCTCGCATACCTTATCCCGAAGCATTAGAAGGAGATGATTAAGAAGAACAGTTTGGTAAGTTTCTTAAACTCTTAAAGAAATTACATATTAACTTACCCCTTCTTGAAGCTCTTTTCCAGATGCCAGACTCGAGGACAACTTTTGACAAACAAAAGTAAAATCGACGAAGAGCACCACGTGGAACTAAACGCACCATGCTCGGCAATGTTACAAAACAGACTACCACAGAAACAAAAAGATCCAAGGAGTTTTACAATTCCATGCTTAGTTGGTAGTTTAACTATTGATAATGTGTTAGCTGATCTAGGGGCAAGTATAAAGGTCATGCCTTATGCATTGTTTAAACGACTAGGCCTAGGGAAGCCCAAACAAACTAGGATGAGTATTCAACTAGCTGATAAAACTGTTAGAATTTTTAAGGGCATTATTGAAGATGTGCTTGTAAAAATCGATAAATTTATTTTTCCAGAGATTTTGTTGTTTTAGACATGGATGAGGATAATTCAATCCCCTTAATTCTAGGAAGACCTTTTCTAGCAACTGCCAAGACTAAAATTGACAGGTGAGCTCATACTTCGCGTAGGAGATGAATCGGTTAAGCTTCAAGCTCTCGACTCGGCCAGAAGACCAGATGATGAAGGTAAGAAAGTCACTTCAATAGATAATCAAATTGTTCAACTTTCATCACAAGAAACACCACATAAAGACAACCTTGAGCCGACTCATAAGTCTCAAAACAACAAAGAAGAATCATACAAGGGACAAGACCTTAGGCTTGACAAATTTGAAGAGCAGAAGATACAAGTCAAAGAAAAGCCGAATCCACACGAAGTAAAACTAAAGGAATCACCAAAAAAGCTCGTAGGGACATCAAACCACTTCAAAATAGGAAACCAAGTACTATTAGACAAAGTTGATCCTCACATCTCTTCAACAGACTTGAGAGCAAAGGAAGAAGTCCCGTTTAAGGTACACGATATCTCCCCGCACGAAACAGTCGAGGTAAGCAAATCAACATTCAGAACTTTTAAGGTAAAAGCTTCTCGACCTAAACTTTGTCAAGAAACTAGAACTGTAAGTATGAGGGAAGATATTCAAACCTTTAAACCTCTCTAAAAATTTCAAATACGAGGAAAGTCTAGCTTAAGACTATAAATGAGCACTTTCGGGAGGCAATCCGAATACTAACACTTTTTATTTTCAATTTTATTTTCAGTTTCTTTCCCTTTCTTCTTTCTTTCTTTTTTTTTACTAAACCAAGAATATAGAATTTCAAGGTCACACGGCCTTACACACGGCCATGTTCGTGGCCGTATGGACTACCAGAATCCCCGTACTGACATAGCAGAGTCCGTGCAAATTAGGCCAACCACCCTCCGACGTCACGGATCCAACCACCCTCCCTCACGGGCACCAAAAAATTAGCACGGCCATGTCCCACGATCGTACGAGGCTACTGATATATCGAGCACGGGCACAACACGCCTGTGCTTCACACTCGTGCCCATATACTAACTTTACAAACACGGGCATGATGGGCTGAAACATGGGCATGGACGAACGACACATTCCACAACACGACCGTGTGATGCGGCCGTGTAATTCAACACACCCTCGATCCACGGGCGTGGGAACAAGCCAAATTTTAGCACCTATTTAAACATCACAACCCTATCATTTTCTACCAATTTCTTCTCTCATTCTTTCCTCCTTCTTCTTTCAAATTTCTCTTATTTCTTTAAGATAGTGTCCAAACTCTTGAGCTACACTAAAATCATGCCAAAGAAGCGTAAGACGGTAACATTGTCTCCTTAAAGGAGACCCCAACAGATAAGGACATGCCGGTAGCTTCAGCTATTCAACACGCCAAGGGTCTCCGAAACCATTTTGGTTTTATTTTTCTTTTCTCTTCTCCTTTGTTTTCCTTATCTATACTTCTCTTCTGCTTAATTTAATTCCCTTCATCCTAGTTTCTTGGTTTTAGGTTCTAAAGGCTGCTAGGGAATCACACCACTTCCACCATCACCAACAATCCGCAACCTTAGAAATCACTCCCACTTCGCAAACCATCTGTCAATTAGAACTATTCAGTCCATTAGTATTCTATTATAAGTTTAGTTTTCTTCCTAGTCTCATTCTCTTTATTTTATTGTCCTTAATTATATTTTTAGTATATTCTTAATGTTTCTTTAGATTTCTTGGCTATATCTTCCTAGGCTACCCAATTTCTTCATCTAGAAAAATGCTTTTCGGTAGCCACCTCACCGGGCTCATAGAACACACCATCACCGCCACCAAAGACGCATCCTCCAAAATCACCCAAAATTCAGGAAGTGACACTCTATCCCTCTCTTTTGATCTTATATTAATTGTTATTACCTATCTTTTTACATTGAGGGCAATGTACATCTTAAGTGTGGGGGGATAAAAGTGCCTAACTTTTTGCATAATTCTCAATTTAATGCCTAATTTTTCATTGTTCCCAAAAATCTTGAATTTTAAACTTGTTTGAAAGTATTTTTCTCATATTTTTAATTAGGATGAAATTTCTAATGATTTATGATTATTATTGATATGTTTTAGAGTAAGTCATAGTTAATTGTGCATTGATGATTAAATTTGAAGAATACTAGAGAATCGAGCATGATAAGTCTACTTTCTAAAAATTAAAAATTAATAGGTTGTTGAACTGAATTTGAGTACTACCTTGAAATTTGGAATTTATAATGATTGAAACACCCATAATTTTTGTGAGATTTTGAGCCTTATAGAGCATTTATTCTTTTTCGTGCTCACTTTACTAAGTATGAGTGTGTGAGTTGAACTGTTATTCTAGAACTTGCCTCGTTTATACATGTCGAGACCACACTTTTGATTTGATATACATAGATGATAACGGCACCTAGGATTTAACCTACTTACTCCATAAAAAGCCTACCTTCACAAATTAACCCCTAGTGAACCCCGTTGAATCATAACAACCTTTTTATTGACTCACCCACTAATATTAACCCAAAACCCCTTTGAATTTGTTATCACCATTCTTTTGACTACCCTTTAGTCGAGGTTTGATTTGATTAAATTATCGAATTATATTACTTCAGTAGTTACATTTATCATTTATGATGTAATATTTTAGTTTGTTCTTAAAAAAAATCCAAGTTTATTCAATATTAGTAGTATATAAAAGAGCTTAGAGCATTTAAACTCCAATTGTTGAAGAAAATGCTCGTATTAAAGTATTATCAAATTTCAAGTGATGAAAATACTCTTTATTATAGAGTAATTATCAAATAGTAGGTATTATTAGTTTTCATTCGATGTAAATATTCATATTTAGTTCATTGTTTCTAGTTAGGTAACTTGTCAAGTCAGTCTCGATTCTAACCTTCTAATTTAGCCTTTATCCACACCTTTTAACCCAAGCCCCGTTACAACCCTAATTAAAGACCTTTTGATCTGTGTATCATCTCATATACAGTGGTGGAGATTTGATTTTCAGGCAAGCCTATGGGATTAACTTTTCAGGTTTGACTTAGAGTGCTTATTCTTGAACCTTAAACACTTCGAGTGATTTGAGTGAATCTTTTGTGAGGATGTCAATCCTTGTCTATTTTGAATTAAAGGTAATTACTTAGATAAGGGGAGACACCTATGTTTTCGTACTACAAAGGTATGACTTATCATGATTGAATCTTTAGGACTCTTTGAGTTGAATTATCCATGTATAAATTATCTATGAATTATGATGAGACATTGTCGATAAGAATTATGAATTATGGAAAGTTCGTTTTAATTGTAAGTTGAGAATTTTGCTTGAGGGCAAGCAAAAGCTTAAGTGTAGGGGTATTTGATAAACCCTAAAAGTAACATATTTTAATCCCACATTTAGTATGCTTTTGGATGATTTAGCCCTCAATTTATGTAAAAAGGTGCTCTTAATCCTTTCTTTTCATGTCTTATACTTAGGAAAGCACCGAGAACGAAAAGAATGAGAAACGGGCTTAAATGGACCAAATTGACCAACCAAGAAATTGGCACGACCGGACTTCAAGTCACACGGTCGTGCCTCGCCAATCATTCAAAGACACGCCCCAAGCACGATTGGCATGGCCGTGTCCCCATAGACTGCAGACCTGAAGCACGACTGAATCCCGACTTACACGGTCGTGCCACGGCCATGCCTCAATCAACAGAATCGACACACGGCTTGAAGTCAACTTACACGGGCATGTGCCATGGTCGTGCCCTGCCTGCTACATGAATGAGCAATTTCACTCTGATTTGGATGCTTGAAGCCAAAGAAACATACACCTAAGTCTACTTAAACACCTTAATAATAATTCTACTTGAAAGAGGTACTTAGGAGCCAAGTAAAGCATCTAAAGAGCCTATATAAACAACCCAAGGCAGCTGCTTTAAGAGGGAGTTTTAGGCGAGTTTTTCGCGAGCTTTTATTCAAGGAATTACTCAAGATAGCCATTGATCCATCTCAAGAAGCTTGAGTTCTACTCAAGACAGAGGATCTCCTATTCAATTCCTTGAGGAGTTTTAGGATTTCTTATGTTTTGTTTTATCTTTTCTCTTAAGATGTTTTCTTATTTTGTTATGAACTAAACCCTTCAGATACCTGAAGAGGATGAAACCTATGACGGATTTTGTTATTTGATTTCTAAGTTTAATTTAATCTGATGTGCTTAGGTGGAGGAGAAATAGACCCTGCCTAAGAGTAGATCTAACATAATTAAGCGGAGTTGATCGAGCGCCTAGAGATAGGGTTACGAGATTTTATCGGATTAGGGTGAAACCTAATATGGGAGTCTATTGATCGATTTACTGCTTCCTTAGGGGGTTATTATAAGAGAACGAGAGTTCCACTAATTAACCTAAGGTTAGACGTTATTCGCCTCGAGAGAGGGTTTAATATAGGTTAGAGAGTCTCACGGATCAAGCTAAGTAAAGAAGTCGTATGAATTAAAAGTTAGATAACAAGAGAAGTCATAGGTGGATTCTTCCTGAGGGTATCGTCGTATTCAACTGAGTTTTTCCACAGTCTTTTCCCAAATTTTCTTTCTTTTGTCTTTGCATTTAGTTTAAGTATTTCATTAGTTTTTAGATTAATAAACCAATCACTCCATATTTTAGGCTAAATAATAGAAAGAAAGTGAGTAGTAGTACTTTTAGGTTCCCTTGGATTCGATAAGATGCTCTTGCCTAAACTATACTACTGTTCGATAGGTGCACTTACCTCTATCGTTGTCATAGTTAGTCTACAGGTTCAATCATTCTTCTTATAAATATTAAAACTCGACTGTTTGACACGATCAGCAACCCGTTAGGTTTCCAGCCTATATACTTTGAATCTTTTTTTTGGACAACAATATACTAAACAACATATATACCAACCAAGGTGATAATAAACAAAGAATTTGGACAAGAATTTGGAAAAATTCATCATGATATAACTCTTACCGATCGAATTTTGAACTAAAACGCACTTTAATAATTTGAAGAAGCTAGTATACTCCACTCTCACCAAGAAACAGAGGTGCAAATTGGTATGAATCATTGAACTAATTATTTATATTTATGTTGAAAAGAAAAACAATTATTCTTTTATAAAAAAAATCCAAGTTTATTCAATATTAGTAGTATATAAAGAGCTTAGAGCATTTAAACTCCAATTGTTGAAGAAAATGCTCAGTATTAAAGTATTATCAAATTTCAAGTGATGAAAATACTCTTTATTATAGAGTAATTATCAAATAGTAGGTATTATTAGTTTTCATTCGATGTAAATATTCATATTTAGTTCATTGTTTCTAGTTAGGTAACTTGTCAAGTCGGTCTCGATTCTAACCTTCTAATTTAGCCTTTATCCACACCTTTTAACCCAAGCCCGTTACAACCCTAATTAAAGACCTTTTGATCTGTGTATCATCTCATATCTGATGGTGGAGATTTGATTTTCGAGCAAGCCTATGGGATTAACTTTTCAGGTTTGAGTTAGAGTGCTTATTCTTGAACCTTAAACACTTCGAGTGATTTGAGTAAATCTTTTGTGAGGATGTCAATCCTTGTCGGTTTTGAATTAAAGGTAATTACTTAGATAAGGGGAGACACCTATGTTTTCGTACTACAAAGGTATGACTTATCATGATTGAATCTTTAGGACTCTTTGAGTTGAATTATCCATGTATAAATTATCTATGAATTATGATGAGACATTGTCGATAGGAATTATGAATTATGGAAAGTTCATTTTAATTGTAAGTTGAGAATTTTGCTTGAGGGCAAGCAAAAGCTTAAGTGTGGGGGTATTTGATAAACCATAAAAGTAACATATTTTAATCCCACATTTAGTATGCTTTTGGATGATTTAGCCCTCAATTTATGTAAAAAGATGCTCTTAATCCTTTCTTTTCATGTCTTATACTTAGGAAAGCACCGAGAATGAAAAGAATGAAAGCGGGCTTAAAACGGACCAAATTGGACCAACCCAAGAAATTGACACGGCCTGGACTTCAAGTTACTGCTTGCGTGCCTCGTAATCATTCAAAGACACACCCCAAGCACGATTGGCATGGCCGTGTCCCCATAGATGGACACGAAGCACGGCCTGAATCCCGACTTACACAGTCGTGCCACGGCCATGCCTCAATCAACAGAATCGACACACAGCTTGAAGTCGACTTACACGGGCATGTGCCATGGTCGTGCCCCTGCTACAGGAATGAGCAATTTCACTCAGATTTGGATGCTTGAAGCTAAAGAAACATACTCCTAAGTCTACTTAAACACCTTAATAATAATTCTACTTGAAAGAGGTACTTAGGAGCCAAGTAAAGCATCTAAGGAGCCTATATAAACAACCCAAGGCAGCAGTTTTAAGAGGGAGTTTTAGCGAGTTTTACGCGAGCTTTTATTCAGGAATTACTCGAAGATAGCAGTTGATCCATCTCAAGAAGCGGAGTTCTACTCAAGGCAGAGGATCTCCTATTCAATTCCTTGAGGAGTTTTAGGGATTTCTTATGTTTTGTTTTATCTTTTCTCTTGAGATGTTTTCTTATTTTGTTATAAACTAAACCCTTGAGATACACAGAGGGATGAAACCTATAATGATTTTGTTATTTGATTTCTAAATTATATGATAAGTACTTAGTTTGTTCTTAATTATGTTGCTTAATTTAATCGATGTACTTAGGTGGAGGAGAAATAGACCGCCAAGAGTAGATCTAACATAATTAAGCGAGTTGGTCGGCGCCTAGAGATAGGGTTACTGAGATTTTACAGATTAGGGTGAAACCTAATATGGGAGTCTATTGATCGATTCTTGCTTCCTTAGGGGTTATTATAAGAGAACGAGAGTTCCACTAATTAACTTAAGGTTAGTGTTATTCGCCTCGAGAGGGTTTAATATAGGTTAGGAGTCTCACGGATCAAGCTAAGTAAAGAAGTCGTATGAATTAAAAGTTAGATAACAAGAGAAGTCATAGGTGGATTCTTCCCGAGGGTATCGTCAGTAATCAACGAGTTTTCCACATCTTTTCCCAAATTTTCTTTCTTTTGTCTTTGCATTTAGTTTAAGTATTTCATTAGTTTTTAGATTAATAAACCAATCACTCCATATTTTAGGCTAAATAATAGAAAGAAAGTGAGTAGTAGTACTTTTAGGTTCCTTGGATTCGATAAGATACTCTTGCCTAAACTATACTCTTTGTTCGATAGGTGCACTTGCCTCTATCGTTGTCATAGTTAGTCTACAGGTTCGATCATTCTTTTTATAAATATTAAAACTCGACTGTTTGACACGATCAGCAACCCGTTAGGTTTCTAGCCTATATACTTTGAATCTTTTTTTTTTGAACAGCAATATAATAAACAACATATATACCAACCAAGCAGGATAATAAACAGCAATTTGGACAGTAATTTGGAAAAATTCATCATAATATAACTCTTACTGATCAGAATTTTAAACTAAAACGTACCTTAATAATTTGAAGAAGCTAGTCTACTCCACTCTCACCAAGAAACAGAGGCTGCAAATTGGTATGAATCAGTTGAACTAATTATTTATATTTATGTTGAAAAGAAAAAACAATTATTCTTTTATAAAGATTGTAACTTTTTATGTATGGAATATTATCACATATTATTAATATTTAATGTTTTAAAGCTAAAAATATTATTCAATTTTTAGTTTTCACAGGTTCCCTACAAATCAAAGTATAAGATCTATAGGAATGAGTTCAGATTTGAACTAAAAAATTGTTCTGCCAAAGGGAAAGGAGTATCTTAAGTCCTTTTTTTGCATACAAAAATCCATTCATTTTTAGTCAAAAACAAAGTAAACAATACTATTCTTGGATCATGCATTAATCAAAACCCTTAAAAGAAAAAAAAAGTAAAAGCAAAACACTTTTATCTGTAAAGGTTAAAAAAAAAAACTGATAAAATAGAATTTGGACAAAATCATCATGATATAACTGTTATTGATCAGAACTTTGAACTAAAACGTACCTTAATAATTTCAAGAAGTTGGTCTACTCCACTCTCACCAAGAAGGGGGTTGCGATCGGAAAAATAGTATTTGTTAAGTAATTTAAAGGAAAATGAATATAAAAAAGCCAAAATAATTAGCAACGAAACATGTACCTACCAAGCAGTATTTCGTTGAACCAAGTATAAAAACTTTATCAATATCTCTATCAAATATTAATTCGAAGATTAAATGGCAGCTTCAGTTGAACCAACGATTAAAGAGGAGTAGAAGCGATGAATCAAATACGAGACAACATTAACTCAGTAATACTTTAAATTAAAAATAAAAAATAGAAAATAAAGATAATATCAAACAACATTATATGCGACCGAGGACAATAAGCTTAAGCCGAGGAACAAACTCGCTTTTATATACTCCATTAATAAAATTCATTTACAATATAAATCATGAATAGGACAGTGATAAATTAACAGGTGTAAAATGGTGTAAAATCATTTTTCAACAGTTCAATGTGTTTGATACTTACCAGGTAATTACAGCTTTTTGTCAATCCATTAGAACTTAAGCTTCAGTTACTACATAAAACTTGCAAAGGAGGCAGTTGAATTAGAATGAAAGCTTATATTGGATAAACACCAAAAGAACAAACAACAGCATTGAACAATGTCTCGGGTTAGATTTTTTAAGTTTTTCCATGTATTTAGAAGATCCTTATAGGTCATATCCCTGTATTTATGTGTCGGACAAGGGTACTTCAAGAGTCAGAGAAACATGGAAATTAGCAGCCGAACAAGATTTAAGGAAAAATGATTCGTATTTTAAGATTAAGTAACATACTATTAAACAAAAAAAAATGACTGAAACTAAATAAAGGGTCGATATAAGTAGTAATAAAGCTTTGGGAAAAATGAGTGGCAAAATGTACCAATGAGATTTTAAGGAAGAATGTTTGGGTATCAAATACGACCTAAATCATAAGAGAAAGTTAGCATTGAATATCTATCCAGCTCATTAGACTAAAAGACAAGCACTAATGCTTAATCCAGATTGGCATGGTTTCTCGATGAAGAAACAATTTATATTTCATCTTTGAAAATGGATAATGCATGTCGATTTCTTTTTCCTTGGATTATAATCCAATATCTGAGATCCTATAAGATCAAGATCTGAGATCCTGTATTTGCATGTAATAGAAAGCCATAAAATTCAGAAAAACAAAGCAACAATAATTAATAAAAGGACAAGCATTACCCATTAAAAAGAAGAACAATTTAGCATAAATTGTATATAACAAAAATTTAATGCTTCAATACGAGAGACATTAAGCTGAAGCCTTTTATGTTACCTTCTTCCTAAGACGGGCAACTTCACTGTTTTCAGCTAAACGATTGAATTGTTTTCACGTTCAGACTTAATGAACTAATCTCAACAAAAAAAGAAGTTACAATCCCAAAACTATAACCAAATTAAGGATAAAAAATAAATTAAGGTCATGGGCTGCAAAGAATTTCTGGTAAAAGAAACAATAACCAACTAGTAATCTATTTTTATCGAAAACACTTCACAACATAACTCGTTTGAAAAACACTTCACAACTACTAATCTACTAATCAATATCTGCAGTTTATAAAATTTAAATTTAAAAATATCAGTTCAATTGAAAAACACAATTGTTTAGCTCAATTAGTTCATATTATTATTTTATTAAAATAATATCAACGTACAATATTCAAAAATTCAACTCAATTAGTCTAACTATTTTTGATAAAGTAACATCTAGTTCATACAACTATTTTTAATAGAGTAGAATCTATCAGGCTTCAGGTTTAAATTCAACACATACAGCATTTCTAAAATAGCATATAACAAGTTTCGCCAAAATAACTGAATGTCAGATAGAACTCAGAGAAAAAAAAATGATTACACTCCAATTACGTAATGATCTCAAATGCCAATTCATATTCTAGAGTTTCAACGTTACCAATTACCTTGCAGATTATTATCTCAAATTTGGCAAAAATCCAAGAAGTTATGTGTTCTATCTCCAGAAACCGAATAGCATAGAATTATATATCTCAATATTGAATCGTGAAAAAAAATACTGAATGAATCAACGCTTTAAGCTCTTTACAGATAAAAAATAGACAATATCGAAAAATTCATCATAATTGTTAAATGCTTCTTTCCTCAAAATAGCTAAATTAAACAGTAGCATACCTGGGGGAGAAATGAGATAAAAGCGCAGGAAAGCTACATCGGATAACAATTTGAATAGAAAGAAAAAAAAGCAAACCGCATGTACGTATTGCCAGTGATAATTTTTAGAGATAGTGAGGGGCATATATTGGTAGCATGTACGTACCCGAATAATTTTGTGGCCAACCCAACTACTGACGTAAGCGAGAGCACTTTTGCAAGTGGTGATAGTAGGTGAGAATTGGGCTTTCGAAGATTAGTGGTGGAGGAGATTCCTCATTGTCGTTAAAAAGTTCAAAAACTAAAAACATTGATTTGCATAAATAATAACCCAAACTACACTCAATTGACATCTCAAAGACAAAGAATTGAAGAAGAACTAGGCTCATTCAACTCCATTCAAGCATATAAACATGTAAAGGGTCACAAAATAAAAACCCAAACAATTACGAGATATACTGGAAGAATAAAAGAAAACTAAATTTACTAACTTTTCACCAATAACAAATAAAATGAACAACGAATTACGAACAACGAAACAAAGTTTGCTTCATAAATTACAGTCCAATCGGATTAAACTCACATATATGCCTGAATAAAGCGAACCTTTGATCATCACAATGAACATTGATGAACAAAACAAGCATATTTACCAAGCTGAACAAAGAGAGAACAAAGCCATCCAAAGTTTCAAACAAACAAAAGTACATCAAGGAAGAAAAAAAAAAAAAGCTGGGAAACAAAGAGTTTAAAAATAAAAATAAAATTGTAGAACAAACTAAACTTATACATACAAGCAACAAGATGTTTGAATGAAATAATTACCACACCAAGTTTCCGATACTTGACCTTTCTCGATTCAATTACGAGTTGATATTACTCAAAAACAAAAATCTATTCTTTATACTAAAGATAACTATATCATCTGGTTTAAATTAGTTGTCAAGCAAAAAAACCTAATTTCCAGATTAAAAAGGAAAACCGAAAAGGGGGAAAGAGAAAATTAGTAAATACCTTGAACCCATCAAACTCAGGAGTCATCTGTCGAATCTTCCTTCACAGTGAAGAATAATCTTCTGAAAAATAAAAGATCTTCACTTTTTTATTTTCTTATTCATTGTCTTTGAAATAAATATAAAAAGGAAGAACACTTACAGTAGAATAATCTGAAAGCAATGGATGGATAAAGCAACGAGTTGATAAAATAACGGTTTGAATTAGTGATTTGGATCACAAATGGATTGGAAGTTTGGGAATTGGGGAGAAATAACTTAGGGAAATTTAGGGGAAACTGAGATGGGAAATTGGGGGAATGAAGTCGGGGAAATCTGGCTTGGGAAAACCTAAAGGAAACTTGGGGTTAACAAAATGACGTCGTTTTATTAAATTTTGCGGTGTTTATAAAAAGTGCCACTAAAATATAGGAAAAAACGGCACCATCTGGATAACTATTATAACATATTTGTGGCGTTTATTGCTGAAGCACCACTAAAGCATAGTCATTTGCAGCGTTTACTTAAAAAACGTCACTAAAGCATAGGCAAAAACGGCACCGTTTGGGTAACTATTATAACATATTTGTGGCGTTTTGTGTTGAAGCGCCACTAAGCATAGTCATTTGCGGCGCTTACTTAAAAAACGCCACTAAAATCTTGCATCAATATGCACCGTTTTCCAGTATCATGCATGTATTTCCGACGCATTTTACAAAAACGCCACTAATCTATATCTTTTTACAGCGTTTTGTGGAAAACGCCACTAATATCAGATATCAAAACGCAACGTTTTGCCATTCTGAAACAACTTTGCGGCGTTTTTACTAAAACGCTACTAACAATAAGCTTTAAACGACGACGTCTTACACTGTATTGATATATTTTTGTGGCGTTTTATTCAAAAACGCCACTAATTCATACAACAAAGTATCAAACGACGCTGTCTTCGAACCTATTGATGGATTTTGTGGCCTTTTTGTAAAAAACACCGGTAATTTTTAATATCATTTATTCTATATATTTTTATACTATTATTAATTAATCTAATACCTTAATATTATTAACACTAATTAATCTAAACCATCAACTTTAAACCATTAAAACTTAAAACTTTAAAATTATTTTAAATATATATAAATTTAAAATATATCAGTCATATACCCATAAATCTTTAAAATTATTTTAAATAATAGTATTTCAATTTTTTCATTTTTAACATATATTTTTCTATGTTATAATTTGTTTCAAATTTTTCTCTATGTTATTAATTTTTCTAAATAATTTAAATATTAAATTTAAAAATTACATTTTAGTTAATATAATTAAACTAGTTAAATAATAAGAAGAGGATGAAAGAGTGCTTGACTTTTATTACAATTTTATATTTAATTATTATATAATTCATATCAATTTTAAAAAATAATTTTGAAACTTTGAGTAATATTTAAAAGAATTAGATACATGACATAATTTTTTATATAATTTTTAATGTAAGAAAACAAAAAGCGAAAAATTTCAAAATATGAAATAAAAAAGTTTAAAAACTATAATGATAATTTTTATATAAAAAATTCATAATATCTCTTTTACAATTATATAATAAATTATTTAATAAATAAATTAAAAACTTAACCCCAAACCCCAGTATATAACACCAAATCCAAACTTCAAACCCTAATCTCTAACACATAACCCCAAACCCCAAACTATATAATGATAATTTTAATATTAAAATTCATATTATCTATTTTACAATTATATAATAAATTATTTAATATATAAATTAAGGATAAAATTTGAACCTATTTTAAAGAAATAAACATTGGGGTAATGGATACATATATTATTCGGGGTTATGGGAAGACAGTTTCACGATGGTTGGATCCAACAACTTCAGGGTTATAAAATTCTAGGGATTTTGGGGATTTGAATTAGGGAAAACTGATTTGGGGGATTTTGGTTTCGGGATTTTGGGTCATATACCTAAAACCCTAAACCCTAAATCTTAAACCCTAAACTCTAACCCCTAACCCATAAGCCCATAACCCCTAGCCCATAAGCCCATAACCCTTAACCGTAAACCACTAAACCCTTAACCTTAACCCCTAACCACTACCACTTAAACCTTAATATATCGTTAAACATTAAGATCTTAAACCCTAAATCAATTTTAATAGCTTAATTTGTAACTTAAATGAAAACTTCTAAATTGTTTACTTAGAAATTTGTAACTTTTCATAATTAAGTAACTAAAATGAAACTTTCTCATTGCTTATAATAAGTGAATGTATCAAAATATAATATAATTCAAAGCAAGAATAAGAAAAAAATATGAAAATTAAATCGGATCAAATCGAAACAAGTCCCTACACAAAAATGGCTACTCAACTTTTAGTGGCGTTTGTACAAAAAACGCCGCTATTGCTCAGTTTATTAGTGGCGTTTGTATAAAAAAGTCACTATTGCTCAGTTTATTAACGTCGCTATTACTCTATTTATTAGCGGCGTTTTTGTCTATTGCTTAGTTTATTGTACAAACGCCGCTATTGCTCAGTTTATTAGCGGCGTTTGTATGAAAACGCCGCTATTGCTTAGTTTATTAGCGGTGTTTAACGATGCTATTGCTCGGTTTATTAGCGGTGTTTGTGTAAAAATGTCGCTATTGCTCGGTTTTTAGCGACGTTTGACGAACGCCGCTATTGCTCAGTTTTTAGCGGCGTTTTCTTGCAAACGCCGCTAATGTATACTCTTTGCGGCGTTTTTTGTCCAAACGCCACTAAAAATGCCGCTAAAGCCCTGTTTTGCTGTAGTGGCGCTGACATTCTCTGGGCCTCCTTTGGTTTATTAGATGCTTGTCTGCGAGGCAAGCGGTCCTTTCTGATCCTGGGACTGACCCTCCCAGTGAACCTAGCACCTGCTAGTCACGAGCAGGGGTCTTCTTCACTGACATGGCTCGCGACCTTGTCACTGCGAGGTTTATGCGAGCTCTCATCTTGCACCTTATTTGTGCGAGGCTTATGCGGGCTCCTCTACACGAGCTCTTTCTACAAACATCTTGCATTCCAATGAGGTCCTCAGCTGACTGTGCCTGTAGGTGAACATTCTTTTTTTGGGTCAGAGGTCCGATCCTATCGGTCATTCAGACTATCGGTTCCCAAATCCTAACAATTAGATAAATAGTAAATCAATATTAGCTTATTTTTTACTTTGCATGCAAAAACTATCAAGGATATATACGAACACCTAGAGGATTACATCAATGTCCCTACAAGAAAATAAGATGTGATTTCACCGCTAATGAGCTCAAGACACGTGGTTTCCCTTGTCTCCCATATATAAACTCACTTGCAACACTAAAGAGGTCATGTCATACACAATCAAACACTTAGAACTCTCTCTTCTCTCTCTCTCTCTCTCTCTCTCTCTTAGCTTCCTTCTACCACCGAACACGATAGCTTTCCACCCTAACCAAGGTGAATTGTCATCACCATTACCCTTCACTCCTCGTTAATTCCCTTTGTCAACAGTAATTAATGTCAATGCTATCATAATCGAACCAAATTAATCAATTGAATCGAGAACCATTGGTCCAACTGATGATATTTAATTAATAATAACCATAATCGTTTCAAATCGATAAAAATTCGAAAATCTTTGAAAAAATTGGTTAAAGATTGAAAAAGCAATATTTTGGTTTTAATTAAATTTTTATTTTTAATAAATACTTTTAAAACTTTGATTATATTTTGGTTCATTTAACCTTCCATTTTATAGATATATATTTTTATTTTGTAAAATATTTTCAAATATTTTAATATTTTTTAATTTATTCTTTTTCATTTTTGACGTGGTTAAATCGGGTTTCGTATGAACTTTATTGTTGTTACTGAAAACGGAAGCTAGATAGTCATTTTCTTCTAAAAAGTAAAAGCTCTCTCCATTTTTTTTTTCCTCAAACAATCTTGCCTTTTCAAGTCTTAAAAAATGGAGGGTTCCTCAAACTCCATTGTTGAAGAAAGAGCAGAGCTTATGGTTTCACCAGATAATAAAAACCTCGAACTAAGAACAGCCCATTTCATCACACCTTCCATAGGCTTAACCTCCATTGATGGAAACCTTCCAAACCATTGTCTTTCCTCTTTGCCAAAAACTTATCCCAAAAATCGGGCTATGGAAGTAAATTTCGTTGGGTGGAGACACCCACAAAAAGAATGGAAAGCATGGGTCGCCAACATGGCTTCATTACATGAATCCACGTGGAAGGAAGCTGGTATTTTCGAAGCTATAATGAATTCAACGTACAAGATTGAAAGAAACAATGATTTGGTCTTTGGGGTTGCTGAAAAATGGTGCCATGAAACCAATAGTTTCATTTTTCCTTGGGGTGAAGCGACGATTACATTGGAAGATATCATGATCCTTGGGGGTTATTCAGTTTTGGGGTCTCCTGTTTTACCGCTGTTGAAACAGAGGAAATGGAGGAAACATGGGAGAAACTCGAAAATGCAAGGAAAGAAATGTACAAGAGTACAACTAAAAAGGCCAGTCACAGTTTGTGGATAAGGAAGTTCATGCACAGCGGTAGCGAAATCGAGCACGAGGCATTCCTTGCATTGTGGTTATCAAGGTTTGTTTTACCATCTTGTTTCGATGTTGTTGTTAACATTGTTTTCCCCATTGCTATTCACCTTGCCAGGGGGACTAGAATTGCACTTGGACCTGCTGCTCTTGCTAAGATTTATAGTGACTTGAGTTGCTTAAAACAAAACATTATTGCTTCAACACAGTTAGATTCCAATCGTGATGGTGAAAATGTTGCCGTTGCACTAGAGGTTACACTTCGCTCACAACTTACACTAGTCCAGGTTTGGGTCTGGGAGAGATTTCCGGACTTACGTCCGAAGCCTAACTTAATCGAAAATGGCGATCCAAGGTTGGCTTTATGGCATGACCTGAAGTGCAAAGTGCAAGATGTGAGGTCAGTTCTAGACTCAAGCAAGGAACGGTTTGATTGGCGTCCTTACGTTAATGGTGGTAAGTTTTATGGAGATACAGCAATATGGATATCAGTTGATTTGAGTTTAGACGATGAATTGCTGTCGTTTGCTCAATGCTTGAGGGCTTCGGAGCTGGTTGGACTAGAATGTATAGAGCTGTACCTTCCGCATAGAGTGGCATTGCAATTCGGAATGGACCAAGATATTCCCTGTAGTGTTCCCCGATCAAACGATAGTCCTGAGATCGCATGGTCCAATTACAATAATTCCGTTGGTGGTGAGAAGTTTTACATTCCTTCCAAGCTTTTCAAGGGAGATGTTACTGCTAAATACTCGAATTGGTGGAAGCAATCGGTCTTGATTCTGCAAGAAGAAAGTATAGATGTGTTACTAAAGCAAAGAAGCTCCACAAACTTCAAAATGACACTAAATGGAACAATTGGATCTAATGAAACTGATATGTTCAAAGGTTTAAAATTGATTCCGAAGTGCTTGAAGCGGCCTAGAGAAGATGATACTTGCAGTGGTTTTAAGACAATGCCAAAGAAGTTTAAGGGAGTGGGAACCCATACCTCGTCCCTAACTCGACCTGGTTGCAGTGCCAGTTCTGATCATGGTTCTCCAATGATAAAATTTAAGCAGTTACCTAAATATCCAAAACGGAAGAAGGAAGTTTGTAATGCAGGTTTTGTAGGTCGAAGCTCATCGATAGCAATTGGCTCAGAAGTTGACACTGAAGTTAAGAATGAAAGTACTTCATCTAGCTCTCTTTTTAAGTTAAAGCCTGATTTTGTAAATCCGAAGGAACTTAATTATTCTTCATTTCCTCCTGGTTTTCCTCCCAAAGGAAATATGCTGCAATCCAAAGGTTCTTTTAATGGAGATAAGGTGAATGTGGCTGTACCAGTTCCTCCTGGCTTTATCCCAAAAGTTCTATTACTGAAGATAAAATTAACCTCCATTTCCTCCTGGTTTTCCTTCCAAATGCAATATGGTGGAAGTAAGGGATATTGTTGATGCCAGAGATTTTGTTGAAGATAAATTGACTGTAACAATGGGTGGGAATCATTCAGCAAGTCATCTTGGAAGTCTTTCTTTGGATTCCGACGATGAAGATCAACTTACAATATCACAAATGTCGAAACCCAATAAGAAGTTTGGCAATATTGACAGAAGAGATGCTTTAGAGAACTCATCAGGTCAATGTTCAGTTGCAGATAATGAGCTACCAAGATGTGAGCCGATAACAACACCTGGAGCAGAGGAGGATGCACATGGCGCATCAATCGTACCTACAATTTACTGTAATGCTTGTCCAAATGAACAATCATGGCTACATCTCGAAGCACGTATAAGCAAGCTGGAGACACTGCTTGGTAAGATGAAAGCAGCTATGGAGGTTAAGTCAATAGTAACTAAAGGTTGGGTTAATTTGGATTAATTAACCATTTATTTTTGGCAAATATTTGATCATCCATTAGAAGTGAATTTAAGGATCAGTTGCCTAAGCAGATACATTGAAATTTACATACTTTTGATGCTACCCTTTTTGGTGAATTTAGTTAGTTCAACCATTTTATAACAAGAACGAAAAACAGCTTTTGTTGCTTATATAAGTTGCAAGATGACAAATTGCAAAGTTAAAGCTTCTTGTACATTTGCTTCAACCAATATTCCTATTTCAGACCATGCATTTTACAAAATCTTCATACATGATAAAAAAAACTTCTCCTCCAATCTCGGAGAGCAGAAGCCATGGATCTTGAGCTCTGCTTACTAATCTTTGGTTAATTCCAATTTCACTGCCACCATTCTTTCTCTTCAATTCTTCAGAGAATCAATACTCTTTGAGCAAAATCCAATATGTTTAAAGATTGTTTATATCTACAGCCTGTTAGCAAAACACAGAGAACAAACTCATTCGAAATTAAGCTGATTAGACCTCAACATACAGCAGTAATCAACAGGCAGATAATAAAAAACCCCAATCCTCAATGCTAACAAGGTAATCATCAAAGCTTAAAGACCTTAAAGAACACACCTGCTATTGCAAATCAGCTAGGACTGAAAAGGCAGCACAATATTAAAGATCAATTACAGAAGAAATCTATTAAAAAGCACATAAAAAAGCCAGGCTAAGAACCAAGTACTTAATCCAAATACATTTTTTCCCAGGTTTACAAACACAAACAGTTTCAAGGACATCAAGAAGAAGTGAATCCAAGCTTTAAGCATGCAAACAATCGAAAGATATTGAGTATGCATCCCTCAGATTCATTGCTCATCAATGGATATCAGTCCACTACTTTTATTTCCTAATATTGTTCTTCATAAGGATGCAAGTCAAATTTCAATAAATTTTTTTAAAAAAAAGAATCTCCTCAAGAAGCATATTGCTAAATATAATTAGATTAAACTAATTAGAAAATGTAAGAACGGCTTGATTTAAAGAACAGAGCAAGAGAACACCAATAATCTTCAAAAAAAAAAAAAAGAGATGAAACTGAATGAAAAAAGCCCTCAAAAGATCTATTCATCAAAGCTAGTCAGCCTATCAACTTTTAAGATCAAATAGAATTTTATCATTAGGATATTAAATTGATCAACGTAAAAAAATTTCTTTTATTAAAGAATTTTTTTTTTTAAATGAAAGAAAACCCAGAAAAGGGTAAGCACGGGGCATCTATCAGAAATGGAATTATCATCAACATAATCAGGCTACTTTTAACATGAAAAATATCCATCATTTAGATGCAAAATACAATCTTACTTAGAATTTGCCAAAAAAATAAAAAAAAAGAAAATTTGTAGAAGATAAAAAAATCCTCGGAATTGGATAGTCCTCAATGGAAATAAATTGGGAAATAAATTGGTCCACTATTAATTTATTTCTTCGGATTAATTCCTCTTAGGGATAAGCAATAAATGCCCAAGAAAAAAACAAAAACACAACATTGTTGATAAAGAAAATGATATTTATCCATAATCAACGCATCTGAAAATTTCTGGAAAAAAAGAAGAAGAAAAGGAAACAGGTGATGGCAACTGAGAATGCTTTAATAAGGGTTTAGGAAATAAAAGATTAGGGCTTTTGGTTGCTTTAATAGAATGAGGTGATAAGTTCAAATTGCCTGATTTGTCCTCAATATATAATTAAATTACAATCAGCCATGGCATGATGTGTTTGGCTGGGCTTAGGTGGATGGAAGCCATTGTTAGCCTTTTCTAGCCCAACAAAGCCTGGTTAGCATAGAAATTTTGGTACCAACCAAAGAAAAGCTTAAGGTAGGCAGCAAATGTTAGACCAATTAGTCTAAGTTGGACCTACTAAATCCCTATGATACTTCGGGTTAGTTTAATTATGCTTTTTAAAAGTATTTTTAAAAATTGCTTTAGAAAAAATTTACTATTTGATAATAATATTACTTTTAAAAATATTTTTGAGAATTATAATATTTATTTTAAACATATTATTATCAAGTAATAAATGTACATTTAAATAATATTTAAATTAGTTAATATTATTATATTTTAATAAGAATATAAAAAATATTATAACTTGTTGTTAATATTTTAATATATGAAATATAAATTTGGGCAAATATTCCAAAATACCAAAAAAATTAAAATTATCGGAAAGGATGGTTTCAAAAAATATTGATAGGAAAGGGCAATTTCCTCAAAAATCGCGTCACATCAGTAGCGTTTTGAGAAAGCGGCTTAAAGGCGTCCACGAGGGAGCGCTTTTTATACATATCAAAAACGCTCCCACGAGCGCTTTTCTTGAGGTAATAAAAGCGCCTCAACGAGGACGCTTTTAAACCTTCTTTTAATCAAATTTTTTTTGACCGTTGGCCCCCCAACGGTCAGAAAAAAAACTATAAATACCCCCCAACCCTTCATTTTTTTCACACTTCAATCCTTTCTCATTTTTCTCTCAATTTTCTCTCAATTTGCTCTCAATTTTCTCTCAAGTTTCTCTCAAAGTCCTTGAAATTTACGCTCAAATTTCAAAATAGTCCTTTACTATTTACGAAAAAGCCCTTTATAATTTTTTTAATATATCTATTTTTTGGAAAATTTAAAAATTCTTTATCGGAGTACAATGGCCGGGGAATTACGTCGCCTAGACAACAAGCACATTCTTGGTCGAGCAAATGAAAATGGTAAGTTTGAATGTTAATTTTCAATATTATTAAATTTTTTAATTATGCAATTTTAATTAATTTTGAATTTTATAATTTTTAAACGATCGTAGATCGGGTGTTGTAATGTTATATTCGCAACATGCGGTCCCCATCGCCATTGATCGAGAAATTACTGCGGAAGCGGGTTTTTGCGCGTAGCCACGATAGTAGGGGTTCAAGTTGGACCCTCCTTTGATCGGTAGCGTTGATAGAGGTGGAGACCGAGACGCACACTTTCCATCGCCATGGAGAGTGTACCATCACCTTAGAAGATGTGCGATTCTGATTGGGATTCTGGGTGGGCCGGTCGGTGATCACCGTCCGTAACATCTCTCAATTGGATGGCCGTATGCTACTGAGCTTCGGGTGCCATTCGGATAGAATTCAAGGAGCTCGGATCGATATGGCTTGTTACGAGACGCATTCCATGATCGAATGAAGGTTCGAAGAAGAAGAAAGAATACGGTATCGAGGGCATACATGCTTGAGATAATGGATGCTATCTCGATCTGGGACCTCTAGAAACCTTGTCCACGAGATGGCTCTCGAAACTTGTTGATTTCAGAGCGTGGGTGAATTGAGTTGAAGTCTGCGTGCATATCGAGGTTGTACCGAGAGATGTCTTGGCGACGCCGCCGAGTAAAACAAAAATCGGAGGTTGCCTATCACTCTTGCGGTCATGGGCATGGTTTCGATTTTCATTTTACGCCCTCGACTCGACCGACCATATTCATTCCCACGATAACGAGGTAAATTTAATATTATATTTTACAATTATGTCATAGATTTATAGTATAATTGCATGCTAAAAGTTTATTTAATTAGGTGGAACCATCCGACGAGTCATGTTGAAATACCTAACTCGCTTGAGGATATCTGGATCCTATTGGAACAATGGTGGAATCACAAGTAAGTGTCAATTTCGTTATTATAATTGAGTATTTATGTATATAACTATTATTTTGGTAATCTTAATATAGTTTCAATGGACACCGTCACGAGGATCACGAAATTGAGGCGATAATTTGGAGGAGTTCCTCAAAATCCGAGCAGTTGGCACGTTAAGGTCCCGCTTAATCACCTACTGCGACCGTGGAGATGCACCGGTCGGATCGAGTTTTGCGGTAATTTGGATGCCGACAACCGATTTTCGTGCCTCACGAGGTGCTCGATGATGAGCACAAAGTGGACTTACTGGCGGCAGACTACGGATTGGCCAAGATTTTAGTCGAACATATCGAGGCGTGGGAGGCGGTATGACTTTTTACTTAACCGGAACCAATCATAGTTCTGAGTTAGCGTGCGTCTTGAGTACATGCCATGGTTTAGAATCCATGGCAAGCCGTATGTGTTGCCGGATGAAGAGAGGCGGCAAATTCATGAGCGAAGAACGTCGGGCCCTTTACATTCAAGGAGAAGGGGTGATGAGACGGGCCCGAACAACGACTCTACGATCCGGGCCCATCAGCGCCTACACAATCACCGGCCCATCGATTCGGTGACAACACCGACATCACGGCGTCACGGTTTATGCCGTGCGTACACCGCCTTATATGTATCCTCCTAACCCATATATGTTTCCTTTTCCTAGTCCTACCCCAGTTGGAATGCATGGCGGGTTCGAGTCGATTCCGACAACTCGCGTTAGCCGGACCGGTTAAGGAGGCGTCGGGTGTGGGATTAGAGGAGGCGCCGTCGGGAGCGATTCTTTCTACTGAGCTCCTTCACCGACGGATGCGATCACCCGTAGTGGTTTATGCAAACACCTCGGTCATTATTTTATCAAGGTGGGTCATCATCGTAACACCGAACTGCACCCTTCTTTGGAGAACCGATTCCCTGAGGTTCCACGACCCATGGAAGCTAGAAGAAGGAGGAATCGGTAGCAGAATAGCCGGCCGCCTCGTGTGCCTTGGTTCCCACCCCAGCATCAACATTGATTAGGATGGGCTATTTTATTTTTAAATTGTAATAAATTTTTTATTTTTGAATAAAAAAGTTGTTTTTATTTGTGTTTGTAATTTAATTTTAATATCTTCACTAAAATAGAAGTTGTGTATTTTTTGTATGTAATTTAATTTGATTTTTTTAATAAAATAAAATTTATTTTTATTTTATATTTTTTAATTTAGTTTTCATATATTTAATAAAATAATAGTTGTTTAATTTTTATTGTAATTAAATTTTAATATCTTTAATAAAATAGAAATTTTTAAGTTTTTATTGTAATTTAATTTTAATATATGTAATAAAATAAGAAATTGTTTTTATTTTTATTTTATTTTAATTTAGTTTTAATATATTTAATAAATAAGAAGTTTTCATTGATAATTTAGTTTTTTGCAATATAAATTTTTTTATATTTAATAAAATTGAGTTTAATGTTATTTCTTTTGTAATTTAATTTTTTTTAATTTAGTTTTAATATCTTTGATAAAATAGAAATGGTTTAATTTTTATTTTTTGCAATTTAATTATCTTATATTTAATAAATTTGAGTTATTGTACAAAAGTTCACCGTTTTCCTCCAAAAAAATAGAAATTACATAGCCAGCAAGAGACAAACAAGCTAAGAACACGGTCAACTAGTCCGATTTGGACACGAGCGAGATGTATGGCGGGTTCCTACACCACCGCACCATGACTTTGGTTGGTGGTTCTAGGATATCTATATTGTTGCGTATTCTAGTCGAGGAAGGTCGACCTTTTGGTTTCGCCTCAATTCTCTATCCAAACAAGCGACTTATACGGTGCAAGCGATCCGAGTGGCCACTTACGTTCATCTGGGATGGTGGGAATCGTGTCTCCACACGTTGTACATGTTTTCTAATTTGTAGACTTAATCGACATAGCTCATGGGTCAAGACGAAGATTATGACAAGCCTCAAGTACATGAGCACATGGGTAACGAAGTGCATAAACAAAACATTATTGCTTCAACACAGTTAGATTCCAATCGTGATGGTGAAAATGTTGCCGTTGCACTAGAGGTTACACTTCGCTCACAACTTACACTAGTCCAGGTTTGGGTCTGGAGAGATTTCCGGACTTACGTCCGAAGCCTAACTTAATCGAAAATGGCGATCCAAGGTTGGCTTTATGGCATGACCTGAAGTGCAAAGTGCAAGATGTGAGGTCAGTTCTAGAGTCAAGCAAGGAACGGTTTGATTGGCGTCCTTACGTTAATGGTGGTAAGTTTTATGGAGATACAGCAATATGGATATCAGTTGATTAGAGTTTAGACGATGAATTGCTGTCGTTTGCTCAATGCTTGAGGGCTTCGGAGCTGGTTGGACTAGAATGTATAGAGCAGTACCTTCCGCATAGAGTGGCATTGCAATTCGGAATGGACCAAGATATTCCTGTAGTGTTCCCTGATCAAACGATAGTCCTGAGATCGCATGGTCCAATTACAATAATTCCGTTGGTGGTGAGCAGTTTTACATTCCTTCCAAGCTTTTCAAGGAGATGTTACTGCTAAATACTGAATTGGTGGAAGCAATCGGTCTTGATTCTGCAAGAAGAAAGTATAGATGTGTTACTAAAGCAAAGAAGCTCCACAAACTTCAAAATGACACCAAATGGAACAATTGGATCTAATGAAACTGATATGTTCAAAGGTTTAAAATTGATTCCGAAGTGCTTGAAGCGGCCTAGAGAAGATGATACTTGCTGTGGTTTTATGACAATGCCAAAGAAGTTTAAGGGAGTGGGAACCCATACCTCGTCCCTAACTCGACCTGGTAGCAGTGCCAGTTCTGATCATGGTTCTCCAATGATAAAATTTAAGCAGTTACCTAAATATCCAAAACGGAAGAAGGAAGTTTGTAATGCAGATTTTGTAGCTCGAAGCTCATCGATAGCAATTGGCTCAGTAGTTGACACTGAAGTTAAGAATGAAAGTACTTCATCTAGCTCTCTTTTTAAGTTAAAGCCTGATTTTGTAAATCCGAAGGAACTTAATTATTCTTCATTTCCTCCTGGTTTTCCTCCCAAAGGAAATATGCTGCAATCCAAAGGTTCTTTTAATGGAGATAAGGTGAATGTGGCTGTACCAGTTCCTCCTGGCTTTATCCCAAAAAGTTCTATTACTGAAGATAAAATTAACCCTCCATTTCCTCCTGGTTTTCCTTCCAAATGCAATATGGTGGAAGTAAGGGATATTGTTGATGCCAGAGATTTTGTTGAAGATAAATTGACTGTAACAATGGGTGGGAATCATTCAGCAAGTCATCTTGGAAGTCTTTCTTTGGATTCCGACGATGAAGATCAACTTACAATATCACAAATGTCGAAACCCAATAAGAAGTTTGGCAATATTGACAGAAGAGATGCTTTAGAGAACTCATCAGGTCAATGTTCAGTTGCAGATAATGAGCTACCAAGATGTGAGCTGATAACAACACCTGGAGCAGAGGAGGATGCACATGGCGCATCAATCGTACCTACAATTTACTGTAATGCTTGTCCAAATGAACAATCATGGCTACATCTCGAAGCACGTATAAGGCAGCTGGAGACACTGCTTGGTAAGATGAAAGCAGCTATGGAGGTTAAGTCAATAGTAACTAAAGGTTGGGTTAATTTGGATTAATTAACCATTTATTTTTGGCAAATATTTGATCATCCATTAGAAATGAATTTAAGGATCAGTTGCCTAAGCAGATACATTGAAATTTACATGCTTTTGATGCTACCCTTTTTGGTGAATTTAGTTAGTTCAACCATTTTATAGCAAGAACGAAAAACAGCTTTTGTTGCTTATATAAGTTGCAAGATGACAAATTGCAAAGTTAAAGCTTCTTGTACATTTGCTTCAACCAATATTCCTATTTCAGACTATGCATTTTATAAAATCTTCATATATGGGAAAAAAAACTTCTCCTCCAATCTCGGAGAGCAAAAGCCATGGATCTTGAGCTCTGCTTACTAATCTTTGGTTAATTCCAATTTCACTGCCACCATTCTTTCTCTTCAATTTTTCAGAGAATCAATACTCTTTGAGCAAAATCCAATATGTTTAAAGACTGTTTATATCTACAGCCTGTTAGCAAAACACAGAGAACAAACTCATTCGAAATTAAGCTGATTAAACCTGAACATACAGCAGTAATCAACAGGCAGATAATAAAAAACCCCAATCCTCAATGCTAACAAGGTAATCTATTAAAAAACACACCTGCTATTGCAAATCAGCTAGGACTGAAAAGGCAGCACACTATTAAAGATCAATTACAGAAGGAATCTATTAAAAAGCACATAAAAAAGCCAGGCTAAGAACCAAGTACTTAATCCAAATACATTTTTTTCCCAGGTTTACAAACACAAACAGTTTCAAGGACATCAAGAAGAAGTGAATCCAAGCTTTAAGCATGCAAACAATCGAAATATATTGAGTATGCATCCCTCAGATTCATTGCTCATCAATGGATATCAGCCCACTACTTTTATTTCCTAATATTGTTCTTCATAAGGATGCAAGTCAAATTTCAATAAATTTTTTAAAAAAAAGGAATCTCCTCAAGAAGCATATTGCTAAATATAATTAGATTAAACTAATTAGAAAATGTAAGAACGTCTTGATTTAAAGAACAGAGCAAGAGAACACCAATAATCTTCAAAAAAAAAAAAAAGAGATGAAACTGTATGAAAAAAGCCCTCAAAAGATCTATTCATCAAAGCTAGTCAGCCTATCAACTTTTAAGATCAAATAGAATTTTATCATTAGGATATTAAATTGATCAACGTAAAAAATTTCTTTTATTAAAGAATTTTTTTAAATGAAACTTTTTAATCAATAAATGAAAGAAAACCCAGAAAAGGGTAAGCACGGGGCATCTATCAGAAATGGAATTATCATCAACATAATCAGGCTACTTTTAACATGAAAAATATCCATCATTTAGATGCAAAAATACAATCTTACTTAGAATTTGCCAAAAAAATAAAAAAAAGAGAAAATTTGTAGAAGATAAAAAAAATCCCTCGGAATTGGATAGTCCTCAATGGAAATAAATTGGGAAATAAATTGGTCCACTATTAATTTATTTCTTCGGATTAATTCCTCATAGGGATAAGCAATAAATGCCCAAGAAAAACAAACAAAAACACAACATTGTTGATAAAGAAAATGATATTTATCCCATAATCAACGCATCTGAAAATTTCTGGAAAAAAAGAAGAAGAAAAGGAAACAGGTGATGGCAACTGAGAATGCTTTGATAAGGGTTTAGGAAATAAAAGATTAGGGCTTTTGGTTGCTTTAATAGAATGAGATGATAAGTTCAAATTGCCTGATTTGTCCTCAATATATAGTTAAATTACAATTAGCCATGGCATGATGTGTTTGGCTGGGCTTAGGTGGATGGAAGCCATTGTTAGCCTTTTCTAGCCCAACAAAGCCTGGTTAGCATAGAAATTTTGGTACCAACCAAAGAAAAGCTTAAGAAGGTAGGCAGCAAATGTTAGACCAATTAGTCTAAGTTGGACCCACTAAATCCCTATGATACTTCGGGTTAGTTTAATTATGCTTTTTAAAAGTATTTTTAAAATTGCTTTAGAAAAAATTTACTATTTGATAATAATATTACTTTTGAAAAATATTTTTGAGAATTATAATATTCATTTTTGACATATTATTATCAAATAATAAATGTACATTTAAATAATATTTAAATTAGTTAATATTATTATATTTTAATAAGAATATAAAAAATATTATAACTTGTTGTTAATATTTTAATATATGAAATATAAATTTTAAATATTGTTAAGCAATAAATATTAATTATTTATAAAATTTAATTAGAATAAAGAAATTATATTTTAAATATTAAAATATAACCATTAAATATTTATAATTAGATATTAACATATTTTTATTATTTTAGAAAATATTTTTATTTTAATTAATAATTTTAATATATTTATAATTAAGCACCGAAAAAAAATACCAAAAATATTTTAGAGAAATAAAATTAAAATTTTAATTTCTCCTTTTAAAATTACTTTTCTAAAAACTAAAATTTTAATCAAAAATAACTTATTTATCACAACTTTTCTTACAAATAACTTATTTATCACGACTTTTCTTTCAAAGATATTTTTAGAGAAAATAATATTATTCTTTATGCGATACTAAACAAGCCTTTAGATTTTATTCTACAAATATACATATAATCTATGTAAATACATGCGTGTTTTTAAACACTGGCCGGCTGCTGCTCTCATTTTTGCTTGTTAGCTCAATTGAAAAAAGAATCACCCCATGGAATCAAAGAGCAAGAATCTGGTTCTGGGTTTTGTTGTCTTAGCTGTATTCTTGCTCTCAGGTGTAAAATCTTGGACTGGTGAGATTCACGGTAGAGTTGTCTGTGATGTTTGTGCTGATTCTTCCATTGGTCCTGAAGATCATATTTTAGAAGGTTGTTCTCTCTCTCTTTCTCTTGTTTTTCATTTGTTCCTTTTTCCATTTATAATTTTGAATTGCAGTTGTTTGATTGGTTAAATTATGTTTCTTTAGCAGAAATTCGAAGTGGGTTTTTTTTTTTTTGTTGGAATTATAATTCTTCTATTTTGTCGGTGACAATGTTTGCTCCTTTTTTTTGGTTAATTATTGGTTTTGACATTGTTGAGCTTGGTTATACAACTGCATGGATGGGTTCAATTTATAATTTTTTTTTTAATGAGGGTTCAATTTATACTTGGATTGAGAAAAGAAATACTCAAAAAAAATTACCTTTTGAGGGTTTGATAAGATCACCGTGTCTTGCAATTTGCCTATTTGAGTGCTTTCCCTGTGATTTACTTTGCTTCACTAAATTGCTTCTATGGTTGATGCTTACTCATTACTTTTTTACCTGTGTCTAATTGAGTTGCAAACAGCTATTATAGTGTGTTAGAAAGGGTCTCTTGGTTGACTGCTCTATTGCCTGAATGAAGCCTTTTTCTGTAGGATGCATCCTCCAATATTCATGATCTTTGGTTTCATTTTCTTTCTTCTGTGGTTGAGATGGCTGACAAGTAAGCTTTCTTTGTTTAAGATGGAGTTCGTTTTTGAGAAAAAAATCGCTGGATCTGCTCTTGAGAGCTTAGAATACTTTGATATCATAAAGAATTTACTCAAAGGTTGTAAAATGAACCGTATCTTTATTATGAAAATGAGAGGTATTTATAAAGTAATAGCTCAACCAATAGATAGACATTGTAATCTCAACAATAAAGATGATAAAAGAGATAGCTAAGAGTAATTCAAAACATAATAGAGATAGCTAAGCTAATTCAAAATACTAATAGAGATGGCTAAGTCCAGTTCAAAATACTTAATAAAATAACAGATAAATATCTAAAAAATTAAAAACCACTAAGAATAGCTGCATCACGTGAACGGTTAATAAGGACAGATAGAATGTTGTAAAAATGCAACAACAATTTCACCAACTAATCTTGGTCGAAACAATTCTTTTTTTGCTTAGTGAAGTAATTGGCAAAAGAATGGATGCTTGGTGTATGGTGTTTTATGAATAAATCCTTTGTTCATTTCTGTGTTCAATAAAGCTGTTTGTCATTGATATATCTGTTCTCAAGGTTGAAGGTCAAACTTTAGTGATGGGAGGATATTGTTTTAATCTTTCAAGCTGTACTATGGCATCGATGTTTTAAGGAGCATAATTAGATTCATTCATCTCGGTATAACCATACAAATTAGGGGTTTTTCTGTAGAAGCCTTAACTAATCTTTAAAACCGAGCCTTGAAGTATATGAATCATCCTTGAAAATTTATCTTTTATTTATGTGAAACAAATGTGTTGGTGTAGGTGCTGAGGTTGCTGTACTTTGCATTACAAAATCTGGTGAAGTAGTAAATTACCAGGCTTTCACAAATGCCAAGGGGATATACACCGTGGCCGAAACAATGCCTGAGAGTGACCGTTGGAATACATGCTTGGCACGACCGATCAGTATTTTCCATGATCACTGCAACCATCTTGGGGATCGCAGCACCGGGATCAAGTTCACCTATGGTCGCCCATCAGGTCATTTCTACACTGTCAGACCGTTTGTATATCAACCCTCTACTGCCCCATCCTACTGCACCGAAACTCTTAGTGAATAAGTATACTTTAGAAGCAATCATGGATGTCTTACACAGATGCAAACAAGAATGTTCTAATTTATAAATACCGAAAAAAAGTGCATGTTTCTTATGGTTCACCTTGTTCTATCTTGTGGTCTACCTGAGACAAGCAATTAATAAAGAAATTGTAAGTACCTTTGTTGTAAGGTGATATGAGGGCCATATCTTTTCGCATGTAAGCTTTCTTCATGATTGCAATTATTGTTCATTTGAACTGTTTTAGGTGGCATATGAGTTCTTCATCAACTTATTGTTTTGTCAATGAAGAATCTAATGATTTACCGACCTTTTTAGGAGTTGTTGGGAACAGAGGTGAGTTATCTCAAAGTCACACAAGTTCATTACAAATTTCATTGGTTTTTGGATTAAAACTTTGGTTGATGGATAATATAAACAAGGAACAGTGTAATCCATCATTCGAAGAAAGTTTGAGCTCCTCCACTTTTGCTATATCATATATATTTTAATAATACCATTAACTTAAAAAGTTCGATGAAATTTATCACCTCTATTGTCAAGTTGGAAAGATGAAACATATTATTGATATATATATAAGCAATATAACAAAATAAAGTTTGTCCGAAAATATATATAACAAAAGAAAACGAACCTAAGATAAACTTTCTTAATTCTTTCGATAATACATAAAAACATAGCGAAAAGTTTATTCCCTACTTAATGAAAACGCCCAGTGTAATAACAAAAATATCAAAAACTAATATCAGAGCCAGGTTTCGATCCTGGGACCTGTGGGTTATGGGCCCACCACGCTTCCGCTGCGCCACTCTGATTTGTTGATTCATGATTTACATTTTTATTTTTTCAACATCAAGTAAAGTAATAAACTAGTTCTTATTTCACAACAAAAAACCAAAGAAAGGGAAAGAAAAATCATAACTTCGAAGGAAAAGGAAAATGAGAAGACGACCTGGAATCGGAGGGCTTCAAACAGCTGCAGCTGCTAGGGTTTGTTTCGAATTTCAATTTAATCTTAATAATGATATTCAAATGAATCCCACAATTGCAGCCAATCAAATCTACTCGTAATTATTTGCGTGTGGTTTTTTTTTTTTTTTTTTTTTTTTTTTAATTTCAGGATCAATATCGAGCGTTAGGAGAAAATGTAGCCAAGTTAAGAACCGACCTCATGAAAGAGCAGCTTGCTACTTTTCGTTCTCAACTCGAAGAATTCGCACGAAAACACAAGGTAAACAAAAGTTCTTTATCAATTTTTTTTTCATTAGTTTCAATTATTTTAGTTTTACTAATTTCTATATCTATTTTTCGCAGAATGATATTCGTAAAAATCCGTCTTTTAGGTCTCAATTTCACGAAATGTGTGCAAAAGTAGGAGTGGATCCTTTGGCTTCAAATAAGGGATTTTGGGCTGAGCTTTTAGGAATCGGTGATTTCTATTACGAACTTGGTTGGTATTGAAAATCATCCTTTTTTTAGAAAGAAAAGTAATTGGAAAATTCCCTTTTGTTTTTAATTTTTAAAATTTTCTTTCCTGAAGTTTGAACTGATTTTACCTTATGATCCTTTATGCTTTTCTTTTTGTGTGTATGTTTTGTATGCTTTATCCAATTTTGTCTCGAAGTTTTATAATATTATGTATAGTTCACCTGCAAATGATACACAAGACCATGAGCTGTAAAATCTGTATTTTTAGAGGATTTTTATAAACTCGTACTCTCTATTGCAAAGACTTGGTAGAGTGCTTATAATTTGGTTTTGATTATTGGCTAGACAGGAGTTCAAATTGTTGAGATTTGCTTGGCAACTAGGCCTCTTAATGGAGGTTTGATTGACCTGCAGGAACTCTGCAAATTGCTTCGTCAGAAACGAAAACATGATCGCGAAGCTGTATCTGAAGATGATTGTTTGCGTGCTATAAGTAAGCTGAAGGTATGGTAGTACAAAGCTAGTTCATGGTTGTTTTATACTGATTGCCAGCATTCCCTTTTCAACTCTTAGGGTAAAGTAAGATGAAGAGCCTGAGAAAGCTGATCAATTTTCCTTTTTTTTGAGCTACATTTCTTTTTCAAATCAGTGTTGAATAGTTAGTTCCATTATTGCTGCTTGCTGGTCTGAAATCTGCATGGTCTGTAATGGAGTTATCTTGTTCAACTTATTTAAGTTTTTGTGATGCCAATTTTAAATGCATGTACTGCTTGATTTCTCCAGACATTAGGTAGTGGATTTGAGGTGATTTCTGCTGGAAAGAAAAAGCTTGTTCGGTCTGTTCCAACTGAATTGAATAAAGATCATAATCAAATTCTGGAGCTAGCACAGGTTAGTGATACTTCTATTATGGTATGACAAACTCCCATGCAAATAACTGCTTAGTCAATGTTCTGCTTGTTTCTCTTTCAGGCTCAAGGCTATGTGACTGTTGATGAGGTGGAGAGACGGCTTTCATGGACACATGGACGTGCTATTGATGCCCTCGATACCTTATTAGATGTAAGTTCTTGCAGCAATAGGCATGTTTTATCATCATACTGTGACTTTGATTTATGGGGTTAACAAAACTCCTGTTGGTTGATGCAGGAAGGTCTTGCTATGATTGATGATGGTCATAGAGATGGGAAACGCTGTTATTGGTTCCCCTGTGTATCCTCCATCTCCTCATTTGGGGCTGATAATTAACATTAGTCTGTTTTTTCAAATTCAAGTGTGTTGCAAGTTTCGAATTGTTTATGGTTGAATTTCTGGCAGAATATTATAAATGGTAACTCTACCTGCCAAATGTTGTTATATCTTCAAGTGTTTATTAATAACAGGATGTTCCTGCAGCTGAAGCCCATTGTTATACATACATCAAAGCTTGAACTCCACAAAAACAAATCATTGAAATATGTCATTTGAATGTTTGCTTCTAGTTTTCGTTACAGAAGTGGGAAAAAATTCAATGAACTGTAACTTGAGATTGAGCTTCATCCATCTCTTCTATCCATTCAGCACCAGGCTCACTCCAAGACCTGGGTCTCACCCCAAGCTTGAAAAATATAATCATCTCTAGTGCCTCAAAAACCTTGTTTTTGTCTAGAAACTCATTGCAGACTCCGCTCACGATGCAGTAGTTGCTATTATATGGAGGCCTATGGTGAGCAGAATGTTGAGACCGGGAGACTAGTACACCGGCAGCTTGTAGTGCCACCACCAGTGGTGGGAGCTTGCTCTTGGTGCCATGAGACCAGGCATGAAATTGTTGGCTGAACATGATGCAACCAGCACAAACGGTAACAAATCCTTGAATAACAGGGTCATTGCAAAGAATTTCTATAGGAAGCACTGTGAGAGTTATGCTACGAGCCAATGCATGTAAGTTGTTAGCAAACTGGCGCCTGGTGATAGTCCAGGGCCATTTGTGGTGCCCCTGGAATCCTTCAATTTGTGAACCAAAAATCGGAGTCGTTGCATCACCGTAATTGTCGATGCCCCAATGGTAAACCCCAGACAAAAGGTCAGCTAAAACATACCCAGCATAGCCTGCTACTATAGGTTTGAACCACAAATGTGTATCAGCTGCACCCGTTACAGTCTTGGCTAGGGAAAAGAAAAGCGTGGTGCAACCACTGGCCACCCATGCTTGGTGAGACCATGTTGATTGTAAACTTGGATCATTGGACAAGGGAGGGCCAATACTAGGGATAATGGGAGTGATAGAGTCTGGTTTTGTCTCAAGCCGTGGCTCGATAACCAACTGGTTCTGACTGGACTTAGGCTTGGTTGTGGTGGTAGTGGCCGAACATGTCAAACGTGCAACAAGGTGCAGCCGTGGGCTAGTAGGAATATGAGTTAGAGACCTCGACGGGCACCTATGTTGTTTTAAGATAGACATTGAAAAGGTTTTGCCTAAGAAAAACAAAAAGTGAGCAATATTTAAAAAGGCAAGTGCATGAAATAGTGGCTATGGAGTAAAGGCGGTGATCCAAATGAGACTGTGCCATAGAATCGACGTTGTGGTGTGCAGTGAGGGTGCGTGGGGATATTGAAGTCGCTAATGTCTTCCACATAAACATGTGCTCACAATTTGTTTCAATTGCTTGTCTTTAGAATAAGTGAATCCCCGTCACACAAGTGGATTAAAACGTCGTCGCTTTCATTTTTTTCAGTAAGAGCAAGTTGTATTTCGATTATATTCAAGTTATATGTTACGTAAAAGATGAATCAATTGAATTCTTGGGCTAAGGATTGACACGCAATATTTTTTTTTAAAAAATTTATCAGTAAACTACTATAATGAACGTAATTTTTTAAAATAATAATTAAATATTTTTATTCGTCTATATATTAATTGATTAATTGAGTTGGTATCATTCATCAACCAAGTTTTAACTTAGGAGATTATCAAATATTCAATTATTTTATATTTTATATAAAATTTAGAGAAGTATAAATATCAATTGTAACTTTGATTTAATGTGTAACTTTATTCATGAGCTTTAATTTTGTGAAATTTTATACATAAAACTTTGATTTTATTCAATTCTTACAAACTAATCATACAATTATTGATATATCATCATTTTATGTTTATATATTGTGTACATAAATAATTATATTTATCCAATATAAATTTAAACTGATGTATTTATTTCTTTAAATGTATATTGTTGAAACCATTTTTGTTTGGAAAACGAGCCGACTTTAAAAAGGAAAATGGAGTCGCCATCAATCTTTTTGAAGTGTGATTGGGCCACCTTATAAAACATTTGGTCTACGAATTTTAGGAAAACAGGTTTGGGAGTCAGTTTCGCACGAGAAAGGATTAGCACCCTCGCAACGCCCAAATTGGTACCTTGCTGATTGATTAATGTCCTAATGTCGAAAATTGAAAAAGATTTTAAAAGACGAATCCTTTAGAAAATGTTTGGATAATTCGAATTGGATATCGAAATTCTCTTGTCCCGAAAAGATGAAATACCACATCCAGCATGATAGGACACGATGTTTCAACCTTCGATACCAAGATCATTTCACGATTTCCAAAATTCATGCATTGCAAGTTTAAAAGGGTATTCCACTATTTGGCCAAACCAAAAAAAACTGAAACCCAGCGCGATTGGGCACGATCCCTCGAATTTTCAAACATGAAACATTGCCTTATTTAAGAAAACACGGTCAAAATCTTAAAAGGACATTTAGTCATTTGGACGAACGGGAAATCGAAACCCAGCACGATTAGGCACGATTCCTCGAATTTTCAAACACGAAACATTGCCTTGTTTAAAAATCTTTTTTTATGAGTTTGGGTAAAAAGGTAAATACAAGCAAAAAATAAAATACATTAAAGCATAATTCAAAATCCTCGATCTACGTGAAACGATAGGAACCAAATAAATAAATCATAATAGTAAAAAAAGTGCAATAATAAAACAAAATTAAAAGATACGGTTGTAGTAATATTAAAATAATAATTACAAATAAAATAATAATAATAAGAGTGATGGTAAAAATAGAAATGGTGGTAATAATAAAAGAATAATAATAATGTTAAAATTAGCAGTGATGATAATAACAAATAATAGTAATAAACATAATAATAAATATAATTATAGATAATAATATATATAAAATAGGGTACTAATAATAAATATAATTATAGTAATGAAAAAATAATGGTAATAATAAAATAATAAGTATAATAATAAATATTAAAAATAATTAATTTGAAAATAAAGTAAAATAGGTAATAAAAAAGACTAAATTGAATTTAAAAGAGGAGTTTGGGGCAAATTAAGAACAAAAGGAGGCCAAAAGGACCAAATTGTGATGCGCGCGCGACGCAGAGGGACCAACATCGAAATTAACCCCACCCTCTGAAACGGTGCCATTCGAATGAGGACCAAATTGAAACGGGGGAAGAATTTTTGGGCAAAATTGAAAATAAAAAAACCTGATTGTGAAACTATAAAAAATCGGAGGGGCTGAATGCGCAATTAGCCCCTCCATAAAAACGCGCGGATCCTTCCCCTCATGCGGGTCAGACTCAGGTCGGCCTCTCAAAATAGCACCATTTTGGTACTGGGAGGCCGAATGAAACGGCGCCGTTTTGATAGCTCTATGAGAGCTAATTTTTTTTTTAAAAAAAATTCATTTGAGCGATTTAAAATAGAAAGAGAGAGCTCTCTTTTCTCTCTGTAGAGACTCAAGATTCGACGAGAGCTCCGATTAGTCACTGCCGTTTGTCGCAGCTGCTGGCCACCGTGCACGGTGGTCGAAATTTAAAAAAAAGGTATTTTTTATCTTATTTTAAATACATATATATATAGTAAAAAAAAGAAAATAAAAAAATTCTTTATAAAAAAGAAAAGCGAAAAGAAAAGAAAAAAACAAGTAAAACCTTTGCTGCTTTATGCTATTGATTCTGTGTTTTTCTGATTGTAGAGCGCATTTTGCTTTCGTATCTTTGTAAAAAATCATATATTCTCTCAAAAAATCCCCCCGTTTTACAAGTTTTGCCTCGACCTTTTATAGCCGAAATGAAATAAAATGAATATAATCTGTTTGTGATGTTTCTGTTGCTTTTCTGTTTTGCAGGTGAACGTCGTGGAGGTACACGTTGTGGCACAGAGGGTTCGGAGGCGACATGGTCGAGCGCGAGCATGGGGTCACTTGGAGGCTGCGGTGCGCAAAGGCTGCTAAGGTTTCCTAAAGCTGTTTAGAATTTTTGGGCCAGGGTTTTGTATTGGGCTACTATTGGGCTTTTTCTTTTTTGGGGTTTGTTTGTTTTTTGTTTTGGTTAATTGGTATTGGGCTCGGGAGAAATTTAGGCCCAACAGCTGCCCCTCTTTGCTCGTTGTCGTGTAACGAAAATAGAGCAAAAACTTTAAAAGGGTCAATTTTGCCCGGCCTTACCGAGTTTGGACTTCTTGATGCTTTTTCCTTCAAGTGGCCTCGCTTTAACCCATTGCTTCCTTAGGGGTATAAAAATTGTCGTTCTAATCCGCTCCAATGCTGCTTTATGGAAATAAGATTCGTCAAAATTTGATCTGCTCCACTACTTCTTAGGGAGATAAGATCTGCTATCTTTAACATGCTCCACTCTTGCTTAGTGGAGATAAGAATATAATCTTCAGTCTGCTCCATTGCCGATACATGGAGATAAGACTTGTAATTTTCGATATGCTCCACTCCTGCTCAGTGGAGATAAGATCTACAATCTTTAATCTGCTCCATTGCCAATACATGGAGATAAGACTTGTTGTCCTCGATCTGCTCCACTCCTACTCAATGGAGATAAGATCTGCTATCTTCAGTCTGCTCCATTGCCAATACATGGAAATAAGACTTGCTGTCTTCAGTCTGCTCTACTCCTGCTCAGTGGAGATAATATCTACTATCTTCAGTCTGCTCTATTGCCGATACATAGAGATAAGACTTGTTGTCTTTGATCTGCTCCACTCCTGCTCAGTAGAGATAAGATCTGTTATCTTCAGTCTGCTCCACTCCTACTCAGTGGAGATAAGATCTGCTATCTTCAGTCTGCTCCATTGTCGATACATAGAGATAAGACTTGCTGTCTTCGATCTGTTCCACTCCTGCTCAGTGGAGATAATATCTGCTATCTTCCAATCTGCTCCATTGCCGATACATGGATATAAGACTTGATGTCTTCGATTTGCTCCACTCCTGCTCAATAGAGATAAGATCTACAATCTTCAGTCTGCTCCATTGCCGATACATAGAGATAAGACTTGCTGTTTTCGATCTGCTCCACTCCTGTTCAGTGGAGATAAGATATGCTATTTTCAGCCTGCTCCATTGCCAATACATGGAGATAAGACTTGTAATCTCGGCCTGCTCTCCTGCTATCTCAAAAGACAAGGCTATTGGCTTAAATCTACCCCATTGCCAATACATGAAGATATGATTTGCCAACTTCTGTAATTCTAATCAATTTTGCTACATTGTCCTCTGAGGAACCTACTTGTAGAATTGATTTCATGGGGTCTGTGCTTATGCCAAATTATTAGGATGTCATGATCCAAAAATGCCCCTAACCATATGTTTTATGAATGTTATATGAATGGATGCAAAATGTCATGAGAATGATCCAAAATTTTTTAACATTTGGGCTGTCATTACTTGCTATTTGTTAAGGTGATATCCCTGAGGTATGTCTTCTGGTTCAGTTGAACTTCCAATAGAGAATCTGAACATGTAGTCATTGCTTAGACTCTTATTTATCAAGCGTTCCCAGCCCTTTAAGCTTGGTGAGTTCTAAATAATTGTCCTGTTTCAGATTCTTGCATTATTTAGAGACTTTCAGAGTAATATGTAAAACTTCTTTTGTGAAAGCATTATCAGTTCATTAATCATTATTTCAATATGAAATGCTTGAAAAAATTATAGAGATGAATACAAATGAAATTTATTCAGATTAAACCCGTGAAGAATGGATTGAACTAAGGAAACAAATTTTTTGCTAAGGTACAAAAAATGAGAAAAGGTGGAATTGGTGCCCCAGATATCACAGCCTGAGCTTTTCTGTACGAACTTCTTGAAGACTACTCTGAGTTCAATATGTGTTTAAGAGACCTGCAGTACTTTGTTAATGTCTCGAAGATGTAACATATCTTCTCATTGTTAACTCAGATACAAGATAGCTAATGCATGCCCCATTTCTCCTCCAAAATTTGAATTACCCTTTACGGGTTTTCAATTCAAAACTCTTTTGGTCTCAAAGTGCCCTTTGCGGGTTTTCACCTTGGCCTCTCCATTTTGTTTTTTTTTTTAACTTAAGACACCCTTTGCGAGTTTTCGCTTTGGCCCATTTTTCTTCTCAAGCGAAGTACTTCTTGACTGAGTCCGCATTAACAAGGTTTGGCTGACTCTTGCCCTCCATCTCAGCTAGTATCAATACTCCTCCAAAAAGGCCTTCTTCGCAACATAAGGCCCTTCCCGATTCGGCACCCACTTTCTCTGAAGTCCCCTTTTGCATGAGAAGGATTTTTTTTACCATCATGAAATTCTCTTGGGTGAACCTTTTGTCATAAGCTTGTATCATACGTTTTTGATGTATTTGACCCTAATGAATAGTTTCAATCAAGCTTACTGAAGGTGTTCTACTTCATCCAATTCTTAATTCAATTAAAGCTCGGAGAAAAGGAATCTCAACTTCCAAAAATTTCTTCCTTCCATAAACCAATGTGTTGCTCCAATGAAGGTCCTGACCAATATTCGAGAAGCAAAGAGGGTAAATGGTAACTTCTCTATGCCAATTTTACAAGTCTCAATCATCTTTCAAAATCTTTTTGGATGGTTTCTTCTTCTTCTTCTTCTTCTTCTTCTTCTTCTTCTCCTTTTCTTCTTCTTCTTCTTTTTTTTTTGAATTCGAATTTGAAATTGAAATTGAAATTGAAATTGAAATTGATGACTGTTGACTTTGTAACTTCGGTATATGAATCGACCTTTACCCTCTTAGTAAAGTAGTTGACAATCACGAAGATGAATTAGTGTCAACTAGATGCTTTTGACGAGATCGTACCCGTAACATTTATGCCCCACGTATAGGAAAAAATAGAGGAAGCACATAAGTCTTGTTTTTCTCAATTTGGAATTTACGGCATAACTGATGTAATCTCCCTTTCATGGTAGACCAGCAGTACCCGAACCTCATAATTGGCCTGACATCGTAAAACTATTAGCAAGTGTCTTTTCAAACACTCTATAGCATCCTCGCACCTAGGCGTATCTTGATGCGATTATGCAAAGATATCTTTGAATTCTTGGAATAATTTAATGACGTATCGCTTTGTTTCTGTGTGAGCTAGGCTTCGATCTTCACTCCTTTCCTAGACTTGCAATGTCCACTGACCCTTTGTACGGTAGAGTCTATTTTCATCCTTAACAAATCAAAAGATAAATTACAATCTCTAACATATTCAAAATCCTTAGATCCTTTTAGACCAATATTTCACTCAAAAGGGAGTCCGTAACAGCGTTGCTCCTGTCTTGATATCTGGGTACCTATTGTAGATATGAAGGCAAATTACAAAGAATAAATGATTCTAAGGATAATTATTTATATGGTATTATTATGAATGAAATGAGAGAATAAAAAGAAAAAATTACCGGGATGAAACATAGCAATACATTTTTTATTGAAAATAAAAATGTTTGAACACGAGCCTATTTCATAAAAGATTCTTATTGTTTCTAGGCTTAAAACGACAAGTGTGTTTTGAACATTACTCTGTTAACTCTAAAAATTACAAGAATTTCCTCCGCAGTCTAGTTGTTTAGAAACACTTCCAAGCTCATAAGAGCGTATGCCCGTTAAGTTTCCTTCATTCGATAATTCTTCAAATACGGCGTTGATGCTCACAGTTTTCAACATGTCTTCAGTCATTTATTTATTCATGTTCTCCGGTCCGGATGGACAATTCCTTCCGATACGAATGCATTGGATATATAGGGAAAAGTCATTGATCCCTATTTGACCTCAGCGTCCTTCTCTATCGACTTTCCTCCTATGGTGCACACGTTTTCTCCTTCAGAAGAGTCAAAGAACTCTAACTCTTTGTTATCCATTAACCCTTGTACTAGGGCCCTGAATTCGCTCATTGCTGGATTTCATGGTCCTTCTTATTGTGGAACTCACAGTAGTTCCTCGCATCCCGAGATTTGCTCTCCAACCCTTGCAGAACTAAACCTCTCTCAATGGGGCTCTTACTTCAGCAACATTTCGTTTGATTCTCCTCCCCATGTTCTCGACTATCGCGTTTACCCCTTTATCCGTATGATCGGGTAACGAATTTCTCACACCAGGTGCATCTTCGAATTTCAAAACACCGACTTCAATAAGCCTTTCGACTAACCTTTTGAATGAGCTGCAGTTTTCTATCAAGTGTCCTGCGATTCCTGTATGGTATTCACACTGAACGCTTGTGTCATACCACTTAGGATATGGGGGTTGCAACGGTTTCAAGTAGAAAGGGGTTACGACATGTGCATCGAAAAGATTTTTATACAACTCCCTATACGTCATTAGTATGGGAGTAAACTGAAACCTCTCTATATTTTACTTCGTGTTGGGCTCTTGCCTGGGTGAGGCTTGCTGGCCCGTAGCCACCACTCTCGGTTGATTTATCATGATTGGTTTTACATAAACTCCATTCACATTACCAACCTCATTTACTCTCTTATTCGAGGCTGACCTCCTGGTACTTTCCCCAACTTCTATTTTTTTGCACCTTATTGCATTCTCTATTATTTCTCCGGACATCACTATGTCTACGAAACTCTTAGTTGCACTTCCCAGCAAAGTGATTAATAAAATGTGCCTTTAGGGTATTAACGAGAAGCATGGTCGTTTTTTTTTTTAGCAATGACGGTTGGACTTGTGTAGCGACTTCTCTCCACCTCTAGGCATATTTTCTGAAACTTTCGCCCGACTTTTTTCCATATTTTGTAGCGTGATCCTGTCAGGCGCTATATCAGTCACATGGCCATAATATTTCATGAAGGCCTGTGCTAAATCCTTCCATGATTTGATTTGAGACAACTCAGCTGATTGTACCATTTTGCTGCAGCCGCAGTCAAACTATCCTGGAAACAATGGATCAACAACTGGTCGTTGCTGACATATCCCGTCATTCTTCGACAGAACATTGTAATGTGGGCCTCAAGGCAGCTGGCCCCGTTATATTTTTCGAATTCTGGCATCTTGAACTTTGGTGGGAGTATCAGATCTGGGACCAGACTCAACTTTTTAGCATCTACCTCGCATTGGTAATCAGTGCTTTCCAATGCTCTAAACTTCTCCTCCAACCATTTGCATCGATCCTCAAACTCCTTTGGGAGCTCCGCCTTTGCTTTTTCTCCTTTCACTGCATCATCGAAGTCAGGGACCATTGGTTTTTCCAGATTATCTCCGGGTTAGAGCTCGAGCCTATCGGGAAATTTATCGGTGCTCAGGTACCGGATTGATACTGGGATTTAATATTGACGGACACTCTTGGTGGTTGTATCCGGGAATTTACCGGGGCCAAGCCTGGAGGATAAACAGAATATTCATTATGATCTCCGGTATCGACCATAGGGCCCTTTCTTTTATCATGCCCTCTAGTAACAATAGCGTTAACTAGCTCATCATGCTTTCTGGATTCCAAGATTTGATCCTCTTGTCTTGTTGGATCTTATTAATCGCTCTTGCATCCGAGCTTGCGGTAGGTCTGCATCTCCTTCTGCATCTGTTCTAACATTTCTAACATTTGATCCATAACTTTAGTTTTCCTTCGAGTGTAGTAGCGATGTTCCAAGGTAACTATAATACGATCTCTAGTTAATAGGGTTCTTTTATGACATTCAATGCATATGATGCAATGTAATGCAAATGGATGAAATGCAATACAAAGGCATGGAATGAATGTAAAAAAAAAAAAAGAGGAGTTGATTCTGAATTCAATTCCATTAGAAGAACTTTTCTAGAAAATAAATTTCTTTACATAAAGCGGGTTACATATGCGACTTTGTCCTCATAGTCCAAGTGAAAACACCAATCATTTTTTGATATTTGGATGTTATGGTCGAACCCACTTTATCAAGAAATCTATTTTCCTATGACAAACTCTTCTATTTAGCAATCGAATATGAATCAACACCTCCTTTCTATGATGATGAAATGCAATGCAGTCATAAATAAAGAAATCACGTTAGTATCATATACAGATGGTAAAAATCCAACACCTATCTGAGTGACTGCTAGGGTTCAACATAATTCTACCTAAAGTGGGCTCCTAAGGTTCACTATATGTGGTTTGGTTCTAAAGAAAAAGGGTATCTAAACCAGCAGATCCTCAATCCTCACCCATTATAGGCTCATATGGATTGAGTTCGGTTTAGGGGAATACATTTCCCTATGGCCATGCGGAGGTGAAAACCTCACGAAGACATAGGTACGGATGTATCTCGGAAGTAGTCCACTAGCCCATGCGGAGGTGAAAACATCACGAAGGCATAGTTTCTCACTCCCACTTAAAAGGTGTGACCACAACGGTCATGCAATATGATGTAAGAGTACCCTAGAAACTCAAAACACAACATACTAAATGACCCAAACCAATGCAATAAAAGAATCGTAATTTTCAAATATGATTTTCAACTTTCGTCAAATGGGCAGAAATTAATCAATTTATTGCTTGACTCTCTCATTAGGTCCCCAGTGGAGTCGCCAAGCTGTTGAAACCATTTTTGTTTGGAAAACAGGCCGACTTTAAAAAGGAAAATAGAGTCGCCACCAATCTTTTTGAAGTGTGATTGGGCCACCTTATAAAACATTTAGTCAACAAATTTTAGGAAAACAAGTCCGGGAGTCGGTTACGTACGAGGAAGGATTAGCACCCTCGCAACGCCCAAAATTGGTACCTTACTGATTGAATAATGTCCTAATGTCGAAAATTAGAAAAGATTTTAAAAGACGAATCCTTTAGAGAATGTTTGGATAATTCGAATTGGATATCAAAATTCTCTTGTCCCGAAAAGATAAAATACCACATCCAGCATGATAGGACACGATGTTTCAACCCTCGATACCAACATCATTTCACGATTTCCAAAATTCATGCATTGCAAGTTTAAAAGGGTATTCCACTATTTGGCCAAACCAAAAAATCGAAATCCAGCACGATTGGGCACGATCCCTCGAATTTCCAAACATGAAACATTGCCTTATTTAAGAAAACACGGTCAAAACCTTAAAAGGACATTTAGTCATTTGGATGAACGTGAAATCGAAACACAGCACGATTGAGCACAATTCCTTGAACTTCCAAACACGAAACATTGCCTTGTTTAAAAATCCTTTTTATGAGTTTGGGTAAAAAGGTAAATACAAGCAAAAAAATAAAATACATTAAAGCATAATTCAAAATTCTCGATCAACGTAAAACGATAGGAACCGGAATAAATAAATCATAATAGTAAAAAAATTGCAATAATAAAAACAAAATTAAAAAGATACGGTTGTAGTAATATTAAAATAATAATTACAAATAATAATAATAATAATAATAATAATAATAATAATAATAATAATAATAATAATAATAAGAGTGATGGTAAAATAGAAATGGCGGTAATAATAAAAGAATAGTAATAATATTAAAATTAGCAGTGATGATAACAACAAATAATAGTAATAAACATAATAATAATAAATATAATTATAGATAATAATATATATAAAATAAGGGTACTAATAATAATAAATATAATTATAGTAATGAAAAAAATGGTAATAATAAAAATAATAAGTATAATAATAAATATTAAAAATAATTAATTTGAAAATAAAGTAAAATAGGTAAAAAAAAGAGACTAAATTGAATTTAAAACAGGAGTTTGGGGCAAATTAAGAACAAATGGAGGCCAAAAGAACCAAATTATGATGCGCGCGCGACGCAGAGGGACCAACATCGAAATTAACTCCACCCTCTGAAACGGTGCAGTTCGAATGAGGACCAAATTGAATCAGAGGAATAATTTTTGGGCAAAATCAGAAATAAAAAAACCTAATTGTGAAACTATAAAAAATCGGAGGGGCTAAATGCGTAATTAGCCCCTCCATAAAAAACGCACGGATCCTTCCTCTCATGCGAGTCAGACTCGGGTCGGCCTCCCAAAACGGCACCGTTTTGGTGCCTGGGGAGGCCGAATGAAACGACGCCGTTTTGATAGCTCTATAAGAGCTAATTTTTTTTAAATTCATTTGAGCCTGTTTAAAAAAAAAAAGAAAAGAAAGAGAGAGCTCTCTTTTCTCTCTGCAGAAGTTCAAGATCCGGCGACAGCTCCGGTCAGTCACCGCCGTTCACCGCCGCCAACCACCGTGCGTGGTGGCCGAAATTTAAAAAAAGGGTATTTTTATCTTATTTTAAATACATATATATAGTAAAAAAAAAAAAAAAGAAAGTCTTTATAAAAAAGAAAAGTCGAAAAGAAAAGAAAAAAAAAACAAGTAAAACCTTTGTTGCTTTATGCTATTGATTCTGTGTTTTTCTGATTGTAGAGCTCATTTTGCTTTCGTATCTTTGTAAAAAATCGTATATTCTCTCAAAAAATCCCCCCTGTTACAAGTTTTGCCTCAGCCTTTTAAAGTCGAAATGAAATAAAATGAATACAATCTGTTTGTGCTGTTTCTGTTGCTTTTATGTTTTGTAGGTGAATGTCGTGGAGGTGCACGTTGCGGGAGCGGAGGGTTCGGAGGCAACATGGTCGAGCGCGAGTGTGGGGGTCGCTTGAGGCTTCGTGGCGCAAGGGCTGCTAGGGTTTCCTGAAGCTGTTTAATTTTTTTGGGCCAGGGTTTTGTATTGGGCTGCTATTGGGCTTTTTTTGGGGGGTCTGTTTGTTTTTTGTTTTGGTTAATTGGTATTGGGCCCAAAGCGAAATTTAAGCCCAACATATATAATTGAATCAAAATTAAAGTTTTAGGTATACATTTGAACTTTAATTTAAATTCCGTGTATATAATTACACCAAATCAAAGTTTATGTATTAAAATGTACATTAAATTAAAATTTATGTATAATTTTGAGATTTGTTTCGTGTATGATAGAGATTCAATATTTAAATTTTATCATTTTAATTAATATCTTATTATGTAAATCATTTATAAATATATTTATTAGATAAAAGAAATTTCACCATTAATTGAATTCATGGGCTAACGATAGAGATTAGAAACGCAAGAGTTGCGGTTGTAACGGGGATAATAATGGTTTGTCCTTTTTGGTTTTTCTTCTTCTTTTTGTTTACATTTGAAACGTCAATTGAAGCTTCCAAGTAGGACATAAGCATATTGAAGTATCGTCAAGAATATTCTCAATATATAAATATCATCAAGCATATTCATTCTGTGAGATGCCAACTTTACAATATTATAATAGTAAATGATATTTAAGTTTGGCTATTAAATATTAAAAACATAATCTTTTAGGTTCAAATCAGTCGGTGTATTTTTTTATGTTTTAAATATAAAAGTTTAAAAATATTCTTAAAATAATATTACTTATTTTATAAATGAATAGTATTTAATCATTATCAAATTAAATTAGGATTTACTTGATTCGTGACATTAATTTAATCAATGACTTAATATATAGTATAAATATATGATAATTAAAATTTATTTTAATTCAATTATATACATTTAAAAAAATTAAAAGTATTGTGTCTCTTAAAATATATTCTAAAATATAAAAAGATAAACAACAGAGGTCTATGTCACCTTTCTAATTATAATTATTATTTTTTACTATACCTTAATTGAGACACGAGTCACATTTAGAACTAATTTTTTAGAATTTAAAAACTTCATTGTACTAAATAAATTTTCAAATCATATTGAATTTTCATTAAAAAAAAGTATAAATACAATTACATAAACAAAACCAAAACCAAATTCTTTTGTTAGGGTTAATGTTTTTGGGGCGATGTGTGAATTTACCCTTGTATTTCATTATAATTTTATAATTTTAAGGAATTTTAAGTACAAATTTATTTTATAAAATAATATTTTTATCTATTTTAAGGGTAAATTTAGATGGACGATGCGTTTACTTGTTGTTAATGTAAAAACAATAGTGGCAATAAGATTAAATACTATAATGTAAAATAATATGTAAATTAAACACATCATATCGCACTCAATCGTTCATCCAAACCCACCCTAATAATGTCAAACTCCAAACTGCTCCTCTTCGAATGAAGTGTTTGTTTTCACAGTAGAAACAGGACATGGTGAGGCAGAATTTTTTTGAAGGTACACATAGAGTGGTTCTAAATATTATTTGTTCTACCTATTGCACTAGATGTATAAAATGTCATTCTACGCTTATATATAACTATTAAAATAGTATAAATGTATTGTATCATAAAATTAAGGTTTATATATAAAAAAGTCCTCATAAAATGATTAAAAAATTAATTAAACTCCAAAAATAACAACATCCAATTGAATCATTCTAATTATGAATTGCACTCAATTAAGCTCATGATATATATTTTTTTCTTTAAAGCCCTCTCATATTGTAAGTGATGACATGGCTATTGATGTGAAAAATTATTATGTGAATTATTTTACAAATGCTTAATTAATTTTTTAAAAATTATTTTAATTATGAGGAATTTTTAGCATTCAATCATAAAATCATTGAGATATTATAAAAATTATAAATTTTATAGAAAAATAATAAAATACAAAAAAATATTATTGATGTAATAAACATTATAACAAATGTTTAAAAATTAAAGATTAAAATTATAGAAAAGTTATGAAATACTCTAAAAAAGTTGTAGAAAATTTTATAGATATTATTAAAATAATAAAAAGTATAAATTTTAACAAAAACTATTTAAAAAGTCAAAAAAAAAAACAACTATAGAATTATTTTTGTTATTTTTCAAATCAAGAGTATTTCATTTTGGTATAAAAGAAATGGGGAGCTTGAAGTGTGATGATGATAAAACTTGTATAAGGTGCCAAGTGAGGAGTTTAAATATTGATGAGTTTAGTTCTTGGTAGCTTAAGGTGAATGATGGATAATAATTTTGGTTGAGGAAGGGTGATGTGATAAAAGTTGATAAGGATAGATTGAGATATGGTGTATTATAATGTACAATAAAACACAATAATTTTTTTATTTTTATAATTATTTTCTATATTTCTTATAATTTTGTACAATTTTCTACAAGTTACTAAACTTTTATATTATTTTAGTAATCCTTAATTTTTTCTATTTTTATAATATTTTAATAAGTTTTAATCATTTCTAATAACTTTTCAATCATTTTAAACTTATTCAATAATTGTTAATAACATTTAAATAACATCTAATGTTTTTATAATACTTATTATGATTTTTAATAATTTGTATAATTTTGCAAAAAATTAGAATTTTATAATTTTTATAACATTTTTCATGTCAATCGCCATGTCACTACTTAATGGTCCATCAAGAATTTTCACGAAAATTATATTTTAAAGGGTCAGGCATAATAAATTTTAAACATTTAATTTTACCATTTCAACTAAAGATTAATTTGAATTTTATATAAACTTTTAATAAATATATATGTTACATGAATTTTTCACCCACATTATGAGTTTGTTATAAGTTTGTTATAATCTAATACTATTATAATATGTTTGATTGAGTTGATGTAATCAATCGGGTCCCAATTCAATTTATGAAATTACCAAAAGTTCGTTCATTTTACAATGCAACAAATTATTATGTTAGGGGTGTAGAGCCTAAATTTTGCCCAGGGCTCAGTAACAAAACCAAACCCAAAACAAAAATAAAAAACCTAGGCCCAAATGGCCCAAAACTAAACCAACTTTTAGTCAAAACAGCAGCAAAGAAAAACCCTAGCAGCCGCATGTCCTCTGACATCTGTACGCCACCACCGCAGCCCACATTTGCCCCTCAGCGCGCACCACGCCCAAAGCCTGGCTCCTCCACCTGCTCCACCACGTTCCTAGTACCTGAAAACACGCGAAAAGGACAACAATAGCAGAAAAGAAGAAAATCTATTGTATTTTTATTTTTTCTTTCTTCAATCTCGGTTATAAAACCGAAGAGATAACAAATGTTGTAGGAGGGGAGATTTTTCGGAACTCAAAAGAAAAAAAAAACGAACATTGAGAAATTAAAAGCAAGAACAGAAACTTTCAAAGTTCATTTTATTTTTATTTTCTATTGTTATTTATTGTTGTTTTTTATTTTATTTTATTTATTTATTTCAAAACCTTTACAAACAATAACAAAAAGGAGAAAAGGAACTTACCTGAACCCCGGGATCTCGTCGTCGGAGTCTCCTCTCCGTCATCGAAGCCGGATCGAAGGCAAAAAGGGGGGTTTTTTTTTTTTTCTCTTCGGCTTTTTGGAACCCAAAGGGCTGGCCTTCAAATGGGGCTCGAAACAGGGGCTAAAGACCCACTTCGCGCACCGTCAGCCACCGTATGAGGTGGTGGTGCGATGGGCGGCGAAAATGAAGCCCAATCGTCGCACGAGAGAGGAGAGGGAGGAGATGAGAAGAAGAAATGGTTTGGGAGGTTACTGCTTCTAAATTTTTTAGGGTTTAAAAATGTTTTTTTCAGAAAACTTGGGCCTTATATGCCCTCAATGAAACGACGCCGTTTGGGTCAAGGGAACTGTGCATATCCCTTCAAAGGGATATTTGCGCGACAGATCCCTCCCCATTGCAGCCCCATTCAATCGGGCCCATTTTGTTATTTTTCCTTTTTACAGATTTCACCATTAATTTTGTTGGGTTTTAAATTGGATCCTTGACCCATAGACGCGCATAAGGGCTGGGAATATTTTCCCAATCAGTCCCTCTTACTTCAAGCGTGTTCTATCTCGATCCCTAGTAACCCCTTTTATTTATTTACAATTTTATCCCTGAATTTTGTTCTGATTTCAATACAGTCCTCTAGTTAATTTATTTAATTATTTGCTTATTAATTTGTCTGATTATTTTCCCTTTTTAATTGATATTAGATATTATTTATTTAAATTGTTCTAGATACTATTTATTTTAAATTTCTCTTTACATATTGTTTATCTTCATTTATTATTATTATTATTATTATTATTATTATTATTATTATTATTATTATTATTATTATTATTATTACTATTGCTACACTATATTTTATACATATATATTTTTATTTTATTAAATGTTTATTAGCTACTAATATTTTTACTATCATCATTATTTAACATATCTATTTTATACTTATTACTATTTTCATCATTATTATTGCTACTTTATTATTTATTTATGTTACTATTATTTATTCTTATTACTATCCTTATTATTTTTATTTGTAATATTATTATTTATGTATCATTATTTTTTAATGTTATTATATTATATTCAAAAATTGTTTTAAATATTATTCTTAACATTATTTCTACCATTTTATTATATTTATTTTGTTATTATTATTATACTCAGTATTATTATTTACTTTATTTCTAATATCATTATTACATTATATTATATGCATTATTATTATATTTCTTATTTCGTATTGTTATTGCTATTATTATTTTATTACTATAGTTTTTATTATTTTATTTTACCACTAATATTATATACATGTATTGTTCATATTATTATAGTATTATTATTGTTTTATATTATTATTACATGTCCTTATTTATTTACTCGAAATTTATGCAATATATATCTTATCTTGCTCATTTTATTTATGAGTTTCATATCATTATTATTAATGTATTTATCTTATCACGCACGTAGCATTGTATTACTACTTGTCTCATTAACCTTTATTCAATACATCAGGTTTTTAAAATGATTGATATTCGGTATTTAGAAGTTTGAGAAATCGTGCTCAATCGTGCTGGGTTTCGATTTCCCATTCATCTAAATGACTAAATATCCTTCTAAAATTTTGACCGTGTTTTCTTAAATAGGGCAATATTTTGTGTTTGGACATTCGAGAAATCGTGCCCAATCGTTCTGGGTTTCGGTATTTTGGTTTGGCCAAATAGTATAATACCTTTTAAAATCGCCACGTATGAATTTTGAAAATCATGAAATAATCTTGGTATCGAGGGTTGAAACATCGTGTCCTATCGTGCTGGATGTGATATTTCATCTTTTCGGAACAAGAGAATTTTGATATCCAATTCCAATTATCCAAACATTTCTTAAAGGATTCGTATTTTAAATTCTTTTCAAATTTTTGACATTAAGACATTAATTAATCAATTTGGTACCAATTTTGCGTGTGACGAGGGTGCTAATCCTTCCTCGCACGTAATCGACTCCCGAACCCGATTTCTCAAAACTTCGTAGACCAAAAACACTGTTTTAGTAAACCAAAACGTTTTATTAAAACAAAGGTGATCCGATCACACCAAATAAAGATCGGTGGTGACTCCCGTTTTATTTTCATTTTCAAAACCCAAGTCGACCCCGGTTTTACAAAAAAAATGGTTACGATAGCTTGGCGGCTCCACTGGGGACTATAAAGAGAGTCGGCCGTAAATTTATTATTTTTGTCCTTTGTCGAAAATTTGAAAATTTGATTTGAAAATTAATATCCTTTTTGTTGCATTTATTTGTGTCATTGCATATGATTGTTATTTTCTTGCGCACATTGCATTGCATGACCGTTGTGGTCACACCCTTAAGTGGGAGTAAGAAACTATGCCTTCGTGAGGTTTTCACCTCCGCATGGGCTAGTGGATTGCTTCCGGGATACATCCGTACCTATGTGTTTCGTAAGATTCTCATCTCCGCATAGCCATAGGGAAATGTATTCCCTGAACCGAACTCGGTCCGTATGATCCTATAATGGGTGAGGATTGAGGAATCTGCTGGTTCAGGTACCCTTCTTTAGAACCGAACCCTATATCGTGAGCCTTAAGAGCCCACCTGAGGTAGAACCATTCCAAACCCCTAATGGTCACCCGGATAGGTACTCTATTTTGTTTATTTCTCCTGTGCTAATGTGTTTCTTTTGTTTTCATTGCATTGCATCGCATCATCTTAGAAAGGAGGTGTTGATTCATATTCGATTGCTAAATAGAAGAGTTTGTCATAAGAAAATGGGTTACTTGATAAAGTGGATTATAATACGGTTGTCTGAATATAGTCTAAGTAAACACAATGAAAGAAGATTGATAGTCCACGAAGGAAAACAAGACTTTGCTTCATTGCCCGATGATTCAAGCCAACAAGGATTATTTGAGAGTCGTCACGTCTCAACTCTTTTAAAAGGAGTTAATGAGCATTGCGGGGATGAGTAAACAATGAGTCGCAGTCCATATCAATCAAAAGGAGCTAGTGAAGGCATCCATTAGAGAATTCGCGAGTTTCGATCTTAGCACACCCAGATATGAAGAAAAAGGTCAATGTCTTCGCTTTGAGCATTTACTAACTGGATGTTTTCCCTAAAAGCACTGGGGCACGTGGACAAGGTAGTTTCAGACTTGTTCGATAGACTTGACAAGAGGGTCACACTCGTCCTTGTAATTCTGGCTGAAACATTTTGATCTTTGAATATATGCCGAGGAGCAGGTGAAAGAAGATTCATTTGGATGTGCGGAACTCTTGTTGGCGTGGTTTCATAGCCGCTTTTGGAGAGTGAAAAGGGTTTCTTATCAAGTATTCTCCGAGAATTACTCTCCATTGGGAAAAATTAGTTGCTCAAATACAAGAGGTGACGAATCATTGGCAAACCATAGCAGTTCAAGTTGACGTGCTAATTTTGAGGTGAATTAGAATCAGATTAGGGTTAGGAGTTAACCTAGCTTCTATGGAAAGTTAAGGCTTCGAGTATTAGGGCATGGCCGTATATGTAATCTATTTTATGTAAAGAATTTGTTTTCTAGAAAAGTTCTCCTAATGGAATTGAATTCAGAATCAACGCCTCTCTTTCTTTTTACATTCATTCCATGCATTTGCATTGCTTTCATGCATTTGCATTCATTTCATGCATTTGCATTACATCAGAACATATGCATTAAAATTTGTAGAAAAACTCTAATTAATTAAAAATTATTTCAATATTAACGTGGACACCGGCAAGCATCCCTACGGTACTCAAACCAAGACGAAGATATGGATCAGAGAATAGAGAAGCTTGAACAACTCTAAAGGGAGATGCGGGAAAACTTCAGCTGCAAATATAGGAGCAGCTAGCTAAGATCCAACAGGATATGATGGATCGGATGATGGAATCAAAAAGAATATAATGTCCCAAATGACTCAATTACTGGCAGGAGGAATCAACAAAGGAAAAACCTCTATGGTTAACATTGGTGAAAATAGTGAGGAACATCTATATCATCCAAGTTTTACCCCGGCACATCCTAAAATACATCCACGAAAGACATTTGTCACAATTAAACCTCAGCAATTTCAAGAAGATACTTCGACACCAGCAGACTTCTAAACGGGATTAAGTCTAATTTAGGGGATCATCCAATTAATGTTGATATTCCCGACTTCGATGAGGCAGCAGAGAGAGAAAGGGCAATGGTTGAATTGCCAAAACAATTAGAGGACCGATACAAATGGTTGGAAGATAAATTTAGGGTCATGGAAAACGTTGATAGGCAATATGGAATTGACGCTAAAGATTTGAGTTTGGTGCCAGATCTAATACTTCCCCACAAATTCAAGATGCCAAAATTTGAAAAATACAATGGGACTACTTGTCCAGAGGCTCACATAACTATGTTTTACTGGAGAATGAATGGGTACGTTAACAATGATCAACTGCTAATTCATTGCTTCCAAGACAATCTGACGGGAGCAACATCTAAATGGTATAATCAATTGAGTTGTACCGAAATTGGTTCTTGGAGGGATTTAGCACAGGCATTTATGAAGCAGTACTGTCATATAACAGATATGACCCCTAACAGAATTATCCTGCAAAACATGGAGAAGAAACCAAGCGAGAGTTTTCGGTAATATGCACAAAGGTGGAGAGAGGTTGCCATCCAAGTCCAACCACTACTTTTAGAAAAAGAGACCACAATGCTCTTATTAATACACTGAGGGAGTGCCACAAAGAGCTTATCAGACATCGTAATGACTGGAGAAATGATTGAGAATGTCATAAAGAGTGGAAAGATAGATGCAGGAGAAAGTGCCAAAAGATTAGCCCTGAGAAGTAGGGAAAATGAAGTGAACAGCTTGAGCAAGCGTTCCAAATTAGTCACTGTAGGTCAACCGAGGGCTGTGACTACTGATCATCAGGGCTCATCAAGACAAGAATCCAGTGCAAAGTAACTCCAATTTACACCAATTCCAATTACGTATAGGGAGTTGTATCAAAGCCTATTCGATACACATATGGTGGTTCCTCATTACATGGAACCAATACAACCCTCATACCCCAAATGGTATGATTTGAAGGCTCAATGCGAGTATCACGCGGGGATAACGGGTCATTGCATTTAAGAAATTGGTGGAGAGGCTTATTAAAATACGGGTTTTGAATTTTGATGAGTCGACCGGAGCAGTAATTTACGATAATTGAATAAGGGGGCAAGAGAGTTGTGATTCCTTAAAGGAGTCATTAGAAGCCTAGAAATTGGAAAGTTAGAACACCAATGGCATATCCAAAGAGTGAACCAAGGAATAAAAGTTTTCCAAGCATCGACCTTTATGTACTTGAGAGTGTTTTGAACAATAGGACTCAGGAAGAGACATGAATTTTAAGGCTAATCTAGAGTAATATTCAAAATACACTTATTACTTTCAGCCTAGAGGCAATAAGAGTTATTTTATGAAATAGGCTCGTGTTCAGAATCCTTATTTCAATGAAATGCATCTTTTTGTTTATAGATTCTTTCGTATTTTGGATTACTATCCAAATATTCTTTCATTTTTTATTCATGATTATACATACAAATAATCATTCATAAGTTCATTCATTCTTTCCATATTTTTTTGAACTTACAATAGGTCCCTAGATATCAATGACATGGGCGACGCTGTTACTGACTCCCTTTTTGAGTGAAATAGGGGTCTAAGGGATCTCAGGACTTTGAAGATGACAAAAATTATAACATATATTCTAATTTGTTAATAATAGATGAAAAACAGATCCTACGTCACGAGCCAAAAAAGAAAGATCAAAGCCTAGCTCAATGCAGAAATAAGATTCCCTATATGTGGGACATGGGAGTTATCAAGCCAGACTCATCAAAAGCTTCTGGCCAATGTCGATTCATTTTCATGGATGTCGGTTACTTTACTAAGATGGTAAAAGTCACTTCATATACCAATATTATAAAGTCGATAGTCATCAGAATAAAAAATAAAGAAAGAAAGAATATTGATAAAAAATGTCGAAAAGATTATATTTAACGCATAATGTCAAAAGTTTGCGGTCTGTTCAAAGATCAGGTGCCACGTCACAGTGTAGCAAAAAAAAAAGAGAGGCAACAAAACAATGATCATTATGAAGATGACCTAGACTTGTAAATATTGGTATAAAGAAGTTACATTTACCCTCTATGCTTATCAAACATTGGCCAAGAACTTCGTTGGGGCGATGCCTTAATTTGTGGAATAAAAGTATTTTGTCTATTAAAGTCGACATTCTTTTTTCGAATCTTGTCAAAACTGAAATTGGGAAAGATAGAATGGATTCAATCCCAATATGATTAGCTGAACTTGATCGAAGAAGAGAGGAAAGGGCTATCCTCATGGTCAATTGTACTGAAAGCGAATGATGTGGACTTATAACAAGAAGGTTTGCCTAGAGAATTCCATGAGGGAAACCTAGTTTTTGAAAAGGGATCCTTCCCATACAAAAAGACTTCTGAGGAAAGCAAATGCCAAACTGGGAAGGACCGTATGGGGAAAAGAAGGCCTTCTTTGGAAAAAGCATTGATTTTGACCGAGAGGGATAACAATGACCTGTCTAATCTTATGAGTTCAAATCAAGAAATATTTCAATAAAAAAAAAGAAGAAAGAAGAAGATAAAACACAAAAAAGGAAAAGAAAAAAAAGAAGAAAAAGGAGAGGCCAAGGCGAAAACCCCATAGTGCGCTTTGAGACCAAAGGGGATTTGAGTGGAAAACCCGCAAAAAGCAGCTCAAATTTTGATCGAAAATGGGGCATGCGGTAGTCTCGCTTTCTTTGAATTAACAAGAAGGAGAGATGTTACATCTTGGGGGCATCAATAGAGTACTTTAGATCCCCTCAGCACATATTGAGCTCAAAATGGTCCTCAAGAGGTTCGTATAGAGAAGCTCAGGCTGTGATATCTGGGGCACCTAGTTTCTATTTTACCCATTTTGAGTTTGTTATCTTTGATTACCTTATTCTTTTCAAAATACACTCTTAATAAACTTTCTTCTTCATTGCATTTGCTAGCTTTGATTAACTTATTTGTTTCGAGCTATGCTCCAAATAAATTTTCGTTTCGTCCATCATTATGATCTTTTTCAAGCATTTTGCATTGAAATAGCGATTAGTGGACTAATAACACTTTCATAAAAGGAGTTTCGAATATTACTTTGAAAGTTTTTAAATAATACGAGAACCTGACACAGGTCTATTGTTCGAAACTCACCAGAACTAAGGGTTGGAAATGAGTCTAATTTGAGACTATCTGTTAAGATTTTTTGTCAAAATTATCAATTGAATAAAAGACGAGACATTTCATCGGTGATACAACCTCGAAAAATGATGAGAAATGTCAACCCAAGTGTACGAGGGGAATTGTTCTCAAAAAAATGATATTTTGCATCCATGCAAATATCATGCATACACATTTGGTTAGGTCACCTGGGGAGCGATTAGCTGATTGAATAGTTACAGTTCTCTACCCCTGAGTCTCGGTGGTATGATTGGAAAATGATACAAGTCCTGTATTCTTGAATAACAATGAGATGGATAAAAAAATCCTACATTTGGGAGTCGTAATGGGATGGATTGGAGAAGATTCAAATCCTATACCCCTAAGTCACAATAAAATAGACCTTGAAGTTACATTGGGGCAAGTCATTTGAGCAAAATATGATTGTTTCTTTGAGTTTTTTGGCAAAGGTACCAGCCGAGTGAGATAGCAGCGTAATACGACGAGCAGTGACAATCTTAAGCATAAAAAAAAAAGGGATCATTTCATTCATCATCATTCAAGACACATTTAGTTAGGAGTATTTGATTCATTTTGATCATTGCATCCTAATTTTTGTAAAAAGACCATTCTCATGACATTCTGCATTCATGCAAATGTAGGCCATAATACATTTAGTAGGGAGCATTAGATTCATTCTGATCATTGCATCATAACCTTTTTGCATAAACATAAACACAAAACTGATTTTACAAGACAGGTCCCCTAGAGGACGTTGTCGCAACATCAGTGAATTCGAATATCTTGCCTTCCTAAGTGGAGCAGATCGAAGATGGCGAATCTCATCTCCATGAAGCAGCAGAGTAGATTTACGCCACTAGTCCTACCTCCCTGACCAGCAGTGGAATAGGTCAAAAATTGTAGATCTTGTCACCCTAAGCAGTAGGGAACCAAGATCGAACGGCAAATCCGGTCTCCTCAGTAATGGAACATATTTAAGCCAAGCGAGAGCAAGTGGAATAGGAATTGTAGACTTTCACCTAAGCATTAGGGAACCAAGATTGACGACTATCTCCCCGATTTAAGCCACCGTCTTAGAGTGGAATAGGTCAAAATTGTAGATCTTGTCACCCTAAGCAAGAGAACCAAGATCGGGAACCAAGATCGAATGACAAATCTCATCTCCATAAAGCATCGAGTGGAATAGATTTACGCCACCAGTCCTAACTCCTGACCAGCGGTAGAATAGATCGAAAATTGTAGATCTTGTCACCCTAAGCAGTAGGGAACCAAGATCGAATGGTAAATTTTATCTCCCTAAGCAGTAGTGGAACAGATTTAAGCCACCGTCCCTATCTTCATGACTAGCATTGGAATAGGTCGAAGATTGTAGATCTTGTCACCCTAAGCAGTAGGGAACCAAGATCAAACGGAAAATCTGGTCTCCCTAAGCAGTAGTGGAACAGATTTAAGCTACCAGCCCTATCTCCCTGACCAGCAGTGGAATAGGTCGAAGATAGCAGATCTTGCCTTCCTGAGAGTGCAGTGAAGCGGATCGAAGATACCAATCTGGCATTCCTAAAGTTGTAGGAGCAGATTGAAGTTAGCAGATCTTGCCTTCCTGAGATTGCAGTGAAGCGGATTGAAGATACAAATCTAGCATTCCTGAAGTTGCAGGAGCAGATTGAAGATAGCAAATTGGCAATCCTGAAGTTGCAGGAGCAGATTGAAGATAGCATATCTGGCAATCTTGAAGTTGTAGGAGAAGATCGAAGACATCAAACCTTATCTACCTGAAATTATAGTAGGGCAGGTTGAAATTAACAATTCTTATCTCGTCGAAATTCAAGCGGAGAAAATCGAAGTTACAAATCTCTTCTCCTTGAAATTACGTTTGAGTGAATTGAAACACTAGTTCCTATATTTCTGAAGTTGCAGTGGGTTAGAGCGAGGCTACTTGAAGAAGAAGAGAAGCGCCGATACTTAGCAAGATCGGGCAAAATTTGGTCCTTTTAAAGTCTTTGCTTCGTTCTCATTACACGACAACAAGCAAAGAGGGGCAGCTGTAAAGCCCAAATTTTGGCCGGGGCCCATTAACAAAACCAAACCCAAAACAAAAATTAAAAAACCTAGGCTCAAATGGCCCAAAACTAAACCAACTTTCAGCCAAAACAACAACAAAGAAAAACCCTAGCAGCCATATGTCCTCTGACATCCGTATGCCACCACCAGCCTCCATGTGCCCTCAACAAGCCACGCCCAAAGCCCGGCTCCTCCACCACGTTCCTAGCACCGAAAACACGCGAAAAGGACAACAATAGCGTAAAAGAAGAAAATCTATTGTATTTTTATTTTTCTTTCTTCAATCTGTTATAAAATCAAGAGATAACAAATGTTGTAGGAGGGGATTTTTGAACTCAAAAAAAAAAAAGAACATTGAGAAATTAAAAGCAATAATGTAAACTTTCAAAGTTCATTTTATTTTTATTTTCTATTGTTATTTACTATTGTTTTTTATTTTATTTTATTTATTTATTTCAAAACCTTTACAAACAATAACAAAAGGAGAAAAGGAACTTACGAACCCGGATCTCATCGGAGTCTCTCTTCATCGAAGCGGATCGAAGGCAAAAGGGGTTTTTTTTTTTTTCTTTTGGTTTTTGGAACCCAAAGGGTCGGCCTTCAAATGGGGCTCAAACAGGGCTAAAGACCCACTTCACAGACCGTCACCACCAGATGAGGTGGTGGTGCGATGGGCGATGAAAATGAAGCCCAATCGTCGCACGAGAGAGGAGAGGAGGAGATGAGAAGAAGAAATGGTTTGGGAGGTTCTTGCTTCTAAATTTTTAGGGTTTAAAATGTTTTTTCGAAAACTTGGGCCTTATATGCCCTCAATGAAACAAATACCATTTGGGTCAAGGAACGTGCATATCCCTTCAAAGGGATATTTTTGCGACAGATCCGTCCTCATTCTGACCCATTCATCGGGCCCATTTTGTTATTTTTCCTTTTACTGATTTCACCATTAATTTTGTTGGGTTTTAAATTGGATCCTTGACCCATAGACGAGCATAAAGTGGGAATATTTTCCCAATCATCCCTCTTACTTCAAGCGTGTTCTATCTTGATCCCTAATAACCCTTTTTATTTATTTACAATTTTATCCCTAAATTTTGTTACGATTTCATTCTGATCCTCTAGTTAATTTATTTAATTATTTACTTATTAATTTGCCGATTATTTTCCTTTTTAATTGATATTAGATATTATTTATTTAAATTATTCTAGATACTATTTATTTTAAATTTCTCTTTACATATTGTTTATCTTCATTAGTTATTATTATTATTATTATTATTATTATTATTATTATTATTATTATTATTATTATTATTATTACTATATTCTACACTATATTTTATACATATATATTTTTATTTTATTAAATGTTTATTAGCTACTAATATTATTACTATCATCATTATTTAACATATCTATTTTATACTTATTACTATTTTCATCATTATTATTACTACTATTATTATTTATTTATGTTACTATTATTTATTCTTATTACTATCCTTATTATTTTTATTTGTAATATTATTATTTACGTACCATTATTGTTTTAATGTTGTTATATTATATTCAAAATTGTTTTAAATATTATGCTTAACATTATTTCTACCATTTTATTATATTTATTTTGTTATTATTATTATACTCAGTATTATTATTTACTTTATTTCTAATATCATTATTACATTATATTATATACATTATTATTATATTTCTTATTTCGTATTGTTATTGCTATTATTATTTTATTACTATAGTTTTATTATTTTATTTTACCACTAATATTATATACATGTATTGTTCATATTAGTATAGTATTATTATTGTTTTATATTATTATTACATGTCCTTATTTATTTACTCGAAATTTATGCAATATATATCTTATTTTGTTCATTTTATTTATGAGTTTTATATCATTATTATTAACGTATTTATCTTGTCACGCACGTAGCATTGTATTACTACTTGTCTCATTAACCTTTATTCAATACATCAGGTTTTTAAAATGATTGATATTCGGTATTTGGAAGTTCGAGAAATCGTGCTCAATCGTGCTGGGTTTCGATTTCCGTTCATCTAAATGACTAAATATCCTTCTAAAATTTTGACCGTGTTTTCTTAAATAAGGCAATATTTCGTGTTTGGACATTCGAGAAATCGTGCCCAATCGTGCTGGGTTTCGGTATTTTGGTTTGGCCAAATAGTGGAATATCCTTTTAAAATCGCCACGTATGAATTTTGGAAATCATGAAATGATCTTGGTATCGAGGGTTGAAACATCGTGTCCTATCGTGCTGGATGTGATATTTCATCTTTTCGGAACAAGAGAATTTCGATATCCAATTCCAATTATCCAAACATTTCTTAATGGATTCGTATTTTAAATTCTTTTCAAATTTTCGACATTAAGACATTAATTAATCAATTTGGTACCAATTTTGGGCGTGATGAGGGTGCTAATCCTTCCTCGCACGTAACCGACTCCCGAACCCGATTTCTCAAAACTTCGTAGACCAAAAACACTGTTTTAGTAAACCAAAACGTTTTATTAAAACAAAAGTGATCCGATCACACCAAATAAAGATCGGTGGCGACTCTCATTTTATTTTCGTTTTCAAAACCCAAGTCGACCCCGTTTTTAAAAAAAAAATGGTTACGACAAAGGGTATTCATGCCTTTTTATATTTTGATAAATTTAGAAAGTACGCACACATTATGATAATAATAAGATTTAAACTTAAAATATTATAATTTTTATAATCTCAATTTTATCATTTCAACCAAAGTCACATTTGGTTTTATAACAATTTTTAATAAAATTTATACATAATTTTTTCACTCACAACGTGAGTGTTCCATAATCTAGTGGCTATTAAATGAGTAATATTACCATTTTGCTTTTTATATAATGTATTTATTGTATAATAAAATTGTGCATTATATATTCCTTTTAAAAAAATAGAGTGGGGCAAAGTAGCATAATCCATGGGATATATGTATTCAACATCCATAAAATGTGATAGTGGTTTTAAGATTCCAAACTTATAGTAGGGGTGGGTGAGAATGGATGTATCTAATGTTCATGAAAGCGATAATGATTTTCAAGATTACACATCTATAACGAGGTGGTGTAGATGACAAAGCAGAACACATCAATTGTGAAGTAATGATTGATTTAGCAATAACTACACTTACCCGACACCCTCACCATTTTACTTAATCCATAGGCATTTTCCTAATTATTTTCTCAATTAATTAATCTAAATAATTATAATTAAAATCAAACACTATAATATATATAATTGGATTAAACCAAAATAAAATTGTAAAAATTTAAACTAATTTTAAGTATTGAGTTGTAGTAATTACTCTATTATCATGATATTAATAATTTCTTGGTACAATAAAAAACTATAATTACAAACAAATCATTCCAGAATAATGATTGTGCAGTAATTAGAGGAACAAATACTAAACCTTCAAAGTAGTACTTAGCGAATAAATATGTCAAAATTTTTTAAACATAAATAAGACATGTAAAAGATAATGTAATTATTATATATTTTAATTACATCATTTGTTTGAAAATCGCCCATATAATATTTATTATAGAACTCCTTTCATAGTGGAAGTTCCTTCCAAGGATCTTCTTCCTCCAAAGTTGCACCCACTTTTTATTGGTAAAATAGTCACTAGTGTGTACCTTTTTCTCATATTAGTACCTAAAACTTTTTTTTATCAAAGTGACACCTAAATTATTAGTTTTGTCCCATTTTACTTCAGTTTGTACACTTTTCAGGTTTGAGGCAAAATGGGACAAAACTGTTAAGTTTAAATATCACTTCTCACAGGAAAAAAAAGTATCAATATGAGAAAAATAGTAAAGTTTCCGAGCTAATTTGGCTATTAAGCCATTATTATTGCTTCTTTTTTATTTTTTTATTTTTTTGGTATAATTATTGGAAACAAAGTAGTGTTCCAATGATAAATTGGTAATCCCCACTTTGTTGAAATGAAGTCAAAAAACCAGAAGTTTCCTCCTGCTTTCTTTCTTTCTCTTTTCAAAATTTATGTTTTGTCTCTACTTCTCTCGAGTATAATTTTTGGTTCCAACAATCAACTTTCATTTAATATTTTTTTTCTACTTTTACTTGGATATATATATTTTTGATAATTTTAAGAATTTTATTTTCACATTAATTTAACATATTGAACTTTCCATATAATTAAGAATAAAGTATCAATTAGTATAACAATATTTACTATTTGAGAGTATAATATTTTGGTATTAAAGTATCAAAATCAAATAATTTGGGGTTCTTTTTCTTCTGACCACCTGAAAAAGTATGGATGGAATTTTATTTTATTTTTAAAATAACATTTCTGTCAATTGTTTTGGGTTTTATCTATCTTTAAATAGTTTACTGTCATTTATGATCAGTTTAGTATTAATTTTAAGAATAAAAATATTTTTGAAATAAAATATTACTAAACAAAATATTTTTAAGATTTTCAAGAAAGTTTTGAGACACAAAATGATTTGCAAAAGTTTTAACTTTCACTCGAAATTGTTTTTTTTTTATATCCTAAAATAAGAGATTAAACTAAGCATTAACTGACTTTAAAGTGAATAAAGAGCTATATAATTGTTGAAATGAATAAACAAAATATTTATTTTAAATATAACATTTTCTTTAAATATTTTTAAGTTGTTGTCAAAGTTGTAATTGATTTAGTGTCATAGTTGAAATAGATAAACAAAATATTTATTTTTAAGGGAATTATTGTATTATTACTAGTGAAGTCATTTTTTTATTTAAATCCTAATTTAGAGTATATTAAGAAAATTGTTTCTTCATGATTCAAGAATGCATTCACAAAAAATTATGTTCCAATTTAACTATAATCATCATCTTTCCTAATTCATTTGTAGAGAGTAACATAGAGCCATTTTCATTGTCTTTTCAAGTTACAATTTTGAAAAGGAAATTAATCAATGGCAGTATTTATACAAGAAACCAAAATAATTACAATCCATCCGAAAATCATAACAGTAAAAGTTTTCAGTATTTTATGTAATAAACATTTTAAAATTAAAATCAAAATCTTATGTTTGGTTTTTCTTTTTACTTTTTAGTTGTGTCAGAAGAGAATAGAAACTAAAACAAGTGTTTTTCTTCTTCTTCATCTTCTCGATCATGGCTTCTTCTTCTTCTTCTTTCTTTGTTAGGTGTTTCCCTTTACTTTTCTTCTTCTCACATGTCCAAGCAGTGAAATCACCAATTCATCCTCGGGATGTTCTACCTTTATTGCCGAGACAGGTTTCCTGGCCGATCCTCAATTCACTTAACAGTGCCATCGACCTTTTACCAGCCTTTGTCGGTTCTGTTTCTTCCCAAAACCACATCGTGAGCTGGAAAGGTGCGTGCTTTTATGAGAACACCGCTTGGATGGAGTTCCATAACAAGAGTGGCAGTGAGTTCGGTGGTGGAACTCTCCATATCAAGGTAATAACTTTGGCCTTCCTACTCTTGATGTTTTTGAGTGTTCTGTAATCGGGCTATTGCTTTGTCTGAGTTGGAAGTGCTTAAATTCTGAAATTTTTTCAAGCTTTCGGAGTGTTCTTGTTTTTAGGTATTGCTTTATTTGAGCTAAAAGTGCTTAAAGTTTGAATTCTTTAGTTTCAAAGGATTTTTATTGAGCTGGTTTCCCCCCCTTCGTTCTGCACTTGATTGTCGATTTTTTTTTTGGGGTGGGGGGTGGATTTCATTTGTTTCTTATTTTTCCTTGTTCTACAGCAATATATGCAAAAGCAACTACTTTCAGCTATAGTATGTTGGTGAAGTTAGAGGGCAGTTCTTAATAGATTTTGTAACATGGAATATTTGCATAACTCAGGTTCATAATGATGCAAAAATGTCTTATATGGTAGAATTGGTTATTCTTCATCACATAATGATGTGAAAATGGTATCTATGTACATATCCAGGTTAGCAAAGCCCATAGTTGGACTTGTCTGGATCTTTATCTCTTTGCAACTCCATATCGTGTAACTTGGGATTATTATTTTCTATCTCGGGAGCATACACTTGAGATTGACAAGTGGGAAGACAGAGCTGAGTATGAATATGTAAGTTGTCTTTCTCTGTTAGCTTGAGTTACAGTAAGTGTTAAGTTTCATGCAAACTCATATGTGGTTTTCGATGATACATTTAAATTAGGTGAAAAACAAGGGGATTTCTATTTTCCTGATGCAAGCAGGGATGCTTGGAACACTTGAAGCTCTATGGGAAGTCTTCCCATTATTTACTAACACTGGATGGGGTGAGAGTGCCAATCTCGGGTTTCTCAAGAAACACATGGGGGCTTCTTTCGAATCACGGCCTCAGCCCTGGTACACCAACATTAGTGTTGATGATATACATTCGGGAGATTTCCTTGTAATATCAAAAATTCGTGGGCGCTGGGGCGGTTTTGAGACTCTCGAGAAGTGGGTTACTGGTTCTTATGCTGGTCATAGTGCTGTTTTCTTAAAGGATTCTGAAGGGAAGTTATGGGTTGGTGAATCAGGACATGAAAATGAGAAGGTAATGTTTTTTCCAGCTATGCTTTATGTCCTTGTAAATAGATTCTCTTTGGCTTTGCTGTGCTTGTAATAAGTTTCATATTGCAGTAAAAACTTTCTTTCTTTCGTTCAGTATTATGACCGAGTGTAGTAACATATGAGGTACAAGTATTTATTGGATTATTGTACAGGTACCCATTAATGATGCTAAGTTATTATATCTGTCATGCGATGTAGGGAGAAGACATCATTGCAGTTATTCCATGGGATGAATGGTGGGATTTGGAGCTGAACAAGGACGACTCTAATCCCCATATCGCATTGCTTCCTCTGCATCCTGATGTTCGAGCCAAGTTCAATGAGACTGCTGCTTGGGAGTATGCACTAAGCATGGCAGGCAAACCATATGGCTACCATAACATGCTATTTAGTTGGATAGACACCATAGATGGGAATTATCCTCCTCCATTGGATGCTCACCTGGTATTTAGATATTTACATTGAATAGTGAATACCTTATGTTATGATTATAGCGTATGCAGCTAAGTTTCTGCGTCTACTCCTTTCTCAATTTCTCTCCTCATACATTTGTTTTTCTAATTATTCCTGCAGCTTTTGGTAGGTCAATTTTTTTTACTATGTTGTAGTAGATATTTTGTAGGTTTTGTTCTTCCTCTTTTTGTTTGTTTTTCTTTCTAGCGTTCAAAAAGCTACGAGTCATATGGAATTAAAACTTGATTGTTTGTATGTATTGTAATTTTCAATGGTAGAATATTTTGGTATAGGTGTGTAAATGAGCTTACGTTGACAAAAATGGTGTGTTACATCATTTTTAGTACTATTAACAAAACCTCCGAAGGAGGTAAATAAGCGCACAAATATAGGATGATTAGAAAATCCTAATCTGTTTCTGTCATTGCATTAACAAATAACAATGTTGTTAATGCATACAACTCTTTTCACTCTCTCGTTTGCTGTCTCTTATTTTGTCAATGTTGCAGTTCATAGGAACTGAATGTTTCCCTCGCAATCATACAGGTGGCTTCTGCTATGACTGTTTGGAGTAAAATGCAGCCTGAATATGCTGCTAACTTGTGGAACGAGGCCTTAAACAAGCGGCTAGGAACTAAGGTAGGCATATCTTTCTTGATCGACAACATATAGTGGTTTGTTCACTATAATCTGAATTGTTTGGGATTTATGTCTTGAACATAACATGCGACTTGCTGAATAATGATTCGTATAGCTTAGCCTAGATGCTTCTAAAATTGATTAGACCTAAAGGTCTTCAAAAATATTGAATAAATAAGCTATTCTTTGTTCTTGTTCAGAAGGGGAAAAAAATCAATATGACACGTTATCATTTTTTTTTCTAATTATGGTGTTTACTACAGGGTCTTGATCTTTCTGATATACTGGTGGAAATTGAAAAGCGCGGTTCCTCGTTTGATCAACTTCTGACCGTTCCTGAACAAGATGATTGGATATATAGTGATGGGAAGTCAACCTCATGCATTGCGTTTGTCCTCGAAATGTACAAGGAGGCAGGACTTTTTGATCCCATTGCTGACTCTATTCAAGTCACTGAGTTCACGGTGAGCTGATTTTGAGTGAAGTCTTTGTCGAAGTTCATCTTTCATTTATTCATACTGCAATCCTGCTGCTGACTCTTGTTGATTGAATTAATACCGAAAACACAGATAAAAGATGCGTATACTCTAAGGTTTTTCGAGAATAATTCTAGCCGGCTGCCAAAGTGGTGCAATGATGCAGACAATGTAAAGCTTCCTTATTGTCAGATTCTGGGGAAGTACCGAATGGAACTGCCTGGATTTAATTCCATGGACCCATACCCCCATATGAATGAACGGTGTCCGTCTAAGCCTCCAAAGTACTCCAGGCCACCAAACTGCTAGACAGCCTTGCTTCTGCTATTTGTCGTTTTGTCATTATGCTTGTAGTCACCGTTAGTTCATCAATTGTCCGGGTCAATTGTATGCAAGATGCCACAAGAAATTGTGTAGCAGTATCAGTTGTAAATATGGTAATCAGACTAGGAGTGGAGATTTCAGGTATCAACTGTTATAGATATGATAGAAAATGGAACATTGATGCTGATAAAACTATGAAAGCCATTCTTTTAGTCAAATATTAGTTTTATGCATGGAGCTGTAGTGTCTGCTTATTTAATGACATACATTCGATGCGAGTATTTGTGGGAAAATTCTAGTGATTCGGACATTGTCGGGAAACATTTTCAGTAGTGAAATATTTCAGTAGTGAAATGCCATTCCGACCAATGATATGATTCCGAGATTCCTACTGTGTTTTACTGGCCTACCTAAATTTGTGATCAAAATAAAGCTCATTGCCTCTGCAACAGGAATCTTGTAAGTTGAGCTACCAAGAGACTACAATATTAGGGCAGTTTTCTAGGACTGATTTGAACTGGTAATCCTTTAGTTGGGACAGGCATTGGATCCCTGCTGAAAGAGTTGTCTGAACATAGTAACTTCCAAGTGAACCGAGTAATCAGATAATGAATTGAAACAAGGGTTTCAATCCTTGCAAACTCGTATCCTGGACATATCCGAGGTCCCCCACCGAATGGAATGAAGCAGTAAGGTGGAAGTGAAGCTGGATTCTCGAATCTCGATGGATTGAACTTTGATGGTTCCGGAAATATAGTATCATCCATTTGTGTTATGCCGGTAACCCAGAAAATCTGCATACAGATCAGTAAATTATATCAGTGACAGTGAGATGCCATATACCAGAGAAATGGATCAATCTGAAATGCTGAAAGGACGTAGAATGGAAAGTATGGTTCTACTTACCAGCCAATCCTTTGGAATGAGATATCCACCGTACTCAATATCTTTTACAACTTTCCGGAAACCACCAAAGATTGGTGGGAACATTCTTAGAGTTTCCATGGCTACTTTCCATGAGTATTTCATCTTGGCAAGGTCTTCCCATGTCAGAAGCTCCCCATTAGGCTTCCTCCTTGCTATCTCATCTTGTTCTGCAACCACAAATCAAGAAGCACCCTATATCATAATTCCCTTTTCTGCAACATTGCAACTGGATCGAGTTTGGTCATAAAGTTATGGCACTTAAAGTTAAGATCATGTTGATAAATACCTTGAAGAACAGCTGCATATATGGTAGGATCATTAGCAAAAAGGCGCAACAAGAACGTGAGAAGAACAGACGAAGTATCATATCCTGCAACCATGATGAGCATGACATTGTGAATAATCTCTTTCTCGGATATGACTTGTTCATCCTTCTCGTTGCGAATGCTAAGCAGACAAGTGATGAGGTCTTGGCGAGGTGAAGCACCCTTCTCTAGATCTACTCTCTTCTCACCAATGAGAACTTTCAACAACTTCTGGGCCCTTGCACTCGCCTGCAAGCTCCGGTTGTAGCGTGTGAAAGGCAGATTAAACGGTACCGACCACATTCCTTCTATCATATATTGAAAATCATTGGCAAGTTTATCTCTTCTTGTTCCTCTTTCGACTCCGAATAGAAGAGAACAGATTATGTTGAATGTAAGGGTCTTCATCAATGGTAAAACCTGTCAGAACAGGAAAAAGAACACATCATATCTAATTTTCCCAGGTTAGACACCACAGTTTTCAATGTTTTATAACATACCGTGACTTGTTGCTTGCCATGCCAATGCATCTCAAGGTGATTCCTGACTTCTTCATCCATCTTCCCAACATACTGTTTCAATGATTCAGGTTTCAAGAATGAAACAAGAGCATCTCTAACTCGCTTATGATCTTCTCCGGTCAATTCCAAGATACATCGATCACCCAGAATTGAACTAACCGACTTGACTTGCTGGTTAACAATGTTGCTGCTGTCACTGGCGAATACAAACTTGTTTGCAGCCTGACCATAGATGAAAACTGCTGGTTTCCCAAATAATCTCATCTTCGATATTGGACCGTACTTCCTTATCCTCTTCCGAAGCCATTCTTCTGCCGTGTTGCTTCGCATGGCCCTGAGAAGGCCGAGGCTTTGACCTATGAGCGGTAGTCCGAGTGAACCTGGAGGAACCCTTTGCGGTGATCTTTTTCTCCTGGTTAGGAGAAGGAAAACTGGGATCAGAAACAGGAGAACTGTGATGATGGTGTTCATGGTTGTGTAATAGAGAAACTGAGCTGATGGCAAAGGGGATTAAATATAAGATATCCATGGAGAGGCTATCGTTGATCTTCTTTTGTTGGCTTTTGTAATAGAATCTCTTCACTGTAGTGACCTTAATATTCCACTATTTGGTAAAAGGCAAGCCATCCATGTTTTAAACAAGATTGATTCTATTTTCTAATAAACAAGATTCTTAGCTTTTAAGGCTTTGTTTGATCCTCCAATCAGGTTCCATTGCTTTTCAAAGTGACATTAGCATTTTATTTTTAAATCCTGATGATGGATTGCACCAAAGTTAAAAACAAAAACAAAACGACTGTTTTCAGTTACTGCAAAATCTATGTCAAGCCAAGCAGTTCCTGTTCCAAAGTGAACCTTTGAATTTCTGCAAATTCATACATGTTTGGATTTGCATCTTTATAAACCACAACTCATCAGGGAATTTAAGTCATTCCAAGAACAAAAAGAAATTTAATCTTCAATATGAGAAAATTGCACAGACAGAAACACAATTTTGATCACAAACCAGGGTTTCTTTCAGAAATAACACAACTTTTTGTCTTCTTCCCTTTTCATACACACATCAGAGTAGAGTACAGCATACGTGATACAATTAAAAATTTTCTACTACCACCATCTGAGCTTCAATGATCTTGTCAGACCTGTTAAAATTGGTAAAAGTCGACGTGCTCAACATTGTCATTCGGCCTTGGCTGGAATATGGTTGCCACCGGTAGCTAATTTGTACAAGTAAAACCCAGTCATAAGAAAACTGCGATGAAATGACATGAGTTAGTAGCTCCCAAATTTTGATGAATGTCAAATTAACAAAGCAACCTAAATTAAACCCTTCTCTTCAAGTTTAGGGTTCTATACAGAGGATTTAGGTTTAGGCCCTAAAACTTTTGTATCAGAAATGTAAATAACATGAGCCAATGATCCGAGAAGCAGTTTGTGGTTGCGAATGTCGATAGATGAAAGAACTTAAACATCACGTAAGAATAAAAAAAAAAAATCCAGAGACTTGTATGAAAGGTAACGAAATGCAGCATGCATTCACCATGCAATTGGTATATAATGACCAGACATGGAGGTTTCATAGTTGGCAGCATTGAAAGGAGCTATGTTGTAAAGCACACAACTGGGAACTTGTAAATTTGTGATGCATTTATATGTATATGACCTCTGTTAGCTTTTAACTGATATAAGGATCAACATTAACCAGTAGAATTATCATGACTCATGATATGATATGAAGGCACTGAAAGCATTGGAATAGCAGATCAACATACCTGATCCCGGCAACAATTCCGGCTGGCATAATCTTAGATGTTTGGTAGTAACGTTGTCCCATGACCCATGTTAGCACAGCAGCAGTAACTGGTTTAAAGGTGTATAAATCAGAAAAAAGAATAAACATTTTGTTTGTCATTGAAAGGGATGAAAACAAGCAAACATATACAAATGAAAAAGCCTCCTTCCAAGAATAGAACCCATAGTGAAAATCAGCTTATCTTTGATGATGATAAATTTATTTACCAAATGGTATATTAAGACACCCTGAAATACTATATTACAAAATCTGACAATTATATTGAATTTCATATAATGAAAGCTTCTTAACAATACTGCATTAGAGAGCTTTGAAGACAATCAAAGATATGATCTTTGAAAGAAGGCATTTCAAAGGTAAAACAAAGATAATTTTCTCACAGTTTTTGCAAGAGAAATAGCTAATAGCACCACAATGGATCTACAATGTCCAAACTGATTCTTAAATTCCACAATGCAACTCCAGAAATCCAAAAGAAGAAAAAGAGAAACAACCAGATCAAGTTTATCAATACAAAGTTCCATGGCAGCATTAAATCTATGATCCATAATCCAAAAAAGTCAACTTTTCAATCTCCAAATTTTGAACAAACAATTTATAAAAATCCCAGATCGAATTGACACTTGAAAAGTTTATAAAAACTAAAGGAGAAGACAGAACTGTGAAAGAAAGCTGAGATTTTGAAAACATTACCAGTCTCAAGTACCAAAGCAAAATATGAGTTCTTTCTCTTCTCAAAAGCTTTAAGGCTCAAATTTGCAGCAAGAATGAGAATCAATCCAGTGCCTACACCCCCACCAAGTGATGCTATGCTACCTTTCTTCAAATACCCAATAACTCCTCCAGCCACAAGAATCAATCCATAAGGGACTGTGAAGCAAAAATCATGCATTTTGGGAAATTTTTTCTTTGGGTTTTTTTCCCTCTTCCTTCAAATGGGTATTTGTTTCTTGAGAAATTCTAAGGGTAAAGTTGAGTTGAACAGATCAAACAGGAAGAAATGGGGAATCAGAAATGGGTTCTGCCTTTTGTGAAGTTTTGTTGGCTCAACAATGGAGGCATTTTTCTGGCGTGTGGAATTTTCAGTTGGTCAAAGGCTCCGATGTTTTAACTAATTTTATTTTGTAAGAACCCTTAAATTTTTGTCCAACTTTTAAAAAGGACTTAACATTTACATATTTTATCAATTTAGTTCTTACTTTTTAAACTAAATTTTGCTCAACTTTAAAAAAAAATCGAATTTGACCATCAAATTTTCAAAAAGGTTATGTTTCTTTTTTGACTTTTAATGAAATTTTAATTTTGAAATTTTTATTTTAAATATTTTAATAAATTTTAAATTATTTGTTGACATGACATAACATATTAGACAAATAATGTCGTGACATATTTGAGGGGCAGGGACCTTAGTTCCAAAAAACAAAAATATTGATATTTTAGTCCCTTCATAGATAGTGAAACTATAAATTAATATATGGTGAAACTGTACTTTTCCCCTAAAATGAAAAATTGCTACTTCAGTTCTGAAATTATAAATTAATGCATGGTGAAAATGTATTTTGGCCCCTAAAAATAAAAAAATTTCTTTTTGGTCCGTTAAAAATGATGAAATTATAAATTAATAAATAATAAAATTATATTTTGACCTCTAAAAAATCATAATTAATTTTCTAGATTCGTTCCTAGCCATGTCAACATATAATGCACGTAGACTATCCATATAAATTATCATGCCAATACAAGAAAATTAATATTTTAGTCTCACATTTTTATTAAATAAAATAATTTAAATATTTTTAAAGGTTAATAACTAAATTTAACTTAAAACAAATAAAAATTAAATTAACAAAAAAATAAATAATTAAAAGCTAAATTCACATTATATATTTCAAAAATTCAGCCCAAGCTATACTATTTTATCGTTATAGTTCAAGTTGAATTTTCATTTTAAGAGAATTAGGCCAAACACAAATCAGGCCCAACAGCCATTTCTCTAACAAAACCTGAAACCCGTTAACTCCAACTATCCACGTGTCACTTTTGTAGTCGTCGTCTATATCCAACCCATGGAAAACGCAAAATCCCCTCTTTTTCAAAGCCCAACAAATTTCGACTCCCAAGTAAAATTTAATATAAAACTAAATTCCCCCCTTAGGGTTTTTCTTCTTTGAGATTTTCCAAATCTCTTCTCCTCGTCTATCGAATATGATGCAACAACCACCAGCCGGAGGTGTAGCTCCGCCGCCGTCCATGGCAGCCGATCCGTCTCAAACCCAGCAGTACCAGAAACAACAGCAGTCGCAGCCGTGGATGATGATGTCTCAACAACAGCAGGCGGGTCAGCCAGTTCCTCCACCTGCAGGTTGGAATCCGCAACCCGTCCCTACGCCCTCTCAGATGCAGCAGTACTCCGCTGGTTCCGCGACCGTCGGATCCGGGGAAATTCGGTCTCTCTGGATCGGTGATCTTCAACCGTGGATGGATGAGAATTACCTCATGAGTATCTTCGCTCAAACTGGAGAGGTAACTTGATTAGAACAAAATTAGCTTTTTTTTAATAAAAAAAAAGTCGAGAATCATATTTAATTAAATGGAGATATTACTTGCAGAGTTGATATTTTATTTTTAATAATTAAAACGATTGTTCCTTTCCTATTGAAATGAATGTCCTTTTTAATAATTAAAACGATTGTTCCTTTCGAAAATATCTAATTGAACAAAGCTTAATCTTTTGGGTTATTTTAGGTGGTTTCAGCTAAGGTGATTAGAAATAAGCAAACGGCACTGCCAGAGGGATATGGGTTTATCGAGTTTGTATCACGTGCTGCAGCCGAGAGGGTTTTGCAGTTGTATAATGGGGTGCCAATGCCAAATTCTGAGCAGAATTTTAGGTTGAATTGGGCGGCTCTTGGATATGGAGAAAAGAGGCAAGAGGAGGGTCCCGATTACACAATCTTTGTTGGGGATTTAGCTGCAGATGTTTCTGATTACATGTTACAAGAGACTTTTAAAGCTGTTTACCCATCTGTTAAGAGTGCCAAAGTGGTTACTGATAGGACTACAGGCCGGTCTAAAGGTTATGGCTTTGTGAAGTTTGGTGATGAAACTGAACAAATTCGTGCAATGACTGAAATGAATGGGATTTATTGTTCAACTAGGGCAATGCGGATTGGACCCGCTGCTAATAAGAAGCCTGTCACTGATCAGCAGTATCAGAAAGGTAGAGACTTGTGGTTTCTTTCAAGTTATACTTTATCTTGATTGCCTTATGAAGTTTGTTTGGTTGTGTATAGTTTATATTTGCAATGATTTATGCCTGAGTGCTTTGACTTGACAAGTTGACTGCTAGTTGGTTATTGTGTTTTTGTTTATTGGTTTTAATTTTCTGAGGAGGATCTGTTACAGTCTTCTTAAAATTCAAGTTCTTTCAGTTATGCACTTGAAGATATGGCGGAATTTATACAAAGTCGTTTCCTTCCAGTTTGCCTATGTAAACTTGGACGGTTTTAATTATATTAAAAATTAAAACATGCAAAAACTTATATAAAACTCATGTTTTCTTAAAGCAGGACATCAAGAGGCTCTCATTTTGGGGGGCCTGGAACTGATATCAGCTGAAATGATTCCACTTTAATCCGTGGCCTCATTTTAGGTCAGTTACTTTGTTTATGTCAAAAGCTTTCTTTTCTCGTGGCAATATTTGCGCTACGTCTCGCAAATTTCTTTTCCAGTTCCTTATTAAGTGTTCCAGTCACGTACATTTGTTCCATTTTTCCAACATGTTTCCTTTAAATCTTTATATAGTTTTTTACAAGTCCAGAAACTTTGTTTTATTCATTGTGGATTAATTCCTTTTGATGCTTGCATACATGTATGCACTCCTTTTCCCATCCTTTATGTTCAAGTTTTAATACTCAAAAGTAGGTGAAGCAGCTTTGGTGAGGTTGTTGTGCATGTTGTCATACACTGTTCTGTTAATGAACCTTGGGGCTAGTTTTGTTCTATTGCTTTTAAAATCTTCGCTTCTTTTTAAAATATGGTATCTGCTTTGTCCTCATTCTTTTATCTGCTGCACATGAGGACAAACTGAGGTTGGCAAGAAACCTGGAATTTGTAGTTAAAGGCATTGTCAGTTGATACATTTAAGTTAAATCACGATGGAAGTGAGTCACTTGCCCTTCTTTATTGCCTAAGCTGGAGTAATGGATACCTAGCTGCAGATGGATCTGTCCATATTTATCTTGCATTTTGAAGAAAATTTCTTTTATTCTTGTCATTTGAGGTTGTAAGGCACTTCAAATTTAAGATTTCCTTAGTTTTCTAAATATGTGCTTTGTCTTATGTGCATTCTGAGAAATTTTAAGCGTTACTCGAAGTTAATTTAGCAGATAGGTTCTTTCTACTTGTAACCTTTGAAGTTAAACTTATAAATCATACAGTTTAAGAAACAGCAACTCCTCCCTTCCCCCTTCCAACAAATTTGCAGACAACTATAATACTAGCACACAAACACACACCATTTCAAGTGAGGAGAAAGGATTGGCTTTTGTTTCAATTTTCCTTTTCCCCTTTTCACCCTATTATAAGGGATCAATAAAATAAGAGAGCCTTTACTGATTCCTTGAGTTTAATGTAATTAATGATTTCTTTTGTGGCTACTAAGTTTATTTGATTTGATACTTTTGGCTTTGCCTGGTAGCGGTAAGCCTTGATGTAACCCAAAAGCTGTTTTGTGATTGTAGTTGTAACCGTTGAGTGATTTATAGCAGGCAGTTCTACGGTTTTGTTCTTTTCATGCCACAGACAGAATTATTTCTACCTGCTTATTTTGAAATGTTATATTATATATGTTAGCTTTTGTGGGTGTCTGTGTGTGTATGATCTTAATGTTTTTTTCCCCCACAATGTTTCAATTCGAGTTTAGAGGAGCAATGCTGCTATACCTGGAAATCTATTACACGATCTTTGTAAACAGGTTTGTAGTTTCCATGGTTAACATGGAAATATTTACTTTTGGAAGATGTAATACTGAATTAGTTTCAAGTTTTTGTAACCACCTTAATATCCGGGGATGGCGCAAGTGGGGCTTTTCTTGTTGTTTTTAATATCTTATTAGCTTCTATTCAACATTAGTTTACATGTATTTGTAATTTGCAGCTGCTTACCAGAATACTCAAGGAAATTCTGGAGAGAACGATCCAAATAATACCACAGTGGGTAGCTTTTCTTTTGTACTGTTATACCCAATTTCATGGTGTAGCCAACTGAATTCTTACAAGCTTAATTGCAGATTTTTGTTGGTGGTTTGGATCCTAGTGTTTCTGAAGACCAACTAAAACAAATATTTAGCCAGCTTGGTGAGGTAGTTCATGTAAAAATTCCGGCTAACAAGCATTGTGGTTTTGTTCAATATGTTAACAGGTAACTGTTAAACACCTGTGTTTTTTGGCACGCAAAATATTATTGCATGATATTAATGCATTCTGCAATATGATGCATTCAGGGCCAGTGCGGAACAATCTTTATCTGTTTTGAATGGTACTGTTTTAGGAGGAAGAAATGTTAGGCTTTCATGGGGACGTAGTCCTTCAAGCAAACAGGTTTTGTTTTTAAAACCATAGTTTTCTGTAATTAAAGCCTTGCTACCTATATTCCTGTAAACTAAGAGGGAATCTATTGGAGTGTCAGGTTCAACCTGATCAGGCCCAATGGAATACTGGATATTATGGATATGCTCAAGGATATGAAGCATATGGATATGCACCTCCTCCCCAAGATCCTAACATGTACTATGGGGGCTATCCTGGATATGGAAATTACCAGCAGCCAGGGGCCTATCAACAACAACAGGTAAAAGTAATTTTATGAATGATTCTTTTATCCCAAAAATCAATGAATGATTCTTTGTAGGCTCTATCCATCACTCTTGGAGAAAGAAGATGCAAGCATGCTGAATTTCATTTTTCTTTGAATTATATATACATTTGTGCGTAATGTTTTCCTCTTTTGTATTTTGCAGTAAGTTGCGGTTGCTTTACTGTCGCTTAAGACTCATTCTCTCTGATCCAGAGCACTTCAGGTGTTGGTTTGATCCGACATGTTTTAAGGTTGTGGATTTTCATTGATTGCTGTACCATTTGTGGGTTTCGGTTTTTGGAGAGGTTCATGTTTCATCTTTTCTTATGGTTTCGCCCTCTTGGCTTCTGATCTTGCCCATCTCTCTCAACCTTCACTCTATTGTAATTTACACTCTTATATACTATAATAGTTGTTTTAGATTGATGCTTTTCGATGGTTCTTAACTTATTATCATGTTTCTTATTTGGCAATATCCTTCACAATTTTCAATGGCTATCGTTCTAAGAGGAGAAACCTTGAGTTAAAAAGTGTTCTTACATTGATTGCTGAAAGCTATCAGATATCAAGAAGAGGAACAAATGCTGGTGTTGGTTTGGTTTAACCCAAAACCACCTTAAAATGCCACTTTTGTTTCAGTCATCACTTCCTTTTGTCTTTCCATAGCAATGGTGCCTCGTTGAAGTACTTGAAAGCCTAGTTGCTTTCTCAAGCATTGAATATGATACGGTAGATTTTTCCGAGATAGAAATAGAAGAGGAAGGAGATTAGAGAAGAAAAAAAAAGAAGAATTGAGGGGAAACAAATTCCTGTGCAATTTCATAACGGTAGCAGCCAAAGCATGCTGCGTATAAGAGGGGAGAGAAAACCATGCAGTTGTACAGCCCGTATTTACTGGACCATTAGGTCAGCTCCTCTACGTAGTGTTTCATTAAACATTTGGTGGAATGCATTGTTTAAGCACAACAAATAATAGAAATAAAATAAACAAAAATAACAAGACTTAAAATCTAAAATAGTTGTTGCATAAAATAAATAAAAATAACAAGACTTGATCGAAGGTTGGAAAATGCTGTCACAAATCTAGTAGGTCCTACCAGGTAGAATCCTCCAAAAATGTATTTGTCCATTAGACCAGCACTTGTCACAACTTTTGAGCCCATCTTAACCATCCTTCGGTTCGAAACACGGACTGGCTTTAGTACGTCTATACGAGAATATTCGGCTACATAAGGTAGATGGTTCGGGGGAACTTGTCTGTACAAGGCCTCATATGGGTTGTGTCGATAGCCGAGTGGTGAGAAATATTGTACCACCACTTCGCTAATGGAAGCCAGAGTGACCAGTCATTAGGTCGTTCACTGGTCATGCACCTCAAGTAGCTCTCTAGGCAGTGGTTGAGCACCTCCGATTGGCCATTAGTTTTCGGATGGTTGGCCATTGAAAGATGAAGTCATGTACCCAACTTACTGAAAAGTTCTTGCCAAAACTTGCTGATGAATATTTTATCTCTATATAAAACTATGGGCTCTTAGGCGCCATGAAGCTTGTAGATTTGGGATAAATAGGCTCGAGCCACAGTCAAAGTCGTGAATGGATGAGATAGGGAAATGAAGTGACCGTATTTGGTCAAACGGTTTACCACCACCAAGATCATGTTTTATCCTTTCAAAGACGATAGTCCTTCAATGAAATCCATGGTAATTGTGGACCATGTAAGGTCAGGTATGGATAACGGTTGCAATAATCCCAGATGTGCAACGTTGTCTCCCTTACATCGCTGACACGTAACACATTCCCTGACCCATTGCCTAATGTCATTAGAGAGACCCTTCCAATAAAACAACCCTCCATTGTGGCACATCGTAGCATGAATACTGGAATGACCCCCAAGTGCCCCCTTCATAAAAATGATTGAACAAGTCTTTCCTCAAAGAACCAAAGTTGCTTACCATCACCTTTCCTTTTCTCCTCAAGATCCTGCAATCCCACCCATACTTGGGATGTGCTTGTGGTTGCTGTTGCACTTTCTCACACATCTGCCTCAATATGGGATCAATTTTCCAAGAGTCAGCAATTTGAACCCACAAATCTGACCAAGGGGTGTTAATCGTATATTGCATTAGCTGACCTTCCTCTGTTTGTGGCCTTCGAGACAAGGCATCAGCCACGATATTGTGAGCCCCTTTCTTATAGCTGACCACAAAGTCGTAACCAAGCATCTTGGGCAACCATTTTTTCTAGAATGGTGTAATGGTATGTTGTTCAGTCACAAATTTCAAACTCTGATAGTCTATTCGAATATGGAACCTCCTCCCCACAAGGTAAGCATGCCATTTTTTTACCATCAGAAGCACCGCCAACATCTCCTTATCATAAATGGATAAAGTGTAATAACCTATTTTCAGTGAAATTGGAACAGTGGTTTCAAGACCACAAGTCCGAAGTCGGAAGAAAATTTATTTTAATATTATTTTATGGTCTACAATATGATAGAAATATCGTATGAAATTTTCGTTAAGAAACTCTACCGTTTGCATGCCTGACTTGATAAAAAAGGGATTAAATTGCATAAAATGCAAAAGTTGAATTTTAATAGCTAAAGGTATCAAATAGCTATGGAATTTAAAATTTGAGGTCATTATATGGAAAATAGACCATTTAGAGGAGTTAGCAGATAAGGATGATTATTCATCATTGGAAATTGAAGAAAATATTAAGGTTAATTTTGGAAAGATGATAAAATAATGATGATAAATGAAAAAAAAAATTCAATTAATATCATTTTCATCATCTTTCCTAAAACAAAAACATGGAAACCCTAGCCATGGAAATTGAGTTCTAGCAAACTTATTTGGCCTAATTAGGTATGTATTCTTATCTAGTTTTTAATGATTTTTATGTTTCGAGATCGTAATAGCTTAATCTAGATATCTCGGGGATTAATTTGCAAAACTATTAAAGTATTAGAGTTTTTCCATGGCTGAGTATAGTTGAAATTTGAAGTTTTATGGTAGAAAATGAAAGGTGGTTGTTAGATAAACAACTTTTGTAAAGAGAATTTTGATGAAATTATGATTTAGGGACTATATTGAAAAGATGATAATTCATGGAAAAATTCTGAATTTTATGAAATTCACAGGCTACTATTGATATATATGAAAATCGGCTAGGATTGAAATAATGATTAAATTGTATGAATTTTATTTTTTGAGCCTAAAGACAATCTTAATTAATTAAAAGTATAGGGGCAAAATAGAAATTTTTCCAAAAGATGTGTGTTGGATTGAATTGAAAAAGAATTATATTAAATTGAGTTAAATTCATTCGTATAGATCCGGATAGACCTAATATGGAGTTAGATAGAGGTAAAGAAAAAGCATCGGATTAGTAGCCTTCGTATCTACAAAAACTTATCGAGGTAAGTTCGTGTAACTAAATTGTACATTTATTTGTTTTGAATTGAATATTATTTTATGTGATTTGTATAATTGCCATGTATAATTATTGATCACATATCCGACAAGTACCAAGTCTTGTTTAAACCTTAGAAATTCGAAGGATACAAATGACATGTCATTAGGGTTCCTGATTTGGTTGTGATCTTGCATGTGTTGCAGACACACTATGGCTCTCACGAGCTTCCCGTTATTTAGCTCTTATGATTATCCCGATATTTGGCTCTTATGAGCTTCCCGATTAATGACTCTCTTGAGCTTTCCAATATTTAGCTCGTATGAGCTTCTTGTTATATGGCTCGGAAGAGCTTCCCGTTAACATGCTCGTATGAGCACATATGTATATGAATTGACGAATTACAGATTTGTACACCTCGTGTGTACTACCGTGTATCGAATAATATTTTAAATGGTTCAACGGGCAAAGTTTTGATATGAAACAATATGAGTTCGAAATGAACAATTATGGGTATATACTTGAGTTACATGGAAAATGATATTACATGATATGTTAAAATATGAGATGGATGATACATGTATGTGAATCTTACCTAGTGATTATGTACAACCATATTTATTGGTTATGGAAAGTGTTACATGACTAACATGTTGAGGATATGTGTTTAGGCTTTTGGCCAAATTAGTTTGGTTATATTAGCCTGTTTACCTTAAATGTGATTAAATGGTAAGTTAATTTCTTTATTATACGAATTTACTAAGCTTAAATGCTTACTCTGTGTTATTTTCCATGTTTTATAGTACTTCGAAAGCTCATTTTGGTTGGAAACTGGTCGGAGCAACTTCACACTATCTAGCAGCCTTTTCGGTATAGTTAGTAAATTAATTTTGGTTATAATGACATGTATAGGTTAATTTGGCCAATGATGGCATATAAATGTTTTGTTGGAACTAGCCATTTGAATGGTTTGTGACGGATAAATTTTGATGTGTATGTAAATGGCCCTATCATGTTTGCTGTGTGTTTGAAATGGTTGAATAATGGAAATCTTATAGGTATATTGATGATTGGGTTAAATAGGTATATTAGGTAAATTATGCATATATGTATTTGATTATGTAGGTGAAATTGCTTATTAGATTGATATGAGTTATTTTTATATTTAAAGAGCCTAAGGGCATATTGTTGGTATGTAATAATATTACATGTTTAAGTATTGATTTTGACTTGATTTGATTGCCTTGTTATGGCTTGTTGATGTCTAAAATGTTGATTTAGGTTGATTACAAATTAGGTGAGAAATATGGCTAGGAAAATGACTTATTTTTGTCCACACGGGCATAGACACGGGCGTGTGTCCCCTTGTATCTTTAATTTGTGCAAAACAGAATGCTCACACGGCCTAGCACATGAGCATGTGGCTTGGCCGTGTCACCCAAGTCAGAGAGTTACACGGGTATGGACACGGGTTGGGACACGGTCGTGTGCCCCTATTTTGAATATCCACACGGCTTGAGACACGGGCGTGTCTCTTGACTGTGTGAATCACACCTTTGAAAAATTTTAATATTTTTTGAAAAATTCTTTGAGTATCCGATTTAGTCCCAACTTATTTCTAAAGTGTATTTTAGGCCTCGAGGGCTCGAATAAGTGGCAATATATTTGTTTTTGATTGGTTTCCGATATGAATGTTATTTTATATGAAATATCTATTTATTTGATCTGTAAACTCTGATAATGCTCTGTAACCCTATTTGGGCGACGATTCGGGTTGAGGGTGTTACATAAGGCATGGTACTTCACTCTCAAAACTTTGCTGAAGAAAGCTATAGGTTACCCTTGTTGTTGTAACACCGCCCCTACCCCTTATCCACAAGCATTAGTATCAATATAGAATTCAAGCTTGAAATCGGGTAAAGAAAGGGTTGGAGCTTGACAAATTGCATGTTTAAGCTGTTGGAATGCCTCAATAGCTTCCTCTGACCACTCCTATACCTTGTCCTTCTTGAGCAATGTTTTCAAAGGCTTGGTCATCACTTTATAAAGTCGAATAAACCTCTTGTAGTAGCCAGATAAGCCTAAGAAATCCTAAGTTATTTAACTGATGTAGGAGTAGGCCATTGTAAAACACTGTTTATCTTAGAAACATCCATGGAAACTCTCGAAATTGCCCTACACTCCTGTGTGCTAGGCCATGTGCTAGGCCATGTAACTAACTGACTTGCACCTTAAGCATTAAACAGGTGACACAGCCGTATCGCCAAACCGTGTGTCTCACACAACCAAGTCACACGCCCGTGTCTCTGGCCGTATGGACCTAAAATGTACCTTAAACGACAAGTTTACCATTTCAAGCTTACTTGGGCTTTAAGCAACTCAAATACCAATCATTTAACCTATTCAAAATATGATTAAACATACTCAAAACATGCCAAAACAATCATTCTAAGTGCCTAACCAATGTACCCTCATTGGTACAACATTTTATATCATCAAAACACATTAACAATGCGTCATTCAAAACAAGATTTTAAGCATGCCAAAATCACTCAATTTAGCCTAACATATAGTTACTTAAGACATCAAGTTTAAAGTTCACACACATACCAAGCCTTGAATCAAAACAACATACCAAACTTATAGCTTCAAACACAAACATATACTTATATACCCAAACCAACATTATACTTATAACTCAATTTACATCTCATTCACAAAATAACTAACAACCAAGAAATCCTAGGTACATGCCATTACAGAATTAAACATCGCCACACTTGAGATCGGGATTGTTGTTGGATGCTGAGTCGGCGATCAAAAGAGAAGTACCTAACCTCCGCAAGAAAAAAAAAGCCCCAAGCTAAGTAAAACTCAGTGATATTTCTATAATCCGAACATTTAAAGACATAATGATACATGAATGCTCAAATTGAATTATACAATCATAATACTATCTGAGCATGCAATTACAAGATATCACCATTTCAATTTCATGCTATACTCAATTTTCACATGTATTCATACTTAATCAGTTTTAACAAATATCTCATTTCACATCACTTGCTATATAATTAGCTTTTCATAGATCAATCAACAATTCACTTGTACAATGACATAAACCAATCCATATTCAATTCATGAGTGCATCACCCATGTATTTCATTTATGTTCACAACATAATTCACATTTCATTTTTCAATCCACTTTCTAATTTCCAATTCACATACTTTGACATTTCAATATCAATTACATAACTTTATTATTTAATTACCCCTATTAACACGACAAGGACTCGGACGGATACACGGATCCAACCAACACACCAATTTGGCACCCAGTGCCTCATTGTATAAATCTGAAGTAATAACTACGCCCAACGCTATATAAATTGACACCCAGTGTCTCATCGGTTAAACCGAAGCAAATTGACACCTAGTGCCTCATTGACTCGAAATCGAAGAAATCCTTGAACTTTTCCTATCCTATGACATGCCATCTATATCCGACTTAACCCGAAATAGTTAACAGAGTTCCATATCACTTACAAATACATCCAATATACAATTCTCATATTTGCACATTATCACATTTAAACATATATTTATTTCAATTTCCATATGCTCAATACATTCATAATATATACCTAATCAATCCAATTCAATCTCAAGGTACTAAATTACTCACCTCAACTACTTACCATATGCAATAATTCAAAATACAATAATTAACAACTTAATTTGGATTATAGAAACACAAACCGTGGATTCTGAGCTATTCGACGTCAATTTTATCCTTCTCCTTTTAGTCGAGGATTACGGTATAATGTTAGCTACATAATTCAAACAATTAAAATACATTAATACTACACAATTCAATTCCACATTGAATATTTCAATTTTTACTCAATAATTGCTTAAATTTTAATTTAGTCCTTAAATCGAGACAAAATTTTAATCTTCACATTTAATTCCATATTTTCATACCCATTTCACTTTAAACTAAATTTAACTCCTTATTTTTAATTATACCTTTAAATTTTTATTTTTTACAATTTAATCCTATTACTCAAAATTTACAATTTGTTCTACAATTTAATCCTTTTCTATTTCTAACTTAAAATCTATTAATTTAATCCTTAATACTAAAACTATTCAACAATAACAACATCTAAAATCTTAATCAATGCTAAAATTTCAAAATGAGTTGGATAGTTCTAAACACCGGGATTCCAAAAATATAAAAATTACAAGAAAAAAGACTAAATTGACTAACCAATTGAAATTAAAAAGTTGAAAACCCTTATGGCCGTTGGTTAACCCTTCTTCTTTTCTTTCTCCTTTCCCAATTTTGTTTTGCATGTTAACATTTCATTCCTTTCCACTATCTTTTATTATTTCTTTTTATTTTGTTTTATTATAAAATAACATACATATATACACATTTCATATTATTATTATCATACAACTTAAATATATATATAATAAGTTAACATATAAATGCAATATAAACCATTAATGCCGTCCACTACAAAGACTAAATGTATATTTGATATTTTAGTCCTTTTAATAAATTTTAATCTATAATTCAACTTTTAACCTTTACACGATTTAATCTTTATACTTTAATAACTCTTAATTTCACAAAATTCACTTAATCAAAATCTAATTCACTACTAAACTAACCTCATAAATATTAATTAAAAATATTTACGAGTTCGTTTTACGAAAATATAGTCCCAAACTTCATTTTTTGACATCCAAACTATCAGGTCGTTGAAAAGGGATTAGGACATTGAAAAGGTATTGGTCAATCGTTTATGACATGCTCAGTGGATAAGACAATAGCGGCTTTGGTTGGGACAAGTATAGGTGGCTTGCTGTTGCTAAAGATGCTGTGTGGAACTCATACATAAGTGTAAGAATTATTTCCTGTCTTTGTTATCTTGTTTTGACCAAACTTATATTTAATATGGATTTCTCCTTTTTACATAGAGTCATAAAGAAACCGGTCAATTCAGACATTGTAGTTTCCCTCATTATGACCAATGATAAACCTCAATTTACACATATTTTAACCCCATGCTTGGCTTATTTTTGGATGAATTCTTATTAGATTTGATGAATTCGATGCTCCTAATTTCTTAATTTCATGTTTTACACTCAGGAGAGCTTAGGAAGTCGAAAAGAACAAGAAACGGGCCAAAACAAGACAAAATGGGCCTACCTTAGGAACTCACACGGCCTGGGCTATCAAACACGGTCGTGTGTTTCGAGCATAACTGAGACACGGCCTGGATCAACGTACACGGCTTGACCACACGGCCGTGTGTGGCGAGCAGAAGCGAGCACGATCTAAGGAGTCGAACACAGGCGTGTCACATGGGCGTGTCCCTACCGTAGCAAAGATGAATTCTATTCAAAATAGGCTACTTGTGGGCCAAGAGAGGTGTTCCAAAGCTTATATAAACACCTTAGGGGGCAACCTAAAAGAGGACGTCGAGTAGGAGATAGAAAATACTCCAAGACAGCAGTTGGGAACAGCTTAGGAGAAGGATCTCTATCAAGACTGAGGATATCCTATCAAGTTCTTTAGAAGTTTTTGGGTTTTCTTATGTTTTGTTGTTTTCCCTATTTTATGATGTTTCCCTCTATTAGTATGAACTAAACCCCTTAAATACCTAAGGAGATGAAACCTAGATGAATCTTATTATTATTTGATTTATAAGATAAATACTTGTTCTTATTCTTAATTGTGAGTTTTTATTCTTGTTTTGATAATTCAGGTTATAGATCCAAGTCGAATGTGCTTATTTAGTGGAGCAAAAGTCCCTGTTTAAGAGTAGATCAACACAATTAAGCGGAGTTGATTCCAACCCTAGAAATAGGACGACGAAAATCTACCGGATTAGAGTCAAATCTAATAAGGAAATTCATAAATCGAGTTAATGCGACAATAGGGGTTTTAATTAGAAAGAAATTTCAATTAATCAACCTAGAGTTAGTTGTTTCTAGTCTCGGAAGAGATATTAACATAAATTAGGGATTTTTACGGATTAAGTCAAGTGAATAAATCATATGAATCAAAAGTAATAAGTGAAGTCTAGGTGGATTCTTCCTTAGGTATTGCCTATCTTATATAAGTTGTCCAAAAGTATTTTCCCAATTCACTCTCTCTCACGTTCATAGTCATTTAGTTAGTTAAATTAGTTAGTTAATTTTAGATTAAAAATAAATTCCCTTAATTACTAGGCTAGATAATAAAAAGATAGTTATTACTAGTAATTTTAGTCCTTGAGGATATGATATTCCGGACTCGCCATAACTATACTACTGTTCGATAGATGCGCTTGCCTTTGTTGAAATAATAGTTAGTTTCGAGCCCATCAAGTTTTTGGCGCCGTTGCTGGGGACTAAGATATTAGGAACACTAAATTTTTATTACTTTAGCCATTTTTACTATTTACAATTTATTTTTATTTTTGCTAATTTTTCTTTTATTTTCTTCTGGCAGTTAATTTTAGTTTATGACTAGAAGAAACCCGTCAGGACCATTATTTTTGACAGCGATATAGAAACTACCTCTCGCAGAAACCGAAGAGAAATAGGGAGAAGCTTACAATACATAGAAGAAGAGCAAAAAGACGAAACCAATAATATCAAAGAGATGGCTGATAATAATCCGCTGCCTCCTATGGGTGCCGCAAACCCAGTGAATCAAAATCCTGCTCCTCGTACTATGTATGATTATGCTAAACCTAATTTAACAGGAACCGAATCAAGTATTGTTAGACTTGCTATTGCTGCAAATAATTTTGAATTGAAACCTAACACTATACAGATGATTCAGCAATTTGTTCAGTTTGATGGTTTGCAGGATGAGGATCCAAACAATCACTTGGCAAATTTTCTAGAGTTTAACGATACTTTCAAAATTAATGGCATTTCTGATGATGCCATTCGCCTTCGGTTGTTTCCCTTTTCATTGAGGAATAAAGCTAAACAGTGGTTGAACTCGTTACCTCGAGGATCAATCACTACATAGGACCAAATGACTGAAAAATTTTTGTTAAAATATTTTTCGCTAGCTAAAACGGCTAAGTTGAGGAATGATATTTTTTTCTTTTATGCAAATGGATCTAGAAACACTCTACGACGCATAGGAGAGATATAAAGATCTACTAAGGAGATGCCCTCACCATGGGTTACCTTTGTGGCTACAGGTTCAAACATTTTATAATGGTATGAACCCCTCAACTAGGCAGTTGATTGATTCAGTCGCCGGTGGAACCCTAAATAACAAGACCCCTGAAGTGGCTCATGAGTTTATAGAAGAGATGGCACTGAATAACTATCAGTGGCAAGTTATGAGGACAAAGCCAATAAATGTCGCCAGTGTTTTCAACCTCGACGCAATGACCATGCTATCAAACCAGGTAGAACTGTTAAATAAAAAGATTGATGGTTTGTATGGTTCTTCGCAGGTACATCCAGTGATGCAGTGCGATACAAATGGAGAAGGGACAAACATTACAGAATACCCACCCTACAATCTGGGCATGGAGAACGAACAGATGAATTATATGGGTAATAATTCTAGACATCAAAATAACCCTTATAGTAACACTTACAATCAAGGTTAGAGGAACCGCCCAAAATTCTCATGGGGTGGCCAAGGAAATCAAAGACAACAACCCCCTCCATGCTTTCAACAGTAACCTTACCCACAAGAGAAAAAGCAGAACCTTGAGGATATGCTAGCAAAGTTTATTTTGATGTCAGAAACTCATTTTCAGAATACCGAAACAGTATTGATAAATCAGCAAACATTAATTCAAGGGCTTAAGAATCAAATTGGCCAGCTGACCAAACTAGTTTCCGAAAGGCAATCAAGTAATTTACCTAGTAACACCGAACCTAATCCAAAAGAGCATGTGAAGGCAGTTACACTAAGGAGTGGGAAGGTATTAGTTGAAGCTGAAAAGAAGACTCCACAAGAAATTGATGAGGAAAAGGGTGAGGAAGTAAATGAGAATGTAACACCGATATTTAAACAATATAAACCTCCGATCCCATATCCAGCAAAGTTGAAAAAAGACCACATGGACGCACAATATGTTGAAGCTATTTCGCAGATGCTGACATACGTAAAGTTCCTAAAAGTGCTTCTAACAAATAAAAAGAAGTTTGAAGAGCTATCGACCGTGGAGCATAACGAGGAATGTTCAGCTATTCTCAAAATAAGCTACCAACCAAATTGAAGGATCCAGGAAGTTTTACTATTCCCTGTTTAATTGGTAGTTCAAATATTGAAAAAGCACTAGCTGACTAAGGTGCCCGTATTAATTTAATGCCTTATAAAATGTTGAAGCAGCTTGGTCTTTGATGGTCGTGGAAAAAGTCTTAAATTTTATATAATGAATGATCGAGACTAGAAACTAACTATCAGCACGATTGAGGCAATCGCACCTATCGAACAGTAGTATAGTTTAGTGGCAAGACCAGATTATCGAACCCAAAGGAACCAAAAGTACTAATACTAACTTTCTTCTTATTATTTAGCCTAAGAATTAAGAGAATTGTTATTTAATCTAAAATTAACTAACTACTAAGCTAAAGATGCTAAGACACAAAGAAGGAATTGGAGAAATACTTGTGGGAAAACCAATTGATTAAGACAATACCCGAGGAAGAATCCACCTAGACTTCACTTGTTATTTAACTCTGAACCAGACTATTTATTCACTTGACTTGATCCGTAGGATTCCCTAATTTATATTAATACCTCTCTCGAGGCTACTAACGTCTAACCCTAGGTTGATTAATTGAAATCTCTTTCTAATTAAAACTCCTAGAATTGCATTAACTCGATCTATGGACTCCCATATTAGGTTTGACCCTAATCCGGTAGATTTTCGTCATCCTATCTCTAGGGTTGTGATCAACTCCGCTTAACTATGCTAGATCTACTCTTAAACAAGGAATATTCCTCCTCTGCCTAAGCACATCAATACTTGAATCAATATCCTGAAATATCAAAACAAGAATTAAGAACACATAGTTAAGAACAAATCAAGTATTTATCATATAGTTCAAAAAATAATAACAAGATCTGTCTTAGGTTTCATCCCCCTCAAGTATTTAAGGGGTTTAATTCATAATAATAAAATAATACATCTTAGAAGAAAATATAAAACAAAACATAAGAAAAACCCTAAAACCCCTGAAGGAATTGAAGGAGAGATCCTCAGTCTTGAGTATGATTCCGGCTTCCAGGATGAATCAACTGGCTTTCTTCGAGTGAATCCCACAATTTGGCCTCTCTGGCTTGGCTCCTTGGCCTAGCTGAACGCCCCCTGAAGGTTGGCCTCTAGGGTGTTTATATGGGCTTTTGGAATGTCTTTCTTTGCCTCTAAGTACCCTAATCCGAATAGAACTCTTCTTTGCTGCGGCAGGGACACGCTCGTGTGGCACACCCGTGTGATTCTGGACCAGGCCGTGGTCAGATCTGCTAAGGAGGCACGGCCGTGTGTTTCAGGCCCAGGCCGTGTGCAATTCGTACTTTGGCCCATTTTCTCCATTTTCGACCCGTTTCTCATTCTTTTCATCCTCCGGTGCTTTCCTAAGTATAAAACATGAAATTAAAGGATTAGGAGCACCAAATTCCATAATTCAGGAAATAAATCATTCAAAAGTATGCTAAATGTGGGAGTAAAATATGAACATATTAAGGTTTATCAAATACCCCCACACTTAAGCATTTGCTTGTCCTCAAGCAAAATTTTCAACTCAAAATTAAAATTAACTTCCATCGATTCATAATTCTCATCAATAATGCCTTATCATAATTCATGGATAATTTATACATGGATAATTTAACTTAAAGATCCCTAAAGATTCAAACAATCAAAGTCATATATTTTTGTAGCACGAAAACCATAGGTGTTTCCTCTAATTTAAATAATTACCTTTGATTCAAAACTGACAAGGATTGACATCCTTACTAAAGATTCACTCAAATCATTGAAAGTGTTTAAGGTTCAAAATTAAGCTCTCAAAAGTCAAACATGAAATGTTAATCCCATAGGCTTGCATGAAAATCAAATCTCCACCACTACAAAATGAAGTGATACACAGATCAAAAGGTCTTTTAAGGGTTGTAATGGGGCTATGGTTAAAGGTGTGGATAAAGGCTGAATTAGAAGGTTAAAATCGAGATTGAATTGACAATTTACCTAACTAGAAAAATGAACTAATCCTGAATAATTACATCAATTGAAAACTAATAATACGAGCTTCTTCTTTAAGATGTTTAATTTAAACGTATAAGCTTACTTAATTATAGAACTAATAATGGATTTTTTTAAGAACAAATCATAATATAAGATGAATTCAACTACTAAATAAAATAATTAGGCAACTGATCAAATCAAGTCTCGATAGAAGGGTAGTCAAGAGAAATGGGGATAACAAATACAAGATGGGTTTTAGGTTAATATTAAAGGGTGAGTTAAGAAACGGTTTGTTAAGACCAAAAGGGTTTACTAGGGGTTAATTATGAAGGTAGGCTTTTAGTGGAGTGAGAGTGTTAAATTCTAAGTGCCTTTATCATCTCTATATATCAAATAAAGGGTGTAGTCTCAACATATATAATCGAAGCAAGTTCTGGAATAACAAATCAATGTTGACACACTCATAATCAATAAAGTGAGCACGAAAAGAATGTATGCTCTAAAAGGCTCAAGATCTCACAAAAATTATGGGTTTTTTTTATATCAACCTTGTAAATTTCAAACTTCAAGGTAATATTCAAATTTAGGTCAATAACCTAGCAAACTTTTAATTCTAAAAAATCGACTTATCATGCTTGATTCTCTAGTATCTTAAAGTTTAAATCATCAATGCACAATTAACTATGACTTAATTCAAAACATATCAATAAAAATCATAAATCAACAGAAATTTTATTCTAATTAGTGATATGAAAAAAATACTTAAGAATAATTCATAATTCAGAGATTTTCAAATAATACTATAGTTGACCCCTCACACTTAAGACGTACATTGTCCTCAATGTACAAAGATAGATAGTGATTAGTAAGAAAGTCATAAGAGAGGGAGAGATTATGGATGAAATCCTTGGAGGATGATCAATGATGACTAGGTATAGGTGAAGGTGGTGAAGAATACTTCGGTGGTGTGTTCGTTCCTTGAGTGGCACCTTGAACCTTTTTAAACTACGAAGTCATCAGTAAAGTTTTTAGGGAGTTCTTATTTAATGGACGTTTGTTATAGTTGCTCGAGAGTTAAATAGCCGAGATAAAAGAAATCAAATTATGCTTAAAAATTTAAAGAGTTTAATATAATGAACTAAAATAAAAATAAAAAATAAAAATAAGAATAGAAATAAAAATAAAAAAATAAAATGACTCAAAAGTTTCTCATCATCAGAGTGATCTCGAGGTGGTGGTGGTGGCGATATGTGAAAAAAAACTAATAATATCGACCACGGCCGCCTAGCACGGCTGTGTGGATTTATCTCAGCCCGTGTTCTTTAGGCAGTTTCGACCACGGTCACGTCGCACGGCCGTAGCGTTTAATTGGAGCCCGCGTCTTGGAAAAATTTTCATCCTATTTTGCACGATCTCCACCACACCTCTATACCTATTCGTGTTGTCCACACGGCCATGGCCACGCCCGTGTGCAAGGCCGTGTGGAGAGAGAAACCTGTGCTTTATTAAATTGGTTAGTTTGTAGTTAGGTGCTAAAAATAAAAAAACATGACATTAGTGAAGTTAGTGCTTGGGTTGCCTCCCGAGAAGCGCTCGTTTAAAGTCTTAAGCTAGACTTACCTCTCATTCGCATAATCATGGTGGTTTATGGAGGTGGAAATCCTTTCTCATGCTATCATTATATAGTTTGAGTCGAGTGGCATTTACCTTAAAAGTACCGAACTTAGGATTAGCTACCTCGACTGTTCTGTATGGAAAGACATTGAGTACCTTAAAATGGATTTTTTTCATTTGTATTCAGGTCTGAGGTGGCGACTCGAGGGTCTGTCTTATCCAACAATCCCTGATCCCCGATCTGAAATTGGTTTGGCTTATGAATTTGCTTTGGTTCATCGTGGTTTCTTGGTTTCTCTTTGAAATGTGCCTTCCACTCATCTAGTTCATCTATCTGAAGCCTTCGCTCCTAGTGAGTTATTTCTTTGTTGGCACAAGGTCTAGGATCTGGCTCAGTTATGTAATTTCGTGGTGCTTCTTGAAAAGAAAGTTGAACTGAATGGTCATTAGTAGAGTTGATGTTTTCACCTTGAGTACTCGATGTCCTAGCGAGTCAAGAGCCTGAAGAGTAATCGTTTCGTCACCTACTTGAAGTATGAGTTCGTCTGTACCAACATCAATTTTAGTTCTGGTAGTTGCTAAAAAGGGTCTTCCTAAAATTAAAGGAACATTTTTGTCCTCATCCATGTCTAAAACAACGAAGTCTACTGGGAATACGAATTTATCAATTTTTACTAGAACATCTTCGATTATACCCCTAGGAATTCTAATAGTTTTATCAGCTAATTGATGCTCATCCTAGTTTGTTTGGGTTTCCCGAGACCTAGCTATTTAAATATTTTATAAGGCATAACATTTATACTTACCCCTAAATCAGCTAAAGCATTATCAACAGATAAACTACCAATTAGGCATGGAATTGTAAAACTCCCTGGATCGTTTAACTTTAGTGGTAGTTTATTTTGTAGAATTGTTGAGCATACTGCGTTTAGTTCTACATACGACGGCTCGTCTAAATTCTGCTTGTTTATCAAAAGCTCTTTTAAAAATTTCCTTGAATTTGGCATCTGAGAAAGAGCTTCAAGAAACGGTGAGTTAATATGTAATTTCTTTAAAAGTTTAAGAAATTTACCAAACTGTTCATCTGTATTGTCTTCCTTTATCGTATTGGGGTATGGTATTCGAGGTTAGTACTCTTTAATTACCGATTTTGGTTTTTCTTGGCTTACCTCAATCTTACCTTCGCCTACCACAGGTTCTTACCTTGGCTCAGATTCAGATTCTACTAACCCTTCACTATCATGAGATATTATGGCTTGAAGTTGCTCCTTTGGGTTAGTCTCAGTGTTACTTGGCAAGCTACTTTGTGGTCGTTCAGAGATTAGCTTAGCGAGTTTCCCTAACTGGTTCTCGATCCTTTGAATCAATGCTTCTTGATTTTTAAGAGTTGTTTCTGTGTTTTGGAAACGTGTTTTTGACACCGCTATGAATTTTGTTAGCATCTCCTCAAGGTTTGGCTTCTTTTCCTGTAGGTAGGGCTGTTGTTTGAAGTTTGGAGGGGGTTGTTGTCTCTGATTTTCTTGACCACCCCATGAGAAATCAGGGTGGTTTCTCCAACCTAGATTATAAGTATTACTATAAGAGTTATTTTGAGATCTAAAATTTTTACCCATATAGTGAACTTGCTCGTTTTCAGTGCTCGGGTTGTAAGGTGGATATTCTGTATTACTCATCCCTCCTCCATTCATATCGTACTGTATAGCTTGATGTACCTACGAAGAACTACATAAGCCATCAATCTTTTTATTTAACATCTCTACCTGATTTGATAGCATGGTGACTGCGTCGAGGTTGAAAACTCCGGCTGCTTTTGTTGGCCTTGTCCTTGTGACTTGCCACTAATAGTTGTTCAGTGACATCTCTTTAATGAATTCGTAGGCCGCCTTAGGTGTTTTTCTATTCAAGGTTCCGCCGGCGGCTGGATCAATTAGCTGCCTGGTTGAGGGGTTCACACCGTTGTAAAAGGTTTGGACCTGTAGCCACAAGGGTAATCCATGGTGTGGGCACCTTTTTAGTAAGTCCTTGTATCTCTCCTATGCATCGTATAGTGTTTCTAGATCCATCTGCATAAAAAAAGAGATATCATTCCTCAACTTGGCCGTTTTGGCCGGTGAAAAATATTTTAATAAAAATTTTTCGGTCATTTGATCCCATGTAGTGATTGATCCTCGTGGAAGAGAATTCAACCATTGTTTGGCTTTATTCCTTAATGAAAAGGGAAATAACTGAAGACGAATGGCATCATCAGAAATGCCATTTATTTTAAAGGTATCACAGAATTCTCAAAAATATGCTAAATGAGTATTTGGGTCTTCGTCCTACAAACCATCAAATTGAACAAATTGTTGAATCATTTGTATAGTGTTAGGTTTCAGTTCAAAATTATTAGCAGCTATAGCAGGCCTAACAATACTCGATTCAGTCCCTGTTAAATTAGGTTTAGCATAATCATACATAGTTCGAGGAGCATGATTTTCGGCCACCTCTTGAAGTAGCGGATTATTCTCGGCCATCTCTTCGGTAGTATTAATTTCATCTTCTTACTCTTCTTGTATGTCTTTGCCTTATTTCTCTACGATTTCTGCAAACCGTACCTTTAATATCACTGTCGTAAACTAAGGGTCCTGTCGGGTTCTTTCTAGTCATAAACTAGAGGTACCTGTCAAGAAAAGAAAAAGAAAATAAAAATAAAATTAGAAAAGTAAAAATAAAATTTAATTGCAAAAAAAAGGCTAAAGTAACAAAAATTGAGCGTTCTTAATCTTTCAGTTCCTCGGCAACGGTGCCAAAAACTTGATGGTAGTGAAAATAGTCTTAAAATTTATATAATGAATGATCGAGCCTAGAAACTAACTATCACCACGATTGAGGCAAGCGCACCTATCGAACAGTAGTATAGTTTAGTGGTAAGACCGGATTGTCAAACCCAAAGGAATCAAAAGTACTAATACTAACTTTCTTCTTATTATTTAGCCTAAGAATTAAGAGAAACGTTATTTAATTTAAAATTAACTAAGTACTAAGCTAAAGATGCTAAGACACAGAGAAGGAATTGAGGAAATACTTGTGGGAAAACCAATTGATTAAGACAATACCCGATGAAGAATCCACCTAGACTTGACTTGCTATTTAACTCTGAACCAGACGATTTATTCACTTGACTTGATCCGTAGGATTCCCTAATTTATATTAAAACCTCTCTCGAGGCTACTAAAGTCTAACCCTAAGTTGATTAATTGAAATCTTTTTCTAATTAAAACCCCTAGAATTGTATTAACTCGATTTATGGACTCCCATATTAGGTTTGACCCTAATATGAAAGATTTTTGTCATCCTATCTCTAGGGTTGCGATCAACTCCGCTTAACTATGCTAGATCTACTCTTAAACAGGGAATATTCCTCCTCTGCCTAAGTACATCAATACTTGAATCAATAAACTGAAATATCAAAACAAGAATTAAGAACACATAGTTAAGAACAAATCAAGTATTTATCATATAGTTCAGAAAATAATAACAAGATCCGTCTTAGGTTTCATCCCCCCAGGTATTTGAGGGGTTTAGTTCATAATCATAAAAGAATACATCTCAGAAGAAAATATAAAACAAAACATAAGAAAAACCCTAAACCCCCTGAAGGAATTGAAGGAGAGATCCTCAGTCTTGAGTATGATTCCGGCTTCTGGGATGAATCAATTGGCTTTCTTCGAGTGAATCCCACAATTTGGCCTCTCTAGCTCGTCTCCTTAGCCTAGCTGAACGCCCCCTGAAGGTTGGCCTCTAGGGTGTTTATATAGGCTTTTGGAATGTCTTTCTTTGCCTCTAAGTACCCTAATCTGAATGGAACCCTTCTTTGTTATGGCAGGGACACGCCTGTGTGGCACGCCTGTGTGATTCGGGACTAGGTCGTGGTTGGATCTGCTAAGGAGGCACAGTCGTGTGTTTCGGGCCCATACCGTGTGCAATTCATACTTTGGCCCATTTTCTCCATTTTCGACTCGTTTCTCGTTCTTTTCATCATCCGGTGCTTTCCTAAGTATAAAACATGAAATTAAAGTATTAGGAGCACCAAATTCCATAATTCAGGAAATAAATCATCCAAAAGTATGCTAAATGTGGGATTAAAATATGAATATATTACGGTTTATCAGTCTTGGGGAGCCAAAACCCACTAGGATGAGTATCCAATTAGATGACAGATCTATTAAATATCCTAGAGGAATTATTTAAAATATTCTGGTAAAAGTTGATAAATTTATATTCCCTGTCGATTTTGTTGTGCTTGACATGGATGAGGACGTTGAGGTGCCTTTAATTCTAGGACGCCCCTTTTTAGCTACTACTAAAGCTATTATTGATGTAGGCAATGGAAAACTTGTGCTAAGGGTAGGTGACGAGGAAATTATTTTTAAAATTTATGATGCGATGTGATATTCTAGAGAAGAAGATGATTCATGTTATTTTCTTGATGCTATTGATCATTTCATTCAAGTTCTTTTCAGGAAATCATACATGAAGACACGTTGGAACTGTGTGTTACCAAAGGTGAGGGGGTAGACAACGATACCTATGAGATAGGAGAGATAAAAAGTGAGTTAAATTCTAATACTTCTTCCCCAAGACAAAAGAAGTATGAGGGCATTGAAATAAACGACAAACTAAAACCCTCTATTGAAGAGCCTCCCAAATTAGAATTGAAACAGTTACCAAACCACTTAGAGTATGCTTTCCTAGGAGATAACTCTACACTACCGATAATTATTTCTTCAAAATTAAAACCTAATGAGAAAGATGAGTTACTACAGGTATTAAAGGAGCATAAAAGAGCCATAGCTTGGAAAATTTTTGACATTAAAAGGATAAGTCCATCATTTTGCACCCACAAAATTTTAATGGAGGATGAATATAAACCATGTGTGCAACCTTAAAGATGACTGAATCCCAACATGAAGGAAGTTGTTAAAGCTGAGGTAATTAAACTTATAGATGTTGGAGTTATTTATCCTATTTCTGACAGTACTTGGGTAAGTCCTGTGCAGGTTGTTTCAAAGAAGGGAGGCATGACTGTTGTAGCCAACGAAAAGAATGAATTGATTCCAACAAGAACAGTCACGGGTTGAAGAGTCTGCATTGACTATAGGAAGTTGATCGATGCCACGTGAAAAGATCACTTTCCTTTACCCTTCATTGATCAGATGTTAGAAAGATTATCTGGGCATATGTACTATTGCTTCCTAGACGGACTCTCTGGCTACTTCCAAATCCCAATAGCTTATGAGGATCAAGAAAAAACAACATTTACATGTCCATATGGTACGTTTGCTTATCGTAGAATGCCTTTTGGATTATGTAATGCTCCTGTTACTTTTAGCGCTGCATGCTAGCCATCTTTGATGAACTTGTGGAAGACATTATAGAGGTATTCGTGGATGATTTTTCGGTATTCGGTAATTCTTTCCATCTTTGCCTTAAAAATTTAAAACGAGTTCTAATGAGGTGTGAGGAAACGAACCTTATGCTTAATTAGGAAAAGTATCACTTTATTATTCGAGAAGGGATTGTGTTAGGTCACAAAATTTCTAGTAAAGGGATTGAGGTTGATAAAACAAAAATTGAAACCATAGAAAAATTACCTCCTCCTAGTTCAGTTAAGGCTATTAGAAGCTTTTTAAGATATGCTGGATTTTATAGAAGATTTATTAAGGATTTTTCTAAAATAGCTAAGCCTTTAACGAAATTATTAGAAAAAGATGTACCTTTCAATTTTGATCAGGAATGTTTAGATGCATTTAATATCCTCAAAGATAAATTAATAAATGCTCCAATTATAATCGCACCTGATTGAAATTTACCTTTTGAACTAATGTGTGATACGAGTGATTTTGCAGTAGGTGCAGTTTTCGGATAGTGAAGCACTTTCAGCCGATTTATTACGCTAGCAAGACATTAACGGTCACACAAGAAAATTATACCACCACAGAAAAAGAATTGCTTGCTGTGGTTTTTGCATTTGATAAATTTAGACAATATTTGATATTATCTAAAGTTGTCGTTTACACTGACCATTCAGCTCTTCGTTATATTTTAACTAAATTTGATGCAAAACCTCAACTCATAATATGGATTTTACTCTTACAGGAATTTGATTTGGAAATTCAGGATAAGAAAGGAGCTGAAAATCTCGCGGCAGACTATCTTTTTAGGCTTGAAAATCCACATATCAAAGAACTCGACGAGAGTGAGATAAACGACTCGTTTCCTGAAGAACAACTCTTTGCTATAACCGACTCCGAGGTACCTTGGTTTACAGATATTACGAATTATTTAGCTGCTAACATCCTACAAAAAGGGTTAACACATCATCAAAAGAAACAATTCTTTACTGATGTGAAAAACTATTTTTGAGAGGATCATTTTATCTTTCGTATATATGCAGATCAAGTAATTCGGAGATGTGTTACAAAGGCATAAACAAGCAAAATCTTATAACACTGTCATTCAGGATCATTAGAAGGACATTACAGTGGGACTAGGACAGCAAATAAAATGCTCGAATCAGGTTTTTATTGGCCCACCCTGTTCAAGGACGCTAACAGGTATGTTACTTCGTGTGATAGATGTCAGAGAACATGTAATATCTCTAAATGCGATGAAATGCCCCAAACATATATGCTATCATGTGAAATATTTGATGTATGGGGTATTGATTTTATGGGACCATTCCCTAGCTCATTTGGGAATAAATACATCTTAGCAGCGGTTGATTATATGTCAAAATGGGTTGAAGCTCAAGCTTTACCCACTAATGATGCGAGAGTGGTAGTAAGATTTCTTAAGAAACTCTTCTCTCAATTTGGAACACCTAGAGCAATTATTAGTGATAGGGGTACTCATTTTTGTAATACTCAATTTGATAAAGTCTTAAAGAAATATGGGGTGCACCACAAAACAGCTACCCCTTATCACCCTCAAACTAGTGGACAAGGTGAAGTAGCTAATAGAGAGCTTAAGCATATTCTAGAAAAAACCGTAGAATCAAACGGGAAAGATTGGGCATTAAAAGTAGACGATGCTTTATGGGCCTATAGAACCGCTTTTGAAACTCCCATAGGAACATCCCCATACAGACTTGTCTACAGAAAGAGTTGTCATCTGCCATTTGAATTAGAGCACAAAGCATTTTGGGCAATAAAATTCTTAAATTACGATCTTAAACTTGCAGGTGAGAAAAGATTGATGCAATTGAACGAGCTTGATGAGTGGCGATCAAATACCTATGAGAACTCACGTCTATATAATGAGACAACAAAGCGATGCCACGATGCCCGTTTGAAGCAATCGAAGCAATTCAAAGTGGGAGATCTTGTTCTACTATACAATTCAAGGCTCAAATTGTTTCCTAGAAAGTTGAAATCAAGATGGTCAAGTCCATTCATAATCAAAACTATTTTTCCCTATGGCACAATCGAGGTAACTCATCCAACTTATGGCATATTCAAGGTAAACGTTAGCGACTTAAAATATATAATGGTGAAGATTTTAGAGAGATGAGAGAGGAGCTTCAGCTCCGTGAACCTTCATATAGAAATGAAAACATGGAAAGTCTAGCTTAAGACTTTAAATGAGTGCTTCTCGGGAGGCAACCCGAGGACTAACTTCACTAATGTCATATTTTCGATTTATATCACCTAACTAAAAACTAACCAAATTAATAAAGCGCAGGTTTCCCTACCACACGGCCTTACACATGGGCGTGGCTGTGGCCGTGTAGACACCACGAATAGGCACACCGGCGTGGCAAAGACAGTGCGAACCAAGGACAAAAATTTTCCCTAATACACGGCGTGAGATAAAATGCCACTGCCGTACGATACGGTCGTGGTCGACACTGAGAAAGTAACATAGGTGTGCGACACGCCCATGTCCCGAGGCCGTGGTCGACACTGATTAATCAACATGAGCGTGGCAACCTCTACACAGGCGTGGGAGAAACGAACGAAACACCACACGGTTGGGCAATATGGTTGTGTGACCTAACACGCCCATGGGCAGCCACCAGATCCCTGATTCCTATTTAAAACCCCCATTCTTCTCACATTCTCCCTAAATTCTTCTTCTCTCAAACCCTAACCACTACACCCCTTTCTTTTTTTATTATCTTTTTCCTTTCATGTTCCTTTCCCCCTTTCCCTCACTCTTTCTTTTCACCACCATCCCCATGTTGAAGAAGCGAAAGGATCCTAGCACGGTTTCCCCGTGCGCGACCACTCTACATAAGTTCATGCTGGCCGCTTCATTCCCTTGACAAGACAATGACCTTTGAGTCGATTTATTTTTTTCTTTTTCTTTTATTTTCATTTTTAAATTCTTTCCATTTATCTTTCCTTTCCTTAATTTATATTAGTATATTTCGATTTCTTTAATTTAGGTTCAAGGGGCTATTAAGGAACGACCACACCACCACCGGAGTATCCACCTCCTCTGCCCAACTTTACACCGTTTCTTTTCTTTGACTCCATCAAAAAATTCAGGAAGTTTCACCTCTCTCCCTATCTTATGATTTTCTTATTATATTGTCATTATCTATCTTTGTACATTGAGGACAATCTACATCTTAAGTGTGGGGAGGTGTCAACAATACTGAATTATATCTTGTCTTAAGTAATTTTCTCATATTACTATTAGAATGAAACTTTTATTGATTTATGATTTTTGTTGATATGTTTTGAAGTAAGTCATAGGTAGTTATGCATTGATGATTTAAACTTTAAGATATTAAAAAATCAAGCATGATAAGTCTATTTTCAGAATTAAAAATTTGGTTAGGTTGTTTCCCTAAAGTTAAATATTACTTTGAAGTTTAAAATTTACAAGGTTGACATCAAAAACCATAATTTTTGTGAGATTTTGAGCCTTTAGAGTATATATCTTTTCTTGCTCAATTTATTGATTATGAGTGTGTCAACATTGATTTGTTATTCTAGAACTTGCTTTGATTATGCATGTCGAGACCACATCTTTGATTTGATATACTGAGATGACAGAGGCACCTAGGATTTAACCCACTTATCCCACCAAAAAGCCTATATTCATAATTAACCCCTAGTGAACCCCTTTGAATCCTAATAAACCGTTCTTGACTCACCCATCAATATTAACACAAAACTAAATTTTTGTTCCTTCCATTTTCTTGAATCCCTTTATGTCGAGATTTGATTTGATCAGTTGCCTAACTATGTTCTCTATTTCAATTGTTAAGTTCTTTCTTATTATTGTAAATACGTATTAAAAAAGTTGGAAATTCATTCATTATTAGTGCCATGTTATTTGAGCTTAAGCAGTTAATTTCATATTTTAAGAAGTAGCTCGTATCATTTTTATAAGTTTTCAATTGGTGTAATTATTCAGTATTAGTCTATTGTTCTAGTTAGGTAATTTGACAATTCAATCTCGATTCTAACCCTTTAATTCAGCCTTTATCCACACCTTTAACCCAAGCCCCATTATAACCCTTTTAAAAGACCTTTTGATTTGTGTATTATCTCATTTTATAGTGGTGGAGATTTGATTTTCATGCAAGCTTATGGTAATAACTATTCATGCTTGACTTTTTTAGTGCTTTATCTTGAACTTTAAACACTTTGAGTGATTTGAGTAAATCCTTAGTGAGGATGTCAATCCTTGTCGGTTTTGAATCAGAGGTAATTATTTAGGTAATGGTAAACACCTATGTTTTGGTGCTACAAAAATTTATGACTTAGATTGTTTAAGTCTTTAAGACTCTTTTAGTTAAACTATCCATGTATGAATTATCTATGAATTATGATGAGACATTATTGATGAGAATTATGATTTGAGAAAGTTTAATTTTAATTGTGAGTTGAGGATTTTGCTTGAGGACAAACAAACGCTTAAGTGTGGGGATATTTGATAAACCTCAATTTACACATATTTTAACCCCATGCTTGGCTTATTTTTGGATGAATTCTCATTAGATTTGATGAATTCGATGCTCCTAATCTCTTAATTTCATGTTTTACACTCAGGAGAGCTTAGGGAGTCAAAAAGAATGAGAAACGGGCCAAAACAAGACAAAATGGGCCTACCTTAGGAACTCACACGGCCTGGGCTATCAAATACGACCGTGTGTGTCGAGAAAAATTGAGACACGGCCTGGATCAACGTACACGACCTGACCACACGGCCGTGTGTAGCGAGCAAAAATGAGCACGATCTAAGGAGTCGAACACGGACGTGTCACACGGGCGTGTCCCTGCCGTAGCAAAGATGAATTCTATTCGGAATAGGCTACTTGTGGGCCAAGAGAGGTGTTCCAAAGCCTATATAAACACCTTAGGGGGCAACCTAAAAGAGGACGTCGTGTAAAAGACAGAAAATACTCCAAGACAGCCGTTGGGAAGAGCTTAGGAGAAGGATTTCCATCAAGACCGAGAATCTCTCATCAAGTTCTTTAGAAGTTTTTGGGTTTTCTTATGTTTTGTTGTTTTCCCTATTTTATGATGTTTCCCTTTATTAGTATGAACTAAATCCCTTAAATACCTAAGAGGATGAAACCTAGATGAATCTTATTATTATTTGATTTATAAGATAAATACTTGTTCTTATTCTTAATTGTGAGTTTTTATTCTTGTTTTGATAATTCAGGTTATTGAACTAAGTCAAATGTGCTTATTCAGTGGAGCAAAAGTCCCTGTTTAAGAGTAGATCAACACAATTAAGCGGAGTTGATTGCAACCCTAGAAATAGGGCGACGAAAATCTGTTGGATTAGAGTCAAATCTAATAAGGGAATCCATAGATCGAGTTAATGCGACAATAGGGGTTTTAATTAGAAAAAAATTTCAATTAATCAACTTAGAGTTAGTTGTTTCTAGTTTCGAAAGAGATATTAACATAAATCAGGGATTTCTACGGATTAAGTCAAGTGAATAAATCATATGAATCAAAAGTAATAAGTGAAGTCTAGGTGGATTCTTCCTTAGGTATTGCTATCTCATAAAAGTTGTCCAAAAGTATTTTCCCAATTCACTCTGTGTCACGTTCATAGTCATTTAGTTAGCTAAATTAGTTAGTTAATTTTAGATTAAAAATAAATCCTCTTAATTACTAGGCTAGATAATAAAAAGATAGTTATTACTAGTAGTTTTAGTCCTTGAGGATACAATATTCCGAACTCGCCATAACTATACTACTGTTCGATAGGTGCGCTTGCCTTTGTCGAAATAATAGTTACTTTCGAGCCCATCAACCAACATACTGCCAACTACGCAAAAGATCGAGCCACCGAAAAAGATGCTCAAATAGCAGCTGATGTATTGAAGAAGTAGGTGCTGAGGATCTAGCTACTGCAAATACTCATGAAGAAAGAAACAATTACCATGGATGCGAAGCTGATGTTTCTTTGTATGAGATTGATCTCTCAGTACACAACTGTAGCCATCTAGAAACCAAGATGATTCAACGTTTTCAAAGAAGAGAAAAAAAATTTCTAATGCAAGTGAACAAATTTCTTCTACTTCATTTACTGATGCTGCCACATTATCAGGGGAAAATATACAGACTGTTGGTCTTGAAATAAGTAGGAACATTGCCTCCGAAGTGCTAATTCAACAAAAGTAAAAAAGGGTCATTCAAGAAAGTGCTCTAAAATTATATCCGACATTATGTGAAGTAGAAGAATTAGCTGAGGATGAGCGCTATCATACGTTGAGCAAAATTTCAGACCATCCAACGCAAATGCTCATTTTCTTTAGTCTACCTTCTTTTGTGCGATTGAAATGGGCGAGGAGATTTCTTTTTGACCATTAAAAGTCATGGTTGTGTTGGTTATGTTTTGGTAACTTTGGAAGGTATAATGACATAATAGAATGCCATAGAATACTATTATAGTATGTTATATATTATTTTTAAAAATAATATATTGCGTTTAAAAATAATAAAGTAGGTTATTTATTATTTTATAATATTATATATTATGATTTTATGAATTCATATTTTAATAATAATTATATTAAGAATTTATTAAATTACATATTACTTTATTAACTTGTATTTAATAATAATTATGATTAAATATGATTAAATTATTTATTTTATTTTATTAAAATATATTTAATAATAATCTTATTAAAATTTAATAATAATAACAATAATCATCAAACTAAAAAAATTCTATAAATGTACTTTGGTTATTTAAGCCTTTTTCTTTATACTATTACAACATATATTCTATTCAACCAAAACATAAGAATGCTATTATAGCTCTATTTTATTCCATTCAACCAATCAATTGAGTTATTGATTACAACTCTATTTCATTACATCTTCATTCAATTACAATTCTATTCCATTCCAGTGAACTAAACATACCGTTAGTAAAACGCATGGTTTAAATCCAACAAAAAACAGAAATAAAATAAACAGGAATTAAAACCCAAAATAGCCTTTCCATAAATTGTTCCATATCCGAATAAGAGAAAGTATCATATGAAAAATCCAATAAGCTTTGTAGAATCCAAGTCTGTAAATCCTGTTAACTGTTAACTTCTTTTGCAGGAGTAAGGCTGCTTCGAGTTCATTGACTTAAGAGCAAGTACATCGTTCTTGTTCAGCCAGAGAGATACCGTTATCAGCCTTAGTTTCTTCCCTATGACACCATGGAACTACACTTTCGACCACGCACGTTTTCTGTTTGCATCCAATTTGATATTCCTCAAGTAGCAATGCATCCAACATCAGAACATGGAAAACACAGTTCCTTTTTTTACCATATCTTTCTTCCAGGGGAAAGAACCACTGCCAAGTTCCACAAAAAAAAAAAAGTGGCATCAAATATTTGAATGACATAGCATGTAAAATCAAATATTTTTCCATCATTTCCAGGACCGTTGCTCTCTGTGTAAAATATAAATAAGGGACATGCATAATATAATTGAATTTCTTGGATCCCATTGTTCTTTTACAGTTTCTGGAGATTTTGAGGGTTTTAGCAGGGCTTTTGAATACTTTTTTTTTTTATCATTGTTAGAATTATTCTTTACCCTTTCTATACAAAATTTATAGGTCATTGAATTTATTTAGTTATTTGTAAAACATATAAGAAACGATAAACAAAGAAAATTGCCTTTTGTCTCCTTTTCTTTTCCGATTCCATCTATTCAGTCAACCCACTGCTGTCTACTACCTCAGATCTCTTTTCCTTTTTCTTTACTTATATTACTCCTAAAGAAGAGTAGATATGGAAGTCAAAACCAGAGTAGAAGAAGAAAACTGTTTAATGAACGAAGCTTTGCTGCTTGCTACCATGTACATCCTTGGTCTGCCAGTGGATGTGCATTTGACAGATGGCTCTGTTTCTCTGGAATCTTCCACACTGCTGCTGTTGAGAAAGAATTTGGTGGGTTTTGCTTCTTCTTTTTCTGGGTTTGTTATGGCATTACTTCTTTTGTTGGAAACCAATTCTGGTTTTTGATTGTTGATTGAGATTGTTGGATATTAGCAGCAACATAGCAAAACAAACTTGAAGTTGCTATGTGATCAAAGGAAGCAAAACGAGAGAGCAAGAACTTAAACAACAGAAAAACAAAACTTGAAGCAAAGATGGCTGAAAAACTTGATGATTTTTCATTGAAATTTGAATATATAAAAGGTTACATGAGAATTGAACAACTACCTAATAACATAACTTCTCCCACTAAGTTAGACTAATACAAACATAACTTGTACACAAAAGCAAGCTGACATATCAGCTTCTACATCAACTGATCAACTTCAAATCAAACTCTAATCCTACGAACTTTGTGAACACATTACAAAGTAACTAAACAAAGTTACATAGGAACAAAATGAACTAAACAAGCTGCTGCACTCTGTTTTGCTCCAATGCTGCTTTTGCAGGCTGGTTTCCTGTTGCATTGCAGGCCAAAGTTTTAACAGAGATTTATATCTGGGTTTTGGGTTTTATTGAATTATTGTGGTTTTGTTTGTAAATTGGATCACATCAGATTGGTATAAGTCTGATTAGTGCTGTTTTCTTCATTGGTTAGACTATTTTTTTTTTTTTAACTGTATTGCTTTCATGCAAGGTTGCAATTTTAAAATAGGCATGGGATCAGGCACTTGATTAAGGGGCATTACTGTTGCAGGGATAGGACATCATTATCTAAGACTTTGTTATTGTTGCAGGGATTAGGTTTAAGGAAACATTTTTATCCAAGCCTTGGTTAATTTTTCTTACTTGGTTTTTGCTTTTATAGGGAACAACAATGTTTGATTGTCTCTTGCATTCAAGTCACTTTGTTATTTTTGCTTTTTAGTCTTTTAAGGAAGTAAAAGTGGGAAACTATCACTATCTAGAATTAGACTGAGTGAACATTGCTTAATATGGAATAGGGCTTAGTTAAGGTGACATCTTCCTTTTCATTACCACTACCAAATGAAGGACTTGAGTCTTTTCCTTTTGGGGGAGATATGGTTATTGTTAAGACTAATCGTTGCTGTTACTTGACTGTTTGTATTTCTACTTACATGTTGAATGCTGAGGATGATTATTTAATTAGCTTGTGTTTTGTTAGGTACTGTTTTGTAGAAAGCAAAATTGACTAAAAAAGGAAGATGTGCTACCAATATTGCAAATGGCATGTAGTAAAGACACTTGTAATCCTTGCTGGTGATCTTGTTCAAGTTGTTGCCAAGGTATATAATCATTCGTATAGCCTTTTCTCAAGTCTTTGGGATTTTATTTGGCTGATGTTGTAATGACCTAAAATTTACGAACATTAGAAAAGTACATTATCAGGCCTCCGTCTTAGTAAACCGAGTCCTTAAATAATTATTAGAAGTAATTATGAGCCTAGTTGTGTGTCTAATTAGACTTTTATTTAGTGAATTTAGCTTAATTAAAAGTAATTAGGAAAAAAGGGACTAAAGTGAATAAAGGGTAAAAGTTGAATTGTAGATTAAAAGAAAAGGAGTAAAGGGCAATTAAAAATAAATGGGTAAAATCTTAGAATTTTAGATTTTAATTATATAATTATATATGATTTAATTATAAAATATATTATTATAAATGAAATAAATGAAATTATAGTATCAATTTTATAACTTAATTTAATAATATATTTTATAATTAAATCATTTATAATTATATAATTAAAATGTAAAATATCTAAGATTTTTATCATGGTTTGCCGCCTCATTTATGAGGATTGGCCTAATTTCCTTTTTAGTCCTTTTTATTTTCTTTTAATATACAATTCAACTTTTACTCTTTATTCATTTTAGTCCCTTTTTTTCTAATTACTTTTAATTAAGCTAAATTCACTTAATAAAAGCCTAAGTAGACACACAACTAAGCTCATAATTACTTCTAATAATTATTTACGGACTCGGTTTACTAAGATGGAGGCCCGATAATATACTTTTTCGATGCCCGTGAATTTTGGGTCATTACATTTCTCCCCCTCTTAATAAATTTTGTTCTCGAAATTTACTTGAGAAAAGATGAGGATACTTTGCTCTCATCGTTTCTTCCGGTTCCCAAGTCGCTTCCTCTACACTATGATTTCTCCATAACACTTTTACTAGAGGAACCCTTTTATTTCTCAGCTCTTTTACTTCTCGAGCCAATATCTGAACCGGCTCTTCTTCATAAGTCAAATCAGACCGAATTTTAATATTTTCAGTAGGAATAACATGAGAAGGATCTGATCTATATCTCCGAAGCATCAAAACATTAAAAACATAATGAATTTTCTGTAATTCTGGAGGTAAACTAATCGATAGGCAACATGCCCAATTCTTTCCACAATCTCATATAGCCAAATCTCAAAACTGTCTTCCAAGGTGATACTTTGAGGAATACTTTATCACCAACAAAATATTCAATGTCTCACCGTTTTAACTCTACATATGATTTCTGCCTATCAAAGGTTGCTTTCAATCTATCTTTAATCTTCTTAACTGTTTCTTCCGTTTCTTGAATCAATTCTGGCCCAATCACTTTTCTTTCATTCAATTTTGTCCAACATACCAATGATCGACACCTTCAACCATATAATGCTTCATACGGAGCCATCTGAATACTAGATGAAAAACTATTGTTATAAACAAATTCTGCTAGTGGCAAATATAGTTCCCAATCTGATTCAAAATCGATGATACAAGCCCGAAGCATATCTTCCAGAATTTGAATTACCCGCTCTGATTGTCCATCCTTTTGTGGATGAAAAGCCGTACTAAAATTGAGCCAAGTTCCCAGAGAATCATGTAGCTGCCTCCAAAATCTCAAAGTAAATTACGGATCCCGATCTGAGATTATTGATTTAGGAATACCATGTAATCTTACAATTTCCCGGATATAAACCTCGTCAAGCTTCTATAATGACCAGTCAGTTCTGACTGCTATGAAATGAGCTGACTTTGTAAGCCAATCAGCAATTACCCAAATAGCATTCTTTTTACTTGCTGATAACGGTAGTCTTGTAACAAAATCTATAGTGATACAATCCCATTTCAACTCAAGAATACTAATAGGCTGAAGCAAACCTGTCGGTATGATCGTCTAGAATTGTCGAGTTTTAAAATTTATAAAGAGAATGATCGAACCTGGAAACTAACTCTGACAACAACTTAAGGCAAGTGCACCTATCGAACAGTAGTATAGTTTAGGCAAGACCGAATTGTCGAACCCAAAGGAATTAAAAGTACTAATACTTACTTACTTTCTATTATTTAGCCTAAATATGAAGTGATTGATTGATTAAACTAAAAACTAACTAATTACTAAACTAAGACGCAAAGACAAAAAGAACAAATTAAAGAAATAAATTTTAGAAGAACTCAGTTGATTACGATGATACCCTAGAAGGAATCCACCTAGACTTCACTTGTTATCTAACACTGAACCAGATGATTTATTCACTTAGCTTGATCCGTAAGACTCCCTAATTTATATTAAACCCTCTCTCGAGGCAAATAACGTCTAACCCTAGGTTGATTAATTGAAATCTCTTTCTAATTAAAACCCCTAGAATCGCATTAACTCGATCTATGGACTCCCATATTAGGTTTCACCCTAATCCGGTAAAATCTCGTCACCCTATCTCTAGGCGCGCGATCAACTCCGCTTAATTACGCTAGATCTACTCTTAAGCAGGGACTTTTGCTCCACCACCTAAGCACATTCGACTTGAATCAATATTCCAGAAATATTAACACAATAATTAAGCACATATAATTAAGAACAAACTAAGTATTTATCATATAGTTCAGAAAACAATAACAAGATTCATCTAGGTTTCATCCCCTTCAGGTATCTGAAGGGTTTAGTTCATAATGATAAAATAAAACATATCAAGAGAAGAGATAAAACAAAACATAAGAAATCCTTAAAACCCCCTGAAGGAATTGAAGGAGTGATCCGCCGTCTTGAGTAGAATTCTGGCTTCTTGAGGTGAATTAACTGGCTATCTTCGAGTGATTCCCACAAATCTAGCCTTCTAGCTCGGCTTCTTGGCCTAGTTGACTGCCTAACTAACCGCCCCCTTTCAGGTTACACTTAGGGTCTTTATATAGGCTTTTGGAATGCGTTTTTTTTCTTTCTAAGTATCCTTTTCCAAGTGAAATTCCTCTTTTCCACGACAGGGCCACGGCTATGGCACACGCCCGTATAAATCAACTTCAGGTCGTGTTTCGATTCTGTTGATTTAGGTACGGCAGTGTAAATCGTGGTTAGACCGTGTTTCGGTTCTGTTGATTGAGGCACGACCGTGTACATTGAAGTTCAAGCCGTGTCAATTTCCACTTTGGCCCAAATTGGCCCATTTTAAGCCCGTTTCTCATTCTTTTTGTCCCTAGGTGCTTTCTTAAGTATAAAACATGAAAAGAGAGGATTAAGAGCACCTTTCTACATAAATCAAGGAATAAATCATCCAAAAGTATGCTAAATGTGGGATTAAAATATGTTACTTTTACGGTTTATCAAATACCCCCACACTTAAGCTTTTGCTTGTCCTCAAGCAAAATTCTCAACTTACAATTAAAACAAACTTTCTACAATTCATAATTCTCATCAACAATGCCTCGTCATAATTCATAGATAATTCATACATTCATAATTTAACTCAAAGACTCCTAAAGATTCAAACAATTCTAAGTTATATATTCTGTAGCATGAAATCATAGGTGTCTCCCTTTATCTAAATGATTACCTCTGATTCAAAACCGACAAGGATTGACATCCTCACTAAAGATTCACTCAAAGCACTCAAAGTGTTTAAGGTTCAAGAAAAAGCACTCATAAGTCGAACCTGAAAAGTCAATCCCATAGGCTTGCCTAAAAGTCAAATCTCCACCACTGTAATATGAGATGATACACAAATCAAAAGGTCTTTAATAGGGTTGTAACGGGGCTTGGGTTAAAGTGTGGATAAAGGCTGAATTAGAAGGTTTTAGAATTGAGATTGAATTGACAAATTACTTAACTAAAAACAATGAACTAGAAAATAAATGATTACATCAATTGAAACTTTAAAACTAATAATACAAGTTTTTTCTTCGATAATTGAAATTTAGATGTAAAATCTCACTTTTTATATTACTAATACTGAATATACTTTGATTTTTTTTTTTTGGAACAAACTTAAATGAATATATAATAAAGAGAGAAATTTATCAACTGAAATAAACTAATTAGGCAACTGATCAAATCAATTCTCGATAGAAGGGTAGTCAAAAAGAATGTTGATAACAAATACAAAGGGTTTTGGTTAATATTAGTGGGTGAATCAATAAAAAGGATTGTTAGGATCAACGGGGTTCACTAGGGGTTAATTATGTAGGTAGGCTTTTTAGTGGATTGAGTGGGTTAAAACTAAGTGCCTTTATCATATCAGTATATCAAATCAATAATGTGGTCTTGACATGTATAATCGAGGCAAGTTCTAGAATAATAATTCAGTGTTGACACACTCATAATCAATAAAGTGAGCATGGAAAAGAATATATGCTCTATAAGGCTCAAATCTCACAAAAATTATGGGTATTTGACATCAATCCCTGTAAATTTCAAACTTCAAGGTAATATTCAAATTCAGTTCAATAATCTAAAAATTTTTTGATTCTTGAAAAATAGACTTATCATGCTTGATTCTCTAGTATCTTAAAATTTAAATCATCAATGCACAATTAACTATGGCTTAATCCAAAACATATTACTAAAAATCATAAATCATCAAAAATTTCACCCTAATTAGTAATATGAGAAAAATACTTAAAAACGAGATAAAATTTAGGGCTTTGAGAATAATGCAAAAAGTTAGGTACTTTTACCCCCCACACTTAAGATGTACATTGCCCTCAATGTACAAAGATAGATAAATAACCATGTAATAAAATCAAAAGAGAAGGGGAGAATGAACACTTCCTGAATTTGTTTGGATGAATTCCTTGAGTTGGCAGAGGTCGTGGTAAAAGATGAGTTAGAGGTGCGGTGGTGGCATTTTCTATGGTCCTGGTGGGGTGGCTACCGACAAGCATTGTGCTAGATGAAGAAATTGGGTAGCCTGGAAAGATATAACCAGGAAATCTCGATAAACGTTAAAAATATACTAATAATATAATTAAGGACAAGAAAAATAAAAAGAATGAGACTAAAAAGAAAACTAAATTTAAAATAAAAGATTAATGGACTAAGGAGTCCTTATTGATAGATGGTTAGCGAAGTGGGTGTGACTTCTAAGGCTGCGGAGGGGTTGTGGTTGTGGTTCCGGTGTTATTCTTTAGCAGCCTGACGAATCTGACACTAAGAAACTAGAATAAAATAAACTAATTTAAGCAGAAAAGAAGTACATATAAAGAAAATAAAGGAGATGAGAAAAGAAAAATAGAACCGAAAAGGTTTCGAAGACCCTTGGCGTGTTGAGTAGCTGAAGCCGTCGGCATGAACTCATGTGAATCGGTCTCCTTTGAGAAGATTGTGGTTAGCCTCTTATGCTTCTTTGACATGATATAGCTTAAGGGTCTAGAGAATTTGTAAGGAGAGGAGAGAAATCTGGTAGTGGGAAAGGAGAAGAGAGGTGGAAAGTAGAAGAATGGGAAGGGTGGGGTTGGTGTCTAAATAGGGGCTTAATTCTGGTACGTTCCCACGCCCGTGGCCAGAGGGCGTGTTATTTCACACGGCTGCCTCGCACGTCCATGTGTCTAGGCGTGTTGATTCTCTATACCTGTTTTTCAGCAAGCCACGCTTGTTGGTGAAAAGTCAATATGTTGGCACGGTTGGGTAGCACGGGCGTGTCCAGCCTGTGTTTGGAAAGTCAGTGTCGTCCACGACCGCATGACACGGTCGTGGTGTGGGGCATATCGTTTTGCCCACGCCCATGTGTAGTTTTCCACGGTCGTGTATGATCTCTCAGTGTTAGCCACGGTCGCATCGCACGGCCGTGGCGCGGTGGTTGGGTCCGTGACTTTGAAAAATTGATTCGTTCTGACTCGTACCATCCCTGCCATGTCAGTATGGCGATTCAGAGTACCCACACAGCCGTGTGCTAGGCCGTGTGGTCTGGAAATCTGCACTTTTGATTTATTAAAATTCTGGAGAAAGAGAAAATAAAAATAGAAAAGAAATAACCAACAATAGAAATAAAGAGATAGTGTTAATGCTCGGGTTGCCTCCCAAGAAGCGCTTGTTTAAAGTTTTAAGCTAGACTTTCCTTTCGTTTGTATAATCATGGTGGTTTGAAGGTTTGAACATCTTCCCTCATGCTGTCGGTTTTATATTCATGATAAATTTTAAGTCGGAAAGAATTTACCTTAAGAGTGTCGAATATGGGATTACTTACCTCGACTATTCCGTATGGGAAGATATTTAGTACCTCGAGAGGGATGTTTGCGTTTGTATTCGGGTTTAGTGTGGTGATGCGAGGATCTGCTTTATCTAACCGTACCTGATCTCCTATTTTGAAGTGATTCGATGTCCCTACGAGTTCTTCTGGAGGTTCCTTCGGTTTTACTTCGTGTGGTTCTGGTTCTTCTTTAAAGTGGGTCTTCCACTCCCTTAGTTTGTCGAACTCAAGGCTTCGTTCCTCATATATTTCTTCTTTGTTGGGACGAGGTTTATGATCCGGCCTAGGTTTGTAGCTTTGTGCTTTTTCCTGTGGTGAAATTTGAATAGAATTGTTATCAACTAAATTTACTTTCTCACCTTCATCATTCGATGTCCTAGCCGAGTCATGAGCTTGTAATCTGATCAATTCATCACCTACACTGACTATAAGTTCTTCTGCACCAACATCAATTTTAGTTTTGGCAGTTGCTAAAAAGGGTCTTCCTAAAATTAAAGGAATCGAATTGTCCTCATCCATGTCTAAGACAACAAAATCAACTGGAAAACAAATTTCTTAATTTTTACGAGAACATCTTCAATAATGCCCTTAGGAATTCTAATAATTTTATCAGCTAATTGTATACTAATCCTAGTTTGTTTGGGTTTCCCTAGACCTAGTTGTTTAAACATTTTATAAGGCATGACATTTATACTTGCCCCTAAATCAGCTAATGCATTATCAATTGTTATTCTACCAATTAAACATGGAATTGTAAAACTCCGTGGCTCTTTTAACTTTCGTGGTAGTTTATTTTGCAACATTGCTGAGCATGCTGCGTTCAGTTCCACATATGGTTCCTCGTCTAACTTACGCTTGTTCGTCAAGAGTTGTTTTAAAAATTTTCTCGAATCCGGCATCTGTGACAGAGCTTCAAGAAGTGATAAGTTAATATGTAATTTTTTTAAATTTTAAGAAACATACCAAATTGTTCCTTTGTATCGTCTCTCTTTAGTGCTTCGGGATAAGGTATGCGAGGTTTGGTGCTATTTAATTACCGGTTTTGGTTTTTCTTGTATTACCTCAATTTTAGCTTCTTCTACCTCACTTTTTTGAATTGAATTAGGTTCATCTAACCCTACATTTTCCTGAGCTGTTATGGCTTGGATTTGCTCCTTTGGGTTAATCTTGGTGTTGCTTGGTAGACACCCTTGCGGTCATTCGGACATTAACTTTGCAAGTTGTCCAACTGACTTTGTAACTTCCCCGACTGACTTAGTAAGTTCCCCAACTTGGTTTTTGATCCCTTCCATCGATGTTTGTTGGTTTTAAGTGTTGCCTTAGTGTCTTGAAGACTGTTTTCTGTGGCTGCCATGAATTTTGTCCACATCTCTTTGAGGTTGGGCTTCTTTTCCTGTGGATAGGGCTGATTTTGGAAATTTGGGGAGGTTGTTGTCTTTGATTTCCTTGATTTCCTTTACCTCCCCACGAAAAATTTAGATGGTTCCTCCAACCTGGATTATAGGTATTACTATAAGGATTATTGTTAGATCTGAAATTATTACCTATATAGTTCATCTGTTCGCTTTCTATGCCCGGTTGGTAGGGTGGGTACTCAGGATTTGCCACAGTTCCACTTGCGTCGCATTGCCCTACTGGATGTACCTGCGAAGAACACAAACTATCAAGCTTTTTATTCATCATCTCTACCTGTGTTGATAGCATGGTCATTGTGTCGAAATTGAAAAACTTGGTGATTTTGTTGGTTTTGTCCTTGTAACTTGCCACTGATAGTTGTTAAGTGACATCTCTTCAATGAATTCGTAGGCTGTTTTAGGAGTTTTTGTAATGGCCTAAATTCAAGGTTATCGGAACAATGGTTTTGCAACCATAAATCCGATTTAAAGAGAAATTTATTTCAATATATTTGCATGAATATTTATATGATAGGAAATATTTTATAAATATTTATAAAATGTTAGTAATGTGATATTAAAAATTTAGTTAGAAAATTTTAACGTATGGGTAGGTAATTAAATGAAAAGGACTAAATTGAAATGAAAGTAAAAGTTGAATTATAGATTAAAAATTATAAAGGACCAAAATGGCAATTATGCCCTTTTGTAAAGTTGAGGCGGTGTATTGTATAAAATCTGAGATTTTATAAAGATAATTATTATTATTATTATTATATAAATTAATAATAATATATATTATAAAAAGAAAGGAGAAAAGAAAAAAAGTATAAAACAAAAGAACAGAGAGCAAACGTGAAGGAAAGAAAGAAAAGAGAAAAGAAAGAAGAAAAGGGAAATTTGAAAGTTTGAAGCTTGGATATTTAATAGGTAAATTAATTTAACCATTTTCTTTTAATTTTGATGCTTTATAAGTTTTAGAACAAATTGATGAATTTAAGTTGAAGTTTTGAAGTTTTAAAGTTTTTGAATATAGCATATGATGAATAAAATGATGAATTAGTGGTTTAATTGAAAGAATTTGAAGTTAGAATTGGATAAAGGACTTAATTGCAAAACAAGCTATAAGAAAACAGTTTTGGGACAGCAGCAGTAGAGTAAGTTTGAAAATTCACCAAAATCTTATAAATGGAATTAAAAGTTGAGTGAGATATGAAATTAAATATTATTGAGTCTATTTTCATATAAAAGAAACAGGAAATAAAAGAAATTCTGTATTCTGAGATATTTAGATTTTTGTAAGACTGGTTCAGAATGAATTCAGGTTCCTCTGTTTTGAATTTAGAAAATCATAAAAATTGAAGAAAAATAATTATGGGCTTAAATTTATATATATGTAATCCTGAATGAATCTATTTTCAATAAAATAAATTAGAACATCATCCGAATTATGTATAAGGAGATAATTAATATTTAGTGAAGAAGGGTTAGAACTGTCAGATAGCAGAATAGGGGTGACTTTAATGAATAAACTGTACAAATTGGCTAAGCCAAAATTCTATAAATTTTCTGATATGAATACATGTGAGTCTAGTTTCAGATAAAATTAACGGTTCTTCAATTGGAGTTTTGTAGCTCATGAAATAAATAATTTAGTGACTGTGACTCAAGTAGACAGCTTTGAATGAATTATGAACAATAATAGAATTATAGTGAATGCTACATGTGAACATGAAATGTGTTGAATTGATGATTGAATTTATTTATTTAGATCCAGAAAACACAAATACTGGGTTAGATAGAGGAAAGGAAAAGTCCTGGTTTAGTAGATTTTGTGTATGAACAAGTATCGAGGTAAGTTCATGTAGCTCAATTATATTCTTAAATGCTTGAAATGTATGTCATTGATGCGAATATAATTTGAATGTTCATTGTATGAAGATTGATGAAACATTGATATATTTGATAAAAGAAAGAAATCCGGTTGAATGAAAGGAAAATTCGATGGATCTCGAAAAGGAATTGACGGTAAAAGGATCTAGCCGGACGGGTGATCCTATCTGATATAGCCCTCCCAAGAATATGTGGAAAATGGATTTAACCGGACGGTAATCGAATTAGGGTCTCAATTTAGCTCGATGGTAATTCGGATCCAAACTCATTAGAGTAATTGTCGTTGTGAGGATTTAGCTTTGGTGGTAATCCCGACAATACTTTATGAGTTTACATTACATGGGATTTAGCTCGATCGGTAATCCATTGTAAAGATGAGGTTCAGGGAGTGTGCTCTCTGAAATGAAAATGTGCGCACATGAACATGAATTGACGAACTGGATTGTACACTAAAAGTGTACTTCTGAAAATTCATCGAAATTTCGAGTAATTCAACTAGATAAATATGGAAATATAACAAAGAAACGGAAATCATGGTATTGATGAGCTCATCAATCATAGTATATATATATATATTATTGATACATGGAAATTATTGAACTAACTTGAATGTTGAGCTTGTGTATGTTAGGGTAATAATGCATTGAATGGATATATGAATGTTTATTATATTGAATTGAAAAATATTAGGTAAGTATAATTCTTGTTACATGGGCTTACTAAGCACAAAGTGTTTACCCTATTTCCTTTTTCCTGTTTTGTAGTGTTAAGAGCTCGGAGATCGGATTCGATCGGAGACATATCACACTATCAACCCCAAGACTTTGGTAATTAAAGAAACTTTATTTTGAAAATGAATGGCATGTATAAGCTAATAAAATAAATGTTAATATGAAATGAATATAAGGTCACCATTGATATGGCTTATGTGTTGAAGTTATCTTATAAATATGCATGAATTTTATTTTGAAAATATGTTGAATTGGAATGGTCTCGGTTTAAAAAAAATTGTAAACTTCGGTAATTCCTTGTACCTTATTCTAACAACGAATACGGGTAGGGGGTGTTACATTTATTGGTATCAGAGCTACGGTTTAGCCGGTTCTAGGATCGACATAGCGAATACGGATTAGCTATACATGCCATTTAAATTATTTTTGATAGTGTGATATCTCCTGACCATTTAAATTGTGTTTTCCTTATAGTAATGTCATCTGACCGAGCTCAATCTGAAGAAGCTGGGAGTCATGCTCCGGCTTCAGTACAAAGAGAAGAAACTAGTAGTAGAAGGCCCGGTATAGAGGGTCAAGGGGAGGAGGCAAAAATAGCCTTCTTTCAAATGATGAATGAATGGTTTACTCAGTACATAAGAACTAACCCTACAGTGCAGCAAACTCAAACTCCCCCTCCTATTCCTCCACCGGTTCCCGAGATTCCACAGGGTACAGGTATTGAATCTGTCAGAAAAGGAAAAGCTCCGGTTGATAAATTTGAAAATATGAGGCCGAAGAATTTCAAGCAGCAGTTGATGATGATCCCGAACAGGCTGAATTTTGGTTAGAAATACTATTCGGGTTTTGGAGGATTTATCTTGCACACTAGAAGAATGTTTAACACAACTTATCATTGGTGAAATACTAAAGCTTAAGTTGTTCCAAAAGAAGAAATTACATGGGAATTCTTCCAGACCGAGTTCAAAAAGAAATATATCAGTCAGAGATTCCTTGATCAGAAAAGAAAAGAATTTCTTGAGCTGAAACAGGGAAATAGATTGGTATCTAAATATGAAAGAGAATTTGTTCGATTGAGTAAATATGCTCGAGAATGGGTATAGTCAAAAGCTGAAATGTGCAAACGATTCGAAAAAGGGTTGAATGAAGAAATTAAACTCCTTATTGGAATTCTTGAAATTCGAGAGTTTGCTACATTGGTAGAGCGAGCTTATAAAGCAGAAGAATTGAGCAAAGAAAAGAAACAGGCTGAGAGGGAAGCTCGAATTTTTAGTAAAAGACCAATGGGAAAATCTCAGTTTTCTACTCCAAAGAAATTGAAGAAGTACCAGGATCGTTCTACCTCAGCCACTGGGTATTCGGACAGAGAGCGAGGTTTACAGCGCACTAATCCAAGACCTTCCACTCCATCAGTGACCAGTGTTGGCAGTGTTGGTACCCCTAAGCCGAGATGCCAGTATTGTAATAAAGCTCATTTTGGTGAATGTCGATTTAAAAGTGGGGCTTGTTACCGATGTGGTTCTTTTGACCATTTCCTCAAAGATTGTCCAGAAAGAAGTGAAAAAGAAGCTGAATATATATCGAAGCCGAGTAATCCATCTTTGAGGGGTAGACCATCTCGACCATCTGGTAATGTCGGTGGCAGCCGAGGAGCTACAAAAGATACTGCAAGTAGGCTTGAGACACGAGCGCCTCCTAGGACATATGTCATTCGTACCAGAGAAGATGCCTCAGCACCCGATGTTATTACTGGTACATTTTCTTTACTTGATACTAATATTACTGCATTAATTGATCCCGGTTCTACGCATTCATATATATGTGTAAAGCTTGCATGCGTTAAAGATTTATCTGTTGAACCTACTGAATTTGTGGTTAAAGTCTCGAACCCCTTTGGCCAATCTATTTTGGTGGATAAAATTTGTAAAAATTGTCCACTGATGGTAAGAGGTTATTGTTTCCTGGCTGATTTGATGTTACTGCCATTTGTTGAGTTTGATGTGATATTGGGCATGGATTGGTTAACTCAACATGATGCAGTAGTAAACTGTAAACAAAAATATATTGTGTTGAAGTGTCTGAATGGTGAGTTACTCTGGGTTAAATTTGGTCAGATTGGGGGATTATCTGATGTGATTTCAGTTATTACTACTCAGAGGTATGTCAAAAAGGGGTATGATGCTTTTCTTGCTTATGTATTAGATACCAAGGTATCTGAGTCAAAGATTCAAGCAGTGCCAGTGGTATGCGAATTTTCTGATGTGTTTCCAGAAGAGTTACCAGGGTTGCCACCAGAAAGAGAGTAGGTTTTTCTTGGACATATTGTATCTGCAGAAGGCATCAGGGTAGATCCAAGTAAAATCTCAGCTATTGTCAATTGGAGTCCACCGAAGAATGTATCTGAAGTTAGAAGTTTCTTGGGTTTAGCTGGTTATTACCGAAGATTTGTACAGGGATTTTCTATGATAGCTTCTCCGATGACTCGATTATTGCAGAAAGATGTAAAGTTCGAGTGAACTGATGAATGTCAGCAGAGTTTCAACCGATTAAAAGATCTACTAACGAAAGCACCAGTATTAGTGCAGCCTGAACCGGGTAAGGAATTTGTTATTTATAGTGATGCCTCATTAAATGGTTTAGGTTGTGTCTTGATGCAAGAAGATAAAGTAATAGCCTATGCTTCAAGATAACTTAAACTACATGAAAGAAATTACCCGGTACATGATCTTGAGTTAGCTGCTATTGTATTTGCATTGAAGATATGGCGGCATTACTTGTACGGTGAGAAATGTCATATTTATACTGATCATAAAAGCTTGAAGTATTTGATGACACAGAAAGATCTGAATCTAAGACAGCGCAGGTGGCTTGAATTGATAAAGGACTATGATTTGATTATTGATTACCATCCGGGTAAGGCTAATATTGTGGCTGATGCTTTGAGTCGAAAATCTCTATTTGCTTTGCGATCTATGAATGCTCAATTGTCTTTGGTTGATGATGGTTCAATCATAGCTGAATTGAGAGCTAAACCAACATTTCTACAGCAAATATGTGAAGCTCAGAAGAATGATAAGAAGTTATAGGTTAAACGGGCACAATGTGAGTCAGGTACTGATTCTGAATTTCAAGTTGGAATTGATGGTTGTTTATTATTCAGAGGTAGGGTATGTGTACCCAAGATTTCAGAGTTCATACAGAAAATTTTACACAAAGCTCACGGTGGTACTATGTGTACATCCGGAAGTAATAAAATGTATAATGATCGAAAAGATGTCTTGGTGGCGTGTATGAAACATGATATTTACGAGTTTGTATCAAAATGTCCGATATGTCAACAAAAGTCAAAGCGAACATCGTACCTTCGGGTTATTTCACCAATTACTATACGGAATGGAAATAGGAAAGAATCACTATGGATTTTGTATCGGGTTACCGTTGTCTCCGAGGAAAAAAGATGCTGTTTGGGTGATTGTTGACCGATTGACAAAGTCAGCACACTTTATTCCAGTACGTATGGATTATTCCTTAAATAAACTAGCTGAACTATACATATCTGAGATTGCCAGGCTACATGGAGTGCCTGTCTCCATTATATCAGATAGAGATCCCCGATTTATGTCTCGTTTCTGGGACAACTTGCAAGAAGCTTTGGGTATTCAGTTGTATTTTAGCACTGCATTTCATCCTCAGACAGATGGCCAATATGAGCATGTAATTTAAGTATTGGAAGATATGCTCCGATGTTGTATACTAGAGTTTGAAGGTAATTGGAGAGATATCTACCTTTGATTGAATTTTCTTACAATAATGATTATCATCCAAGATTAAAATGGCTCGTATGAAGCTTTGTATGGTAGAAAATGTAGAACACCATTATATTGGATGAGCTTAGTGAAAAGAAGATACATGGGGTTGATTTGATCCGGAAATGAAGAAAAGTAAAAGTGATTCGGAATAGCTTGAAAGCAGCCTCTGATCGCGACAAATCATATGCCGATCTTAAACGAAAAGAGATTGAATTTCAGGTTGGTGATAAGGTATTTCTGAAAGTGTCTCCTTGGAAGAAAGTTTCCGATCCGGTCGAAAGGGTAAATTAAGTCCAAGATTTATCGGGCCATATGAAATTATAGAAAGAATTGGACCGGTCGCTTATCGATTGGCATTACCAGGAACTTGATAGAATTCATAATGTTTTTCATGTGTCTATGCTACGACGATATCGGTCTACGATCCTTTACATGTTATTTCTCCGATGTAGTGGAGATTCAAATGGATATGACTTACGGTGAAGAACGGTCAAGATATTAGCACGGGAAACAAAGGAGCTTAGAAATAAAAAATAAATTTGGTGAAAGTATTGTGGCAAAAGCATGGGATTGAGGAAGCGACTTGGGAACCGGAGGAGGCAATGAGGAAACAATATCCAAACCTCTTTCTTGGTAAGATTTTCGAGGAGAAAATCCTTAAAAGGGGGAGAGTTGTAATGGCCTAAATTCAAGGTTATCGGAACAATGGTTTTGCAACCATAAATCCGATTTAAAGAGAAATTTATTTCAATATATTTGCATGAATATTTATATGATAGGAAATATTTTTATAAATATTTATAAAATGTTAGTAATGTGATATTAAAATTTAGTTAGAAAATTTTAACGTATGGGTAGGTAATTAAATGAAAAGGACTAAATTGAAATGAAAGTAAAAGTTGAATTATAGATTAAAAATTATAAAGGACCAAAATGGCAATTATGTCCTTTTGTAAAGTTGAGGCGTGTATTGTATAAAAATCGAGATTTTATAAAGATAATTATTATTATTATTATAAATTAATAATAATATATATTATAAAAAGAAAGGAGAAAAGAAAAAAAAGCATAAAACAAAAAGAACAGAGAGCAAACGTGAAGGAAAGAAAGAAAAGAGAAAAGAAAGAAGAAAAGGAAATTTCAAAATTTGAAGCTTGGATATTTAATAGGTAAATTAATTTAACCATTTTCTTTTAATTTTGATGCTTTATAAGTTTTAGAACAAAGTTTTGATGAATTTAAGTTGAATTTTTGAAGTTTTAAAGTTTTTGAATATAGCATATGATGAATAAAATGATGAATTAGTGGTTTAATTGAAAGAATTTGAAGTTAAAATTGGGTAAAGGACTTAATTGCAAAACAAGCTATAAGAAAATAGTTTTGGGACAGCAGCAGTAGAGTAAGTTTGAAAATTCACCAAAAATCTTAGAAGTGGAATTAGAAGTTGAGTGAGATATGAAATTAAAACTTATTGAGTCTATTTTCATATGAAAGAAACAGGGAAAGAAAAGAAATTCTGTATTTTGAGATATTTAGATTTTTGTAAGACTGGTTCAGAATGAATTCGGGTTCCTCTGTTTTGACTTTAGAAAATCATCAAAAATTGAATAAAAATAATTAGGGGCTTAAATTTATATATCTGGAATCCTGAATGAATCTATTTTCAATAAAAATAAATGAGAACATCATCTGAATTCTGTATAAGGAGATAATTAATATTTAGTGAAGAAGGGTCAGAACTGTCAGATAGCAGAACAGGGGTGACTTTAATGAATAAGTTGTACAAATTGGCTAAGCTAAAAATTCTGGAAATTTAATGATATGAATACATGTGAGTCTAGTTTCAGAGAAAATTAACAGTTCTTCAATTGGAGTTCTGTAGCTCGAGAAATAAATAATTCAGTGACTGTGACTCAAGTAGACAGCTTTGAATGAATTATGAACAATAATAGAATTATAGTGAATGCTACATGTGAACATGAAATGTGTTGAATTGATGATTGAATTTATTTATTTAGATCCAGAAAACACAAATACGAAGTTAGATAGAGGAAAGGAAAAAGTCCTGGATTAGTAGATTTTTGTGTATGAACAAGTATCGAGGTAAGTTCATGTAACTCGAATTATATTCTTAAATGCTTGAAATGTATGTCATTGATGTGAATATAATTTGAATGTTCATTGTATGAAGATTGATGAAACATTGATATATTTGATAAAAAGAAAGAAATCCCGGTTTAATGAAAGGAAAATTCGATGGATCTCTGAAAATTGACGGTAAAAGGATCTAGCTTGACGGTGATCCTATCCGATATAACCCTCAAGAATATGTGGAAAATGGATTTAGCCCGGACGGGTAATCCGAATTAGGGTCTGAATTTAGCCTGGACTGGTAATTCAGATCCAAACTCATTAGAGTAATTGTCGTTGCAGGGGATTTAGCCTGGACTGGTAATCCCGACAATACTCTATGAGTTTACATTACAGGGGATTTAGCCTGGACTGGTAATCCCGCTGTAAAGATGAGGTTCGCGGGAGTGTGCTCTCTGAAATGAAAATGTGCGCACATGAACATGAATTGACGGACCTGGATTGTACACTAAAAGTGTACTTCTGAAAATCCATCGAAATTCCGAGTAATTCAACGGGATAAATATGGAAATATAACAAAGAAACGGAAATCATGGTATTGATGAGCTCATCAATCATAGTATATATATTATTGATACATGGAAATTATTGAACTAAGTTGAATGTTGAGCTTGTGTATGTTAGGGTAATAATGCATTGAATGGATATATGAATGTTTATTATATTGAATTGAAAAATATTAGGTAAGTATAATTCTTGTTACATGGGCTTACTAAGCACAAAGTGTTTACCCTATTTCCTTTTTCCTGTTTTGTAGTGTTAAGAGCTCGGAGATCGGATTCATCGGAGACATATCACACTATCAACCCCAAGACTTTGGTATTTAAAGAAACTTTATTTTGAAAATGAATGGCATGTATAAGCTAATAAAATAAATGTTAATATGAAATGAATATAAGGTCACCATTGATATGGCTTATGTGTTGAAGTTATCTTATAAATATGCATGAATTTTATTTTGAAAATATGTTGAATTGGAATGGTCTAGGTTTAAAAAAAAATTGTAAACTCCGGTAATGCCTTGTACCTTATTCTAACAACGAATACGGGTAGGGGGTGTTACAGTTTTGTTATTCAGAGTTCCACTGGCGGCTGAATCTATTAGTTGTCTCATTGAGGGATTTACACCATTATAAAAAGTTTGGACTTGTAGCCACAAAGGCAATCCGTGGTGTGGACATCCCCTCAAGAGATCCTTGTATCTCTCCCATGCGTCAGATAATGTCTCTAAATCCATACGCACAAAAGAAGAAATATCATTCGTAATTTGGCCGTTTTGGCGGTGGGAAATATTTTAATAAAAATTTCACTCATTTGATCCCATGTGGTTATTGACCCTCGTGGTAACGAAGTTCAACCATTTTTAGCTTTATTCCTTAATGAAAAGGGAAATAACCGAAGTCGTATGGCATCGTCAGAAACGCCATTTATTTTGAAGGTATCACATATGAGTATTCGGGTCTTCGTCCTGCAAACCATCAAATTGAACAAATTGTTGAATCATTTGTATAGTGTTAGGCTTTAATTCAAAATTATTAGCGACTATAAGAGCCAAACAATACTAGATTCTCGCTCCCGTTAAATGAGGTTTAGCATAATCAAACATAGTACGCGAGCATTGTTCTCTCGCCACATCTCGTGGTGGATTATTTTATCCATCCTTCAAGAGGATTGGATTCGCCTTCTTGGTAATTTAAGGCTCTTTGATTTCTCTGCGATTCCTACGAGCGGTAGCTTCGATATCACTATCGTATATTAGAGGTCCTGTCGGATTCCTTCTAGTCATAAACTAGAGGTACCTGCTAGGCAAAGAAAGAAGTAAAATTAGCAAAAACAATAAAATAAAATAAATTGCGAAAAATAAAAAAAAAGGCTAAAGTAATAAAAATATAGTTTTCTTAATATTTTAATTCCCCCACAACGGCCCCAAAAACTTGATCGTCTAAAATTGTCGAGTTTTAAAATTTATAAAGAGAATAATCAAACCTGGAAACTAACTCTGACAACGACTTAAGGCAAGTGCACCTATCGAACAGTAGTATAGTTTAGGCAAGACTGATTGTCGAACCCAAGGGAATTAAAAGTACTAATACTTACTTTCTTTCTATTATTTAGCCTAAATATGAAGTGATTGATTGATTAAACTAAAAACTAACTAATTACTAAACAAAGATACAAAGACAAAAAGAAAAAAATTGAAGAAATAACTTTTAGAAGAACTCAGTTGATTACGACGATACCCTAGAAGGAATCCACCTAGACTTCACTTGTTATCTAACACTGAACCAGATGATTTATTCACTTAGCTTTATCCGTAAGACTCCCTAATTTATATTAAACCCTCTCTTGAGGCGAATAACATCCAACCCTAGGTTGATTAATTGAAATCTCTTTCTAATTAAAACCCCTAGAATCGCATTAACTCGATCTATAGACTCCTATATTAGGTTTCTCCCTAATCCAGCAAAATCTCGTCACCCTATCTCTAGGCGCGCGATCAACTCCTCTTAATTATGCTAGATCTACTCTTAAGCAGGGACTTTTGCTCCACCACCTAAGCACATTCGAATTGAATCAATATTCCGAAAATATTAACACAAGAACTAAGCACACATAATTAAGAACAAACTAAGTATTTATCATATAGTTCAGAAAATAATAACAAGATTCATCTAGGTTTCATCCCCTTCAGGTATCTGAAGGGTTTAGTTCATAATGATAAAATAAAACATCTTAAGAGAAAAGATAAAACAAAACATAAGAAATCCTTAAAAACCCCCTGAAGGAATTGAATGAGAGATCCGCCGTCTTGAGTAGAATTTCGGCTTCTTGAGATAAATCAACTGGCTATCTTCGAGTGATTCCCACAAATTTGGCCATCTGGCTCGGCTTCTTGGCCTACGCCTAACCGACCGCCTGCTTCAAGGTTACACTTAGGGTCTTTATATAGGCTCTTGGAATGCGTTTCTTTCTCCCTAAGTATCCTTTTCCAAGTGAAATTCCTCTTTTCCACGACAAGGCCATGACCATGGCACACGCCCGTGTAAATTGACTTCAGGTCGTGTTTTGATTTTGTTGATTTAGGCACGACCGTGTAAATCATGGTTAGGCCGTGTTTCGGTTCTGTTGATTGAGGCACGGCCGTGTAAATTGAAGTTCAGGCCGTGTCGATTTCCACTTTGGCCCAAATTGGCCCATTTTAAGCCCATTTCTCATTCTTTTCGTCCCTAGGTGCTTTCCTAAGTATAAAACATGAAAAAAAGGATTAAGAGCACCTTTTTACATAAATCAAGGAATAAATCATCCAAAAGTATGCTAAATGTGGGATTAAAATATGTTACTTTTACAGTTTATCACGGTACCTGATGTTCTGCTTTTACCTGCTAACATGTTAGGCATTTACCAACATACTCAACTATATCTTTCTTCATCCTTGGCCACCAATATGACCCTTGTAGATCACGATACATCTTCATTCCACCGGATGCAAAGCAAAGGCACTATCATGTGCTTCTCGCAAAATCAACTTTTTAAGTTTAGAAACAACTGGAATACAAATCCGATTTTGGAACCTCAAACAATCATGTTCATCAATACTAAAATTTGCTACCATACCATTCCGTACCATCTCTCTTTTCTTCATCAACTTTTCATATTCTGACTTTGCTGCTCTGATTTGATCAAACATTACCGGCTTAATTCTTAACTTAGCTAACAAACTTCCATCATCATTAATACTAAGTCGAGCGAGCATTGCTCGTAATTCAACCGCTGCTTTTCTGCTCAATGCATCTGCTACCACATTTGCCTTCCCTGGATGATAATCTATAACACAATCATAATCTTTCAGAACCTCTATCCATCGTCTCTGTCTCAGATTCAACTCCTTTTGTGACAGAAGATATTTGAGACTTTTATGATCAATGTAAATATAACATTTCTCACCATACAAGTAATGCCTCCAAATTTTCAATGCAAGGATTATAGTAGCTAACTCTAAATCGTGTGTCGGGTAGTTGCGTTCATGTGGCTTCAATTGTCGAGATGCATAAGCTATTACTTTTCCATCTTGCAGCAATTCACAGCCCAAACCATTCAGAGAAGCATCACTGTACACAACAAAATCCTTTCCCGACTCTGGTAATGTTAAAATAGGTGCCTCGATCAACATCTGCTTCACTGTCTCAAAACTCTTCTGGCATTGATCATCCTAGATGAAAGGAACATTCTTCTTTAGTAGCTTAGTCATCGGCAAAGCTATCTTTGAGAATCCGTTTACAAATCTCCTATAATACCCGGCTAGACCGAGAAAACTATGTACCTCTGATATATTCTTGGGTGGTTTCCATTGGACAATCGCTTTAATCTTCTTTGGACCGACTCGAATTCCGTCTGCAGATACATGTCCCAGAAATACAACATTTGATAACCATAATTCACATTTACTAAACTTTCCATACAACTAGGCTCATAGTTACTTCTAATAATTATTTACGGACTCAGTTTACTAAGGCAGAGGCCCGATAATGTATTTTCCGATGGCCATGAATTTTGGGTCATTACAGATGTAACATTGAACAATCTGTTTGCTATTAAATGTTGTTGTATACAGGGAGTTCCACTTCCTTTTGATGGTTTTGCTGGAAATATAACTCATGGTAATGAAGAAGATGCTTTTGAAATTCTCTCTTTCTTCTGCCAATCCACTGAATGTGACCAGGAAGTTCAATAAGTCTACCATGGATAGAAGTAAAGTAATAGGAAAAGGTAGCTGATAGAAATTTGTGTTTTAAGGATAAAGAAATTTTGGTTTTAATCTTATTATTTTTTGGCTAATATATTCATTTCATTTTACTTAGCAAAACCAGAAATTCAGTCCAAAATGAGAATGGCCAGCCTCCCTTCCCTGTTAATTGTCCCATACAAGTTTTAGATTGCTTTCTTTTTTGTCACAATTTTTTTTTTTTTTTGGTTGTAATCAGGGTATGATACCCTCGTGGTAGCAATAACTAGTCCCTTCTTGATCTTGGTAAAAAAAACAAAATAGAAATTAAAATAATGTATTAAATTTTTTCAAAACTTTAAAATGACATATTACAATCTCATTTAATAATGGTGTTTCGGGGCATGAATATAAATAAATAAATAAATAAAACTTTTGAATATCAATGAGAATGCTCAAACTTAAGAAGAAAATGGTTCTCAATAACATGCCACCTTGAGTGAAGTCAGTGCTTACAATATCACTCACGTATACACAATCGGCAACGAAACCCATTGCACATTCAACTTTAGAACAAGACTAAACAGAACTAACAATATTATAAATTATTATTATGAAAATTTTTCCAAGGCAGAAAAGGCGGGCTCATTGCTCTAACAGGACTACAAAATACCAAAAGAGAAAGAAGGATCTTAAGTTATGATCTTGAACTGTTCTTGGTGTCATCGGTTGAAATCGGTTTCTGTGCCTCCGGAAGGTTTTCAACATATATGTCATGCACCATTTTTATGTAATCGTTGATGTTGTCAGCCGTCCAACTATCGGTTTTAATTGGAGGAAGATACTTAACGGATATTGGTGCTGGTCGAACATGCAAGCTACCTTTCCTCCATGCTAGATGAGTGCCTGTTAAGATTACTGGAACTATGGGAAGGCCAGACTCTATGGCTAAATGAACAAAACCCTGCAATGTTACCCGAACTCTGTTTATTTTGAAGTACTCGCATTTAACACCTATATTCGAGAATATTACAAGCAAAAATGGATCGAATCTTACCTTTTTAAATGGAAGGAGTCGTCCATTTTTGGACCTCATTCCCTCAGGAAAAATAATCAGAGATAAACCATGTTTTTTAACAGCCTGAACTGCCTGAGCAAGAGGCAAAAAGAAACATAACTTGGTAACATTAACGAATGTCGTAAGAGTTGATCATAAAGGGTAACAAAATACCTTTTTCATGGACTTAATGGCAGTGCTTGGATCAGATCGATCAATCCGAAGATGATTCGCTAAAACATATAGTTGTCCGAACAAGGGGTACCATATGATCTGCAGGAAACAAGCAGTCCATTTTCATGAACTTGCATATGCAATATATGTCAATCTTCTAAGGCAATTTTTTGTATGACCAATTTAGAGTTTAGACTGCAGCCAAATGTTAATGTTTTGCATATCATAATCGAAGTTAAACTGGTGTTGAGTGGAACTTACCTCTTTCTTTGCAATGCCGACGGTTCCGGTCGGAGTCAACCACATAATGAGGAAAATGTCAATGGGAGATGCATGATTGCAGATATAAATGGCTCTTTCATTCGAGAACTCCGTTCCTTCGATCTTCAATGGATTTCCTAATATCCACATCTGCAATCAATTTTTGCTAATGCTACTGAGCAAATGTGTAACCCTTAACAAATTGCAGATGCTAGACAACATTGTAACATAATATGACATTGTCTTGTGAACAACCTTAATGTAAACTAACATAGAAGAAGCTTCTAAGCTGTTCAAATTAATGTTCATCTTCTGCAAAGTCCTCGAAGGTTATTCATTTGTATTAAAACACATTAATACCAAAATATTTGTAAAACAAAGAGTTTATTTCTAATGAGGCCTATCTGATCTTCTCATTTTGATTCTGAAATCACTATCTCATGAAAAAGGGAACCCCAAAAAGTAAAAAGAAAAAAGAGTAAAAAGGACCCACACCAGGATATTCAGAGAATTGGCTGAATCTGCTAGAAAATTGATGAATAAACAGGTTTTGCCAATTGCCACTTTTTGTACCACACAAGTGGCAAATTATAAATGCACCCATTAATACTATATGAGCTTTCTAGATGACACAAGTGGCAAACTCTCATTTCAAGGCAAAGGCTTAAAATAAAGAAATTTTGGAGCAATAGCTAATAATTATACAATACATCCAAATTTGGATGTGATGGCAATCTAATTGTAGAATAGTCCAGAAAAGCAAATGTCAAAATGAAACAAGGAATCAGACACTTACTAGCAATCTACCAGTGACATGGCCATAAATATTTCCTTGTCTAATTCGCTGAGAAGGCCAAGGAAGGAGCATGAGCATGATAATTGCCCAGATGAATGTTGTGACCATCATTGCCTGGAAACATGTTACAATTCTTACACAAGATATCAATGTTGGAATCCATCCATCATCATCAACAAAGGCATCAGTTTTATTTGGCCTCTGTCTTGTTGTTACTTGTTTGCTAGGTATCTTCTGAGTTTCTCTAACATTTGGACCAGATTTTGTTTCTAGGAAGCGCTCTAATCTTCTGTTCCTTAAAAAAGAACCACTTGCAGAGTTCTCCATCAAAAGGTCAAGTCTAAGACAAAAAGATTTTGATGTAGATATCGGCAAAGACCAAAAGGTTTTCAATAAGAAAGAAACGTCTTCAGTTGATGAGAAACTGCAAGAAAATTTAACAACATTAAACCTTGTATCAATTTGATCCGTGATCATAAGAATAATGAAAGAGGAAAATATTTCCAATCAGATTCTAGTAATCATGTTTCACTAAATACCAGAGGAAGAGCAAATACAAATAAGTGAAAATTTATATTCCTTCTCTTTGAGCAATTTTCTTAGTCACCAAACATAGGAAAAACTTCAAGCTAAAGTCCCCGGTTAAACCAATGCAAGTAGTTCCCAAAAGGTCAATGGAGAAAAAGATGAAAACCCAAAGGCAATAATAAAAAACCAATAATACTTATGTTTGCAATTGGACACAAGGAAAACAGAAGAAAAAACAGGATTTTAGAACTAAAGCCACGAGCGACCACAAGTTTATGTTACTTCGGAGTCCGTTTCCAAGAAAACAAGCAAAAAGAAAACAGAGAAAAGGATCCAAAACAAGCCAACTCCACATATATTTAGATTAGTTGGATAGAGTTTATATATTATAAACCATATACTTGATTGTGTTTTTCTCGGTAACCAAAACAAAACCAAACAACAAAAAGGCAAAGACAAAATCAGTTGCATGCTTTTTACCTTGAAGCTGTGACATTTGAGAGAAAGTTCGAGAAAAAGTGACAGCTTTTATTTTTTTCTTATTCTATTTCGTTGTGTATAAGAAACTTTGAAAGACAGAGACAACGACAAATACAAAATGAAAGTGAAGGTTAAAATATGCCTATACACTTTAAAAATTTAAAATTTAGTCTTTATATTTTATTTTCAAGAATTAGTCTTTTATTTTTAAATTTAAAATTTAAATTTAATTGTAAAACTGTTAAATTTTTTATTAAATTTATTAAAGTGACATTTTGAAATAATAAAAAACACACTTAATTGCAATATAACTAAAAATAATAATGAATCTAAATTGAATAAAATAATTTTAATAGAGTTAACAATTTGATCGAAATTTTAAAATTTAAAAAGTAAAATAATTAAATTCTTAAAAATAAAAATATAAGGACTAAATTTTAAACTTAAGAAGAATATAGGGAATTATTACATATTTTAACCGAAGTGAAAGTATGGGCGCTAAAGAGGATTGTGCTTGTGCCACGAAGCTGCTTGGAAATCAAAAGGCCTTTTAATAAGTTTGAAGACGAGTTTGGTAGGTGTTTAAAGTGGGTCTTATTCGTGTATCATCCCCCCAAAAAATATTATGGGATAATAATATATGAATTTTGGTACATTTATGACTTTACATAAATTTGAATATGTCAGAAAAGTTGGCTAATGTCATATCATCATGCTAAATCGTGAAAGTGACTTTTTTTTCTTTTAATAACAAGATGAAGCAAACAATCCAAGAAAACTAACTGGTGCAGGCAATTTGCACGGTACACAGCATCCAAGACCCAGAATTGGCTTTTCAAAACAGTGTAATGCAGCATCCCTGTTAATGTGGAGCTTTGTGATATAATCAGCCACCCAGCAACCGGCATTGGTCTTTATTATTATGGACCGAAGCCAGAGAGTGTGTTTTTACCCAGCTATATCAGATAACAGCTGCACCAACACCACACTGTCACTCTCAACTATCACTTTCTCGTCCAGCTCCAACACTGCTTAAGCAACTCCTCGGCACTATAAGATTCATCGCAAAATATAACGATGTTGCTTTCCTTCCCGATTCTCCAACAAGTCAGACCTAGCATGATTTCCAAGGATCTGACTCCAGATGACAGCTAAGTTTGTTCTTAATACCATCCAGAAGACACATTCCCAAGTCACTAGACAAGAACCTATGCTTGGTATTGTCAGGTAACAGGCACGGCCATACTGCCTGTACAATAGCCAACAGGGCAGTCCCGCAACGAATTTAAAACAGATTCATGCTCAGCTCTACAAATCGAGCACGAAGAGCCTGTGGTTAAATGGCCTCGAAATTGAAGGCAGATCTTCAATCTTTGTCCTACCTTTTGACGCGTCGAAACATTAATAAAGCAGCTTGTGCTCCTATTCCTGTAGCTTTGTTTCATGAGAACCATTTTGTTTGGGATGCTTTCTCTACTTCTCTTTCTAATATCTGATTAACGGATGCTATACCTTTTGGATCAATTGAGGATTTGGACTTGAGATCGATCTACTTATTGACTTGGGTTTTAATTGTCTATTTCCTTGGTTTGATTTTTTTAGTTGAGTATTTATTTTTTTTAAAAAGTTATATTAATATACAAATTGATTAAATTATGATTTAAACTTATAATTATGAATATATCTGATACAGTTGAGTATCTATGCTTGTTTTCAGTACGAGAAAATAAGTTTATTATCTGTTTTATATGCGGGAAGCTTGGACATGGTGAGAGTTTCTGCCCTTTTCGTACCAGAGTAGATCCCTCAAAAATAGTTTTTGGATGGGATATCTCTTTACGTGCGGTGGCGAGACACCGCAATGCATCGGTTAGCAGGTGGCTTCAGGAAGCAGATGGGACGGAATGCAATTTGTTGGGTAAGGAAAGAGAATTTTGGGGCCAAAATTTAGGGAATGAGAGAGATTCTGGGAGTAACCGTGGGGGTGATTTGGCTAAATCTTATCCAAATCCTAATTTCATTCCTTTAGGATCTGGCCAAATGGCGTTAAATAAGGGATTGGACAAATGGTTCAATGTGGATAATCGAGAGCTGTATGGGGTCGATATTGGACATGGGCTTATGGATTTGCAATTAGATGAAGAAAATGACCCACTGCATGCTTCGGAAGGTAAGAAACACCAGCGTATGGTGAATGATCTGGTTCATCTTTCGAGTAATAATTTCGATAGAGGAGTTAATAATATATCGGCTAGCTCTGTAGGGCAAAGCAACCGAGCGCAATGAAGCTGCTTAGCTAGAACGTCTGTGGATTAGGGAGGCCATGAACTATTAACAGGCTCCGTAATAAATTAAGGGCCATTAATCCCCGTATTTTACTTTTAATAGAAACAAAGTTAAATTCTAAAAAGATGGAAATGGTGCGATTAAAATGCGGTTTTTCGAATGGTATTGATATTGGAGCAATTGGTTCGAAGAGCGGTTTGTATTTGGGATGGAAAGGTAATGCCTTGGTTTCACTTAGAAGTTATTCCCTTTTTCATGTGGATGCAGATATTCACGATACTAAAAATGGTGAGAATCAGAGGCTTACGGGTTTTTATGGCAATCCTGACGAACATTTTAGGCAGGATTTTTGAGATCTGCTTAACCTTTTGGGGCATGACCAATCAATCCCTTGGCTTGTGATTGGGGACTTTAATGAGATAATAAGTTCTTTTGAGAAGAAAAGAGGCCAACTTCGGTTTGAACAACAAATGGTTGTGTTTCGAAATGTTTTGGAGGTTTGTTCCCTTTATGATTTAGGGTTTGTTGGTAAATGGTTCACATGGGAGAGAGGAAGATTTTTCTCTACCAACATACGGGAAAGACTTGACAGGGGTGTTGCAAATTTGGGCTGGATGAACCTTTTTCCAGGATATTCGGTTGAGCATCTAAGTCATTTGATTTCAAACCACTGCCCGATTCTCTTGGATACTACTGGAAATTAGCGACGAGGGAAGCGATATGGGTCTATGCATTTCTGTTTCGAAGCAAAGTGGTGTTAGATCAATCTTTTGAGGAAACTGCAAAAAAGGCTTGGGCTACTCAAAATGCTAGTATTCTTGTTAAATTGGAGATAGCGGGCCAACAATTTCAAATTTGGAGTCGTTCAAGATCCCATGAGCAAAAAAAACACCGTTTGAAGTTAGAAAAAAGATTGTCTGTTCTTTTTAATCAGGATCCAACTGATAAGGTTTTGACTGAAATCATGGAGGTGCAAATCAAGTTGAACCTAGAGGCGGATAAATAGGAAGTTTTTTGGGAATAACGTGCCCGAGTCAATTGGTTGTAGAATGGTGACCAAAATACGAGTTTTTTCCACAAAGTCACTGTGTCTTGCCATAGTCGTAACCGGATACTTGGTTTGGAAGAGGAGAATGGACGGTGGGTTTCTCAACCAGCGAAAATGTTGCAGGTTGCCTTGAAGCATTTTGGCTTTACAGCTTCGAAATCAGGGGGTGATGACAGGGTGTTTAGCCTTGTTGAGCAAAGAATTACAACAAGTATGAACGAAGATTTGCTTAAACCTTTCACTAAGGATGAAATTTGGCTTGCGATAAAGTCGATGGTGGCCCTAAAGGCTCTAGGGATTGATGGCTTTTTGGCATTGTTCTATCAACGGTACTGACATATTGTGGGAGGCAAGATTTCTAGCTATTGCTTGGATGTTTTAAATGGTAAGATTGAAATGAGTGAGATCAATAAAACATATCTAGTTCTAATTCCCAAAGTTGAAAAACTGAAAAATCTCTCTCAATTCAAACCCATAAGTTTATGTATTGTGCTTTATAAGATTATTGCGAAAGTTCTGGTGGATCGTATGAGTCCAATGTTAGGACATTGCATTGATATAACTTAAGGAGCTTTTATTCCAGGGAGACATTTCGAATAATACTTTAATTACTTATGAGGTCTTACACTATCTTAAGATGAAGAAGAAGAGTAAACGAGAGAATTTTGTGCTCAAACTCGAAATGAGTAAAGCGTATGATCGCGTGGAATGGGATTTTTTTGGCTAGAATGATGTCTAGGCTGGGTTTTCATCAAGATTGGATCGTTTTAATTATACGGTGTGTTTGTTCGGTTACCTACACGGTGGGAATTAATGAAGACATTAGCGATCGTTTTATTCCTTCAAGAGGTTTGCGACAAGGTGACCCGCTCAGCCCATATCTATTCCTACTTTGTGCGAAAGGTTTTTCAATTTTATTGAATGAGGAAAAACTTAATAATCTGCTGAAGGGTGCTCCGATTGGTAGGGAAGATTAACGATTACCCACTTGTTGTTTGCTGATGACTGCATCATTTTCAGTGACGCTTCGAGAGAGGGTGCTCATACCGTCTATAATGCTATTATAGAATATGAATTGGTATTGGGGCAACAAGTTAATTTCGACAAATAGCTTATTTACTCTGGTTCAAGCGTGGGGCTTCAAGATAGGAATTTAATAACCAACATTTTGGGTGTTAGGGTGCCAACAAACCCAGAGAAATATTTGGGCTTGCCAATGATGGTTAGAAAAAAGAAAAAATAGGCTTTTGCAAATTTTGTGGACAGATTTAGAAGAATTGAGGATTGGAGTCTTCGATATCTTTCGATGGGGGGTAAGGAAGTTTTTATAAAAGCTGTGCTATAAGCAATTCTAGTTTATGTTATGCAATATTTTGCGTTACCGAGAAATTTATGTCATCAGCTAGAAGGTATTTTGAATAAGTTTTGGTGGTCTAATTGCAAAACAGCCAAATGAATTCATTGGAGTATTTGGAGTGCACTTTGTTTGCCCAAAGTTGAAGGCGGGCTGGGTTTTCGGGACTTATTCCTGTACAATAAAGCCCTCTTAGCTAAGCAAGTCTGGCGACTTCTAACCCAGCCCGATTGCCTTTTAGCAAAAGTCCTTAAATCTCGTTATTACCCATTCACAGATATTATGTCGGTAAAAGTTGGTTCTTACCCTTCTTTTACCTGGAGAAGTATCTGCAGCGCTAGGGAACTGATTGATGATGGTTTACTTTGGCGAATTGGTTGTCGTGAGAGGGTGAATATCTAAAATGATCCTTGGCTGCCTAGTCCTGGTAATGGTATATTGTTAGTCCATAATATTGATACTCGCTGGTCAACAGTGGATCAATTAATTGATGTGGAATCGGGTACCTGGAATAAGGAAGTAATTTGTAAGATTCGTAGACCGCGAACAAGCTAGTCGCATATTCAATATTCCACTTCCAGGCTTCAGAGACCAAGATATGTTGGTTTGGAGCCACGATGCCTCTGGGGAGTATTCGGTGAAGAGTGGGTATGAAACTTTACTTACAAGGAAGACTCAGTATTCAGAATGTAATTTGAATACAAATGATAATGACAAGACTTTCTACAAATCACTTTGGGATTTACAGCTCCCTTTTAAAATCAAGATTCATATGTGGCGTCCTCTTAAGGAGTATTTGCCTCATTTCTATTAATTTAGCCAAAAGGAGACTGTGAGTTGATAATGCCTGTCCTTTGTGCAAGGAGGCCTTGGAGGATGTGGATCATTTAATGTCGTCCTGTGCTGTTTTGCGACAACTTTGACTGCTCCTGAACCTCTCGTTCGACACAAGCATGAATACCTAGGATGGAAAAACACAATTAGTAAGAATTTTTAATGTAGCTGATAAGACTACCAGGAAATTATTAACTATTTCTTTTTTGGCTTTGTGGCATAAACGAAACAAGCTGGTACATGAAGGTTTCAAATTCTCTATGCATGAACTTTTGGGCTTTGTTCAGAGTTATGCCCATGACTTAAGTATGAGTAAAGTTTCTGGTCCTTTTCCTAAAGCACTAGTGAATGTTTCGTGGCAACCACCTAATCCTGGGACTATTAAGTTGAATTTTGATGCATCTTTTAAGGGTGACACTAATATTTCTATTGCAGCAGTCTTAGCTCGAAATGCAGAAGGCCAAATAATGGGTGCATGTACTTACCCTTATACTGGCGTTGCAGATGCTTTTGTTGCAGAAGCTCAGGCGTGTGAAAGAGCTCTTTGTTTTGCGCTTGATATGGGTTTCAAGAAGCTTATATTGGAAGGAGATTCCCTAACTATTATAAATAAGCTTAATTCAAACAGAAAGGACAGATCTATACTCAGACCAATTTCGCAGAGTATTCAGCTGTTTGAGGGGTATTTTGAGGAAATTGCTTACCATTTTGTTCCAAGAGACGTTAATAGGGCGGCGCATGCTCTGGCGATGAATGGGCGTCGGAGACACACTCCATGTTTCTGGGTTGAGGAGGCACCAGATTCTGTTGAAAAGCTGGTGGATGAGGATCAGACGAATTGGCTTCATCAGCGATGAAGATGTTGTTTGGGCTTTGAAAATTGGAGAAGGTTCTTTTGAATCTCCATTGTTGGCTTTCAAAGCTGCTATCTTTCATGTTTCGGGCTACGAAGGGTTTTTCAGATGTTGATCGGATAGTTTTGGCTGGTATTCTTTGCGGGGTTTCTTTAGAGGGTTTGGTTTTGTGGCTGCGTTTTGTCTCTTGGTTTTCTTTTCTGTGTGCTTTGCTTGTTATATTAGGCCGTTTTAGTTTGTGGTGACGTTTTCTTTTCTTTGACGTTTTGTTTTTGTCAGGTTTTTGAGCCATACCCTTTATTTAATGGATATCAGTTTTTGACATAAAAAAAATTTACATAAATATGAATAGTCACTCCTATTCTAATATTTATATTATTATAATAGAAATAAATATTTAGACTCCACGCTCTCTATAGATTACAATAGTCACGAATATTAAATGAATTCTAGGTGTGGTGCAACGAGAATGATCGGCTAGCCCATCGCTTTGGGTCCTCGATAGTTGGTTTATTGTGAGCAAAAGTTGAAGGACTGGGATGTTTAATTGGGCGGTAATTTTGGGAGCCGGATAAAGGCTGTCAAGCGGAGTTTGGGGAGGGCTCGCTTCGAAGGGGACCATGAGCGTTGGTTTGCTTTATGCTGGGAATTGAACTCTGTTCTGTTACAAGAGTCAGTCCGTTTATTGGAGATAGCGTTCAAAGTTATTTTGGATGCATTACGATGAAGTGTATTCTAGGTATTTTCATCTTTATACGTCGAAGTGTAAGTGGACAAATCATATCTCCTTTTTGTATGACGATCATGGTAATCCTTGTTCAGAGGAGACGGGTATGGGAAGTATCGTTCTTTCTTATTTCTCTAATTCCCATCATGCCAATTTTGACCAGTTTCATAGCTTTCCAGCTTTGGTCTCTGCCGATAATAATGACTTTCTTTTAGCTCCATTCAGGCTAGAGGAGTTCCGTACTGCCGTCTTTGATATGCATCTAGATAAGTCGTCGGGGTCAGATGGGATGAATCCTGTTTCCTTTCAGAAGTACTGGTTGGTGGTAGGGCAGGATGTATTTGAGCAATGCTGTGCTTGGCTTGAGCACTGTCAAATACCCAGTACACGCCCTTAATGAGATGCACATTGTTCTCATCTCCAAGAAAGACAAGCTTGATCGCATAAGCACTTGCACCCCATTGCACTGTGTAATGTAATTTATAAAATTCTAGACAAAGTGTTGGCGAGTGCTCCTAACGAAGCTTATTTCTCCAATGCAATCTGCTTTCGCTACTAGGAGGTTGATCACAAATAATATTATGGTGGCTTTTGAGTTGGTTCACCATATGAACAACACAGGGCGAGGTAGAGTGGGCGAGGTTGCCATGAATATCGATATTAGTAAGGTTTATGATCAGGTCAACTGACATTTTTTAGAGTTCATTATGCTGTAAGATGGGGTTTGCTTTTGGACGGATTAAATGGATTATGCTATGTGTTTCCACCGTTCGCTCCTCAGTTTTGTTAAATGGTCATGACTTGGGTCCGGTTGTTCCGAAACGAGGTCTCTGGAAGGAGAACTCATTATATATCTTCTCAATTGGATTACTTATGATGTAGTTTACCCTGTATAATATGAATATATGATATTTAAAAAGTTATACTAATATATTAATGGATTAAATTATTTTCCTTTTTATATTTATCATATAAATTTTATGGTCCATGTCTAGAGTCCATATTTAGAATTAGTAATCATCCTCACAACAATGACTACATTTTCAAAATTCAAAAAATATTTTAATATTTTAAATTTTACATTAATATGACTAGCGCCACTCCTATATCTAATATTTATATTATAATATAAATAAATTTAAGACATAAATTATTAATAACAACCTACCTTCAAAATAAAAATAATCTAAAGATTGATTCATTTTCACTCTAATTATCCTTACGGATATTCAAATTTATTTATTCAAAAAATAAATCATGTATACTTGAGGGAAAGAATTGTATGAAACAAGAACGCCATATCATTTGAATCTCTTTCTCAATAATTTCTAAATAAAATCCTAAATTTTAAGATGAAATCACCGCTATAATATTAAATTATTGAACCTGTTTTATACAATACTTTCTCTATACTTTAACAACACTTTTTACCATGTATAGTCTATATACAATCAATAAAGTTAAAATATGCTATTGGTAAATATATTTTGATAAATTTTAAAATATACTTAAAAAAGTTTAACTATTTTTCTATTATATATATAATATTATTATACATATAAAACATTATCAAGTCTGGTCAAGCTCATAAGTCACATTCCCATAACGACAACCTAAATGTATATGGTAAGGAAGGAGACAAGAAAACAGCAACAGGAGTGCGTCTTCTCCCCAAGCTTCTTCTCTTCTCCATCTTTCTCCATAGCTCTTCATTAGAGAGCTCACTTTCTACATTATTTACTATCAAAATAATCGGCTCTTTGTCTTATCTTAAATGGGGTGAACTGACCCAACACCACCACAATTTCTATTTTATCTAATCTTTCCATCAATAATTGGTGCGGTGAATGTGGATTGACTCTCAATCTTCCAAATCAATCGAAATGGTTGGTTTGTATAACCTCCCAAAAAGCTGAAATCATCTGTGTCACTCTACGGTGAATTAAAATCTATACTAGCCATTTTCTACGGGGAGTTAAGATCTGAAGCAGGTCAGTTCTTCCCCCCCCCCCCCCTTTTATCTATTATTGGCATCAAATATGTGATGTCGAAGTATCATATATGAACAGCTTTGGCGAGAGCCATTTGTAGTTGCCTCAAAAGGCCAGCTATTAAGCTCCATTATGTGAGCTATATATTAAAATGCCTATTCATTAGCTTCATTATTTGAGCTTTTTCAAGCTGCTAGCCGAGTGTCTTCTTTTTAAAGAAGTGGGGAGAGACTTGGGGGTTTGTGAACCCCTCGTCATGTGATCTGTAGTTTGGCACCTCTATAAAAGCCGCATATGCGAGGTTTGCACAAATAGTGCATTTTTCCCCTCTCCATGTCTTTTCTTTAAAAAAAACATTGTGAACACCCCCTTCATTTGACAGCTCCTCGCCATGCATAATAATATAATAACAATATTAAGCCCTTGCACTTTACCATATTTTCTCTTTGCAAGCTGTGTCTATTTAGTATAACCAACTTACTGGCGAGGGGTCCTGGCGAGCTTCGTCTATTAATATGTTTTTGCTCTTTGCGAGCCGTGTGCCGTGCTTCTTGCACTTTGGCTCTAGTTTGGCTAAGCACCTCGCCAAGTGTTAAATAATAAAGTCTATGTATCTCGAAGATGTGAGTTTTGTATGTCAGCTCTATCATTTATACTAGCAAGCTCACCATGCGAGGTGTTCACCCAAGGAGAGTTGTTAAACCCCTTAGATTTTGAGGTGTGAAACCCTCTGAGGAGTGCGTACATATAGTGCATATACATACACGTCTTATATTATTAAAAAAAGGGGTCTGAGCTGTTTGTGGGTTTGAACCCCTCGGCTTTTGGGGATATAAACCCCTCGCATAGTCGGCAATTCAACCTGCATATATATAGAGAGGTATATAAGAGCAGTCGGAGGGGTTAATTCATGTATATATTACATTTTATATATAAATATGTATAAGCACCACCTGAGTTTGACCCCTCGAAAGTCATGCACATGCATAAATAGTGAAAATATGTTACGTAGATATTATTAGTAAAAAATAATATCAAAAAGAAGAAAAACAACGAGCTGTGTAAAAGAGGGGTTTAACCCCGGCCGAGGAGTTCACAGGGTAAACACCCCTCGAAAATATATATATTTATATATATGCTTAATGACTAGAACTCCTCGGGTAACATACATGGCAAGGTATGATTTGAAAAACAATTTCCATATCCAGAAAGACAAAGTAGGCAAGTGACTTTAATAATAATAATGGAGCTACGAGTCAAATTGAAATCTTTTAACTCTCTACAACAGAATCCCATCTTCTTTCTATATACAAACTGATTATCAAAAGCTGTAAAAACTTAATTTTCTCTGTTCTGTCACTTTCCCAAGAAAATCCCTAAAGAAGGGAAAAAGAGAGAGAAATTTTCCAGGTTTCATTTTTTTTTTTTTTGGCTGTTACCATCTATGATCGTCATCAGCTCAATTCACCTTCAGGAATGCTTTGCAGTGCAGGCCTCCAGGACCGTTGATTTGCTTCGTGTTGATTACCGACATTGATCAACTGTTCCAAAACCTGTTGTACTGATAATTCTTTTGCATCAACTCTACCTAATAACTCCTCCAACTGCTTCTTTGATATCTTCACTTTCACTTCATGAATAGCTGAAGGAGATGCATTCAAACCAATTTCTGGATTATTTACAAGAAGACCCTTTTCTTCGTCACCGTCGTTCGACGCCGAGGCCAGTGAGCCCCATTCGTGGCCGGCCCACCGTGTTGATGATTGATGTTGTTGATGCCGCAAACAATTTCCCATTACAAATGTGCTTGTTTTTGGTTAATAGACAAATGGAGGGAATAAGGACTAAGGGCTTGGAATGTTGATAAGCAATGGGTTATATGTAAGAATGGGGGAGGAAAGGAGGGTAAAAGCGTCAAGCCAAACTAAAATACTGCCACGTAGGGTGACATGTCTGACGTGGCTGACGAGAGCTTTGTTGATCTGATCATCACCAAACTAGTTCAGGTTGTTAAATGACGTTGGTTTAGTTGGCTTGATTTGACTTGACTTGGCTTTGGCTCGGCTTCTTCGGTGGCTGCTTATTTATTACCATTTTTGTTCATATAAAGGGATTATTTATTTATCCAAATTATCAACGTGTATTTTACCTTTTTTTTTTTTAAATGCATATTATTAAACACATGTCTATTAAATATCTTCCATACCTTGTACTATTTTTTGAATTCAAACATCATAAATATAAAATATATTTATGAGTTTTCTTCTGAGCAAACTGAAAAACAGTGGGTTTTTTTTATTTTATTATTATCATGAAGTCATGCAAAATGATTTTAAGAAATTATGTTTATTGGTTGAAATATCTTAATTAAAATCTTAAATTTGACTGAATGGATAGTAAGGAATTTGCATAATAAAGTTTGATTGGCAAGCCCTATTTGTATTGTTATGTTGGTTACCGTGGAAAAATAGAAATTTGTTTATTTTTTCTAACGGTCATAGTTGTATTCAATTTATAGTAGATACATGTTAGACTTAGACAAGAAATAGGTTGATTCATGCTCAAAATAGAATCCACCTTCGTGTATCATCTTTCAATATGGTCTCTTCCATAAATGGGATGGATAAAGCTTAATTCTAACCAAACAGTGTCTCTCTATGGGCAGTATGCTTCTATTGGAGAAGTTCTAAGGGACTCGAATGTAATCTAATTATGCGGGTATGCGATGAGTTTCGACAAGGAATCAGTTTTTAAAGTTGAAATAAGAGCGATGTTGGAAGTTCTTTTCATAGTATGGGGAAAAGGCTTCAGAAATGTTGAAGTTGAATGTGATAATGCACTTTTGGTTGAATTGATTTTAGCATGGGAAGGCGCCAATAGTAGCTTGGTGGAATTGAAATTATTACATCAGTTGTTGCGTAGGAAATGGAATGTAAGAGTTCGTCATATTTCGAGGGATCAAAATGGTGTTGCAAATCACATGGCTAAACATGCTGCAATAGGAAACCTCATGCTTCAATTGTTTAAAGCTCCGTCGAATTCGATAAAAGATGTGTTGATTGCTAATTGTAATGGTTCTAATTCAGTTTAATATGGACTGGTTGATGTAATTGCTTTATGCTGTGCTTTTATCTACAAAAAAGAAAAATCTTAAATTTGAGTTTTGTGGATAAGAAAAATAATACTATTTTTTAAAATTAGATTGAATCGATCAAGATACTAATTTAGAATAAGGGGTTGGATTAATTGATTTGTAAATCGGTATAAATCAATTAAACAAATGGTTGAATTGAGCTAAAAACTAATTAAGCTAATAATTAAATAGATTTCCTTTATTTTTAAATATTTTTGTTTTTATAATTTTTTAATAATCTATTCAATTCAACCATCCTATCTTGGAAAATAGAATTAAGAATAGAGGCAAATAGGGAGCTTGACTCCTTTAATTAAATGGTACAGTTGTAACTTTAGTCCTTCCTAAATATTAATAATTCAATTTAATATCTTTTAATTTATTTTGTTAAATAAAAATTACAATTTTACTCCTTTCAAATGTTAAAAATTCAATCAATTTATTTGAATACAAAATTCTTAATTTTGGCATTTCTAAGTTTCTTTCTAAATTTATCTCGATTTTTAATCATACAATTCTAGCTTCAAAACCAAGAGTTTTATGGTCCAATCTGACTGAATTAATCTGATATCGGGTACTTAAAAGAAAGAAAAAGAAAATTAAAGATGGATGCTTGAAAATAACAGTCACAAGCCATTAATAAAAGTTGAATTAGCTAAGAGCGGAGCCGCATCTCATAGCTAGTGTGAACGCGGATAGGGGGTGGAATCTAGCAAACGTGTGGACACAAGTTAGACAAGAGGAATATAGCAAGCACCCAACCCAAGCTGCTGTTACATTTTATATAATTATATTGTTCTCATAATCGTAAGATAATTACAAATATAGACAGAGATTCAAATTTTAAACATATATTTATTAAAAATAATCACATCAATGATTAAGCACGTTCAACATTCATTAATTACTGATTCAAAATCAAATCTTATCCAATTTATGAATGTATAAAACTAGAAATGCTTTCGTATATAAAGATTAAGCACCATTTTTTTTTCTTTTTTGACTTTTTTTATTTTAGAAAATTATATTAAAGTCCAATACATGATGTGTTGGTGTGCGTGTTCCAAACAATAAACGACATAAACAAGTACGTGGATTGGCACATATAGAAAATAAGTCATTAAAAGATGTGATAGTCTGAGACAGGCGAGGTTGGTAGCTATTTCTTAAACGGCCAAACATCCACATATTTGTTCTCGTGAAAGATATGCAACGTAGAGTTAGAACTTATAGAACGAAGGAGTATCTTACACTCATCAATCAAAAGAGATAATACTAAATTAGAAATCGTAGGGGCTTTCATAAACTATCTCACAGACGTAGCATCAACTTCAATTTCGAGATTTTCTATGTTAAGGTCTCGAGCTAATACTAGTCCATCTCTCAGCTCCCAAAGTACAACTTCTACACTAGTTACATTAGGGATGTGACAATAAAAACCAATCACCCAGCGGCATTGGTGATCACGAAAAGTGTACTGGCACCTACTTTACCTGGATTACCAATAGATGAACCATCAGAATTTAGTTTGATCCATCCTGGTGGAGGAGGTTTCCATACAACTAGAACAATTTCAGGGAGATTGAATTTTTTGTACGGAGAGACTGTGAAAAATTTGCAAGCAACAAGGATTATTCGTTACAAGAAACCCTTTGAGGGTCTTGTCTTCGAAAAGACTAAAGCATTGTGACATAACACATCTCCCATAAAGTGAAGGTAAAGACAATGAACCAAGGAATGGGAGGGTGTTAAACCTACTCCTTTGTGGTAATAGTACCATGGATCCATTCCTCCCAATCACTTGGTTGATGAGATCTAACCCGACAATGGTTATAAACAAAAGTCCACAATTACTAGACAATAAGACAATCCTAGAACAGATGGACAATGAATCCTGTTCATTTGAGCAAAAAGGGAAAAGATCAAGTAAATTCATACCACGGTGGATCATAAAAGATCTCATTGGAAGATATTTCTATCCACTTTTCAAAGGAAGAACTTTAGCTTTGGAGGAAGATGAGCTTTCCATATGAAATTCTAGAAGGTGAAATGTTGTCAAAAGAAGTGCCAATGGAGGAACGATTCATGTTGAAATGAAAGAATAGGTATTGGCCAATGTAAAAGACCTAGATTTCGATGAGCCCACAGTAAACAAAGTTTGAGCCTATAATAGGAGATGATATGGGGGTACTCAAGAATGCATCGATCATCTCTTGCTAAAGTGGGTAAGAAATCAAAATGAGGCCCATTGGAATCCCTGCTTTTTTGCATTTGTTCAAAAGACTAAGACTCCTCTAATGAAATTTGAGTACCTTGTAGTAGTTGGCAGAAGGGACCTCTCCCCGACCAATTATCACTCTGAAATTTCATTGTTCTACTATCCCTAATAACTCATCTCATCCCTGACTCAAGAAGATAACTAATCTTCCTCAAATAGGACCAAATCCATACTAGAATTAAGATGTCTCGTATAATCTCAGAACTATTCAGCACACACACAATCCATACTGGAATTAATGATCTGATCATCTTGGATCTATTATTGTTTAGCTAACAAATTCAAATATTTTCTTTGTATCTCACAGTTTCTCTGAAGAATTTATGATTTAACTCTCAATTCTATAATAATTGACCCAACATAATTCAAGATCATCTGAGTGAAACATTACTATAAACAATGAATTCCTTTCTAGATTTAGACTGAATCAATAATAAAGCTTCTGTCAATAAAATTTTCAACTAATCAAAACTTTACTAGCACTTAACTGACCAAACGAATTCAACATGTCCCTATAATAACTTCATTATCGGTAATATAATTATTAAGAAATTCTAAATAAATCGTCTATAATATAGATTTTCAAATAATGAGCATGCTCTGAATTAGTTTTATAATAGATCAGTATATCATCAACAAAGAACAACAACGAATTTGCCAAAATATGAATGAAAACTCGATTCACCAGATCCTCAAATACTGCAAGGGCATTATTTAATCCAGAAGACATAACTAGAAACTCCTAGTGTCCATAACGGGTTTTGAATGTGGTTTTAGGCACATTCATGTCTTTATCTCGCAATTGATAATAGTCAGATCAGAGATTTATCTTCGAGAACACTATAGCACTTTTCAACTGATCAAATTAATAGACCTTTAATACGATGCAACGAATATTTATTCTTTACCGTGACTTTATTCAACTGTCGATAATCTATACACAATCCCATCGACCTGTCTTTCTTTTTCACAAACAGAACATATGTTCCTCAAAGTGATATACTTGGTCGAGTAAAATCTCTGTCAATTAGTTCTTGCAACTGAGCTTTTAATTCTTTTAATTCTGTTGGAGTCATTCTGTACGAAGCAATCGAAATAGCAACAGTCCTTGGCATTAATTCTATAGCAACTCGACTTCTCGCTCTAGCGGTAAACTCAACAATTCCTAAGAAGAACACCAATAAACTCGTAAACTATCATTACTGGATCAATTTTCATTTCTGATACTCTGGAATCCAGGACATAAGCTAAAAATGCATTACAGCTTTATTGGGTCAATTTTAGTGCAGATATCGCTAAAATCATGTTCGTAACATAATCAATCTTAGCAGATTCAACAGAAATCAATTCATCGTTCAGACATCTCAATTCAATTTGTTTCTATCGGTAATTCACTATAGCATCGTGAATAGTCAACCAATCTATTCCCAAAATAATGTTAATTTTATCAAAAGAAAGTAACATCAAATCGACAAGAAAGTCATAACCTTGAATTTTCAGTGGACGCTATTTGTAAATCAGGTTGTCTATTAGTTGACTCAACCAATAAACTTTTTCTGTTACTAACATAATACATATATATATATAAATGTGTCAGCCCAGGTTAATTAAGGCATACACAATAATATCAAAGATTGAAAATGTACCAGTAACATCATCAGGAACTAAGGCCTCCTCGCGTGCATGCATCGTGTAATCTCTGGTAGAAACTTGAGCTTCAGATCGAACAGCTATGTTTGATACTTTCATATTGTTCTGTCGTAAAAATTCTTGAAGAATTAGGCCCATTTCTTGCATCCATCTTATCATCCATTCCATTTTTGGAATGTTATTCTCGCCATTTTTTTTTTTGAGATCCTAATTTTACTCTTCGTTTGAGCGAGGCCGAAACGTTTATCTTTTCTTTCCAATGTTTTTCAAATCCCTTTTTTTTTCGTTAAAGCTCTATATATTGTGTGTATAATGTATCCCCTATAATACTTTTGGATGGTTTCATGAACTGTTTAGTAGTTGTCATTAGAACTTCAACTTTTTTGCATAAGACCATCACTAAGTGGGGAAAGAAAACTCCCACTTTCTGGCCACTAATACAACTTTTCATGTAATGGTAGATCCACGTCCCTATGCATCCATGTTTCTTCTGCAAAGCAGCATATAACAAAACCGCTCGAAAAGTGTTGACATTAGAGGCATTTTCAATAGTATTCTAACTTAAAAGAACTAACATAAATCAAGCAATATGTTTCAAAGTAAACAAGAACCAATGTAATAGAACAGTAAAATTCTAGTTTGAACCCTTAACCTTATCGGAAAGCTCAAGATTCCATGTGAAGATCCACTGCAATTCCTTGTTGATATGGATCATTTTTCCTATACCAAGTGAAAATAAAAAAAAAATAAGCAAAAGAAAATAGGGTTTTAAGGATTTAAGGGTTTAAGAAGTTTTAGAAAGATTTTAAAGTTAAGAAGTGTTTTAAAACAAGTTAAAAGTATTTTGGGTTTAAAATTTTCGTATTTTAGGTTAAAAATCGGGTTAAATAAGGTTAAAAATTGATGGATTGCACGACAGGTTAGGTTGACCCTCGCAAAAAATTGTAGCGATGTCGGGACATAGGGATTCCATATCGTGACACCATTGGCAGGTTACCGATGTCGTGATATCGAGATTCGATGTCGCGACACACTTTGAAACTTTGGATTTCAGGGTAAATTGATCACTCTGTTGTGACACAGAAGTGAGTTGCTCGAATCCATGAATCTATTATCGGTGTTGCGACACGGAGATTCCTTGTTGCGACATCGACTCTATTTTGGCCCATTTTCTTAAATTTCAATGTGTTCGATACATACATATCCTATTTTTAAACAATTCAAATAAAACTAAATCATATATCCTACTTTTAAACTGCCCCACACACTTTAGAGCATACATTGACCTTACTGTAAAATGATTAAAGCTTAAACAAGAAAACTTCCCTGATAAGGTCAAATCTTTGTTGATGTATTGACATCGGGGTTTGTTTGTTCCAACTGGACAGGCAGTACCTGCAAAAAAATACTATGATAAGAAATATATAATATAATATAAAGGAAAAGAAATTAATAAATGAAATGAAATGAAATAAACACTACAGTAATATAATAAGTGAAACAAAATTTACAACAAGAAATAAAAGTTCTTTAAAAACTGGGACGATTCGTGTCGCCACCTTAGAAGAACTTTCAGTTGGTTCTCAATACTTAATTTGATTCGACATTTGTTCCTTTGTCAATGTATATGAACCAGCTTCTCTGGTCGATTCCATTAATAGTGCCTTATTTTCAATAGACGTGACATTCACATTGTGAGCCATTTAGTACCATGTCCAAGCCAACCCCAAATTATTTCCCGAGGTATTATTACTTCGAGCTTCCTCATCTCCTTGTTGCTTGAGACTTTGGTTGCTCGAGCCTTGCTATCGTTGTTGAATGAGATTGAATCAAACTCCTTAACCTTTTCGGTTGGCACATTCTCTGTTATGGCCAGAAAGTGTATTGACTTTTTTACACTTTCATTCAATATCAATTTAAGTTCTATGTTAGTGGTTAGTTCATCTTTCGCTTCTACCTTTACGATTAGTTTTGCTACTATGCTAATTGGATCAAAGACCGTTTCAATTATGTTCAATTCATCCCCATGATCTTTAGTTACAAGCTCAGGTTAAATCTCACCATAATTCTCATAATGGTCATTGATGATACAAAGGTTCTCATGACCCAAGTTGTGAGCATTAGACATGTCCTCTTTTCTTGGAGGCAATGTTTTAGATATTTCTTGCATCATTTTCATCATTTGCGCCATCATGTCTAACATGTTTGATAATACTTTAGAGTTGTATGTCCTGGTAGTTTCACATGAAGGCATCTCAAATGAATCACAGGGAGGCTTGTTTAAATGTTCGAGCATATCATGATTCTCTTCAGGTGTCTCATACAAATTATCAGTGAACTCATATGGATGTTTGACTATATCAATATCTTGTTCATTACTCCACTGGTACGTTAAGGCTTCGTTTCCGCATTGGTTTAGCTCTATCATGAATAAATTTTAAATTTTTATGATCTCTCACTCTTCATATACTCCCTCCTCGTATATTTTGTCATCAAAGACCATCTCATTGTTAAACCACATCTAATTAGTTTCATCCATAATCAAGAGATCTTTGTTGACTTAGTCTCTATGAATCAATGACCAACTAGATAGGTTTTCTTCTCCTTTGAGGTATATACTAAAATTGAAAAAGAAAAAAGAAGAAGTTAGTAAACTAAATTAAAATTAAAAATATAAATTGTATCTATAATTCAAAATTTTTCTAATTATTCTATTAAATGCAAAGATCAAAACTAATTCAGTAATGTTGTCTCCCTAGCAACGACAACAACAACTTGACCGCCTCCGGATATACTAATATTCAGAGCGTGGATACTGCAACTAAAGATTTGGAATTGAAGTGGTGTCCACAAGTAGACGGGTCAGGTTGTAATATAGTTATAATGAAGTAGGTGAGTACTCCGACCATCGTACCCAAGGGAGGCAAGTACTAGATTAATTCTAACCTAAACACCAATAAATCTAATTAATATTTTAAATAAAATAAATTACGAATAAACATAAATAAAGGGGTTTTGGTTTTTATAATTAAAGAACTAAAAATAACATAAATAAAAAGAAGTCTTCGAAAATTAGATTATAAATTGGATCAAATGTAAACATGGGTGATTAGCTCATTTTAGTAGTTATAATCAACTATCGTTTCGGGTTTTCTTGTTCAATGAACTAGTCAATACCCCAGTAGGATCTTCTAATACGTCTATTGAAATACTAAATCAGCAAGAACTACTTATCTTTTCACCTCACAGTCCAGACCGATTTAAGGTTAAGGTGTTTACGGACAAGCCATACCAAATTTGGGTTAATTCTCACCTTGATAACTTCCTAGGGTTGTCAAGCCTAAGGTTTAGGTTCTTCCTTTCCTGAACAACTGATATGTTAAGAAATCCCTACAAAACAATTAATTATTCATACCTTCACTCACTAATCCCCCATAAGAGGATTAATTCCTCATGGAATCAATAAACATCATAAACTTGATATTGGATATATGCATAAAGAATAAAACAAGAGTAGAGTTTAGAGAATCCTATTTGTATTTGATATATGATGTGTAAAATCCTCAAACGTTTTATTGCTTCTACAAATCAAGTCTCCGAAGAACACGAATGAAGAATTGAAAATAAAGCTAAGCCCTAAAAGAAAGAAAAATAAACTGAAAACTAAATTTCACAAAGGAAACTAATAATATGAAAAGTTATCCTTTAACAAGTGTTTAAGATCCTATTTATAGAGTTAGGGTTGTCCTCGTCTTCAACCCTAGGTCAGCTAACACTCTTGTATTTAACTTTTAATTGTGCGGACCAAAACACCTATGGCTCGTAAGTGTTTCCTATACAGGACCGATGTCTCGACACAGATACTATTGTGTCGCGACATCGAAGGCAGTATGCTCAGGTTCAGGGCAGCTTCAAGGGTATGTCGCGACATCAAGGCAGTCTCGAGATTTTACATTCTGCTCCCAATATTGTGACATCAAACTTCCCATGTTGCAACACAGCGACTAGTATTGAGTTTGTACACCCTTTGATGGTCTCCTACACACTCACTAAGTACATTAGCTCACCTTTAGGCCTTATTTGGCCCCTAAGGTCAATAAAAGACTCCAAATACACTTTTTATTATATTTAAACTAAACTATAAAAACTTAACTAAAACATAATGAAAATGTTTATATTAAGCTTCTCAAGTGCGAAAACTAATTTAATCTGCTACACTGAATTACGACAGATCAAATGTGTATGGAAACTTTGAGAAACATATTGGAAGCCGAAAAAGGATATGTGGTAGATTCCTTGGAAGTTTTAAGGTCCTCAATGGGATAGATCTTTTATTTGGCTTGCGTTCAAGCAGAGGTTGTTGACTAATTTGGAGAGAGTACGTCGGGGGTTTAGGAACAGTTCGGTGTGTGGAGTTTGTGGGCATAATTCTAAATATGTATTGCATGTTATTATGGATTGCACTCTAGCAAGAAACATTTGGAATCTTTTAATCCCTACGGATTGACATGATAGGTTTTATTCATATAATATGCAAGATTGGCTTGTTTAAAAACTGATGGCTCTGTCAGATACGAAGATGGTTCTGCTATTGCAAGAGGAATTGTACGAAATCGAAATAGGGAATAGATCATTGGGTTTAATAGATTCTTGGGGAGTTGCTCAGTGTTTGATGTTGATTATAGGGTATCTTGGATGGGTTAGGGATTTTAATTGATCGGGCTATGGTGTTGCGGCAATCCAAATTGATAATCTTGAGGTGGCTAAAGCCATTTAGGAGAGACCTATAGGAAGATCCAACTCAGCTTTGATTAGAAGGATTCGTTATTTGCTAGTGCAACTTGATCATTGGAGTATTTCATATATTTCTAGAATGGATAATTAGGACACTGATACTTTGGTCAAGCTGGCACGTGAGGGAAGACATGGTTTGTGGGTTTTGAAACATCCCCGATAGGGGGTGGGCTAGCTTATGTAGTCTAGATGTATCTTTTTTTTCTTTATCACAAAAAAAAAAAAGTTGATCAATTTTTTTAAAAAATTAAAGAATGGGTGAAGTGAGAGAAAATTAGAGACTCAATATTGAAATATAATTTTTTAAGAAATTAAAATAAAAATTTACCATTATATTAACTTATAATTTTATAATTTGTAAAGGTATTAATTGTGTTAAAAAAATACAATTTATAATTTAATAGTTTCACCATTAATGAGATAAATGTTTACGTTTTTATTTTGGTTAATTTAGAAGAAGAGATGCATATCAAACCAAAACTCAAAAGGACAAATGGTTACCTATTAAGGACAATGGACAATATCAATAATGGCTTCATATTTATCATATTGAAATAAATAATATGGTTTTGGAATGAAAAGGAATTCTAATGTAAATAGGATTTTTTAAATTTTGGTCTTATATTTGTCTTTTTACATAATATCTATAATTATTTATATATCATCCCTAATTCATAAATAAGATGATAATGCGTTTCAAATGTGATCGAACTCACATTCTCTTACCTTAATATTCTCTTAAAAAATTATTTTTATATTTTATATTTAAAAATAATTTAAATTGTTTTAATATAATATAAAAATTAATTCAGTTCCTAAATTTATTTTAAATTTCAATTAAATCTTCTAAAATTTTTAAAAAATTATTCTACTTTCCATAATTTTGAAAATTCTAATTAATCCTCTCAAAATATTTGAAGATTTTAACTAAAACCGTTAAAATTTCTAAAAGATTTATTTAAACACTACAAAATTTAATGTCATGTTCCGTCACTTCTATCAATGACTATCAGGGGCGAAGCCAGAGGGGGCTGGCATGAGCCCCGGCCCCTAAAATGTAAAATTGTTATTTAGGCTCTTAAATTTTTTTAAAAATTTTAAATTCGTAAAGGTAAAATTACACTTTGGCCCCTAAAATTATAAAAATTCGATTTAATCCTTTACAAATTATAAAGATATAAACTATAAAAAATTAAAATTTCATCCAGCCTCCCTAAAAATTATTCTAGCTTCGCCCCTGATGACTATATTAAATATATCATCAATAACTTAAAATTGATTTTAAAATTCATTACAAATAAATATAATTATTATATATTTTAATGGATCACAGCTGACGTGGATCAAATACTAATCTTTCTATTATTATTATTTTATTCTTGAAAATTTGCATGCTTTTTTTTCTTCTGTTGTTTTTCTCTCTATGGGCTTGATGTTTGGGACTAAGGAAAACAAAAAGGAGAAACAAAGATTTGATTTGGTGTTTTTTTTTTTTTTTTTTAAATCGAAACAATATTTAATTGGGCTATGCAAATACCCAATATGATCTATAGGAAAATTAAAATAATCTCTTATTATTAGACATGATAATTTGAAATAGATTCAATTGATTATTTAGATTGATTAGATCGAAAATTGAGTATCGATCTAGAAAAAGAAATTAGATCAGTTGATTCGAAAATTGGTATGGATTGACTGAACTAAGTGATTAAATTAAAATTTTTTATTTTTTAAATATTTTTTAATGATTTAATTAATTAAACCAAATTAACCTATCAAACTGATTAGACCGATGAACCAATTAAATCGATGAAAAATAACTTAATTTATTCGACTATGATTCTAAAAATCTTATTATTACCCAGCAGGCTAGCACATACTCAAAAGAAAACTAGCCCTAAGGCTTAGCCCATCACCAAGCAAACCTTAACCAAGGGCCATGCATGGCTTCATAAGTTAGTTCAAAGGAATCTTGCAAGTTACATGCTACAACCCAAAAATTCATGCAAATAGCTTAGATTCTTTTACATAAACTAAAACCCATGCAAATATTTTATACTATCCCGACGCCTACACTTTAAGCTTAAATATGTTGCATTGCTTTTTAGGCATTCATATATGCTATACTATTGAAGTAGCTTTTTAAAAGAGGTGGGTAGCTATTTTAGAGGATGTGATTTTTTTTTTAAATTTACATATTTTAATTTAAATGCATTTCACTGATTTTGATGCTACTGTTTTTATAATCAAAAGGGGGGGTGCCTCCCTAAACGCCCGTAGCTTACATAATTTATGTTCCTTAACAATTACCTAAAGGCATTTTATGACTTAAATAATACTTCCAACAATGTTTACATATTCTACTAGACTTGTTCATGGATCGGATAATTTCTTCATATCTGAAGTTCGTTCAAATTTTGAGAAAATTTAGGTAAAAATATTAAATCTAAAAAATGAGCTTAGATAAAAAAAAATTAGACACGTTTAAAATATGGGTCAAGCTTAGGCTTGAGCTTGAATACTCAAAGCTAAGCCCAGCCTAATTTGTTTTTAAGTTTATAATATTCTATATTATGTTATTTTTATATATTATGTAATTTATAACACATTAAAAAAATAAATTTATATTAAATATATAATACTACTCTAATGTAAACATTAAAATAATTTTAAGATGACTATAAAAAAATTTCAATAAATAAAAATATTAAATTAAAATAATATAAAAATTTTAAAAATAATATGGACAGATCTAAATTAGGCTTTGGTTAATCTTTTAAAAATATGAACAGATTTGAACAAAATTTTAAGTCCATATTTAGGACTGGGTTAAATTTGAACAAAAATAAAATATGTTAATATCCCGACCCAGCCTGACCTATGAGCACCTCCATTTGACACCAATCTACTAATCTATTTATTTATTTTTCTTAGGAACAAAGTAGAGGTGTTCATGGGTCGGGCCGGGCTCAACTAAAAATTTAGGCCCATTTATTGAGCTCAGGCCGGGCCGGGCCCAAAAAATAGGCCTAAATTTTTTTCAAGCCCGGCCCATATAAAAATGCTAAAACCCAGGGTTCGGCTTTACCGCCATATTAAACTTTTATATTATTTTATATAATTTTAAATATATATGATACATCAAAATACTAAAAAATCAAAATAAATATTTCCCAACAAATTGAAAATAAATTTTAAAAAATATGTAGACTTAATAACACTAAGATAGATGTAACTTAACAAGTAAATACCTCTAAAATAATAATAAAATTAACAAATGCCTTTAAAATAATAACAAAATTAACAATAAAATAAGTTTTATACAATATTCAATCAATAACAATAAAATAGTAGCAACATAATAATAATATGGTAGCAAAATAGGGAGAAAACAATAAGAAAATAACATTCAAAAATAATAAAAAATAGCAGATTTTTTTTATCATTTAGTGAATTCGAGCCAAGCCGGGCCCGAGCAAAAATATCTTACTTGAGGCCCAGCCTATTTTTTAAACGGGCCTTATTTTTTGTTCAAGCCTATTTTTCGGTTTATATTTTTGCCCAAACCCTCTCAAATTTCGATTGGACATTCGGGCAAGGCCGGGCTGCCCGACCCATGAACACCTCTAGGAACAAAGTAGAGAAAGGAAAAAAAAAAAAAGGAAATAGTACAAACGGCGAGATTCTTGTTTTATTTTTTTTATAAAGTATCAAAACTTTATTGTGCTAAATTTATATGGAATTTGTGTTTATATAGCTTCAATTATTTTTAATCTAATAATTTTTTTATAATAATTTAATTTTAATTAAAATCATTTACTTAAAAAATTGAAAATTTTAAAATAAATCTAAAATATGTTTTTAAAATAGTTACCTTTTAAGTTAACTCAGGATTAATTTTAAAATTCCTATTCGATTAATTTAAAAAAAGTTTTTAAAAATTATTCAACCATTATCTATGTTATAGTTTAAGATTTTAATTAAATTAGTGCCATGAATTAGCGAGCATCAATTCAATTGAAAATTTATCGAATTGCAAAAAATTTAAAACAAAATTCTAGATTGATCTAATAAATTAATTGAACACCAATTTAATTTAATAAAAGATTATTAAATGACGTATCTTTTAAAACAAAAGTTATATATAAGATGATTTAATTATTTTTAAAATAAAATAAAAACCACCTAGCATTACAAAAGTTTAATATTTACAGTTTTATTACTTTATCAGTAATTATTAATTTCAAAAATTCATTATTTAAATTTATTTTTTATTTTTTCACTCACGTAATGAATCTACCTTAAGATTAGTTTTATTTAAAAGGTTTGATTTGCATGCTACTCACATGTCTATTTAAAACCTCTGTATATTTTATAAATGAAGCCTTGGCATTAATGGTACTCTGAAAGTTTATGTTGAGTCCCATCATATACATTTATGATATATGAATTTCTCTTATGCCATCTTTTTTATTACTAATGATCTACCATATTAATTTAATATTTATACATGATTTTATTAAAATTATTTCTTTGTTTTAAATTTTTTATTTAAAATTATCAATTTTGTTTATACACGGTATCAAAAGACGTCAAGATGGAAGGGATGGTCTTCTTCTTTAAAAAATATAGTGAGAGCCCCCCTCAAATGAAATACTTGAGGTTACTTAAACTATGAATATATTGGGTCGAATCTCAAGTCGAATTATTATATATTTTATTATAATTATATAATAAGTCTTCAAATCAATTTTTATTATACTTAATCTTTATCATATTTATAAAATAAAAATCTAATAAATAATTATTATTTAATACAAATTAATTTAAAATCAAATTTCTTATTAATTAAATAAATTATAAAAATTTTGAAAACCCCAAAATTAAAAGTTCGTCCTTTTTTTCCACCAACTCTTTAGTGATTTGTAAATTTGAACTTATCAGCACTCTTTAATTTTTTTTATCAAATATATATATATATATATATATATATATATATAAACCCTATCTAACACTTTTATTATGTTTACAAATAAAAATAAGATTATGTTAATGAATTTTTAAAATTTTACAGGTTTAAAATATAATATATTAAGACGAATTTTATATTTTTGTGGTTTTTTTTCATAATGTTAAATTTAATTTTTAATATTTATATTTTTGTTAATTTAGATCTTTTAAAGATAAATTTGACTTTTAATCTTTTCAAAAATTCAAATTTGATCATTAACTTTTTAAAAGAGTCAATTTACTATTTTATAACGAAAATATTGATTAAAATGTTAAAATTTTAAGAATGGCAACCATGTACTTCATTTTTTTTACAAACTTTGTATAAATTTATTTTCTAAAATTTATATTTATTTTTTATTTTGTCAATTTTAAATTTGTTATACCTTACCTCACACTGTATCCAAAGAGAACCACATGCCTCTTTTCAAAACCAACGACACAATGGACCATGCATAGACGACCTCCCAACCAACAGACCTCGAGTTAGTTTGCGAACATTGGGACTTGTCATCTCCGCTAAGACTATATGAAAACCATGTGGAAGACTAGAATAATTGATTGGAAGTCGTCCTAAAACATCTTATCTTAGAACGTAGCATCACTTTCACTACCAAAAGTATCAAACCAAACTTGCCTCCTATTATAAAATGACCATGTAAATAGCTCACTCAAACTATTTACTCACTTCTTCTTTCTTAACCCCCTAAACTCTCAAACCATAAAGCTTTCTTCCTAACCTTCACTCCAGTATTTCACCATGTAAACTACTACCTTTCTCCTCTGTTAATCCAATTGGTTAACAAAATTATTTGTTAACGTGTCATAGAAGATAAATAGTGTCATATTAGCGTAAAGTTTATGTAGACTATCACACGAGTTGCTAAGTCAACATTATTAAAAATTGATATTTTAATTAATATTTCCTTTTAAAAATGATTTGACTCTTTAATTTAAAAAGAATAATGAACAAATTACCAAAAGATATAACGTTAAGTGCTAAATTATTCAATACGTAAAAATAATTCACAAAAAGAATTAATTATAATTATAATTATTTAAAATATTTTAGCATTAAATACTTCAAATTCAACATCCTAGAATGGAATCTTATACATGTCGAAATGATGGAATGTGAAACGATTTATCTATCAAAAATAAATAAAAGTTGGGTCTACAATTTTATACATTCTCATTTATTGCTTCCACTAATGGGACACCTAAAGAAGAGTCAATGGAGTTTTAAAGTTTGGAATGTAATTAATTTTGTTCATCATTTAAAATTTATATATATATATATATATATAATAGATGAAAAATAAAATTATATAGCAATTATATTTATAAAAATAAATGAGATTTTAGTTGAAATGGTAAAATAAAAATATTGAAAATTATAATGTTTTAAGTTTAAATCTTAAATGTATATGAGTTATTTTTCTTAATATAAAATATGTAAAATAAAAATACCTTAAAATAATATAATTTATTTTGTAAATTCGTGATATTTTAATTATTATTCAACTAAATTAATGCTCGATTAATTTGTAACATCGATTCAATTAAAAAATAATATATATTAAAATATATACAACATTTTAAAATAATTGATTTGATGTAAAAGGTTGATGAACTACATTCTCTTTTATCATTAATGAATTTATTCACGAGTCAAGCTATTAGTGATATCAAAATGAATTAGTTGGAACTCAACTTGGATTTTCCTCAAATCCATTCAAAATATTATTATTATTCGAAATTTTTTAATGAATTAAATGGAAGCCGATAATTTTTATTTGTAGCAGTCCCACATTGATGACATTCAGTGGAACAGTGAAGTACAAAACATGGAAGCCACATATGCCAATGCGCGACTATCATGGAGGACCCCCTTCATCCTTGGCCTAAAGCTGGTCCATTCATTTTGAAGATTTTATTTATTAAATTTTCTGTTAAGAAATAATTGTGGGATCAATATAGTATTTATGTTGGTTTTACTGTTAATAAATTTTCGAGAATGTCATTTTTAAATTTTGAACTGTAAAATATGTCTTATCATTATATTAATACGTGTTGATTCGTATGCTGTTAAAAGACTAATAAATCCCTTTCATATTAATTGTATAGTTTTAAGAATTTGATTGTTATTAGGTAAGAAAATCATCTGAAAACATAGGTACTAAAATAGTTTCTTTTGGTACAAACTTCAAGCTATGAACGAGATGTAAACCAACATGACAATAACATGGACAGCTTTGGTTTCTTATTATTTTAGAATTTTAAAAATAAAATTGAATTTTAAAATTATCATCTTTCACGTGTGTGGTTGGGTGATTAATACAAAATTATTAGCTTTATAAAAAAACATTTAAGGGTAAAAAAAAAAACCTTAGTAAAAAAAAAAATCAACCTTATTGAGTCTTCAACTGTAAAAAAAATAATCAAATCTTTTCATTAACAAAACTCGTCAGTCAATCGGATTAACTATTAACGATGCTAATAAAAGATTTAAAATTTTAAATTTTAAATAATAATAAATTTTATATACATATATAATAGATTGAGACAAACAGTTCAAATTTATTATGGATGAGTGCAAAACAATAAAAATTTTAAATATTAAATATTATAAAAAATAAATATTAAAAAATAAAAATCAACATCTAAAATGAATCTAGATAAATAATTATTCAGATTTATATGAATCAATACATACCGATATCTAGATTTATTTTAGTGTAAAACTATGAAAATTATAAATAATAAAAATGTAGAAAAACCAATGAAATGCTTTTGATCACTTTCATGCACAACTGATTTTCAACTAAGCTTAATTTTTTTTTTGTTTCCAAGTCAAAATTTCATGACTGGCAAACAAAGCCAAGGGTGATTTGGATCGAAAAAAGTGGTCCCTCATTTGTTGCCTTTTATTTGAGTTAACAAAATTTTGTATTTCTCAAAAAGTGGGTACTTTTTTTTTTAATTTTTTAAGATATTTATTGGAGCAAGTCTAGTGACTAATTTTTCGTATTTTACAGGCCCATTAAGGGGTACGTAACCTCCCCAACCCGACTTAAAAGTTAGACCTGAATTCGGAAGATTACATTAGCCACTGAGATGACTTAGGCTCCCTTTAGATGCAGTAGAGCGTCAGTGCAGTAGAATTTTTAGTCAAAAAGATTTTTAAATCGAACGCTAGTTGGTGATATCTTTGTTTGGCTCAAGATCACGATTCGATCAAAACACACCGATCTCGCTCAAAATTGGTGAAGCTTTCAAAGAGAATTACCCCAGTTCAAGAGAAAATATTTTTAATGCATAAAAAATCCTTATTTTTATTTATTATTTTACCATTTTATCCTTAAAATATTTATAATAAAATATTAGAAGATATTATATAATTCATTAAAATATTTATAATAAAATATTAGAAGATACATTTTAATATTTTATTAAATAAATTTATAAATTCACATATTTTAATAATTTTATATAAGTAAAATAATTTAAAACTTCTATTATATACCAATTCTAATCTGATGTCCTTAATAGTCATTTTCTATTCTCACCTCACCGCTACAGCTGCGTTTGAATCCAAACACACACTCCACCATTGTTTCTAATCTCACCGCTACAGTATCCAATCTCACCGCTACAGTAACTAATTTCACCGCCACTACTATTTTTAATCTCACCGGAGGTAAACACACCGCCCATCCAAACTAAGCCTTAGTAAGCTATCGGAGTTTATAAAACAGTTATTTTAAAACATCTGTTTAGTTTAAAAGAAAACTTAGTAAAATTTTAGGCGAACTTACGAATTATCAAAACCGGTTTAAATTAGCTAACGTATGTAACGGTGACTCTTATTTGAACTTAATTAATTACCAATTTGTTTATAAAGTCCGGCTATTGTGTCCGTGTCCTAACTTGATGGGTTATCTGTAATGATGAAAATTAAGTGGTGAGCTATAACGCTCAGTGTGAGTTCAATCACAAGAAAAACCAATGTAATATAATAAACCAAGCATATAATAACAGTATTCAATACAGTAACAATCATATGGTAAAACAGTAATTGACAAATCATTTGAGCATGCTTATGCCAATGTAATGCAATTTCAGTTTAACAATAAAGAAAAGGGTCATACACCACCACTACACTCCACAGTAAGAGTTCCTAAGAACTCTTATATCCCAGACACTCTAGTTTGTGGATAAACCACCAGTGTTGTAGGTTAATAAGCTGCCAGTAGTTGTGAGCACACAACGGGTTTGCAGATTAAAGCTTCCAGCAAAAGATGTGGTTGAACCACTAGTGTTTACAAGTTAATACGTTGTCAATGGTTGTGAATACACAACGAGTTCGCAGATAAAAAGCTGCTAGTATGTGGATAAACCACTAGTGTTTGCAGTTAAACTGTCAGTACTTCCTCATTTCATTTACGTCCCGCCCCATGCAATGCAGTATGGCATGCTAATAGCAGTACAGTATAGAGACAGTGGACATGCATATAACAGCAGTAGTAGACATGAATGTCATAATTTTAGTTTATTAATAATAATAGGCATGTTGTTCATGCAATCAAGAATCTGAATACTGAGTAATGATGTGATGATATCAATAATCCGATGACATGAAACAAGTTTCAATCCATATCATGAATAAACAACAATATTAATCTAATCAATCAAATTATGGATTCCACATTATTCAAATTATCAGAGACCTAATTGTAAGAGATAAAACTTTAAAAATAGTTTAGGGATCATACAAGGACTAAATTGAATAGTTCACAAAATTTAGGGAAAAACTATAAAATTTAAAAAATAGGGGACACACGATTGCGTGGCTAGGTCTATGAAATGTTATAGACTGTGTGGAGGGGTTACACGGTCGTGTGGCCTGGTCGTGTGGAAATTGTAAATTCAACTTATAAAGGAGACACGGCTGTGTGGCAAGCCATGTAGAGAGGTCTTGGCCGTGTGGTTCACAAACTAGCCTAGGGTTTTAGGAGGACATGGCCATCTTAGGGGCCATATGGTCCACACGTCCGTGTGGCAGATCGTGTGGCCCTATCGTAGGCACGATTTTGCTTCCGATTCACTTGTAAAAGGACACACACCTTTCACCGGTAGTTTGAGTGACAATCCTCTCGTTCAAATCTATTCTGGGGTACCTAAACTGGGTCCTTCAACGACAAAATTTCATGAATTAACATTTGGTTTCAAGATTCGACAATATTAACGAAGGATTTCGACAAGAACCGTGAAAGATTGTTTAATCTCTCACAAGATTATAATTAAATAGAATTCTATAAAGATTCGAGATCAAACATCGGGATTGAGCTGTACTTACCAATCTTTGGCAAAGATTAAGGATGTTTTTTGACGACAATTCCAAAACCTATAGAAAGAACAAACGAGTGAAGGATAATTTGATTCGGGAAAGCAAAGTAAATGTCAACAATTAGGATGAAAATATGGTATAAAGAAAAGGGAAATAGAATAAAAAGAGAATAAATAGAAAGATGGAGAGCAAATTCTATTAGGGTTTGAAAAAGGGCAAATTGAAATTTTAATTAAGAAAAGAAGATAAAAAGAAGGTGGAATTCTAAGGAATGAGCAAGTTGTGAATTCTAATTAGGAGAGAATTGGGTGAATCCTAGGCATCACTTGCAATTTCCCCAAAGTTGGCCAAATTTCAAAAGAAAATGGAAGGGAAAGGAGTGATTCAAACCTAGGAACATAAAGGAGGAAGGCTAACTCTTAACTGTTGGGCTATTGCCTAGGGGTGTGCAAAATTTGGGTAAAATAAAAAAAAATCGGTTAACCGACCGAATTCGGTTAATCGGTCGGTTAACCGAATTTTTTCAGTCGGGGTCGGTTAATTATTTTGTGATTTTTTTGTTAACGGTTAATTCGATTCGAAACCGGTCAGTTAACCAAAATTTTTCGGTTTAATCGAAAAAATTAATAAATAAAATTCTAATATATAAATAGGCCCACTATTCATCTAAACCCAATCACTAAACCCAATTCAAACCCAAATATCCAACCCAACCCAATTACCCAATCATAAAAATTACAAATAATTTAATAAATAAAAATAAAATTCTAAAACTAAAACTAAAATTATGTAATCTTTTTAATTATGTAGTGATTCATTTTGGGTAATTCGGTTAATTTGGATAATTCGGCTAATTTTTAACCAAAAATAAAAAAAATATAATTTTCGGTTAACCGACCGAATTAACCGGAAAAATTTTGGTTCGGTTAATTTTTTTGAAAAAATTTTGGTTCAGTTAACGGTTAAAAATTTTGAAAGGTTGATTAATTCGGTTAATGTTATTTCGGGTCGGTTAACCGATTGAACACTCCTACTATTGCCCATTTCTTGTCTAATTTTTAATCCCAACAGTATATATTTTGTGCTTTGCCGAAATCTTAAAATTAAAAGGGAAGGAGGGGACAGGACTAACACTTAACCATTAGGCTATTGCCCATTTCTTGCTTAATTTTGTCGCTTAATTATATAGATATGCATTGAGACATTTTTGGTGAAATTACTAAATTAAAGGAGGAGTGACTCGAATTTAGAACCTCCAAGAAGGACTCTAGCATGCTAACCATTAGGCTTAAGCATATTTCTTGTTTAGTCTTCATCTGCAACAGTATTTATTTTAATGTGGTTTATATCCTATAAATCGGGACATGACCATTCTCGATTTTCACAAACTCAAATTTTGGGGTGTTACAAGGTAGATGCTAACTACAAGTTTTAAAGCTGCACCATACTTAGGGTAAGAATCGAACCTTCAACCACTAGTTAATGTAAGAAAGACTCTTACCATTTCATCTAACACTCGTGATTAGAGTAGGGATACTTTAATTATGTAGAATATAATCCATTTAATCCACCCTTTTTATAAATAGTTTTGATTGGATGGTAAATCCCGATTATGTCCCTAATCCAATCCCAAATCAGATTGATTTGGAAAATAAAACATTATTATGAGAGAATAGTTTTGTTAAATTGAAAGATAAGAAAACATGTTTAAATTAATACGACATTAGAGATATATTATAATAATGGAGTACTTATTTATTAGACAAATAAAATCTCAAATTTTCTAATTTTTTTTTTAGTTTTGAGCCAGAAACAAATACTAAAGTAATGGGAATGAAAAGGATTTCAACTTTTAGTAATTCTTACTATTGTTTTGTACATCTATTAGATTGATTTTAGATGTGAAAATTTTAATATATATTATAAATTCTTAATAAATTTTTATTTCTTGAATTTTAAAATAACTAATATATATATATATATAATTTTAAATTTTTTAAATTTTTTGCACTTGTTTACAATGATTGTATGTGTCTTGACCCGATAGTCGAGTAACCGAAAAATATATTTTCGGGTCTCCGTTTTCATAAAAATGAAACGTAAATATTTATTAAAAAATATTTACAAAGCTAGTTGTGTGTCTAATTGGGTTTTATTTAGGTGAATTTGACTTAATTAGAAGTATTTGAGAAAAAGGATTAGATTGAAATAGGTGTGAAAGTTTAATTATAGATTAAAAGAAATTATAAAAGACCAAAATGGCAATTAAGCCATTTTGTATAGTTGACGCGGTTTATTGTAAAGAAAATCTGAGATTTTTTATGTTTAATATATATTATTATATAATTATATAATAAAGTTATTTTAATATATTATATTATATTATTATTATATATATTATAAAGAGAAAGTAAAAGAAAGAAGAACAGAAAAGAAACAGAGTAAAGACGAAACAGAGAAGAAGCAGGGGAAGAAAAAGGGAAAGAAAAAAAAAAAGGGGGAAATTCAAAGTTTAAAGCTTGAAGTTTAATTTGTTAAGTTAATTTAGTCATTCTCTTTTAATTTTGATGCTTTATAAGTTTTAGAACAAAGCTTTGTTGAATTAAGTTGAAATTCTGGAAATTCTTAGACTTTTGAACATGAGTTATGTGGATTAAATTGATGAATTAGGGGTTTAATTGATGGAATATCTAATTAGAAATTGATTTTTAGGAACTAAATTGTGAAAATATTTGGAATTAAAGACTATTACTGAAATTCTGATTTCTAAAGGTTATACAGGAGTTTAAAGTGATAGAATAAAGTGTTAATTGAGAAAAAATCAGCTCAATTGAGAAGTTAATTGAGAAGGGACGAAATTATCATTTATTAAAAGCTTAGGAGAAAAATGGTAATAAACCGTTTGCACTAAAACAGTTTTGGGACAGCAGCAGTAGAGTAACTTTGAAAAATCACTAAAATTTGTAGAAGTGGAATTAGAAGCTGAGTGAGATATGAAATTAAAGCTTATTGAGTCTAGTTTCTCATAGAAGAAATGTTGTAAGCAATAGATATGTAAATCATGAGATATAATGAATTTTGTGAGACAAGATCAGAATGAATTCGGGTTCCCCTATTCTAACTTTAGAAAATCATAACAAATTGGATAAAAATAATTAGGGGCTTAAATTTATATATTTAGAATCCTGAATGAGTCTATTTTCAATAAAAATAAACAAGAACATCATCGGAATCCTATATGAAGAGATAATTAATTTTTAGTGAAGAAGGGTCAGAACTGCCAGACAGCAGAACAGGGGTGATTTTAATAAATAAACTGTACTAATTGGCTGAGACAAAAATTCTGGAAATTTTGTGGTATGAATATATGTGAGTCTAGTTTCAGGAAAAAATTAATGGTTCTTCATTTGGAGTTCTGTAGCTCTGGAAATAAATAATTTAGTGACTATGACACAAAAGGACAGCTTTGAATAAATTTATGAGTAAAGGATTAAATTGAAATGTGAGCAAAAGTAAGAAAGGATGAATTTATTATATTATACATGTTTATTTTATTAAATAGTATAGAAAGTTTATTTGATTATTTTTAAATTATAAATGTTATATGTTTATATGAAATTGAAGAAAAAGAAAAGAAAGGAAAGGATAGAATTGAAGGAAAAGGAAAAGAGAAGGTTAAGGAGTGAAGGAAGAATAACATATATCATTTCAACCTATTTGTTGTAAGTACTACAAGAATTTTAAATTATTTTATTTATCTTTTTGAAATATTTATGTGAATTATTTAAATATATGGGATTCAAATTTTAATGCCCAAGTAGAGCGAAATTTAGAACTACTGAGATATTATTAAGGAATTTTAGCGCGCTCTCTGATTATTAGCACGTTGGTGCTCTCTGATTATTAGCACGTTGGTGCTCTCTGATTATTAGCACGTCGATTTCTCGATTACTAGCACATTGGTGCTCTCTGTTCACTTGTGCATTATAATGCACTCTCAGTATTTGTTCAGTATATCCGTGTGTTCTATAAAGTCTATTTTGGGCTAAGAATGTGAAATGAGAACAAAAGTGAATCATTGATGTGTTAAGGTAAGTTTAATACCTTACAAAAGATAAGTTAAATTTATTTAAAGCAATGCATAGTTGAAGAGACTTATATGTGAGTAGATATGCAATAATTGATTGAGTTTAAAATATTTCATTATGATTACTTATTTAATTATTCTTGTAGTGTTTACTAAGCCTTCATCGCTTAACGCGTTTATTTTAACGCGTAGGTACAATTAAACTAGAAGAGATAGAGTCCAACTAGAAGATCTCTTACCTCATCACATCCTCACGAATTTCAAAAGTAGGTATTATATTTTGTATTAAAATGGCATGTACATATACAGTTCAAAGGTGTTCCCATGTGATAGGGACTAAAATGTAGACTCTTGAAATTCTATCTATTTTCAGATACTTGAAGTATTTTCATATATATATGGAATGAATTAATAAACAATAAATATGTTAGCAAAAATGGTTGGTAAGTTCAAATATTATATACAAATGTTTTAATTAAACAGTATTTAGCCATCACTGTTTTGGCACCAAATGTAATAGTCTTATACCGGGTTTGCATGATTGAACCGGGTATAGGGGTATTACAGTATGGATTTTAAACAACTTGAACAATCATTTATTCAGGTTTATTCTAAATGTATAAATTTTTTAAAATTTTGTTGACATGTCAGCGCCATAAATATTTAAACTAATCAATTAATGGTTTCCGTTAATGAAAAAGTTAATTAATTGCTTTTTGGCCATTGAAAACTTAATAGGGTGAATTCTTTTAAATAATTTAATTGATTTTTTTAGTAAGAGTTTTATTAACTTAATCTTAAAAAAACTAATAATATAGTAATTTTTCGAATCCTTGGAACCAAATAAAACCTTAAGCAAATAAGTAAATAACAAAAATGAAAAAACCCGACCATCAATGATAAAATTTCAGTTTAATCCATTCTAAAATTATAAATTAATATAATGATAAAGTTTCACTTTGACTCACTAAAAAATTATAATTTAATTTTAAATTTTTAAAATAAATTTTGACTCGCTTTGATTGATCATCTATGAATGTTGAAATATACCAAAGGTTAAAATAAGATTGGTCTCGATATTTTTATAGAATTTAAGATTTAATTCCTATACTTTAAAAGTTAAAAATTTAATTGTTTTTTTTTCAATATGAAAATCATAATCTAATCATTATTTTCATTGGTAGTTTTCGTTAGAACTTATCAATATAGGTATCGACATGTTAAATTGACAAATTTTGATGAAAAATACTTATATTTTTAATGATTAAACTAAAATTTTAAATAAAAATAAATAAAAGATTTAATTTTAACATTTTAAATATAGAAACTAGAAGACATCTTCACCTACAGATAAATAATTATCAAAGTGATAATTAGAAAATGGCAGCATTATAAAACCAACATGACATGTGAAATTTGGCATTAATGGATCAACCCTCAAAATCACATGAAACTTGGTACTTGTATACCAAAGGGGATTAAAGTTTAGATTTCCAGACTCTTTTAAGATATAAAGTAAATATGGGCACAAAATCACAACCCCCAAAAATAAAATCAATCATCTTTGGTAATTAACCTTTAAAACACAAATTGGCCCACAAATATGGGATTAGCAGCAGATGATATTTATATCCCACAAAACCCATAATTTCCCATTGTCTATTTGTCTCTCTTTTGGGTATCCATAATCTTTTATTACACCAAAACATATGTAAGACATGAATTTTACTAAAACATATGAGTCCTTTTTAAAGAGAACAATCATAAATAGTATATACATTAGTAGTTATAATATGAAATAAATCATTACAATACATAAATAAATAAATTAAAGATTAAAATATATACAAAAATAAATTTAAATAGAAATTCAGTGCAATAAAATTTAAACTAAAATAAAATCTGGAGTGAAAAATTCTCAAAATCTTGTCTCTACAAAGATAAAAATATGAAAAAGAGTCTATTAATTTCAATGGTTAACTTTAAAAGAAAAAAAATTAAAACATATATTTTTTAGATTTAAAATTTGTTTACTAGTAGATTTGATCATGAGAGGATGTAGGTAAAAATATATGTCTGAAAAATAGTTCGGACAAAAAAATAAGATCCATTTTTTAAAAGAGCCAAGTCTTGGATAAGCTTTTTTAGCCTCAACCCAGCCCTAATTTGCAAAAAGAAAAAAAGAAGCTATTGTTTATTATTGTTTGTCATTATTTTGCTGTCATTTCGCTATTATATACTATTTTGTTTTGTTGTTAATTTTGTTACTATTTTAAAAGTATTTATTTGCTAAATTACACTTATTTTAGTGTTATTTAAGTATAAATTTTTTAAAATTTATTTTAATTTGTTCAAAATATTTATTTTAATATTTTTAGTAAATTTAATAATTATATTTTTTAAATCTTTTTATATACAAAGTAACATAAAAAAAATTTAATACGAATGAACCGAATTCGACTCAAATTTTAACATTTTCATTTAAATCGAATTTGGACGAAAATTTAAGAATATATTCGGGATCCAACCCAAGAATTTTGCCTCTATTCACTGGGTTTGTAAATTCATTTTCCTTTTTCCATTGTCATATTATTGTTTGCTTATAAAAAAAATTGAGCATTAAGAAACCCTTCCATGGTGTTATATAAAGAACATATATAAGCTTCGAGCAAGGGTTAGTTTATTAAAGATTAGATCTGTATTTTATAAGTTAAAATTAAGGGCACAACAAATTGGTTGAAGTTTAAGTTTGGCTCGAAAATCAAGTCAGGCCATGTGGGTACAATTCGTCGCCTTGCAAACAATACATACAAAAATATTGGTGGTTAGATTTAAAATAAATTTGGGTAGATTTCCACGTGTAATTTATGGATAAAGCCACGTGGTATTCCCATTGGATACCCTTGGAAACCGGTCTAAAATAATGCAAAAAATAAAAAAGGAGAGAGTTAAGATCTGCCCACCACCCAAAACATTATACCAATAAATTAACCAATTGAATCTTTTTTGTGTAAGAAATAGTTGAAAGCTGGTGGACATAGGGTTCCCAATTGCCCCAAATTTTCCTTCTTTCTTTACCTTGCATCCATCTATATAATCATACAAATATGATAAATGTATAAACATATCATATTTTGTGTTTATTAGTAATATTTAAGATTTTTAGAACGGTGATTTGAATTTAAGTTATTCTTAAAAATGATAAATATTTGATTAATAGATCACAACTTAGGGTTTAATGTATTTATTTATTTTTAAATGGTCATTGTATTAATCGGGTTTGAACTTGACAAGTATTTTTATATTTGGGTATGAATTTTTTATCCAAATTAATTTTAAACTTTACAATTATTTTCATATTGCAGCTTGAACTTAACAATTGTTATCATATTGGGACTTAAATATTTTTTATCAAAGTTAATGTTTGAAATTTTCTTGAAAAAATTGGACAAAAAAATGTTTAGACTTTATTGTAAAAATAATTATCTAATTCAGACATTCAATATAAGAATAATTATCAACTTTAAAAATTAACTTAGATAAAAAAAAAAAGTCAAGATCGGAGTAGAAATCATTACCAAAAGAGGTAAATCCTCGTTACAACCTAGGGGGCTTTGAAAATTTTAATTATACTCTTAGGCCTCCCAAAATTTTGAAAATTATTATAAAACCTTTAGAAAGTTTTTAAAACCTCAAAATCCATCCCTGAGTGAATACCGAGTTGAAGCTTGAATTAAGCCTAAAAAAAGCTGATCAACATAACATGAAAGTTGATACAAATCTGTATAAAGAAAAACAAAATGGGAAGAAAGTTGAATGAAGAAATATTCCAAATTATTGTATATACATTAAATTCTCCAATGTCAAGTATTTATTATTCGTTGAATTACATAATTAAGTAACTTATAGCTTTTGGACCATTTGATTAAGCTACATTATCTTTTGCTTCTATGAGGAACCCTTTTATTTCTTTTATATTAACATATAAATTACAATATACGAAAGGTTATAATATTACACTCATAAAATACTATCTTGAAATTTTTGATCCAAAATTGATAAATTACTAAATTAATATATATATATATTTTAAGTTACTTGTTATTGCTTTATAATTTAAGAAAATAAATAGGGAAAAAGTTTTAATCTAATAATTGCCAAGATATTGTCTTATTGTTTAAAACGAGGTCGTTTAATTTCCTATTTACAAAAAGGAATTATAAACCTACAGTGTCTCTCTGCAAACCCACCACTAATCAAGTAAAAAGTAATGAAGTGAACCCCCCGCTCGTGTAAAAGAGGGGTCCTGGTCCGCCTGTGAAACCGTACCGTATCTTACCAAATTGTAGGTTGACCGTATAAGAATACGGTGATACAATATTTAACGTATTTCTATACATAATCTGGGATACGTCCCTTTCTCCATTTTTCAGGTACATACAAGCAATGGTTGAAAAAAACATAGAAACAGACACACAGACAGGCATACTTCTCTCTCTCTCTCAATCCTTTCTCAGCTCAGCTTTTGCTCTCTATTTTAGTGTTTTTTTTTTTTACTTTTTTTCAATTGGTTTCACACACTTATGAAAAAGGAAAGATATTTCACAAACTAATTTGCGGTTTTTTTTTTTTTTATTTGGGTTGTTTTGTTTTTCTTTATAAACTAGGAATTTCGTGTTTTTTTTTTTGGTTTTGGAATGTTGATGGAAGAGGTTTGAGTTTGAGAGTGATGAAGGTGACAGGGAAAGCTAGTTTGCCAGCGACATTTTCGGGGAGGAATCCGACGGACGAGGATCTCAAGCCAACGACGAAACGGAAGGCAAGGAACAGGAGGTGGAAACGGGTCTTCGGTACGCCGGTTGTGGGGAGGCGGAGCAGGCCGGAGACGCCTTTGTTGAAATGGAAGGTGGAGGGGAGAGAGAAAGAAAGAGGGAAAGAGAAAGGTCGTGGAGTTGAGGAAGAGCTCGAGGACGAGGTGGAAGAGGAGGAGAATGGTGGCCGGAGAGGTGGTGGTCGAGGGCATAGGAGGAAAGGTGCTTCGAAAGTGTCCGCGAGGAAGCTTGCAGCTGGATTGTGGCGGTTACAGTTGCCGGAGACGGTGACATCTAGTGTTGCAGAAAGGAGGAGCGATCGCTTAGGGTTTAAGGTCAGATTTTTAACGTTTTTCTGGTTCCATGATCTGTGGTTTTTTTTTCTTGTTTATTCCCTTCTGTTTATGGTTATAATGAGAATAAGGTGATCAAATTGAAAAAACTGTGATTTTGAAGGGATTATTTTGGGTATTTTGCTTGTTAACTATTGTTAATTTTGTGCTTAAATTTGAAGTTTCAACTGTTGATACTGAAAAGAACACTGATCTTTGTAATGCCATCATTGTTTCATTGGTTTATTCTTGAATTTTTGATGTTTATGATGCCTTTCATTTTTCTTGCATGTCCAACAAAAAAGTGAACCTTTGAAAACTTGCTAAATGTAATTGATTCATATGATTATGTACCCAAAAGTCTCCTTTTTGATGCATTTATCATGTTTATAGTAGTTTTGTCTTCATTGTATGCTCTGGTATAGTTTTGTTTTTCTAATCATGCGAGGCTTTTGTGAGCATGGTTTTACAGGTTTTCTATGGATATTTCCTCGATAAAGTGTTATACTGTTTGCTCATATTTACGGCCTTGCTTGATTCACACAGCGAATGCATTTGATAGTTTGTTTAAATTGCTTCCGAAAGTCATCCTACTTAGTATTTATTGATAGTTTTACTCTTTTCCGTCTCGATCCATAGATCCTATTTATGTGTTATGAAATTTGAATTACTATTTTGGACATTTCGAGTTCATAACTTTGTGCTTTACTGCAGCCTGGAAATGATTTTATGGGTGTTCCATTCCATTATCATCACAAGGACAAATTTTGTAGTTCAGATGCCAAGGATCCATTACAGAGCCCTGGTTCTGCCTCTGGCACTAGGAACGGTCTCTTGCGTAAGGTATGCTTGCATCCTTGAGCTCCTTAACTGAATCTTGAACTTTTGCTGACCTCATCAACGATCAATATGGAAATGACGAATGGAACTCGTATAGGAAACCAAACCTTTGTCATCTCACACATAATACGGCACATGTTTCATGCTACATGTGGGACCCGCATTTGGTACTTTCTTTTAGATGGGATTTGTTGTGCACCATTTCGCTCATTTTGGGCATTTTGGATGTTATCAAAGTTGTCTTCACTCTGCAGGACCGGTATATTATTAGTCTATCTATTAAAACCTTTTACATTCATTGCCTATCCAAAACTCTTGACAAGTCTAGACAAACTAGAAGGGGAAAGAATAAAATTACAGATCACATGCATTTAATGCGTGAATCAACATGGTTTTAGTTCTATCAGTAGAGTGAACAAGTTCATGATTAGGGGGAAAAAAAGGCCAATAATCACTCCCAGCTCTGGGATAAACTAGAGAAACTGCTCAAAAAAGAAATTTGTAAGAAAAAAATTACAAAATGAGGACATTGCTGCTGTTTGCTTGCTTTGATCCATATATTTACTCTCAGCATGCTTGTAGCCTGTGATAGTTACACGAAAAAGAAAAGAAAAGAAAAAAGAAAACAACTGCATGCTTTGCATATTGATTGCACTTCTGATATTAACCTGCTTTTCTCCTTCTTAAGATCGAGCCTTCAATTCAATTTTCCAACTCTGCGATGGAGGGAGCAACAAAGTGGGATCCTGTCTGCTTAAAAACAACGGATGAGGTAAGGCAAATTTACAACCACATGAAGCGTGTTGACCAACAAGTAAGTGCTGTATCAATTGTTTCTGCCCTTGAAGCTGAGCTAGAGCAGGCTCGAGCTCACATTGAGGAGCTTGAGACTGAGCGCCGATCCTCGAAGAAAAACTTGAGCACTTCTTGAGGAAAGTTAGTGAGGAAAGGGCTGCTTGGCGGAGTAGAGAGCATGAGAAAATACGTGCCTTTGTAGATGATGTTAAAGCAGACTTGAATCGAGAAAAGAAAAAACGGCAGAGGCTTGAAATTGTTAATTCCAAATTGGTGAATGAGTTGGCTGCTGCCAAGTTATCAGCGAAGCAATATATGCAGGATTATGAAAAGGAAAGAAAAGCCAGAGAACTAATTGAAGAAGTATGTGATGAACTTGCTAAAGAAATTGGAGAAGACAAGGCTGAACTGGAGGCAATTAAGAGAGATTCCATGAAGCTTCGGGAGGAAGTCGATGAGGAAAGAAAAATGTTGCAGATGGCTGAGGTCTGGCGTGAAGAACGTGTACAGATGAAGCTCATTGATGCTAAGGTAGCACTTGAAGAGAGGTATTCACAAATGAACAAGCTTATAGCAGATTTGGAGACTTTTCTAAGGTCAAGGACTGGAAATCTGGACACGAAACACATGCAAGAAGCAGAATCACTAAGACAGGCTGCTGAATCAGTTAATGTTAAAGAAATTAAGGAATTTACATATGAGCCAGCAAACCCAGATGATATTTTCGCCGTTTTTGAAGATGTTGCTTTCGGTGAAGCAAATGAAAGAGAAATTGAACCCTTTACTGCATATAGTCCTGCTAGCCATGCCTCAAAAGTTCTTATGGTGAGTCCTGAAATGAACATGATGAAGAAAGACAGCATTATGAAACATTCAAATGCACTTTTTGATCAGAATGATGAGATAGAGGAAGATGAGAGTGGGTGGGAAACTGTCAGCCATCTTGAGGATCAGGGCTCAAGTTACTCACCCGAAGGGAGTGCTGCATCTGTCGCCAGGAATCACCGGGACAGCAATTTCTCGGGTAGTGGAACTGAATGGGAAGAAAATGCATGTGGAGATACCCCAATGACTGAAATTAGCGAAGTTTGTTCTTTACCTGCTAGGCAGTCGAAGAAGGCGTCGTCCATAACAAGGCTTTGGAGGTCATGCCCGAATAATGGAGAAAATTACGAGATAATTTCAGTAGAAGGAGCAAATGGCAGACTTTCAAATGGAAGAAAGTCTAATGGGGGTATTGTATCCCCAGATCAAGCATCCGGTAAAGGTGGGCTCAGTCCTTCAATGGGACAGTGGAGTTCACCTGACTCTGGTCATCCACACATAACCAAAGGGATGAAAGGGTGCATTGACTGGCCTCGTGGTGCACAAAAGAACAGTTTGAAGGCAAAGCTTTTGGAAGCAAGAATGGAAAGCCAAAAGGTCCAACTACGGCATGTTCTTAAACAGAAGATTTAGAACAGTGAAGTTCCCAATTGAAATGAGGAATATATTGGTCAGAGATATGAGCAACTTCTGCTGCTAGTTCAAAATTGGTTAAAAGTTGAATACAGGCAACTAATTGGTCCCGTAGATTTTTCGATCCTCAGGTTTTTCGAGTTCTTGCTGAGTAAGCCGGATGATGTTGTTCATGAAACAGATTAGTTGGGATCATCTCCTTTCATTTGTAATAGTTATAACACTGCCTGGAGACACTGGCATTCTCTATGTAATAGAGAAAACCAATTCATGACATTTGTATCATGACATTTGTATTGTATCACTCGGATCCGAGGTTATCAAGGAAAGCAAGTTCATGGTAGTCTGAAGTGATAAAATTTTCATCTGTAAACTTTTCTTTTTCTTTTATATATATATATATATATATATATATTTGTTAAAAGTGATGCTTATTTTAAGTTTGGGTAAACTATCAAAATAATCACTTTTGTTTACCTATTTATGTTTGAAATGTTACGTTTTAGTCACTTACGTTATTGCATTATAACATTATAACATTTTAGTCATTAAATTGTTAATTGCCATTAACGGTTTAACGGAAAATTGGCGTGACAGGCTAAATTATTATTTCAAACAAAAATTTTAGGTTAATTTATACAATCGATTTTCATATTTTATTTTTTTGAACAATTTAATTTTTTAGAGTGAGGCGAGCTTGTAGACTAGTTTTAACAAATGAAAAACATAAAAAAATTACGTTAAAAGAAATGAAAAAGGGAGGAAAATAGAGGGAGAAACAGAAGAGAATGGAAAATAAAGAAGAAAAAAAGGAAAGTTAAAAGAATATAAAAAAAATTAAATTACTAAAAAAATATATGGAGGCCGATTGTATAAATTAACCTAAAATTTTTATTTGAAATGATGATTTAACGTATCACGTCAGCTTACCGTTATACTGTTAACAACAATTAATGGCTCAGTGACTAAAATGTTACAACATAATAACGTAAGTAACTAAAACTTAATATTTCAAATATAAGTGACTAAAATGTAACCTCAGACAAACAAAAGCCACTATTTTGGTAATTTACCCTTTTAAGTTTCTTATGGATGAAATGAAGAACCACAAGGCTATCCTCTAACTGATTGGGTTATTAACTGAAGAGAAAACGAAAGGTTCTTTTGATGGCTTGAGCCACTTGGGCCTATGGGAATATAACTTACTGGCTTGAGAATATCTGCGTGGAAGTAGAAGGTTAAGATGATCCCTGCATAAGGATAAAATACATATAACGTCCTTAATCTAATATCATAATCTTGGACCTTCAATCTCACTTTGAAAACTATGAGCATTCCTTAATATAGTATTGTTGATACATGGGAGTTTGGAGATGAGTTAGCTTTGGAGGGTAGGGAGTAGTCTTGTTCGCGGGGTTTCTTTGTCTAAATTTGAAGGTTCGTTTGAAGCTTGAAATTTGATAGGGATTGAGCAAAAATATTAGTTTAAAAAAATAAGTTGGGCTCAAGCATTCAAAGCTTAAACTCAACTCGATCTAGTCTGTTTTTAAGCATTAAAAAATGTCAAGTTACTTATAAATATCAAATTAAAAATAATATAAATATTTTCTCAAATAAATTTAAAAATTAATGAGACGAACTTCAAATAAACTTGAATTAGCCTTTTATAATTATGAGTAAGTTTGGGTAAATTTTAAATTTATATTTTGAGTCAAATCAAGTTTAAAGAAACATAAAATATTTTAATATCATATTTAAGCTCGGTCTGGACCGTCTCATAAACGCCTTTAGCGGAGAGCCAAAAAACCGGATGGGCCCTAACGATGGTGAAAAAAAATGAGGTTGTAGGATTTCCAAGAGCGATCCCAAAAATGGGTTCTATTGTGGGAGAAGAAAATGAGAGAATGTTAGAGCGGGTCTTCCCTTTCTTTGTTCCTTTAAAAGGATATTACAAGGAGTCCTTTCGTGGGTTCTGTACAATGATACCGTATAAAGTGGCTCTAAGGTTGGAAAGATGTGATGGAGGCAAATGCAATAAATAGTCGAGGCATTATTCCATGAGCCCCACCAAAAGGTTCTATTTACAAACCCTCAAAGGACAAGAACCCTATTTTTGGGACCGACCTCATTAACATCTTGGACATGCTACAAGCTTTTCCCCTTTCACCATCCTTCCTAAACTACTTGGCTCCAAAATTGAAACGTGTTCCAACTCAACTAATATGCGCATAGGATTGACACACACACACACACACACACACACACACACATCTATATCTATATCTATATCTATATGCTATATGCTATATTGCGAGACATTTTACAAACTGTAAGACTTAGAGGCAAAGTCGGCAATGAATGCCAATGTCCACATATTTCTCATTTGGGATCAAAACTTTGATTCATGCAATATTATATCTTAGCATTTGTAGCCTTCTTATTAAACTATCTGGTTAGCCTTTCTTTGTACTACAAATTGAAATGCAAATTACTCAAATAGTTAGTTGATTACTTGCACTTGAGATAAAACACTATAGAATGTATCTCGCCTCGATCTTCCATGGCTTATCTTCTTCGAGAATGATGGTGTCGTTCCTCAAAAGACAACCCTCAAGTATCTAATAAACATTCCTCCTTAGCGTATCAGGCTGCCATCTTTGCCATTCAAAGAATGCATGGTTGCTAGTGTCTAGAAATACCAGCTACCACCCAAATTGTGTCATTTTCTGCATTCCTGTTTAATTTCGAAAAGGGGGTTCCGAACTTTCCGGTTGAATCGATCATTGATGGAATGGATCAAGGTTAACAGTTTGGGAAACTATATCAAAGTTCTAGGCATAAAAAAAACAAGAGAAAAATCTCCTATATGGTCTCTTATTTTTATCATTCCGTGAATGTAAAATGTTTTTCATTACCGTAAAAAATATATAGGACTAATCAACAGTAAAACAGTCAATATTTTCATCTCACACAACATCCATCCTACAACAACAGTTCCCGAACCCACTGGAACCAACTCCATTTTGTTATCCGAGAATTCAACAAGATAATTTATCAACCAAATGACACAAGTCCGATGAACTAGGTAGGGTATGAAGGAGCTGAGCTTAAGAAAAAGCCACTAACCTCTCAGATTTATATCATCTATATTCTTGAAAGTTTACATGGCCCGTTGCTTGTGCATGCTCAACAGCCTCCTAAAGATTCACACGGAATTATGTGAGAAGCGTTGTATTTGAAAAAGTATCAAGTACAACCGGATGCAAAAAGAAAAGTGAGATAAAGAAATGAGAAGAAAATGACCTTCTGACCAATGACGCCAATTTGGCATACTCCACAACGCAAAGTAAAGTTGGCAGTGTCGGTGTATCTCCTCTTACTAAGAAACAAGGACATGAAATTACCCAAAATCAGTTCAGACATGGACATTAAACCTTGAATTATTCGAGCACTACCCGATAAACAGATATAATATAATAAAAAACTTAAAGTGCTACCTTTGTTGATCCTTGACCAGATTCAGTGCTAGGCCTTCAACCGGCCCGATGGTTCTATCCTTTTGTACGGAAAATATAGTCTGATCAAACTCCTCGGGAGCATCCTCAAACGGAGACATCTATTGATACAAAACCCCGGAACCGGAAAAAACATAAGCATAGAAATGAGAATAGCAGGAACAAGTAACAAAGTGGAAAACATACGAAAGGAATAAGAACACCATCAGCATCTGTGATGCAATATTAATAGTCATTATTCCGTTTAGATACTCTCAAAGTTTTCCCTTTTTAGCAATTTATTATCTTTGGATGATCACAAACATGAAGGTCACATGGATGTAATCAAGTAGTAACAAATATTATCTTTTCAAAACTTTCAAAAATATACTCCAATGCTGTTGTGATATTCCTCTAGTTTAAGAAGATGACAATAAGGACAGCTCAAAAATAGTAAATTGGTTAAAAAACCAACGTACAGCCAAAGCATCATAGTGGAGACCGTCATAGATCAGCATGACTCTTTCCGAATAGTTCCTTTCCTGTCATGGACATAATAAAAAGGGGGAATTGTAAGTATCGATAACGACAATACTACAACAAGAGACAACAACATCAGCAGTTCTAACCTGACCATACAAATCACAACGGGATGTCTGAATATCATATGCTGCAATTTCACGTCCATAATAATCTGCTAATATTGAAAGCTCAATGGCACCTTCATAATAGCACATAACATAATGAGATAGCAGCCAATTGAGTAAATAACCCGAAGACGACTGTCCTCGTAATAGATTCAATAAAATGAATAACTAGAAGAACGGACATGGAAGGGGAGAAGTTTCAACTTTCAACTAACCTCCCCACTTTTCCGAGTCGAGAATCCATGAACAATACTCTACATTTGGCTTTCCGAGAAATGCCTCAGAATATTTCGTTGGATCGCTGGCCACTGTTGCTGCTATAACCTTCAAACAATCATCAAGCACACCAGGTTAAGAAAACAAAATAGCATCTAGATATGGTAAGGATAAATGGCGTCATTGGTCAGAAGGTCATTCTACAACTTAATCATCAAAAAATGTTAGAATTGACAAGTTAACATAAACTGCTTATCCACAGATCAATGTCTTAAAATGCTAGAATTGACAAGTTAACATAAACTGCATACGAAGTTCCGATATTCGATCACCCATTACATTGCAAGAACTAAATAACATAATCTAAAGAACGACCACGAGATCATGCAGATAAGAACCTGTCTCAATTCCGAAGCTTTGGTCTTGTCATGGTCCATAACATACCTAAACACGAAGAAAAACAATCCGAAATAAACAATAATGACTCTAATCAAACTAATAACAAATCCAAATGGAAAATTAACCATCAAGCAGTTTATGAGCTAACCCAATAGCATTGAAAAGGCAGCTGTTATCTGAGGGGATGACCCTTCTAACGATGATACCTTCCATTTATACAAACTATTAAGCACCTAAATAAAACACAAACTCAAAATCAACTTGCATCATTATATGATTAAATAATTGTAATGGAAACAGCTAGCAACTGGTCCTTTAAATTCCAGATATATATATATATATATACACACACGCGCACGCACGCAGAGAGGGAAACAAAACAAGTGAAGATGAAACAGAGAATAGAAGATTAATCAAGCATATAATTCCATTAAAATTTCTTGAACAATTAGCCAATATCTATGATGATAACAATGGATCTTTTTTTCTTAAAGAAAATAATAAAAAATATATGGCAAGGAAAATTAAAATAAACAGAAAAAACATATTTAAAAAAAAAAAAAATCAAAACTTTGGGCCTTGAACAAAGAACGAATTCAATCAAAGGAAAAGAACTACTATCAACAAGATCTAAAACCAACCCAGATTCAGAGACCTACCGAAAACCAACGATATGATGCAAATTTTAAGAATTAAATTACCTAAAAAATGATTCAAGCAAAGAAAAAAAAACCCCTCAACAACCAAATTTTATCACGAGAATATATATATGGCTCAGATCTAGAATTAGGGCCAAGAATAACTTTAAAATAAAGGAACTTAAAAAGGTAATGAATGGACCCCACGTGTAATTCATATCATATGAATAAAATTCATAAGAAAGATGAAAATTTTAAACAAGAAAAATCTTACAGCTTTCTTTCTTGGTTTTCCTCCTGCCTGAGTTTTTAGTTAAGGACAAAAAGAAAGGATTTTTTTTTTTTTTGCTTTATTTGGTAATTATTGTCATGGGAAACGTGTGAAGTTTAATTAATTAATTAATTAATTATTTTTGAAAAAATCCATTTAAACTGACTGGTATAGGTACGTAAATGGTGTTCTTTTCTCTGAAGTTTTTTTTATCTTGTTCCCTTGTCCCTTTGGTCCCACATTTCTGGGAAAATCTAACCTTGGATTCGATAATATCCATCATCTTAAAAATGCTTAATTTATTTATTGGAAATAAAATGATTTTTTTTATTATTTTTACTCAAGAAAAATGTTTTCCTTTACAAACAATTTCAGGGTCGTAAATCAAAATATCAGTGCAGTACTAGTGAATGCATTGTACAACGATGAAATTTTTTATGGTTTGATTAGATATTAAAGTATTAATTTTGATTATTATTAACATCGACCATTAGTCATTAATTATTAATAACTCGATTGCCGATTTTGGAAACTGAAGAACAGAATATACACGGGACTCGATTTCCGAAAACGAAGGGCAGTGAGATTGATTTGAATGCTCTGGTAAACAGGAGTCATATGCATGAACACAATGCAATTTGTTGCTAATGAGTTGCAACTCAAAAACATTATTAAAGCTCAAAAATCACATTCAAGTTTACTCAATGTAGCTCTGCTAGGCTGCTTGCTACATAAGACTTGCTGGTTTCGAGATATCGAATGGGATCCACTAACTGCAGCAGTAACCCGACTTGACGGCCAAATTCAAAATCGAAAAAGAGAGACTCTTAAAAGCTTAGTTTCCTACCTTACGAACTCTCCCTTTTGTCATGCCTTAAGTGCTGCAATGCATTCGAATTCAATCTTGGCATCCACTGGTAATGCTGCTACCCGACACGTTGAACGAGCTGGAGCCGGTGAAGGAAAGTCCGCAAAAGGAACCGTTAAGCGAAAAATGAATTGAAATGTCCTATTTTTAACGATGTTATAAGGTTAGTTATGGAGGAGGAAGATTCGGAAAAGGAAAACGTCCAGCTCGTTTTAGTTGACAATTTTTGACAAGTCATAAGTTTACATAAGCGCAAAGGTCATATTGATGCATGTGACAGCATTCGAAGTCTTTAGAGACAGCTAGAAATTTTCAGTCCGATATGCTGTAAATGGAAATGGCATTGGCATCTGTCGTATATCTGGCCTAGAACAAGCCGGTTGACCGAAATGCCAGATATACCAGATACCGAGTTATGTATCTATGATCTTGTTTTCTTTCATATATAAATATTTTGACGAATACGAAATTTAAGGCAAACTCGCAAAACTATGTATAAAGCAATACTTACATTTAGCATAGATCTCATTCACTTTCTTGAAGTCTTTCAAGTCGGCCAGCCTGCATGAAGGAAACCAGAAAAGAAAAACAGTAAAGATCTTTCATCTTATCCATTTCAGATTATCCACCCTTATCCATGTAACAAGCAAAATGGCGGAGAAAGCCGAATAAGAGTAATACATAATTGTTGTCTTAACCACAGCGGAATAGTTAGCACCGCCAGCTTTCAGTATTTCTGCCATATTTTTCAGTACCTGTAGATTTGCATAGCAGTGTCGAATCAATTACGGACTTGTACTCGGTTCCACAATTGGAAAGCTAAAATAGCATATTTACAGACTCATAGTTACCTGCTCCGTTTGATCCTCTATTTGTTCGAGATGAACTACTGGTCTGGAATAAAACCCTACAGACATTATCAGTACCTTGCTTATAAACCAGACATATAAGACTACAACCTTAACATGTCAAGAATTTTCAACAAATACGGAATAAGACCGAGAACACCCGAGACAAAGAGAAAATTATTAGCCTTGATGACCTGTGAATACGGTCCCAATGTCGCCGGAGCTTTGTCAGTTACCACGGCCACCTTTTTCACTACAATCATAGACATAGTCCAACTCACGACACGAACCGTAGACACATAATAAAGAAAAGCAACAATGCAACTGATAATGAAACAAAGATTGGTCCAAAGTATTTAACATATGAAAAATTTGCTTATAGCATCATTAGCCCCTAATTCCACAATGTCGTTTATCATTCGACATTAATGAAATTCAAGGTTATAATCCACAACAGGAAACGATAACAGTTTTCTTTCTCAGATATTAGGTTTACAATCACAATAAAGTCCCTAAAATAGCCATATATGAATATAAATTCCCAGAAATTCCATCATGCATGATTTCACCCATTTCAAAAGCAACCCATTAAACAAAAACCTGCCCTCCGCCCGAGAGTCTTCTTACTTCAACGATGGTGTCGACCATCAAATAAGAAGGAAGATTAAATGTACCAGTTGCCTAGAAATGGAGAAAAAAAATTACACAAATTAAAACTAGAAGCCCCAGAGTTTTTCCGTATAAATATGCCTTCAACTTCTTTATGGTATTTATAGGGCACAATTTTCGAGTATTCAAAAAGATCGAGCTTATAGTTGTGGCTCCTCGTTATACCCTGATCCATTACCGCATAATAGTCGTCGATTGAGGCCTCCACGTCAACTTCCACCTTCAACCGTAGAAAGCAAAATCACCCCATAACTGACTTCCCTAGGATAGGCTTCGGAGACAATGATCCCATCTCTACATTATATGTGAAATGTGTGTGGCTTGGAGTGATATCGCATCACCGACGACTCAAGAATACATCGAACGTAAACCAAATATTTTTAGCGACCGAAATTTTTAAGACTGAGAAATGGTTTGTAATGAAGAAATGGATAGGATGGAGGAGAAATTATATGACTGAAGGATGATGAAGCCTTGATGTGTTAGAGCCCTTTTATAATCGCAGGGAAGGGTCTATTTGCAAAAAAAGAACCTTGAAAGCCCGTTGCAGGAGTGATGAACATATTCTAAATGTGTTTAGCGAATTATTCGAAGCTTCAAGCATTTCTCCCTGGGGAATAAGAATTTTGTTAGAGAAAGCTCGCCCAACTGGGTAGGAAAGCCCCCCAGTTGGGTGAGCTTTCTCTAAAAAAATTCATATTCCCCCTAGTGGGATGGTACCTTTTGAAATTATATGATTTCTGAACATATGATGAAAATTAATTGCACCACATGATATGCAATGAATGTGTACATTCGTAAACGAGATACTTAGCACATATTCTTTTTCTCCTTACATAATTCTATTAAAAAAGGGGTGTAATTTTCATAACATAGACACATATCTTGTTAATATAAAACACAAGAACTTTGCATCACAGGTGAGAGTTATAAATATCCTTGGGACAACTATCTACTTAATTTTTTTTGTTTGCTCATCCAAATCTCGAAACATATTAAAATAAGTCGATGAGTGGAATCCATTATATATTACGACAGTCAAATATGTAATACAGAGTTCAAGGTGGTGTTTGCAGGGGCGAAATACGTGAAATTTGCGTTCAATAATACCATTCAAATGTGTGAGCTACAGACCAGGATCAAGAAGAAAGTCGAGGATCGACCCAGGGAAGAATTATTAGGTTGCAATGTAAATATCTTGCATCTATTGACCTCTATAAGTATGAGCTATTCAATGTGATCAGCCAGACGCATCTCGAGACAATTATATCATCCACATCGAAAACAGAAATACGGGCCTGTAGACTTCCTCGTCGTCGTCATCATCGCCTGAGTATGTAGCTAGCACGACCCCCTGGGCGATTGTATCTTCGAGATCGACACCGTCATCATCTTCCTCCATGGTCGATTGCTGCATCGTCCTCGCCTATCATCGTGTATCCAGCACTCCCTCGTCCACCGGTTGCAATGATGAGCCACCTCTGTAAAATAGTGATGTGTACGGTGTTTAGGTCACTATAGGGTGAAACCATAAGATGCCCCAAATTTCAGGTACATCGAAAAGATACCGGGCATCGACATCGCCATCGGCTGTTGCATTGGCATTTGTATCAGTGGCAGTGGGTTTGTTGGTGTCTATTTCGACACGAGGTTCGGCATCGGTGATAAACCGTAAAAGTAACATATTTTAATCCCACATTTAGCATACTTTTGGATGATTTATTCCTTGATTTATGTAAAAATGTGCTCTTAATCCTTTCTTTTCATGTTTTATACTCAGGAAAGCACTTAGGGACGAAAAGAATGAGAAACAGGCGTAAAACGACCAATTTGGGCCAAAGTGGAAATCGACACGGCCTGGACTTCAATTTACACGGTCGTGCCTCAATCAACAGAACTGAAACATGGCCTAACCATAATTTACACGGCCGTGCCTAAATCAATAGAACCAAAACACGGCCTGAAGTCAATTTACACGGGTGTGTGCCATAGCCGTGGCCCTGTCATGGAAAAGAGGAATTTCACTCGGAAAAGGATACTTAGGGAGAAAGAAAAGCATTCCAAGAGCCTATATAAAGACCCTTAGTGTAACTTTGAAAGGGGCGGTCGATTAAGCGATCACTAGGCCAAGAAGCGAGCGAAGGCGAGTTCGAGGAATCACTCGAAGATAGCCAGTTGATCCATCTCAAGAAGCTGGAATTCTACTCAAGACGGCAAATCTCTCTTTCAATTCCTTCAGGGGGTTTAGGGATTTCTTATGTTTTGCTTTATCTTTTCTCTTGAGATTTTTTTTTTTATCATTATGAACTAAACCTTTAGATACCTGAATGGGAGGAAACCTAGATGAATCTTATTATTGTTTTTTAAACTATATGATAAATACTTAGTTTGTTCTTAATTATGTGTGCTTAATTCTTGTGTTAATATTTTCGGGATATTGATTCAAGTTGAATATGCTTAGGGGGTGGAGCAAAAGTCCCTGCTTAAGAGTAGATCTAGCATAATTAAGCAGAGTTGATCGCGCGCCTAGAGATAGGGTGACGAGATTTTGCCGGATTAGGGTGAAACCTAATATGAGAGTCCATAGATCGAGTTAATGCAATTCTAGGGGTTTTAATTAGAAAGAGATTTCAATTAATCAACTTAGGGTTAGACGTTATTCGCCTCGAGATAGGGTTTAATGTAAATTAGGGAGTCTTACGGATCAAACTAAGTGAATAAATCATCTGGTTCAGTGTTAGATAACAAGTGAAGTCTAGGGTATCGTCATAATCAACTGAGTTTTTCTAAAAGTTATTTCTTCAAATTTTTATTTTTTTCTTTGTATATTAGTTTAGTACTTAGTTAATTTAAACAACCAATCACTTAATATTTAGGCTAAATAATAGGAAGAAAGTGAGTATTAGTACTTTTAATTCCCTTGGGTTCAACAATCCGGTCTTGTCTAAACTATACTCCTGTTCGATAGGTGCACTTGCCTTAAGTCGTTGTCAGAGTTAGTTTCCAGGTTCGATTATTCTCTATTATAAATTTTAAAACTCGACAATTCTAGACGATCAAGTTTTTGGCGCCATTGCCGGGGAGTTAAAATATTAAGAAAACTCTATTTTTATTACTTTAGCCATTATTTTTATTTTTGCAATTTATTTTATTGTTTTTGCTAATTTTATTTCTTTCTTTGCCTAGCAAGTACCTCTAGTTTATGACTAGAAGGAACCCGACAGGACCTCTAATATACGATAGTGATATCGAAGCTACCACTCGTAGGAATCGCAGAGAAATTAGGCGAGCCGTAAATTACCAAGAAGGCGAATCCAATCCTAATGAAGGAATGGATGAAAATAATCTACCACGGGATGTGGCAGATGCTCCGCGTACTATGTATGATTATGCTAAACCTAATTTAAAAGGAGCAGAATCTAGTATTGTTAGGCCTGCTATAGCTGCCAATAATTTTGAATTAAAGCCTAACACTATACAAATGATTCAACAATTTGTTCAATTTGATGGTTTGTAGGACGAAAACCCGAATACTCATATAGCTAATTTTTTAGAGTTATGTGATACCTTTAAAATAAATGGCGTTTCTGACGATGCCATACGGCTTCAGTTATTTCCCTTTTCATTAAGGAATAAAGCTAAACAATGGTTAAACTCATTACCACGAGGGTCAATAATCACATGGGATCAAATGACCGAGAAATTTTTATTAAAGTATTTCCCACCAGCCAAAATGGCCAAATTACGGAATGATATTTCTTCTTTTGTGCAGATGGATTTAGAGACATTATACGACGTATGGGAGAGATATAAGGATCTCTTGAGGAGATGTCCACACCACGTATTACCTTTGTGGCTACAAGTACAAACTTTTACAATGGTGTAAATCTCTCAACGAGACAACTGATAGATTCAGCCGTTGGTGGAAATTTGAATAACAAAACTTCTAAAGTAGCCTATGAATTCATTGAAGAGATGTAGCTGAACAACTATCAGTGGCAAGTTACAAGGACAAAACTAACAAAATCAGCTGGAGTTTTCAACCTCGACGCAGTAACCATGCTATCAACACAGGTGGAGATGGTGAATAAAAAACTTGATAGTTTGTGTTCTTCGCAGGTACATCCAATAATGCAATGCGATGCAAGTGGAACTGTGGCGAATCCTGAGTACCCACCCTACCAACCAGGCACAGAAAGCAAACAGATGAACTATATAAGTAATAATTTCAGATCTAATAATAATCCTTATAGTAATACCTATAATCCAGGTTGGAGGAACCACCCAAATTTTTTGTGAGGAGGTAAAGAAAATCAAGGAAATCAAAGACAACAACCTCCTCCGAATTTCCAAAATCAGCTCTATCCACAGGAAAATAAGCCCAACCTTGAAGAAATGTTGACAAAATTCATGGCAGCCACAGAAAACCATCTTCAAGACACTGAGGCAACACTTAAAAACCAACGAACATCGATGGAAGGGATCATGAACCAAGTTGGGGAACTTACTAAGTCTGTCGGGGAAGTTACTAAGTCAATTGGACAACTTGCAAAGTTAATGTCCAATCGACCGCAAGGGCGTCTACCAAGCAACACCGACATTAACCCAAAGGAGCAAATCCAAGCTATAACAACTCAGGAAAATGTAAGGTTAGATGAACCCAATTCAATACAATAAAGTGAGGTAGAGGAAGGTAAAATTGAGGTAACCTAAGAAAAGCCAAAACCGATAATCAAAGAGTACCAACCTCGCATACCTTATCTCAAAGCATTGAAGAGAAACGATACAGAGGAACAGTTCGGTAAGTTTCTTAAACTTTTAAAAAAATTACATATTAACTTACCACTTCTTGAAGCTCTGTCACAGTTGTCGGATTCGAAATTTTTTTTAAAACAACTCTTGACGAACAAGCGTAAGTTAGACGAGGAACCACATGTGGAACTGAACGTAGTATGCTCAACAATTTTGCAAAATAAACTACCACAAAAGCTAAAAGATCTAGGGAGTTTTACAATTCCATGTTTAATTGGTAGACTAACCGTTAATAATGCATTAGTTGATTTAGGGGCAAGCATAAATGTCATGCCTTATAAAATGTTTAAACAGCCAGGTCTAGGGAAACCCAAACAAACTAGGATGAGTATACAATTGGCTGATAAAACTGTTAGAATTCCTAGAGTATCATCAAAGATGTTCTTGTAAAAATTGATAAATTCGTTTTCCAAGTAGATTTTGTTGTCTTAGACATGGATGAGGACAATTCGATCCCTTTAATTTTAAAAAGACCCTTTTTAGCAACTGCCAAAACTAAAATTGATGTTGGTGCAGGAGAACTTATACTCAGTGTAGGTGATGAATCAATCAGATTAGAAGCTCTTGACTCGGCCAGGACATCGAATGATGAAGGTGAGAAAGTAAATTTAGTTGATAACAATTCTATTCAAATTTCACCACAAGAAAAAGCACAAAGCTACAAACCTGAGCCGGATCATAAACCTTGTCCCAACAAAGAAGAAATATATGAGGAACGAAGCCTTGAGTTCGACAAACTAATAGAGTGGAAGACCCACTTTAAAGAAGAACCAGAACCACATGAAGTAAAACCGAATGAGCCCCCAAAAGAACTCGTAGGGACATCGAATCACTTCAAAATAGAAGATCAGGTACGGTTAGATAAAGTAGATCCTCGCATCACCACACCAAACCCGAATTTAAACTCAGACATCCCTCTCGAGGTACGAAATATCTTCTCATACAGAATAGTCGAGGTGAGTAATCCCATATTCGGCACTCTTAAGGTAAATACTTCCCGACTTAAAATTTATCATGAAAATAAAACTGATAGCATGGGGAAGATGTTCAAACCTTCAAACTACCATGATTATACAAACGAAGGGAAAGTCTAGCTTAAGACTTTAAACAAGTGCTTCTCGGGAGGCAGCCCGAGCACTAACATTATCTCTTTTTTTCTATTTTTGGTTATTTCTTTTCTATTTTTATTTTTCTCCTTCTCCAGAATTTTAATGAATCAAAAGTGCAGATTCTCAGACCACACGGCCTAGCACACGGCCGTGGCCATGGCCGTGTGGGTACTTTGAATTGTCGTACTGACATGGTAGGGATGGTACGAGTCAGAACGAATCAATTTTTCAAAGTCATGGACCCAACCACCACGCCACGACCGTGTGATGCGGCCGTGGACGACACTGAGAGTTCATACACAGTTGTGGAAAACTATACATGGGCGTGGGCAAAACAATATGCCCCACACCACGGCCATGTCACGCGGCCGTGGACGAAACTGACTTGTCAAACACAGGTTGGACACACTTGTCCTACCCAACCGTGCCAACATACTGACTTTTCACCAGCGGCGTGGCTTGTTGAAAAACAGGCATGGAGAATCAACACGCCTAGACACATGAACGTGCGAGGTGGCCGTGTGAAATGACACGCCCTCGGGCCACAGGCGTGGGAACGTACCAGAATTGAGCCCCTATTTAAACATCAACCCCACCCTCCCCATTCTACTACTTTCCACCTCTCTTCTCCCTTCCCACTACCAGATTTTTCTCCTCTCCTTACAAAATCTCTAGACCCTTAAGCTATATCATGTCAAAGAAGCATAAGAGGCCAACCACAATCTCCTCAAAGGAGACCGATTCACATGAGTTCATGCCGGCAGTTTCAGCTACTCAACATGCCAAGGGTCTTCGAAACTTTTTCGGTTCTATTTTTTTTTCTCATCTCCTTTATTTTCCTTATCTATACTTCTTTTCTGCTTAAATTAGTTTATTTTATTCTAGTTTCTTAGTGTCAGTTCATCAGGCTGCTAGAGAATCACACCGGAACCACGACCACAACCCTTTCGCAGCCTGAGAAGTAACACCCACTTCGCGAACCATCTATCAATAAGGACTCCTTAGTCCATTAATCTTTTCTTTTAATTTCAGTTTTCTTCTTAGTCACCTTCTCTTTATTTTTCTTTTCCTTAATTATATTATTAGTATATTTTTAACGTTTCTCGAGATTTCCTGGTTATATCTTTCCAGGCTACCCAATTCCTTCATCTAGCACAATACTTGTCGATAGCCACCCCGCCAGGACCATAGGAAACGCCACCACCGCCCCTACAAATCGACAAAGGAACAAGAATTCATCCAAAAAATTCAGGAAGTGGCATTCTCCCATTCTCTTTTAATTTTATTATTAGATGGTTATTTATCTATCTTTGTACATTGAGGGCAATGTACATCTTAAGTGTGGGGGGTAAAAGTACCTAACTTTTTGTATTATTCTCAAAACCCTAAATTTTATCTCACTTTTAAGTATTTTTCTCATATTATTAATTAGGGTGAAATTTCTTATGATTTATGATTTTTATTAATATGTTTTGGATTAAGTCATTGATAATTGTGCATTGATGATTAAATTTGAAGAATACTAAAGAATCAAGCATGATAAGTCTATTTTTCAAGAATTAAAAATATTTTTTTAGGTTGTTGAACTGAATTTGAATATTACTTTGAAGTTTGAAATTTACAGGGATTGATGTCAATTACCCATAATTTTTGTGAGACTTGAGCCTTTTAGAGCATATATTCTTTTTCGTGCTCACTTTATTGATTATGAGTGTGTCAACACTGAATTGTTATTCTAGAACTTGCCTTGATTATAAATGTCAAGACCACATTATTGATTTGATATACTAAGATGATAAAGGCACTTAGGTTTTTACCCACTCACTCCACTAAAAAAAAAAGCCTACCTCCATAATTAAACCCCTAGTGAACCTCGTTGATCCTAACAACCCTTTTTGTTGACTTATCCACTAATATTAAACCAAAAACCCTTTGTATTTATTATCACCATTCCTTTGACTACCCTTCTATCGAGAATTGATTTGATCAGTTGTCTAATTAGTTTATTTCAGTTGATAAAGTTCTTTCTATATTATGTAAATATTTGATTTTTTCTTTAAAAAAAATTGAATCGATCGAAGTATATTCAGTATTAATAGTATAAAAAGAAAAAAATAAAGTATATTCATTATTAGTTCTATGTTCTAAGAACTTACATGTTTAAATTCAACATCTTGAAGAAGAAGCTCGTATTATTAGTGTTTTAAATTTCCGTGTGATTATTCAGGTTATTAGTTCATCTTTCTAAAGTTAGGTAATTTGTCAATTCAATCTCGATTCTAAAACCTTCTAATTCAGCCTTTATCCACACCTTTAACCCAAGTCCCGTTACAACCTTGTTAAAGACCTTTTGATTTGTGTATCATTTCATATTAAAGTGGTGGAGATTTGATTTTCGGGCAAGCCTATGGGATTAACTTTTCAGGTTCGACTTATGAGTGCTTATTCTTGAACCTTATAAACTTTGAGTACTTTGAGTGAATCTTTAGTGAGGATCTCAATCCTTGTCGGTTTTAAATTAAAGGTAATTATTTAAATAATGGGAGACACCTATGTTTTCATGCTACAAATATATGACTTAGAATTGTTTGAATCTTTAGGAGTCTTTGAGTTAAATTATCCATGTATAAATTATCTATGAATTATGATGAAGCATTGTTAATGAGAATTATGATTATGGAAAGTTCTTGAGGACAAGCAAAAGCTAAAGTGTGGAGGTATTTGATAAACCGTAAAAGTAACATATTTAATCTCACATTTAGCACACTTTTGGATGATTTATTCCTTAATTTATGTAAAAAGGTGCTCTTAATCCTTTCTTTTCATGTTTTATACTCAAGAAAGCACCTAGGGATGAAAAGAACGAGAAACAGGCTTAAAATGGGCCAATTTGGGCCAAAGTGGAAATCGACACGGCCTGGACTTCAATTTACACGACCGTGCCTCAATCAATAGAACTAAAACACGACCTAACCATAATTTACACGACCGTGCCTAAATCAACAGAACCAAAACACGGCCTGAAGTCAATTTATATGGGCGTTTGCCATGGCCGTGACCCTGTCGTGGAAAAGAGGAATTTCACTCGGAAAAGGATACTTAGGAAGAAAGAAACGCATTCCAAGAGCCTATATAAAGACCCCGGGTGTATCCTGAAAGGGGGAGGTTAATTAGGCAGCCAGCTAGGCTAAGAAGCCGAGCCAAAAGGCCAGATTCGTAGGAATCACTCGAAGATAGCCAGTTGATCCATCTCAAGAAGCTGGAATTCTACTCAAGACGGCGGATCTCTCCTTCAAGTCCTTCAGGGGTTTTAAGGATTTTTTTTTTTTTGTTTTATCTTTTCTCTTGAGATGTTTTATTTTATCATTATGAACTAAGCCCTTCAGATACCTGAAGGGGATGAAACCTAGATGAATCTTGTTATTGTTTTCTGAACTATATGATAAATACTTAGTTTGTTCTTAATTATGTATGCTTAATTCTTGTGTTAATATTTTCGAGATATTGATTTAAGTTGAATGTGCTTAGGGGATGGAGAAAAAGTCCCTACTTAAGAGTAAATCTAGTATAATTAAGCGGAGTTGATCGCGTGCCTAGAGATAGGGTGACGAGATTTTGCCGGATTAGGGTGAAACCTAATATGGAAGTCCATAGATCGAATTAATGTGATTCTAGGGGTTTTAATTAGAAAGGGATTTCAATTAATCAACCTAGGGTTAAACGTTATTCGCCTCGAGAGAGGGTTTAATATAAATTAGGGAGTCTTACGGATCAAGCTAAGTGAATAAATCATCTGGTTTAGTGTTAGATAACAAGTGAAGTCTAGGTGGATTCCTTCTAGGGTATCGTCGTAATCAACTGAGTTTTTCTAAAAGTTATTTCTTCAAATTTGTTCTTTTTGTCTTTGCATCTTAGTTTAGTACTTAGTTAATTTAAACAACCAATCACTTAATATTTAGGCTAAATAATAGGAAGAAAATGAGTATTAGACTTTTAATTCCCTTGGGTTCGACAATCCGGTCTTGCCTAAACTATACTACTGTTCGATAGGTGCACTTGCCTTAAGTCATTGTTAGAGTTAGTTTTCAGGTTCGATCATTCTCTATTATAAATTTTAAAACTCGACAATTCTAGACGATCAATCGGCATCTGCGCAGAGGTGTAATATGCGGGGAAATCGAATGAGCGAAACATGTACATGTAGGAACAGAAGAACCAACCACGTGTGACGGTGGTAGGTAGTGCGGCGGTGCTTGTGAATAAAACATATGGTTATTTAATTAAATGAGAATACCTGGAGCAAAGTGATCCGAATATTGCACAACCATAGGCGACTTATCTCCTGCCAGAGCGGATGATGAACCTATTGTGTGGTGCGTCCCCTCCAAGTTTGTTGTGGAAATCAACGTGACCTCTTCGCCTAAACTTGCTGACTCTTCTCCACTGTTGATAGCAGATATGACTTGCCAATAGCTCTGAACCATGCCAAGAATCATCAACTATCGTCATGTCCATTGAGAAAAATTATTTGCGAATGGGTATGGATTGTATCCTACGGTTCCGTGCCTCGATGTGCTTTCCGTGCCGCACTGCCCAGTCAATGTTGTCTTTTCCCGCATGTTTATCTAGTACACCTCCTTCAGGTCTTGTGATAGTGGCAGAATTCGTTGCCTCCAATCGAATTACCGCAACACCCGATCTGTTTCTTGTATTTCCACCGTCGTGTACATTACCAACGACACCTTCGCGTCCCACATCTACCGATTGCCTAACACTTTTAGCAGGATGCAAGATATGACATCGGTGTTGGCGTACGACATTCATTCAAACTAAAAAGTAAAATTGTAACTATCATTATGTATGAATTTTTTTACGAATCAATACGTAATTAATATAGGTTTGAAAGGATAGGTATCTAACCTCAGCTTCTGAGCGTTGATCTAACAATAGTTTAATATCTTCTGGATCCTCAGGTAGTCCCACGTAGCTCGACCCATGGTTCCACCTATACAAGTGATATGTTAGTCGAAACGTATATTAATAAAAATTATTGTACAACTACATATTTTCTAACAAGTGATGTTTTTTTTAAATAAAAACGACCCAAAGGTCAACTCATATTATAACATCTTTTAAAATACAATCATGGATTTCCAACGGGTAATCCTTGTTGAAAACTATAGTACAGTGATTCTCAATAGCCAATTTACATAACATATCAGTGGCCTTATTGCTAGATCTAGGAATCCAATCAAAAGAGAAAAAAAGAAAAAAATCGGCTAACTTAAACAAGCGCCTCATACAAGAATCCAAAAAAGTCAAAGCAACATCTCTCTTTTTAAATCGGTTGACCATGCTAGCATAGTCAGATTCAATAACGACTTTATCCCAGCCTTTCGAACGCGCAAAACTGATGCTCTCTTTCATAGCTCGCAATTGCTAACAAGTGATGTTTACCTCGTCACCAAGGGGAACATATATGGGTCGGTCACCTTGCGACGTAGAAACTGTTGTCGCCACCAGGCTTATGACTGTAGTAGGAGTAGACAACCCACTTATCGACGTCGCACTCGGTAGCATGGTGTGACACATCTCCCGGTATAACGTAGACAATACGGCAGATCCCCAACTTAGTTTCACGGATTCATTGAAGTCCACTAAATGTAATAGCCACCTTCGTGTACCAAATTTTGAGATTTTTGGGGCATTAACCTCATGATGTATGCTCGGGCGTATTCTTATATGACCTCCTTCATTCGGTAGGGTATTCATGGAGCTTATTAAAATTATCCTTCAACCAACTCATCGATATCTGACCACCTTCAAACTTTTTTGAGATCTTCCCCAACAGTGATTGGCAGAGGCTCTTTTGCCGGAATGATTGCTAATCTCGTGATGACTAGCTCATCCACTGTCAAATCGAGTTGTAGATGCTACACCTTCGAGTGTGATTGTACAATTACCGCCACAACAGTAAAACAGACTTTTAGCGGCATTTTTTAGGCCTTTCACGACGTTTATAAGCGCCACTAAAAGCACCGCAAACAAACGCCGCAAACTTTAGCAGCTACTTGATCAATGAAAAGTGGTAGCTCTGGCTATCTGATCAGTGAATAGTGGTAGCTTCGGCTATAAGTGATAAGTGATAAGTGATTTTCGTGTAAGACCATATCTGGGTTATGGCGATGATGTGATCCATGTTTAAGATGTAAGACCATAGCTGGGCTATGGCATTCTAGTGAAAAGTGATGAATTGACGGATAAGGCCATGGGTGATCTATGGCAAAGTGTGAAGCGTAGGTATGGTATTAACCATACTGAGTTGTGAAATGTGGCACTGAGCAATATCGTGTAGCTTGTCATGATCGACAACTTGTGTGAGCAGACTAATTCTATAAGACATTCACTAATATGACAACGTTTGGTAAGTGTTACATGGAATTATGTGATATAAGGAAATACGAGTTGATGTGATGTGAACATAGAACTTGGTTGATGAATGAGTTCATTTGTGATTATATATTTGTACACCCTTGAGTGTATTATTCGTATGAATTGGTATTCCAAATGAGTTAATGAGAAAAGTTCTAATATGAAATAATTTGAAATTTGAAATGAAATATTATGAAACCGTATTTGAAATACATTGGTATATCTTGTATATGTTATTTGAGTTCATAATGTGGAAAGGAAATGCATGTGGAAATTTGAGATGATGATATCGGTACATAGAATCTATTGGTGGATATGTACATCCAAATTTATATGATAGATTTTAGTGAACATTGAAATTGGACTCAATAAGTGATTTGTCAATTTAAATTGTGATTGGAAGGAAGAGTTAGTGAGTTGTGTGTCTATGAATTGTTACACATATTTGTTTGAAATACGAGAAAAATGGTGGTACTTGATACATGGAAATATGATATTGTGATATATAAAAACATGGAATATGTTTGATAAATGTGTTTATTCATAATTATAGAACTGTACACCTCAAGTGTACTATTTGTGTAAAGATAATTATTTCAAATTATCTGTAAGTGTTCATACTCTTTGGTAATGCCTCGTACCACTGCTCCGTCAAATACGGGTAAGGGTGTTACAATTGCTCACTATTGCCCTCTTCGAATTTACAAGATTCTCATACAATATTTAAATCTCGTAATCTTCTTCACTCATTTTTCCGCAATACACATAAAATAGTTGAAATTTTAGTAACAAATAACAATAATAGCACATATAAAATAGTTAAATTATATAAAATGACCAAGATTGAAATTATAATATTACATATAAATAAAAAATCATAAATCTTACTACATCATAATTCGTAAATATCTTCGTCCACGTCCTGACGAACCCATTGAAATTGTGTACTAGTACTAGGGATATTTTCATTTAAGTTTTGTTCTAGAAAAGGCAAAGTTTCTGATCTTTCGACGATGTCATCTCTACTTCCATTGCCCATGTCAAACAAATCTCTAGGGGTGTTTCGAAGTACAACGTACCAACCCTCATCAGTTGGATCTTTCGAGTAAAAAACTTATTTCACTTGAGAAGGAAATACATACGACTCGTCTATCAGTTGTTCTCCAATGTGAATCAATTGAGAAAAATTCACCATTGTAAAACCATATTGATCATTTTTAATTCCGCGAGCCGTATTCACATCAGCCCAATCACCTTGAAATAAGACAACTTTCCATTTGCCGTAATAATCCAACTCAATATGTCAGTAAGAAGTCCGTAATATTCCAGATTCTCCTCGACAGGATTACTGTCCCTAGCACCAGCATAACTTGTAATTGAAGAATTAACAACAATTCCACAATTTTGGGTTCTCCTCAATCTCTCGCGATACCTTATATGAAATCTGTATCCATTGATGAGGAAGGCACTATATCTTTTCACTATTCTATTTGGACCTTGTGAAAGCCATTTAACTTCATCATTTACTTCAGTCCGACTCCAAACCTATTGAATCGAAAGTAAATTGAGTAATTATAAATGTTATGAGAAAACATTATTACTTGTCAATGAAAACTTCAATTGCATACCGCTTGACTTAACCATTCATGAAATGATTCTATGAACAACTTATTAATTTCTCATAGATGTAATCTTCAGGACCGTGAACGAGCTCCCAATATTTGTTTGTACTCACTATGTTAAAAAAAGGTTTACTTTGTTAGAAGACACAAATTATAATTGATGAATATTTATCAAATTCTAGAACTTACTTGCGTAATGGTTCCATTGAATCGTGATGAAAAAGAACGTATCGATGTGCTTGGACCCACGATCTATCGTCTAATTCTGTAATTTCGACTTTGCCAATCGGTTCTCTGAAACTTTGAAATAAATAAGTTTCGACCAAGTTATGATCTGTGAGCCCAGCATTTCTACTTGGTATGTTCATTCTTGTTTCAACATCTTTCAAATACCTTGAACAGAAAGTCATACATTCCTCTGCCAAGTAGCCTTCGGTAATTGATCCTTTCGGATAACGCTTATTGTGGCAGTAAGACTTCAATTTGGATAGGAATCTAAACACGATATACAACATTATCAAAAGTTGCAACTAAAGGCATTGAGGTGAATGAAGGAATAATTTGCAAATAAAGTAAGACCTTTCTATGAGATACATCCATCAATAAAAAACGGGTCCACCAAGTATTACTTCACGAGGGAGATGAATTAACAAGTGCACCATAATAGTGAAGAAGGAAGGCGGGAAGATCTTCTCTAAATTGCATAAAGTCAATACGGCTCGATCTTGTAGTGTCTCAAGTTCTTAAACATCCAAAACTTTGCCACAAATGCCTTTCATTATATTGGATAGTTCAATTACACAAGACGTCACCTTTTTGACATACAACACCATATAGCAACTGGCAGTAAGTCTTGCATCAAGATGTAATAGTCATGCGATTTTAAGCCATATAATCTTCGATCTTTAAGACTCACACATCAAGAAATATTTGATGCATACGCATCCGGGACCTTTATATCCTTCAACACCATACAGAACACTTCTTTCTTCGTCTTTGACATTGAGAAAATATCAGGCGGCAATTGATATTTCATATTCGGAAGTGCTTAGGGATGAAGCTCACGCCGAATTCCCATGTGGACTAAATCAAGTAGACTCTAAAGATTGTCTTTCAATTTTCATCGACATTCAAAATAGTCCTAATGATGTTCTCGTAGACATTTTTCCCAATGTGCATGACATCAAGATTATGTCGTAAAATCTGATGCTCCTAATAAGGTAACTAAAAAAATACTTCTTTTTTTCCACAAGTCCGCCTCATTAGGATTATCCTCTTCATCCTCTTCATCATCAGATTCATCCTTTGATCTTCTATTTCTTTGCGTGTTGGGCAGTCGATTCATCTTCCCATAAATGAAATTCATATATTTCAACATGAACAATATTTCAGATCCACTAGTATGCGAAGGAGCTTATCTGAACTCTTTAGTACCGTCAAACTGAGTACTCTGAAATCTAAATCTATGATTTTCGGTAACCACCGACGATGCCCCATGTAAGAGAACTTCTTCCCATTATATAACCATCGCGAATATGTTTGCGTAGCATAACAAGGACAAGCATAACGTCCCTGGTACTCCAACCAAATAAATTGGCATAAGCCAGGAAGTCATTAATAGTCCACATCAAAGTTGCACGTAAATTGAAGTTCTCTTTCTCAGTGCATCGTATGTCTCAACACCAGCCCATAATTATTTTAACTCTTCAATAAGTGGCTGCAAATATATGTCAATATCATTTTCGGGCCTTTTCTCTCCAGGGATAATCATAGATAAGATAAAGGATGATTGTTTCATGCAAACCCATGGCGGAAAATTGTAAGGAACAAACACCACAGGCCAAGTACTGTACGCAGTGCTCATAATTTTGTAAGGGTTAAATCCATTAGATGCTAGCCCAAGCCGCACACTTCGAGGATCGTTTGTGAAGCTTGAAAATTTGGAGTCAAATGATTTCCAAGCTAAAGAATCTGCAGGATGCCTTAACAATCCATCATTGGTTCGTCCATCATGATGCCACGTCATTGACTCGGCTGTCTTCGATGACATGAAAAGTCTTTGAAGCCTTGGTATTAGCAAAAAATACCGTAAAATCTTAACTGGCTGCTTTTTTGATTGTGCATCATTTTCATCCTCGTTACCATCTTTTGTATTTCTATTCATCCAACGGGTTTGACCACATACATGACAGCACTGTTGGTTTTTCGGTCGCCCCAATACAACATGCAATCATTTGGGCAACTATGAATTTTGTTGTAGCCAAGCCCAAATCCTTTATCAGTTTCTTCATGTCTTTGAAAGACTGAGGGATTTTCGCAAACGGGAACATTTCTTGCAAAAACTCTAACAGTATTGTCAAAGAGTTTGCGGTCCACCCTCTCAAACATTTTAAGTGGAAAAGACAAATACAGAAAGACAGTTTTGAAAATTTTGATCTCTCATACAGTTCTTCATTCATTTCACCAAGTAATGTGTAGAACTTCACCGCTTCTTCATTTGGCTGTTCATCAGGTACACTTCTTCCCCTTTCGATGAAAGTATTTCCACCAAAATTATAATCATCGGTTGCACCTAAGTTAGGTGGAAATGATTGCAAACCATCACTGCGTATATTAAATGCATCCAGCAACATGCCTTCAATGTCATCTTCTCTAACATTCTGATTGTAAGCACTATGAGGATAACCCAGATTCATTGATGAAGAGGCTCCACTAGATGTACACTCTCCATGAAAAATCCATTTTTTATACCCCCGAACAAAGCCATCAACAATTAGATATTCGTAGACAACTTCACGATAATGCCAATTGATATTGCAACACTTCTTACACGAGCAAAGAATCATATTCTCTTGGCTTGAATTTTGAAATGCAAAATTTAGAAAAATTTCTACTCCATTTCGATAGCCGTTGCTTATCCTTGACAAATTCATCCAAGTCCTATCCATTTCTTAGTTGGTGAAGTCTAAAGTTGAAAGTAAATTACACGGGTAAGTTGTTTATTTTTAATTTATGTAAGTAATAATATGATATATATTTATGTACTATGTAAGTTATGTAAATTATATAAGTTATGAAGTTTGATCTTAAAGTTATGTAAGTTATGAAGTTTGATCTTAAAATTATGTAAGTAATGAAATTTGCTCTTAAAATTATGTAAGTTATGTATTATGTAAGTTATGAAGTTTAATCTTAAAATTATGTAAGTTATATATTTTGTAAGTTATGTAAGTTATGTGAGTTATGTATGTTATGTGAGTTATGTAAGTTATGTATGTTTTGTGAGTTAAGTCAATTATGTAAGTTATTTAAATAATGATTGTTATTATTTTATTGATAAAATTTTTATAAGTTTTAAAACATTTAAAATGTTAAATATGAAAATAATGATCATTAATATAAAAATTAGTAATTTGATTTTTATATTAAAATATATTTAAATAATGAAAAGACATAAAAAATTATTTTATACTTATAACAAAATATTTATAAGTTTGAAAAAATATTTATAAGTTTGAAAAACATTCAAATTATTAAATATTAAAATCAAACATTATTATATAAAAATTAGTAATTTTCATTTTAAAAGTTATTAACACCCAAACCAAAATAAATTAATGAGTAAAAATGAATTTTCAGATTAAAATTCTTTTAATTACTAATTTTTAAAAATAATTTGATTTTCATATTAAAATAAAAAGATTTTTAATTTATTTAAATTTCTTAATATTATATTATTTTATACACAATTATGTATGACAAAACCTAAGTAGCCTACCCTGCATTCGATACCATTTATACTCCAATTATGTATTGCAGTTATACTCCAATTTGTACTTTCCAATTTACCATTCATTCCAACAAGTTTAACAAAAATCAAATTAGAAATTTGGACAATATAATAAACAACAACATAAAAAATAGTATATATACCAGTTGAAACAATATAAGAAACAGCAATTTGGACAGAAATTTTGTAAGGTTCATCATACGTGGCATTGTTACACCTGTGGAGGATCCATTATATCTTACAATGAGATATAAGGCAACCCGTTAGGTTTCCAGCCTATATACTTTGAATCTTTTTTTTTTGGACAGTAATATAGTAAACAACATATATACCAACCAAGCAGGATAATAAACAACAATTTGGACAGAAATTTTGTAAGATTCATCATACGTGGCATTGTTACACTTGGGGATGATCCATTATATCTTACAATGAGATATAAGGCAACCTGTTAGGTTTTCAGCCTATATACTTTGAATCTTTTTTTTGGACAACAATATAATAAACAGCATATATACCAACTAAGCAGGATATAATAAACATCAATTTGGACAAATTCATCATGATATACCTCTTACTGATCAGAATTTTGAACTAAAACCACCCTTAATAATTTCAAGAAGCTGGTCTACTCCACTCTCACCAAGAAACAGATGCTGCAGTCAGAAATACAAACAACATTAACTCACTAATACTTTAAATTAAAAAAAACAGAAAATAAAAATAATATCAAACAACATTAATTTAAGTTAACATTTTACCAATGGAAGTATGAGTGCTGATAAATGCTGGAATTTTAGCTACAAATATCAAGTAAGAGCTTTTTGAACCTCAAGACTAGAAGCGTGGAACCTACAAATGGGGGGTACACATTAGTAGAATAAAACAAAGTAAAAAAATTAAGATAAAAGGATCCAAAACAAAGTCAGCTTGAATTATCAGCAAAGACAATAATTTATACCTATAGAAAATTCCAAGTACCAAAACAACAGTTACATCATCCACTTTCTGTCTCTGTCGCTGTCTCCTCTTACAGGGTTACAGCAAATTTGGAGTAAATTTTTTTTCTAAATATTCTTTGAGGTAAAAAGAAGTAGTTTGCAGTAGAATTATAGCAATGGAAGCCTGCAACCACGAGAAAGATAGACCAGATACAGGAAAATAGAGTATCTTCTAGGTAACCAAATAATTATGATAAGATACTTAATGCGAAGTTGTGAGGAAGCAAAAGCAAACAATCAGCAGACAAATAATGTCTAACATGTTCTTCAATGTGATAGGTTTAGAATCAGAGTTACGAAAATGTTACAGGTTATATGGTAAGCAAATAAAGCAAGTTGTAACTTAGGATAAACATAAACTATCCCAAATTAGCATTAAGAAAACATATTGCTCTTCCAATGCTAAGCAAATAAACCTATCTTGCCAATTCTTACTACTGATAATGTTTTCCAGAACTATGAAGGTAGAAAAAATATATCGTATACCAAAAACTTACCTGTGAAGCCAAAATTTGAGCTTTCATATCAGCAAATATCTGCATCACGTAAACAGTTTTGTGAATTAAATAGCAGAAGGCTTGCATGATTTTTAAGATGCTAAACATTCAACAACAAATTCACTTGATACTTTCATTGGTTTCCTAGTATTAGCAAGCACATGCCAATAACATGACATTGGAATATCATTGAAAGAATCGCACACTATTTTATCATGCCAATAACATGACATTGGAACAAGAGACTGCATTGTCATATGCAACATAAAAAATTTAACATCCAACTCTAGAAGCTAAAGAAAACAACTGCAATTAACCCCCTACAAGAAATAAAGATGCTAAGTTGCATGAACAAGAAAATAACATTAATGCTAGAAGTACCTCGATTGTACTGCTGTACCTATCTATATGGTAAATATATTTCCAGTTGAACGAACACAAGCAAGGATGTTTCACTGCATTGCAAGGTGAAGAGTACAGGGCCGAACAGGTGTCTTTGATGGGCTTACCCTGCATGTGAAACAACCAACATAATCACAATTTTTAGGGAAAGTTTTGAATCTTATAACCAAAAAAACATGTAACATATCAGCAGCAATAGCACTTTCGGCCTGCAAGAAAGGCAAGATAAAGCAAAAAGATCTTTCTCAAACATTGCATCAAAGCAAATTTACTAGTTTACAAGTAAAGCCAACACTATGAGACAATTCAATAAACAAGTTGCAGCACGGTAATTTAATGACAATCACCAGGAAAAATAATGTGGCCGTGGGGGATCAAGAAGTTGGGGATTAGAAATTAGGAGTTAGGGATTAGAAATCGAGGAAATTATTGATATTTTCTAACTTCAGAGTAGTTAGTTAAAGGATCATATGTCTAATTAATTGTTTTCTATATTATAGTCAGAAGTTAAAAAAATGCAAGTAAAATATAACAACAATATTCTATTACAATTAAAAGGGATTGCATAACTATAACAACAAAAAAGAATAATAAAAATGATTTTATACCTGATAAGTTATTACCACCAATCTGTAGGAGGGAAATGAGGTTTCCAATCACTGATGGAATTTCACCTAAAATATATATAATTAAAATCGTCAAAATTTACTAGTGTTTATTACCATCCCAAGTAACATGGATTCACAAAATACATTTTACACATTATTAGCAACATGTTTCTTTCTATCCGCACCAACCAAGCAGGGGATTTTTGGGATAGGTCAAGCAACTACTGTTACTATTAATTTGGAAAAAAGAAGAAGACATTGTTACCTTGTTCACGGGTGTAGTGACAGTTGACTTTGCGCTGAGATAAGAAAAGAAAGAAAGCAATGCAGGGGGACTATCAACAAAGAAAACAGACAACAGGCATGGATAATTCAACAAACATAAGATTTTTAACCCATCATATGCATGTAATTCTCTATTTCTTTCAAAAAAAAAAAATGGCAACAAGAAGAGGGTGAATAAAGCTACAGCAAAGGGTTCCAAACTGTAGTAGCATAAAGTTAGAAAGAAGAAGGGTACAAATATCTTCTTCTGCGTGATGATTGGGAAGAAATTGGAGCCCCTACCCCAAAAGGAGAAGTTGTTCCTACAGACATAGACAACATTAGCTAAAATAGAAGTCGATGAAAATTTTTGCAAGACATGTTGTGAGGTTGTAAGGCAAAACCAGAAAAAAACACGAAATACATACCTAGGTAGATTAAAGAAGAAAACTGGTGGTGCAAGAGGCTGTTCTCAGCGAGTTCCTTAACGACGGAGGAGAGATCTAATATGACTTCACCGGAGCAGATTCTGGGAGTTAGGGATTTTGGGTAATTTTTAGGGGAAAACAATAAGGTTTGGGAGTTAGGGATTTAGGGTATACAATTAGGTGAACACGATAAGGGATTTCGGGGTTTGAATGGGGATAAAATCGAGCATACAAAAACGGCACCGTTTTGCTCAAAATCAAAATACATGTTGCGGCGTTTGTACACTAGCGCCACTAACGCCTGACATTTAGCGGCGTTTATCCAGTAGCGCCACTAAAATTTTTTGTATTTTAACAAAACGACGTCGTCCAGCTTATAAGGGGTTTCCGGAATGGATGAAAAAAAAACGACATCGTTTAAACTTTACATTTTGCGGCGCTTTTGAAAAACGCTGCTAATTCTCGATCTTTAGTGGCGATTTCAGTAAAAACGCCGCTAATGCCACAACAAATACAACTGAAATGACTGCGTTTTGGCTAAAGTAGTACATTTTTGCGGCCTTTTTTTTTGTCAAAAATGCCACTAATGTCTTTCATAGTAATAAATTTTAATAGTTTAATTTTTTCTTAAATTCCTTTTAAACTAATTTTGTTTTGTTTCAAACAATATACCTAATTTGTAAAAAAAATAGTAATTGATAATGAAATTAATTTTAACTTGGCCAATAGAATTAATTTTTTTTGAAATTGAGTTTTAAGCAATCTAATTTAATATATGATCTCTTTTACGCTTAAATAATTAAAACTATAATGATAATTTAATATAATAATATTAATATTATCTTTTTGCATTTATATAAGAAATTATTTAATATATAAATTTAAAATAAATCAATCATATACCCATAAATCTTTATTATTATTTTAAATAATTATTTTTTATTTTTTCATTTTTAACATATATTTAAATATTAAATTAAAAAAATTACGTTTTAGTTAATATAATGAAACTAGTTAAATAATAAATAGAAGAGGGAGAAAGGATTGAATGAAACAGTGACACCACGTCATCTGTATCCCTTTCCAATAGATTTATGCCACATCAGCATTTTTATCCTGAATTTTAGCATTTTATCTTGAATTTTAGGATTTTAATTTAGATTTGATTTTTTTCAGGATAAAAATGTGGACATTCAGGATAAAAATGCTGATGTGGCATAAATCTATTGGAAAGGGATACAGATGACATGGCATCACTGTTTCATTCAATCCTTTCCCATAGAAGAGGCTAGATGAAAGAGTGCTTGACTTCTATTACAATTTTATATTTAATTATTATATAATTCATATCAATTTTAAATAAATAATTTTTGAAACTTTGATCAATATTTAAAAGAATTAGATACATGACATAATTTTTATATCATTTTTTATGTAAGAAAACAAAAACAATAAGTTTCAAAATGTAAACCCTAAATACTAAATCCTAAATCCTAAACCCCAAACCCCAAACTCTAAACTATAAACCCCTAAACTCGAACCCCTATCCCCTAAACCTAAAGCCACAAAACATAAACCATAAATCCTAAACCCTTAACCCCGTAGTCCCCTAACCATTAATCCAAACCCCTAACCATTAACACTTAAACCTTAATACCGTTAAACACAAAGATCTTAAACCCTAAATAATAAACGACAAATAACAAACTTTAAAACACTAAACCCATAATCCAAAATAACAAACCCTAAACCATAAAATTAACTTACAAAACATTAAACCCTAAATCAATTTTAATAGCTTTATAACTTAAATGAAAACTTCTAAATAGTTTAGTTAGCAATTTCTAACTTTTCATAATTAAGTAAATAAAATGAAACTTTCTCATTGTTTATATGTGAATGTATCAAAATAAAATATAATTCAAAACAAGAATAAGAAAAAATTATGAAATTTAAATCGAATCGAATCAAAACGAGTCCCTACACAAAAATGGCAGCTCAACTTTTAGCGACGTTTGTACAAAAACGCCGCTATTACTCAGCTTTTTAGCGGCATTTGTACAAGAACGCCGCTATTAGCGGCGTTTGTACAAGAACGCCGCTATTAGCGGCGTTTGCTATTGCTCAGCTTTTTAGCGGCGTTTGTGCAAAAACGCTGCTATTGCTTAGTTTATTAACTGCGTTTGTACAAAAATGTCGCTATTGCTCAGCTTTTTAGCGGTGTTTTTGCACAAACGCCGCTACTGTCCACTTTTTTGCTAAAATGCCACTATTAGTCAATTTTTAACGGCATTTAATGTATAATCTTTGCGGCGTTTTTTATCCAAACGCTACTAAAAATGCCACTAAAACCCTATTTTGCTGTAGTGCGTGTGGAAGGTGGAAAGTGTGTGTTTAGGGCCTCCATCTTTCCACCAAAACATTGATCAAAAGCAAATCGAGTTTGTAGCCCCAAGACATGCAAGATGCATGTAAGAATCAAAACGCTTGCAAGTGGCCACAAATTTCAAGAATAGCAGGCTTTCCCATATTATGGATAAAGCCCTCCAGAATACGATCATCAACCTATTTACACAATAAAAAAATTAAATTTAACATTATTGAAATTAAAAAAATTTAAATTTTGATCTTACCATTGCTAATTGGGTGGTGGAAATATGCTTGTCGTCAAAGCCGATTAAGGATATGACCATTCGTGAGAAATTGATTTAAACGAATAAGAATGAAATAATTAAAAAACAATATTTTTAAATAAAAATATCAAAATATTAAAAAGTTAACAGCTGAATGAGATAATTGAGAGAGTTGACAGAAGGATGTGAATGAAAAAAGAAATTTGAGGGGTTTTTATAGTGTAAAGAAAAAAGTTATCGTTAGGTGTATTTAATCTTTTTTTTTTTTTTTACCATTGGTGATAACATTCAAAAAGTTGTTGGAATCTGACCGTTAACAGCTGGATGCACTTTCCAATTAAATCGACCTATACCCCTAATTAATTTTAAAACCGGCCTAAAGATAAAAGTCTAATTAAAAATAAAAATCAACCTCTAGGCCTTATTTTGCAGTTGTGTTGTGTATGCAGGTGAACTGAACTGAAAAAAGGGTAGGAAAAATGGTGTAAAGTAGATTATCCCTTTTGTTGGTGAAGCCCAAACTGATGATTTTCCACCCAATGATTGTTAAAGTTTGGGCTTGGTGTGGATTTTGTAGATCATTTTTTTGATTAAAATTCTCGGGATAATGGTTATACTTATCGGTTTAGATGGATTTAGTTTCTTTTTTTTTTTTTTATCATCACATTTTGGACATCTGGTTTTGGACATCAGTTTTATTTCGTCAAAAAGTGATGTGGGTCAACAATTTTTTTTATCAAAAATTCATCATTTTCAGGTTAAATTCTCAAAGATTAATTATTATACTTGTTGATTTACGTGAATTTCAATTTTTTTTTTTTTACATCTGATTTCAACATTTTAAGTGCAATACATTGTGGATTTGGATAGACATTATATTTACTTCAGTAAAATTAAAAATAGCGATACGATAAAATTAGTTATTATAATTGTGAGATAAAAGATTTTATCGCACCATAATCACCTCCCATATAAAGTGGACTTTAATCAACAAATAATTTTCAAATCCTATTTTTAATGTTATTGATTGATTTTGAAAGATTAAATAAGGAAAGAACGATAATCTTTATTTCAAACCTTATCCCTAGAGATAAAATTGACTATTTTATTTAAATAAACAAAATTTATGGGATAAATATTCAAGATATTTTAAAAATAAATTCAGTTTTAAGTTAATAAATCTTATCTAAAGGCCAAATGAATGATCATTTAAAAGAAACTTATAAATAGGTACTTGATTGGCATTACTTAGATGTGGTTTTAGAGTGTGTAAGTTAAACACTTTGATTGGCATTACTTAGATGTGATTTTAGAGTGTCTAAGTTAAACACTCTGCTTTATTTTATTATTTTTTGTTTTTATTTGACACTCTTATAAGAATTATTTGGAGAGTTTTATGATTGGTTTAATGACAAATTTGGTCATTAACGTTTGTATGTTTTGTCAAAATGTATTAATTGTACTTTTAAGCCTTTTTGACACTTTTTCTCAATTTGCTTTTTCTAACAATTTAATGAAAGTACCATTTAAAAAATTAACGGGGATGATGTGGAATTTTATATGTGGAATATTTTAATGAGATGTAAATTATTACTTAGTTAACCCAATAAGATAATTACATGTGGAAAATAATAAAATAAATAATACATTAAATTTAAAAAAACTCTTAATTTAAAGAAAATAAACGTAATTATCTAAAAAAAGTTAACTCAATAAATAAACGTATGAAAGATTGAAACATTTTGAAAGAAAAGAAAAATTAAAACCTTAAATTTATTCATTAAATATGTTAGAAAAACAGATTGGAAAAATGAATAAATGTTGATGGCTAAAAAAAGTTCAAAAATACAATTAGGGCTATTTTGACAAAACATGCAAATGTTAGTGGCCAAATTTATCATTAAGCCTTTATGATTTGTATGTAAGGTTATTTGAGGTGAGTGATTGTAACAATTGAGTTCATTATTGCATTGTAATTATCCATTGCGTAAGGGTAGATCAAGTTTAAGCCAATAAGTGATTTGAACAATTGTTGAATAAAATCATTCACTGAGCGAGAGGTTCTGTAGAGTAGGATTGGTGAATCTGAACTGCATCAATAAATATCATGTGTTTATTTCTCTATAACAAATCGATTTGTTCATAATAATAAATAATATAAAAATATTTATGTTAAACTTTTAAATGTTGTCGCTTGTATGGTAATTTAGTTGTACTCGATGCTATTTTTTCTTTTTGAAATTTTATGTTGAATTTTGAATTTTTAAAATATTTTTATAAAATTGTTATTTATTAACATAATATGTAAGATAAATAGTGTCATATCAATATGAGTTATTTGTGGACTACCACTCAAGTTGCCATGTCAACATTACTAAAAATTGAAGTTTTAATCAATATTTTTCATTAAAAAAATTATTCAAAATAAAAAAGAATAAGGGTCAAATTGACAAAAGATTGTATGGTTGGTAAACAGGGATCGATTTTTTAGCAAGGTACAGAATGTATATTCAAATATTCAATATGATTCCACATGATCTAGTTTTGTTCAAGTAACGGATTCTCACCAATTGAAAGGATCTTCTGATCAATCCAGAGATCGTTTCGATTCCGTTAGTAAAGAGGATTCGGAATATCACACATTGATCAATCAAAGAGAGATTCAACAACTAAAAGAAAGATCGATTCTTTGGGATCCTTCCTTTCTTCAAACGGAACGAACGGAGATAGAATCGGGCCAATTCCTAAGTGCCTTTCGGATATTCCTCAATGTCCGCTATTCACGAGCGTGGGAAGCGGATGAATAATCATCGCTTTCGGAGAAATCGAAGAATTTATTGGGAATCCTACAAGATCCATTCGTTCTTTTTTCTCTAATAGATGGTTATAACTTCATCTGGGTTCAAACTCTACTGAGAGGTCAACTAGAGATCAAATTGAAGAAATAATAAGATGTTTCTTTTGTCTCTTCCAGCGATCGAAAATAATGAAATAGTTAATATATTCAAGATAATTATGTATTAACAAAATACCGTATCAATTGATAACTAAAATTTAGCATTATAAATTTTATTTTATTGTGATAGCACATATAATATAATAAAATGAATTTTGAAAAATAACCTTTATAGATGAAATTTGAATAAAAATTTGAGGTACTTGTTTTGAAATTTTTAAAAAATTAAAATTATTGTTTACCCAAACATATAAATTTAATTTTAAAAATTTTAATACTTTGTTAAAAATGATTCTCTGGTAGTTATTTTAAAAGGTTTGTCTAATAATTTTCTGTTTTGAAATGAATAGTTGTACAACATTTTACAAGTGAAATCAATCAATGCTCAAATCAAAGGTTTCAAATTCACTGATCTATAAATACAACTGTTCTTTTTTTCTTTCTTTGCATCATCTCCCACATCCAGTGTCATTTCCAAAAAATAAAAATAAAAATTCACCATATTTTCTGGTTGGTGGTAAATCAAAATTTTGATGATTTACAATTGGTCAGAAGCATCATTAAGAACATGTTCTCTACACATGGGACAAGTCCCTTGTCGGCTTAGCCATTCATCTATGCAGTTCAAGTGGAAGCTATGGCCACATCTTGGCAGATTTCTGCCCATTTCTCCTTCCTTTAAACCCTATAAAAAAAGCACATACACAAACATCTCATTTCACTCCTTTACTGTTTTCTGATTATTTTTTTCATTATAATTTGTTCTTACCTGTAAGCAAACTGAACAACAAGTTTCCTCCATTGATTTGATGATGATGTCATCACTGGAACGAAACTGATGTAGTGGAAGCCTTTGAATGCAATGTCTGGACAAGCCTTTTGCTCCATTTACATCATAAATGTCTGAGATTTCTCTATATGTTGGTTCAACTGAGTTACTACTTACTTGCCATTGGTAAGCTTTCAACACTGCTGGACTCACCCATTCAATGAACACCTTCCCATTTACTAAGCTAACTAATAAAGCTACCTATAAAAAAATAATATTTAATGCATTGCTAAAAACGAATATGGTAGTGGTCTGGAAATTATTTCTCATCCCAACTTGACTTAGCAAAATCCTACCATATAGGTATATACCTTTGATAATGACTCTCCATCCACCAATGATTCCAGTAACTGAACGGCTGTGATTGCACCTGCAACTGCACCAATTCCAGCTCCTCTCAAAAACCCAGTTTCTGTTGTTTGTCCTTTCATTGCTCCAACTACTGTTCCCACCATAGATCCTCCTTTAAAAACCAAACAAACAAACGTTGAGTCTCAAAGAAAACATGCATGAAGGGGGAATTGTATATATATCTATATATGTATGTGTATGTGTATAATTTGTATATATACCTAATGCAAAAGTGCAGGTGGAAGCAGCAAAGAAAGTTCTTTTGAACACACTAATGAAGAAGCCAATTGGAAGATGTTTCATTGCAGCAAAAAACCAGTCTCCACACCTAAATGGCACCTCAGTTATGCATGAAAACCACTCCATTAACATTGGAAAAAAAAAAAAAAGACAGTGAAGGGGGCTGTTTGGTTGAATGTTTTAGAAAATGAAAAATAGATGATTTTGAAGAAGTTTAGAAAAGCATTTATAGAGTCAAGAAAGCAGGCGGCATTAATGAGGGGCCAAGTAAAGTAAGGCCCCTAATGCATGCACAAAACATCCAATGGGGGGGGGGGGGGCTACGTATTTTAGATTCTCACCATGTCAATGTAACATCTAAAATGACATTTAAGGAGTTTAGGGTTGGAATTTTGGACATTTTACTGTGTGTTTGAGAATAGTGATTCTGAATTGCCCGAGACAATGTTAAGTTAGAAAGGAAATTAAAATTGTTAAATAAGGATATGGATAATATATATATATATATATTTACATGATCTTCACGAGAAACTGTCATCAATTAGGTTTTTCTTATAGGAAACCTTTTACAGCATACAAGAAAAAGAAGCATGGACTCCTAGATGGTATATTATCTTTTTCTAGATTAATAATTCAATTTAATTTTAGCCCTCAATTTAAATGAAAACTTACATTTTAGTCCCTTTAAAATTAATAATTCAATTTAAACCATTAATTTCTTTTTAATTTTATCTTGATTTCCCTAATAAAGAAATTAGAAGCTTAAGATATACTAATAACATTGGGTGAGAAGACCTAAAATCACATTAAATTTGTGGTGTTTAAAGTGTTTAGTTAAATCAATTTGCCGCCATTTTGATTTGATCATTTGACCCTTTAGTATCTAATAAAGTTGTTTGTTTTCTTTCTCAAGTAGGACAATTATTTTATTCGTGGACAGCGTTTGAAAACACTGTTAACTCACAACCAAAAAATTAAGTGAGACTGAAATTAATAAAAATAATAATAAAGAAAAAAAGGAAGGGGGGGTTCAAGTTCAAAAAAATTCCCTCAAAAAATGAGAAAAAATGGGGATCGATCCGGTGAGATATGGCGCATTCGACATCAAAGGTCCTCGGAGCCTTGAGGCAATGATGGAGACTCATTTTGTCGATGGATCGCCCTATCTCGAAAGTTATATGTAGAATTTTCATCTCCAAGTGATCATTGCGACCTCAACATCTAGTATCGTTCGAGGGAATACACGACCCAGTGACGACACTGTAAGTGGGAGGCAAAACACGAAGTGCCCGTGTGCGGTGGTAGTATGGAAAACATAACCCCGCACGACACTTTCGGTTGGTGGATGGGACATGCATATTCGTCAATCGGCGTCGGATGGCGAAATACGCATTGGGGCGTCATCAACTTCTAGTGGATGGCAATCCACATACGATTGGAATCTTTCGAAAGATGTTTAAGGAGAGGATGATGTATTACCGACGGCATCCACCAATGAGGGCCCTCGTTTGTTGCGAGTTATGGAGGATCGGACGATGAATCCGATGTGGATCCACCTCGGGAGCGAGGGCACGACAGTGCGAAGTTGGACTATTTTACGGCGGAGCCCGTTCAATTGTACTTGAAGATGTTGAGGCGGTTGGACGAAGAAGAAGAAGATCCGCTATTCGGGCATACTCGCCTCAACAAGACATGCATAATGTCGATCTATCTCAAGATGATGCATTGGAGTTTCTGAACTACCACACCGGACGCGTGACCGTACAAATTCTTCGTTGGATTCGGACCAATTAGAAGTTGGTAACGTTTTCCAACAAGAACACTTTTCTTGGTGCATTGAAATAATCTGAGATCGAGAAGCAGGGTTAACTACACCATGGTTAAATCAAAGCTCGATAGGATGCAGGCGAAGTGTGGCGTGCAAGGCGGCACATGTGCATGGAAAATCATGGCGTCGTTGAGGAAAAGGACGGGGATGTGGGAGGTGAAGAAGTACAAAGGTCCGCATACATGTCTTAAGTGCAGTACCACTATGTGTTCAATGATTTGAATAACACTAATATTATGTAATGTTGCATTATTTAACGTGCCGTTGTGGTGTAACACAAGATCATCCGAGGATGGATTCGGACATGTTGGTGATTTAATAATCCGACGGTGAAGGCCGATCCCAAAACTACGGTCTGCGGCCTTAATTGGCAATATTCGTAGCCAAATGGGGTACACGCCTCTTCTGAAAGGCTTGGATAGCCAGCGAAGGCGTTGGAAAAGTTTGCAGTCGGTGGGGCGCTTCATATAATGAAGTGTGGCGATGGTGTAAAGTCTTTGGAGAGATATGTCGAGCAAAGACAACATATATGGGTTCCAACACAGGGGGACTAGAAAAGGAAACATATATGGGTTAGGAGGATACATGTAAGGCGGCGGTACCTTTGGCATAAGCTATGACGACTGTGTTATCGGTGTTGTCAACCGAATCGATGGGCCCGATGATTGTATAGCCCTGATGATGGGCCCGTGATATATATAAGCGCTGTTGATGGGCCGATGATTGTATAAGCGCTGTTGATGGGCTCGGTATTATGTGGCACCTTTATTCTTTGGGAATCTCATCACCCTTCTCCTTGGATGTAAAGGGCTGACGTTCCTTCGCCGCGAATTTGTGCGTCGCCTCTCTTCACCGACAACAGATCTGACTTGCCATGGATTCTAAACCATGGCATGTACTTACACACGCACGCTAACTCGGGAACTACGATCGGTTCTCGGTTAGGTAAAAAGTCATCCGGTTTCCCACTCTCAATATGTTCGACCAAAATATTGGCCAATCAGGTGTCTTTGCCGTAGTAAGTCCACACATGCTCATCATCGAGCACCTCAGAAGCCACGGAATCGGTTGTCGACATCAAATTGCCGCAGAACCCGATCTGACTGGTGCATCTCCCGGTCGCGTAGGTGATTAGCGGGACCTTAATGTGCCAACTGCTCGGATTTTGGAGGAACTCCTCTGGAATTCTTGCCCGAATTTGGGTTCCTCATCTGATGTCCATTGAAACTATATTAACATTACCAAAATATTAGTTATATACATAAATACTAAATTATAATAACGAAATTGACACTTACTTGTGATTCCGACCGTTGTTCCAATAGGAGTAGTATATCCTCAAAGCAGTCGGTATTCCAACATGACTTCTCGGATGGTTCCACCTAATTAAATAAACTCTTAGCATGCAATTATACTATAAATCTACGACATAATTGAAAAATATAATATTAAATTTACCTCGTTATCAATGGGAATGAATATGGTTTGGTCGAGTCGGGGCGTAAAAATGGAAATCGAAACCATGCCCATGATGCAGTAGTGATAGGCAACCTCCGATTTTTGCTTTATCCGACACCGTCGCCCGCACATCTCTGATACAACCTCGATAGCACAGCAGACCCCAATCGAATTCACCGGTCTGCTGAAATCAACAAGTTTGAGGAGCCATCTCGGTGGACGAGGTTTCTAGAGGCGTCCGGCATCGGATAGCCTCTAATTATCTCGAAGTATGTATGCCGTGCATATGCCCAAAAGATGATGTATATCTACTGTCTATATAATGAATGCTAATTTGAGTCATTCAATACCAAGTAGTCCAATAGGTTGAGTCCAATTGGTCATTAGGGGAAGAACCTGACAACTTGTCTGCAAACCCTAAGCAATTGGAAATGGAGATATTGGTTGTCCAAAGCTATCCAAACAGTTGATTTTCATGTAATAAAAAGGGGTTGCTTTGGCTTGTCAGTTGCCAAAATAAAAAACCAATGGGCAACCAATTTCAGGCTAAAGTAGATTAGAGTTCAAAACCTGTGAGAAACCATGTGCAAAATATAGTTAAATCCTGTGGGCTGAAAAAAAATAGGCGAAAACACTTTTTCACTATCTCTCAATTTCCAAGAATAATTTTAATTCATGTAATCATAATTAATTATTATATTTATTCTACATTTTATTAATTATTTTAATTATTCACTTTTAAATTTGATTGAGATTAAATTATTTTAATTTTTTAAAAATAATCAATTTATTTAATATTAAAATTAAGAGTGATCAAAGAGATATTTTACTAAAAAATCATCAGATAATTTTCGATGAACGAATACGATAAAGAAGTATGAAATTATAATACGAAAAATAATACGGACACAATCCAATGTATGGATTAGAAAATGGAAAGACATTGAGGTAAGGGATGGATGGAGGCAAGTGGTCCTTTAAATGGGCATTAATTGATTTTATCTACTGAGCATGGGGTCTCCTTCCCCTTCATTGATTAATGGATTCAATGACAACCTGATATAGTTTTTTCTCTTAGGAGATTCCCTTTAAATGGTATATATATTCACCACCAGAATGTATTATTGACACTGTCAGTTGCAGTTTCTTTGGGTTTACAAATAAATATCAGTAAATAAAACCAAAGTTAATGATGTTTTTTTAACCTTGTTTCAAGATGAAAATATCTAAGGAATTTTAATCATGTGGCAAGATATTATATTCATCAAATTTAATGTTACAACAGCTCTTTGCCTGCAATGGCTACTGTTTTTATAATGTTTACTTTTATTTATAAATATTTTTAATCTTTTAAGTTAAAAAAATGTTTAAGCATGCTTAGAATTGCGTTCTTTTCATTATTGCAATAGCATTGGTTAGTAGATGAATTATAAAGGATTAAAATGAATTTTGCAAAAAAAAAAAAAAAAGACTTAGGACTTGTTTGAAAGATTTTGTAAATATTGAGGGCCAAATTTTTTTTTTTAGAATTAGAACTAAAATAACAAATTTTGTAAACATTGAAAGTTAAAGTTGTTGAACTTTTTATATTTAAAACCAAATTGATAAAATGTGTAAATATTGTAAGGTTAATTTTGTTAATAGACCAATGAAAAAGCTCACATCAACTTAATGACAGAAACCAACTGGAGGTTAACTATGTAGAGAATAGAGGATATAACCCATACTCCAACACCTATAATCCGGGGTAGCGTGACCATCCTAATCTTAGATAAGGAGGGAATCAAGGAGGTCCTTCCAATGGAGGAGCCCAAAATCTTAATCCTCTTAGACACAATGCACTTTATCAACCTTTGATGATGATTCACTTAACTAACTAAAATCACGATAAAGGCAAGCGCACCTATCGAACAGTAGTATAGCTTTGGTGAGTCCAGTATATCGTATCTACGATGACTAAAAGTACTAGTAATAACTATCTTTCTATTATTTAGCCTAATAATTGAAGGATTTTGTTTTAATCTAAAATTAAACTAAATAATTAACTATGAACGTGACAATGAGTAAATTGGGAAAATACTTTAAGGAAATCAATGAGAGAGACAATACCCAGGAAAGAATCCACCTAGATTTCACTTATTATTCCGATTCTGAATTAAACGATTTATTCACTTGTCTTGATCCGTAGAAATCCCTAAATTATGTTAATATCTCTTTCGAGACTAATAACAACTGACTCTAGGTTGATTAATTGAAATTTCTTTCTAATTAAAACCCATATTGTCGCATTAGCTCCATCTATGGATTCCCTTATTAGATTTGACTCTAATCTGACAGATTTATGTCGTCCTATTTCTAGGATTGCAATCAACTCCACTCAATTATGCTAGATCTACTCTTAAGCAGAGACTTTTGCTCCACTGATTAAGTACATCAAACTTGGATTAATATCCTGAAAGTATTAAGGTAATGATTAAGAACACATAATTAAGAACACATAATTATGAACAAGAATAAGTATTTATCATGTAATTCAGATAATTAAATGATGAGATCCATCATAGGTTTCATCCTCCCTAGGTATTTTAGGGAGTTTAGTTCATAATGTAAAAGGAAAACATCTCAAAATTAGGAAAACAACAAGACATAAAGAACCCAAAAACTTCTAAGGAAATTGGATGGAGATATTCAATCTTGAAGGAGATCCTGCTTCTGAATTGATTCCGATGGCTTCTTTCGAGTAATTTCTTCGTTCTACTCTGCGTGTCCCTTAGGCCCTCTTCTAGTGTGTATTTATAGACTTTAGAATGCTCAAAAACCTAAAAATTGGCTTTTTCTGCGTGTTTGGGAAACAGGGAGCGATATCAACACGGGCAAGCTGTAACAGCTCGATTTTGGGGCTAGTCAGAACAGTGGTCTCGGGACTACTAATCTGAGGTTGATGAAATTATTTTAGTATTATTTTATGTGTTATGGAATTAATATATGGCTATATGGAAATTTTGGTGCTTTAATTTTAGCAATAGCATGCTTAATTATGAAAAAGGACTAAATCGCATGAGATGCGAAAGTTCTATTTTATAAGGTGGGGGTACCTAATAGCTATAGAATGTAATTTGGAGGATTTTAAAGTGCAATTAGGCTAACTTAATGTGTGCTGATCGGCCATAGAGGATAGGGGACAAGGGCATTAAATTTTTGGTGAGAGTTGGTGACTAAGTGAACGAAAAATGGTAAAATAAGATGACTAAAGGAAGCTATCATCTTTGACTATTCATCTCCCTCTTACTACCAAAATTTTCACCAAGTTTAAGGGTTTGAAAGCTAGAGAATTTTAGCTACATATCATCCTTGATAGTAAGTAATTTTTGAGGTTTTTCTTAATGATTTTTGTACTTTTGAGATCCCCAAAAGCTTAAGCTAGCTAATGAGGGGACCAATTTGCAATATGGTTGGAAGTCTAGGGACTTTCCATGAGAGTACTTATGTTTTTAACTGAGTTTTTATGGAAGAAAATGAATGTTAGGGAGGTGAGAAATAACTTTTATGAATGGTGTTAGCATGAAAACACCTAAATAGGACTTGAATGCAAAGATTTAGTTTGTGTCATACATGCATGAAATAGTTGGAATGGTGAGTAATTGTAAAAGAAATAAATGTTCATCTATGCTTGTTTATCGAGAAAATGTGATGAAAAATGATTTACGAGCATAGGGGCAAAATTATAATTTTTCTAATATACAAGGGCAAAATGGTCAATTTTGCCCAAGTGTAGAATTTGATGTATATTAATCATAGAATGTCCTAAATGAACGAATTTCATTGTTACAGATCAAGAAGAGTGCAAAATCAACCTTGACCGTGGGAAAGGCAAGGTGATCGAGTAAATCTCTAGCTAACACGTTTTGCATCGAGGTAAGTTTACGTGTAAACGATGCATTTCACATGCACATTATGGTTGTTAATCAGTGCATAGCATAATTGAGAACATGTATAATTCAATAGATAGAAAGTGGTAGTAAATGAATACTTCTTGTATGAATGATGAAATAGATAGGTATGTGTGTTATATATAAATTTTGATGGTGGGCTAAGTGCGATACCACCTTGTTATTTAATTATGATGGGCTGTGTGTGATACCATCGTCTATCAAACTTCTGGTGGACTGTGTGCGATACCATCATAATTAACCTTCTTGGTGGGCTATGTGCGATACCACCCTAATGAAGACTGATGGTGGGCTAAGTGTGAAACCACCGGGTAGTGTATTTTGAGATGGTGACATGTTACATTAAGTGACCTTATGATGCTTAGTGCAGGGAAACCGTTATTGAATGTATGCATTATGCTTGTGATGTGATTGTGATGTGTGGATGGAGGAAATGAGTAAGCCTAATCCTGAATGTAGATTGATTTCTTGCTTAGCAAATAATGCTATAAAATGTTCGTTCATTTTAGAGTGTTATATTGTTTACATGTGAACTTACTAAGCTTTAAGCTTACTCCTCTCTCTTTCCCTTGTCTTATAGGGCTTAAGAGTCGAGCCAGAGATACGCCGATAACTAGAAGACCGCCCACACTATCTGCTTACTTCGGTATAATTAGATTAGTGATTTTGTATATGGCATGTTTAGGAGTAGACTAGTTAGATTACTTTGTTTTTTTGACCAAAGGTATATTGGCTCTTACTAAGACATTAATTTTGTAAATTGCCAAGAATGATGACATATTTTATGATTTATGAAATTTCATAGTTATCAATTTGAGTGCATGTGGATTAAGAGAGGTTGTTAGTTTGTTGAATAAACCCATGAAGAGTAAGATATAGGGATGCTAGAAGCTTGGCAAATAGCCTTCATGTCCCACACGGGTAGACACACGGAAGTGTGTCTAGGCCGTGCTAACCCTACACCTTATTATTACTAATTAGAATAGGCCACGGGCAAATTTCATGGCCGTGTGCATGAACTATGTAAGACACACGGTTAGGAGACACGAGTGTGTCCAGGCTGTGCTAAATTAGTCAGTAACTCCCCACGGGCAGAAGACACGGGCATGTAGTAAGGGTACACAGGCGTGCCCCCATTTTACATGGCATGCCCTAGCCATGTGAGTTTTGGCAGAATGTTGGGGTTTTTGGGTACGATGTGAGCACATGGGCGTGTGTGACTACACACGGGCGTGTGTGTCATCTAGCACGGGCATGTACTCCCTGTTTAGATGAAAAGAAATTTTATGGACCGTAAAACTTTCGATATGGTCCCTAGAGTTCTCGTAGGTACGATTAAGATCTCATAGGTTGAGTGTGAAGTAGTTGAAGTGATTCGAGGAGAGTAGTCACGTTGAGCCTAAGTGGCGACCAGGTAAATTGTTCGATAACGTCTCGTGCCCGATTCCAGCTGGGATTACGGGTAAGGGGTGTTACACAAGCACATGGGCATGTGGCCAGCCTGTATGGCTCACATGGGCGTGTGGCCAGCCCGTGTAGAAATGCCCAGGTCATGTGGATCTTGGAAACAGCTCTTTTTGCTCGATTTTGACTCATTTTCGCTCCTTTCGCTCCCCTATGCTCACCTAAGTATAGAAACTTAAATTTAAAGGATTAAGAGCATCAAATTCACTAACTCACATAATAATTCATCCAAAAACACATCAAGAATGGGATTAAAAACATGTTACTTTTATAGCTTATCAATTATCCCCACACTTAAGCGTTTGCTTGTCCTCAAGCAAAATCCTCAACTCACAATTAAAATTAAACTTTCTCAATTCATAATTCTCATCAATAATGTTTTATCATAATTCACAAATAAGCATACATTGATAATTCAACTAAAAGAGCACTAAAGATTCAAACAATCCAAGTCACACATTTTTAAAGCATGAAAACATAGGTATTTCCCCTTATCTAAGTAATTACCTTTAATTCAAAACCGACAAGATTTAACATCCTTACTAAAGATTCACTCAAATCACTCAAGGTGTTTAAGAATCAAAAATAAGCACTCAAAAGTCAAACATGGAAAGTCATTACCATAGGCTTGCATGAAAATCAAATCTCCACCACAATAAAATGAGGTGATACACAAATCAAAAGGTCTTTAAAGGGTTGTAATGGGGCTTGGGTTAAAGGTATGGATAAAGGCTGAAATAAAGGGTTAGAATCGAGATCGAATTGACAATTTACCTAACTAGAAAAATAAACTAATATTGAATAATTACATCAGTTGAAAACTTATCAATAATAACACGAGCTTCTTCTCAAAATGTGAAATTAATCGTTTAAGCTCAAATAACATAGAACTAGTAATAATTAAAATAAATGTACATATTTTTTCTCACTCTTTTTTTGAGTTATGGATAAAAAGAGATAATTTAATAACTGAAACAAAAGAACATAGTTAGGCAACTGACCAAATCAAATCTCGACAAAAAGGGAGTCAATACAATAGGAAAAATTCTCAATGAATCAAAAAGAATAAGTTATGGGTTAATATTAAGGGTAGATCAAGAAACGATTTATCAGGCTCAAAGGGGTTCACTAAGGGTTAATTATGAAGGTAGGCTTTTTGGAATAAGTGGGTTAAAACCTAGGTGCCTTTATCATCTCAACATATCAAATCAAATGTGTGGTCTCAACATGTATAGTCGAAGCAAGTTCTAGTGTAACAGTCTGGTTTATACCCTAGTCAGAACAGTGGTTTTGGGACCACAAATTCGAGTCTGTATAATATTTTAATATTATTTTCTGTGTCTTTGACATGTGGCTAAGCGTGCGTGGAAACCTTGTATGAAAATTTGATCATTTGTGTGTTTAATTTGAAAAAATGGCTAAATTGCATTAAATGCAAAAATTTGTGTGCTATTTGTTAAAGCATCTATGTGTTATGGCTTTTGAATGTTATGGTCTTATGAGGCAATTAAACCATTTTTTAGATAATGGATGATTAAAAGTCATTAATGGCCTTATGTTTATATGTTATATATGTTTTGTAATAAGGATAATTTTGTAAATTGGTAAATAATATAATAATAAATAAAAGAAACAAAATGAAAAATGAAAGTGATCATCTTTTATTCATCCATTTAGCCGAAAGTTAGCAAAGAAAAAGGAGGAAATAAACAAGTTAGGTTTCGGCACACTTGTAGCCAAATTAAGGTATGTTTTGACTTTAGATTTTGATAATTTCTACGTTTTGGAAATCGTTGCTTAGTCTACTATCAAGCCCATGTTGTAATTTGAAGAATTGATGATATTTGTGAGTTGTGCCATAGATGAATTAGTAAGCTTTATGATGAGTTTAGTTGTTAAATGAAATATATGTGTTAGATGAACATATTTTGTTCTTGAATTTTTGATGAATTTAGCTAAATAGGGCTAAATTGAGAAAATGATAATTTGAAGGACTAAATTTTAAATTTGATGGAAAATAAGGGCTTGTATGACATACATAAGCATTTGGCTAAGCATGATTATGTGATGATTTTGTGTATTTGATGCTTTGAGAAAAATGGACGAAATTGATAAATTGTGCAAATATGAGGGTTAAAGTGCAAATTGCCCTAAATGAGTGTTTTTGGATTGAATTGAATGTGTTGATAAATTAAAGGGTTAAATTTGAATATGTATAGATCAAGAACCGAAGAAATTGAACTTAGATCGCGGGAAAGCGAAAGTAATTGAGTAGTCGTATCCATTTTTGTTAAACCGAACTCGAGGTAAGTCATTATGCAAATAAACGTATTTGTATTGAATTATATATGTTCATGTGATTATTGATAACGATGAATGTTTACGAGATGATGTGTACATGAATTCTGAGATAAGATTGATACAGTGACAATGTCCGAGAAGTCCCGTATGAACCTAGGAATAGATAGGATTAGCTATGTCATGACATAGGTATCTGTTTCGTTTTACCATATAAGACCACGTCTGGGATGTTGGCGTTGATTTGAGATTTCGTGTAAGACCACGTCTAGGATGTTGGCATCGATACAAGATGTAAGTATAAGACCATGTCTGGGACATTGGCATCGTATTAATTCGTGTAAGTCTGGGACAGAGGCATCGATATATGAGTACATGTAAGGTCTCGTCTGGGTCGTTGGCATTGTACAATTATTCTGAGCTTTTTGAGTATCCTATTAGATTCTGAATGGTTCAACAGGCAAGTCTGTGACACGAAAGGTTATGTGAATCGTATATCCGTTTCAGGTACGTTTAATGAGTACACAAAATGTGTATGAAAGGTAAGTATCTATATGAACTTACTAAATTGAACATGTGCAATGAAATGATGAGATGATATGTGAAATTATGTTTATATGAGCTATGTGCATATGTGGCAATGAAATTGAAGTATGTGAAAGTTATGATTAAGCAATTGATCTAAACTTTATGTGAGATGCCTATGCTATGAGAACTATTATTGTCATTGTATAAATATGCTATGTGCATTTTAAGTTTATTTGTATATGACTTACTAAGCTTTCGAATTACTAGCTATGTGTTTTCTATGTTTTATAGATCGTCAAAGCTACTGAAGGCTCTGGGACCGTCGAGTATAGTCATCACACTACTCAACTTGTTTTGGTACATTTTGGAAATGTATATAGCTAGATATGGCATGTATAGGTAGTATTTGGTATAAGTTTGTTATATGAACTTAGCCATGTGATGTGGCTAATTATATGTTGATATTTTGCCTCTATGAAGATGATATATGATGTATGTTTTGGTATGGTTAGATAGCACTTGAAATGCTCAAGTTTATGATAAGTGTATGGATGAATTTTAAGCATAGTTATTTGAACAAAAGAATAAGTTCATAAATGGTAAATATGGATGAAATATGCTTGGGTATAATTGAGTTTTTGTTGTGTAAATTGGTATGAATGGAAATATATTTGAATGTAGAGATTGAATAGTTATTTTGACATGTTCTTGGTTGTCAATTGTGCATGAAATGAGTTGGTTATTTGCTTGTAAGTATGACCCTAATGTGGGTGGCATTTTGGCCTTGCAAATGGCCTATTCTGCCACACGGTTGAGGCACACGGGTGTGCCTAATTGCTGATCATGTGTCAGAGTCTTAAAATTTATATAATGAATGATCTAGCCTAAAAACTAACTGTGACAACGATTGAGGCAAGCGCACCTATCGAACAGTAGTATAGTTTAGTGGCAAGACCGGATTGTGGAACCCAAAGGAACCAAAAGTACTAATACTAACTTTCTTTTTATTATTTAACCTAAGAATTAAAGGGATTTGTTGTTTAATCTAAAATTAACTAACTACTAAGCTAAAGATACTAAGACAAGGACAATGAATTGGGGAAATACTTGTGGGAAAACTAATTGATTAAGACAATACCCGAGAAAGAAGCCATCTAGACTTCACTTGTTATTTAACTCTGAACCAGACGATTTATTCACTTGACTTGATCCGTATGATTCCCTAATTTATATTAATACCTCTTTCGAAGCTACTAACGTCTAACCCTAGGTTGATTAATTGAAATCTCTTTCTAATTAAAACCCCTAGAATTGCATTAACTCGATCTACGGATTCCCATATTAGGTTTGACCCTAATCCGGTAGATTTTCGTCATCCTATCTCTAGGGTTGCGATCAACTCGCTTAACTATGCTAGATCTACTCTTAAATAGGGTCTATTCCTCCTCTGCCTAAGAGCATAAATGCTTGAATCAATATCTTGAAATATCAAAGCAAGAATTAAGAACACATAGTTAAGAACAAATCAAGTCTTTATCATACAGCTCAGAAAATAATAATAAGATCCGTCTTAGGTTTTATCCCCCCTCAGGTATTTGAGGGGTTTAGTTCATAATTATAAAAGAATACATCTCAGAAGAAAATATAAAAAAAAACATAAAGAAAACCCTAAAACCCCCTGAAGGAATTGAAGGAGAGACCCTCAGTCTTGAGTATGATTCCGGCTTCTTGAGATGAATCAACTGACTTTATTCAAGTGAATCCCACAATTCGGCCCATCTGGCTTGGCTCTTTGGCCTAGCTGAGCGCCCCCTTTAAGGTTGGCCTCTAGGGTGTTTATATAGGCTTTTGGAATGTCTTTCTTTGCCTCTAAGTACCCTAATCCAAATGAAACTCTTCTTTGCTACGGCAGGGACACGCCTATGTGCCACGCCCGTGTAAATCGAAGCCAGGCCATGGTCGAACCTATTAAAGAGGCACGGCCGTGCGGCTTGGGGGCCAGGCCGTGTGAGTTTCTTATTTTGGCCTATTTTCTTTGTTTTTGGCCCATTTCTCATTCTTTTCATCCTCCGATGCTCTCCTAAGTATAAAACATGAAAACAAAGGATTAGGAGCACATATTTCCATAATTAAAGGGATAAATCATCCAAAAACATGCTAAATGTAGGATTAAAATATGTTCATATTATGATTTATCAAATACCCCCACACTTAAGCTTTTGCTTGTCCTCAAGCAAAATTCTCAAATCACAATTAAAACGAACTTCCTCAATTCATAATATTCATCGATAATGTTTCAACATAATTCATTGGCAATTTATACATGGATAATTTAACTAAAAGAGTCCTGAAGATTCAAACAATCAAAGTCATAGTTTTTAGCATGAAAATATAGGTGTTTCCATTTATCCTAAAAATTACCTTTGATTCAAAACTGATAAGGATTGACATCCTCACTAAATATTCACTCAAATCATTCAAGGTGTTTAAGGTTCAAAATAAAGCACTCAACAGTCAAACATGAAAAGTTAATCCCAGAGACTTGCCTGAAAATCAAATCTCCACCATTATAAAATGAGATGATGCACAAATCAAAAGGTCTTTAAAGGGTTTTAACAGGGCTTAGGTTAAAGGTGTGGATATAGGTTGAATTAGAAGGTTAGAATCGAGATTGAATTGACAATTTACCTAACTAGAAAAATGAACTAATCTTGAATAATTACATCAATTGAAAATTTGAAATACTAATAATACGAGCTTCTTCTTCAAGATGTTTAGTTTAAATGTGTAAGCTCTCTTAATCACAGAACTAATAATGAATATACTTTGATTTTTTTTACAACAAATAAAGTAAATACATAATATAAGAAAATTTCAACTGCTGAAATAAAATAATTAGGCAACTCACTAAATGAAGTCTCGATAGAATGGTAGTCAAAAGAAATGGTGATAAAAAATACAAGATGGGTTTTGGGTTAATATAAGTGGGTGAGTCAATAAAAGGGTTGTTAGGATCAAAGAGGTTCACTAGGGGTTAATTGTGAAGATAGGCTTTTAGTGGAGTAAGTGGGTTGAATCCTAAGTGCCTTTATCATTTCTGTATATAAAATCAAAGGTGTGGTCTCGACATGTATAATCGAAGCAAGTTCTAGAATAACAAATCAATGTTGACACACTCATAATCAATAAAGTTAGCACAAAAAGAATATATGCTCTAAAAGGTTCAAAATCTCACAAAAATTATGGGTTTTTGATGACAACCTTGTAAATTTTAAACTTCAAGGTAATAATTAAATTCAGGTAGACAGCATAAGAAAATTTTAATTTTTGAAAATAGACTCATCATGCTTGAATAATAAGACATAATTCAGGGATTTTCAAATAATACTACAATTATTCGTATGGCCATGGTAGTTCACGAAGTCGAAACTTTTTTTTCTTACTATCAATTCTATCAACACATAGTTTGAGTCCGGTAATATTTACCTCAAAAGTGCCGAAATTAGAATGTGTTACCTCGACTGTTCCGTATGGAAAGACCTTAAGTATCGTAAAAGGAGTTGCACCGTTTGTATTAAGCTCAGAAGCGGCTATTTGAAGGTCGGTTGCATCTGACAGTATCTGGTCCCCAACTTTGAAGTGATTGATTCCACATTTAATACTAGATGTCCTAGCCGTGTCAAGAACTGTGTTTAGCTTCACATGTGACGTATCGCCTAACTTCCGTTTGTTTGTCAAAAATTCTTTTAAAAATTTCCTTGAATCTGGCATCTGCGAAAGAGCTTCAAGAAACAACAAGTTAATATGAAATTTCTTTGGAGGTTTAAGACATTTACCGAATTGTTCCTCTGTGTGGTCTTTCTTTATCGCAGTGGGGTATGGTACACGAGGTTGGTACTCTGTAAATACCTGGTTTGGTTTATCATGGCTTGCTTCAACCTTACCTTCCTCTACCACATTCTCTTGCTTAAATTCTGGTTCATCTAACCCTTCATTATCGTGAGTCATTATTGCTTGAGGTTGCTCTCTTGGGTTAGCTTCGGTGTTGCTAGGCAAGATACCTTGTGGTCTTTCTGAGATCAACTTAGCAAGTTGCCCTAATTGGTTTTCGATCTCTTGAATCGATGCTTGTTGATTTTTAAGTGTTGTTTCAGTGTTTTGGAAATGAGTTTCTAACACCGCTATGAATTTTGTTAGCATCTCATCAAGATTCGGCTTATTTTCCTGTGGGTAGGGTTGTTATTGGAAGTTTGGAGGAAGTTGTTATCTCTGATTTCCTTGACCACCCCATGAGAAATTGGGGTGATTCCTCTAACCTGGAATATAAGTATTACTATAAGGGTTATTTTGAGATCTGAAATTGTTATCCGTATAGTTTATCTGTTTGATTTCCATGCCAGAATTGTAGGGTGGGTACTCAGGATTTGCCACACCTCTTAGATTTGAATCACATTGCATTACTGGGTGTACCTGCAAGGAACCACACAAACCATCAATCTTTTCATTTAACATCTCTACCTGATTTGATAGCATGGTGACTGCGTCAAGGTTGAAAATTCTAGCTGTTTTTGTTGGCCTTGTCCTTGTAACTTGCCACTGATAGTTACTCAATGGCATCTCCTCTATAAACTCATAAGCCACATCAGTAGTTTTGTTATTCAGGGTTCTGCCGGCTGCTGAATCAATCAGTTGTCTCGTTGAAGGGTTCACACCATTATAAAAGGTTTGGACCTGTAGCCACAAGGGTAATCCATGGTGTGGGCACCTTCTCAATAGATCATTGTATCTATCCTAAGCATCGTATAGTGTTTCTAAATCCATCTGCACAAAAGAAGAGATATCATTCCTTAATTTGGTCGTTTTGGCCAGCGGAAAATATTTTAATAAAAATTTTTCGATCATTTGTTCCCATGTAGTGATCGATCCTCGTAGAAGAGAATTCAGCCACTGTTTAGCTTTATTCCTCAAAGAGAAGGGAAATAACCGAAGACGTATGGCATCATCAGAAACGCCATTAATTTTGAAAGTATCGCAGAATTGTAGGAAATTTGCCAAGTGATTATTTGGGTCTTCATCCTGCAAACCATCAAACTGAACAAATTGTTGTATCATTTGTATAGTGTTAGGCTTCAGTTCAAAATTATTAGCAGCTATAACAGGTCTAATAATACTTGACTCAGTTCCTATTAAATTAGGTTTAGCATAATCATACATAGTTCGAGGAGCATGATTTTTGGCCATCTCTGGAGGTAGCAGATTATTCTCAGCCATCTCTTCGGTAGTATTAATTTTGTTCTCTTGCTCTTCTTGTATGTAGTTTAAGCTTCGCCTTATTTCTATACAATTTCAGCGAACCGTACCTTCGATATCACTGTCGTAAATCAAGGGTCCTGTCGGGTTCCTTCTAGTCATAAACTAAAGGTACCTACCAGGAAAAGAAAAAGAAAAAGAAAATTAGAAAAGTAAAAATAAAATTTAATTGCAAAAATAAAATAAAATAAAATATGGCTAAAGTAATAAAAATTGAGCTTTCTTAATATTTCAGTTTCCAGTAAAGACGCCAAAAACTTGATCGTGTGTTAGAGTCTTAAAATTTATATAAGGAATGATATAAACTAAAAACAAACTGTGCCATTGATTGAGGCAAGCGCACCTATCGGACAATAGTATAATTTAGTGGCAAGACCTAATTGTCGAACCCAAAAGAACCAAAAGTACTAATACTAACTTTCTTTTTATTGTTTAACCTAAGAATTAAAGGGATTTGTTGTTTAATCTAAAATTAACTAACTACTAAGCTAAAGATAATAAGACAAGGAGAATGAATTGGGGAAATATGTGTGGGAAAACCAATTAATTAAGACAACACCCGAGGAAGAATCCATCTAGACTTCACTTATTATTTAACTCTGAACCAGACGATTTATTCACTTGACTTGATCCGTAGGATTCCCTAATTTATATTAATACCTCTCTCGAGGCTACTAACGTCTAATCCTAGGTTGATTAATTGAAGTCTCTTTCTAATTAAAAGCCCTAGAATTGCATTAACTCGATCTATAGACTCCCATATTAGGTTTGACCCTAATCCAGCATATTTTCGTCATCCTATCTCTAGGGTTGCAATAAACTCCGCTTAACTATGCTAGATCTACTCTTAGACAGGGTCTATTCCTCCTCTGCCTAATAGCATAAATGCTTGAATCAATATCCTGTAATATCAAAATAAGAATTAAGAACACATAGTTAAGAACAAATCAAGTATTTATCATACAGATCAGAAAACAATAACAAGATCCATCTTAGGTTTTATCCCCCCTCAGGTATTTGAAGGGTTTAGTTTGTAATTATAAAAGAATACATCTCAGAAGAAAATATAAAAAAAAACATAAAGAAAACCCTAAAACCCCCTGAAGGAATTGAAGGAGAGATCCTCAATCTTGAGTATGATTCTGGCTTCTTGAGATGAATCAACTGGCTTTCTTCGAGTGAATCTCACAATTCGGCCCCTCTGGCTTGGCTTTTTGGCCTAGCTGAATGCCCCCTTTAAGGTTGGCCTGTAGGGTGTTTATATAGGCTTTTGGAATGTCTTTCTTTTCCTCTAAGTACCCTAATCCGAATGAAACTCTTCTTTGCTACGGCAGGGACACGCCCGTGTAAATCGAAGCCAGGCCGTGGTCGAACCTGTTAAAGAGGCACAGCTGTGTGGCTTGGGGGCCAATGTAACAGTCCGATTTTGACCCTAATCGGAACAGTGGTTTCTGGACCACAAATCTGAGTCTGAAAAATATTTTAAAATTATTTTCTGTGTTTGTTATGTGTGAATTTGCTTTTGTGAAATTTTTGTGTTTTAATTTCGTCGTTTGAGTATCCGATTAAATAAAAGGATTAAATCGCGTAAAATGTAAATTTAGTGGTTATTTTTAGAAGGGCCGAATAGTGGGTGTTCTTTTAATATGAAGGTTTTATGTTGCAATTTTTCCATTTAATTGATGATTGGACTGCACTAAGGTTATATTATATAGTTTTTATATTAAATATAAAGTTTAAAATAATAAATAATATATTATAAGTTAATATAATAAGACAAACATAAGTAAAAGAAAGCCATGCTCATCTTTTATTTGACCGAAACAAAGAAAAGAAAAAGAATAAAGAAACAAGCTAGGTATTCGGCCCTTGCTCAAGCAAATTGAGGTATGTTTCGGTTTCGGTTTTTGATAATTTTTACGTTTTTGAGATGTTTGAGTAGTAGAAGACCCATGCTTGAAATTTTGAAATTGATGATGATTTTTTGTTTTTCCATTGATGATAGCTTGTGATTTTTGTTGTTTAATGATGAAATATAAAGATATGTGAAAGATAAACATGTTTTGTCTTTGGATTTTAGATGAAATTGAGCAATTAAGGCTAAATTGTGAAAATAAATTTTTGAGGGACTAAAATGTGAAATAAATGAAATATACGGACTTATATGGAGCTTATGAATATTCGGCCCTGGCATGATATATGTAAATTATGTGTATTTTGTGTTTTATGCAATTGGGACTAAATTGTAAAAAGTGTGAAATGTTAGGGGCAAAATGGTAATTTTCTTATTTATGTGTTTTTGGATTAAATTGAATGAATGTGTGATTAAATTAGTTAAATTTGAATTTATTTAGATCAAGAACGAAAGAAAACAAAATTAGATCAGGGGAAGTCAAAAGTAGTCGAGTAGTTGATTTCGTCCGTCGATATCCGAGGTAAGTCTATATGCATATAATGTTGTTAAATTTGATAATATATATTTGTTACATGATTAATGGAATTTTTGTGAATAAATTTGTGTATGGCCGAATGTGTATTGAGCAAAGGAGCTATATTTTGAGTTCGATCCGATCGAGATTCAACCTCCGAAAGTCTCGTACGAACCCTAGGAATAGATAGGATACATATGTCATGACATTGGATTTTTGATATGTGTTATCGAGTAAGACCACATCTGGGATGTTGGCATCGACTTGTGTTTACGTGTAAGACCATGTTTGGGACATTGGCATCGTATTTGATTCGTGTAAGACCCTGTCTGGGATAGTGGCATCGATATGTGATTAACATGTAAGACCACGTCTGGGACGTTGGCATTGTACGAGCTTCCTACTATCAGCGTATCTTTTTTAATTCTGAACGGTTCAATGGGAAATGATAAGTTAAGATCGAGTGTAAATCAATATATAAATGCTCAGGTATGTATTCATACTAAGATATGAAATTAAGGAAGTAGTGTACTTAAAATAATATTATAAAGTTACATGTAATATGATTTACATGATGGTATATTTGATTATGTGAGTATTGAGTATTCGGCCTATTGATATGTATGTATTGTGGAAAGAAATGGTATATTATACTAATGATTAAGAGTGTATTCGGCCAAGGTAGAAATTATGCATAACTTATATGTTTTGATATATGAAATTATATTAAAAGGGTATATGATTGATAATAGCTTATTTTAGTTTGAATAGATAAATTTTGTATATGATTAAATGTTAATTTGCTTATGACTTACTAAGCTCAAATAGCTTACTGTGTATGTGTTTTTTTACCTCTATTTCATAGATTTTGGATTCACGTTACGAGCTCGGGGATCGTCAGTGAAGCCTATCACACTATCGACAGTTTTTCGGTATTTTACTAAGTTGAATTTGGGCTTATGGCATGTATAGCATAGATGGAATATTTAAGTTTGATTTTTGGTCATGTATATAAAAATAGCCATGCGAAAATGGCTTAATTTCCATGTTTGTGTTCGGTTTGGTTTAAAGTTGGTTTATCCATGATTATCTTGCTTAAGTAGGATTTTATGTGTTTGGGAAAGGGTGCTTGATGTGTTTAATTTTTATGCTCGAATTTGACTATATTGGATCATGATTTGAGCTTGCATTAGGATGAGATATTTAAGTTACGTGTATGTGCTAAACTTGGTTTATACTAGGTATAAAGTCTTAAGATATGTGGATTGAACAAATGGGTAAAATGCTAAGTATATTATAAATGAAATGACATTTATAATTTTAATATATGAATTAAGTAATATGTATGTCATATATGTGTGGTGTGTTAGTATGTGTTTATAGTTTAAATAGCAATCTTAATACCGAATATATAAATGCTTATGAGGTTTGATATGTGTATATATATATATGATTCGGTAAAAGGGGCAATGATAGGCACATTATATATTCAATTATGATGCTAAGTTGTTTATGTTCAGTTTTATGTGATTTTGATTTAATGCTTGATGTGTTGGTTTTAGCAATTCGGCTATGGCTCATTTGTATGTGAAGGGTTGCTATGTTTAGTTAACATTGTGGTAAATGTTTTGATATATAAATGTGTATATATATATATATATATATATAGGCACGATTATAGCAAATAAATGGAACAAATTGATATGTCTGGTTAATCATTGAAATTGAATATGGTTTAAGTTCATTCGGGAAATACTAGTATGTATTTATATAAGTATGATGTATTTTAGTATGAAGATATATGAATAGAACATGATTCGATTATGGTTTATTATGGATTCATTTATAATGTATAGTTTGATTTATGGATAGGTTTGAAAGTGGTGCATGATGTGTAATTATATTTGACTAGTGATGAGTAAAACAAATAGATATACCTATGACATGTTTAATGGCGGTTTGTTATTTAAATGTTGAATGATTGATTTCAAAATGTGATTAAAATGTGATAGTAAATTCGGCCTTAGTAAATGGTTCATTTTGATAAGCATGTGATTTGGTTGCAATATTATTTGCCTATTTGTGATCAAATATGAAAATTTAGTTGGTTAAGTGAATTATATGTATTAAAAAAATGTTTTAGTAGTAAAGCATGATTGAGTTTTATTTGGTTAAGTGAATTATATGTATTAAAAAAATGTAGTAAATATCTGTCATGATCTGTGCTATGTCCTATAATGCCTTGTAACACTAATCTGGCAACAGATACGAGTTAGGGGTGTTATAGCCAGGCTGTGTAAGTTTCTTACTTTTGCCTATTTTCTCTGTTTTTGGCCCGTTTCTCGTTCTTTTCATCCTCCGATGCTCTCCTAAGTATAAAACATGAAAACAAAGGATTAGTAGCACCTATTTCCATAATTAAAGGGATAAATCATCCAAAAACATGCTAAATGTGGGATTAAAATATGTTCATATTATGGTTTATCAATTGCCGTGTGAAAATGGCAGTATTTAGCTAAAAGTGCACGGCCATGGCACACGGGCGTGCTTGGTAGCCATGTGATATAGTCAGAATATGGCCTAAGAGCACATGGCCATGGTACACCGATGTGCCTAGTGGCAGTGTGGAAAAGTCAGTATACATGCTTTTATTTTTCACGGCCAAGACACATGGGGGTGTTTGATGCTCGTGGAAGACACACGGCCTGCCCACACGGGCGTGTGTCCTGCATAACTTAGAAAAGTTTTAAATTTTCAAAAAATTATGTATGTATTCGGTTTAGTCCAGACCTTACTCTAAAGCATGATTAAGGTCTCGTTCACCTATTTAAGGGACACTTTGGTTGCGACTGATGAATGGTTGTATAAAATGTTGTAAAAGTTTTCGATCTGTCAGGTAATGCCTTTAACCCTAATCCGGCGATGGATACGGGATAAGGGTGTTACATCTAGAATAACCAATCAGTATTGACACACTCATAACCAATAATAAAGTGAATAAGACAAATGTATGCTCTAAAGGCTCAAAATCTCACAAAAATTATGGTTTTTGATATCAATCTTACAAATCTCAAACTTCAAGGTAATACCTCAATTTAGGGAAAAAACCCTAGCAATTTTTATTATTATTCTGAAAATAGACTTATCATGCTTGGTTCTCTAATGTCTTAAATTCTAAACAACCAATGCACAATTACCTAGGACTTAATCCAAAACCCATCAATAAAAATCATAAATCAATCAAAATTCATTCCAATAGTAATATGAGACAATTACTTGAGAACAAGACATAATTCAGGGATTTTCTGATAATGATATAATTAACCTCCCCACGCTTAAAATGTACATTGTCCTCAATGTACCAAAATAGATAATAACAATATAATCAAAATATCATAAGAGAGGGAGAGAAGCGAAACTACCCTGAATTTTGGAGGAAATTTGTGGAATAGTGAAAGCGAAATTGTGGATATAGCTAAATGAAGTGCATGATTCTGAGAAACTATTAAGAAAATAAACACAATTGTGGAAGAAGATTAAATGATTACTCGATAACAACCATAAAAATAAATATAGTTCAAAATATAAAAGACAAGTCTTGAAAAGATAATTAAGAAACATAAGAAATAAAGAAAATAAAAAATAAAAATAAAAAAATGAAAATAAAAATAAAGTAAATGGACTCAAAGGTTTTCATCATCAGACGCCGTGAGTCGTCGACGTCGAAGATGAAATATGGAGATGGTGGCAAATCTGCTGCAATGTAGCCTCAAGACTGTCGAATCACTGAAAGTACTGCTGCTCGAAGCGAGTGAAACGCTCGGATATGTCTGTCAAAATGGTAATAGAATGAACAAGTTCGTAACTCGGAGGTGGAGGATGAGGTAGATCCTCGTGATGTAATGGGACCTCATCAGTTAAGTCCTCTAGATCATTCTGAGGCGCGGAGTGAACTAACTTGTACTGAGGAGGATCCATGCCACGACGTCGCTCAATTATCCTCATATGTATCATGCTCGAGATGCCCTATGGGGACATCTAGCAAACGAGTGTGAGTGTGGAGGACTGCTCCGGTGTGTTGAAAAGATCGAAGTGTCGAGCTAAGTGAGTCACATAGGGACCCAAACAGATACGGCCCCTCCTATGGCCATCAGTCTGATGGCAAAAATATAAAGCGATGAAGTATGCCAAATCAAATATATGTCCATGTGCCATGCTCTATAGATAATAGGCGGCATTAGTGCTGACAACTCCGGTGCTCTCTCTTCGACCTGTCAAAGTATGACCTAAGAGGGCGTGAATGTATCGTAAGGCCGGAGAGAGATAAGTTGCCTTCGAGTGACTCGTGTCGTATGGTGTTTGACTCCTTGTAAGATCGATCCAAGAACATGATGGTGAGTTATGGATGTGTCGATAAAGTTGAAGGAAGTCCTCAGTGCTCATGGACTCCTTTGTGTATAGTCCTATAGTAGCACCAAACTCTGAAACGCTCATATGTCATACCAAACCACCAAGGCAAAAAGTGATGGTGCCTGGCTCGTCATGGACCGACATGACGTGCTAAAGGTGAAACATCAAGCAAAACTCCAAAGTAAGCTCCATATATGGGCAGTCAATGCATCGGCCCAAACCTAATGATGAGCCATGTCAATGCATTGGTGAAACGGCCCCATGGAGCTATGGTGATGAAAGCTCGAACCTCATCAGCAAGGTAGACCTGCTCCAACATGGGCAGTCAATGCATCGGCCCAAACCTAATGATCGTACGTGAAGGAGCTAAAATAAGTCCTCCGGTGGGTCCGTGAAACCTCTAAGGTAAGGATGGCGAACTTCGGCAGAGGTGCTTGAGGAGGTCGCGCCAGGACCTTTCCACTTTTTCAAAGCTGGGACAATGGTCTTAGTCTTGCCATGTGTGTTCGTCATAACCTACCTGCAAGAAAAGGTCAAAGACCTCCATTAGTAAACAAAGTATGCAAATAAAGTCTAAAAGGGCCAACTCTAAGTAGTGCTAAAAACTTACTCCTAAAAATGGTATGAATTTAAGCATGCCAAACCATGTAGCAAAACTAGTAAGAAATAATAAGGACAATTCATGATAAGCTTAAAATGAACACTAGTAGCCAAGAATAACAATAATAATGAACCTAAAAAAAAAGACCCATAATAGATATAGAAGCAAGAAGTAGAAATATACAAGTAAAGAAATAAACCTATTACTAAAAGAAATAATGAATATTGACTAAAAATTGGAATACTTATGTATAAATTTAAAATAGTTAATTAGAGCCAGAAAAGAATAACACATAATAAAACTAATACTAGATAATAATAAAGTAATAATTTAATTCATAATAATAAGAAAAGATAAATAAATAAAATAAAATAACGGAAGGGTAAAAGGGGAATAAGGGTAATCGACTATGAAGGAGACAGTGGCCGGAGGTGCGGCGATCAATGGAGTCTAGAAACAGATCAATGGTCAACAGGGGAAGGGGTTGGGTGGCCTGGTAAGTTGGTTTGTGGAAGAAAGGAAGAGAGACAATGAGGGGAGGGAGAGGGAATGGGGTTGGGGTGACGAAAACAGGAGTTGCAGCGGTCGGAGCAGGGGAAAGAGAGAGTGTGATGGTGGTCAGAGCTGGAGTGGGGAGGGTTACGGCAGTGGTTGGAGTATGGTGGAGGCGGCAGCTAGGTTTGGAGAGTTTTAGAAAAAGACAAAAGAAGAAAGAAAATAGGGTTAGGGGGTTTTAATAGGTGACACGGTCGTGTAACGGCCCGTGTTGGGCCACACTACCGTGTCACACGCCTGTGTGGTCTATCTCTAGCTCGTGTTCATCGCGAGATTTATAGCCCATTCGTCACACGGCCTCAGACACGCCCGTGTGTCTAGGCTGTGTGGTCTACACGGCCGTGTCGCACAACCATGTACAATCACCTTTGCTTCTCCCACGCCTGTGTGACTGCACACACGGCCGTGTGCCTTGCCCGTGTAACTTTCTGACTAGTTTTAAATTTGAAAAATTAAGGTCCAGTTTTCACACGGCTTAGGACATGCCTGTGTGTCCAGGCTGTGTGTTCTAGACTGCCGTGTCACACGCCCGTGTAGACTCTGTTAGGCCGTGTCTCTGTCCATTTTTAGGAATTTAAGCTCCAAAATCCACAAGGCCAAGGACATGCCCGTGTGTCTATGCCGTGTGGGTTACACGGCCATGTCGCCAGACCGTGTAACTCTCTGTTAATTTTCTTAAAACTTAAAAACTAAATCTCACGATCCACATGGCCAAAGGCACGCTCGTGTGTCTAGGCCATGTGGGTTACAAGGCCATGTCGTCAGGCTGTGTAACTCATTTTCGCACCCTTGTTAGGCCACACGGCAAATGACTCGCCTGTGTGTCCAGGCCGTGTGGGTCAAAAACCTGCATTTTTAATTTTTAGTTAATTTGAAATGAAAATAAAGAAATTAAAGGTGTTAATACTCAGGTTGCCTTCCGAGAAGCGCTTATTTAAAGTCTAAGCTCGACATACCTCATATTCGCACGATTATGATGGTTCACGGAGTCGAAACTTCTCTTTTTCACTATCAATTCTATTATCAACATAAGGTTTTAGCCAAGTAATATTTACCTTAAAAGTGCCAAATTTAGAATGATTTACCTCGGCTGTACTGTATGGGAAAATATTCAGTACCATAAAAAGAGTTGCTCCTTTTGCATTAAGCTCTAAAGTAGCGATTCGAGGGTCCTTTTTTCCAACAATACCTGATCGCCGACCTTAAATTGGTTTTCTCTATCCTTGTGCTCATCATGGCGTCACTTTGGTTCATCGTGTATTCTCGGTTTCTCCTTAACCTATGTCCGCCATTCATCTAGTTCATCGATCTGTAATCTTCATTCCTCAAGAGCTTTTCTATTTTTGTTGCATGAGTTGGAACATGGATCCATCACGTTTTTGCGAGGAATTTCCTGCAAAGAAGGTTGAGCCGCAAATTTACTTTCAATAACAGAACTCGTATAATCATCTTAATCATTAGATATTTTAGCAGAATCACGAGCTTGGAGTTTGATTGTGTCATCATCTACACGAAGTATGAGTTCACCTGTACCAATATCAATAATGGTTCTAGCAGTTACTAAAAAGGACCGACCTAGAATTAAGGGTACATCGCTATCCTCATCCATGTCTAAGACAACAAAGTAGACTGGGAATATAAATTTATCAATTTTAACAAGAATGTCTTCAACGATACCCCTAGGAAATCTAATGGTTCTATCTGCCAATTGAATGCTCATCCTAGTTTGTTTGGGCTTCCCAAGACCTAATTGCTTAAACATTTTGTAGGGCATAACATTAATACTCGCCCCTTAAATCAGCTAAATCATTATCAACATTTAAACTACCAATTAAACAAGGAATAGTAAAACTCTCTGGATCTTTCAATTTGTTGGGTAGTTTATTTTGTAAGATAGCTGAGCAAACTGCATTCAACTCCACATGAAACGAATCATCTAACTTCCTTTTGTTTGTTAAAATCTCTTTTAAAATTTTTACGAAATTTGGCATCTGTGAAAGAGATTCAATAAACGGTAAGTTAATATGTAACTTTCTCAACAGTTTAAGGAATTTACCAAATTGTTCGTTTGTGTGGTCTTTCCTTGTCGCGTTAGGATATGGCACATGAGGTTTATACTCCTTACTTAATGGTTTTTGTTCGCTGTGGCTTACCTCAACCTTATCATTGCTTACCATAATTTCTTGTCTCAGTTCAGATTTAGATTCAGCTAACCCTTCTTCATCTCGAACAGTAATTGCATGAAGTTGCTCTCTTGGGTTAGTTTCAGTGTTGCTGGGCAAGCTACCTTGTGGTCATTCTGAAATCATCTTTTCCAATGATGGATTTGATTCTCAAGCCTTTGAATCGACGTTTGTTGATTTTTGAATACTGTTTCGGTGTTTTGGAAGCGAGTTTCTGACACCGAAATAAACTTCATCAACATTTCTTCAAGGTTCAGCTTCTTCTCTTGCTGGTAAAGTGGTTGAAAGCCTGGAGGGGGTTTTGGTCTCTGATTTCCTTGACCACCCCATGAAAAATTTGGGTGGTTCATCCATCCTGCATTATATGTGTTACTATAAGGATTATTTGGAGATTTAGAGTTGTTACCCATATAATTCAATTGATCATTCTCCATGCTAGGACTTAGGTAGATATTTTGAGGTATTCATCCCTCCTCCATTTGTGTCGCATTGTATCACCGGATGTACTTGCGTAGAAACACATAAACCATTAATATTTTTTATTTAAGAGCTCTACTTGGTTTGATAACATGGTGACTGCATCGAGGTTGAAAACACCAGGGGCTTTTGTCGGCTTTGTTCTCATGGCTTGCCACTGATAATTATTCAGTGACATCTTTTCAATGAACTCATAAGCCCCTCGGTGTTTTGTTATTTAGGGTACAGTCGACGGCTGCATCGATTAGTTGCCTAGTTGAGGGGTTCAAACCATTGTAGAAGGTTTGAACCTGTAGCCATAGAGGTAACCCATGGTGAGGGCACCTTCTCAATAAATCCTTATACCTCTCCCATGCATCGTATAGGTTCTCTAAGTCCATTTTAACAAAGGAAGAGATATCATTCCTCAACTTTGCCGTCTTGGCCGGTAGAAAGTATTTCAACAGAAACTTTTCGGTCATTTGCTCCCGTGTAGTGATAGACCTTCGTGGTAAAGAGTTCAACCACTTTTTAGCCTTATTTCTCAACGAGAAGGGAAATAATCGAAGGCGAATGGAATCATAAAAAATGCCATTAATCTTGAAAGTGTCACAGTACTCCAGAAAGTTAGCCAAATGAGTATTTGGATCTTCATCTTGCAAACCATCGAACTGAATAAACTGTTGAATCATCTGAATGGTGTTCAGCTTCAGTTCGAAGTTGTTCACAGCAATGGCCAGTCTTACAATACTCGATTCAGCCCCAGTTAAATTAGGCTTGGCTTACTCGTACATAGTACGAGGAGCAAGATTCTAATTCACAGGATTCGCGGCAACCACAGGAGGTAGCGGATTATTCTGATTTTCAGCCATCTCCTCGGTAATATTGGTATCGTCCTCTTGCTCTTCCTCTATATACTATAGACTTCGCCTTATTTCTCTACAATTTCTGCAAGCTGTGCTTTTAATTTCGCTATCATATAATAGACTCTAGTTATAAACTAAAGATACCTACCAGAATCAAAAAAAAAAAAAAGATTAGAAAACAAATAATAAACTAAAAACGAAAAAATAAAAAAATAAATTACAAAAAATAAAAAAATAGCTAAAGCAATAAAAATTAAGTGTTCCTACTATTCTAGTCCCCGGCAACGATTCCAAAACTTGATGATGATTCACTTAACTAACTAAAATCACGACAAAGGCAAACGCACCTATCAAACAGTAGTATAGCTTTGGTGAGTCCGGTATATCATATCCACGAGGACTAAAAGGACTAGTAATAACTATCTTTCTATTATTTAGCCTAATAATTAAAGGATTTTGTTTTAATCCAAAATTAAACTAAATAATTAACTATGAACGTGACAGAGAGTGAATTGGGAAAATACTTTAAGAAAACCAATGAGAGAGACAATACCCAGGAAAGAATCCACCTAGATTTCACTTATTATTCTGATTCTGAATTAAACGATTTATTCACTTGTCTTGATCCGTAGAAATCCCTAAATTATGATAATATCTATTTCGAGACTAATAACAACTGACTCTAGGTTGATTAATTGAAATTTCTTTCTAATTATAACCCCTATTGTTGCATTAACTGGATCTATGGATTCACTTATTAGATTTGACTCTAATCCTGCAGATTTATGTCATCCTATTTCTAGGATTGCAATCAACTCTGCTCAATTATACTAGATCTACCTTAAGCAAGGACTTTTGCTCTACTGATTAAGTACATCAAACTTGGATTAATATCCTGAAAATATTAAGGCAAGGATTAAGAACACATAATTAAGAAAAAGAACAAGTATTTATCATGTAATTCAGATAATTAAATAATAAGATCCATCATAGGTTTCATCCTTCCTAGGTATTTTAGGGAGTTTAATTTATCATGTAAAAGGAAAACATTTCAAAATTAGGAAAACAACAAGACATAAAGAACCCAAAAACTTCTAAGGAAATTGGATAGAGATCTTCAATCTTGAAAGAGATCCTGCTTTTGAATTGATTCAGACAGCTTCCTTCGAGTAATTTCTTCATCCTACTCTGCGTGTCCCTTAGGTCCTCTTCTAGTGTGTATTTTAATAAACTTTAGAATGCTCAGAAACCCTAAAAATTGGCTTTTTCTACGTGTTTGGGAAACAGAAGCAACATTGACACGGGCAAGCACATGGGCGTGTGGCCAGCCTGTGTGGAAATGCCTGATAAACCGTAAAAGTAACATATTTTAACCCCATATTTAGTATGCTTTTGGATGATTTAGCCATTGATTTATGTAAAAAGGTACTTTTAATTCTTTCTTTTGATGTTTATACTCAGGAAAGCACCCAAGGATGAAACAACCGAGAAACGGGCTCAAAACGGGCCAATTTGGGCCAAAAAGGAAATCGACACGGCCTGGACTTCAAGCCACACGACCGTGTCTCGTCAAATTACGAGACATGGCTTGAATCCTGATCTACACGGCCGTGCCTAAAACAACAGAATCGAAACATGGCCCAACCACGACTTACACGGGCGTGTGCTATGACTGTGCCGCTGTTACGGGAGAGAGCAATTTCACTCGGATTTGGATACTTAGAGCCAAAGAAACACTTTCTAAAGCTTATTCAAACATCGATTAGGAAACAGACTTAAATTAGGACACTTAGGGACCAAGTAAGAGATTCTAAAAGTCTATATAAACACCCTAAGTGCATCCTAAAAGAGGGGCAGATAGCTAGGCCAATGAGCTGAGCCAGGAAGATCACGTTTTGTGGAATCACTCGAAGATAGCCAAGTGGATCCATCTCGAAGAGCCTGAATTCTACTCAAGACGGTGAATTTCTCCTTCAATTCCTTCAGGGGGTTTTAGGGATTTTCTATGTTTTGTTTTATCTTTTCTCTTGAGATGTTTTCTTTATTTGTTATGAACTAAACCCTTCAGATACCTGAAGGGGATGAAACCTAGATGAATTTTGTTATTGATTTATGAATTATATGATAAATACTTAGTTTGTTCTTAATTATGCATGCTTAATCCAAATCTGATGTGCTTAGGTGGAGGAGGAATAGACCCTACTTAAGAGTAGATTGAGCATAATTAAGCGGAGTTGATCACACGCCTAAAGATAGGGTGATGAGATTTTGTCAGATTAGGGTGAAACCTAATATGGAAATCCATAGATCGATTTACTGCTATTCTAGGGGGTTATTATAAGCGAACGAGAGTTCCACTAATTAACCTAGGGTTAGACGTTATTCACCTTGAGAGAGGGTTTAATATACGTTAGGGAGTCTTACGGATCAAACTAAGTAAATTAATCTTATGGTTCAGTATTAAATAACAAGTGAAGTCTAGGTGGATTCTTCCTGAGGGTATCGTTGTGATCAATTGAGTTTTCTTCGAGTTATTTCCCTATTCATTCTTTTTGTCTTTGTCATTAGCTTAGAAATTGTTAAACTAGATTAAATCAACCAATCACTCCATATTTTAGGCTAAATACTAAAAAGAAAGTAAGTATTAGTACTTTTAGTTCCTTTGGGTTCGATAATCGGTCTTGCCTAAGCTATACTCTTTGCTCGATAGGTACACTTGCCTTTAATCGTTGTCAGAGTTAGTCTCAAGGTTCGATCTCATTCATTATAAGTTTTAAAGCTCTGATTTCAGCGATCAAGTTTTTGTGGGGAACTGAAATATTAAGAAAGCTCTATTTTTATTACTTTAGCCACTATTTTTATTATTTTAGTATCTTTTGCTAATTTTATTTCTTCATTATTTTTTCCTAGTAGGTACCTCTAGTTTATGACTAGAAGGAACCCGACAAGACCTTTAGGATACGATAGTGAAATTGAAGCTACCGCTCGAAAGAATCATAGAGAAATTAGGCGAGCCCTAAATTACACAGAAGAAGAGCGAGAAGACAGATCCAATCCTACTGAAAGGATGGACGATAATAATCCACCACGAGATGTGGAAGAAAACAATTCTCCACGTACTATGTATGATTATGCTAAACCTCATTTAACGGGAGCTGAATCTAGTATTATTAGGCCTGCTATAGCTACTAATAATTTTGAATTAAAGCCTAACACAATACAAATTATTCAACAATTTGTTCAATTTGATGGTTTGCAAGATGAAGACCCAAACACTCATATAGCTAATTTTTTAGAGTTCTGTGATACTTTCAAAATAAATGGCGTTTCTGATGATGCGATTCGTTTTTGGTTATTCCCCTTTTCGTTAAGAAATAAAGCCAAACAGTGGTTGTACTTGTTACCGCGAGGATTGATCACTACATGAAACCAAATGACCGAAAATTTTTTATTGAAATATTTCCCACCGGCCAAAACGGCCAAATTATGGAATGGTATCCCTTCTTTTATGCAGATGGATTTAGAGACATTATACGACGCATGTAAGAGATACAAGGATCTCTTGAGAAAGTGTCCACACCATGGTCTACCCTTGTGGCTACAAGTCCAAACTTTCTATAATGGTGTAAACCCCTCAACGAGGCAACTAATTGATTCAGCCACCGGTGGAACCCTGATAACAGAACTCCTGAAGCCGCCTACGGGTTCATTGAAAAGATGTCACTGAATAACTATCAGTGGCAAGTTACAAGGACAAAACCGACAAAATCAACAGGAGTTTGCAACCTCGGTGCAGTGACCATGCTGTCAAATCAGGTAGAGTTGATGAATAAAAAGCTTGACAGTTTATATTCCTCGCAGGTACACCCAGTCATGCAGTGCAACGTAAGTGGAACTGTGGCAAATCCTGAGTACCCACCCTACCAACTGGATGCAGAAACTGAACAGACAAACTATATAGGTAACAATTTCAGATCCAATAACAATCCTTATAGTAACACTCACAATCCAGGTTGGAGGAACCACCCAAATTTTTCATGGGGAGGCCAAGGAAATCAAGGGAATCAAAGACAACAACCTCTTCAAAACTTCCAAAATCAGCCATATCCGCAAGAGAAAAAGCCAAGCCTCAAGATATATCGACAAAATTAATGGCGCATACGTAAAATCATTTCAAAGATCTCGAGAGAACACTTAAAGATCAACAAGCGCCAGTTGAAAAACTTACTGAATCAGTCGAGGAATTCACTAAGTTGATTGGACTATTCACTAAATTGATCTGTGAAATACAGACAGAGGTGTTTTCTAAAGAAACAAAATAGGTAAAAGCAGTTAAATTAAGAAGTGGAAAGGAATTAGTTGAACCAGAGAAAAAATTCCCACACGAAGATAGCAAAGCAAGAGATGAGAGATTTGAAGATGTAAATCCAGTACACAAAGAAAGTAAATCACCAATCTCATATCCAGCAAAGTTAAAAAAGGAACGATTAGATGCCCAATACGGTAAGTTTCTCAAACTTTTTAAACAAATACATATTAACTTACCTTTTGTTGAAGCTATTTCACAGATGCCAACAACTTCTGACAAATAAAAGGAAGCTTGAAGAAGTATCAACAGTGGAACTTAATGAAGAATGCTCAGCCATCCTCCAAAACAAGTTACCAACCAAATTAAAAGACCCAGGAAATTTTACTGTACCTTGTTTAATTGGTAGCTTAAATATTACGAAAGCATTAGCTGATCTAGTTGCCAGTATTAATTTAATGCCTTACAAAATGTTTAAACAATTAAATCTTGGGGAACCAAGACCCACTAGGATGAGTATTCATTTAGCTGATAGATCCATTAAATATCATAGAGGAGTTATCGAAGATGTCTTGGTAAAAATTGATAAATTTGTTTTCCCTATTGATTTTGTTGTGTAAGACATGGATGAAGACATTAATGTTCCCTTAATTCTAGGGCGTCCTTTTTTAGCCACCGCTAGGGCTGTTATTAATGTAGGTGACGGTAAACTTACATTACGAGTAGGCGATGAAGAAATTATTTTTCAAATTTATGATGTCATGCGATATTCTAAAGAGCAAGATGATTCCTATTATTTTGTTGATACTACTGATCATATCATTCAAAATTCATTACAGGAAATCATACATGAAAAAACAATGGAACTGTGCTTCACTCAAGAAGAAGAGGAAGAAGATGAAGGCGATGAGATGAATACATCATCATTCATACAAATGAAAGAAGAAAGTATTGAAAACAATGACGAAATAAAATAGAAATCCTCCTTTGATGAACCACCCAGTCTGGAATTGAAACAGTTACCAACACTTAGAATACGCATTCCTAGGGGACAATTCTACACTACCGGTAATTATCTCTTCAGAACTAGAACCCAAGGAAAAAGAGGTGTTGATAAAGGTACTAAAAGAACATAAAAAAAGCCATAGCTTGGAAAATCTCTAACATCAAGGGAATAAGCCCCTAATTTTGCACCCACAAAATTTTAATGGAAGAAGAATACAAGTTGTGTGTGCAGCCTCAGAGACAGCTAAACCCCGACATGAAAGAAGAAGTCAAAATCGAGGTAATTAAACTTCTAGATGCAGGAATAATATATCCTATTTTTGATAGCACTTGGGTAAGTCCTGTACAGATAGTTCCAAAGAAAGGAGGTATGACGGTCGTGCCCAATGAAAAGAATGAATTAATCTCCACAAGAACAATTATAGGATGGAGAGTATGTATAGACTATAGAAAGCTCAATGATGCCACCAGAAAAGATCACTTCCCTCTACCCTTCATAGATCAAATGTTAGAAAGACTATCCGGGCATATGTACTACTGCTTCTTGGACCGACTCCCCGGCTACTTTCAAATTCCCATAGCTCCTGAAGATCAAGAGAAGACAACATTTACATGTCCATACGGAACATTTTCTTATCGTAGAATGCCTTTTGGATTATGTAACGCTCCTGTTACTTTTCAATGTTGCATAGATTGCCAAACTCGTGGAAAATATCATAGAGGTATTCATGGATGATTTCTCAGTATTCGGTAATTCTTTCAATCTTTGCCTTAAAAATTTAAAACGAGTTCTAATGAGATGTGAGGAAACCAACGTTGTTTTGAATTGGGAAAAATGTCACTATATGGTTAGAGAAGGGATTGTATTAGGACATAAGATTTCTAGTAAAGGGATTGAGGTAGATAAAGCAAAAGTTGAAACGATAGAAAAATTACCTCCCTCTAGTTCAGTTAAGGCTATTAGAAGCTTTTTAGGACATGCAGGGTTCTATAGAAGATTCATTAAAGATTTTTCTAAAATAGCTAAGCCTTTGACAAAATTACTAGAAAAATGTTTCTTTCAATTTCAATCAGGAATGTTTAGATGCATTTAAAGTCCTTAAGGATAAATAAATAAATGCTCGATTATAATTGCACCTGATTGGAACTTACCTTTGAACTAATGTGTGATGCAAGTGATTTTGCGAGAGGTGCGCTTTGGGACAACGAAGAAACAAGCATTTTCAGCCAATTTACTATGCTAGCAGAACATTAACACCCGCACAAGAAAACTACACCACTACAGAGAAAGAATTGCTAGCTGTAGTTTTTACTTTTGACAAATTTAGACAGTATTTAATATTGTCTAAAGTTGTCGTTTACATTGACCATTCAGCTCTTCGTTATCTTTTAAACAAACCTGATGCAAAACCTCGACTCATATGATGGATTTTACTATTACAGGAATTTGACTTGGAAATACAAGATAAGAAGAGAGCTTAGAATCTTGTAGCAGATCACCTCTCTAGACTAGAGAATCCACATATCAGAGAGCTCGATCAAAATAAGACAAATGATTCATTTCCCGAAGAACAACTCTTTTCTATAACACATTCTGAAGTATCATGGTTTGCAAATATTACGAATTATTTAGCAGCTAACATCTTACCAAAAAGACTAACACATCACCAAAAGAAGCGATTCTTTGCTGATGTGAAAAACTATTTTTGAGAGGATCCTTTCCTTTCCCGCATATGTACAGACCAGGCAATTCAAAAATGCATTACAAAGACAGAAGCAAGCAAAATCCTGGAACATTGCCATTCAGGACCCTCAGGAAGACACTACATTGGCATTAAGACAGCACACAAAATACTCGAATCAGGTTTTTATTGGCCCACTCTATTTAAAAATGCCAACAGGTATGTTACCGAATGTGATAAATGCCAAAGAACAGGTAATATTTCTAAACGTGATGAAATGCCTCAAAGATATATGTTACCATGTGAATTATTTGATGTATGGGGTATTGATTTTATCGGACCATTCCCTAGTTCATTTGGAAATAAATATATCCTAGTGGCAGTTGATTACATGTCAAAATGGGTAGAAGCGGAAGCTTTACCTACCAATGATGCTAGGGTAGTAGTTAAATTTCTCAAGAAACTGTTTTCTCGATTCGGGACACCTAGAGCTATCATTAGTGATAGGGGTACACATTTCTATAATACTCAATTTGAAAAGTTCTAAAAAATATGGAGTACACCACGGATGACTACCCCATATCACCCTCAAACCAGTGGGCAAGTTGAAGTCGCAAACCGAGAACTTAAGCGTATCTTAGAAAAAATGGTTGAATCGAATAGAAAAGATTGGGCATTAAAAGTAGATGATGCCCTATGGGCATATAGAACAGCTTTTAAAAGACCTCTAGGGACATCCCGATACAAACTTGTATACGAAAAAAGCTATCATCTACCATTTGAGTTAGAACATAAAGCTTTTTGGGCCATAAAGTTTTTAAATCTTGATCTTAGAACTGCAGGAAAGAAAAAAATGATGCAGATGAACGAACTAGACGAATGGAGAGCTGAGGCCTATGAGCACTCGAAACTATACAAAGAGGCAACAAAGCGACTCCACGACTCTCGTCTGAAGAAGTTGAAACAATTCAAAGTAGGGGACTTGGTTCTACTATACAATCCAAGGCTCAAATTATTCCCTAAGAAGCTGAAATCAAGATGGTCAGGCCCATTTATAATCAAAACAATTTTTCCATATGGCACAATCGAGATAACTCACCCCACCAAGGGCACATTCAAGGTAAATGGTCACCGACTAAAAGTTTATAATGGTACGGATTTTAGGGATATAAGAGAGGAGCTTCAACTCCGTGAACCTTCTTTTAATGAAAACAGGGAAAGTCTAGCTTAAGACTATAAATGAGCGCTTCTCGAGAGGTAACCCGAGCACTAATCTATTGACATTTTTATTTCTACTTTGTTATTAACCCAATAAATTGCAGGTTGAGGTAACACGGCTCTACACACGGGCATGCCTGTGGCTATGCGAGAGCTAGGGGATAAGCCATGGGCATGCCAGTAGCCGTGTCCGAACAGAGAGACTTCTTTTATCGAACACGGGTAAGACACGCCCATATTAAGTAACCGTGCTTAAATACTGGCTTCCAAAGCACGGGCTACCCACGACTATGCTTCATGACCGTGGGGACATACTGACCTATCGAACACTGGCAAGACACACCCGTACTAAGTAACAATGCTTAAATACTGGCCTCCAAAGCACGGGCCACCCACGACCGTGCTTCATGACCGTGGGGACATACTGACTTATCGAAGACGGGTAACACACGCCCGTGTTACAACCGTGCTAAAAAAACAGTCGCGCCCAAAATTTAAAATCACGAAAAACACGGGCACTTGAAAAAATAGAGCGGTCGTGGCACCTGCCCGTACCCCTGCTTCTATTTAAACAACTTAACCGAAATCCCTCTCAATTTAACCCTAAAAACAAATTTTATCCCCCCTCTCTTCTAAAAATCTGGCTACACGCCTCACCCAGCTCGAGCAGTAGTGTACTCAACAATTCACCAACACCGCTCGACGTTTTGATGGGATCGATGCCATACGCTAGCAAATATGGCATCACTTCCATATATCATCCCCAACACCACCACGGGATCTGGCAGATGATGAGGACCTTTGAGTCCTTTCTTATTTTTAGTCCTATTCTATTTCTTCTTTTTTATTTATTTTAAATCTCCACAATTGTCGTAACTTTAAACTTTTATTCATTGCAAATATTTTTTTTTGATTGGTTATCTAATATTCGAGTATACCTAACATATATTTATTTACGCCTCTGACATATCTTACTGATGACTTCGCAGTTTCAATCACACACTCCACACACACAAATCACTAGGAGTAGTTCACTTCTACATAAGTCATCTTCCACCACAACCAATGCCAACTCCCGGAATCATTCAAAATTTAGGAAGTGATAATTTCTCCCCTTATCTTTTGATATCATATAAATTTTTATTATCTATCTTAGTACATTGAGGGCAATGTACATCTTAAAGTGTGGGGGGTAAAAGTACCTAACTTTTTGCATTATTCTCAAATCCTAATTTTAGTCTTGCTCCTAAGTAAGTTTCTCATATTAAGGTGAAATTTCTAATGATTTATGATTTTCATTGATAAGCTCTTGAATAAGTCATTAATAATTGTGCATTGATGATTTATACGTGAAGAATACTAGAGAATCAAGCATGATAAGTCTATTTTTCAAAAATTAAAAATTTCCTAGGTTGTTGAACTGAATTTGAATATTACCTTAAAGTTTGAAATTTACAGGATTGATGTCAAATACCCATAATTTTTTGTGAGATTTGAGCCTTATAGAGCATATATTCTTGTTCATGCTCACTTTATTAATTATGAGTGTGTCAATACTGAATTGTTATTCTATAACTTGCCTTGATTATACATGTCGAAACCACATTAAATGATTTGATATACTGAGATGATAAAGGCACCTAGGTTTTAACCTATTCACTCCACTAAAAGACCTACCTTCACAAAGCAACCCCTAGTGAACCCTGTTGATCCTAACAACCTTTTTTTTATTTACCTGCTAAATTTTAAACCCAAAACCCTTTGTATTTGTTATCACCATTCTTTTTAACTATCCTTCTATCGAGAATTGATTTGATCAATTACCGGGTTAGTTTAATTCAGTTGATTAAGTTCTTTCTTCATTATTTTTCTATTTTAGTTTGTCATAAAAAAAACCCAACCAAAGTATACTCAAGTAATAGTATATGATTAAAAGAGCTTATGTATGTAAATTCCAATTGTTGAAGAAGAGCTCGTATTATTAGTTTTAAAGTTTCAATCATTTACTTTCTAGTTCAATATTCTTAGTAGGTAATTTATCAGGTCAATCTCGATGATTCAACCTTCTAATTCAGCCTTTATCCACACCTTTAACCTAAGCCCTGTTACAACCTTGTCAAAGACCTTTTGATTTGTGTATTATCTCATTACAGTGATGGAGATTTGATTTTCAGGCAAGCCTATGGGATTAACTTTTCAGGTTTGACTTATGAGTACTTTCTCTTGAACCTTAAACACTTCCAGTGCTTTGAGTGAATCTTTAGTGAGGATGTCAATCCTTGTCGGTTTTGAATTAAAGGTAATTATTTAGATAAGGGGAGACGCCTATGTTTTTATGCTACAAATTTATGACTTAGAATTGTTTGAATCTTTTAGAGTCTTTGAGTTAAATTATCCATGTATAAATTATCTATGAATTATGATAAGGCATTATTGATAGGAATTATGAATTATAAAAAGTTCGTTTTAATTATAAGTTAAGAATTTTGCTTGAAGACAAGCAAAAGCTTAAGTGTGGGGGTATTTGATAAACCGTAAAAGTAACATATTTTAACCCCATATTTAGTATGCTTTTGGATGATATGGCCATTTATTTATGTAAAAAGGTACTTTTAATCCTTTCTTTTCATGTTTATACTCAGGAAAGCACCCGAGGATGAAAAGAACGAGAAACAGGCTTAAAACGGGCCAATTTAGGCCAAAGAGGAAATCGACACGGCCTGGACTTCAAGCCACACGGTCGTGTCTCGTCAAATTACAAGACACGGCCTGAATCCTGATTTACACGGCCATGCCTAAAACAACAGAATCAAAACATGGCCCAACCACGACTTACACGAGCGTATGCCATGGTTGTGCCCCTGTTATGGGAGAGAGTAATTTCACTCGAATTTGGATACTTAGAGCCAAAGAAACACTTTCCAAAGCTTATTCAAACATTGAGTAGGAAGCAGACTTAAATTAGGACAATTAGGGACCAAGTAAGGGATTCTGAAAGTCTATATAAACACCTTAAGTGCATCCTGACAGGGGGCAGTTAGCTAGGCCAAGGAGCTGAGCCAGGAAGATCACGTTTTGTGGAATCACTTGAAGATAGCCAAGTGGATCCATCTCAAAGAGCCGAAATTCTACTCAAGACGGTGAATTTCTCCTTCAATTCCTTTAGGGGATTTTAGGGATTTTCTATGTTTTGTTTTATCTTTTCTCTTAAGATGTTTTCTTTATTTGTTATGAACTAAACCCTTCAGATACCTGTAGGGGATGAAACCTAGATGAATTTTGATATTGATTTCTGAATTATTTAGTTTGTTCTTAATTATGCATGCTTAATCCAAATCTGATGTGCTTAGGTGGAGGAGGAATAGACCCTGCTTAAGAGTAGGTTGAGCATAATTAAGCGGAGTTGATCGCACGCCTAGAGACACGAGATTTTGCCGGATTAGTGTAAAAACTAATATGGGAATCCATAGATCGATTTACTGCTATTCTAGGGGGTTATCATAAGCGAACGAGAGTTCCACTAATTAACCTAGGGTTAGACGTTATTCGCCTCGAGAGAGGGTTTAATATACATTAGAGAGTCTTACAGATCAAATTAATTAAATAAATCATATGGTTCAGTATTAAATAACAAGTGAAGTCTAGGTGGATTCTTCCTGAGGGTATCGTTGTGATCAATTGAGTTTTCTTCGAGTTATTTCCCTATTCGTTCTTTTTGTCTTTGTCTTTAGCTTAGAAATCGTTAAACTAGATTAAATCAACCAATCACTCCATATTTTAGGCTAAATAATAAAAAGAAAGTAAGTATTAGTAATTTTAGTTCCTTTAGGTTCGATAATCCGGTCTTGCCTAAGCTATACTACTGTTTGATAGGTACACTTGCCTTTAATCGTTGTCAGAGTTAGTCTCAAGGTTTGATCTCATTCATTATAAATTTTAAAGCTCTGATTTCAGCGATCAATGCCCAGGTTGTGTGGATCCTGAAAACAACTTTTTTTGCTCGATTTTGGCTTATTTTTCGCTCCTTTTGCTCCCCTATGCTCATCTAAGTATAGAAACATGAATATATAGGATTAGGAGCATTAAATTCACAAATCACATAATAATTCATCCAAAAATGCATCAGGAATGGGATTAAAAACATGTTACTTTTATGGCTTATCAACCTCTATTACCATTTAGGGTATCCCAAGATCCGGAAAGAAAATCAGCTTTTAATAGTGACCCTCTGATGTCGATTAGGGTAAGTAAGGTGGAGGAAGGCTTGCATGTGATGCAAGCTGATGTACGTCAAATTCGTGGTCAGTTAGACCAAATCATGCAATTATTGCAGAACCATGCACCTTCTAGCATCTTTATTAATACCGACTCATACCCGAAGAAGGAAGGAAAAGAACATGCTAAGGCAATTACCCTTAGAATCGGGGTTGTGGTTAAGAAACCTATCAGACCAATTAGTAGGGAGAAGGATATGAAAAAAGAATGAGAGTACCCACACTCTTAATGTTAGAGATGGGGTGGGAGAGAAGGAAGGACCAAAGAGCGAGCCCACATGAACTAAACCAAAGGATAGAACCGTTCTAATACAACAAACAAATTCAAACCCCATACCCTTTCCGAGTAGACTAGAAGAGAAGAAGAAGTGAGACAATGAAGAGTTTCTAGACTTCCTTAAGATGTTTAAGGCTTTGAATGTCAACTTCCCATTGATTGAGGTCTTAGAAAAAGTGTTGAAATATGTCAAGTTCCTTAGAAAAGTAATATTTAGGAGAAAAAATATTGAGAGAGAATAGTGATTTGCTCTTAATATTGATTGTAGTGTTGCTGTGTCTAGAAGAGTCCCACCAAAACTCAAGGACTCCAGTAGTTTCACCAATCCCATAGAGATTGGAGGTGTTAATTTTGGCAAGGCACTTTACGATCTTGAAGCAAGTATAAACTTACTGTCTTTGTCCATCTACCATAGGTTAGGTCTAGGTGACCTAAGAAAACTTTGGTAACTCTCTAACCAGCCGATAGGTCCCTAGTTCACCCAAAGGGAGTTTTGGATGATGTTTTAGTAAGGGTTTGACAATTCATTTTATCGATTAACTTCATAGTTCTTCACTTTGACGAGGATTTAGATATACCAATTCTATTAGGGAAACCGTTCCTAGCTACCTCTAAAGTCACCATAGATGTGGGCAAATGAGAGATGATGATGGAAGTATGTAGAGAGGTAGAGAAATTCAAGTGTGTAGAGCCCGAACATAAGGTGAAGGAAGTGTCCCCTAATAGTGAGCTAGGGTGCCAAGCCGTTCAGGTAGTGTCCAATCATGCGACTAACAATGTGAAATATTTGAAGTGGTGTATGTTTGCAAGTTCAAGTTCGAGGATGCAAGGCATCCGAGTGAGGAAATGAGGCACCGTGAAAAGACGATTAGTGAATCAACCTGTACGACTGAAGAAAACGAGACGTTTGTTGGTGCTCCAAACCTTGTGCAAGCATCACTATGGGGGTGTTACATATCACCCTGAGAGAAATTTTTAACTTGCCGCATGTAGCAATTGAACAAAAACTTTTTAAATATTTGGATTATTAAGCATGGACTCCACATATTTTCTACATTTAGATTACAATTTTAATTTATATTGGTTTAATTTTGAACTTGGTAGGTCGGATTTTTGAGAGTTGAGAGAAAATTTGATAATTTTATAAGTATTTTGGGGTTTGTTCAGTGAAGTCGTGATATCCAAGGGGGTATCGCAATTTCTCGAATAATTTCAATTGAGGGCTAAAAATATTTTGGGTATCGCGATATGGGACCACTGGTATCATGATACCCCTAGAATTTTAATAGTTAAAATTTTTGGTTTTACACAGTGGTATCACGATAACCAACCCTTAGTATCACAATATTTCACACAAAATGGGAATTTACAGGGTCCAAAAATAGGGAATATCGCGATATCCACCCCTGGGTATCACAATAGTTAAAGGTGAGCAAAATTCGATTTGACTTGAAAATTTTGAAAAAAATTTCAAATTTTGAATTAGTTAATAGAGTTAATTGAATCAAATCGAGTTTTTTTTGAATTTTGAGTTCGAGTTGAGTTGAATTTTCAAATTTGAATAAATAATTTTAATTTTTAAATTTATATTCCCCAAGCCCAAATCCTTTTACAATACTCATTTCCTCCCAAAGCCTAAACCCACCTTATTTCCCCCTAAAAGCCTATCTACCATTTTCCCAATTTCCCAAAGCCTGGCTAGCCTCACCATTTTTTTCCCAATTTCCCCAAAAGTCAAGACTCTATCGTCCATTCTTCTTCTTCAATTCAAACCTGAAACTCTCAATTCCCAAATGCAAAATTTATCCTTCTTCTTCAAAAAACCCCTAAATTAAACTTTCCATTCTTCTTTCTCTTCTACATCAGTTCATTTAAACCCCTTAAATCAAAATCCTTATAATGACAAATCTAGGAAGAAAAAGTTACTAAGAAGACCATCAAAGAAGTTTGTGGCAAAAACATTACTTCTTCTTGAGAGTGTAACCTACCAATACCATGCGCACTCCGCGTTGGGTACCAAATTTACAGTGGGAAGTGTCATACATATTAACAAAATTGAGAAAACATGGTGATTTATCGAGACTGTAACACCCCCTAATCCTTATCCGTCGCTGGAACAAGATTATAGGGCATTGCCAGACTTTTTAGAACAATACAAACATTACACAATCATTTAATTGTACGTATCTTAATTTATTCATAATGTCCCTCTTTTGAGCCCTCGAGGCCCAAAATATGTATTAGAAACAAATCGGGACCAAATGGGTACCCTAGAAATTTTTCGTGAAATTTCCAAAATTCCTCCTAGGTGCAGGGCACACACGCCCGTGTGGTAAGCCAAACAGCCGAGTGACATGCCCATGTCTCAGGCCGTGTGACTGCACACGTCCGTATCCCTAACCCGTGTAACTCTCTGACTTGCAACTCAATTTAATGTATAGATCACACGACCAAGTCACATGCTCGTGTGCTAGGCCATGTACCTCACACGGCTGAGACACACGCCCGTGTCTCTGTCCGTGTGCCTAATCCTGAGCATTATATTTCAAAATTTTAAGATGCAGGGGACACACGGCCAATTCACACGCCCATGTTTTAGCCGTGTGTCTCACACGGTCTGGTCACATGCCCGTGTGCCAGGCCATGTGGACTTAAAGTGAGCCTTATACATCTTTATTTCACATATAATATCCAATTCAACCCAAATCTAATTTCATACCAAAACATACTATTATATAATCTAACATAGCACATAATCTTATATATATAAGTAACCAATAACAATTTAAAACATATTTTACAAACACTTCTTAAAATGACAAACACAAGAATCCTAGGTACATGCCATTACCAAAAAGAAATATACTTCACCACTATTGAGCTCGAGATCGGCGTTGGATGCTGAATTGATGATCAACTTAAGTACCTAACCTGTGCACAGAAACAAACCGTACGCTGAGTATATACTCAGAGGTATTTCTATAATCCGAATACTTTTTAAACAAGAATTTATAATATTTATATATCTAATTGCACATAGAAAGGATCATTAAAACAAATAATTAATTTTCATAAACACATTATCTCTAACACTTTCAATTCTCATCTCTTGCTATTTCAATCTCATAATTGCTATTCAAATAGCTTTTCTCAATAGGATACACAATTCATTTTCAATTTCCATATCCATTCCATCAATCCATGATTTAAGATTTTCATTTGAATAATTCAATTCCAATCTCATATTCAAAATCATTCAAAATCACTCATATTGCCAATTCATTTATTTACCCCTACTAACACGACTCGGACTCAGACGGATACACGGATCCAACCAAAACACACCAGTTTGGCACCCAGTGCCTCATCGGATAATTCGAAGTAATAAGTTAACAACCAGTGTCTCATCGACCGTGCAGAAGTAAGTTGGTACCCAGTACCTCATCGAATTTATCCAAAGTAATAATTTGACACCTAGTGTCTCATCGACTCAAGGTCGAAGTAACACTTCCAATCCTATGGCATGCCAACTATATCCGACTTAGCCCGATACAGTTAATAGGGTTTTCAATTCACTTTTCAAATACAATCAATATTTATATCAAATCACAAATTCACATAATCTCAATTTAATATCAAGATAGTAACAAATAACACTCACCTCAAATATTTACCATAAACATTAAATTAAAATGCAACAAATAATAATTACTAGATTCAGATTATAAAAATACAAACCGTAATTTCCTGAGCCACTCCTTGTCAACTTTCTCGTCAATTCCTCGTCTCTGGCACAACGTTAGCTATGAAAATTAAACAATTTAAAATCATCAATACACATAATTTCACATTGAATATTTCAATTTTATACATAACTTTTGCCTATATTCCAATTTAATCTTTAATCAAATCTAACCTTATTTTTTTCACAATTTTATTCTTTATTTTCATTCAATTACCACTTAAAACTAAATTTAAATCTATAATTACACCATAAATCCCTAAATTTCAAAATTTTCTCAATTTAGTCCCTATTACTCAAAACTTATAATTTATTTTACAATTCAATCCTTTTTCACTTCTAACTTGAAATTCTATCAATTTAACTCCTAACACTTCAATTTATTGAATTTGAATAACATCTAAAAATCCACTAACTTCTAAAATTTCAACATAAATCAAGTAGTATTTTGTTCTAGGATTCTAAAACATCAAAATTACAAGAAAAGGATTAAATTGACTTTCCAATTTGAGTTTGAACCTTAAACCCTAATTTCTCCTTCTTTTCTCTTTCCTATTTCGTTTCACTCTTCTGTTTCTTTTCTATCTTTTGTCTCTTTTTATTTCATTTATTTTATGCTTTATTTTAATAATAATATAATAATATAATATAATAATATTTTCTTAAATAATAAGTAAGTATATATATATTACAAATGTATGTATGTATTTATTACACATGCATATTACCATTACCATACAATTGTCACAATTTGGTTTATTTATTTATTTAGTCCCTTAACTTTTCTCTATTCTATAATTCAACTTTTATTCTATATGCAATCTAGTCCTTTCATCTAATTAACCTTAATTCAAGCTAATTCACCTAGCCAAAACCTAATTAAACATACAACTAACTTTGTAAATATTTTTAATAAATATTTACGAATCCGTTTTACGAAAATGGACACCCGAAAATATACTTTCTGATAACCCTAAATTTTGGGTCATTACAGAGACAGAGCAACAATAGTTGAGCTACTTGCCCTTTGTTTCATCCCTGCAACTAGTTTTGTTTTGATGGTTATAATAAGACTCCATAGATTTATTGAAGTTAAAAAATCCCATTTTGGATACTTTCACTTTCGATATGAGTATTTTAAAAAGAAATAATTTAAATTTTTTTAATTTTGAAAGTATTGAGTTCAGTAGAATGTCACAAGCAACTAGCAAGTGTAATGTAGTAAAGAAGTCAAGCTATATGTATTTTAGTTCTAAAACCAGTAAACATATTATTCTCCATTGCTAGTAAAATTGGAAAGAATACTACATTGATACTTGGATAGAGGATAATATATATCTTCACATTTTAGACAGTACTTGGACGAGCAAATTTGATTGGTCAACTGGATGATAATGTTACCCACAAAAGTAGTAAGCTTTCTGTAAACAAGATATGACTAAGTCAATAGAGAGCAAAACAATGTATGAAATAAGCGAAAACAATTTTATAGTAGCAAGACATTGCCTTACTAGTTAATATGTAACGGACGTGTATTAGACCGTACAACATCTCAGCTACCAATTCAACCAATTAATTTTGTAATTATTATATTTAATAATTGTTTATATGAAACTCGATTTAGAACTTTAAATCAGATACTAAAATAGATAGTTAATTTAGCTTGTCTAATTAATTCTATTTTTTTCTGGTAAAGGTTTAATTTGTTCTTTTTAACTTGTAGATTAGTGATCCAAAGTGAGAAGGTTCAACTCAAAGTTCACAAAATTCTTCACCAAGTAGAGATGATCAAACAACAACCAAGGGAAATGTTCGAAGAAAGATTACTCCAAGGGCAGCTTGTTGGAACCATTTCACCAAATATGTAACTGAAGAGGGGGAGAAGAGAGAAAGGTGCAATGCTTGTGATGTTATTTACACCATGGAATCAACTTTAGTTTCTACAACGAATTTGAACAATCATTTGAAAACATGTGTAAAAAGACCATGAGGTAATACTTCTAACCCGAAGCAATGGGAATTAACATTTGTGAAGACTAGCCAAGAAACAACAGATTTATCAACTTGGATGTTTGATAAAGATACTGTTAGAAAGGCATTGGTTCATATGATAATTGTGGATGAACTACCTTTTAAAATTGTAAAGGGAGAGGGTTTCAAATATTTTCTTTTTATAGCATGCCTACGATTTAGTATTCCATCTCGTTGGACAATTGGAAGGGATTGTCTAAATTTATTTAACCCCATAAAGAATGTAATGAAGAATTATTTTGAAAAAGATATAAGTAGAGTTTGTTTGACAATAGACACTTATACTTCATTGCAGAGGATATCTTACATGGTTTTAACGGCACATTGGGTAGAAGATGAGTGGAGGTTGCGAAAAAGGATTATAAATTTTTGTCCAATATCTGCTCATAAAGGTGAAAACACAGGTCAAGCCCTTGAAAAGTGTCTTCGAGATTGGGGGATTGAGAGGGTCTTCACTTTTACGGTTAATAATGCATACGCCAATAGTATTGCCATTAAGTATTTGAGAAAGAAATTGAATCATTGAAATGCTTCTATTGCAAATGGGAAATTTATGCATATGAGATGTGTTGCACACATTCTTAATCTCTTTCTGCAATACAGTATTAAGGTGCTTCTATGTTTGTTGATCGAGTTAGAGGTGTTATGAGGTATATAAGAGCATTACCATCAAGGTTGAAAAAAATTCAACCAACGAGCAAAAGAAGAAATGATAGATGGTAAGGCTTAATTGTGTTTAGATGTGGATACTAGATGGAACTCAACTTATATGATGTTAAAGGTGAAAGAAAAATATGAGCGTGCATTTGAATCATATGTACATGATGATCATAACTTTTTCCTTGATCTCACTGCTGGAGATGGAGTTTCTACATTTGATGATTGGGAAATTGTTCGAATAGTTATAAAAGTGCTAGAGCCTTTTTATCATCTTACACTGAAGGTGTTTGGATCTTTGCATGTTACCTCTCATTCACTTTTTGAAGTATTGATAGATGTGCATTGCCTTTTTTATGGGTGGCAAGATTGTGAAGATTTAGATATAATTTCCATGGCTTCCAAAATGAGGGATAATTGTAATAAGTATTAGGGTGAAAGAAACAATATTGTGGTGGTTATCTTTAATTTGCGATGTAAAATGAGGTTTTTAGACTTTGGGGTCAACTTGTTTTTTCCTAATGTTGCTAATGACATTATGAAAATGATTGATAAATAATTGCATTGCTTATTCAATGAGTATTCTTCTAAGGTCGAGAGAATTCAATTGTTTGAAGGTAGATTTAGTTTTTCGACAAATCTTTTCAATTCAATGGAAATAAATCAGCCAGAAATGAAAACGAACTTAGTTAAGGAAAAATCCCTTAAGAAGAAAAAACAAGTTGGACTAGAAAGCAAATCTGAGTTTGATAGGTATTTTGGTGAGGAGGAAGAAGTAAACAATTCAAGTTCATTTGATTTATTATTGTGTTGGAAAATGAACAGTCCTAGAATCGTTATTCTTGCACAAATGGCTGAAGATATTCTTGCTATTCTTATCTCAACAGTTGCCTCGAAAAGTACATTTAGCTCAAGATACTCTAAAGCATTATGTAATGAAAATAAGATATTAACACAAACCGAAGTTTCAATCGCTTTACTCATTTTCTTCGTCTTTCTCCTTCAAAATGCTCGCTTTGTTTTTAGCTGCAATAGGAACAATTAAATACGAAACAATGTCAATTATGTAACGGCCCAATTTTCAGTGGTGTCAGAAACAGTGGTTCAATACCACTAAATCCGACGAGTGAGTTGAAAATTTTATTATTTATTATTTATGAGTTAAATGTGATTTTAGGAAAAATTTTGAATTAATGATTTGTGTTTTAGAAGGAATTTGTAACACCCCAAACCTGCCCATGCGTTATGACCGGATCTGACATGTCACATGAGGAAAACATGTTAAATCCTTTTTATTCGAACTAAAATTGGTATTATTATAATCAAGAAAACAAGTTTGATTTGAAATATTTGATAAAATACTACTAACCTCGAAGGTTGATTGATAAATCGATAATTTGAACTAATGAACTTATAAAACTGTGATCTTTGAAAATATTGTTGATAATTTGAGAGAAAATTTCCGAGTTAAAATATTTGTATAAGCTTGTTATGAAATCCATTTGTTAGTCTATTTTAGAAAACCTTTATTTTAGTTTTTAGAAAAATTCCCATTTAAAGCAATTTAAGCAAAATAATAAGTACGTCAAATATAAAGCAAAAGTAAAATATTCCAGAGGCCTTATTACAACATAAAAACCAAAATAGTAAAAGTAATAATAGTGAACGGAAATAGAAATCCAAAGTTCAATAAAAACCATTTATAAAGTATGGCCTCCACCCGAGTCATCCATGGCCCAAGTCCACATCACTGAGTATTACCTGTAAGGATTAAGAAAGAGGGGTGAGTTACTAGAACTTAGTGTATAATCCCCTTACCGTCATCCACTAGGTTTGAACCCGTTTAGCAATAACTTGGGCCGGAGCCCATGTAGCATAATCTTGGGCCGAAACCCATTTACATGACAGAATATATATATGTGCAATGTATGCAACCCAACCCATCCATCCAACACACCCCCGTACCAACCATCACACCTGTGGGGATCAAGTCAACCCACCCCGCCATCACACCAAAACGTAGGCAAATTGCCATTTATAATAATATTTGTGACTGAGCCACTAGAGTATCATATACGGTATTATAATCACAATGGCACAAAGTCATATTTAGGTTGGCACATAGCCATTATCAGAATTTTGTGGCAATGCCACCAGGCTACACTTCTCTTCATTCAATTTTCCCATCCCATGCAATATGTAGAGATGCAACATACATAATAACATAAAATATCCACATATTAATAACAACCATCAATCTATTGAATACTTTTAATGAATCGGCCCATTAAAGCAATATAATAATTTGGCCCACTAAAGCATTTTAACAAATCGGCCCATAGGGGCATTTCGGTAATTCGACCCATAGGGGCATTTCGGTAAATCAGTAATTTTACCCACTAAAGGTAATTCAGTAATCTCGCAACCCAGGGGTATTTTGGTAATTTACCCTTCAAGGGTATTTTGGTAATTTCACAACCCAGACTTAACTACTAATTTGGGGCATAAAAATTGAAACCGTCCATCTGCTTCACGTTGACTAAATTGACTATAACTCGAGTTAGGAAACTCAAAATTTAGATCCGTAAATTTCCCTTGAAACTAGACTCGTATATCTTCTTACTACAAATTTTAAAGAATTTTTGGCTCAGCCGTTTAGTACAGTTTATTCATTAAAGATTCCCTTGTTTCACTGACTAATGGTTCTGACCTCTCTTACCTTAAATCCAAATATCTTATTGTACAGTTTTCAGATATTGCTCCCACTTGTTTCTATTGAAAATAGACTCACTAAGGAATTTATACATATAAATTATAACTCATAATTCACTTTTTAAAATTTTTAATGATTTTTCCAAGACAGAATAGGGAACCACAAAGTCATTTAGAACCAGTCTCACTAAAATTAAAATATCACATAATATAAAATTCCTCTTCCTTTTTTGTTTCTTTCATATAAAACTAGACACAGTAAGCTTTAATTTGATATCTTATTCACTCTCTAATTCCCTTTATCATATTTTTCATGATTTTTCAAAATCATGTCACTGCTACTAACCAAAAACTGTTTCATTGCAAAATACGGTTACCACTACGAACATACGCACGCCCGAGTGATCACAAATGCCGGTTTCTAATTTTTCGATATTTCGACCGAATCAAAAAACATTTCATGGAAATATTCAGAGATGTGAGATTACAGACCATTTCAAACATGTATTCGAAAAGGTACGGGATTACACCCCTTATTCGGAATCCGTAACACGATACTCTCCGCGGCACTTAAAGGTACAATCGGTCAACAATTAGTCCAAAGCCCAATTTACAACTTCAAACAAGTATTGCGATTGATTAACAATCTATATCACTTACCAATAATCTGAGTCTCTTATTACGAGGGATAGGTGATCGATTGGTCCTCTGATAAAGTACTTTGAGATTCTACTTACCAACCCTTTTCCGAAAGCCAAAGGCTAGAAAGATGACAAGAGTGTAAGCTAACACTCTACTGATTTGGCCAAGGAAGAGAGAGTGTCCAACACCCAAAAGAAAAAAAAAAGAAAAAGGGATATAGTGTTATGTGGTTTGGCTATTGGAGAAAAAGAACAAGAATGATTTGGCCTCTATGTAAAACCGATTAAAGAAAAATGAGGGAAGGGTTGGAGAAATAGTGAGGAAGGAAAAGAAGAGATGGTCATAAGAAGTGTCAAAATTTCGGCTAATACCATGAAGGTGATGAACAACAAGAGGGACTTGTTTTTCGGTAACCAAGGGAAAAGATTGGAAGGTAAGCACCAAAATGTTAAAAGAATAAAGATAGCTATGGAAAAGATGAAAAGAAGAAAGGAGAATTGCTCTCAAAAGGTCTCAGTTATAGGCAAGGAAAAAGAGGTACCAAATGAACAAAGAAAAGACTTTCAAAAAGAAATCAAAAGCTCCTCAAAATTCTAACAAAATTTAGCACACCCCCTTACCAAAACTGATTTCATCTTTGCCAAAAAGATGCATGTTGACCAAAAAAATTCCTTCCCTTGGGAATGGCAACTCCTAAAATTTAGCCAACATGTTCCCTTCTCTTACCTTTTTCCTTCATTTCTTTCCTTCATTTTCCCTAGTCTTCCTCCTTACCATATTCCTTAGCCATCTTTCCATCAATAAAAAATCTTCCTTACCATAATAAAGTCATGACCGACACATGGAAGAGAAGCACAAAAGTTACTCAAAAATGAAATAGATGGGATTCGAACCTCAGACCATTAATACATTCCACATGCCACTTTCCACCTTTACCAATAGACTCCTTGTGCTAGCAAAATGCACACTTATTTCCTTAAGTCTTGATGCCCCTTACCTTCTCCCCCTTAAGTGCATAAACAAAAAAAATTTACCTATAGCCTAACTTGAACCCGAAACTTCCTAGAAGCCTCGTAACTTTCCAAAATCACCTTCTTAATAAGTTCAACTTGAAATAAAGCCATTCTCTTGTTCTCCAAAAATTTTAAATGCTTCCGTGTTCAAGGGCCAATGGGCCTAATCCTACTAGGCCCAATTTCGGGATGTTACAGAATTATTAGGTTAAGTGATTTCGAAAACGAGGTATCGAGACCTCGATTTCATAAACTGAGCTGTAAATATTTTTACAGAGTTTCATTGAGTTAGTATTAAAGTTTCATTAGAAAATTTTAACGTTTTAATAGTTAATTAATTAAGAAGGACTAAATTAGAAAAGGTGCAAAACTTGTTAATTAAATAAATAATGATTAAATAGCTCAAGTGATAAATAAGAAATGACTAAAAGGGCAAATTAGCCCAAAGAGGATGGCTGAGGCGGCATTACCAAGAAAAAAAATCAGGAAATTAGATGAAATAAAGATAAAATTGGAAATTTTGTAAAATTAAATAAATAAAACAACAATTAAAAGAAATCTAGACAAGTCTTCATGAATTTTCAGCCAAAAAATGCTATAGAAGAGTCCCTCTAAGCTGGTTTTTCATATTTTTACTACAAATCAAGAGCCCGTAGATCAACAAGAAAAAGAGAAATTGGCAGAATAGTCCTTAACTATTACAAACTTACAATTCAGCCCAGGTAAGTTCGTATGATTAAACTTTCATGATTGTTTATTAATTTATGAATGATTTAATGTATTTATTCATATTTTTATTATTGAAATTAAAATTTATTGTTAAAATATGAAATTGAAATTAAAATTTATTTTAAAATATGAAATTGAAATGAATGTTTAAAACAAGTAGAACGCAGGATAAAGTACAACCGTTTTATAGTAAAAGATGAATTGACGGATAAAACCATGGTTGGACCATGGCAATGTTTATATGTAAGACCATAGCTGGGCTATGGCATTAGTGTAAAGGATGAATTGACAGATAAGACTATAACTGGGTTATGGCACTACGAATGTAAGACCATGGCTGGACCATGACAATGCATGTGTAAGACCATAGTTGGACTATGGCACAAAGAAAACGATGTACTCATATCCGTAAGTCGTTCCTTGATTTAGTAAGAATTGGTCAAAGACCTATGTGAATGAATTGAAAGATATATTGATTATTAATGATATTGATCTAAAAGAAGTGTGTTCATTGACTTATGTTGTATTTGACAGGGAGAATGTATGTTTATTTACAATTTAGTTTATTATATTATGTTCGGTAAGATCAATGTTTAATCTATTGAACTTACTAAGCTTCATTAAGCTTACTTGTGTTGTTTTATATTCTTGTATATTAACGTGTAATCTGGAGATAAGGATCAACACATCAAGCCACATTATCCAGATTAATCCGATAGTTTTTGAAATGTAAATTTTGGTTTATATAGGGTTGGTTGGCAATGAAATAGTTTGAATTGTGGTTGTGAATCTTAAATTCTTGTATGTGTGTAATTAGTAGTAGAATTTGACAAATCAATGAAATGAGTTAAATGGGTAAGTATAAGTAATTGATGTATATGTAATGTTATATTATGTTTAGAACATGTATTGGTTGGTTTTGATTGCTTGGTTGGGATATATTAGTGTATTTAAATGTTGTGTGTAGGTTGATGTTAAAGAGGGTGAGAAAAGTGGCCTTAAAATGGCCTATTTTTGTCCACACGAGAAGAGACACGGGCGTATGTCTTAGCCATGTGTGACACACGACCGTGCACATGGGCGTGAAGTCTGGCTATGTGTCCCCTGCACCTTAAAATTTTGAAACGGAATGCTCAGGTTTTAGCACATAGCCTAGCACACGGGCGTGTGGTTGGCCGTGTGACCCAAGTTAGAGAGTTACACAGGTAAGGACACGGGCTGGGACATGGCTGTGTACCTCACATTAAATGCCCATACGGGCTGAGACACAGGCGTGTGTCCCCTGCTCTTAAGAAAAATTTTAAGATTTAAAAAAAAAAATTCCTAAGTCTTTGGTTTAGTCCTGATTCACTTCTAAAGTGTATTTTGGACCTCGAAGACCCATCTAAGGGACAATATGAGAGTTATATGAGTGATTCTTGATTTGTATAATAAAGGTAATGAAATATCCATAGTTAGTCTACAAAGTCTAGTAATGTTCCGTAACTCTGTTCCGGCGACGGATAGGATTAGGGGTGTTACAATTTATTCATTCTAATACTAAAACTAATAATAAAAAACTTAAATATGCATGTTTAATCGAGTTGATAACTTAAGTTTCCTAGTCCTAAATTTTGCATATCTTTCGACTCAATTATCCGTTTTTAATTCCGTCTTCTTCAGAATACTTGCTACTTCACAAGCTATCATTTAGCACAAATATTACACAAAGTGGCCAAGGTTCTCTACTTCCCCTTCTCCATGGCCAAATGTACCAAGTAGACTTTCCATCCATTTTTATTTCTTTTTTACACTAACAAGCTAAATTCATCTTCTAATCATTTCCTATCCAAAAAATATACCTACTTCACTAAAGTTTTCTAAGCTTCCATCAATGCCCTTTAATGGCAACTCTCAATATTCTTGATAAAATAAAATAAAAACTATTGGTACATATATGTAAAACAAGCTTTAAAGATTCAAAATCTATGAAAATTTTGAAGAAAAAACAATATCTTATGCTTGAATTTGAAGGAAAATAATGAAACAAATTGTTTTTCTTCCCCTTAGTTTTCATAAAAGAAAGAAAGATGAGAAAGATGTTCTCCTCTTTTCTCTTTTTATGTATTATAATATTAATTAATAAAATATTATTACTTATTAAAATATTATTGTTTAATAAAATATCATTTAAAAGCCATCATGAAACCATTGATTTTTTTTTAAGTAATGGTAAAATTTTCATCAAATCCTTTCCATCAAAATAAAATAGAATACTTGCATTTTAGTTCTTATACTTTTCAACTTATCCAATTTAGTCCTTAAATTTGACATCGAATTTTAACTTAACCACATGCTCCTACTAATAATTCTCTATGTTTTCATGTCTCACGCTTTTCTCTAAAATGATCATAATTTTTATACTACTATTTATTTATAGATCACTTATTCAAGGACTTCTACCATAAATATTATTATTCTTCTTCTTTTTAAAATGGGGATGTTACAATAATAACAAGTTTAACCTCAATGTTTACATTTGTTGTTAATTTGGTTTTGATTCTAAAAAATCAACAAATTTAACCTCAACATTTACACATTTACAAAATATTGTGGGCTAAATTTGTTAAATCATGACCAAATTGATAGATTGTGTAAATTATGAGAGTTAAATTTGTTATTATACTATCCAATTTTATGTAAAATTGACAAGAAAAAACATTAATGTTGTGATTAATTGTCCTTAGTCGCTCACTTTTGAGATTAACATGGATTAAATTGCTCCAATCGTTTTGAAAGAAACCAATTTACTCAATATCGAAATTGAGAGAGATTGGAGAGGTCTTTTTACCTTCTTTCATTTATGTAAAAAGAAATCCATAATATCCAATTATGATTAAAAAATTGATAAATTATTTTTGAAGTAGGTGTATCAAGGTGGTTCTGGCTACATTTTATATACGTATTGTTGATATAAGGAGGAATTTGAGGCAGTTTAAAGCAGTTCATCTGAAGGATGAAGAGCTATAGGTAAGTTAGGATGATCAAAATATGGTTATGGAGAAATGATTGGAGATGAGACTCTTGTAAAAGAGAATTGGAAACTTTTTTTTTAAGAGAAAGTATTTTGGCCTCTTTTCTTAGTGCCCATAAACTTTTAGGGGAGATCTTTATGATAGTTCTCAAGGTTTCAGTTGTTGCCCATGTATTGGTTTCAAACTCAACAAGTTAACTAGTCTATGGGTGTCTTATCGTTGTAGGTTGTCCTTGACAGGGTTTAGGTATGGGTTGACATGTTTGGGGATTAAATATCTGTGACATAAATGGTAGATGTCTCATTTATGTCAAGTAAGTCATCTTGATGATTGGTGTTCGCAAAGTCTTAAGCTCACGGGCGTCTCAGTTCGTAATGTGATCTTTTTAGAAAAAATGTTGACTCATGAGATGGGGTCGTGAAATATGGGTGTAACATGTTAGAGTATCCATATTTGTTGAGTTTGTTGGTATTTGTTATAGTAGTTATAACAATTGACTTAGTTGATAGTTATACTTTCAATTTATTAGGTTAATTACTAAGACTATTACAAATAGCATGAATAGGATAACAACTGACATAACTAGAGCTTTGAAAGATTGGAAAATCGACCACATTTTTGACATAATATAATTAAACATAACATTTAAAAAATGCATAGATACATGTGCATAATTTTGTTGGGAACTCTTATGTGATTTTTTTTATTTTGAAAGGGTAAAGCATTATACTATGCTATTAAATCTACTTGAATAAAACGGCAATCATCATATCCGAGAATTTTTCTCTAAACAAAGCCTGTAATCCTAATTACATTAATAATTTTTTATATTTTATTTTCTTGTTTTATCTTTGTGTATGTATCACAAGGTTAGAATTTTCGTACCCTAAAAAATTCCTTGGATTCTAATAAACCGTAATATATACATATTTTAAACCTACATTTAACATACTTTTGGATGAATTATCGCTTTAATTGTGGAATTTGATGCTCCTAATCTTTTGTTTTCACGTTTTATACTCAGGAGAGAATAGGAGGATAAAAAGAACGAGAAACGGGCCAAAAATGGAGAAAATGGGCCAAATTAAGGAATCAACACGGCCTAGAGTTAACCACACGGCAGTGCCTCTTCAGCAGGCTTGAACACAGGCCTGGGCTCGAATCACACGGGCATGTTACACAGGCGTGTCCCTGCCGTGACTCGTTTTAATTCTACACAGAAAAGGATACTTAAAGGCAAAGAAACACATTCTGGAGTTTATATAAACACCCTAAGTATGACCTAAAAGGAAGGAGGCAGCCTGAGACAACCAGAGGGGGCTGAATACAGGGAATTACTTGAAGAAAGCCAATTGATCCATCTCAGAAGCCGGAATCACACTCAAGACTGAGGATTTCTCCTTCAACTCCTTCAGGGGGTTTTAGGGTTTTCTTTATGTTTTGTTATTTTTCTTCTGAGATGTATTATTTTATAAGCATGAACTAAACCCCTCAAATACCTGAGGGGGATGAAACCTAAAACGAATCTTGTTATTGTTTTCTGAACTATATGATAAATATTTGATTTATTCTTAATTATGTGTTCTTAATTCTTGCTTTAATATTCCAGGATATTGATTCAAGTATTGATGTGCTTATTCAGTGGAGCAAAAGTCCCTGTTTAAGAGTAGATCTAGTATAATTAAGCGGAGTTGATCGCACTCCTAGAAATAGGATGACGAAAATCTTCTAGATTAGGATCAAACCTAATATGGGAGTCCATAGATCGAGTTAATCCAACTTTAGGGATTTTAATTAGAAAGAGATTTCAATTAATCAACCTAGGGTTAGACGTTAGTATCCTCGAAAGAGGTATTAATATAAATTAGGGAGTCCTACGGATCAAGTCAAGTGAATAAATCGTCTGGTTCAGAGTTAAATAACAAGAAGGTGGATTTTTCCTCGGGTATTTTCTTGATCAATTGATTTTTCTCAAAAGTATTTTCCCTATTCATTCTCTGTGTCTTGGCATCCTTAGCTTAATAATTAGTTAAATAAACATTAATCACTTTTATTTTAGGCTAGATAATAAAAAGAGAGTTAGTACTAGTACTTTTGGTTCCTTTGGGTTCGACATTCCGGTCTTGTCACTAAGCTATACTACTGTTCGATAGGTGCGCTTGCCTCAATCATGGTGATAGTTAGTTTCTATGTTCGATCATTCATTATATAAATATTAAGACTTATCACGGACACGATTAAGTGTTTGACGCTGTTGCCGAGGAACTGAAATATTAGGAACACTAAATTTTTATTACTTTAGCCATTTTTTATTTTTTGCAATTTACTTTTTTTTATTTTTTATTTTAATTTTAACTTTGCTAATTTTTGTTTTATTTGTTCCTGGCAGGTACCTCTAGTTTATGACTAGAAGGAACCTGACAGGACCCTTAATTTACGACAGTGATATTGAAGGTACTGTTCGCAGAAATCGTAGAGAAATAAGGCGAAGCTTAAATTAGATAGAGGGAGAGCAAGGAGACGAAACCAATACTGCCGAAGAGATGGCTGATAACAATCTGATACCTCCTGTAGTTGCCACAAACCCGGTGAATCAAAATTCTACTCCTCGTACTATGTATGATTATGCTAAACCTAATTTAACAGGAGCTGAATCGAGTATTGTTAATCCTATTATTGCTGCTAATAATTTTGAACTGAAACCTAACACTATTCAAATGATTCAACAATTTGTTCAATTTGATGGTTTGTAGGATGAAGACCCAAATACTCATTTAGCAAATTTTCTAGAATTCTGTGATATCTTCAAAATAAATGGCGTTACTGATGATGCCATCCGTCTTCGGTTATTTCCCTTTTCTTTGAGGAATAAAGCCAAACAGTGGTTGAATTCTCTTCCACGAAAGTCAATCACTACATGGGACCAAATGACCAAAAAATTTTTATTAAAATATTTTTTGCTGGCCAAAACGGCCAAGTTGAGGAATGATATCTCTTCTTTTGTGCAGATGGATCTAGAAACACTATATGATGCATGGGAGAGATACAAGGATTTGTTGAGAAGGTGCCCTCACCACGGGTTACCATTATGGCTACAGGTTCAAACCTTTTACAACGGTGTGAACCCCTCGACTAGGAAATTAATCGATTCAGTCGCTAGCGGAACCCTGAATAACAGAACTCCTGAAGCGGCTTATAAGTTTATAGAGGAGATGTCACTGAACAACTATCAGTGGCAAGTTACAAGGACAAGGCCAACAAAAGCAGCCGGAGTTTTCAACCTTGACACAGTAACCATGCTATAAAATCAGGTAGAGATGTAAAATAAAAAGATTGATGGTTTGTGTTCTTCGCAGGTACATCCGATAATGCAGTGCTAAACAAGTGGAGGTGTGACGAATCCTGAGTACCCACCCTACGGACATGGCATGGAAAACGAGTAGATAAATTATATGGGTAATAATCCTCGACCTCAAAATAATCCTTATAGTAACATTTACAATGCAGGCTGGAGGAACCATCCAATTTTTTTTGTGGGGTGGCCAAGGAAATAAAAGACATCAACCCCCTCCAAGCTTCCAACAGCAACCCTACCAGCAAGAGAAGAAGCCGAACCTCAAAGAGATGCTAATTAAATTCATCGCGGTGTTAGAAACCCATTTTCAAAACACCGAAAAAACACTTAATAATCAGAAAGCAACAATTCAAGGGCTCGAAAACCAGTTAGGTCAGCTTGCCAAGTTGATCTCAAAACAACCACAAGGTAGCTTGCCAAGCAACACTGAAACTAACCCAAAAGAGCAACTTTAGGCCATTATCGCTCACGATAGTGAAGGGTTAGACAAACCAAACCCGAGGCAAGAACCTATGGTAAGTGAAGGTAAGGTTGAGGTAAGCCAAGAAAAACAAAACCGGCAATTAAAGAGTACCAGCCTCAAATACCATATCCCAATGCGATGAAGAAAGACAACGCAGACGAACAATTCGGTAAGTTTCTTAAACTTCTGAAGAAATTACATATTAACTTACCATTTCTTGAAGCCCTTTCGCAGATGCCAGATTCAAGGAAATTTTTAAGAGAGCTATTGACAAATAAACGAAGGTTAGACGAAGCATCGCATGTAGAGCTGAACGCAGTGTGCTCAGCAATTTTGCAAAATAAACTACCACGAAAGTTAAAAGATCGAGGGAGTTTTACAATTCTGTATTTAATTGGTAGTTTAACTGTTAATAATGCTTTAACTGATTTAGGGGCAAGCATAAACGTTATGCCTTATAAAATGTTTAAACAGCTGGGCCTAGGGAAACCCAAACAAACTAGGATGAGCATTCAGTTAGCTGATAAAACTATCAAAGTTCCTAGGGGTATAATTGAGGATGTGCTAGTAAAAATTTACAAATTCATATGCCCAGTAGACTTTATTATTTTAGACATGGATGAGGACAATAATATTCCTTTAATTTTAGGAAGACCCTTTTTAGCAACTGCCAGAGATAAAATTGATGTTGGTTGATCGTTGTTTTGTCGAGTTTTAAAATTTATAAAGAGAATGATCGAACCTGGAAATTAACTCTAACAACGACTTAAGGCAAGTGCACCTATCGAACAGTAGTATAGCTTAGGCAAGACCGGATTGTCGAACCCAAAGGAACTAAAAGTACTAATACTAACCTTCTTTCTATTGTTTAGCCTAAAATAAGTGAAGTTGTTTGTTTAATCCAAAACTAACTAACTACTAAGCTAAAGATGCAAAGACAAAAAGTATGAATTGGGGAAATACTGTTGGGAAAACTCAGTTGATTAAGACGATACCCTTAGGAACAATCCACCTAGACTTCACTTGTTATCTAACACTGAACCAGACGATTTATTCACTTGACTTGATCCATAAGATTCCCTAATTTATATTGAACCCTCTCTGGAGGAAAATAACGTCTAACCCTAGGTTGATTAATTGAAATCTCTTTCTAATTAAAACCCCTAGAATCGCATTAACTCGATCTATGGACTCCCATATTAGGTTTCACCCTAATCCAACAAAATCTCGTCACCCTATCTCTAAGCGCGTGATCAACTCCGCTTAATTATGCTAGATCTACTCTTAAGCAGGGACTTTTGCTCCTCCACCTAAGCACATTCAACTTGAATTAATATCCTGAAAATATTAACACAAGAATTAATCACACATGATTAAGAAAAAATTAAGTTTTTATCATATAGTTCAGAAAATAATAACAAGATCCGTCTTAGTTTTCATCCCCTTTAGGTATCTGAAGGGTTTAGTTCATAACAATAAAAGAAAACATCTCAGAAGAAAAGATAAAACAAAACATAAGAAATCCCTAAACTCCCTGAAGGAATTAAAGGAGAGATCCATCGTCCTGAGTACAATTTCGACTTCTTAAGATGAATCAACTAGTTATTCTCGAGTGATTCCCACAAATCTGACCTTTCTGGCTTGGCTGCTTAACCTAGCTAATCACGGCTCTAGCGAAGGTTTCTTAAACTCCCTGCTACTGGGTTCCACTTTCGCCAAACTCCCGGCTTAAGTTTCCCCTTAGGGTGTTTATATAGACTATGAGATGCTTTACTTGTCCCCTACATATCCTAATTCAAGTAGAATTCCTACTAGGGTGTTTGAATAGGCTTTGAAATGTGTTTATTTGCCTCTAAGTACCCTATTCCGAGTAGAATTGCTCTTTCTGCGATAGGGACACATACTAGGTACACACTGTGTGTTTCGTGGCGTGCCGTAGCGAACTGTTGATGAGGTACTAGTAGTGTGAATCGTGGTCGCCGTGTTCGGACTTCTCTTAAGAGGCACTACCGTGTGGGCTTAAGTCCAGCCGTGCCGATTTTGTGATATGGCCCATTTGGTCCGTTTTAGGCCCGTTTCTCGTTCTTTTCATCCTCCGGTGCTTTTCTGAGTATAAAACATGAAAAGAAAGGATTAAGAGTAATTTATTACATAAATCAAGGGATAAATCATCCAAAAGTATGCTAAATGTGGGATTAAAATATGTTACTTTTACGGTTTATCAAATACCCCCACACTTAAGCTTTTGGTTGTCCTCAAGCAAAATTCTCAACTTACAATTAAAACGAACTTTCCACAATTCATAATTCTCATTAACAATGCATCATCATAATTCATAGATAATTTATACATGGATAATTTAACTCAAAGACTCTTAAAGATTCAAACACTTCTAAGTCATATATTTGTAGCGTGAAAACATAGGTGTCTCCCCTCTTCTAAATAATTACCTTTAATTCAAAATCGACAAGGATTGACATCCTCACTAAAGATTCACTCAAAGCACTCGAAGTGTTTAAGGTTTAGGAAAAAGCACTCATAAGTCGAACCTGAAAAGTTAATCCCATAGGCTTGCCTGAAAATCAAATCTCCACCACTATAATATGAGATGATACACAAATCAAAAGGTCTTTATCAGAGTTATAACGGGGCTAGGGTTAAAGGTGTGGATAAAGGCTGAATTTGAAAGGTTAAAATCGAGATTGACCTGACAAATTTCCTAACTTTAGAAAAAGAATTGAACTAACAATCTGAATAATTACATTACATGAAAATACTAATAATACGAGCTTCTTCTTCAAGATATTGAAATTAAACATGTAAGCTCTTAGAACATAGAACTAATAATGAATATACTTCGTTTCTCTTTTTTTCTTTTTTTTCTTCTTTTTTTTTAGGAACAAATCATATTATATAGGAAAGAACTTTTATAATTAAAATAATATAATTGAGCAACTTATCAAATCAAGTCTCGATAGAAAGGTAGTCAAAGGAATGGTGATAACAAATACGAGCAGGGTTTTGGGTTAATATTAGTGGGTGAATCAATAAAAAGGATTGTTAGGATCAACGGGGTTTACTAAGGGTTAATTGTAAAGGTAGGCTTTTTAGTGGAGTGAATGGGTTAAAACCTAGGTGCCTTTATCATCTCAATATATCAAATAAAAAATATGGTCTTGACATGTATAGTCGAGGTAAGTTTTAGAATAACAATTCAGTGTTGACACACTCATAATCAATAAAGTGAGCATGGAAAAGAATATATGCTCTAAAAGGCTCAAATCTCACAAAAATTATGGGTATTTGACATCAATCCTTGTAAATTTCAAACTTCAAGGTAATATTCAAATTCAGTTCGACAACCTAGAAAATTTTTTATTCTTGAAAAATAGACTTATCATGCTTGATTCTCTAATATCTTAAAGTTTAAATCATCGATGCACAATTATCTTATAACTTACTCTAAGACATATCAATAAAAATCATAAATCACCAAAAATTTCATCCTAATTAGTAATATGAGGAAATTACTTAAGAACTAGATATAATTCAGGGATTTGAGAATAATGCAAAAAGTTTGGCACTTTTACCCCCCAACACTTAAGATGTACATTGCCCTCAATGTACAAAGATAGATAAATATCAACATAGTAGAAAATCAAAACATAGGGAGAAGTGAAACTTCTTGAATTTTGGATGAAGTTAATGAAAAGAATCCGAATAGGGTTGGAGGTGAACGTGGGGAAGCGCCTCGAACCATTTGAGATTGAATCCTCGAAGTAGCCGGTCTGATTTTATTGTATCCTAAGCTAAATATAAATAATAAAGAAAATAAAAATAAAGATAAAAATAAAAATAAAAGTAAAAGTAAATAATAGAAAATGAAATAAGAAAGATAATTAGAAAAGAAAAAGTAAGAAGGGGGTTTAAATAGAGATGCAGCCCATGTTTTGGGAAAATTTTGTCCTGCTGCCATACGTCTACGGTCACGCCCTTTTACCTACTTGTGGTGCCCACACGGCCACAGCCACGACCGTGTGCAAGGCCGTGTGGTCTGAAAATCTGCACTTTTGGTTTATTTGAATGCTAAAAAGAGAAAATAAAAATAAAAATAAAAATAGGGTTAGTGCTCAGGTTGCCTCTCGAGAAGCGCTCGTTTAAAGTCTTGAGCTAGACTTTCCTCTCATTCGCATAATCAAGGTGGTTTGAGGAGGTGAAAATCCTTTCTCATGTGATCAACTCGGTTATGGATATAAAGTTTAAGTCTAGTAGTGTTTACCTTAAAGGTGCTGATTTTAGGACTAGTTACCTCGACTGTTCCATCTGGGGAGATTTTGAGTACCTAATTTCCTATCTTAAGCTGGGTTGTCACACTATTAAGTTCGTCGTGGAGTTGCCTTGTTTTTGCTTCGTGTGTTTTTAGTCTCTCTTTGAAGTGTGTCTTCCACTCGTCTAGTTCATCGATCCAAAGCCTTCGTTCCTCATGAATTTCTTCTTTATCGACACGAGGTCTAGGATCTGGTATCTGCGAAAGAGCTTCGAGAAATGGCAAGTTAATATGAAATTTCTTTGGAAGTTTAAGAAACTTACTGAACTGCTCCTCTATGTGGTCTTTCTTTATTGCATCGAGATATGGCACACGTGGTTGGTACTCTGTAATTGCTGATTTTGGTATATCATAGCACACATCAACCTTACTTTCACTTACCACAGATTCTTCCCTTGGGTTTGGTACATCTAACCCTTCACTATCGTAAATGGCTTGATTTTGCTCTCTCGGGTTAGTTTCAGTATTGCTTGGCAAGCTTCCTTATGGTAGTTCTAAGATCAGCTTAGCAAGTTGTCCAACTAACTTAGTAATTTCCCCAACTGACTTAGGAAGTTCACCAACTTGATTCTTGATCCCTTCAATCGATGTTTTTTGATTCTTAAGGGTGGTCTCAGTGTCTTCGAAATGAATATCTCTGGCTGCCATGAATTTTGTCAGCATCTCTTCAATGTTTGACTCCTCTTCCTGTTGGTGAGGTGGTTGTTGAAAATCTGGAGGAAGTTCCGGTCTTTGGCTACTTTGATCATCCCACGAGAAATTGGGATGGTACATCCAACCTGTATTATAAGTGTCACTATAAAAATTATTTTGAGGTCTAAGATAGTTACCCATATAGTGAGCTTGCTCGTTTTCCATGCCATATCCGTAGGGTGGGTACTCAAGATTTGCCATGCCTCCTAAATTCGAATCATATTGTATTTCTCGGTGTACCTGCGAGAGACATTGATAATTATTTAGTGTCATCTTCCATAGACTAAAATTATCTGCCAAAACCGAATAAAAGAAAAATTAGCAAACTAATAAAAATTAAATTGCAAAAAATAAAAAATAAAAAAAATGGCTAGAGTAATAAAAATAGGGCTTTCTTAATATTTTAGCTCCCCGGCAATGGCGCCAAAAACTTGATCGTTGTTTTGTCGAGTTTTAAAATTTATAAAGAGAATGATCAAACCTGGAAACTAACTCTAACAACGACTTAAGGCAAGTGCACCTATCGAACAGTAGTATAGCTTAGGCAAGACCGGATTGTCGAACCTAAAGGAACTAAAAGTACTAATACTAACCTTCTTTCTATTATTTAGCCTAAAATAAGTGAATTTGTTTGTTTAATCTAAAATTAACTAACTACTAAGCTAAAGACGCAAAGACAAAAAGAATGAATTGGGGAAATACTGTTGGGAAAACTCAGTTGATTAAGACGATACCCTTAGGAAGAATCCACCTAGACTTCACTTGTTATCTAACACTGAACCAGACGATTTATTCACTTGACTTGATCCGTAAGATTCTCTAATTTATATTAAACCCTCTCTCAAGGCGAATAACGTCTAACCCTAGGTTGATTAATTGAAATCTCTTTCTAATTAAAACCCCTAGAATCGCATTAACTCGATCTTTGGACTCCCATATTAGGTTTCACCCTAATATGGTAAAATCTCGTCACCCTATCTCTAGGCACGCGATCAACTCCGCTTAATTATACTAGATCTACTCTTAAGTAGGGACTTTTGCTCCACCAGCTAAGCACATACAACTTGAATTAATATCCCAAAAATATTAACACAAGAATTAAGCACACATAATTAAGAAAAAATCAAGTATTTATCATATAGTTCAGAAAACAATAACAAGATTTGCCTTAGGTTTCATCCTCTTTAGGTATCTAAAGGGTTTAGTTCATAACAATAAAAGAAAACATCTCAGAAGAACAGATAAAACAAAACATAAGAAATCCCTAAAACTCCCTGAATGAATTAAAGGAAAAATCTGTCGTCTTGAGTAGAATTCCAGCTTTTTGAGATGAATCAATTGGCTATCCTCAAGTGATTCCCACAAATCTGACCTTTCTGTCTCGGCTCATTGGCCTAGCTAATCAGCTGCTCGCGAAGGTTTACTTAAACCGCCCTACTGGGTTCCCCTGTAGAACTCCCGCTTAAATTGCCCCTTAGGGTGTTTATATAGACTATAAGATGCTTTACTTGCCCCCTACATATCCTAATTCAAGTAGAATTCCTACTAGGGTGTTTGAATAGGCTTTGGAATGTGTTTCTTTGCCTCTAAGTACCTTATTCCGAGCAGAATTGCTCTTTTCTGCTGACAGGACACATACTAGGGTACACGCCTGCAGTGTGTTAAGTGGCTAGGTAGTGTGTGAACTCGTTGATGAGGTACTAGTGTGTGAATTGTGGTCAGGCCATGTTCGGACTTCTCTTAAGAGGCATGGCTGTGTGGGCTTAAGTTCAGGCCGTGCCAATTTCGTGATATGGCCCATTTGGTTCATTTTATGCCTGTTTCTCGTTCTTTTCATCCTCCGGTGCTTTCCTGAGTATAAAACATGAAAAGAAAGGATTAAGAGTACCTTTTTTACATAAATCAAGGGATAAATCATCCAAAAGTATGCTAAATGTGGGATTAAAATATGTTACTTTTACGGTTTATCATTGGTACAGGTGAACTCACACTTTGTGCAGGTGACAAAACGATCACTCTTCAAGCTCTTGACTCGGCTAGGACATCAAGTAATAAAAGAGAGAATGTTCTATTAATAATCATTTGTTTCAACCTTCTTTACAGGAAGCACCACGAAATTACACAACTGAGCTAGATCTTATACCTCGTACCGATAAAGAAGTAATTCATCAGGAATGAAGGCTTCAGATTGATAAACTAGACGAGTGAAAGGCACATTTCAAGGAAAAATTAAGATCACACAAAGCAAAACTGAGGGAACCCCCAGGCGAGCTTATAAGAACAGCAAATCACTTCAAAATAGGAGATCAGGTACTGTTAGATAAAAAGACCCTCGAATCAACATATCAGACCTGAATACAAACGAAGAGATCCCTTTTAAGGTACTAAAATATCTTCCCATACGGAACAGTCAAGGTGACTCACTCTGAATTCGACACTTTTAAGGTAAATGCCACTCGACCACCATGATCATGTGAATGAGAGGTAAGTCTAGCTAGCTTAAGACTTTAAACGAGCGCTTCTCGGGAGGCAACCCGAACACTAACCCCATTAATTTTCATATTTTTGTTTTCATTCCTACTTTTAAGCACCAAACTACAAACTAACCAAGTTAATGACGCATAGGTTTCCATACCCACACGGCCTTGCACACGGCCGTGGCCGTGGTCGTATGGGCACCACAGGTAGGTGAATGGGCATGGCTGTAAACGTGTAGCAACAGGATAAAAATTTTCCAACACACGGGCTGCGATAAATCGCCATGGCCGTGGCCGACACTGAGAAAGCTACACGGGCATAGAAACCTCAACAGAGGCGTGGGAGAAGCAAATGAAGCACAACACGGCCGTGCGATACGGCCGTGTGACCTAACACGCCCGTGGGACACGGGCATGGGGATTTAAAACCCCCTCTCCTCACCTACTCCCCAATATTCTCTTCTTCCATACCCTTTAAGCTTTCCTCCTTTTCATTTTCCTCCTTTTTCCATCTTCACCATCACCTCCATGTCGAAGAAACGGAAGGATCCTAGCCCAGTCTCTCTGTGCGAGACCGATCTACATAAGTTCATACCGGCCGCTTCATTAACTCGACAAGAAAAGGACCTTTGAATCCATTTATTTTTTATTTTTTCTTTTCTTTTCTCTTCTCCTTCATTTTCCTTCTCTTTATCTCTCTTGTACTAAATCTATATTATTATATTTTGATTTTGTTTATTTAGGTTTTTCAGGCTGCTTGAGAATCACACCATCACGACCCTAGTAACCATCCAGCACCATCGCTTCCTCCTCCAACTCGGCTCAAATTTCCCCCATTTCTTTTCTTTGGCTTCATCCAAAATTTAGGAAGTTTCACTTCTCTCCCTATCTTTTGATTTTCTTACTATATGGTTATTATCTATCTTTGTACATTGAGGGCAATGTACATCTTAAGTGGGGGGTGAAGTTTATTTAGAAATGTTCCTAACTTTTTGCATTATTCTCAAATCCCTGAATTAGTTCTTGTTTTTAAGTGTGGAGAGGCATCAACAATACTCTCCCTGAACTATGTCCTTGTCTTAAGTAATTTTCTCATAGTACTAATTAGAATGAAACTTTTGTTTATTTATGATTTTTATTGATATGTTTTGGATTAAGTCATAGTTAATTGTGCATTGATAATTTAAACTTTAAGATATTAGAGAATCAAGCATGATAAGTCTATTTTTTAGAATTAAAAATTTGCTAGGTTGTTGACCTAAATTTGAATATTACCTTGAAGTTTGAAATTTGCAAAGTTGTCATCAAAAACCTTTTTTTTTTTTTGTGAGATTTTGAGCCTTAAGAGCATACATTTTTCGTGCTCACATTTTTTATTATGAGTGTATCAACATTGATTTGTTATTCTAGAACTTGTTTCGATTATACATGTTAAGACCACACCTTTGATTTGATATACAGATATGATAAAGGCACTTAGGATTTAACCCACTCACTCCACTAAAAGCCTACATTTATAATTAACCCCTAGTAAACCCCTTTGATCGTAACAAACAGTTTCTTAACTCACCCATTAATATTAACCTAAAAGCCATCTTGTATTTGTTATCATCATTTCTCTTGACTACCCTTATATCGAGATTTGATTTGATCAGTTGCCTAACTACATTATTTATTTCAATTGTTAAATTCTATTTATTTGATTTGTTCTTGAAAAAAAAGTTAGAAAATCTATTCATCATTATTTCTATGTTCTATGAGCTTAAACAGTTAAATTCACATCTTTAGAAGAAGCTCGAGTTATTGACGTAATTATTCTTTATTAGTTCATTGTTTCTAGTTTGGTAATTTGTCAATTCAATCTCGATTCTAACCTTCTAATTCAACCTTTGTCCAAACCTTTAACCCAAGCCTCATTACAACCCTTTTAAAGACCTTATGATTTTTGTATCATCTCGTATTATAGTGGTGAAGATTTGATTTTCAGGCAAGTCTATGGGATTAACTTTTCATATTTGACTTTCGAGTGCTTATCTTGAACCTTAAACACTTCTAGTGATTTGAGTGAATCCTTAGTGAAGATGTCAATCCTTGTCGATTTTGAATCAAAGGTAATTATTTAGATAAGGGAAAACACCTATATTTTTCGTGTTACAAAAATATATGACTTTGATTGTTTGAATCTTTAGGACTCTTTGAGTTAATTTATCCATGTATACATTATCTATGAATTATGATGAGGTATTGTTGATGAGAATTATGAACTGAGGGAAGTTAATTCTAATTGTGAGTTGAGATTTTTGCTTGAGGACAAGCAAAAGCTTAAGTGTGGGGGTATTTGATAAACCGTAATATATACATATTTTAAACTCGCATTTAACATACTTTTGAATGAATTATCCCTTGAATTGTGGAACTTGATGCTCCTAATCATTTGTTTTCGCGTTTTATACTCAGAAAAGCATAAGAGGATGAAAAGAACGAGAAACGGGCCAAAAACAAAAAAAATGGGCCAAATTAAGGAATCAACACTACCAGGAGTTCACCACACGGCCGTGCCTCTTCAGCAGGCTCGAACACGAGCCAAGGCTCAAATCACACTGGCGTGTTACACGGACGTGTCCCTGCCATGACTCGTTTTAATTCTACGCGAAAAAGGATACTTAGAGGCAAAGAAACACATTCCGGAGTCTATATAAACACCCTAAGTATGACCTAAAAGGAAGGAGGCAACATGAGGCAACCGGAGAGGGCTGAATACAAGGAATTACTCGAAGAAAGCCAGTTGATCCATCTCAGAGGCCGGAATCACACTTAAGACTGAGGATTTCTTCTTCAATTCCTTCAGGGGGTTTTAGGGTTTTCTTTATGTTTTATTATTTTTCTTCTGATATGTATTATTTTATAAGCATGAACTAAACCCCTCAAATACCTGAGGGGGATGAAACCTAAGACGAATCTTGTTATTGTTTTCTGAACTATATGATAAATATTTGATTTGTTCTTAATTATGTGTTCTTAATTCTTGCTTTAATATTCCAGGATATCGATTCAAGTACTGATGTGCTTATTTAGTGGAGCAAAAGCCCCTGTTTAAGAGTAGATCTAGCATAATTAAGCGGAGTTGATCGCACTCCCAGAAATGGACGACAAAAATCTGCCGGATTAGGGTCAAACCTAATATGGGAGTCCATAGGTCGAGTTAATGCAACTCTAGGGGTTTTAATTAGAAAGAGATTTCAATTAATCAACCTAGGGTTAGACATTAGTAGCCTCGAAAGAGGTATTAATATAAATTAGGGAATCCTACGGATCAAGTCAAGTGAATAAATAAATGCATTCGAGTTAAATAACAAGTGAAGTCTAGGTGGATTCTTCCTCGGGTATTGTCTTGATCAATTGATTTTTCCCAAAAGTATTTCCCCTATTCATTCTCTGTGTCTTGGCATCCTTAGCTTAATAATTAGTTAAATAAACATTAATCACTTTTATTTTAGGCTAGATAATAAAAAGAGAGTCAGTACTAGTACTTTTGGTTCCTTTGGGTTCGACATTCCAGTCTTGCCACTAAGCTATACTACTGTTTGATAGGTGCGCTTACCTCAATCGTGGTGATAGTTAGTTTCTAGGCTCGATCGTTCATTATATAAATATTAAGACTTATCACGGACACGGTTAGATTCAAATTTATCTAAGTTAATCTTAGGTTTAGAAACTGAGAACTCTTGCAGAAATTGTGGAAGCAAACTCTGAAAAGGAAGAAACTATGAACAAACAGAGAAAGCCACAAAAAGAAAGTGCATGCCAAGTGTTTAAGCAGTTGTTCTCAAATATTTATTTAACTCAGAAAGAAATGAGTGATTACAAATGAAGGGAGAGGCCTCTATTTATAGTTGAGCTCCCCCAGATCCAACGACACAGATCGAATTACATTAATGGCTGAGAATAATTCCCATCTACAATAAGAGAGTCCTACAAGATTTAAATCCTATGCATGTTTATCTTTTAGTAGTTATAAGAATTATTCTGATAAAATATAATCCATTGGAGTGTTTCAATTCAACCAGGATTTAAATAGATGAGCCTTGAATCTATTCTATGTGATGGACTAATCCCAACGAGCCAAATGATCCCAAGAGTATGAAGAGTTTGAAATATGCGCACCACCTACAAACTCATTTGCGTGGTCGTAGCATATGCATGTGTAATAAAAGGTGTGGCTTTTAACACACTTCATTTTACTTAAGATTTCTCAACATATAATCTACATAAAAAAATGCTAAGGGCCTAAGCCCATGAAAGTTTATATAAATATTCCATATCCAGAACTTCATTAAGACAACTGAATAGTAAAACAACAACAAAATAAATAATATTATTGAATTGAGAGATTATTTGTATATATTATTAAATATATATATATATATATATATATATATAAGGATGTATTTTCATAATTAAGGTTGAATAACAATGTAGAACTAGAAAAGGAACAAAACAATGAGCTAAATTTTGTAAACTTTCAAATTTAAAAAGAATTTTAAATTTTAGATTTTAACTATCAAACTCCAAGGTTGGAATTACTCAATCTAAGTTCAATTTTTGTATTTCATATTCATTTAAAAATATAAAATGTTTTTTTAGTATAAATTCAAGTTCTTAAAATGGACTACTAATACAATTATTTCAACTCGGTTTAAATTTTTTTAAAAAATACTTAAACCCATTTTATTATCAATGGTTTATTTAAGACTAGTTTAAGAATGTTTTTCAAAAATATTTTTGTCTCAAAAGCACTTTTAAAGACAAAAATATTTCTAAACAAGCTGCTTTTAAAAGAAAAATTATTCTCTCAAGTAATAAATTAGCCCAAAAGCATTTTTTCAAAACCTGAAAATTTTAACTTCTCTTCAAAATATTTTTTTCTAAAAAGTATTCCTAAACTAGACTTTAGTATTAATTTAAAGACATTATTTGTAGAATTGGTACTTAAATAAAATTAAGAATTTAAATTTTCATTATGCATGTTATTTAGAAATATCCACAAAACCATGGAACCATAATTTAATGGGCCTAAATCCCCATACGATAAATTGAAATGATACTCTCTTGGGCTTAGCCCATGAACTTCACTTTAAAACAAAGACCAATTTGGACAATTCTCCAAACATTACAAAACACTAATTAAATAATTTAAAATCTATGAATAAAAGGAAACACATAGTCCATTATATTTCTTTCTTTTTAATTACAAGATGATTGTTAATTTTAAATCTAATCCAAATTTTAGTTTTACTCCCTATACTATATTTTTATTTCAGATTTTTAATCTTTATATTTTAATTTTTGATATAATTTAATTTCTCAAATTTTATATATCATGTAAATATTTTATTCGATTAACATAGTTATTTGAAATTTTAAGAATTATTAAATTTTTAAATTTAAAATTATTATAATTTTATTTTTTATTATATGACTCTTGAGTGTTTTTTATTTCTAAAATTTCACATTCACACATTTTAATAAAAAATAATTGGATCTAAATGTTTAAATTTAAATTATATACACTTAAAATATATAATATTATTTAAATTTTTACTCTATAATTTAATATAAAAATAATTATATTTGTATTTTTATATTTGTAGGGAAAGAAAAAGAAATGGATTAAAAAGCGCAAACTTCTAAAGTAGAGAATTTTCCTCCTTAGGTTTTGCTTCTCTAAAGCAACACCAACATGCCTATCTTACGCAACCCTTTCACATCTTTCTTAGGTTAGATTTTCGATGTGTTCGGTTTTGATTTTTTAAAACATTGATTATTAAAAAAAAAAATTATAGTTAGAGGTGTTTATAAGACAAGGCGGGTTGGATTTGAGTTAGATTAATATAAGGTATATAAATTAATTTTTAAGTTTGGATATGATTCAAAAATAAGTTTACATTTTATCCAAGCTTAATTCAATTAAAGAAACGTAAACCCAAACCTTATTCGACCTGCCCATATTTAATTTTTAAGATTAATTTTATTTAAAATATTTTTAAAATAGAATACACTAAAAAATTAAAATAAAAGTTTTCTAACACATTAAAAATATTTATATTAAAAACACTACCATAAATATAATAAATATTTTATTTTATTAGATATAATTTTAAAATTTTATATTTTAGGTTGGTTATTTAGTTGGGTGAATTATTTTTAGGTTTTGAGTAAATTATTATTTAACAGAATATATTCAGATCAAATTGAGCTTAGATAAAAGATTATAAGTTAAGAAATGAATAAAATACATTTCACTTAAAACCCAAATAGGAAGCTTCAATTGCAGTCATTCTTTTTTCAACGTAAGAAACATTCAATACAAGAAAACCGTGTGCCATTCCATAATTTATTTTTGGAAATAGAATTGGGTTTTAGTAAAACCGTGTTAATTCCAGCGTCTAATTTTGAGTTATTATTGCCAAAATTAAATTAATAAAGATTCGAACCAATTTCCACGTTTTCTTCCTCTGTCAATTTTTCTACCACTTGCTGGACCCCACTTTATCAAGTCATGATTCTTCATATTGGGACCCACTTTGTGAAAATTCCTATGATGATCGTGTGGCTCAGGATTTCTCACATCTTTTCATGATCATTGAATCTCGGCTCTCTGATTTTTGGGTTTTTCTCCCCGTTGTTTATGCCATGTTTTTCAGTGACAGACAAAACTTATTATTATTTTTTCTTTCTCTAATAATTAATAAAATGTAAAAATAATTTTAATATCTTATTTCCTAAGTAATAAATATATGAATCTTAAATAAAGAAATCTCAAAAGCTTCATCCTGTGGTTATAAATTAGATTTATTTGAATAATTCAATTTTTCAGATAAAAAATATTAAAATTTAAAAAGAATAAAGTACACCACCTTTTAATCAAATCATATTCAAGAGAAATAATGCATTAATCATTAAAATAGTTTTGTATACTAACTCACAAGTGGATATTCTTAATCTCAGATCCTTAACAACCTATCTTTATCGAAAAGAACATTATTAAAATATTTTATAAATATAATTTTAATCAATATTGCTTAAAAATTTTGCCATAAACTAATAGCTTAGCATCCAAGCAAGCATAATGCATAGTAGATTTTTTCTTTCTGGTATTAAAAAGGAAATTAAAGTAAAATGTGTTTTTGTAAATCATATATTACAAGAATTGATAAAATAATTAATTACTTAAAAGAACATGGCAGCGTAAATAATAAAGAAGATGTAGATCTTATTCCCCCCAAAACATGGTATGATGGTAGGAAAAAAATATTCTAAGACTTGGGACAGCTAATGCATCTTCATTTTTATTTAATATTTTGGTTGACAGGTTTTCAGATGCATTGGCTGCTCTTTGTCTTTGGTGTCCTCTCTTGCCAAGAAGATTCTCTGTCTTTGGTCTCATCAAAATTTCATCTTTCCAACATCACTCAGTTGACCAACTCAAGCAACCCAAGCCAAGCCTCCCCCACTTTCTTTGTCTCATAGCAATGACCCTCTTCAAAGCCTGAAACTTCTATATATTTATTTATTTTAATCCCATATAAATCCTTCTCTTTTACAAGCCTAAAGTTTGATTCTTTTTTCATCAAATCTCTCAGTAGATTCCTGAGTCACTATCTTGGTACTCTTTTTTCCCTTTCAGTTTCTGAATCTGGGTTGTTTTTGTTTCTAGTAAATCATTGAATTCTGATCCAATTTCTTAATTTTCTTTCAGTTTCTGAATCTGGGTCATTTTGTTTTTTCAGTGTTGGTGACTTTGGGTGTTACAAGTGAAACCAGATGGGTTCTTGCCTGACGAAAAGCAAAGACTCGAAGCCAACGCATAATGGGTATGGATCAGGACCGACAACTACTGCTGTTGTGCACCAACAAAGGTACCAGGAGCCTGTTAGGCCTGCACCAGTTCAACCCCAATTCCACCACATCCCTGAAAAACCAGGTACTCAAACACCTTGGAAGCCAGTGGCTCCATCACCAAGCCCCAAGCCTGTTGCCCCAAGGGTTGACACCATTCTTGGCAAACCATTTGAAGATATAAGGATGCACTACACAATTGGTAAAGAATTAGGGAAAGGTCAGTTTGGTGTGACTTATCTTTGTATTGAAAATTCATCTGGAAAGCAATATGCCTGCAAGACCATATCCAAAAAGAAATTAGTCACGAGGAATGATAAGGAGGATATGAGAAGGGAGATACAAATTATGCAGCATTTGAGTGGACAGCCTAATATTGTGGAGTTTAAAGGTGCATATGAGGATAAGCTATCTGTTCACCTTGTAATGGAATTATGTGCTGGTGGTGAATTGTTTGATAGGATTATTGCCAAGGGACATTATAGTGAAAGGGCAGCTGCTTCCATTTGTAGGGCAATTGTGAATGTTGTCCATGCTTGCCATTTTATGGGAGTGATGCATAGGGACCTTAAGCCTGAGAATTTCTTGTTGTCTAGCAAGGGTGAGAATGCTCTTTTGAAGACCACCGATTTCGGCTTGTCAGTGTTCATTGAAGATGGTAAATTCTTGCCACTCCTAATTTTCAGTAAATTTATGCATATTCCAATTGTTTTAGCATGTTCTATTTGAGGATCTATATGATGTCCGTGTAAATTGGTTAATTGACCTTATCCTTAACCCCTAAATGATATTATGAGTAGTGAAAGGAGAATAAGTCAATTAAGTTCAATTGAATTCTGAAATATTATTGGTTAGGCCTTCATTTACTTCCTGATTAAGATGGAAGGTAGGGTAATCTTCCCAACTGTTTTGACCATGTCCTTCACTTCATCGTTTTCATGTGGATTTGAAATTGGTTTAATTGTAAAAGATTTGTGAGTGTGACTATGGCATTTTGAAGTTTCAACTTCTGCTCTCTGAGATAGTCATTTGTTACTAAATAAGACCGTGAATGGCAGTCTGTTTTACCTTGCCGATTTAGTTGTGTTTAGAAGCTGAATAGGTCAGTGGTATAATGTTCATGCTATGTTTAGCAGTGAATAAGTTTCGTTTAAACCGAACCAGAAGATTAAGTTTCATTTAAGCAAGAGGCATGGCTGCTGTTTGTAGTTTTTTTCTACATATGGATACATTGATTCACATATCCATCCGCGTGATATGTACTAGCATAGCAATAATTGAATTTTCATGTGCAACATAACCATTGCCATTCCTTTTTTCTGATTGTTCTTGGTACCTTTTGCAGGAAAGGTGTACAAGGATATAGTCGGGAGCGCGTACTATGTTGCTCCTGAAGTTTTACTGCGTAAATATGGGAAAGAAATCGATATTTGGAGTGCAGGGGTTATATTATATATCTTACTCAGTGGTGTGCCTCCATTTTGGGCAGGTAAAAGTTCAAAGCTTGATCAAGGAAAATACTTCACTGAATTGCCTTCAGAACTGCTATTTCATGTTAGTAAATAATTTAAACGAACGATTTTCCTCACAGAAACGGAGAAGGGAATATTTGATGCTATTTTAGAAGGAGAAATTGACTTCGAAAGTCAACCATGGCCTTCTATTTCAGAGAGTGCCAAGGACCTAGTGCGCCGGATGTTAACACAGGATCCTAAAAAGCGGATTACTTCTACTCAAGTCCTAGGTACTTATGATGCTCAATCACATTCTATACATGTGTGTGTTATTCTACTGCGTACGGATTACTGTAGTTCATGTCAAGCCGAACAAGATTTGATATTATGTGGTTTATGCAGAGCATCCATGGATAAGAGAGGGTGGAAGTGCATCAGACAAGCCTATAGATAGTGCAGTCCTTTCTAGAATGAAGCAATTCAGAAGAATGAACAAACTAAAGCAACTTGCCTTAAAGGTAAGTTTTGGTTTTATTTATATGCTATTATTGTTTTCCGGAATTTGTTGTTTGTTACCGATATACGATAGCAACCAGGTAGCCATTTTGCAATCTCCAATTATACCATTGGTAATGTGAACTTTAATTGCCGTCAAGTAACAAGCCTGGTGGATTATAATATAGGTCATTGCGGAAAATCTTTCTAGCGAAGAAATCCAGGGTCTGAAGCAAATGTTTGCAAACATCGACACTGACAACAGTGGCACGATCACCTATGAAGAACTTAAGACCGGATTAGCTCGACTTGGATCAAAGCTCTCAGAGGCAGAGGTGCAGCAACTAATGGAAGCTGTAAGATAATAATTCGATCTATAGTATGTCTATCTTTTTCGATTCATATCATAGCTTCCAACTCTCGGTTTTTATTTGTTGCAGGCTGACGTGGATGGAAATGGTAGTATTGATTACATTGAATTCATCACTGCTACAATGCATAGACATAGGCTTGAAAGAGATGAACATCTTTACAGAGCTTTTCAACATTTTGATAAGGACAACAGTGGGTGAGTATTTTTGTAAAATTGCAGCATCATTTTAGGACAGTAGCTCGTAATTCCGAGTTTTGTGCGAAGCGTATAAGAATTGGCTGCTGTGAATTAGTGATATTTGGGGCAACACTCCGTCAATGACACGAATTAACCATTAAATCATATTATATGATCGGATTGAATAACTTGTTTGAAACATTTTGCAGGTATATCACAAGAGATGAGCTAGAAGCAGCCATGAAAGAATACGGAATGGGTGATGATGACACAATCAAGGAAATAATATCCGAAGTTGACACCGACAACGTAAGCCGCCCTGTTTTCTACCTTTTGAAGCACATTCTCTTTTCTTGCATATGATGCATCGGTTCTCACTTATGCCTTTGTTTACAGGACGGTAAGATCAACTACGAGGAGTTCCGCGACATGATGAGAAGCGGAACCCAACACACACAACTCTTTTAGATTTTATACACGAGACTGGACTTGCAGAAATCAGCTAAAAGGTTCCCCCCAAATGTAGGGCAAAATGACTTTCTAAGAGATGGTGTAGGCAGTCAATTACATGACTTTCTCTGGTTTGGTTTTTCATTTTGAGTGTAATATATTCACATGGTTTTTTATCGACTGATTTTGAGAAGAGAGATTGTTTAAGATATAGAATATCGCTTCAATTATGGTTTCTCAGAGCTAGGAAAACTCAAACCCATGAATGCACAGCATAGTATGTTGATTTCTATTTGTTTAAAGTAAATATTGAACCTACCTCCATGAACGGCCTTTTTCTTAGAAACTCCATAAAACTTTAGCTTGAAAGGGTTTATGGAAAGTTTTCATATGATTCATTCCTAGTTGTTATTTATACTTCTCTTACAAGGTTTAGATTCCATCTTTGTTGCCAACAATCCCTTTGGTGGGCAATCTATAAATTCGACACGGGTTCTTCCGGTCGAACCTACCGGTTACGTGATCCCACTCGGACAACATGGTCAAGCAGATAAATCTAAACATAAAGTTGTACATGATGCCCTTATTTTTTTGCCTTAAAATCACAGGTCCATAGATCAGTTGAACCAATAACCAAGTTTCATAGACCTTTGCAAAGAATTCAAATGGCTAAGTTCTGAAAGCAAATAAAAAACCCATTTTTTATTAAAGAAATCCCATATTCCATGACAGTCTACAACAGCCAAGGGTGTATAAATTAGAGAGACAGCAGCACTAGAGTTTTATTTAAGTTAATAAAGGGACAGTGCTGATTTTTTTTTCATAAATAGCAACTTGGGTTATCCTTAAAAACCATGAATCTTGATTTGGTCTTTCTTGACGATGCCGGCATTAACGAGGAACTGCGACACGTTCTTGCGTTGATCGCCTTGGAGTTGAATGATCTTGCCGAGCTCTTTGTCTTTAACAACGTTGCCGTTGCAACAAAAGTCCTTCTTGAGACTCTTGAGGATTTTCTCGTAGCTCAGGTCATGCCTCAGGCCTTGAACCGTCGTCAAGCTTTTCTTCCCGTTCCTTTGTTGAATCCGTATATGAACATACTCCTTGGTTCCAGTGCCACCAAATTCCCCAGCCTCGGCGAATGGATCGAAAGTTGTAGGGATCTGAACGTCCAAATCAACCATGTACTTGGCTTGTTTGGTTCTTTGAACACGAATCACTGCAATAGAACAAACAGACCTTGAATTGTTAGAAGATCATCCCACGAAAGCACCAAACAAGAACATGAAGCTAAGAAAGGAAAAGGGTTTTTGATAAGAAACCAAACCAAACCTAGTCTTGTCTGAAAGGTTTAGAAGTTCTGTTCTGATTTGATACGATGATGAGGATGAAGAGATGAGAAGGGAAGCGGGATGTTTATATAGGAAAAGGAGGTTTAACTGTGGTTAACGTTAAGATTGTCTTTTGGATGAGTTGTGATCAGAATCTTGACACGTGGATGGTCGAGATTGTTTGAGTAGGAATAATTATGAGATGGAGTTTGATTGAAAACAGAAAAAAAGGGAGAAGAATCTGGAAATCGAAGAAAAAGCCATGGTTCCCAACTCCATCCAAATCCATTGGAATATATATTATTAGTAAATAAAAAATTATCTGAATTAATCATAAATATATAAAAAATTAGATAGTCCATCAAATCTTATTATATTATTCTGTTCTGCTTCGATTTGGCTATCGGAACTGATGCTTGGCAAGTTGGCCTCTTTTGGCCACCAAATTGATTTTGCTTTTGCTGGAAGGAACTTGGTAAATAATGTATCCACAGACTCTTGTTGAACTTTGTTTTCGTTTCAACATTTTATTGTTTGAAATTTTAGATAAGATATTACTTTTCTATTTCTTTTTCCTTTTCTGTCAACAAGGTTGACCATATACATAACTTGCTTCTTAAGTCAAGCAAGTAAAGGTCAGCATCCGCGTCCCACCCTGATTCAAAAGGGCTAACTCCCACCAGCTGTTACCCGGGCGCACACACGTTCATGAACCGGAGTTAATATTAAAATTACTTTTATTTTTTATAAAAAATATAAAAATGAGTTATTGAGTTGTAAGATTAAATTATTTAAAAAGGTCAATTTTTTCCGCATATTTAAGTAAATGGGTCGATTATACTATTATTTATCGGAAAGGGTCGTCTTTGTAAAATGCGCTTACGTGGCCGCGTTTTAGGGAGAAAAAAATTAGAAAATTGCTCCTTGAAGAAGCGTTTTGCTGACATGGAAAAAACGCTTCCTCATGGGAGCGATTTTTCTGTGTTTTTAGATGTTAGGGATATTTGCATGTTTAGTCCATAAGATTTTTTAGGGTTTTTAGTATTAAGATTTTGGTAAAATAAGTTAGGGTTTAGTATTTAGGGTTTTGTTAAAACAAGTTAGGATTTTAGTGTTTTAAAAATAAATCGAGATTTGGTGTTATTTTATAAAAATTATTTAAATTAGGGTTAATGGTTTTAAAATAAAATAAGTTAGGGTTTTAAATAAATTAAATTATAGTTTTAAATAAATTAAATTAAGGTTTTGGGTTTAATAAATTAGGGTTTATATTTTTTAAATAAATTAAATAAACTAGGGTTTTAAGATTTTAAATAAATTAAGTTAGGGTTTAAAATAAAATAAATTAGGGTTACGGGTTTATTAAATTAGGGTTTATGTTTTTAAATAGATTAAGTAAATTAGGATTCTAGGGTTTAAAATAAATTAAATTATGGTTTTGAGTTTATTAAATTAGGGCTTAAGAATAGAATAAGTAAATTAAGATTTTAGGGTTTTAAATTAATTAAATTAGGGTTTAGGGTTTTTTAAAATAACATTGCGTTTATTTTTTTAACAAAATTGACTATTTTTAAACTAAAAAAAATAATTTTGAGAAGACTTTTCTGAACAAATAGTGTCAAAAATGCTTCAAGCATGATACATTGTCAGCAAAAATACAGAAAAAAGTTACCACGTGGACGCTCTTTTGCTACAGTAGTTCCTGGAAAAATAATTTTGAGAAGACGTTTCTGAACAAATAATGTCAAAAACGCTTCAAGCAGGATGCACTATCAGCAAAAATACAGAAAAAGCTCCCACGGGACGCTCTTTTGCTACTGATGAGTTCTAAAAAATAATTTTGAGAAGACGTTTCGAACAAATAGTGTCAAAACGCTTCAAGTGATACACTCGTCAAGAAAATTTCGAAAAAGCTTCCACGTGGACATTCTTTTTCTCTGATGAGTTCTGAAAAATAATTTTAAGAAGACGTTTCTGAACAAATAGTGTAAAAAACGCTTCAAGTAGGATGCACTGTCAGCAAAATTTTGAAAAAACTCCCACGTTGACGCTCTTTTTCTACAGTAGTTCATGCTTGGCCTTAGGATTCAAACGAGGCAAATATCATTCTTAGGTTGCATAAGTTTTAGCTAGAAAAATTAGAGAGGCTAAGCAGAATAGAAATTGAAGATGAGTGAACGTATTAGTGATGTTATTTACTATGATGGTGAGTCCGTAACACCTAGAACGGCATTTTTTTATCAGAGAACATAGCACGAATGGCTTTTAACCAGAGTATAGATTTTACAGAATTTCGTAAAAGAATTAGGCGTAAAATTTTATGAACGACGCCAAGTAGGGTTTCTTCTATTAAGTATCGATTTTATGCTTTGATTGATCTCGTGACATGTGACTCATTTGATATAAAATGTGTTCGTAACTTTGAGGCGATCGTGTAGACTCATCTCGCTAGTGGATTACCTTATCTTGAGTTATATGTTCAATTTTCATTGCTAAATGAAACATTTGAGACTTCAACATCAACTACTGTTTGAGAAGAATACACGACCCCTAGCCGACACTCTGTTAGTGGGAGGCAGAACATGAAAGGACCCGTGTTTGGTGGCAGTATGGAAAACACAACTCCTACACGACACTCGGTTAGTGGATGGGACATGCACATCGGTGGGTCGATGTTCAATGTTAGAAATACGTATTGGGGAACGACATCAACTTCTAGTGGCTGGCAATCCACATATGATTGGGGACGTTACGAAACGTCAACAAGAAGGGATGATGTACTTCCTACGACATCCACCGGCTAGGGGACATCATACGTTACAGATGATGGTGGGTTGGATGATGAGTCCGATGTGGATTCATCTCAAGAGTTCGGCCCCGATAGTGCAGAAGTTGCATTATTTTTTAACCGAAGCATGTTCCATCCAAACTTGAAGACGTTGAAAGGGGTTCAGATGAAGAAGAAGAAGATCTATGATTCAGGGCGTACTCGCTCCAGCCCACATTCATAATGTCGATATATCGACAGATGATGCGTTGGAGTTTCCAGAACTACCATACAGACGCGTGACCGTACATGTTCAACATTGGATTCGGGTGATTTGGAAGTTGGTAAGGAGTTTTCCAGTAAGGATAGTTTTCTTGGTGCTTTGAAACAACATAGCATCAATCACGGGGTTAACTACAATGTGGTTAAATCCAAATCTGAGAAGTTTAAGGCCAAGTGTGCAGTACAAGATGGTACATGTTCATGGAAAATAATGGCTTCTTTAAGGAAAAAGATAGGCTTGTGGGAGATAAAAAAGTACAAAAGTTCACATACTTATGTTGCCGATGCAGTATCACTGGGTGTTTAGGGTTTTGAATAATAATGTTATTACTTAATGTTGCATTATTTAACGTACTTCGTTGACAGGTGTTTCACAATATCATCCCAAGATGGATTTAGGCATAATAGTTAGCTTAATACTACTGATTTTGAAGACGGATCCCAAGACTTCTATGTCATGCATAATTGCCAATATTCGTAGCCAAATGAAGTACAAGCCCTCTTACAGCAAGGCTTGGATAGCTAAGCAAAAGCGTTGGAAAAGATGCATAGTGGATGGGACACTTCATATAATGAAGTTTGGCAGTGGTGTTAGGTGCTGGAGAGGTACGTCTAGTTGCATAACAAACCTTGAAACGGTCCCTACGTACAACAATGACCGATTGCTTCGTGGATGCCAAGTGTTCAAACGTCTGTTCTGGAGCTTTAAGCAATGTCGGGATGCATTTGTGTACGACAAGATATTGGTACAAATTGACGGCACATTTATATATGGTAGATATACCCATCGACTATTGCTAGTTGTGGCAAAGGATGACGGTGGGAGAATCCTTCCAATTGCGTTTGCAATAACACTTAGGGGAGTCAGCTGATGATTGAAATTTCTTTCTTTCTAGGTTAAAGAGGCATGTATGCCCCCAACCTGATATCTAAGTTATATCAGATCAGGGCACTGGAATTCTAGCCTCGATTAAGTGACATGAAAGCTTATGGGATCGCACACACCATCGGTATTGTCTAAAGCACGTTACGTCCAACTACTACGAGTAATATTGGTCTACGATTGAACGAAAGCAAGTAACCAACATGGGTATTTAATCTTTATTAATATACTTTCAGTTGTAATATTCAATTTATTCTGAATGGAATATTGGTATGTAATTTTCGCTATCAACTTATATTGGCAGAGTACGAGATCAATAAGGACCATTTTTATGAGGTGTTGGGGATTTTGCATTCAGTTAATGAACAAGGTGCAAAATACCTCTGTAACATACCCTTCGAAAAGTGGACACAAGCATACGACGACGGCAACGATATAGCCATATGACCACAAATATGGCTGAATGCATAAATTATATTCTAAAAGGAATGTGTCATTTGCCGATAATCTTGGTTGTACAAGAGACATATTTTGGTTTGGTGGCACTATTTCCAAAGCGAGCAGTGAGTTATAAAGGCCAAATACAGGAAGGCCATGTATAGTCACGGAAGGTATTGTAAGAAATTAACAAGGCGAAGGCGCAGGCCAACACGATGCACACTGTGTGTCACGATTATGACAACCTATGGTTTCATATGACGGAGTTTGACAGACCGACCCAATGTATTACCAGCGGGCAATGTCGTGTACACTTGATAAATAGGACTTGCGACTGTAGGACGTTTGACGCACTTCATTATCCATGCGTTCATGCAATTGCAGCTTTCAGAATCTCCGTTTGGATCCCATGAGATATGTCGATGAAGTGTAAAAAGTAGAAAACATGTACAATGTGTAGAGACACATATTCCCACCGTTCCTAGATAAACGTAAGCAGTCGTCTGTATCGCTTACTCCATTTAAGTTGTTATCGAATAGAGAATTGCATCGCAAACCAAAAGGTCGACCTTACTTGAGTAGAATACGTAATAATATGGATATCAGGAAAGAACGAACCAACAGAAGTTGTGTGGATGATGTAAGAACTCAGGTCATACAATTCGATCATGTCCAAACCAAAATAGTTGATAATTGCTGTAATGAAACGATGTTGCATTATTTCTATTCTGCCTTATTCAAAAGAACTAATATTTTATTAAAATTATAAAATAAAAAATAATTTAATATTAAAATATAAAAAATTCTTTTTTATTAAATGAAAACAATATAGAAACAACTTCTACAAATATATTAAAAACAAATCAATGTATATGCCGGTCAGAATCAGTGCCATATGGGGGTGGACGACGATTATGTAACAGCCCGATTTTGGGGCTAGTCGGAACAGTGGTTTCGGGACCGCTAATCCGAGGTTGAAGAAAATTATTTTGATATTATTTTGTGTGTTATAGCATGTTTATAAGGATGTATGAAAATTTTGGTGCATTAATTTTGGTGATTTCATGCTTAATTATAAAAAAGGACTAAATCGCATAAAGTACGAAAGTTCTATTATACAAGGTAGAGGTGTCTAATAGCCATAGAATATTAAATTGGATGTCCTTAAAGTGCAATTAGGCCATTAAGGGTGTGTTGGCCGGCCATAGAGACAAGGAGACAAGGGCATTAAATTTTGGTCAAAATTTGGTGAAATTAGGTGATAAAAAATGAATAAAATAAGATAAATAAAAGAGATATCATCTTTCACTATTCATGCTTCTTATCTATAGAAAATTGAAGGGAAATTAGAAGATTTTTGAGTTCAAACTTTCAGCCAAGCTATTCTCTTGCAAGTAAGTGATTTTAGAGGTATTTTTGATAATTTTTGTACTTTTGGAACTCCCAAAGCTTAAGCTAACTAATGAGGGGACTAATTTGCAAAATGGTTGAAAGTTTAGGGACTTTTCATGAGAGTGTTCATGTTATTTTCTGATTTTTATGGAAGAAAATGAATGTTTGTAGGTTGAGGAACAACTTTTGTGAAAGGTGTTACCATGAAAACACCTAAATAGGACTTATTTGTAAAGGTTGTAAATGAGTAATAAATACATAAAATAATTGGTTTGTGAGTTGTTGTAAGAGAAATAAATGTTCATCTAGGCTTGTTTAATGAGAAAATATGATGAAAAAATGATTTACGAGCCAAGGGGTAAAATAGTAATTTTGCTAAAGTATGAGGGCAAAATGATCATTTTTGCCTAAGTAGAAATTTTGATGTATCATGAATTATAAAGTGATTGAATGAGTGAATTTTATTATTATAGATCAAGAAGAGCGCGGAAACCACCTTGACCGAGGAAAAGGCAAGGTTATGGACTAAATCGTCGACTAGTACATTTTGCACCGAGGTAAGTTTATGTGTAAGCGATACATCTTTAATACATATGTTGTTATTTGTTAGTGCATTGTATGAACCTCGGAATAAATATGTAAGTGCGGAAAAATATCCGTAATAACTATCTGGTGGGCTGTGTGCGATACCACTATAAATATCCTTTTTGGTGGGCTGCATGCGATACCACCTTACTATTTATTCATGATGGGTTGTGTGCGATACCATCGTTTATATTGTTATTTGGTGGGCTATGTGCAAAACCACTGTAATTATTCTTGTTGGTGGGCTATGTGCAAAACCACCGTAATTATTCTTACTGGTGGGCTATGTGCGATACCACCCTATTATTAACTATTGGTGGGCTGTGTGCGAAACCACCGGGTACTTAGTATCATTTCGAGGGGTTCATCGAGAAATTTGTCTAAGTAAATATATCATGTGATTTATGGTGATGAGTGCAAGGATGTGTGCAAGTAAATGTGAACATTTTATTTGTGGTATGGATGGAATGTGGTAAGAGATGAGATGAGTAAGCATTATTATGAAAACACTACACTAAAACATACTTTTAGCGGCGTTTTTAGTGACGTTTTAATAAAAAACACCGCAAATATTATACATTAGTGGCGTTTGAAAGAAAATGCCGCAAAAAGTTGAGCAATAGCGGCATTTTTGGCCCAAACGCCGCTAAAGATCTGAGTATTAGCGGTGATTTAAAAACGCCGCTAAAGATCTGAGCGTTAGAGGCGCTTTCGTAAAAACGCCGCTAAAGATCTGAGCATTAGCGGCGCTTTCGTAAAAACGCCGCTAAAGGTCTGAGCATTAGTGACGCTTCCTTAAAAACATCGCTAAAGGTCTGAGCATTAGCGGCGCTTCCTTAAAAACGACGCTATAGATCTGAGCATCAAAAGGTAAGCTTTAGTGGCGTTTTTTATAAAAGCGCTGCAAAAAAATATTTTATTTTAGGGTTTAGAGTTTAGAATTTAAGATTTAATGTCTATAGTTTAAAGTTTTAGGGTTTATGATATAATGTTTATTATTTTGGGTTAAGGGTTTATGTTTTATAGTTTATGGTTTAGGGTTTAGGGTTTTATAGTTTAGATTTAGGGTTTAAAGTTTGGGGCTTAATGTTTAAGGATACTATTTGAAAATCGAAAAACATTTGGAATTTACTGAGGTTCATACTATTTTGTACTATACCCATATTATTTAATATAAGAATATAAAATATATGTTTTGTACTACACTAACGTTGGCCACATGAATTCCTAAAAATTTGGTCTCGGATTATGGTTTAAGGTTTGCGGTTTAGAGTTTAGGGTTTGAATTTTACGGTCTAGGATTTATGGTTTGGGTTTTTAGGTTTGGGGTTTAGGATTTGGTGTTTTGTGGGTTAGAGTATAATATTTAGGGTCCAAGATTTATGATTTAGGGATTAATCTTGGATTTTTTAGAATATAAATCAAAATAAGATAAATGTAAATTATTATTTTAAAAAATATATATCAAAATGGGTTAAATATTTATTTGATTCGGATCTTGTAAAATATTAACACAATTATTGATATAATTAACATTATTTTTATTTATATATTGCATACATAAAATTTATATTTATTCAATATAAAAATATATTGATGTATTTATATTTTAAAATAATGTGTATGATTAAATCAAAATTAAAGTTTCAACTATACATTTAAATCACATTTAGAATTTCACATCTAGAATTACACATTAAATCAAAATTCATATATAATTACGATATGTATATATCTATATCAAAATTTAGGTTTGTACATATAATTAAATGTCATTTATATAAAAATCTAAATAACTAATGCAGACCATACTTAAAAGAATAATGTTTATGTAAAAAGAAAGAAAAAAAATTCTTAAAAGAGTTAATAATGGTAATTAAATTTTAAAATTTAATAACAAAAATTAAAAATTAAAAAAAAACTTAAAAATTTAATGTTTAATTAATATTTTAGTTAAAAAGTTCAATACTTAAAATATAATAAAATAAAAATTCAAAAAATAATAATCTCAAAGACAAAAATTTTAAAAGAAAAACATAAAAACATATAAGTTAAAAATTAAAAAATTAAAATTATGTAATAGTGGCGCTTTTATAAAAAATGCTACAAAAAATAGTACTATAATGACGTCACAAAAAATAAATGAGAAAGTAAAAATAAGCCAAAACCCTCCAGAAAAAATCCAGAGTGCTAGACAAATACCGTAATATTCGCTTTAGAGCCACCATATGAGTCGTGGTAGGACGATGCATGAACTGACAGATCCTATTAACAGCATGTGCAATGTCTGGCCTAGTCAAAACAACGTACTGAAGAGCACCAGCAAGACTCCTGTACTCAGTTGGATCGTCTAGAGGCTCACCATCAGACTTAGAGATGGTAGATGAACTCACCATCGTGGTATGAACTCCCTTTGCATTGAGCATTGAGCATCGTCCAAGTATGTCACGAATATACTTCCGTTGGCATAAATGAAGATCGTACATCGTCAGACGGGTGACCTCGAGCCCAAGAAAGTAATGAAGATCACCCAAATCCTTAGCGAAAATTCACTATTCAAAGAACCGAACAAACCGGTCTATAGATGTGGACAAGTTGCGGTGACTATAATGTCATCTACATAAACCGAACATAGAGTTGAATCATCTATGATACGCACAAACAACGATGAATCGGACTTGAAGCGTAAACCTCAACGAGACTAGAAACTTTCGAAGCTTCTCAAACCGGTAGCGAGGGCTTTCTAAGCCCATACAAGGCTTTCTTTAGGCGGCACACAAGAGGTTGTCCATTAGTGCCACATTGCTCATATCCAGGAGGCTGCTGCATAAAAACTTCACTATCAAGCTCACCATTCAAAAAAGCATTGTTGATATCAACTTGCCTCAATTGCCACCCTCTCGAGACAGCAATGGTCAAAACAACACGCACCGTAGTAGGTTTGACCACAGGACTAAACGTATCTTTGAAATCACACCAGGAACCTGAGAGCAACCCTTTGCTACCAGACGAGCTTTCCGACGAGCCACAGTGCCATCTGGATTTCTTTTAATCTTGAAGAGCCACTTACACCCAATAACCTTGCGATTTTGTGGTCGCGGAACAAGCTCCCAAGTAGAGTTTCGAATAAGCGCATCGTATTCTGCCTGAGCGGCAGCCAACCATTCAGAGGAACTCAATGCTTCGTCAATAGTAGAAGGTTCAATAGCCTCGACAAACAGAGCTTTCGGTTTGAAGATGCCAGCCTTTGACCGAGTCACCATCGGGTGAATATTGTCTTCAGATAAACGCGGTGCCAGAGTGTCAGAAAAAAAAACTAAGGCTTCCTCCAACCGGAAGATCAGGCTGAGGATCAGGCTGAGGGGAGCTATGAGGGTCGCGATCAGACCCAACCTCAGGTTAAGCAAGAACAGGAGAAAGCGAGCGAACGAGTACCTTGGTGGGAACATATAGGAGAAGAGGCAAGCAACTGGGGCTCTACAGAACCGGACACACGGATCGCACCACGTGAGGCGAAAGTCAAAATAAATTTGGGTGACAATTGGCAAGGACGGCTCCGGTGGTGCGAGAATCTTATTCTCATCAAACACCACGTGACGCGAAACAATGATTCTGCCAGTCGGTAACAAACATAAATACCCTTTGTGTTGCGAACTGTACCCTAAGAAAGTTGATGGTTGAGACTGAAACTCCAGCTTGTGAGGCAAAAATGGCCGTAGATACGGATAGCAACAGCAGCCAAAAACACGCAGATGATCATAAGTCGGATCGTTCCCATACAGAGCTTTAAATAGAGATTGTCCCTTTAAAACAGGAGTAGGGAGACGATTTATGAGATGTACAGTGCAACAGAAGGCATAGCCCCAGAACCGCATGGGTAACCTTGCTTGAGCCAGCAATGTGAGACCCATGTCAACAATATGACGATGTTTGCGTGCTGCAACACCATTCTGCTCAGAAGTATGTGGACACGTCAGACGATGAGTAATCCCCTGAGAGGCCAAAAGATTAGTAAATGCTCGATATTTACCTCCACCATCACTTTGAAACTGTTTGATGTTTTTCCCAAACTGAGTTTTCACCAAGCGTTGAAACTGAACAAAACACTACACAGCCTGAGACTTTTGCCGGAGAAGATAGACCAACATAAACCGAGTACACATATCTACAAAGGAAATATAATACCAACTATTTTCGCAAGAAACAGAAGCCGGACCCCAAAGATCAGAGACAACTAAATCAAAAGGACTTGTATATTCAGTAACAGACGAAGGAAACGGAAGTTTATGAGATTTCCCTTTCTGACAGGCAGAACATATACCATCTATACACGTATCAGCTGGAATAGCAACATTACACTTAGTCAAAACAGTTTTGACAATAGTACTAGAAGGATGACCAAGCCTATTATGCCACAAATTCAACACATTACAATCAGCAGTATTATTTTGATGTAAAGTAGAAGTAATAACCGGAGCTTCAACAGTTTGGGCAGACAGAGTCGGTAGAGAGAACCGGTACAATCTATTATGTATGTGGCCCTTCAGCAGTGTTTCCCGGGTCATTAGGTCCTTAATAACACAATCGTGGGATGAAATTCAAAAACACACCATTGTCGTTAGCAAAGCGTGATCTGAGATAACAAATTTTTTCAATTCGAGGCACACACAAAACATCTGATAAATGAAGTAATTTTGAACGTGTAGGTAAAACGCCATGACCAACGGAAGAGATCGGGGTAGGTGTCCCGTCACCCATCAAAAGAGAGGACTTACCTAGATACGGAGTGGTGTGCTGAAGTGCTGACTCTTCGCGACAAACGTGGTTGCTTGCGCCAGAATCAGGATACCACGATGCTGAACCCACTGGCACAGGTATATATGAATCAGTGCCTGCATTATTCAAACCATACTGAGACGTATTAACATGCGAGGCGGACGAATTTGAATAACCAGATAAATCACCAACACGAGAAAGCCCGATACAAGGGTTAGATCCGGAGTAAACACGGGCTCTCGGCTTAGTTCTCCAAGGAACATGTGAAATGGGCTCAGGCCCATGCTGAATGTAATTTGCAGTGGGGCCGACAGTATCAAAATTACCAGGTCCATTAGCAACTCCAACTCCACTAGGCCGTGGGACAAAATTTGGCCTAGGCTCACTAGAGTAAAATTCATATTCTGGTCTATTTGTATAATGCACTGGGCCACCCATATTCAACCCAAGCGCATAAGGAAGATATCCACTTAAAAATAGATTTGTGAGCCCAGCTCCAAGATTTTGTCCAGATGCACAATATGGTCGAAAATTCCTTACAGCTGGAGACCATAATTCATGTTGATTTTGACCAAGGGCACTCCAATTTTGACCATGTGGTGGCCCCCAATTTTGACCATAAACTTGCATATACCTCCGTCGTTGTGAAGGCCATTCAGTGCCTTCACCATGTCCGTCAAAGGGCACACCATAAGAGGGCTTCAAGGCCGACGACGACCGAGCGACATCAGAGGACGACGGATTAGATCGCGGCCTATCAAACTCACGATTGAATCGGTAAAAGCATTTTTGTGCTACATGGCCAAATCAACTACATATTTGGCATTGAACTCGCGGCCTAAAACCTCGCCCATGACCGCCGGATGGAGAACGACCACCACGACCACCTTCGACAGATCCTTTTTGATCTTACAGCGGTTGTGTTGCTATGAGATTCGCCTGCATAGGAAGCTCCTGTACAACCTACAAATGACGCTGTTCACAGTCGAGCAAAGTTTTAACCAACCTCTTAAACGGTATTGGCTCCGATGATAAAGAAGCCAAAGAAATCACGGCGTCAAATTCAGGTGATAGTCCCGCAAGCATGACCTCCGTCCTCTCCGTCTCCGAGACATGTATGCCAAAAGCCGCAAGGAGATCACATATATACTTGATTCGATCAACATAAGCCTTGACGGACAAAGTTCCCTTCTTCAAAGAATGAAGCTCATGACGGAGCTTCGATTGTTTGGCACCGGTTGTCGCAGCAAACAAACCGATCATGATGAGCCAAACATCCGTCGACGATCGAGCATCTGTAAAAGAAGATAGGAAAGAAGCGTGGATCGTGGACGATAACCACGATGCAAGAAGACGATCTTGATGAGAAAACACAAGTACGGCCGGATTTGAAACAAGAGAACCATCCGCTGATTGAACAAACCTCGCCGGAGGAGGTAGGTTCTATCGATAAAACCTAACAGATCGTAACCACCAAGAACTAATCGTACCTGTTGTTGCCACTGCAGGAAGGTCCCGTCGTCGAGCTTGACCACATCATGACGAGGAAATGAAGTGATGACCCTCTCGCCGGTGAACAAAACACCACTACCATCAACAGAGCCAGATTCCGGAGAGTGCGAAGCCATAGGTCCTAGAATCGTTTGGCGACTGATACCATGCTAGAAAGTGTGAATCAAAAGAATAGAAGCACTAATGGCAAACACTAAACAGAGATTTCTCTTTACTTCTGTGTTTGAATCTATTCCAAAAGTCTGCCTTATACTTTCGTTCATTTGCTTTTATATAGAGTTACACCAACTGCTCTATTAACAAACTCATAACCACCTAACTGACTGAAACAATCCTTTAACTAACACTGATATTCTATCATGCACCCAGCTTCACGACTTGAGAGACACACAAAAGATTTCAGAATCGAGTAAAACTCGTTACAGACAATGGTTTCGTAAAAACATCAGCAACTTGATCACACGCAGGAACTTCGCCAACCAGAAGAGACCTATCGGTAACCTTTTCACGAACAAAAAACAAATCTAGTTCGACATGTTTGAACTTGGAGTGTAAGACAGGGTTAGTCGCAACTGCCACTGCACTTGAACTATCACACCAGAGAGCAGGAGTATCATCAGACACAATGTGCAATTCTTGGAGCAACGAAAGTAACCACATCAGCTCACTCGTTGCCACAGCAAGACTCCGATACTCAGCTTCAGCTGTGGACCGAGAGACAACTTGTTACTTCTTAGATCCCCACGAAACTGGAGTATGTCCAAAGTAGACACAGTAACCCGAGGTAGAGCGTCGATCGTCAAAATCAAGCCCCCAGTTGGCATCAGCAAAACCAACCAAAGACAAATGACTAGAGGACCGAAACATTAAACTAAAATCCAGAGTGCCAGACAAATACCGTAATATTCACTTTAGAGCCACCGTATGAGTCGTGGTAGGACGATGCATGAACTGACAGATCCTATTAACAGCATATGCAATGTCCAGCCTAGTTAAAACAACGTACTGAAGAGCACCAGCAAGACTCCTGTACTCAGTTGGATCGTCTAGAGGCTCACCATCAGACTTAGACATGGTAGATAAACTCCCCATCGGGGTATGAACTCCCTTTGCATTGAGCATTGAACATCGTCCAAGTATGTCACGAATATACTTCCGTTGGCATAAATGAAGACTGTCTGTCGTACGAGTGACCTCGAGCCCAAGAAAGTAATGAAGATCACTCAAATCCTTAAGCAAAAATTCACTATTCAGCAACCGAACAAACTAGTCTATAGATGTGGACAAGTTGCCAGTGACTATAATGTTATCTACATAAACCAGAACATAGAGAGTTGAATCATCTATGATACGCACAAACAACGATGAATCAGACTTGGAAGCTATAAATCTCAACGAGACTAGAAACTTTCTGAGCTTCTCAAACCAGGCGCGAGGGGCCTGTCTAAGCCCATACAAGGCTTTCTTTAGGCGGCACACAAGAGGTTGTCCATTAGTGCCACATTGCTCATATCTAGGAGGTTGCTGCATAAAAACTTCACTATCAAGCTCACCATTCAAAAAAGCATTGTTGACATCAACTTGCCTCAACTGCCACCCTCTCGAGACAGCAATGGTCAAAACAACACGCACCGTAGTAGGTTTGACCACAGGACTAAACGTATCTTTGAAATCACACCCAGGAACCTGAGAGCAACCCTTTGCTACCAGACGAGCTTTCCGACGAGCCACAGTACCATCTGGATTTCTTTTAATCTTGAAGAGCCACTTACACCCAATAACCTTGCTATTTTGTGGTCACGAAACAAGCTCCCAAGTAGAGTTCGAATAAAAAGCATCATAATACACTGAGCGTGACCAACCATTCAGAGGAACTCAATGCTTCGTCAATAGTAGAAGGTTTAATAGCCTTGACAGACAGAGCTTTCGGTTTGAAGATGCCAGCCTTCGACCAAGTTACCATCGAGTGAATATTGTATTCAGGTAAACGCGGTGCCAGAGTGTCAGAAAAAGAACTAAGGCCTCCTCTAATCGGAAGATCAGGCTGAGGATCAGGCTGAGGGGAGCTATGAGGGTCGCGATCAGACCCAACCTCAGGTTGAGCAAGAACAGGAGAAGACGAGAACGAACGAGTACCTTGGTGGGAACATATAGGAGAAGAACCGGTAACTAGGGGCTCTGTAGAACCAGACACACCAGATCGCACCACAGGAATGAAAGTCGAAATAGGCTGGGTGACAATTGGCAAGGACGGCTCCGGTGGTGCGAGAAACTTATTCTCATCAAACACCACATGATGCGAAACAATGATTCTGCCAGTCGGTAACAAACACAAATACCCTTTTGTGTTGCGAACTGTACACTAAGAAAGTTGATGGTTGAGACCGAAACTCCAGCTTGTGAGGTAAAAATGGCCGTAGATACGGATAGCAACAACAGCCAAAAACACGCAGATGATCATAAGTCGGATCGTTCCCATACAGAGCTTTAAATGGAGATTGTCCCTTTAAAACAGGAGTAGGGAGACGATTTATGAGATGTACAGCGCAACAGAAGGCATAGCCCCAGAACCGCATGGGTAACCTTGCTTGAGCCAGCAATGTGAGACCTATGTCAACAATATGACGATGTTTGCGTTCTGCAACACCATTACCTTTCGGGCGATGTGGACATGTCAGACGATGAGTAATCCCCTGAGAGGCCAAAAGATTAGTAAACGCTCGATATTCACCGCCACCATCACTTTGAAACTGTTTGATGTTTTTCCCAAACTGAGTTTTCACCAAACGTTAAAACTGAACAAAACACTGTACAGCCTGAGACTTCTGCCGGAGAAGATAAACCCACGTAAATCGAGTACACATATCTACAAAGGAAATATAATACCAACTATTTTCGTAAGAAACAGAAGCCGGACCCCAAAGATCAGAGACAACTAAATCAAAAGGACGTGTATATTCAGTAGCAAACGAAGGAAACGGAAGTTTATGAGATTTCCCTTTTTGACAGGCAGAACATATACCATCTATACATGTAGCAGCTGGAATAGCAACATTACACTTATTCAAAACAGTTTTGACAATAGTACTAGAAGGATGACCAAGACTATTATGCCACAAATTCAACACATTACAATCAGCAGTATTATTTTGATGTAAAGTAGAAGTAATAACCGGAGCTTCAACAGTTTAGGCAGACAGAGACGGTAGAGAGAACTGGTACAATCTATTATGTATGTGGCCCTTCAACAGTGTTTCCCAGGTTATTAGGTCTTTAATAACACAATACGTGGGATGAAATTTAAAAAACACACCATTGTCGTTAGCAAACTGTGATACAGATAACAAATTTTTTCGAATTCGAGGCACACACAAAACATCTGATAAATGAAGTAATTTTGAACGTGTAGGTAAAACGCCATGACCAACGGAAGAGATCGGGGTAGGTGTCCCGTCACAATCAAAAGAGAGGACTTACCTAGATACAGAGTGGTGTGCTGAAGCGCTGATGCGTCGCGACAAGCGTGGTTGCTTACGCCAGAATCAGGATACCACGATGCTGAACCTACTGGCACAGGTATATATGAATCAGTGCCTGCATTATTCGAACCATACTGAGACGTATTAACATGAGAGGCGGACTAATTCGAATAACCAAATAAATCACCAACACGAGGAAGCCCGATACAAGGGTCGATTCCGAGTAAACACGAACTCTCGGCTTAGTTCTCCAAGGAACATGTGAAACGGTCTCAGCCCATTTGAATGTAATTTACTGATGGGGTGACAAGATCAAAATTACCGTGTCCATTAGCTCCAACTCCACTAGGCAGTGGGACAAAATTCGGCCTAGGCTCACTAGAGTAAAATTCATATTCTGGTCTATTTGTATAATGCACTGGGCCACCCATATTCAACCCAAACGCATAAGGAGCATATCCACTTAAAAATAGATTTGTGGGCCCAGCTCTAAGATTTTGTCCAGATGCACAATATGGCCAAAAATCCCTTACAGCTGAAGACCATAATTCATGTTGATTTTGACCAAGGCACTCCAATTTTGACCATGTGGTGGCCCCCAATTTTGACCATAAGCTTGCGTATACCTCCGTCATTGTGAAGGCCATTCAGTGCCTTCACCATGTCCGTCAAAGGGCACACCATAAGAGGGCTTCAAGGCCGGCGACGACCGAGCGACATCAGAGGACGACGGATTAGATCGAGGCCCATCAAACTCACGATTGAATCGGTAAAAGCATTTTTGTGCTACATGGCCAAATCGACTGCATATTTGGCAATGAACTCACGGCCTAAAACCTCGCCCACGACCGCCGGATAGAGAACGACCACCACGACCACCTCTGACGGATCCTTCTTGATCTTGCAGCGGTTGTGTTGCTAAGAGATTCGCCTGCATAGGAAGCTCCTGTACAGCCTACAAATGACGCTATTCACAGTCGAGCAAAGTTTCAACCAACCTCTTAAACGGTATTGGCTCCGATGATAAAGAAGACAAAGAAATCACGGCGTCAAATTCAGGTGATAGTTCCGCAAGCATGACCTCCGTCCTCTTCGTCTCCGAGACATGTGCGCCAGAAGCCACAAGGAGATCACATATGTGCTTGATTCGATCAACATAAGCCTTGACGGACAGAGTTCCCTTCTTCAAAGAATGAAGCTCATGATGGAGCTTTGATTGTTTGGTACCGGTTGTCGCAGCAAACAAACCAGTCGCAGTGAGCCAAACATCCGTCGATGATCGAGCATCTGTAAAAGAAGATAGGAAAGAACTATGGATCGTGAACAGTAACCACGATGCAAGAAGACGATCTTGACGAGAAAACACAAGCGCGACCGGATTTGAAACAAGAGAACCATCCACCGATTGAACAAACCTCGTCGGAGGAGGTAAGGTGCCATCGATAAAACCTAACAGATCGTAACCACCAAGAACTAATCATACCTGTTATTGCCACTGCAGGAAGGTCCCGTCGTCGAGCTTGACCACATCATGACGAGAAAATGAAGTGATGACCCTCTCGCTGGTGAACAAAACACCATTACCATTAACAGAGTCGGATTCCGGAGAGTGCAAAGCCATAGGTCTTAGAATCGTTTGGCGACCATTTTAGTTTCAAATTTTAGCCGTACAGAGCAATAGGTTACATAACTAGCGGAGTTCCTTTCTCCGTTCAGCGATTGGGCACCGAAATTTTCGTCAGGGTTACCATTGGCAAAGCTTTTGTGAATGTGTCTCTTGGCTTGAGCACCGTATCTTATGTAGAACTTTTTTTTTTCATCCTTAAGATTTTGTTCTTTTGGATTTGGTGATAAAATTAATGCATTCGTAGGTAGCAAATTGGAGCAGACACAGTGCTAAAGTCAACTTTTTACTTTTATTCGGGGACCACATTCTAAGTGTAGATGCTGATGGTAATGTTTTCATATGGTCGTTTAAAAGAATTGAAGACAATCCTGCTCCAATTGAACATATTAAGCTAGATGCCAACTTCACTCCTACTTGCATAATGCATCTAGATACTTACTTAAACAAGGTAACAGTCCCTGATTTGTTGCTAATATGGTAATAGATGAATTTATATGTTATGATAAAATGAACGTGTATAACTAAAAAGATTTGAACAGGTTCTTATTGGGAGTCAGGAGGGTTCTTTGCAGCTTTGGAACATTAGCACAAAGAAAAAACTTTATGAATTCAAGGGATGGAATTCGAGTATCTGCAGTTGTGTTTCATCCCCTGCAGTAGATGTTACCGCTGTTGGTTGTGCTGATGGAACAATTCATATTCATAATATTCGTTGTGATAAAGAAGTTGTAACATTTAAACATTCTGCACGATGCACTGTCACTGCCTTATCTTTCAGCACAGGTATTCCCAATAAGAGCTTTTTGCTTGATCTTGAGCTTGAAAACATATCAAAATTTGCTTATGCTGCAGTAGGGGTAATTGAGACAAGCTAGCACATGCCAGACTAGATCTTGGCCAAGCTTTATTTTATTGTTTTTGGCACAAAATATAATTCAGCTACTGAATCTCAAGTCAATTAGACTTGATAACTTTAATACTAAACAGTGGTAGATGTTTAAGATAGGGTTTTTTCCTAGTATTTTCTATTAGAAATATATCTGTTTACTCAAGCCACCACCTAGCATGTTTATGCTGATTGTGTTCTATGTTCTGCAGATGGACAGCCCCTTCTAGCATCTGGAGGTTCTTCTAGTGTCATAAGCATATGGTGTAATAGTCCAAATTTGAGTCTAGTCGGAAAAGTGGTTTCAAGACCACAAATCCGATGAGGAAAATTTTATTTTTATTATATTTTTATGATTTACAATTTTACGGAAAGATTTCGTAAAAATTTCGTTTAAAAATTTCGACATTTGACCATTCAATTTAGTCAAAAGGACTAAATTGTAAAAAGTGCAAAAATTGAATTCTATATATTAGAGGTGTCAAATTGCTATGAGTTTTAAATTGGAGGCCCTTAAAAGGAATTAGACCATTGAATAACTTGACGGACAAAAATGGGCATGAATAGGACAAAATTGAAAGAAAAGCCTTAAGGGTATTTTAGTCATTTAGTGTTTTAAATGAATAAAAAGACAAAATACAAGAAAAAAAAATCTGCTCATCTTCCTCAAGTTGCTGCCGAAAATTTCTAGACTCCATGGCTAAGGGTTTCAAGCTTTTCAAGCTTCATAGTAAGTGTTTTTGAGCTCCGTTTTTAATATTCATCGTATTTTTGAAATCTTGGTAACTTAGTCTAGCTATTTCTATCATTATTTTGAGCTAGAGTTTAATTTTAAAAATTGACCCATGTTGAATAATTGTGAATTTTGATGAAATATGGTAGATTATGCATGTCTATGATTAGATAAATGAGTTTTATTAGATGATTTTCGATGAAATCGTATAAAAGGGGTTAAATTGTAAAAGTTATAAATTGGTCATAAGTGTGTGAATTAGTGAGAATATGATGTTGCCATAGAGGAGAAAAATGATTAGAATGTTATAAAACATAAGAATAATGGCTGAAGTTTAATTTTCGAGTATTAGGGCAAAAGTGTAAATATGTAAAAGTTTAAGGGCAAAATTATAATTTTGCAAAAGTTGAGTTAATGACTGTTTTGAATAGTAAATTAATTAAATAAGTGAAGTGTGATGTTTTAGACCCAGAAAAACAAAATCTGGACCTAGAACGGGAGGAAAATTGAAAATTAGTAAAGTTGGTAAAATGGCCATTTTGGTATCGAGGTAAGTTCATATGTTTAATAAGCATTTAATGATGCAAGTTTGAATGTTAAATTGAAATTTTAGTTATGAGTACTTTAGTATTGATTTTCCAATATAATTATAATGTTCGATATTGACACGACATTTTAATGAGAATTGATATAAATTTACATGTAAGACCAAATTAGAAAGATGGCTTTGTGTAATATCAAGAAAGTATTGAATAGAATAATTTGGGAGGATAAGTTAAATTGATGATGTGATGAGATTGAGAATGTAATTATGTAAGTTATGTGTAAATAATAGCGATATATTTTTATATAAATGGTGAATTATATTTGATATGTGAATTAATATTGAATGTGGAAGAAAAATTGTTTATGAATTATTCAAGTTCTAAAAGTGTTTAAAATAAGTGTTAAGAGTAAATTTCGGTTGAACATAGGAATAGAAGTGGATACTAGAGACCGGTGTTACAAGTTACAGTGAGTCCGGGTCTTTGGGTGATCTAGCATGTGTTGCAAACACCGATGACTTGTGTGAGCGGGCCGTGGACATTTCGGTGTTATTGATCGCTGGTAGCATCAGCTACATATCGCTGATAGCTTGGCTACATTACGATGGTAGTTTTGGCTACATATCGCTACATATCGATTGTGGCACTTATGTGCTAATTCTCTACGTATCCGTGTATATTCCGAGTGTTCAACGGGAAAATCGATTAAGTGAAATTATGTGTGACTTTGTAGTGATAAGTGTAGGTATATACATGTGTAACGTATGAGCAATATGCTCGATATGTAATCGGAAATTAGAAAGATTGTTATAAGTAAGTAATGAATACAACTAAAGGGAGAGAGAGAGAGCAAAAATTTACAATAAAACTGTTTTGGACAGCAGCAGTGACGTGAATTTGAAAAATCACCAAAAATAGTAGAAATTGAATTATAAGTTGGATGAGATATTAATTTAAATCTTATTGAGTCTATTTTTATATAAAAGAAACAGAGAAAACAAAGGATTTTTATATTTTGAGATCTTTAAATTCTTGTGATATTGGTTCAGAATGATTACGTGATCCCCTGTTCTACCTTGGAAAAATCATTAAAAATTGTACAAAAATAATTATGTGATAAAATTTATGTTATTGAAATACTTAATGATTCTAGTTTCAAATGAAACAAATTATAACATCATTTTAATTTTTACAAGGATAAAATTGATTCATAGTGAAAAGTGGTCAGAATAGTCGAATAGTAAAACAAGGGAAATTTTAATGAATAAACTGTACTAATTGGCTAAGCCAAAAATTCTGGAAATTTTATAGTATTAAGATATGTGAGTATAGTTTCAGGAAAATTAGCGGTTTGAAATTCGGAGCTCTGTAGCTCAAGAAATAAATAATTTAGTGACAGTGATTCAAGTAGACAGATTAATGTGAACATGAGTAATAAGGTATAAGCATGTGATTTAATGATTGTATCAATGTGAGAACTTGTTGTGAGGATTTGTCATGTTGAGGATTTGATAAGGCTACAAATGAGTAAGTTGGGAAAGTAAGAACTTAGCATTATTTATGCAAGTTATGATAGCTTAGTAGTAAGCTAAATTCATTGCTAATGCTTATTATTTTTACATGTGAACTTACTAAGCTTTATAAGCTTATCCCCTTTTCTTTCTCATGTTATAGAGTCCTACTAAACAAGCTCGGGTTGGAGGTCGTCGGAGATCACTTCACACTATCAAACTATCTATGGGTATCTTTATTTATAAATGATTTAAGTTATGGCATATATAGAGGCTTGACTAAGTCATTTTGTATATATGTTAATTAATTTGACCAAATGTATTGTTAAGTCTGGTAATGCCTCGTACTCGGTTCCGACATAAGATACGAGTAAGGGGTGTTACATATGGAATCTTGAGAAGAAAAGGCTCCAATCAGTCATGCGAGAGGCTCATGAAAGTTCAATCATTCCACTTCACTTTTTTGCTAATGAGCCTGTGCTAATGAGCTCATTAGATGACAACTCAATTAAGGTATGATTGATTTAGTATCAATCTTTTTCCTTTTACCCACCATCTGATGAATTTGATATGTCAAAAGTTTGAAGTGGTTAAAGCAAGGTGGAACACAATCTGGATGCAGCATATGCATTTAGTTGTTTTGTATCATATTTGATGCTTTAGATTGGGGCATGATCTATGTTGTGGTTTTTTAAATTGCTACCATTCTTTAAAACTAAAAGCTCATGCTTGCCAATTTTATTTAGGCATTGTATAATCTGAACTTTTATTGGTTTTAGCATCAAAGATTAACTTAATCATCCCAAAAAATTATAATATTAATGGTAATGGTAATATTCACTGAATATTAATTGGGCAGGCAAGCTCTACCTTTGGACAAAATACTAGTAGCTTTGGTCCAACTAGCATTTTCAATACAGCTTCCACTGGGTTTACTGGGAATATGTTTTCAAGCTCTCTGTAATTGGCTCCTAGCAACCCAACTGCCTTTGGCTCAACAACTGTAAGTCACTTGTGAAATCCTTACAATCATTCTTCTTTTTTTATCATGTTTATGATCCTTTGCTTGTGTTATTTGGTTATAGAGTTAAGCTAGAATGTTTGTTGCGTTGTCTTCAACTTTGGTCAAAGTGTTTTATTTCTATACATTTTCATTGTGCTATTGTGGAGATGCAGAATTATGCTCACTTTTCTTTTATTTTATTTAATTGAGAGTTCAAAGTAATTGTAGTTTTTTTGTCTTCAAATATGTGTTATTTTATTGAATGAAGAGCCATAGTTGATATGTTCATACAGATAACTGTCGCATATCTAAAGGCAAAGGGTCATGTTGATTTGACTAAATATCCTTATGACTATTTGTTGATTATAACGTGTTTCAAATTTTTATGAAAAAAAAATAGTGGGCAAAATTTTTTATGATTTTAGGAGTTTTTTGGCTTTAATTTGCTATAATGCTCTCTAGTTTTATGCAAGAGTCTTTGCATAAATGTGCATGCTCTGTTACTTGTTTTCGAGCCTTAAGTTATTGGTTTGACCCATTGTTCTGCTGACCCTCTTTTGCTTCACCTTTCGGCCGGGACTTACGGAGCTTTTAGCTTTAGTAAACTTGGTGGACACAAATGAGTAAGAAAAGTTTTATCTTGAATATTATAATTGAATGTTTTGGGAGCCCTTTTTTTACGCCTCTGACCATAATGATTTTGTTGTCTTTATAGGTGGTGGATCAGGCATTTTTGGTCAGAGTAATGTTAGCCTACCGTATGTTTAATATCCATTGGGTTTTGGTTCTGTTTTCACTATCACTTATAAATATCCTTATACATACCTACAAGCATGTCCATGTTTATTACTAGTAGAACCTGTGTATATCTACATTCAAAAGTATGCCTGAACAAGTTCTTTACATGGTCATCCATGTAGTCTGTGATTTTCTATTTTGTAATATTAAGGGTAATGGTAATATTAATTAATGATAATGGTAATGGTAATATTCACTGAATATTGTTTTCTATCCTTATTCCTGTTAAATTTTTATCAGTATCATTTTTATGATAATCTTTTTTCCACTATTGGGGCTTCACTCTACTGCATTTTTATCGCAACAAAATCCTATCCTGATTGTTCTGTGTCCTGTTGTTTAGCTTCTTAGCCTGCTCTTAGTTATAATATTTTAATTAGAAATACTTTTGTGCTTGTAATTGGTCAGTTGCTTGTGCTTTGCCTGTGATTTACATATCTACTTGTAGTTTGTCATGAGAGTTTGTATTTTGTTGTTATGTTTTTAACAAATATATGTGTATATATATTGCATGTCTTTTTTCTTTTTGGAAATAAATTTTTTGTGAGATGTTATTTGTGAACTTGTTTGCACTAATAAATAATTGTTAGCAACTCTTTAAACAGCTTTTGAGAAAGTCTCTTTTCTCTTTCATTACTGGTTTTTCTAAATTTTCAAAAGATTTTATGGACATGAAAGATATCTTGTTCCTAATTTGTTTGTATTAAGAAATGTATTGTTGGAAAATTTTGATATTGGATTTTGTCAATTTTATTGATCTATATGACTCTCTACACTATAATGGCCAAAGATGGTTACTGGCCAAAGTGGTGATATTCAATGCATGCAAGTTTGTGCCAGTATGATATTTGTCATACGTGTCTTAATACAATCATGAAATGAGTTTCTTTTATGATTTTGATCTCTCAAAAACTGTCTTTTAATTGTAGTTTTGGTTTTTATCAAAATATTGGACAAGTGGGCCTATTTGCTTTGGAATTGTAAAGACTTTAAGATCAAATTGTTTTAAGACATTGGATATTGCATTTTACCTTTTTAAGTTGTCTTGAGGGACTATTTTCCCTTATCAAGTATGCCATTACTACTCACTAAAATGAGCTACAACATACTAACAATCACACTATTAATTTCTATATAAAAATAGTTAAATAAATAAATAAAAATGAAATTAAGAGATAAAAACTCAATGAGGTCCAAAGCATGTTGCTTATATTACTAGTAATTGATTCATAGAGGCAATTAGTTTTAAATGATTATCGTGCCATCATTTGGCCTCACTTACTTAGTAGTTTTACATCTAGTGTGGTTTTAATTTGGTTTGTTCTTGCCAAGATGTCTGGACTTTTCGGAGCAATGTAAATGACTCAAGATCGAGTCTCGAGAGGAATGGGGTTGCTAGCGAGGTCAACTGTCATGCTTCTCACCGTGATATGGGGTTCTGTGTTGTTGTTGGTCTCGTGATCTTCGTGACTCGGTTGCGGTTGATGGAACTATTACTAAAGGATTTCACCTAACATGTGCACAACTCTGCTTTACATCATTCTTAGATAGTTTACTATGACTAGTTGCCAAGTTATTATCTTCTATACTTGGACTTAGGACTACTTTAGGGAATCCTACTCCTATACCCCATATTTGAATATGTCAAATACAAGTGGCAGACATGAGTACTTTAGAGAAAAAATGAGTTGAAGCAACATAGATTGTTATAGCAAGCATTATATAGTTACCAAATCTGTTTGATTGAGTTCTATATCAATTATCCCCTTTGTTGTTGTTCAACTACCCCAAGTACTCAATTCAACTTCAGGAAAACACCTAGCAGTTTTGATTGCACTGATCATATCAGTATCAATGTTGGTTTCTTATTGTGTTTATCGTAATAAAATTTAACACACATTGTTTAAAGAACTCACCTTTTAACTAATTAAAATTTAATGTCTACATGAATAAATTTAGATAATACTGTAACTATGGAATTTGGATAATGATATTTCTCCTTTTAAAATATCTTGTTGCTCGATATGCTTTTGATAATACTGAACCTATGGAATTTGGATAATGATATTTCTCCTTTAGCTTACTATGATTTTTCTTTATCTTGTTTTTTTTTTAATTATTTATGGTTTGATACTTATTTATAATCACAATTAAATTGAATATCCTTGCTTGATATGTTTATCTTAATTATTTTATGTTTACTTGTATTTGATTTTGATGGAGTAAGAGAAAGAATCAGAGAAAAATAAGCTTAAAAATTAATTTTGACAAGTTTTACAATTGGGACTTTTAACTTGATACTACTTTAATATTTTGGCCTCGACCTACAAAATTTCGATTTAAGCCCATAATATACTACTTCGTAGAGAATTGAAAGATCTAACTTGACTTATTTCATGACTTGAGGCCAAAAAAAAAAAAAGAAAGAAAGAAAGTGCCCAAACATGGCCTAGAAGTTCACAACATAAATCTACCAAAAACTTTAAAAAATTGCTTTAATTTATTAAGGACATTTTTGTTTTTTTCTTCATTATATGAATTTTGCACGATAAATACATAGTTTTAGATTTAGAATTAGATGATATTATTTTATTTTTACGTTTTTTTTTCGAGTTGATAAATTCTTTTTAGACAAAGAGATTTGACGTTTTACTTCTAAAAGCTTGTGATATCTAATTTGTTTTAATATTTCTTTATTCTTTGGTATTTTCATTTATTTTGATTTAATTACAAATATTTTGGCTTGTTGAATAATGGATCTGTATTTGATAACTTAGCATATTTGTCTTCTTAATTAGAATTGTTTAATTACTCTTATAGTTATGTTGAATAGCATGATTGAGTACGAGCTACACATTTAATTCATGTTACATAGATATGTGATCTAGTCTAAATAAACATTGTTTGGGTGCTTGTTGGCTAGAATTCAATTCTTTCAATTTTAAACCTATTGATAAATTAAATCCTAGACATTCGTTATTGGGTTATTTATCGATAACAGAAATAATCAATAGTGTTAATATTGGTTATTGAGAAGGTAAGAAGAGATTGGTTGCTAGGCGTTCGTTAGTAACTATAACCAATTTATGATAAATTTTTTACAGTGCAAATAACAAAAATAATCAATGGTGTTAATATTGGTTGCTAGGCGTTCGTTAGTAACTATAACCCATGAATCAAAATCGAAATTTTGCCTTTAACTAGATTCTCATTATATTTATTTTCTTAAATTTTATTTTGCGATCTTTACATTACATAGTTTTAAACTAGTTTTGTAAAGTAACTCTTGTATATTATCCACTTGAGCATATCAAGCTTCTTTTTATCATAAGTCGCTTGACAAAGAATGCTCGAGCTTATTTTTGGTTTTCTTTCTCTTGCTTGTTATAGGTCGTGCTCAAGATGCTTGGCGAGATGGAACAAGAAAGAACATTCCGAGTTCATTGAAGGTGTCAAAACAAGTTAATATTGTATATATAATTTTACTATTAGTTCAAGCTAAAGGTTCAACATGCGTTGCTATATTTTCTTGTGATTGTTTTATTTATTTTGCATATATATTCATTTCTTGAAGCGGAAAATGTCCGGTTTTGGACACCGTGTATAAAAAACTATGACCCAAGGGCAAAGGTGATAAAGAATTTGGCGAGGAAGTTTTCTCTGCTCACTTTGAGAAACTAGATGAATGTATAAGATATATTTTAGATGTTGGACCGAGTGACAATTGAGGTTTTATTCAATAGGGCCATGGGATTTCCACCGAGTTTTTCTTTGTATTTGTTAGTACAAAACTCCGTGAGGAAAATCTCGAACACACGAACTAAAACTTCGAGTAAGAAGAAATAGGACAAGGCTCCAAGGCGTGTATCAAATCACTATCTTTAAGGTTATATTCGCTTCCACCTATCTTGATTGTGCAAACAAGTTCGAGCAAATTAACCTTGAGGATACAATGAAGCCAATGGCTATTTGCGTTTTACCTTCGATTGAGAATAGCCCACTACACATCGAGCAATGTATGACAAGAAAACCAATTTCTATAAAGGATTTAGCAGAATACTTTATAGAACAATCTAACAATATTAGGTAATGAAGGAAGAGAGAAAGAATATTAGAATTTTTGTTGGCATATCTCCAAATGAAATCGATTCCTATTTATAGGAATTTTCATGTCTCTTCATAGAGACATCTTTAATCAATAGGTACCTTATCGAATAATAATGTTTTTAAAATAAAACATTATTATTCATTTAATTATAACTATTCAAATAATATTATTTAAATAGTTATAATTTTTTTCAAAAATTAAAAGATATAATCTTTTAATTAATTATACCCATTCATTTATAGTTATTAAAAACTATAAATATTTGAAAATGTTCCAACAATCTCCCCATTTTCAAAATATTTAGATTTTGATATTCTTGGAAATCAATTTGCATAAATGAAGGCATCTTACGATTGAACCTTCACTTAGTGAAAACATGTTAAAGTTAATCGAAATTGCATGGTAGACTAAGCTTTGAACCAACTATTTCATTTGATTAACCGAACACATCTCACACAATGATTTCAACATCGGTCAATGCATAGTATTTAGGGACACTATTATGGCGTATGTGTCATGTCCTCTTTCATGAGTGCTATCGAGCCAAGCCCTTGAGCTCCTAGAAACGGCCACACTTCCACTCACATAGGTAGATCCCATCAAAAATGTTCCCGTAATTATAACACTCTAACATATTTATGTTATGGGTCCATTAAGAGTACATTACTCATCCTTCCCTTATCATTACGGGTACCTAGCACTTTAACCTTAGGATGAATTTATTTATAGTGCTAACGGTCACATACTAATGATGTACTTTGTCTCATTGAACTCAAGACTTGACGTTATACCAAGCGTTGAGTCGAGTTTCCATCATGGATGACTCTAATTAATGGGCTTGAGTCCCATCCCTTTGAGGTCCTTTTCTGCATCTCTAGCAAGACTTTTTGTCAAAGGATCGCCAAATTTTCACTTGACCTCACATAATTAATAGTGATCACTCCATCGAGATTAATTGTCCGACATAACTATGTCTTAATCCAATGTGTCTAGACTTTCCATTATATACTTGGCTATATGCCTTTGCTAGAGTAGCCTCACTATCACAACGGATAGAAATAGGTGAAATTGGCTTAGGCCATAAAGGTACATCATAAAGCAAATTTCTTAACCATTACGCTTCTTTAAATGCAATGCTAATGCAATAAATTTTGCTGCCATGGTGGAATCGAGAATACAAGTTTGTTTCTTGGAACCCCAAGAAATGGCTCATCCACCAAGAATAAAGATCCATCCACTAGTAGATGCATGATCTTCCAAACTTGTAATCCAACTAGCATCAAGAATACCATTCTAAAACTGGAGGATATCCATTATAACACAATCCATAGTTAATAGTTTTCTTTAAATACCTAAGTACTCTATTCAATGCTTGCCAATGCAAACTACTTGGATTACTTGTGTACCTACTCAATTTCCCAACAAGATATGCAATATCTGGTCTTGTACAAGTCATTATGTACATAAGACAACCAATTAGACTTGCATATTTCAATTGATCAATTTTCCTACCAGCATTAGATACCAATTTTATTTGAGGATCCATGGGTGTAGATCTTTGGTATCAGATTGAAAAGATCAAACTTTTTAAGCACATTTTCAATGTAATGTGATTGTGATAAAGCTACGATGCTTTCATCTCGGTTATTTTAATCCCAAGAATAACATCTGCTACACCCATATCTTTCATAGCAAAGTTGTTTGACAAGAATTTCTTTGTGTTTTCTATTTGTTCCAAATCCGTGCCAAAAATGAGCATGTCATCTACATATAAGCAAATTATGACACCTTTTCCATTTTCAAATTTGCTATATATACATTTATCGGATTCATTTATTTTATAACCATTAGCTAAAACAACATTGTCAAACTTTTGGTGCCATTGTTTTGGTGCTTGTTTAAGTCCATATAAAGATTTAACAAGCTTACATACCTTATGCTCTTGTCCCGAACAACAAATCCTTCCGGTTGTTCCATGTACACTTCTCTTCCAATTCACCATTTAAAATGCAGTTTTAACATCCATTTGGTGAACAACCAAATTATATATGGATGTAAGTGATATTAAGAGTCTAATTGTAGCAATTCTTGCTCTTTGGAGCATAGGTATCAAAGTAATCAATACCTTGTTTTGTGTAAAACCTTTGGCCACCAACCTTGCTTTAAACTTATCAATGGTTCCATCGACCTTCATTTTCTTTTTGAAGATCCATTTACAACCTATATGTTTGGAACCGGTGGAAGATCAACTAAGATCCAAGTTTGATTTCCCATTATTGAATCCATCTCATCATTTATTGCTTCTTTCCAAAAGTAGAGTCTTGAGATTTCATTGCCTCTTCAAATATAATAGGATCGATTCGTATTATAACAATAAGGTATCTTATTATATATACTTTCACCTTTTCCTTCTACAAGAAACATCATGAAATCTGGTCCAAAATCTTTGACCTTTTAATCCTCTTACTTCTTCTTAATTCTTGACAAGATTCATCATTATTATCAATTTGTTCCAATGGAATCTCATTCTCATTTGAAGAATGAATCAATTGTTGTGGTGTAATTGTCTTGATATAGAATTAAATCTATTTTCATCAAAATAGCATCTCTTGATTCAATAACAGTATTAATTGAAATTGAATCATTTGGTTCAATTACCATGAACCTATATGCTCGGCTATTATGTGCATATCCTATAAATATGCATTCAATTCCTCTTTCACCTAACTTTTACGTTTAGGTGTTGGAACTTTGACAATAGCTCTACAACCCCAAACCTTTAAATAATTAAGGTTTGGTTTCCTTTCTTCCATTGTTCATAAGGGGTTATTTTAGTTTCCTTATTTGGAACTCTATTCAATATATGACAAGTTGTTAGAACGACTTCTCCCAAAAACCTTGTCCAAGACACGAATATGATAACATTGAATTTACCATTTCAGTTAATACTCTATTTTTCCTTTCACTACACCAATTTGTTGTGGTGTATAAGGGCTGAAACTTGATGGACAATCCAGTGGATTCAAAATAACTTGGATTATAGTATTCTCCACCTCTATCCGATCTTAAGCACTTGATAAATGATTCACATTGAAGTTCAACTTCTGATTTATAAACTTTAAATTTATCAAGCGCTTCATCTTTCGAATGCAATAAATATATATAACAATATTTAGAACAATCATCAATAAAAGTAACAAAATATTTCTTTCCACCTAATGTAGGAGTATTATGCATGTCACATAAATCACTATGTATCAAATCAAGCAATTTTGTTTTTCTTTTAACCTTAGGGAAAGGGTTTCTTGTAATTTTAGTCAACATACATGTATTGCATTTTCAATATTATTATTAAAACAGAATTAAATCTAACTTATACATGTCATTCAATTTTCTATAATTCAAATGACCTAATCTATAATGCCATAAACAAAAGATTCAACCATATAAGCGAAATAGTATTTTCATTTTATTGATAATATTTAGTTTGAGCATACTCTCATACATATACCCTTTCCCTACAAAAATTCCTCCCTTAGACAAAATAAATTTATCTGCCTCAAAAACAAGTTTGAAACCAAACTTATTTAACAGACTTCCAGACACTAAATTCTTTCTAACTTCTGGTACATAATATACATCATTTAAGGTTAAAACCTTTCCGTAAGTGAATTGCGTTCAATGACCTTTGCCTTTGATTGTTTGCGGTGGAAGAATTTCCCATGTACAAGACATTGTCATTTTCACATTGTGTAAACTTTGTGAACATGCTTTTGTCTTTGCACACGTGTTTGGTTGCTCCGGTATCAATCCACCATGTATTATCATCTTGTGCCATATTAATTTCGGATATCATTGCAACGAACTTTTCGTTATTATCGCTATAGAAGATGATTTCTTCTTTAAGAATCGACATTCATTCTTGAAATTCACGGCTTACCACAATGATAGCATGAGCCCTTTTGTTTCTTTTTAAACTTAGGTGCTCTATCATCTGTTTGAACTTTCTCTTGAATGGTTTAGTAGTCTCACTTCCTCGTAACATGCACTTTGGCACTTTTAGAATTTAGATTCGATCTTGCTTTCGATATTCTTCTTCAATACGAAGATGATTTGCCAAAGCCTCAAGAGATATTTCCTCTTTCTTATGTTTTAGACTTCTTTTAAAGTCTTTCCAAGATGGAGGAAGTTTGTCTATTATGGAGGATACAACAATCATTTCATCCATTTTCATATCATATTGTTTGAATTGATTGACATCTTTTCAATATCACGAAATTGTTCCATAATGAGCGACCATCAATTATTTGATAATTATTGAAACGATCGACAAGAAATTTCTTACTTGTAACATCTTCGGTCATATATCTTGTCTCCAATTTGTCCCATAATTCTTTAGCGGTGACCTCATTTTGGTAGGTGTCGAACAAACCATCGATAAACCATTCAATATGTGGCCCATGCACATGTAATCAACATTGTCCCATTTTGTCTTTCTCGAAATTTGCAACATGATTCGTTTCGGTCTCCTCGGGTCTTGGGGTATCCAAAACATATGCAATCTTCAAAGTTGATAATAAGAAGTGCATCTTTTTACGCCATCGTCGAAAATTGCCACCATCAAACCGATCAAGTTTGACAAAATTGGAAGCCAACTCCTTAGTGTTCCACTTTTCGTGAGTTGCGGTAGTCATTGTAGATATAACTTTAAAATTGTTAGTACAAAACTCCGGTGAGGAAAATCTCGAACACATGAATGAAAACTCGAACAGAAGAAGAAATAGAACAAGGCTCCAAGGCGTGTATCAAATCACTATCTTTAAGGTTATATTCGCCCCACCTATCTTGATTGTGCAAAGCGAGTTCGAGCAAATTAACCTCGAGGATACAATGAAGCCAATAGCTATTTGCGTTTTGCCTCGACGAGAATAGCCCACTACACGTTGAGCAATGTATGACAAGAAAACCAATTTCTATAAAGGATTTACTGCAGTAATACTTTATAGAACAATCTAACAATATTAGATAATGAAGGAAGAGAGAAAGAATATTAGAATTTTTGTTGGTATACCTCCAAATGAAATCGATTCCTATTTATAGAATTTTCATGTCTCTTCATAGAGACATCTTTAATCAATAGGTACCTTACCGAATAATAATATTTTTAAAATAAAACATTATTATTATAATATTATTTAAATAGTTATAATTTTTTTCAAAAAATTAAAAGATATAATCTTTTAATTAATTATACCCATTCATTTATAGTTATTAAAAACTATAAATATTTGAAAATGTTCCAACAAATATTATTTGCAATCCCATGTTTAAAAATTTAATCCGATTAAAATGTAAAATAGGCTTTACTTTATTCAATTAGTTAGTGTGTTATTTCAATCAGCTAGTGCCTAAAATAGGCTTTACTTTATTCAATCAGAATAAAATGTATATTGAAAATGAACATCTAATAGTATGTGGTGTTTTTATAATATTTAATTTTTTTTCATGCTCTTTAGCGGCATTTTTTTGAAAAGCGCCGCTAAAGTCATGCGTTTTTTTCTCATAAACGCCACTAAAGTTTGCAGCGTTTGTTTTAGCGGTGTTTTTTGCGGCTCTTTTAAAAGCGCTGCTAAAGGCCTAAAAAAATGCCGCTAAAAGTTTGTTTTGCTGGAGTGAAATGTGATTTGTTCTTGCTTATTATGTAATGTTGTTGGTTGGTTGGCATATGTTATAATGTTTATAGTTTACATGTAAACTTACTAAGCTTAAAGCTTACTCCTTTTCTTTTCCTTTGTTTATAGTGTCAAAGAGCCAGCTCGGGATACGAAGATAATCTGAAGATCACCCACACTATCAGCTCATCTTGGTATATTTAGACTTAGCATTTTGAGTATGGCATGTATAGGGGCTAGACTTAGTATAATGTTTTGTTGTTGTGGCCAAGTGTGTTGGCTCCTTTAAAGATGAACTCTTTTGTATATAGCCATAGTTGATGGCTCATTATTACTAATTTATGAAAAGATGAGGTTATTTATGAAAGTGTATGTTGCATGATTGGGTTACTTAGTAAATGGTTGAATGCGATTCATGTTGTATGGGTTAGGGTGATAAAAAGAGCTTGGCAAATAGTCTTGTTCTTGTCCACACGGGTAGGAACACGGGCATGAATCTAGGCCGTATGTGACACACGGTCAATCCCATGGGTGTGTAACCAGGCCATGTGTCCCCTGCATGTTAGTGTTGTAAGTCAGTGTCGACCACGGGCTAGACACACGGGCGTGTGCCTAGGCCGTGTGCCCTTTATATGGTTGCCGACGTCATAAATAGAATACTCAGGTTTTCACACATGGGCGAGGACACGGGCGTGTCTAGGCCGTGTGAAGGACACGGGTCGAAGGCACGGGCGTGTGTTCGACCGTGTGAAAACCCTTGTAGGTTCAAAATGAAAAATAAATTTCACACGGGCTAGGGATATGTGCGTGTGTGACCACACAGCCTGTCTACACGGGCGTGTGGCCCCGTTTAGGCAAAAATTTTCTAAGTATATAAAAGTTCCAGTTTAATTCTGAGACCTTCTGTTTGCATGTTTAAGGCCTTGTAGGCCCATATTAAGGATGTTATGAATGGGAATGAGAAGTTTTAAGTTGGAATGAAATTTGATAGCCCAAAGTTGTACGTTCAAGCAAGATAAGTTCGGTAATGCCTCGTACCTGATTCTGGAATTGAATATGGGTAAAAATTATTCTGATTCTGTATTGGATTCCTCCTTGGTTGCTCCGACGGAGGTTATGGTTACTCCAGTTGTGGGTGTTAAGAGGATGACCTACCTTGGTAGAATAAAGAATATGGAGGTGTTTGCATCACCCACGGCGGATGTGTTTGAATCCCATAAGGCGATGGAGAATGGTAATGAGATTAGCTCCCCGACGGTGCCTCGTACGATCCCTCCGGTGACGATGGCTTATATATCATCGGTTGAGTCGGAGTCATCGGAAAAGGAGATGCATCGGACCATGCATTCTAACTTGGAATAGGACTGGAAAAGGAAACATATAAGGGCTAAGATATGCACTGGCATAACCTGAAGCGGCTGTGATGTGGGTGTCGTAAGTTGAGGCATTGGGCCCGGTGATTGTGTAGGTACTGTTGATGGGCCAGGTAATTGTGTGGGCGCTGTTGATGGGCCCATGCCGTCATCCCTTCTCATTGGATTTAAAGGGCCCCGTCGTTCTCTTTCCACACAAATTTGCTGACACCTCTGCTCTTCCAACAGCAAATATGGCTTGCTATGGATCCTAAACCATGGCATGTAATCTGGGGTGCACGCTAACTCTAAGACGATGATCGGTTCGCGATCAAGTATATGATTGTACCGGTTTTCCCAAATTTTTATATATTCCGACTAGAATAACGGCCAATTCATATTCGTTAACCGTAAGTCAATTTTGTGCTGCTCATCGAGCACCTCAGGTTCCTTAGGAATCGATTGTCGAAATCCAAATTGTCGCAACACTCTATCCGTCTGGTGCATCTCGACAGTAGCATAGTTGACTAATAGGACCTTAACATGCCAAATGTTAGGATTTTGAAAGAATTCTTCCGAATTACTGCCCGTACTGCCAGATTCTCATATGGTGTCCAATGAAACTATATGAACAGGATAAAAATATTAGTTATATACATAATACTAAATACTAAATACTAAATATGAAACGACTATTTTATGTATATATATTTTATTTAATACTTACTTGCACTTCCGACCGTTGGTCTAATAGAAGCCGTATATCTTCAAGAGCGGTAGGTATTCCAACATAACTCACCAGATGGTTTTACGTAATTAAATAAATTTTCAGCATACAATTTTATTTTCAATCTATGGAATAATTGTAAAATTAAATAAAAATTTTATCTTGTTATGAGTGGGACTGTATATGGGTAGTTCACTCGATGACGTAAAAATGGAAAGCGAAACTGATCCCATGATTGTAGTAGTGATAGACAACCTCCAATTTTTCTTTATTTGATGGTGTCGCCCGCATATCTCCCAGTACAATGTTGCCAACACGGCAAACCCCTAACTAAGTTCGCCAGCTACTCTAAAATTAACGAGTTTGTAACGACCCAAAATCTGTGGGCACCGAAAAGTGTATTATCGGGCCTCCGTCTTAGTAAATCGAGTTAGTAAATAATCATTAGGAGTAATTATGAGTCTAGTAGTGTGTTTAATTAGATTTTTATATAGTGAATTTAGCTTAATTTAAAGTAATTAGGAAAAAGGATCAAATTGAATAAGGAGTAAAAGTTTAATTATAGATTAAAAGAAATTATAAAGGACCAAAATGGCAATTATGCCATTTAGCATAAGTTGAGGCGGCATAAGCTTAAAAAAAAATCTGAGATTTTATGTGTTAAAATATATTATTCATATTATTAAATAATTATATTAATATAATATTATATTATATAATAAAGTAAATAGTATAAAAGAAATAGGAAAAGAAACAGGGAGAGAACAGAGAAACATTGAAACAAGCAGGAAAGAAGAAGAAAAAGAAGGAAAAGGAAAAACTAAAGATTTACGGTTTGAAGTTTTAAAAGGTAAGTCAATTTAGTCATTTTCTCTTAATTTTGATGTTTTAGAAGCTTTAAAGCAAGATTTTGATGAAACTAAGTTGGTATTTTGAGAGTTTTTAGGTTTTTAAATATAGTTTATGTTGAAGAAAAAGATGAATTATGGATTAAATTAGATGAAATCTAAGTTAGAATTAGTAAAAGGATTAAATTGTAAGGTAAGCTATAAGTTTTCTACTATAGGGATTAATTTGGAAGAAATTATGAATTAGGGTTTTATTATGAAAATTATATAATCAAGTTGAATATGGAAGGAATTTAAGTAGAATCAAAGCATGAATTAAGTTAAGAAATAAGTAAACTTAATTAGGATTTAATTGCAAAATAAGTTATAAGAAAATAGTTTTGGGACAGCAGCAGTAGAGTAACTTTGAAAATTCACTAAAAATCGTAGAAGTGGAATTAGAAGTTGAGTGAGATATGAAATTAAAGCTTATTGAGTCTATTTTCATATGAATAAAACAGAGAAAGCAAATAAGTTCTGTATTATGAGATATTTAAATTTTAGTGAAACTGGTTCAGGGTAATTTCGAGATCCCTGTTCTGAATTGGAAAAATCATTAAAATTGTAAAAAATAATTTTGGGACATAATTTATATGGATAGATTCCTTAATGAGTCTATTTTTATAAGAAATAAACTAGGACATAATTTGAATTCTGTATAAAAGATAATTAAATTTTAGCAAAGAGTGGTCGGAACTGTCTGACAACAGAATAGGGGTGATTTTAAAGAATAAACTGTACTTATTGGATAAATCAAAAATTCTGAAAATTTTATGGAAAGAAGATATGTGAGTCTAGTTTCATAGAAAATTTACGGATCTTAATTTGGAAATCTGTAACTCAAGATATAGATAATTTAGTGACAATGACTCAGGTAGACAGTTTTGAAAGAACTTATAAGTAAATAATAGAATCGTGTATAAAGAATGTAGAATGAAGAGGAAGAGTAGAAATTGAATAAAATTCATTATTTATTGTAATTTAATGCTGTAATTAATAATGTAAATTATTATTTTGTAGCTAACAAGGAAAAAGAGGCAAAGGCATCCAAGGAAAAGAAAAGATCACCGAGGAGTAAACGTGTATTTCGGGTTTGTATTACTATAATTCAAATTCTTTATTATTCATTAAATGTTAAATTAATTTATGTATATGGTAAGTAAATCATAAGGTAAGTGTTTTTATTGAATTGAATGGAAATTGAGTTGAATGATGGATATGTATTGAAATTGAATTGTATGTGGATTGAAATGGAAAAGTGTATTTGATATTGAAATTGAATTTGTTATGAAAATGAAAATGAAATGGAGAACTAAAATACCCTATTAACTAGTCGGTGAGTCGGATATAATTGGCATGCCATAGGATTTGGAAGTGTATGGGATTTATCGGCTTTGCCGATCGGGCACTTTATGTGTCGTATATCGGGCACTTTATGTGTCAGTATTCCAGCACCTCGTGTGCCGTATCGTGCACCTCGTGTGTCGTTTAGAGCACTTATGTGTCGATATCTTGATCAGTACTATGTACCATTTTAGGCACAATGTGCCGTCTTGGTGTGTTTGGGTTGGAATCCGTGTATCCGATTAAAGTCCAGAATCATTAATAGGGGTAAATAAGGAAAAGGTTAAATTGAATAAAATGAAATGATTGAGCCATTGGAAGTAATGCGAAAATAGAACATGAACTGAAAAATGTGATTGGAATATGTGTATGAGAATGGAAAGTATGAACCATTGGTTCAAGAAATGGATAGTGGCTCAACATATTGTGTATTATTTCAATTGTTGAATTGCTAAAATTGAATTGTATGAATATATTGAGAATGACAAACTTATGTTTGAATTGGTTTAGTAAAATTAAAGTGATATGATTTAATGATATGATTATTATGTTTATAATTTGAATTATGGTAATACCACTGAGTTTATGTATACTCAGCGTACGGTTGTTTCCGTGCGTAGGTTAATAGGTGTTCAAAGTTCTGATTCAGCATCCAAGACGATCCCGACTCCAGAACAAAACTCGGTGATGTATTCTCCTTTGATAAAAGTGGCATGTACATAGGTGTTGTTTTGGTCACTTTAAATTACTATATGACTTTTGTTGTAAAGAATGATATTTGGTATTTGATGTTATAAGTATAATTTAAATATGATTAAATATGAAATTACATTGGTTGAATTGTTGGATTTTGGAATTGGTTGAATTGGTTATATTTGAAATGAATACGGTTTTAATTGCAGGGGTTATATGTAAAAATAAGCGAAATCTTTGTGAAATTTAAATAAAATTTGAGATAAAATCCGGAGTATTCAAACAAGTCCGTCCCATTTTAATACATGGTTTAGGTTTTAAATGTCCTTCATTGGGATTTATTAAATAATTATACTATGAATGTTATTTTATTTGTGAATAATTAAGTAAGTTATCGACATGTTAGGTAATGCCTTGTAACCTGTTAAATGACGGTTTAGGGTTAGAGGGTGTTACATTTAGTGGTATCGAGCTATCGAGTTTAAGCGATTCTCGGGCTAAATTGAGCTCGGAAGTGAGTTTAGTAGTACATGCCACTTTTGAATTAAAAATTGAGACGGAATTTTAGATCTTGACCTATTTATTTATTTTTGTTTTATAGATTAAAGATGTCGATAAACACATTGATGATATAAATGAAGAAATGTTCTTTGGAGATGAAGAATCATATGATCTAGATGAAGCAGTCACTACACCTAGTGTAAATCCGATCAATCGGCCTCCCAATGTAGAAAGAGAGAACATTAGGAGAGAGATGAAAAAGGTAGAAATGATTATGATGTAGTAAGGGTTTTAAGCGATGCTCTTGATGAATAGCGGAGTCTATACTGCTACCATGTCTCTACTTGTTCCTAGGCGGCCCAGATAAAAGAGTTAAGGAAATACGGTGCTACGGAATTTATGGAGTCGGCGAGGGGTTGATCCATCTGCAGAGAATTGGATGGAATCAACTAAGCGGGTTCTGCAACAATTAGAATGTACCCGGAATGCTTAATCTGTGTTGTTTCATTACTTGGTATAAGCTTATCGTGGTGGGAATCATGAATCAGACATTTGCCGTGAGCATGTAGCGGGAATTATTTCAAAAGGAATTTCAAAAGAAGTATGTTGGAGAGTTATATATTGAAGATAAAAAGCAGGAATTTCTAATGTTGAAGCAAGGTAATCTATCAGTAGTGGATTATGAAAGGGAATTTTCTCGATTGAGTCGATATGCTACTGAGTTCATTCCAACTGAAGCTGATAGCTGCAAAAGATTTTTACGGGGATTGCGAGATGAAATCAAGATTCAATTAGTAAGTCTCAGAATTACTGAACTTGCTGATCTGATTGAGCGAGCGAAAATGATAGAACAAGTATTAGGCACGGACAAAAGTCGAAATGGGTAAATTAGTGAAACGTTTGGGCACCACCGGTTCTAATCCATTCAGAAGAGATCCGGAGAATCAAGAAGTGGTTGGAGGCCAAGTTTGAGATCGATAGAGGTGATAAAGGTCGGGGTAAGCGGACTACTATTTCTCTTGCGATGTAAAAGGTCCACCCGAGATGCAAAAATTTTAGAATGTGGATATTGTGGGAAGAAACATTTAGGTGAATGTTGGAAAGTGGTGGAGGTTGCTTCCGTTTATGGTGGCAGAGCACTTCGTTAAAGATTGTCAGAAGAATAAAAGCGTTACATCATTAACATCCCAAAGATCGATGTCTCTTGCTTTCAAAGCGAGAGGTTCGGTTAGAGGTGGTTCCAGTATCTAGAGGTGGAGGTGTACGAAGAGGCGTTGATATAGTTACGGTAATGGAAGCTAGAGCACCGGCCGGAGCCTCGTGGTTTGGACTCGGGAAGAAGGTGATGCACATGATGTCGTGCGGTATATTTTATTGTATTCTGAGCCTATCTATGCTTTAATTGATCCGGGTTCGTCACATTCATATATTAATTCAAAATTAGTTGAGTTGAGAAAGTTAGAATCTGAAATGTCTAGAGTTTATATAGAGGTGTCTAGCCCTTTGGGACAAACAGTGTTAGTAGATAGAGTATCTAGGAGATGCCCGTTAATAATACATGATAAAATGTTTCTGTGGATTTGTTGATCATGCCTTTTGGCGATTCGATATCATTTTGGGTATGGATTGGTTATCGAGCATGAGGTAATTTTGGATTGCTATAAAAGAGGTTTAGTATTCAAGCGAAAATGGGATAGAATTGAAGTGAATGGCATCCGTACCGTTGGTTCGACACGTATCATTTCAATGATGAAGGCTAATAAATTATTACTGAGAGGTTGTTTCACGTATTTGACATATGTTATTAATTCGATTCGGTTGAGAGCCAATGCGACAGATTATGATTTGTATGCGAGTTTCTAGATGTATTTCGGAAGAACTACTGGGTTTACCACGATAGAGAGGTTGAATTTGCTATTGAGGTGTATCCAGTGCAGACACCAATTTCTATACCTCCGTATCGAATGTCGCCTCTTGAATTCAAAGAGTTGAAAGTACTGATTGCAAGATTTACTAGATCGAGGCTTCATCCGACCAAGTATTTCACCACAGGGAGCTCCGGTGTTGTTTGTTAAAAGAAAGATGGTTCTATGCGGTTATGCATTGATTATCGACAGTTGAATAAAGTAACGATCAAGAATCGATATCCATTGCCTCGTATAGATGACTTATTTGATCGACAAGGGAGCTTGATATTTTCTAAAATTGATTTGAGATCCGGGTATTATCAATTTGAAGGTGAAGGAAAGTGATGTGCCTAAGGCGCCTTCCGCACTGTTATGGCCATTATGAATTTTTGGTAATGCCGTTTGGATTGACCAATGCCCCACCGCTTTTATGGATCGATGAATCGCATTTTCCAGCCTTACTTAGATCGGTTTGTGGTGGTATTTATTGATGATATATTGGTATACTCAAGACGAGGCGAACATGATCACATCTTGAAAAGTTTTCTGATTCTGCGGGAAAAACAGTTATATGGGAAATTAAGTAAATGTGAATTACGGTTGTCGAAGTGGTATTTTTAGGACATGTAGTATCTGCTAATGGAATTAGAGTTGATCCAAGAAGATTGAAGCAATTGTTGATGGAAGGCGCCAAAGAATGTATCGGAGGTGCGCAGCTTTTCTCGGTTTTCTTTGGATATTATCGAAGATTTGTAAATGGATTCTCAAAGATAGCACTACCAATGACTAAACTATTACTGGAAGAATGTTCCTTTTGTTTGGGATGATCGATGTCAGAAAAGTTTTGAGACTTTGAAGCAAATGTTGACAGAGGCACCGGTATTAACATTACCAGAGTCGGGGAAAGATTTTGTTGTGTATAGTGATGCTTCTTTGAGTGGTTTGGGTTGTGTATTGATGCAAGATGGGAAAGTCATTGCTTATGCATCTAGGCAGTTGAAGCCACATGAACGTAATTACCCGACTTACGACTTGGAATTAGCTGCGATAATTTTTGCTTTAAAGATTTGGAGGCATTATCTTTATGGCGAGAAATGCTATATCTACACAGACCATAAAAGTCTCAAATATCTTCTATCACAGAAAGAGTTGAATTTAAGGCAAAGACGGTGGATCGAGCTTCTAAAAGATTATGATTGTGTTATAGACTATCATCCAGGAAAAGCAAATGTGGTAGCTGATGCATTAAGTAGAAAAGCTGCGATTGAATTACGAGCAATGTTTGCTCGACTCAGTGTTAATGATGATGGAAGCTTGTTAGCTGAGTTAAGGGTCAAGCCGATGATGTGGGATCGGATCGAATTTCGGATGGAAGATGACAAATTATTAAAGAAAAGAGAAATGGTTGAGAATGGTACGATCGAGAATTTTAGTATTGATCAACATGGTTGTTTGAGATTTCAAAATCGGATTTGTGTTCCTACTTACGAATTAAAGAAGATGATTCTTCAAGAAGCACACGATGGCACCTTTGCATTGCATCTGGTGGAACAAAATGTATCGTAATTCTGAGAGCTTTATTGGTGGCGGGGATGAAGAAAGATATAGTTGAATATGTCAATAAATGTTTGACTTGTCAACGAGTAAAGGCCGAACATCGAGTGCAAGCGGGATTACTCCGACCTATTAGTATTCACGAATGGAAATGGGATAAGCGTTACTATGGATTTTGTTACGGGTTGCCTTTGTCGGTGAGCAAAAGAATGCCATTTGGGTGATAGTTGATCGGCTTACTAAGTCTCGCTCATTTTATAGCGATCGGGGTGATTGGTCTTCTGAAGCTTCTTGAAGTTTATATCCAGAAATTGTGAGGCGCATGGTATTCCGGCATCTATAATTTCCGGCCGGATCCACGATTTACATCGAGATTTTGGAGGCGATTACATGATTCTTTGGGTACTCGACTTAATTTGATCGCATTTCATCCACAAACCGATGGACAATCGAACGGTAATTCGATTTTAGAAGACATGCTTGGGCTTGTGTTATTGACTTTGAATCGAGTTGGGAGCGATACTTGCCGTTAGCTGAATTTGTTTATAATAATAGTTTCCAATCCAAGATTCGAGATGGCTCCATATGAAGCATTATACTGATCGAAGATGCCGATCACCGGTATGTTGGATGAGAGTTGAATGAGAAAAAGATAGTTGGACGAAATTAATTCAAGAGCGGAAGAAATAGTTAAAAAGATCGAGACAAAGTTGAAAGTAGCTTTTGGACAAAAGTCTTATGCAGATCTGAGCGACGGGATATAGAGTATTCGTAGGTGATAAAGTGTTTCTAAAGGTATCGCCTTGGAAGAAAGTTTTGAGATTTGGCCGTAAGGGAAAATTAAGTCCTCGTTACATTGGGTAGTATGAAGTAGTTGAAAGAATCGGATAGGTTGCCTATCGACTAGCTTTACCTCGAGTTCTGAAGATTCATGATGTTTTCATGTTTCCATGTTACGAAGGTATCGATCGGATCCATCTCATATTATTTCTCTCAAGACATTGATATTAGACCGGATTTGTCATATGAAGAAGAACCGGTTCAAATACTAGCTCGGAAGTGAAAGAATTAAGAAACAAACGAGTTCCTTTGGTAAAAGTATTGTGGAGAAGCCATAGTGTGGAAGAAGCAACTTGGGAACCAGAAGAAACTATGAGAGCACAGTATCCTCACCTATTCTCAGGTAAATTTCGAGGACGAAATTTATTAAGGGGGGAGAAATGTAACGACCCAAAATCTGTGGGCACCGAAAAGTGTATTATCGGGCCTCCGTCTTAGTAAATCGAGTTAGTAAATAATCATTAGGAGTAATTATGAGTCTAGTAGTGTGTTTAATTAGATTTTTATATAGTGAATTTAGCTTAATTTAAAGTAATTAGGAAAAAGGATCAAATTGAATAAGGAGTAAAAGTTTAATTATAGATTAAAAGAAATTATAAAGGACCAAAATGGCAATTATGCCATTTAGCATAAGTTGAGGCGGCATAAGCTTAAAAAAAATCTGAGATTTTATGTGTTAAAATATATTATTCATATTATTAAATAATTATATTAATATAATATTATATTATATAATAAAGTAAATAGTATAAAAGAAATAGGAAAAGAAACAGGAGAGAACAGAGAAACATTCGAAACAAGCAGGAAAGAAGAAGAAAAAGAAGGAAAAGGAAAAACTAAAGATTTAAGGTTTGAAGTTTTAAAAGGTAAGTCAATTTAGTCATTTCTCTTAATTTTGATGTTTTAGAAGCTTTAAAGCAAGATTTTGATGAAACTAAGTTGGTATTTTGAGAGTTTTAGGTTTTAAATATAGTTTATGTTGAAGAAAAGATGAATTATGGATTAAATTAGATGAAATCTAAGTTAGAATTAGTAAAAGGATTAAATTGTAAGGTAAGCTATAAGTTTTCTATTATAGGGATTAATTTGGAAGAAATTATGAATTAGGGTTTTATTATGAAAATTATATAATCAAGTTGAATATGGAAGGAATTTAAGTAGAATCAAAGCATGAATTAAGTTAAGAAATAAGTAAACTTAATTAGGATTTAATTGCAAAATAAGTTATAAGAAAATAATTTTGGGACAGCAGCAGTAGAGTAACTTTGAAAATTCACTAAAAATCGTAGAAGTGGAATTAGAAGTTGAGTGAGATATGAAATTAAAGCTTATTGAGTCTATTTTCATATGAAAGAAACAGAGAAAGCAAATAAGTTCTGTATTATGAGATATTTAAATTTTAGTGAAACTGGTTCAGGGTGATTTCGAGATCCCTGTTCTGAATTGGAAAAATCATTAAAAATTGTAAAAAATAATTTGGGGACATAATTTATATGGATAGATTCCTTAATGAGTCTATTTTTATAAGAAATAAACTAGGACATAATTTGAATTCTGTATAAAAGATAATTAAATTTTAGCAAAGAGTGGTCGGAACTGTCTGACAACAGAATAGGGGTGATTTTAAAGAATAAACTGTACTTATTGGATAAATCAAAATTCTGAAAATTTTATGGCAAGAAGATATGTGAGTCTAGTTTCATAAAAATTTACGGATCTTAATTTGGAAATCTGTAACTCAAGATATAGATAATTTAGTGACAATGACTCAGGTAGACAGTTTTGAAAGAACTTATAAGTAAATAATAGAATCGTGTATAAAGAATGTAGAATGAAGAGGAAGAGTAGAAATTGAATAAAATTCTTTATTTATTGTAATTTAATGCTGTAATTAATAATGTAAATTATTATTTTGTAGCTAACAAGGAAAAAGAGGCAAAGGCATCCAAGGGAAAAGAAAAGATCTTGAGGAGTAAGCGTGTATTTGGGTTTGTATTACTATAATTCAAATTCTTTATTATTCATTAAATGTTAAATTAATTTATGTATATGGTAAGTAAATCATAAGGTAAGTGTTTTTATTGAATTGAATGGAAATTGAGTTGAATGATGGATATGTATTGAAATTGAATTGTATATGGATTGAAATGGAAAAGTGTATTTGATATTGAAATTGAATTTGTTATGAAAATGAAAATGAAATGGAGAACTAAAATACCCTATTAACTAGTCGGGCTGAGTCGGATATAATTGGCATGCCATAGGATTTGGAAGTGTACGGGATTTATCGGCTTTGCCGATCAGGCACTTTATGTGTCGTATATCAGGCACTTTATGTGTCGTATTCCAGGCACCTCGTGTGTCGTATCAGGCACCTCGTGTGTCGTTTCAGGCACTTATGTGTCGTATCTTGATCAGTACTATGTACCGTTTTAGGCACAATGTGCCGTACTGGTGTGTTTGGGTTGGAATCCGTGTATCCGTTAAAGTCCGAGTCTGTTAATAGGGGTAAATAAGGAAAAGGTTAAATTGAATAAAATGAAATGATTGAGCCATTGGAAGTAATGCGAAAATAGAACATGAACTGAAAAATGTGATTGGAATATGTGTATGAGAATGGAAAGTATGAACCATTGGTTCAAGAAATGGATAGTGGCTCAACATATTGTGTATTATTTCAATTGTTGAATTGCTAAAATTGAATTGTATGAATATATTGAGAATGACAAACTTATGTTTGAATTGGTTTAGTAAAATTAAAGTGATATGATTTAATGATATGATTATTATGTTTATAATTTGAATTATGGTAATACCTTTGAGTTTATGTATACTCGTGTCACGGTTGTTTCCGTCTTGAGTTAATAGGTGTTCAAAGTTCGATTCAACATCCAAGGCGATCCCGACTCCAAAACAAAACTTCGGTGATGTATTCTCCTTTGATAAAAGTGGCATGTACATAGGTGTTGTTTTGGTCACTTTAAATTACTATATGACTTTTGTTGTAAAGAATGATATTTGGTATTTGATGTTATAAGTATAATTTAAATATGATTAAATATGAAATTACATTGGTTGAATTGTTGGATTTTGGAATTGGTTGAATTGGTTATATTTGAAATGAATACGGTTTTAATTGCGGGGGTTATATGTAAAAATAAGCGAAATCTTTGTCGAAATTTAAATAAAATTCTGAGATAAAATCCGAGTATTCAAACAAGTCCGTCCCATTTTAATACATGGTTTAGGTTTTAAATGTCCTTCATTGGGATTTATTAAATAATTATACTATGAATGTTATTTTATTTGTGAATAATTAAGTAAGTTATCGACATGTTCGGTAATGCCTTGTAACCTATTAAATGACGGTTTAGGGTTAGAGGGTGTTCTGAGTTTCAAAGACCACCTCGGATGTAAGAGATTTCGTGACAAGTCTGGTATCAAATAACCTTCAATCATCTCAAAGATGTATGCTTGAGCATATCGTATTCTTTCTAATTCAGTCGAATAATTCCCCGGCTCTAGGAATGTGTCTCATAACCAGCCCATCTCGATCCGACCTCCGTAAATATTATCCGAAATCGCACCCAAAAGATCGTAGCATATGGCTCCCCAATCACCAGCTTGAACGGACCCGGTGAGTGCGGCCCCATCCACCAACAATCCTAATTATAATTGGACATCCTCCAAAGTGATAGTACACTCTCCGCATGGAAGATGGAATGTGTGCGTCTCCGGTCTCCACCTCTCTATTAACGCGCTGATGAGTTTCGAGTCCAACTTGCACCCCCGGCTTATAGTGGTCGCATGCCAAAAACCCGCTTCCCTCAAGTAATTTTCTATCAACGGTAATGGCGGACCAGACATGTTACGAATACAACATTGTAACACCTGATATATAGACTGTTATAAAAAATTATAAAATACAAATTAATTAAAATTACGTAAATCAAAAAATATTAAATAATATTCAAAAATTAAAATTAATTAAAATTACATAAATGAAAAAATATTAAATAATATTCAAAATTTAAAATAAACCGTTACCATTTTCATTTGTTCGACGGAGATATGTTTATGATCGAGACGAATTAATCCTCCGGCCATTGCTAACATGATCAAATATTTTTGAAATTATAAATAAAGTAATACTAATTTAGAAAAAAATAAAATTAAATAACTAATTATAAAGAGCTTTGAGAAATTTAATAAGAAATTTGAGAGCTCTAGGGAGAAATTGTAGAGAATTTTTGCTAAATTGTTAAGAAATTTTGTGTGAAAATAATAGAAGGGGAGAGGGTTTATATAGTTTTTTTTAACCGTTGGAACCCCTCCAATGGTAAAAAAAAAATTAGTTGTCGGGGTTAAAATTACGCTTGACAAAGCGTGCCCCCCAAGGGCGTTTTTGCCACATCGACAAAACACGCTGACGTGAAAGCGTTTTGCTGATGTGGCAAAAAACGTTCCCTTGGGGGCGCGCTTTGCTGGCACTTTCCCCCTAAAACGGGGCCACATAGGCGCGTTTTACAAAAAACGACCCTTCCGGTAAATAACGTTTTAATCGGCCCATTTCCGTAAATTTGCTTGGAAATGGGCCTTTTTGGGTAATTTAGTCGAGTTGTACTTATTAAATTCAGTTTTGACCTTTTCAAATGCAATCTAGACTTGTCGGATTAATATTTGCTTGAAAAGTAGGAGGTTTGGGTAAAAATATAAGTCCAAAATTTGAATTTGGACAAAAATAAAGTCCGTTTAGAAAACAAGTTGGGCCTCGATAAGGTTTTTTGTGCGAGTCCGGCTCATCCTGAATTTGTAAAAAAAAAACTGTTCTTTGTTGTTTTCTTACTATTTTGTTGTTATTTTCTTATTGTTTTCTCACTTATTTGCTACCATTTTACTATTATGTTGTTATTATTTTATTGTTATTTTTTGGATATTGTATAAATTTTGTATTATTGTTAATTTTGTTACTATTTTAGAGGCAATTGCTTGTTAAGTTGCATCCATTTTAGTGTTATTTAAATATATATTTTTTAACTTATTTTCAATTTGTTGGGAAATATTTATTTTAATATTTTTAGTATTTTTTGATGTATTATATTTTTTAAAATATTTTATATAAAAAATTTAGTACGTTCGGATCAGGTCAGACTTAATTTTTAGTATTTTTATTCAGGCCGCACTTAGATAAAATTTTAAATCTATTTTTAGGCCCGAGCCTAACAAATGGACTTAAGATTTTAGTTGAACCCGACCTGGTTCGACCTATGTACACCTCTAATGTATAAGTTTACTTATATATCAAATTTAGATGCATAATTTGTAATGCAGAACCATGTATTTTGAGTGCCATGTGAGTGGCTTGGCTGGTTCCGCTCACTCCCCACCTTCCCACTATCATGCTTTCCTCTCTGCCCATTTGAAATGACACTCCTCCTTTGCTCCTTTGTGTTTGGTTTTGACTATCTCTACACTTTTCCTATTATGATTCTTTTACTTTGCTTTGCGATTGGCCGCAAAGGGCTTGGTGTTTGTGCACCGAGGCTGGACGATGCTAACTCCCCGTTTTGCTTTTGTAGTATTTCATACAGCCCTTCTGACTCTTTTCATAGGTTTTGGTTTTGTTCATCAGGTATACGCATTAGGGGTAACGAATTTCACACTAATAGTTGTTGCCCACTCATTTGGTTTTCCATCTCTTCCATGTTCGATAGAATGGCTGCCCTTGGGGCTTAGCTCTTCCGACATGACCATTGGTATGGCATTTATGCCTTCTTAAACCGTATTCAGACCTGTGTGCCTTGACATGATCTATATGGTCTTCAGCTTGAGGGCCACAATTTGAACTCATCATTATGTGCAATCACCCTTAAAAAGTACTTCATTTTATGTAATCCTGATATCAACTCCTTTACACAAGTTTCAAGCGAAGACCAACACCCTCATACATATAAGATATGCTAAACAACACAGATGGCAGCTTTAGCGACCTTACTAAAGACTTGAGATGAGCTAATATGTCATAGCGAACATGTTGTCCATTAGCCGCTAATGTTTGACCAGCAAGCATTCGTGATCTCCCTCGTTGGGTAACTTCGTTTTGGCTCGAGAGGGCGCCCACAGCACCTCGGTCTATAGGGATGCCCCCAAGTACTTGCAAATTGCAAATTGCCAAATAATTCAAATATGTATCATGTTCTTGTAAGAACATTTTATAACCACATCAGCTTATCATGTGGCAATACATGTGCAAAATGTTGTGATATCAAATGTATATTATTCAATAATAACACTTTAAAATTGAGAGTGATCATTTTATAATAATTTAATAACGGATAATTTTTTAATTTTAGAATTTTGATAACTGAAACGTAATTTTAAATAAAATATAGGGACTATTGGTGAAGTTTATTTATTTATTTATTTTCTCTCTTGATGAAGTCGGCAATCATTTTGGTATGGTTTTTTCATCGTATAAAAGAGGAGCGAAATTAATCAAAAATCCAAATTCATCGCATCGCCTCTCTTTCTATACGAAATTGAATAATTAAAAAATAAAATTTTGATGGAAAAGGAAAATCTGCTCGACAAGCCGTAGAAATCTCGTTGAAGAAGCTCGATCTGAACGCTGATCGAAACTTTAAATCCTCTCGTTTGATATCTTCTCTTCACTCATCAAGTATTCTCTTTTCTCTTCTGCATTTTTACTCTTAAATTTTGATGCAAGTTCTATGTTATATGTAATTGAAATTGAAAGAACAAGAAAAATTTTGTAATTGAATTAATTAAAAAAGACTACGATTTTTTATGATAGAGTTACGCATTGAGAAGACGAACCCTCCTAGTTTAGTGAGCTTGTGCCTTGGAGTTATTGGGCGGCATCTGGATGAAATTATCGAGGATTTAAGTGAAATTGCTGTTAATTTTCCCGCGGATATTAAGGTGAAATTTAATTTTATCTGTTAATCCTTAATTGCGTGTGGTAAATAATCTTGTATTAGGGTTTGCTTCCTAAAGTTTTCGTAGAAATGATTAATTTGGAAGAATTTGTTTGCTTAGGTTAATAGTTTCATCCGTAGGTAATTAATGTATTTTGCCCCCCAGGGTTTTATAGTTCCATTTTCATGCTTAGGAGAATTGCGTTCGTTCATTCATTGAATTGCTTAATGGTATGTCTATTTATGTCTAGAACCATGCTTGAGGAACTTTGTATTAGTATTTGGCATTCTTCTAGGGCACATTGCTAGCAATTGTAAGACTAGCTTTTGAGGAGATGATGTATTTGTAAGACTTTGTTTGCTTAGGTTGATAGTTCCATCCCGTAAATGATTAATGTATTGTCATTTATTTCCCTAGGGTTCATTTTAGTGCTTGGGGGAATTGCTTTCATTCATTGTTGATTGTTTAATTATACGTCCCAATTTTATATTAACTATCCTTGCTGAAGAAACTTTGTATTAGCATTCTTCTAAGCTACATTGTTGGATGATGACAGATAAAATTGGCAGCAATTGTAAGGATTAGCTTTAGAGGGATGATGAGGATGATTAATGTATTATCTTATGTTTCTCTAGGGTTCATTTTTATGCTTATGGGAACTGCATTGTTGGATGTTTAATTGTATTTTCTGATTTTACTTCTACAATCTTTGCTTAAGAAGTATTTTATTAGTATTCCTAGTCACATTACTGGATGATGACAGATGCCATTGGCAGCAATAGCAAGGAGAAGAAAATTACTGAATGATGATGTCATCATCTCCTTGGCCGATAGTTCTTGGGAAATTCTTGACCTTTCTGGTTCAGATGTTTCCGATTTTGGCTTAGCTAAAGTAGCTGAAATGTGCAAATCTATTCGGGCTGTGGATATAAGGTATGAAAATATGTAATTTATCTTTTGAAGTCAATTGATAAACCGGTTACTGAGACAGCTTCTATGCAGCCAATGCAAAAAAATTACTGCCAATGGTGTTTCTGAACTTGTACGGCACTGTCATTCATTGGAGACGATGAGATGCGGGTAAACTCTCATCTCCATGCATGTTATTTATTAGGGTTCATGCAAATTTCATGTTTTATATATATGAATAATTGAGTTCCACTCTAAGTTCTTCAAATTTATGGGTTCACTAACAAGATAATCTTGAATGCTTTAACATTATAAATAATAATGATCTCATATCAGATGGTTTATGTAGAATCAATAGATGTGCGGTATTTTGGTTGAACCTTGTTAGTTTTCAATTAATGAATAAGCACTTTGATTCTAAAATTTTCTGAACTTGTCAGACCCTGAAGACAGAGAATTGTAGCTTACTGAACTGTTTTGTGCATGAAACTAGTTAGACTTGGTACTTTCGACCTTTTTTTTTTTTTTTCCTGTTTCAATCGCATGCAATGATATTGAAGCAGGACATTAAGGTTTGACAAGGGGTATAAACCTCATAAACAGGCTATGAACCAAAGTTAATATTGCAGAGGGTGCCCTTCAAGCGAGTCTACAGCCCGGCGATGCTTAGGCATACTGAAGCCAAAGCTGAATGATGTGGAGGGAGATTCTTGGGAGGAGCTTGATACCATGGAGATTGGTCATGGTGCACAGTCTTTGCGTTGGCTTGTGTGGGTAATGACTTGCTTTTTCTTATTTTCATCCTGTTGAATCTATGTGGTCAAGGCTTGTTAATAGACCTTGTTGCTTTTCTTCGGCAGCCAAAAATTGATGAAGACTCATTGGAGATGTTGTCGGCTGAATGCCCACGGATAATTGTAAATCCGAAGCCCTCACTCTTTGGTTTTAAAGGAACTGAAGTTCCTAGGGAAGCTTTTCCAGATGTTGCTTTGGATCATCCGATTGTTGAGGACATTGATCCCAAAACATGGTCTATTTGTCGATCCAAGCCAAAGGCAATGTCTCCTTCACTTTCAAGTGCCAATGAGTTATCCATAGCAGAAAAGTTTAGACTTGCCTTTGTGGAAAGAGACACACGTTTAGCTCCAAAGCGTGCAAAAAATGCAAGACAGCATCAGCGCCGTGCAGAGAGGGAGTGGATGATGACAAGTACACGAGCCAAGGCATTAGCTTTGGCCTCAAAAGCAACCAAATCTCTACATGGTCGAAGCTGATCAAGATATGTTAAATGTGCAGCACTAATAGACCATAAGCTTTCATCATTTCACCTTATTTTCGTTTTTTGGGGGGACGGGGATGTGTAATAGAACCTCTAAAATACATGATGGAGTAAGCAAGGGCTTTGGCAATAACTTTGATTTTGCATTCTTTGCCTATATCCATCATCATCCTCTCGGAGACAAATGGAACTTTGGAGGGCACGCTTAAATTAGTACAAGTTGTTGATTTTTGTATGCAAATGTTTATACTTACTTTGTTCTATAATGTCGCCTTTCATGGACGTATGTGTATGGGGTGTAATTGAGTCAAGTAGAGCACAAGTCGAAACTCAAGCTCAAAGTTTGGCTCGTGCTCAATTGAGTTCCGCTTTCAAAGATCAAGTTCACTCGTGATAAAAGATTGAATGTTGGAACTCATTTGACTAAGGTCATTTACTTGGTAAAAAATGAGTTTGATTCTCATGTTTGGCTTCAAAGTCTTATCTTTTGTGCATATGGGATAAATCTCAAAACTATATATGGATTTTAGTCAAATGTGTAATGTTATATATGAACTATGATTTTATGTAATTTTATACATGAAAATTTGATTTTATTTAAATTTCATAGATTACTAAAGAAAATTAAGTATAAATTCTCAAGATTTGTGTCATTTCATATTTAAACAACTAAAAGACGTAAAAATTCAAGAATGAATTCTGTAATATTTGAATTATTCGATTAAAGGTAGTATAGATCTTTAAGGAATCACACCTTAAAAGTTAATTACTAAATTTAGTCTAGTTTAGATCCATATAAACTCTACTAGGAAATCTCTTACTTTTTTATGTAGGATTTAAGTCTCATAACTTTGGCACATAATAATGACGACAAAGTCAAATCCAAAATTGTTTTATTCATTGGCATTCAAGGGTTAACCCTTGTGTTACTCATCTCTAATTTTTCAATAAATTTGAAATTTTAATTTATATTTTCAATAAACAAGAACTTTTAATTTATTTCATTTCTAAATAAGTCCTCACTGATTTTGTACCAAGTACTCTACTATTTCAAGTGAAATAGTTTACGATTATTTTGGATGGTTTAACCATCTTTTTTCTTAGCTAAAACTATCCAAAGCCCCACTTTAACCCTTAAATAAGATTGTTTAGCCATCTTTATATGGCTCAAACAATACCTTTTTTTTTTTTTTCCGAAAATAAGTATCTATTTCTTTTGTGGATATTCTTCTATGATAAAATGATAATATAATTTTTATGACCGCAGAGTTTAATTGTTGAGTATTTTAACATAGGAAAAAAAGTAAGATTCCTTCACAAAATAATTCTGATGAAGGGAGAAAGAAATAGTAAGAGGAGGGAGAAGTCTATAAAGAAACCAGTATAGTATCTCGTTTTATTATTATAATAATAAAATAATAATAATATATCGTCCATTAACACACCAACTTAACAATACCAGTGGAAGTTCTCTTATATTAACTTAGCAGTTGACCATCAACCAATCTAATCCAATAACACTATTGTAATAGAATTCAAGACTAAGGAATAAATAATGACAAAAAAAAAAAACCCACCCCGAGAAGAGCACAAAAGAATTGCCTATATCAAATGGAGATATCGACCCACTCTATGTTGATTACTTGCCAGCTTATTGAGCCAATATATGTGTTTATATATATGTGTGTGTCTAAAAGTTAAACTTTTGCAGCAGCCCAAAGTTGAAAGAGAAGTTATAGTTTCCGGCCAAAAACAAGGCCAAAACAATCAGGGATGTAACAAGGACCCACATCCATTGCTGCATCTTTCTCTTACCACGGTTACGAAGTGGCGGAGGAATGGATTTTGCCTTGCTTTGTTTTGTGAACTGTGGTGGCTTTTGAGACCTCTTTGCCACTGTCACAAGTTTCTCTTTACTTTGAGAATCTTCTGGAGTTTCAGCTGGAGTTTCCAAAGTCAGAGCAGATTCGGTTTCGTCTGTAACACTTGCATCCCCTACTCCTGCTGCAGCCACCTTTCTTCTTTCCTTCTTCTTTGCCCTCTTTTCTCTTTCCTGCATGAAGGATTATTCCACTGAATCCGTATACAAGCAAAATGTATCGAGTATTGCTACATTACAAGGACCCAATATGGAATATTGTAGTGTGAATGAACAAGAGGAATTTACCTTCTCTTTCTGCTCAGCTTCTTTCTGAGCTCTTAGTGCAGCCCTGGCTTGTGCCTTCTCTGCATTTCGCCTCTTCCTCTCTAGTGCCTCCTTAGCTTTAGCTATCTCCTCCAACCGACGTTGCTCCCTTAATTTAGCTGCTTCCTCTTCCTTTCTCGATTCCTCTGCCTTCCTAGCCATTTCCTCTTCCTCCTTTGTTATCTTTGGTTTTTCTTCTGCTTCTTCAATTTTATCCCTGCTAGAACCAGTGGTTGAACCACTTGCAGGAGGGACAGATTTCACAGGCTTTTCTGATTTACTAGTCAGGTTCTTTTGTTCCAAGGACTTTGCCGCAGGTTTAGCCTTAGCTATTTCAGCTTTTGCAGGTGCAGTCTTCTCTTGAGTTTTCTCTTCCAAAGTTGAGCTGGAAACTGTTTGATCCTTGGCCACTCGTTCGTTTACAACTTTAGGAATTGCAGGAATTACAGGTGACTCCTCATCAGGACCAAGTGCACGGCCATCTAATGTCCTCAGCCTCCTTAATGTGCTTCTGGTATTGCATCGGATGTACTCTTTACGGAATTCATCATTGTTGTTCCACAATTCCATAAATTTCTCCACCTGAACCATCAACTGTTTTAGACAAATATACATACGATTTTGACATTGAAGAAATAAAATTAAAAGCATAAGCTCACCTGGCTAACACACAGATTTTGGAGTGCCTCTTTGTCCCCTTTCAAAGCCAAATCATTTGCTGCCTTTGCATCATCCCTGTACTGATAGAAGTATTTGTTCTGCAAAATTCAAGAGTAGGTCATCATCTTTTATCACTATTTTACTTTCATAAACAAATATTCAACCTAAACAGAAAAATAAAATGCAATTTTATTACACTACAACACCAAACCGTATTGAAGAGATACGAAGTAAAAAACTAGAGGAATGGTGATCAACCTTCAGCAAGAAGCCTAGAAGATAAGAAGCAGTATCTCAATTGACCTTAAACATAGTTCAGAATAGAAAATAAAAACCACCAATTTAGTTCCAGCAGGAACACCTGCCGAATCATCAGATACAGCAGGAAAATAATGGGAAAACATTCTTAAAGCAATCCTGGTATGCAACATACAATTCAATGGATGAAACACTAACAATGCAAGATACATCATAAAAACAAGTGTACAATAACTTCCACGTCTCATTCCTATAATATGCGCTTTCACTTTTTTTTTGGATCTTAGAGTGACCAGAAGTTAGCATGATGTAAGAGAGATATAATAATGACCATCTTCCTATACATAATAAGAAAGGCTCGCAGGGATTAGAAGTACCTTCTCATATGATTGTTTCTTCAAACTCTGCAGCAGCACGTAAGCTTCTTGGCGAATGTCATCAGCAGCTTTGAACTGGGACTGCAATTTGTTTAACTTTTCAGTTTCTTCATGATACTCTTTCTTAGCAGCCTTAGTAACTGCCTCAGCCTTCAGGAGATTGACTTTCAATTGGTCTGCTTCTTTCTTTAGAGACTGTACATGGAGAAGAATGAAATTAAATAAGCAATAAAAAAAAGTATTAACACTACAGAACAAAGATGTACGGTCTAACAACTAACATGGCGGATATCATCCTACATTAATTATTATCAAATTCAATTCTTCACAATTTTAGTAGACAATACAAAGGGAATCTATAATCATAAAGCAAAGTAGGAAAAAGAAAAAGAAAAAACATAAAGGCAGGTATAAGAAGAGTAAACTGAAATTACTACCTTCATGCGCTCCTTGATTTGGTCTTTTTGGTCCAAACCCTGCTGAACTTCATCCTGCTTACTCATACTAGAAGAGATCCTTTCACGAGTTTGCTTAAATTGCTTGATTTGATGAATAAACTGTTTTTCATCCTTAAGAGGCATGGTTTCATGTTGTATCATGTGCTCCATGTTTCGTATCTGGTTGCAGGTGACATAGTGAGAACAATCAATCATATATTTAAAAAGCAAATTTAGACAAAAATATACAAAATGGAATAAAACAGGAACTTACCTGAGCATCAATATCCTCAATGTTCATCATAGATTGAATAGAGTCTATTTCTTGACGTTTGGACCTATGCAAATCTCGTACTGCTCTTTCTTGGGATATGGCAGCATCAACGTTATCGCCATATTTCTTGCAAACAGCCTATTATTTAAACATTTTATCATCCATTAGAAAAGAAACAAACAAATATATGAATTCTTTTTCAGAAAGGACATCATGAACATTCTTACCCTCATCTTTTGTATTTCAATTCGAATGGCATCCCGACTTTGAGTTTTTTCATCAACTCTAATTTGAGCAAGCCTGATTTTTTCTTTTAAATTTTCATCATCAGATCTTGGGACCCTGATCAAGAAGTAAAATGGACTTTTCCTTTCAACCTCATCAACGCCTTCTGGTTCTTGACCTGTAACAACACTACCAAACTGAATTCCGCCCTTTATGACAGCACAAGTTTGCTCATTGTTGTTAGTATCACAATCTGATTCTCTAGATTCATATACAAGCTCATCATTGTCAGAAATATCTGCAGACAATTGTTCAATTGGGGCGGATGCTTTCTCATCATTACTTACAGCAGCAACCGAGTTACTATCATCTTGAACATCAACCACAGCTACCAGTTTCTCATCAGTTTCAGTGCTATGACATTCAACAAGCACTTTTGAAACCTCGGCCTCTTTGGATATGATAGAATCATCATAATTTGCCACACATCTTGACTTAAATTTATCGTCAATAGAATCACTCTCAGCCTTTATATCTATCTCCGAGTTCTCAACAAGACAGGGATCTAAACCCACTCTGCTATTCTCACCTTCAGTTTCCAGTTTCTCATCATCAACAGAAGAAGGTGGAAAAGTCTTATATGTAGTATCACTAACACCATTTTCAATACTTAAATTATTACTGAGCATAACTTTAGAGGATGAGCCTTCCGCAACATCAGCTGAGTCAGTTACCATATCATTAGTTGTAACCCTTTCAACTTGCACATTCTCATTTATAATTTCCACAAATTCAGGAGACTGACCTTGTTGTGAGTTTAAACCTGAATCACTGGAGTTGTCAATCTGAACTGCCTCTGAAATACCATCCTGAGTGTGAACATCCTGCAAGGCCTCTCCACGTTCATCAGATAAAGAACCATTACCGGTTTCTTTTTCTAAATGAATCTTTGCCTCCAAGCGCAAATCTCGTTCAGTATTTGGTTCCAAGTCTGAACCACTTTCCACAGGAAAATCATCCACAGCTGTTAAACTTTCCCCATCTTTAACCAATTCATTTCCAGATACAACATCTGGGAGCACAGTCTCAGCAATTCCAGAGAACCCATTTTGCTCAGGCCTGTATCCATTTCCATCACCATCAGATACAGGACCAGGAAAATCAGCATCAGACTCATTCTGCTCAGGCTTGAAAACTTCTGAAGTATCTTCCACAGTATCAGAACCAGAGACACAGACTGGAACACCGTCGTTCTGTTCAACCCTGGAATCAACAAGAATAGCTTCTGAAACAGTGTCATTTTCACTAACATCAGGGAAACAATCCCCATTACTGTCAGGCACAGAGACAATAGGAACCCCATCATCACAGACCCCTTTATGTTCATTCCTGGTAACAACTGCAGCTTCAGAGACAGCGGCCTCAGCAGAACCATTAGCTAAACCATCTCCACTGCAATCACCATTAACAACTACAACCACTTCAGATTCCTCAACATTGGCTCCAGATACAGTGGCCTTAGCACTATCATTAGGTAAACCATCTCCGTCGTAATCACCATCAGCAGCTACAGTCATTTCAGAGCCCTCTTTCTCTCCTGACCAGGAATCAATAACATTAGTTTCAGAGACAGTGGCGTTTGCACTATCATTAGCTAAACCATCTCCATTGCAATCACCATCAGCAGCTAGGGCCACTCCAGAACCCTCTCTCTCTTCTGACCTGGAATCAATAACATTGGCTTCAGAGACAGTGGCCTCAGCACAATCATTAGATAAACCATTTGCATTGCAATCACCACCATCAGCTACAGCCATTTCAGAGCCCGCACTCTCTTTTGACCTGGAATCAATAACGCTGGCTTCAGAGACTGTGGTCTTGGCACTATCATTAGCTAAATTGTCTCCATTGCAATCACCATCATCAGCTACAGTTATTTTGGAGCCCTCATTCTCTTTTGACCTGGAATTGATAACGCTGGCTTCAGAGGCAGTGGCCTTAGCATTATCATTAGCTAAACCATCTCCATTGCAATCACCATCATCGGCTACAGCCATTTCAGAGCCCTCATTATCTTTTGACCTGAAATCAAGAACAGTATCTTCAGAAACAGTTGCCTCAACACTGTCATTGACAAAACCATCTCCATTGAAATCTCCATCACCAGCTGCAGCCATTTCAGAGCCCCCATTCTCTTTTGACCTGAAATCGAGCACATTAGCTTCAGAAACAGGGGCCTCAACACTATCATTAACTAAGCCATCTCCACTGCAATCACCATCATCAGCTACTGTCATTTCGGAGCCCTCACTCTCTTTTGACCTGAAATCAAGAACATCAGCTTCAGAAACAGGGGCTTCAACACTATCATTAACTAAACCATCTCCACTGCAATCACCATCATCAGCTACAGCTATTTCGGAGCCCTCATTCTCTTTTGACCTAAAATCAAGGGCACTATCATTAGCCGAGCCATTACCATCAGGGCCAGAGAAAGGAGAAATCTCATCACTCTGTCTAGCACTGGAATCAACAACAGCAGCTTCTGGAACAGGGTGTTTAACTATATTCTTATCAACAAATACATCTTCAGACAATTCAGAGATTCCATTCTGATCTGCCATTCCAGCATTAGTAGCAGAAACAGGACCGCCCTCGACAAGATCCCCCGATTTTTGTTCATCAACGGGAGCCTCCACGTGGCACAGTTCCACAGATTCTTTGTCCTGATCCACAATTCCAATACAAGATTCATCCTTTTCTACCAAATCAGATTTAGATTTGACTTCTCCTTTTGTCTCCAAACGCTCAAACCCCTCATCCACACCAATTCCATTGCCCTTTTGTCAAGATCCGACTCCAGTAGATCTCCGTTTACGGCTTCGTTTCCGTTAACGAAAACGTAATCACCATCACCATCGGTGTCTTCCCTGACAGTCTTCCCATTGGTGCCATTGGAAAGATCTTCCTTTTCATTCTCTTTCCCGTGATCTTCCTTCACCACAGTCTCAACCTTGGACGAAGACGATGTCGCCACCTCCTCCTCCACCGCATGCACGGCCATCACTTCATCCACAGTCATATTCGCTCCCAATTAACTAAAAAATAAAATAAAAAAATTAGATCTAAATTACACTTTAAAAATTATAGAAAAATATGTTCTTTCTTTCAATATATATAGATAGATAGATCTTAAGGAACAAAAATTCAAAACTTACTCGAAAACGAATCCGAATGGAATGGCCAAAAAAGCAGTAGCCGGAGTGAGCTCGGCGGCGCCAATGCCAGAAAATGCAGTGATCAATTGAATCCACAGAAGAAAGAGCAAATTAAATGAAAAAAAAGCTGTGAAAAGTTACGAAGAAAACGAAAATATACATATACTCTCTCCTTTATATATATATATATTATATAAGACAAATGAGAGAGAAGAAAGAGAGGAAGGAGTCTTCTACTGTCTGTGACTGTATGAACTCTTTCTCACAGTAAAATTCCTTTTCTTTTTCCTTTTCCGTAATTTTTATTTACACATCAATTTCTTTAATTGGGAAAATTACAAAATTATATTATTTTACTTGGAAAATTATTCCGCAATTAATCTTTTTATTCTCCAAATTTTATTTTACACTTGAAAAGTAATATTTATTTTTAACCTAATAAATTATTTTTAAAACAAATATTAATAATACCTATCCATGGGATGGATTTATAAATTTAAATTGGAAAAAATTTAATTTAAATCCGCATATAATTTATATAAAATAAAATTATGATTGTTAAAATTGATTGGCATGTAATAAAAGGTTCAACCATTTGGAATCATTAAATAAAATTAAAAATTTTGTTGAATCCGAGTGTTTTATAAATTTTAATAATTGGTTTAATTAATTTTAAAACCTTAAATTCAGCGCCTCAAACTTACCCATAGACAATTTTTATTTTTATAATCATTAAACAATTCCTTTTTATATGCAAAGATGATAGTGGATAAGAATTAATTTTTAAAGAAAAAACTGTTGTTTGATGTTGAAGTTATTTATGATGTCAGCGGTGAGATCACGCATTGCTATTTCAGACGCATGCCACTTTTCTTTAACTCCTATCTACTTTTAAGTTATGAGTTCTATTTTATACAATAAAAAATCCCCATCTTCTTCATTCTTCCCTTTTGCTCTTACCTAAATAAATGAAATTTTGTTTTCTTAATTTAATTATAAATCAAAATAAAATATTAATAATCCAATTTTAAAATTAAGATTAAGGGACGAAGCTAAAATTTTATTTAAGAGATTAAAATATTTAAAGCAAAATTAAAGATATCGTTTATTAGATTTGTCCATAAGCTAAGTAGCTCATTTGACTTGATCTGAATTTAATTTTAATAATAAAAATATATAAAATAAACTTTTCAAGCGAACTGGGCCAAGTTAATAAAACCAGACTTGGACCGACATCTACTACTTATCCATACCTTTACTTTGAAAGCTTATCGATTATGGGTTTTTAATTTGAGGATGTTTCCAAATTTTTTACTTGTAATTATAGACGTAATTTTTCAAAAACAAATATAAATATGATATAGAAAAGAAAAAAAAGTTGGGGTGAAGGTGATGAAAGGCGAGAGAAGAGATAAGGGAGCTTTTTGTGTGGAGTGATGGTGCAGGTGTGAGGAGATGAGAAAGCTCGTGAGTGCTTAAAGTGTTGCTCTGTTTTAAAAATGGATCCATCTATAGTTATGATTCCCTCCCCACTTTCAATGCAACATTTCAAGGATCTCTCTTTTTCTTTTTTTTTTTTTTTTTTATTATTCGAAAGGTATCCTAAGTTTCCCCAAAAGTATAAAATGATTTTGATTTTTGTTTTCATTCCATTTTCAATTTTCTTATCCCACTAAAACTATATAAATCATACATCAATTATTCAACTCAATTTACTTTTTTTTTCTTTTATCAATTTGAATATGTCCAAAAATATTAATCTAGATTTAAGATTTAATTTTCCTATTTTTATTATTGGATCCATTCACCACCATCGCTCTTATTTTTATTACTTTTAACCTGCATTTCACATATGTAGAATGTCTATGAATATCTCATCTAAATATTTTAATGTTTGTGGTATAATGTATAATTAACGTTTATTTTCTTTAGAAGTTAAACATGTATGGTTAAAATAGTAATTTCAAATTTTTGAGACGAGGCAGAGCGAAGCAAGAAAATGTCAAATTTATTCCATGCCAGCCTTTCAAGCAAAAAAAAAAAAAAACCTCTTAAAATTAAAATCCATTAGAAATTTCAAGTTTTGTTATCACTAAAATAAATGCCAAGGTCCCTAATTTTATTGTTTAGATCTAAACTTAAAATAAAGTTAATTGATTTAATGAGTAAAAGCTTTGACTTTTCGGATATTTGACATTTAGTATTTTTATTTTTATTTTAAAATTTTAAAATTTAAATTCAATTATTAAAATGGTTAATATTATTCCATTAAATTCATTAATATAAGATCTAAAAATAAAAAAAATTATCTGTTAACTATATAGTTAAAAAAATTGACATTGTAATGAATATGAATTTAACAAAATAATCTTTAGCATTGTTAACAATTAAACTTACATTTTAAAATGAAAAATAGTATTAAATTTTTAAAATAAAAATATAAAGACTAAATTTGAAACATATAAAAAGTGCATAAATTTGTTGCATATTTTAACATTTGAAATATTATAAGATCAAAAGTTAGATCTAGATCAATAATATATATTAACAATGGAATAATATTTGGTACATTTGTTAGTGAAGTTTTAAATTTTACAAACAAATGTTAAAAATTATCAAGCATGTTATAAGAGTATAACAAAATATTAAAAATAAATATATCTATATTTTTAAAACTATTTGTGGCAAGATGGATTTACCAAATACTAACCCATTAACAATACCTTAAAATAAAAATAAAAATGAAATGTGAAACTGGGAGATTAGTTTACTTTTTTTATTAAATTATATTATTTTTAATTCCCTGACTTGTCGGCAGCAGCCATAGGACAATTGAAAGGTCGTTCTTCTGTACATTTTATTGTCCTTTTGTTCCTAGTAATCTTTTTTTAACTTTAGAGTTTTTAACTAATTACAGATGAGGTCAAAGTCAAATCAATTTTTAAAATAAAAAAAAATGGTATATGTTAATATTAGGCATGCTCTACACAACTGGACTAAACAGCATTCAATAAAATAAAATAAAAAGAGATTTTATTTTCCTTGTTAGTTATTGCAGAGAACATGGGTTTTTATTTTGTTTTTTCTTATGTCCTTGTATTTTAGAGACTCATTATTTTTATATTTGTATCGAATTAGACCTCAATTTAAATAAAAAACAAAAATATTAGATATAAATTAAATATTAGAAATTAATTTGATACAAAGCAAAGATAGAGACATATAAGTTAATACTTTTTAACCTTATAAACATATTACCTAAGTAAATAGATAAAATAAAAACATATTTTAAGCTTAAATTTAATATTTGAAATTTTGATGAATTAAATTAAAATTATTATAATTTACTATAGATCTATAAAATTATAGTATATATATCTAGCATTTTTATAGTTGACAAATATTTTATACATTTGAATAAGATAAAAAAATTTTAAAAAAAGTTATTTGATGAAATTAATGAAAACAAGTTAACCTGGATACTAAAAATATATTTCAGAAAATAAATAAATTAATAATAAAAATTAAATACATTAAAAAATAAACTATAAAATAGTCACTTTTATTTGCTTCAGATTATATTTTAGTCACTTATGTTTAAAATATTACATTTTAGTCACTTATGTTATCGCTTTGTTACAAAGTAGTTACTCTATCGTTAAGTTCTGTTATCTCTCTAATGACAAGCTTATGTGGCACTCCAAATAGGTATTTAATTAAATAAATTTAATTAATTAAAAATTTTAAATTAATTATACTTTGAATTGGAAAAAAAATCATTCGTCTCCTTTTTTTTTTTTTTTCATTTGGACTAAAAAAATTATTATTATCTCAATTAGACATCCAAGTTGGTATTTAAAACTCTTTTGAATTGCCACGTAAAATTGTCATTAGGGAGGTAACGGAGCTTAATGGAGAGTGACTAATTTATAACAAAATGATAACGTAAGTGACTAAATATAATATTTCAAACATAAATGATTAAAATATAATATGAGACAAATAAAAATAACGATCTTTATAATTTACCCTTTAAAAAAAGCCTGATATAAAGATGTACCACAAGATTTAACCAATCACTGTAGAGACTTATCTATAAATTGGCGTGATGATCAAAATGGACCCAAAGAATAGCGCATGCCCTCAACTCTCTAAATAGTACTTGATTAGGACATTTTATGATTCCAATTGGACAATTAAATATATATTCTCTCGTGTCATATGATTTCAATGGATTAACATTGGGTCACTGTCTCACTTTTATTTACTAATTGCTTAACCAATAATATTATTTTGTTTTCTAAAATTACTATTATAGTCTACCTAATAAAAGAAATCTTATTCAATGTGTCCATCCTTAGTATGTAATTATTTTAAATATATGATTTTTGTGGGGTTATCTAGAAGAAACAAAATATCAATAATTTTTATTTTTATATATAATGTATTTTAAATAAGAAGATAAACACACTTTAACACATTTGAATTTATTTTTTATAAATAATAATGTCGATATTATCTGGATTAATACTTAATCGACAATATTAATAATTTATGATATTTAATCAACTTTAAATGATGATGTGAAACATGGTGATGTAGCTTAGACATTAAAACAAAAGATGTTACATCTTTCAACACCGTTTTCCCAAAATTTTATTTTGGGTTTGTTTTGATAGCAACCTTAATTGCATTACATGTTGTGTCTGCCATATTATAGATCTGTAATGGGAAACCATGAACAAGAGCCAGCTGTTCAAACAAAATCAACTTTTTTAATATCTTAACAACTTATTTCTCAACTTTCTTACATTATTTTTCAAAAAAAAATCATTATTCATTAACCATAAATGGAGGAAAAAGTTTCATATTTTTTTTCCAAATCTCCCCTTTTTCCCCTTTGATTTTTTTTCAGTATATTTGCCTCTTTTTTTAGAATTATTCTTATCATTCCATTCAGAGAACTTTTTTATTGTATTTAAATAAATTTTTAACATTTAATTTACATTCAAACAAATCCTTAATTTTTAAAATATATTTAAATAATGTCAAAGTCAGTATTAGAAAATGAGAAATAGGAGTGAGAAATAAGCAAAAGTAATAGGAAAATAATAAAATTACAGCAAGTAGCCGGATTCATCTCATGGCACATGTTTCTTATATTAAATTTAAAGGCTCCCTTTGACAAATAAAAGAAAATGTTTGATATTGAAGCAATCTACCTTGTTTGGTAAATATAAAAAGTAAAGGTTTTGATTTCTTTTTTTTTTTTTTTAAAGATAAACAAATAATTATATTAAACTACTATGAAAAAGTTTCACTTGTTGTACCAAATTTTAAAATAACTATGAGCTCCCCAAGAACTTCGTTAAAAACTCGAACACCTTCTTTTCTATTGCAGTTATATTATTTTCACTAAGAACATACCTTAATCTCCATTGTCCAAAAAGTCTAAAACTTTAAGAATCCTCCTTATCAAGGCTGAATTTGAAACTATCAATTGCTCATCTTAAAAAGCTTTGATCACCTCTAAGCTAACAGTGTAGATCATCACTTTGTCAAGTCCTTGCATGTGAAAGAGAACTAAACCATCCAAAACCCTTCATAGTTCAACATCAAACACTAACACTCCCCAAATAATGATTGTATCCAAGGACCCACTCTCCCTTATGATCTTGCAACACTCCCCTTGCAGAAACAAGGCCTACACCCGACTTGACTGCCCCATCAGTATGTAAGAGGCACCAATTACCTGTATAAGAAGGACCTGAAACAGTTTCGTGCTATCCAGGTGGGATCTTCATATGAACCAAAGCATATTGTTTTGCCCAACTAATAGAGACTTTTACAATTTCACGAAGGCTCCAAGTTATTCCTTGGGAAGTGAAAAGGTTCTATTTTTCCAAATACGCTAAGTAAGTAACCCAAAAAGGCAAAACCAGCTAACCCCCACACTAGGCATCCATAAGTGATCATTTAAGTTATATTCCAACCATTCGAGTAGATTTTTGGAAAAACAAAAAACTACCTTATTGACTGAAAGGCATAACCTCACTCTAAACCTCTTTTGCAGCTAAGCAATCTCTAAGCACATGTAGAATATCCCCGACTCATTATGGCAAAACAAGCAAGAGTGATCTTGTCCAATGCCCCGCCTTACTTTTTCCTCATTAGTAAAGAGCCATTGTTTGAAGACGAGCCAAAGGAACACTCGAACTCATTATGGTCCTTTATACATCCAAGGGACTTTCCACAACCTTACTTTAACATGCCACAAACTCTCCTAAATAGATCAATACGCACTTTTAATAGAGAAAGACCTTGTTTGAGTGTTTAACCAAGTGATCCAATCCAGTCTTATTGATGGTTAAGGAGCGAGAATGCTCACAATTCTTTTAACAAAATCTTCCGATAGCCAAACACGAAACAATTCAAGATTCCACTTACCCTCTCCCGTAACCATTTCATTAAGCTGATAATCTAATAAAAGATTTCCATGAGAGGGTATTCGTTTAAACAATTGCCCTAAGTGAGGAATCCAAGAGTCCTTCCAATTCTAACACCAAATAGATTGACCATCTCTCACAGACCACACTAAATTCTCACGAAGTAAAGGTCATACCTTAACAAGGGCCCTCCAAAGATATGAACATCTCCCTCTCGTTATACTATCTGACATCCTCTCCTTTATGATATACTTCAATCAAAGAGCACGAACACATAAAATATTATCCTGTGAGACTATAGCAAACCCCAACCTAATAAAAAATGAAGCATCCTTGTCTTCCAAGTGTCAGATTCCAAGGCCGTCACAAGCACAAGGTTGACACAAAAATCCAAATTAACTAAAGTCATCTTCTTCCTACCATTCGATGCTCCCCAAATAAATTGCCTGATTATACACTCGATCTCCTCACAGATACACTTAGGTAACATCATGGACTACATAAAGTAATTAGGAATAGAAAGAAGCTACTGCGAGTCTCAATGCCCAATTTTAGATCCATGGATGTGATGGGCTTACACTGTAAGAGTATGCCCAAAGATCAATCATGAGATGGTTGTAATAACATACTTGATTTACCATGTTTATTAAAATAAAGCGTTGTCATTATTATTTCAGTTTTTTTTCTTCTGTGTGTACAAATAAACTGTTTTATAATAATGTCCTGAGAATAATATGATTATTCTTAAAATATCCTTAGTCAAGTATTATTGTTGACTAGGACAACAATAATGCATTAAGACTAACATGTAGTTGATTGATGATAAAGAGTTGTCATTGATATGGAGTGTCAAAATCAATGCATGAATATGTGTGTTAGAGAACAACGTATTGGACTGACCCGCTATGAGTATGTTTCTTGGATTATTATGTAATTGTCACAACATTACTCATAGTGATTAATATGTATATGATCCTTAGACTTGAGATAATCATTATCCCAACATCGTGAGTCGTATATTTTGATACGATCAAACGTATAATCAGAATCGGTTGTTCTATAAAGGCCGATGTTGGATATATCACAATCAATGTAGAGGATATTGTTGATCAATATAGATAAGTCCTCCCACATAATGGGAGTAATATCTTAGGCCACTTGATTGAGTGAGACTAGAAATGCATGGCCATGCTCAAATAAGTTGACATGAGATGTCATACTAATTTGTATATCATAGTCTACTCAAGATATCAAGAAACATGGGATGGACTATACAAGTGTGACTATTCCATGACTTGTATCTATTCCGGAGATAAAGGACTTAAGGATTAATGCATGAAAAGTTAATCACAAAAGTTATGTCGAATCATGACTTCTTGTATCTTAGGTAGCAATGATGCATTGCTAGATGCCACTCATTGTTTGTGACATTAGAATCGTTCTAGTATTACTACTAACGTTACAAGAACCTCTGTGGTCACACCCTATGGTTGAAATGAACGGAATGAAACATAGTTGGTAATGTATTTGATTGTCACATGAATTAAATTAATTAAAGAATTAATTTAATTGGGCAATCAAATTTGAATATATTATATGTACAAGGATGTTGTACACATAATGAGAATTAATATATGAATTTGGTTCAGATATAAATTTAAATAAATATAGTTTACGAAATCCATGTTATAATTAATGTAATTATAACTTTTGGGTATAATTAATGTAATTATAATTTTCGGTTAAAACATTATTATATTTATTTAATTTTATTATTCATAAATGAGATCTTGATTATAAAAAAAGGGTAATAAGTGAAGAAAAACCCTAAGAATTTTGCTTAAAAAGGTCTAGCACCGTCAAGCAAAACACCTCTCTAAAAATAGTTTTTTTGAGATTTACGCGTTCATAGTCAAACCGGTGGATTACGTAGAGGCCGACATCGTAAAGGTTGTGGCTTGGTTCGACAAGAGATCGATATCTTGTCGAGGCGTCGCTATCTACTCGATTGAAACTTTGGTAATTTGAAACCTTTATTTCACCCGATTCGTTCCTCACACATGGATTCATGGTTTGGATCACGGATTAATTTTATTTCATTGCGCCTTGGGGGTGCCGGCGATCCAACATACACTACCTCAAGGCCCAACAACAAGGTCAAAGGCCAAGCAAATCAAACCAAGATTCGTTTAAAGGCAATATATGAGGATAAATCTTTTCGAGAAAACGATGAATGATACATGCACGAATTCAACCAAGTTGCCAATTTTCAAACTGAAAAGATTAGTCAACTTGCAACGAATTTTTGGATGAGATCCAAGCATTTATGTGTAACGCCCTAAAATTTTAAGTTTTTGAATTGTTAGAAATTGATAAGGGATTTAATTTGGTTCGGTTAAGTGTTGTGAGTTGTGTGTAAGAGGTTTGGGTTCAAATCATTTCCTTGGTATTTTGGCTAAATTTTGTTTAAAACCCCTAAGTTTGAGTATCTAAGTTAAAAAACTATTTGTGCGCGTTCATTGACAGGAACAAACATGTTGGTTCAGTGGTAAGGTTTTAGCTAACTTTTTGGTCATATGTTTGAATCCCTGCGTGAGCAAACGAAAATAATTTTTGCTAATTTTTCAATGTGCCATCCATATAGTAGTATATCGGTTGAATTTAAACTCTGAAAAAAAAATTGTTTAAATGATGAGTTTGTAGGTAAGTGGTTAGTTTAATTTTCTTTTCTTTTTGAAATTTATTTTCCAAAACTGCCCATAAGTTTCCCCCACTACTGTCGTCCACTACTTTCCTTCTTTTCATGTCTAATATCGGATTTAAATAGCGGTCTAATATCAGAATAACGGCCGCTATATAGCGGTAGCGGCACCGTCCAAAACTGCTACTATTGAAAATAACGGCGTAAAGCGGAGTCACACTGATAGTGGTGGATCGTAAAAGTAATTTAACGGGTAACGACCAACTGCGGTAATAACAGGCCGCTATTCTCGTTATTTTCCATTACAGAAAACTAAAAAAAATTCATCTCCTATAAACAAAAATCAACAGAAACACAATAAAACAAAAGGGAATATATTCCCCTACCTGTAAAATCAGAGAGTTTTCAATCAAAAAAAAGTAAAAGAAGTCCAAATAAATAGAAAAAACTAATCAAAACTCAAAAACAATAGAAAATATGAAATTCTATTTCTCATATTTCGGCAAACAACACAACAGTAGATGAAAGCGAGGACTTGAATCTAAAAAGCAAACCCTGCCCTGATCACTTGCACATTCAGAGATTGATAATTTTCAAGTAAGTACCTGAAATTTTGTCTTGATTCTTGCTTGCATGTCTTGAATCTAGATGCAAATATGTTCTTTAGACTTTAGGGATGAAGGGAGAAGGCACAACCTAGCATATTCCAAGAATTTGATATGCAAAGTAAAGGATATGAGTTTTCAGAGGAGAGGATGATAGAGTTTCTCTTCAGTTTTTTGTAACACTCTAACCCATTACCATCCCGGAATAGGGGTAACAGGTGTTACTGGACATGTCGAAACTTTTACGATCATTTCACAAACATAAAATACACCATCATTATATCATAGCAAAACATATGCATAGAGTCCCTTTAAAAGGTCTACGAGACCTTAAACATGTATTGGAAAGGGGTCGAGACTAAACCGAACACATATAAAATTTTTCAAAAAATTTAAACATTTTTCAAAGTTATAGAGGTCAAACGCCCATGTGGGAAGGCCGTGTGCCTCACACGGCATTAGACACACCTGTGTGTCTAGGTCGTAGCAAAACAGGGCATACATACTGACTTGTCCACATGGCCACAAGATACATCTGTGTGTCCAACCCGTGTAGCTTCCTGACTTGCTTCGATATGCAACCATGAGGGACACGATCGAGACACACGCCCGTGTGCTCAACCGTGTGGGTAAATATAGGCCATTTACAAGGCCAATTTGCCACCCAAAATTTGGGTCAAACCTATATACAACAAACAAGCCTCAATTCATGATCTAATAGCAACCAAAACATACCAAAACATGCACAAATTGATTCTTAACATCATTTATTTTCATATACCAACCCTACTCAATCATACCAATTCAAAGCATAAATTCTATTCAAATCATATGACTAATACTTCATCTAAAACCATTTTAATTCATAGCAATTTCTCATCATTTAATTATCCAAAATCAACCATGAACTCACCTATATATGTACCATTTCATTTAGCCATTTATGAGCACATCATAACATTCCAACCTATGCATCAATAAGCATGAACAAAACTCATTCATAAACATATTTATTAACAAGCCATATCACATGGCTATTTTTACACATCTCAAAACATATTCAAATACTTTTAGCCTATACATGTCACACTTAAATATGTACACATTCAAAAGGTACCAAAATATAGTTCGTTAGTGTGGTGATGATCCTCGACGATCCCCGAGTATAAAACAATAAACAAACACACACACAAAGTAAGTTTTTATAGCTTAGTAAGTCATAAGCAAATAATAACCAAATAAACACTAGCATTACATCAATTAGGCTAACTTAAGAAATCTTTAATCAAATACACATTTTCATACTTGTAACTCGATATACCATTCATTGAACAATATCAAAATATATTAACTTGGCCGAATACACATATATACATAAACATATATATTTACTCACTTTCATAATGCATATTTCATATATTCATCTTAAGTATATACTACCTTACTTTTCCAAGCATTTAACTTAGCACATACCTGACTCTGTAGCTCGATTTCACATTCGATCGTAACTCGATATTGCCCATTGAACCATTCGAATTAATAAAGATACTAAGATAGTCAGAAAGCTCGTACAATGCCAACGTCCCAGACATGGTCTTACATGTAATCACATATTGATGCCACTATCCCAGACAGGGTCTTACACGAAATCAAATCGATGCCAATGTCCCAGACATAGTCTTACACGTAAACACAAGTCAATGCCAACGTAAACACTTAAACACATAGTCGGCCACATTTAAAGCATAAGCAACTAGATCAGCCTCGACATACTTCTTTGGAGGTTTAATTTCTCTTCTGGTTCTGTTTTTTGACAATAGAGTATTGTGGTGAGAAGCAACTCTATTCTCAATTTTTGTACTGGCTTGAAGAGTCGACTCTGTATTAATATGTTGTTCCACCTGCTTTTAATTTTCTTTATTGGAAGAGTCTTTAAGAGATAAGTTAGGTAGCATAGTAGTTTCATCAAAAACAACATCTCTGCTAATCACAACTTTTCTATTTTCAGGACACCATAACTTATACCCTTTTACACCAGCTTTATAACCAAGAAAAACACATTTAATGGATCTCGGTTCCAATTTTCTATTATCAACATAAGTATACGCAGGACACTCAAAGATCTTTAAATTAAAATAATTAGCAGGATTACTAGACCATACCTCTTATGGAGTCTTTTTCTCAATGGCAACAGATGGAGATCAGTTGATCAAAAAAATACAGTAGAGGCTTCTTCGGCCCAAAAGGACTTTGGTAAGTTGGCATTTGACAACATACATTGAACTTTCTCTGTGATTGTTCTGTTCATTTGTTCTACAACACCGTTTTACTGTGGAGTATGACGAACTGTCAAGTGTCTCATGATCCTTTCTGACTTGCACAGTTTATTAAACTCATCAAAACAAAAATCTAAGCTATTGTCTGTGTGGAGGTATTTTATTTGTTTTTCCGTCTATTTTTCAATCATAGTTTTCCAAGACTTAAATGCGAAAAACACATCACTTTTCTGCTTCAGGAAGAATGCCCAAACTTTTCTAGAAAAATTATCAATAAAAGTTAGCATATAATTAACTTCACCTCTCGAAGGCACTCTTGATGGCCCTCACAGATCAGAATGAATATACTCTGATGTTTCCTTCGTGTTATGGATTCCTCTGGTTAATCGAACTATCTTTTGCTTCCAAAAACGCAGTGCTCACAGAACTTCAGTTTGCAAATTCCTTGCTCATCAAGAAGTCCTCTTTTGCTCAATTCTGCCATGCCATTCTCATTCATATGCCCTAGGCGCATATGCCAAAGTTTAGTAATATCATCATTTGACAAGAAAGAGAAAGCGACAGCTGCATCACCAATAACAGTAGAACCTTGCAAAACATATAACTTGATAGTCTTTTTCTGTCTCTTCATCACAATGAGGGAACCTTTGGAAATCTTTAAAATCTCACTTTTAGCTGTGTATCTATACCCTTTTAAATCAAGAGTGCTTAATAAAATTAAATTTCTTTTCAATTCTGGAACATGTCGTACGTCACTAAGTATTCTGACAACTCCATCAAACATCTTAACTTTAATTGTTCCAACACCTGCGATTTTACATGAAGCATTATTTCTTATCAAAACAACACCTTCAGACACTATTTCGTAATTTGTAAACCAATCCCGATTGGGACTCATGTGGAAGGTGAAACCCGAATCAAGGATCCACTCATCGCTCACTTTTGAATTGTTGACAAAAGCAACTAAAAGTTCACCATCGCTGTAATCTTCTACAACATCAGCTTCACCGAAATTTTCTGGTTGTTTTCCCTTTTGATTCGTAGCCTCCATTTTAATCTTATTTTGTAGCTTATAGCACTCAGATTTAATGTGCACTTTTTCTTGTAGAAATTATAAGTTTTACCTCTGTTTGAAGACTTTGATCTACCCTTAGATTTACCGTGAGGATTCCGTTCATGTGTCCTTCTAGATCATCATCAGCATTCCGATCTTATCTCCCACGAACAATGAGACCTTCTCCCTGGGAGTCGATTTTAACCACAAGATGCTTCATCATATCATACAAGGTCAAAAAATCATAAACCTCATCAACTGTGAGAGACTCGCAGCTATATAAAATCGTGTCTCTAAAGGTTGAATAAGACGAGGGAATGAACAAAGTAGAATCAACCCTAGATCTTCCTTATCATACTGAACCTCCACGGCCTCCAAGTTTGAGAGAATTTCTTTAAACACTGTTAAGTGTTTGTGCACAGACGCACCTTCCTCCAAACGATGAGCATAAAAATGTTGATTCATATGCAACTTACTGGTTAGAGTTTTCGACATATATATTTGTTCTAGCCTCTTCCATAATGTAGCGGCGGTCTTCTCCTTCATCACATCCTGCAAAATTTCGTTAGACAAATGCAGATGTAACTGTGTTAACACCATTCGATCCTTGCGCTTCTTCTCTTCCTCCGTCAATGTCGAAGGCATCTTATCTATCCCTAATGGGGCTTCCTTTAAATCCATCTGTGCAAGAACTGCCTGCATATTTATTTGCCACAACGCGAATCTGGTGTTGCGATCCAACAGCGAAATTTCATACTTCAAAGACGCTATTACCATGATCGAGATGAAAAACCCGGAAGCTCTGATACTAATTTGTGAAAAATATAACGTCGGTAATGACAATATATCGCAAAGAAAAGAGAAATAAAAATTAAGGAACACACAGATTTTACGTGGAAACCCTTTCGGAAAAAAAACCACGGGTAGAGGAGAAGAAAATTCACTATGTCGAATTCGAATAATTACAAGAGGAATAGACTATGTCTATTTATATGTTTGTAAAACCATATTATAATAGGAGTGTAGTAAGATTGAAACACCTTATTCTAATCAATATTAAATAGATGGAGTTTAATAAGGTTTAAAAACATTATTTAAAATAAATTAAAAAAGTGTAGTTTTATAGGGATTCTTATTTTATTTTATTTTATTTTACCATTGTATTTTATTTAAATAAGGATTCGGTCACTTAATTCTAACATTAACTATGAGAGTTAGTTTCTTTGTGCAAGATTTCTTTCTTATGATTTTTAGAAGTAGTTTTCTTCTCGATTTTTTTAAAGGGTTGTGAGAATTCATTCTTTACCCTTCAATTTTCCAAGGACTATTTTTTGGAAGGTTAATTAGAGCCATTAATTAAGTTTGTTGGGATTTATATCTCAAAGGGTTCAATTAGATATTTATCATTTTATCCATCCATCGATTTATCGTTCCATATTCCATTTTGTTTTTTTTTTAATATCTATTTCTTATTTATTTATAATTTTTATTTATTCTTTATTCTCAAATTTCTTCTTTTACTATTTTCGATTTCTTTATTACTAAATTTGTTTATTTCTTCCTTTTATATTAGATTCAAATCTTTTCTTTCGAGTCGAACAACTTAAATACGATCCTGCTTCGCTTCCTCTGCTTCAATTCCTTATTGATAAACCGTAAAAGTAACATATTTTAATTCCACATTTAGCATACTTTTGGATGATTTATTCGTTGATTTATGTAAAAAGGTGCTCTTAATCCTTTCTTTTCATGTTTTATACTCAGGTAAGCACCTAAGGATGAAAAGAATGAGAAACGAGCTTAAAACGGGCCAATTTGGGCCAAAGTGGAAATCGACACGGCCTGGACTTCAAGCCACACGGCCATGCCTCGTCAATTAACTAGAACACGGCCTAACCACGGTTTACACGGCCATGCCTCAATCAACAGAACCGAAACACGGCCTGAAGTCGATTTACATGGGTGTGTGCCATGGCCGTGGGCCTGTCGTGGAAAAGAGGAATTTCACTCGGAAAAGGATACTTTGAGGCAAAGAAACACATTTCAAAGCCTATTCAAACACCCGAGTAGAAATTATACTTGAATTAGGATATTTAAAGGCCAAGTAAGGCATCTCAAAGCCTATATAAAGACCCTAGAAGCCAACCTTTAGGGGACGTTCATTGTTCGACAAAAGCCTTCTGCCAAGGCTTTTGGCTGTCAGTTAGGCTGTCAGCTAGGCCAAGGAGCCGAGCCAAAAGGCCAGATTCGTGTGAATCACTCGAAGATAGCCAGTTGATCCATCTCAAGAAGCCGAAATTCTACTCAAGACGGCGGATCTCTCCTTCAATTCCTTCAGGGGGTTTTAGGGATTTCTTATGTTTTGTTTTATCTTTTCTCTTGAGATGTTTTATTTTATCATTATAAACTAAACCCTTCAGATACCTGAAGGGAATGAAACCTAGATAAATCTTGTTATTGTTTTCTGAACTATATGATAAATACTTAGTTTGTTCTTAATTATGTGTGCTTAATTCTTGTGTTGATATTTTCGGGATATTGATTCAAGTTGAATGTGCTTAGGTGGTAGAGAAAAAGTCCCTGCCTAAGAGTAGATCTAGCATAATTAAGCGGAATTGATCGCGTGCCTAGAGATAGGGTAACGAGATTTTGCCGGATTAGGGTGAAACCTAATATGGGAGTCCATAGATCGAGTTAATGCGATTCTAGGGGTTTTAATTAGAAAGAGATTTCAATTAATCAACCTAGGGTTAGACGTTATTCGCCTCGAGAGAGGGTTTAATATAAATTAAGGAGTCTTATGGATCAAGCTAAGTGAATAAATCTTCTGGTTCAGTGTTAGATAACAAGTGAAGTCTAGGAGGATTCCTTCTAAGGTATTGTCGTGATCAACTGAGTTTTTCCAAAAGTTATTTCTTCAATTTGTTCTTTTTTTCTTTGCGTCTTTAGCTTAGTAGTCAGTTAGTTTCAAAGGTATCCGAAGTTTCCTTGAGAAGCCGAGCTTGTTTCAAATTTGCTTTGGAAAAGATGATCAGATCATCAGTAAAGAAAATGTGGGATAACTCCAGCCCGAATTGAGATAATCGAATAGGACACCATCTACTACTGGAAGTAGTTGAATGAATACCATGTCTCAACTATTCCATACAAAACACAAAAAGGTATGGAAATAGAAGACACCTTTGACGGATCCCTTTAACAGGCTTAAACCTTTGCGTAAGGACCCTATTCCACAAAATCTTCATGGTAAAATTTGAAATAGCAGACATGATTACCTTTCTAAAGCTTTTGATTTGATTAGCAAATTATTCCACACATAATTAAATTTTCATTCCTAATATTCAATAACCATATTAAATTTCAATTATAAAATCAAATTAAATTAAACTTTTAAACGAAAATAAAAGATTTCCAAAATTATTTTTCCTTGAGAATTGTTCGGTTAAAAATGGAGAAGAAAATAATAATATAAATGTTTAGCTATTTCTTTTGATTATATATATATATATATATTTATATATATTATATAGTATTTTGAATTTTTTTCTTTTTAGAACTTTTGCCACTTCACATTTTAAATAATAGTTATTGGTGAACTAGTTGAGTAATATATATAATAAAGAAAAGGAGGAAACTATATTTTAAAAATTTATGATTAAAAATGAAAAATTGCTTAACTAATTTAATTATAAAATAATTATTAGAATTCCTTTTTGTTTTTGGAGTAGAAAGCAAAGTTTGAATAGGTAAAAAAGTAGTAAAACTGAAATGGTGCCTGCATGTCCTGGCACGACGGTGACAACTTTCTGGAAGTTTTTTTTTTTTTAATGGTTTTAAGAAAATTAATTACTCTTCTACGGAAACTCATTCTCGAAAGTATTTGTTTGAAAAATTTTATAAACACCCACATCTTTGTCAACATTTAATAACCAAACTTTTTCAAATCTTACCCTTCTCTTTATTATTATTGTAGTGCTTTACGAATCGAGACTCATAATCATACTTGAATTACCCTTTCATTCTTGATACATGTCGATCACATTAGTGGACACTCCATCGAAGCCAGCATAGCCACCTTGATGTGAATCCCACCCTTGCTAAGCCCTCGCTCCTATCACCATTAAATAAAATGATATTGTTAACTTGAAACAACAATTGTGAAAAAAAAGCTAAAAAGTGGATGGGAATGAGCCACCACGAGTGACTAATCTAGTGGGGTTGATAAGGACTTGGGCCTTAAAAATGAAAATTTTTATTTAAGTTATTTTATAATTTATAAAAATTTTAAATTAATAATAATAAAATTACACTTTAATTTTTAAAATAATAAATATTTAATTTAATTTTTTAAAAAATTATAAAATTATATTTTTACTATTATAAAAATATATACTTTAATTTCACCCCAAAACCCCCAGCCATCACTGACTCAGCAAAAGGGCTCAATTGTCACCCTCAAGCAAAAGAGAAAGTGAAGAGAAGGCGAATGCTGCCAGAACCACCACGCGACTGTTGGTGGAAAGCCGGAGAGGATGAAAAGCTGCAGTGGAACGCTCTTTGTAATTTATACTTTCACATTTAAAGACTTAGCTTATCAAGTCATACCATGAAAAGAAGATTGTTTTCTTTGCAAATTAGCTAACCCAAAACATAATTAAAGTTGTATGCCCCAAGTCGATGTAAGATATTTAGGTCACTTTTTCAAACTCAAATCTAATCTAGTCTAAAAAATAGACTTATTTTTTTAAAATCGGCTCAATTTAAGAAAAGCAAACTCGAGCTCAACTTAACCTACCCATATTTAATTTTTTTAGATTAATTTTTATTTAAAATTAAATTTGTTTAAAAATATTATACACTAAATGCACTAAAAATATTAAAATAAAAGTTTTCTAACACGAAAAAATACATTAAAATTATCTATATTTTGAAGCACTACCATAAATATAATAAATATTTATTATATTAAAATTAGAAATAAATATAATAAATATTTTATTGTATTAAATATAAATTTTAAAATTTTATATTTTAGATTGAGTTATTTATTTGAGTAAATTTTTTCAAGCCTTTGGCAATGATTTTAATTATTATTAGATTATTAATTTAATATAAATATATATAATTAATATAATATTATTTTATAATATAATATTTAGGTCAGGCTGAGTCCAGCAAAACTCAAGCTAAAAAGAATCTTGCCCAAAGGAGCCTTAAATTTTACCCAAAATTCATTTTTCAAGCCTCGTATTTTATCCAAACCCTCCAATTTTTTTAGCGAACTTTCATGCCTGGGCAAGTGGCCCAATCCGTGGCCCAATCCATGAACAGATTTACACATAATCCAGTTAAAGGAAGATATAAAGCATTGCTAAACAGAGCTATTTATGCTCTTAAGCTCTTTCAGACAGTTCTTTTTGAACCAAAACCAAGATTAATGAATAGTATAGTATTGTCTATGTTCAAATGTTCAAGAGAAGTGGACCAAATGAATACTAGCAATATTTTATCACCTCTACAACATGAAGAAAAGGTTTGGGATTAGCCCTGAAATCATGCATTGATGGATAAAATCTGAATACCAACCATCATCTATCAAAACCCAAAAATGAAAATCAATTTTAAATGTGATCCGCTAAAGAATGTGTTCGTTTAGAGTGCCAAAATTGAGGCTTCACCAGATAACAATGGTGGTTTATCTCAGAGTAGATTCTGTGGTATGGATCGAAGGGCAGAAATGTAGGCATTATGGTGCCATAAATAGCTCTCAACATGCATTGATTATCGTCATGTTGGTGGTTGCCATGTTCCAGGCTTATAGGTTGCACCAGATCCTGTTGGTTCCGAAGACCTGAAAAAATTAGATAGGAGGATGAAAGAACACATAATTCGTGTTAGCAAGAATAGTGAGCTGAGAGTATCCATGTATAAAGCTATATTTTCGGAAAGGGACCGAAACTTACTCTGGAATTGGCTCTTCTTTTTCTTCATGTGTTTCTTTGATCCTGTAAATACAAGACGAGATGTTTAAGCATTCATAGTATTGAGCAATTATCATGATATGATAAAAAGAAAAACAAATAAGCTCCAATGGCAACTCATTTTACCAGGAAAAAAAAAAAAAAAAAGGTCACTGGTGCAATGCAGGGAGAGTTAAAAAGAAAGGGGAATCCAGCATAGGAATCGGGTTAGGGAAAAGATAAAACCACAGTGATAAAGAATTCAACAAAATAGCATTATTATTGCTTCAATTCTCAGCAATGTTTAGTTCAAGTAGCAAAACAGTATGTTGTCTCTTACCTTCCATCTGATGCTTGTTCAACTTTGTCACCTGAGTAAAAACATCGGAATGAAAACATTGGCAGCAAAGCTTAGATAAATTATATTGATTAAGTTTTAGAACAGATGCACAGCTCGGTAAAAGAATATAATACCTTCTGAAGCAGATGGAAATTGCCGAATGAAGCTTTTTAAGTCTGGACCTCCAACTTTGCCTTTAAGTTACAGTATAGTTATCAACAACTAGACAATGAAATATAGCAACGGGGAATGAGGAAACACAAAAGCAGTAGCTAAACACTAACCCGAGCTCACAGCCTTCCTACTGCCTTCTCTGGCTTTCCTTTCTTCTTCTTCCTTCTTCAGAACTTTTTCCCCAAAAAAAAAAAAGAAAAAGGCAAGACAAATCTTTAACAGAGAATGTAGTATCGAGATGTGTAAATTGATACTACTAGTACTAGTAATACATACGGGCAACATTAAGCCTAACACGTTCACGCCTTGCTTCAAGTTCCATCATTTCCTGAAGATAGAAACAATAAACTGTCAAATTGGAGTTGAAATCATTCCACCAGGATCCTTACCAGGGAAACTTGCAACCAAATTAAAAGATTTGATATCAAAATGTTTTCATCAAATCTGCTATCTGTTTAAGAGATATTTATCCATTTAAATATATAATCATGGTTCACTTCATCTTTTGATGAGGAAAGTTTTGGTGCTTCGAGAAAAATTTTGATAATGCATTTGTAAGTACCTCTGGAGTCGGAGCTACTTTTCGCTGCCCGTTCAACCAACATATCCATTCAACTACAGCAATTGGACGACAAGAAACCATAAGTAAGGATAAAAAAAATGTAGTGCTTGTTAAGGTAGCTTTTAACATTCCGGTTAGTTACTTTGAGAGTATCATTGTCTATTCTATTCTATGCTATGATTACTGGACATGGGTAAAGAGCGAGCAAGCTTACCTGAGATGGATGTTGGATCTTCCTCTCCTTTGAATTCCACCCATCTTTTCTCCTTTACTAATACATAGACAGAAACTACAATGTCAAAGAAACTTAATAGTAATGGCAACAAAAATATGCATTAATTCCAAATGCATTAATTCCAAATACGGTGTTCAGGCCTGCTATTTTCATTGTTACTTTCTCCTCCTTGAAACCTCCTTACGATTAAACCTCACATTCAGACGAGGCCCTTGGAGCAAAATAGCATCATAGTTCCAAAAATCCATAAAAAACAAGAATGAAAATCCAGCTCAAAGACATCAAATAAACATATCTAGCTAGATCTTGAAGGCTTCAAGTCTTACCCTACATGATTTCATAAACAAAGAACTAATCTCCCAACAAGCAATAGCTAAAAGAAAAGTAAATTAAAGGGGAATCCAGATGTCAAATTGCTAGCTATTGGCAACACTTATAAACACGAAATGCAATACAAAATACACATGTTCATACAATTCTTCAAAATCCCAGACAAATAATCCAATAATTCAAATAAAAAGTTTAAAAACACAAACAAGAATCACAAGTAAAAAACCCATACAGAAAAGGAACAAACAGGATCAACAACAAATACCCATATCCATAAGAGTGAATTTTTTTAAATTAAAAAAAAAAAAGAAAGAAAAGGGAATGAGACCCACTTACAAATACCATCAATCTCTTCTTTTCTAGTGAAGTAACGGTTCCCAGCTTTATCTACACCTATGAATGTTCTGTTGCTAAAAAACCCAGCAATTCTAGACAACAGCTTTGACATCTCTGCTTCTAAAGCTGCGGTCTTTCGGCTTTTTGGTAACTTCAATTAAGGACTTTGCGACATTGGAGGGTGAAGCTAAGGTCAGACAGACAGTAGCTCAAAACGACATGCCGTTTTGAGTCTTAAAGTTCTAATTCACGTGGAAGTGACCCGTGGGTTGTCTTTTAGGCAATGTTTGTTACTTAAAAAATAATTCTCTTTTAATCTAAACTCCGTTCATTTATTAATAAAGGTGGCCCAAACAGAGTCTTACAATAACTGAAAAAAGTCCCAACGGCAATCGTTTGTCACTTTGATCGGATTCTAAGCTTAATCCCAAAACCCTGCAAAAACCCCTCTCTCAATTATGTATTCATCAAATCTACCGATTTGGGTCTCATCAAAACCTTCAAATTCCAATAAAAATATACTCTTTTATCAATTTAACCAAAACCCATTTCTCCAATTTTCTAAAAGATTACCACCAAAATGCCTCTCTCAATCTCCTTCACCCTTTACTGGGATTCGTTGCCGCCTTCGTGAGCTCCGAAAACGAATTGAAACAGTAAAAAGCACCCAAAAAATAACTGAAGCAATGAAGCTGGTGGCTGCTGCAAAGGTTAGGAGAGCTCAAGAAGCTGTCATCAATGGTAGGCCTTTTACTGAGGCTTTAGTTGAGTTACTTTACACTATTAATGAAAGTTTACAATGTGGCGATGTTGATTCTCCTTTAACTGTTATTAGGCCTGTTAAGAAAGTAGCTCTAGTTGTTATAACTGGTGATAGGGGTCTTTGTGGTAGTTTCAACAGTGCAGTGATAAAAAAGGCTGAGTCCCGGATTTCGGATTTGAAAGGTCTTGGATTGGATTACACTGTTATTAGTGTAGGAAAAAAGGGTCATTCTTATTTTAGTCGGAAAGATGATGTTTCGGTTGAAAGATTTGTTGAAGGAGTAGGGTTTCCTACTGCAAAAGAAGCGCAGATGATTGCTGATGATGTTTTCTCATTGTTTGTTACTGAAGAGGTCGATAAGGTTGAGCTTGTGTACACAAAGTTTGTATCTTTGGTGAAGTCGGATCCGGTGATCCGTACTCTGCTTCCTTTGTCGGTGAGAGGGGAGGTTTTTGATGTGAATGGGAATTGTGTTGATGCTGTGGAAGATGAGTTGTTTATGTTGACAACCAAGGAAGGGAAGCTGGCTGTGGAGAGGGATAAAGTGAGGGTGGAAGGAGGGCCAATTTCTCCTCTTATGCAGTTCGAGCAAGATCCGGTTCAAATTCTTGATGCCATGATACCTCTTTATTTGAACAGTCAGACCTTGAGGGCATTGCAGGAATCGTTGGCGAGTGAGCTTGCGGCTAGGATGAATGCAATGAGTAATGCTACTGATAATGCAGTTGAGTTGAAGAAGAATCTTTCAATTGTCTATAATCGGGAGCGACAGGCAAAAATAACCAGTGAGATTCTGGAGATTGTTGCTGGAGCTGAGGCACTTACATAAATTCATAATTGGACCGTTTTTACTCCTCCTTACTTGTATGTTTCTTTTCTCCAATATCCTTATGAAGTGCATAGTCTTTTGATTATGATTGCAATAAAAAGGAATTTGTTCAATGATTCTAATCCTTTGCTTCATTGCTCCTTTATCTTCAACCATATGCTATGTCTCACTGTTCAGCATGGTGCCTTTACTTGCAATTTAAACTACTTTATGTGCTTCAAGGTTACATTTGGTGTTGCACATTTGTTCTACGGTACATATTAGATTGAAACTAGAGAGAATGAAGCAGTGATTTTTACGAATTTTAACAACATTAATGTGTTGTAATAAATATATTCAAGATTTATATATATGGTATAACACCCTTCTTTTCATTTTAAAAAAAAATGCTTTGGGGTACATGCAAATCCTCTCTGCTCCGCTAGTGATCATATGCAGAAGCCCCCCCGTCCCCAATAACCTGTAAAGAGGTCAAGCAATGTCGATTGCAAAGTGGAGAGGTTACTGATTTGAAGCTAAGTTCTTCACTCCTTTTTAAGGTTTTGAATGATGAATGGAATTATTGCACCATGATTAAAGTAAGCTAATTCCTCCTGCAGATTAATTCTCATGCAAGTTAGCAACGTTTATATGCATAAAGCTGTTAATTCAATCCTGAATGCTTGACAAAAAACCCTCCCCTTTTCTCTTCATATAATTGTTGAGTCGTGACATACCTTTGTATTGGAGCGGACAGAACATGTGAAGAATTTTCTGGTGTCGGTTGTGATGGTAACATCTTGGCCTGCTCTTATCTCACAGATTTTGCTTGGTAGGTGAATTGTATAGCGCTCGAGACCTGTTAATCCTAGTGTATTAGCATCCTCTCCAGCCTTGAAACAAAATGTTATGATCCCCATACGGACCAGATTCTCTCTCGAAGCTCTTAGCAATCACTGCTTTGACTCCCTAAACAAAGGGGAAGAAAGGTAAATTATATTGATAGATAAGATGAGCTAGAAACAAAAAAACATGGTATTTAGATGTATTTGCACCATTAACATTGGGCCTTTGGCCGCCCAATCTCGTGAGCTGCCGCTTCCATAATCTGATCCAGCTAAGATAATAGTGTCCTGCCCGGTGGCCTTGTACTTCTGCAAGTAGATGATATTCCGTATTTATTAAATATGGTCTAAGCTTAAGTCATGTATTTCTAAACACTGATGCTAACACGCACCATTGCAGCATCATGTACATTGAGTTTATCTCCTGTTGGGACATGAACTATCTTGGGGCTAAATTCCCCTTCAAGAGCTTGTTAACAAGGCGGATATTGGCAAATGCACCCCTTGCCATCACCTCATCATTGCCTCGACGACTACCATAGGTATTGAAGTCCCTCTACTTGACCCATTTTGTTGTTCAAAAAAAAAAAGTACATAAGAATAATTTACTTGCATATTTTTATCATTAAAATTTTTTAAAAAATATTTTTATTACTTTTAAACAGTAAACAAGTCATTTGAGTGGTTCGGATGCTTAGATCCAAGCCTAGAATTTTATTTTAAAATTAGACTTATGATCAATCTATGAACACCTCTAATTTTCCATATTCCATCAAAATATAATATCCAAACAAAATAAAGATTCATTTCCTTGCTTGACTCAATTTTCTTTTTATCTCTAAATCTCAATACAAAGTATTAAGTGAAGTTTAATATTCGATAAAAAGGTAATATTGTAGATAAAAAAATAGTATTGTAAAAATTTTGTTCAATGTTAAAATACGATGCAACTTGATTTTAAATTTAATAAAGCACAAAAAAAAAAAACTAGATTTTGAATAATTTTATTTCTACATAAACAAAACCTCATACTTCCAAAATCTTAGCCCTGTTTTCTTGCTACTTAAAATCTCTAATAAACAAGAGAATCACGTGATTCAGTCCAACCATGCATGGATTTCCCGCCCTACCTTTTTCAAAGCCCAAAAAACATTCTCTTTCTTTCTCAGCCCTATTTCTCCAATTTTCCCACCCATATTTTCCCGCTTCTCAAACACTCCTCTTTTCCCTTATAAAACTCTCCCATTTTTTCTTATCCAAAAAAATATCTCTCTACTACTTACTCCACAGTTCCGTATCCATCTAAATTTCCCAAAATTTTCCAGATGAAATCCATTTCAAGATCCTTCAAGGCTGAAGCATTCCACAGGTATCTAAAGCCAGGAGCTTTAGCCCAACTAAGGGACTCCAAAATCAATGCCAGATCCAACAAGCTCAAGCTATTTCGACTTGACTCGATCCCATCTTTGAGTCCAAGCCAAACCCAGATCCAAATATCAGATTTTGATCAGATCCCAAGGTTCCTTAGCAAGATCTATGGAGGTTCATGTTGTCTCCAAAGGAAGAAGCTTTTGGCTCCCAAATCTCTTTGGCTTTTCAATTTTCAGGCTTCTAGTCAAAGTTTAGAATCTAGGGAGAACGATAATAATAGTGAGAGTAGAAGTAATAGAAATGGTGATAATTTGTTGATTAACGTGCTAAACAATGATGTTGTTGTGGCTCATTGAATCAAAGTGGTGAATTAAAAAAAAAAAAAAAAGAGTTCTCTTTGCATTCTCTTGTAAAGTTTCTTCCTTTTTGTGGTATTGATTTTACATGGAAATTGAATGTGAAGTTTCGCTTATAATTATGGTGGAATGACCCCAAAATTTGTTTCCTTTTGTTTATGACACAAGTAATTGTAAGTTATAACTACTGATGTTCATTTAAACCAATGTTTTGGTCTAGTAGGGAACTCAAGGAAGGTCTTTTTTTATTTATTTAACTCAACATAAATATTCTTGTCCATGTATGAAGTGGTCAATCAAAGAAATACAGTTAGTCTTTCTCATTCACATCTTAAATTACTGTTCTTGTTTCTGATATTTTTCATGATCAAGGACAAATGGGATTTGTCAAACTACACTATAGGTTTTTTTTGTTGAATCAAATGTTGTTAGTTAGGCTGATTTGAGGTTGAATCAGGTTTTAAAACAGGGAAAATTTATCCTTCTGGTAGATTAAAATCTCGAGTAACCAATTTGTCTTGTCATATCTGTCTATGTTGCTTTATGTTTAGCTGTATCATTTCCAAGAAGTAAAAACATGCAATATTCAATGAAGAGAAACTTTGGGAACTAGAGCTGATTCCAGGGTTCTAAAACTAAGCTTATTAGTTGAAATCTAGCTCAAACTCTCAACTGACTGATCCCTGAATGTGAAGTCGCATTGCTTACAGCCAAAGTTCATGTTTAGGACTTTATGTAAATGCCCTGGATATTGTTCTTATCTTCTGAATCTGTTCCTTTGTTGAAAGTTGATATGTTAATTGTTTGTTCTATAACATTTTTATCCAAACCTATTCATGGTTCTTAGTTTAGTAGTCACTTGCATCTATGTTATTATTGTTTGTTTATCTTTCAAGCAAATTATTGTGGCCAATCATGTACTTCAATGCTCCTATCAATGCAAAACCAAAATTGTTGCTGTATGAAGCCTGAATGTTACCCTTATCACCATTTGGAGAATCCTATCATTACTTGTATCCGAACATAAAACTTGTCATTCATTGCGACTAATCAGAATCAATCATTACAAGTACCGAATTGAACAGTTTAACTCAAATCAAACTAACTATTGCTTACTCAGCAGTCGAGACGTAATGATCTTACATTAATTAATTATTTCTTGAAAGCCACTCTAGTATTCTCCAAAAATATTGTCATAAATTGAAATGTTATGCTTCCTAAGGCAACAACATGTAACAAAAACTGACAAAATTCCGAGCAAATTTATTCTTTCAAATAGGCCTTGCATGTATATAGTTTCAGATTTGTGGTCTTAACTTTGAGGATCCAAGTAGCATTATATTCAACTATTTGATAAGTTTTAGTCTCTTTGCACTGAGTTTCTAACTACCCAAAACCTTTATCATGCTGATCTTGTCTGAAAAAGGACCAAATCTAAGTTTAATGTATTTCTAGACATTGTTAAAAATCCTAAAGCAAATAGTGTTCAAAGTTTTCAGGAAATCAAGAGACCACAGATGCTTGGAAAGTATTGTGCTTTTATTAGTTTTCAAATCCATAGATTTAGTACTCTTTTGAATGATCTTTCCACAAAGTATTAACACAGTAATTGAACTTTACACTAAAAGCTCCGACCATGACTTTCTGAGTCATCAACTTCAATTTCAATTTTCAATCTGATATAAAGTACTATCTTTCCCCCACCTCCCATACCCTTTCAATATTTCTTCATCCAATGACTTTGGACATTTTAATTACGTTCCTGTTCCAATAGTGACAACTGTATCCATTCATCATTCGTCCAGATTACATGTGAAAAGTGAGAGCGTGTTGAAATTTAAATATAATAGTAGAATTTTTTTTCTTTTAAATATGATATTACGTGGAAATGTGTACCGTTGGTGATAATATCTTAGGTAGATTCTGCTGTATATTTAAGAATGATGAGTGTAAGTTTGTTCTTGTCCTAAAATCTTTCATGTTTCAGTCATGGTTGTTCATCTTGACCAATTAAGCTAATGCTTACACCTTTAATTGCAGTTTGGGGGAGAAAATTGTCAGCTAGTTTTCTTTATCACATGGGATATAAAGGAAAATCTTTTTCCTGAAAAAGATGCCCGGATTTTCATTTGCCGACTTTCCTACTCTACATTATTTCATTCATTGAAGTTAATTCATCTGAAAAGTGAAAATTTCAAATTTTTTAATCTCCTCCGAATAACTTGGGTAAATTCGGTTTGTGAATTTGAATATATATCAAATATAATAAAATTGATTAAATTATTGCGGTTGATGTGATAAATATATATAAAAATTATTGTTAAATTTAGTTAAAATGATAAAATTAAAATATTAAAATCACTTATTGTTTTGTTTTGATTTTTTTTTTAATTACAATAATAAGGTAAAAAACTCTAACAACAAATGCTATTAGTAGCCACACCTAGAGTGATAAACACTCTTGGCCATCAGATCATCACATGAGTTTCATTTTAGTTTGATTTTAAATCTTATGGTTTTCATTAATATATATAATAAAATTAAAAGTTGTTTTCAATACTTAAAATGAAAATCCCCAAAGTTGGAGCTCATCAAATTTAACAACTACTTTCTTTTTTCTTCTTGATTTGAATGTTATTATTTTCGGTAAAAAACATCATAGAGGCACTTATATTAAAAGTTAAATTATATTTTACCCCTTTGACTCAAGAAATGAGTAAATTAGCCTCCGTACATTAAATCAAAAAGCAAATTGATTTTTTTGTTAAAAATTTTATCCATTTTTATTATTAAAAACTAGTCATTATACATCATAATAAGGTATATGCAGCACGCTCTGTATATCCGTTTGACTATTTCGTCAATCACGTTAGTCTTTAATAAAAAAAATAGATAAAATTTTTAACAAAAATTATTAATTTACTCTTTAATTTAATAAACAATAATTAGTTTATTTTTTAATAAAGAAACTAGATACTACATGACCTTCCATGATACATTTACCAATTATTTTCCTACATAAATTCATCACCAAACTTTTTGGCAGAAAAAGGGTTAAGTGGTGGAAGGCCATCTCAATTTAATTCATCGGGATTTAAATAATAATAATTATTAAAATATTAATAAATATTTAATTCAATCTATTCATATTGGTAAGAAAAGTTTAAGTACAAAGAAAATTACTCTAATATTTATCAAAAATTAATACGTAGTGCCCAAGGGTAGATAGGGATCTTAATCCCCAAAATTAAAAAAATTAATAATTTTAACTCTTTTATAAATAATTAAATTATAAATTAATATAGTGGAAATTTGTGCTTTAATCCCTCAAAATTAAAAATAATTTCTTTAAAATTAATAAAATAGTAATAAAATTTATATTTAATATTTAATAATTTAATTTTAATCCCTTAAAAAAAGTGCAATTAAGCTCGATATTCAACTAACTGAAATAAGGCTAATTTATCAATAAATACCTTTTTTTCAAAATTTACGAAAATGAACCTACTTTTTAATTATTTATCGGAATGAGCCGTTTTTCCCGAAAGCACGTCTAGGTCAGCGCGATGTCAGGGGACGTGCCAGCAATACGCATGTGGTAAAATATTAAAAAATATAAAATATAAAAGAGTATGGTAAAATATTAAAAAATAAATATTTAAAAAATTACTAATAGTTGAATGATCAATTTGTAAGTTTTATAATTCGATAGCTAAAAATATAGTTAAGTGACTACAAATGTAATTTAATCTAGATATAAAATATGAAAAATAATTATTATATTTTATGTATATTATATATTACTATAAAAAACTTACTTAACATAATTATATATTATGTTTAAATAGATTATCTATCTAGTCAAAATACATCGAAAAAAATTTATCGGCATTTATTAGGTGATGAAAATTAAATTAAAATTAGAATTAAAAATTAATTACTATAGTAAAATATTAAAAATAAATAAATATTTAAAAGATATATCAATTTTTAAAATTACAAAAAATACTATTTGAGTACCAAATACTCACTATTTATTTATTAATCAAACATTCATAATATAAAATAAAATAAATAATAAAAAATTAAAAGTATAACTTCTAAATTTAAATAATAGAAAATTATTTTAAAAATTAGAATTGCATTGATATTAACTTCAAACATTTAAAATTGAATAGAAGATTATTGCATGTACAAGTTTCATATGTGCAATTTGTTCTCTTTTTTTTAATAGTTCTTTTGTTTATGTTAACAATTCTAAAATGTAACAATATTAAAGATCTCAAAAGATAATTTTATAATATGAAAAATGTTAACAAAATATAAAAATAATAGAAATTGTTTTGTAAAAAAAATATCAAATATAGTGTAGCTGTAACGGCCTAATTTTCAGTGGTGTCGGAAATGGTGATATGAGATCACTAAATTTGACAGGTAAGATTGAATAAGATAGTAATTTAATATTTATGAGCCAAGTGAGAATTTAGAAGAATTTGTGGATTGGTGAATTTGGTGAATTAAAAAAATTTATTAGGTCAAATGGGTCAAAAACGAGGTATCGAGACCTCGAATTTGAAAAACGAGCCATAAAAATATTTTTAGAAATATTTATGGAGTGTTATTAAGTTAGCATTAAAGTTTGGTTGAAAATTTAAATGTTTGGGTAGTCAATTAAATAAAAAGGACTAAATTGTAACAAATACAAAATTGCTAAAAGAATTAAATAGCTCAAGTGTTAAAAGAAAGAGGATTTATAGGGCAATTAAACCTAAAAGTGAGAAGGTTGCACGGCAAAGGCAAGGGAATCAGCAGAAGATAAGGAAAATAAGGGCAAAATTGGAAATTGTGTAATTTTAACATGTTTAGTAAATATAAGATTGAAAAGAATCTAGATAGATCTTCACACTATGTCAGCCAAAACGCCATAGGAGTTCTGGAGAAAGCTTATTTTCATACTTTTACATCCTATCAAGAAACCAAAGAAGAAAGAGGAAAAGAAAAAGTTGCAGAGTAGTCCCTAAATTTCAAAATCTTCTACAAATCAGCCGGGTAAGTTCATATGGTTGAATTTATATGTTTATTTGTGAAGGATTGAATGATATAATGTCTGTTAAATATGAATTTTTGTGGAATTATGAAAAATTATGATAAAATGAAAGAATAAAGCGGTAATTCAAATTAGGAAAAACGCAGAATTGAGTACGTTCGTATCGTGACATGTGATGAATTGACGGATTAGACCATGGTTAATCCATGGCAAAGTATGAAATGTAGGTATGGTATCATCCATACCGAGTTGTGAAATGTAGGTTTGGTATCATCCATACCGAGTTGTGAAATGAAGGTATGGTATCATCCATGCCGAGTTGTGAAATGTAGGTATGGTATTAACCAGTTGTGAAATGTATTATCTTAGAGTTAAGAAATGTAGGTATGGTATCATCCATACTTGAGTTGTGAAACGTGGTAATTGAACAACGACGTACTCAAATTGTAAGACGTTTCCTAATTTGATAAAACGTAAAATAAAATGAGTGAATCAAATGGAAGAGATTGAGTAGTTGTTAATGTTGAGCTCAACTATGTGAAATATTTTAACAATGGTTGTGAATGGCGGGAACTTTAGTAAATGTTTTGTTATTGTTTTGGAAATATTATGTGTGGTAAGCTACTTTTAAACCTATGAACTTACTAAGCTTCATTAAACTTACTTGTGTGTGCTTGATATTTTATGTAGATTGAATTAAAGAGAAGTTGGTAGATCGGATCATCACAACAAAGCTCACTATCCAGATCAATTCCGGTAGCTTTTGTTTTATGTTTAAAGATTTATATGGCATGTATAGAGTTTAAATGAGATGGAGTAAAGATGTTATAAACTAGTTAACAATATTTTGAAATGAAACAGTTTTGAATTACAGCAATGATGTGATTTTGAAAATCACCAAAAATATAAGAAATGGAATTAGAAAGTGAATAAGATATATAATTGAAGCTTATTGAGTCTATTTTCACATAAAAGAAATATAATAAATAAATTATTCTTATGTTTTGAGATATTTGAATTTTTGTGAGACTAGTTCAGAATGATTACGCGGTCCCCTGTTCTGTCTTTGAAAAATCATTAGAAATTATACACAAATAATTGTGGGATATAGTTTATATGCATGGAATCCTGAATGAGTCTATTTTCAAATGAAATAAATAAGAAGGTCATATGAATTCTGTATGAAGAGAAATTTGATTCGTAGTGAAGAAAGGTCAGAATAGTCAAACAATAAAATAGGGGAAACTTTGATGAATAAACTGTACTAATTGGCCATATGAAAAATTATAGTAAAAAGATATATGAGTCTAGTTTCAGGAAAAATTAACGGATCTAAATTTGGAGTTCTGTAGCTCTAGATATAAATAATTTAGTGACTATGACGCAGATGGACAGTTTTAAATTTTATGCCAAATTAGTAGCTGAGTCTAGTAATGCCTCGTGCTCGACTCCGGCAACGGTTTCGGGTAAGGGTGTTACATTTATTGGTATCAGAGCTTTGGTTTAGACGATTCTCGGAACGAATGTGATGTATAAAATATTTAGAAATACATGCCATATAAATCTGTGATAGTGGCATGTGAATGATTCGATCTAACTATTAATTTTTGTTATAGATTGTAAACATGTACGATAGACTCGAGGGTGATGATCATGAAGAGGAAGTTAATAGTAGAGTCAGACTTGAAGCAGGGAATAAGTAATAATGTTTGATTTCTTTGATGAGAGAGGAAGAACTTAAAAATTTGATTTACGGGGTAATGAATTAGTGGTTTAGTGAAACAATACAAGGAAGAAGTCAGACACAACAACCTCCTCCTCCCCCTACTGTACCACCAGTTACAACCCCAGTTGCTCCTCCTTCAATAGATGAATCTATCAAAAGAACACCAATTGAGAAACTCAGAAAGTTCGGAGCTGAAGAATTTCGGGGAAGATCGGATGATGATCCAGTTAAAGTAGAGTATTGGCTAAAGAGTTTGGAGAGAGTTTTCAAACAGATGATTTGTTCTCCGGAGGACTATCTGAGGTGTGCAGTTTCATTATTGAAAGAAGAAGCGTATAATTGGTGGGAAACCATTGAGGCAGTGGTACCTGCAGATAAACTTACTTGGGAATTCTTCCAAAATGAGTTTAAAAGAAGTATGTGAGAAGGAGATATTTGGATAAAAGAAGAGGAATTTCTTAATCTTCGACAAGGGAATAAAACAAGTGGCGAATATGAAAGAGAATTTGTGTATCTCGGAGGTATGCTCGGGATGTTGTAAATTGAAGAGAGGAAGAAATGTGCATTAGATTTGAAGAATGGCTTAATGATGAAATCAGAATGATGATAGGAGGCACAGAGATTCGAGAATTTGTGGTTCTGTCTGATCGAGCTCAAAAGATGGAAGAAGTGTATAACAGAAAGATGCAAAGAGAAAGAAAAGGCAAAGAAGTATATAAAAGAAGTTTCTCTAGACCAACTTCGACTTTTCCAGCTAAAAAGTTCAGAGATGATTTTAGTCGATCTGTTACAATTTCGGAACGATCGAATAAAAGTAAAACAACTCAAAGAGAAGTCGGAGTGACTAATAAACCAGCAGCTAGTACTGGTAGTGTGCAAAATATTCCGAGACCTAGATGCAAAAATCGTGGTAGATTTCATATTGGTGAATGTTGGGGAAGAACCGGAGCTTGTTATAGATGTGGTGGAACTGATCATTTTATTCGGGACTGTCCTCAGTCATTAAAAGAAAATAAAGAACTAGGCGAGAAACAAACAAATACTCCTCAGAAAAGTAGACGTTCGGGTCAAAGTAGTGCTGCTGAGACTGCTCGTTCGGGAATGAGAGATACTATAGCCCGATCAGAAATAAGGGCACCTGCACGTACATATGCTATTCGGGCAAGAGAAGAAGCTTCTGCTCCAGATGTGATAGCTGGTATTTTCCATCTTTTTAATGATTCTGTGTATACTTTAATTGATCCTGGATCTACGCATTCATATATTTGCACTGCATTAGTGTCAGAAAAGAAAATGACAGTTGAGTCCACTGACTTTGATATGCAAGTCACTAATCCGTTAGGGCAAAGTGTGTTAGTTAATTTAATATGCCGGAAGTGTCCATTGAAAATACAAGGCTGTGAATTCTCTGCTGATTTAATGTTGTTACCTTTCCGAGAATTTGATGTTATTCTTGGCATGGATTGGTTGATTAAACACGATGCCATAGTGAATTGTAGAGAAAATGGGTTGATTTAAAATGTCAGACAGGAGAAATAGTTTCAGCTGAGTTTGGAGATCAAAAGAATGATGTCAGAACTATTTCAGCCATTACAGCTCAGAAATTGATTCGGAAGGGTAATGAAGCATTTTTAGCTTATATTCTTGATACTCGGGGTTCTAAAATGAAGATGGAACAATTGCCAGTTGTCAATAAGTTTACTGATGTGTTTCCTGAGGAATTACCTGGTTTACCCCCAGATCGTGAGGTTGAATTCGTAATTGATGTAATTAGATGCGACTCGATATCAATAACACCATATAGAATGGCACTAGCTGAGTTAAAAGAGTTGAAGATGCAATTGCAAGAGTTATTGGATAAGGGGTTCATCAGACCGAGTACATCACCTTGGGGCGCACCTGTTTTATTAGTAAAAAAGAAAGATGGCTCGTTACGATTGTGTATTGATTACAGGCAGCTGAACAAGGTAACAATTAAAAATAAATATCCATTACCTCGTATCGATGATTTATTTGATCAATTGAAAGGTGCTACAGTGTTTTCAAAGATAGACCTTAGATCTGGGTATTATCAACTGAAGGTTAAAGAGAGTGATGTGCCAAAGACTGCTTTTCGAACTCGGTATGGTCACTACGAATTTCTGGTAATGCCTTTTGGTTTAACAAATGCCCCTGCTGCATTTATGGATTTAATGAATCGAATTTTTCAGCCTTATTTGGATAGATTTGTGGTGGTATTTATTGATGACATATTGGTCTATTCAAAGACAGAATCCGAGCATGCACAACACTTGAGAATTGTATTACAGACTTTGAGAGAAAAGTAGTTATATGCAAAATTTAGTAAATGTGAGTTTTGGCTTCATGAAGTTGGATTTCTGGGTCACATTGTATTAGCTGAAGGAATTCGTGTGGATTCAAGTAAAGTTTCAGCAGTGGTGAATTGGAAAACACCGAAGAATGTAACTAAAGTGCGAAGTTTTCTGGGACTAGCAGGGTATTATCGCCATTTTGTAAAGAATTTTTCCATGATTGCTTCACCAATGACTCGTTTATTACAAAAGAATGTTGAGTTTGTGTGGTCTGATGAATGTCAACAGAGCTTTGACCAATTAAAGAAAATGTTAATGAAGCTCCAGTTTGACTCAACCGAATCGGTATACCAGTATATTGTGTACAATGATGCATCTTTAAATGGTTTGGGTTGTGTGTTAATACGATCGGAAAGGTAGTGGCTTATGTTTCACGGCAATTAAAACCACATGAAAAGAATTACCCTACACATGATCTTGAATTAATGCAATTGTTTTTGCTTTAAAATTTAGAGACACTATTTATATGGTGAGAAGTGTTATATCTATACTGAATTGCTTACAATAATAGTTATCATCCAATATTAAAATGGCTCCATATGAAGCTTTGTATGGTAGAAAATGTAGAACACCATTGTATTGGATGAGAGCTCGGTGAAAAGAAGATACATGGGGTTGATTTAATCCAGGAAGCAGAAGAAAAGTGAAGGTTATTGGGATAGTTTAAAAGCGACTTAGATCGCCAAAAATCATATGCGATCTTAAGCGAAAAGAGATTGAATTTGGTCGGTGACAAGGTATTCTGAAAGTGTCTCCTTGGAAGAAAGTTCTCGATTCGATCGAAAGGGTAAATTGAGTCCAAGATTTATCGAACCATATGAAATTATAGAAAAATTGGACCATTCGCTTATCGATTAGCATTACCCGGAACTCGATAGAATTCATAATGTTTTCATGTATCTATGCTACTGACGATATCGGTCGGATCCTTCACATGTTATTTCTCAAGTGAAGTGGAGATTCAACCGGTATGACTTACGGTGAAGAACCGGTGAAGATATTACACGGAAACAAAGGAGCTTAGAAATAAAAGATAACTTTAGTGAAAGTTTTATGGCAAAAGCATGGGATTGAAGAAGCGACATGGGAACGGAGGAGACAATGAGAAACAATATCCAAACCTCTTTCTTGGTAAGATTTTAGAGGACGAAAATCCTTAAAAGGGGAGAGTTGTAATGGCCTAAATTCAAGGTTATCGGAACAATGGTTTCGTAACCATAAATCCGATTTAAGAGAAATTTATTTTAATATTTTTGCATGAATATTTATATGATAGGAAAATCGTATTAAAATATCGATAGAAAAATTTTACCGATTTAGTGGTTAGTTAGAAAAGGAATTATTGAAGGAATTGGGTAAAAACAAGGTATCGAGACCTTGATCTCATAAAATTGAGTAGGAAGTATTTTATAAATATTTATAAAATGTTATTAATGTGGTAGTAAAATTTCGTTAGAAAATTTTAACGTTTGAGATTTTTCCACCAAGTAAGGTGCCTATTTCTTGATGAATGTCATTAGTCTTTGATTTCATGGATGAAATTGAAAGCCACCATGGTTGGTTTATGTAAGTTTATGATGAAATAGCATGACCAATTAAAGAAAATGACCTAATTATGAAAGTGTTTGGAATTAAAGCTCCAAAGGTTATAAAGTAGTTTAAAGTGATAGAATAAAGTGTTAATTGAGAAAATAAGCTCAATTAAGAGGTTAATTGAGTGACTCAACCAGCTTGCACTAAAAAGTTTTTGACAGCAGCAGTAGTCTAACTTTATCACCATAAATGGTAGAAGTTGAATTAGAAGATGAAAAAATATGAAATTAAAGCTTATTGAGTCTAGTTTCTTATACGTTGTAAGCAATAGAATTGTAAATCATGAGATATAATAGGTTTTGTGAGACAAGGTCAGAATGATGCATCTTTAGAATCCTTAGTGGTCTATTTTTTTGGTACAAACAAAAACATTATTTTAATTCTGTACAGTGAGATATGAACCGAACTTAAGACAGAGATGGTAGTTAGAGTTCTTTGAAAGATTATGATTTGGTTATTGACTACCATCCAGGAAAAGCTAATGTAGTTGCTGATGCACTTAGTCGAAAGTCATCATTATTTGCACTTCGGTTAATGAATGCTCATTTGGCTCTTAATGAAGAAGGTGTTGTATTAGCAGAATTGAAAGTGAAACCCAAGTTTCTTCAACAAATTCAGAAACTGCAGAATGAAGACCCAAAATTGGTATTTAAACGACAAATGGTTCGAGATAATTTAGATTCAGAGTTCAGCATTGATGATAAAGGTATGTTGCGTTATCATAACAGAATTTGTGTTCCAAACAATTCTGATTTGAAGAATAATATTCTTTCTGAAGCATATAATAGTATGTATTCTATTCACCCGGGCAGTACGAAAATGTATGGTGATTTGAAAAAGATATATTGGTGGCCTGGTATGAAAAGAGAAATTTCAGAATTTGTTGCAAAATGTTTGATTTGCCAGCAAGTTAAAGCAGAGCATCAAGTGCCAACGGGTTTATTACAAGCCATTATGATTCCTGAATGGAAGTGGGAGAGTGTTACAATGGATTTTGTGTCAGGATTGCCTATGACTCCAAGAAAGAAAGATTCGATATGGGTGATTGTTGATAGAATGACAAAGTCAGCACACTTTATTCCAGTCAGAACAGATTTTTCACTTGAGAAGTTAGCGAAATTGTGTGTGTCGAGATTGTGAGACTACATGGAGTTCCAAGATCTATCATTTCGGATCGGGATCCGAGGTTTACTTCAGATTTTGGAACAAATTGCAAGAAGCTTTAGGTACAGTTAAATTTTAGTACAACATTTCATCCTCAAACAGATGGACAAATCGAGCGAGTGATTCAAATTTTAGAAGATATATTAAGATGTTGTATACTCGAGTTTGGTGACAGTTGGGAAAGGTATTTACCTTTAGCTGAGTTTGCTTATAATAATAGCTATCGTCTAGTATAAAATGGCACCATTTGAAGCTCTTTATGGTAGGAAATGCAAGACTCCATTGTGTTGGTGCGAATTGAGTGAATCAAAATGGTTGGGGTTGATTTGATTCGGAAGCGAAAGAAAGTCCAGTTATTCGAGATAGTCTAAAAGTCGCTTGCACCCGAAGTCATATGCGGATTTGAAACGAAGAGACATAGAATATGCGATGGGTGATCGAGTATTTTAAAAGTTTCACCATGGAAGAAGGTGTTACGGTTTGGTAGAAAAGGAAAATTGAGTCCAAGAGATTTATAGAAATGTATGAAATTGTGGAAAGGGTTGGTCCTGTAGCTTATCGGTTGGCTTTACCTCCGGAACTTGAGAAGATCCACAATGTGTTTCATGTGTCTATGTTAAGACGGTATAGGTCAGATCCTTCACACTTAATTTCTCATACTGAAATTGAGCTTCAACCAAATATGACTTATTCAGAAGAACCAATAAAGATTTTGGCTCGAGAAGTTAAAGAATTGCGGAACAAAAAAATACCATTGGTTAAAGTATTATGGCATCGACATGGTATGGAGGAGGCAACCTGGGAAACAGAGGAGTCAATGAGATCACAGTATCCAAATCTATTTTCAGGTAACAAATTTCGAGGACGAAATTTTAAAAAGGGGGGAAGAGTTGTAACAGCCTAATTTTAGTGGTGTCGGAAATGGTGATATGAGATCACTAAATCCGACAGGTAAGATTGAATAAGATAGTAATTTAATATTTATGAGCCAAGTGAGAATTTAGAAGAATTTGTGGATTGGTGAATTTGGTGAATTAAAAGAATTTATTAGGTCAAATGGGTCAAAAACGAGGTATCGAGACCTCGAATTTGAAAAACGAGCCATAAAATATTTTTAGAAATATTTATGGAGTGTTATTAAGTTAGCATTAAAGTTTGGTTGAGAAAGTTAAATGTTTGGGTAGTCAATTAAATAAAAAGGACTAAATTGTAACAAATGCAAAATTGCTAGAAGAATTAAATAGCTCAAGTGTTAAAAGAAAGAGGATTTATAGGGCAATTAAACCTAAAAGTGAGAAGGTTGGATGGCAAAGGCAAGGGAATCAGCAGAAGATAAGGGAAATAAGGGCAAAATTAGAAATTGTGTAATTTTAACATGTTTAGTAAATATAAGATTGAAAAGAATCTAGATAGATCTTCACACTATCTCAGCCAAAACGCCATAGGAGTTCTGGAGAAAGCTTATTTTCATACTTTTACATCCTATCAAGAAACCAAAGAAGAAAGAGGAAAAGAAAAAGTTGCAGAGTAGTCCCTAAATTTCAAAATCTTCTACAAATCAGCTGGGTAAGTTCATATGGTTGAATTTATATGTTTATTTGTGAAGGATTGAATGATATAATGTGCTGTTAAATATGAATTTGCTGTGGAATTATGAAAAATTATGATAAAATGAAAAAATAAAGGCGGTAATTCAAAAATTATGATAAAATGAAAGAATAAAGGCGGTAATTTAAATTAGGAAAAACGCAGAATTGAGTACGTTCGTATCGTGACATGTGATGAATTGACGGATAAGACCATGGTTAATCCATGACAAAGTATGAAATGTAGGTATGGTATCATCCATACCGAGTTGTGAAATGTAGGTATGGTATCATCCATACCGAGTTGTGAAATGAATGTATGGTATCATCCATGCCGAGTTGTGAAATGTATGTATGGTATTAACCATACTGAGTTAAGAAATGTAGGTATGGTATCATCCATACTGAGTTGTGAAACGTCGCACTGAACAACGACGTACTCAAATTCGTAAGACGTTTCCTAATTTGATAAAAAGTAAAATAAAATGAGTGAATCAAATGGAAGAGATTGAGTAGTTGTTAATGTTGAGCTCAACTATGTGAAATATTTTAACAATGGTTGTGAATGGCAGGGAACTTTAGTAAATGTTTTGTTATTGTTTTGGAAATATTATGTGTGGTAAGCTACTTTTAAACCTATGAACTTACTAAGCTTCATTAAGCTTACTTGTGTGTACTTGATATTTTTATGTAGATTGAATTAAAGAGAAGTTGGTAGATCGGATCATCACAGCAAAGCTCACTATCCAGATCAATTCCGGTAGCTTTTGTTTTATGTTTAAAGATTTATATGGCATGTATAGAGTTTAAATGAGATGGAGTAAAGATGTTATAAACTAGTTAACAATATTTTGCAATGGAACAGTTTTTGAATTACAGCAGTGATGTGATTTTGAAAAATCACCAAAATAGAAGAAATGGAATTAGAAAGTGAATAAGATATATAATTTAAGCTTATTGAGTCTATTTTCGCATAAAAGAAATATAACAAATAAATTATTCTTATGTTTTGAGATATTTGAATTTTTGTGAGACTAGTTCAGAATGATTACGTGATCCCCTGTTTTGTCTTTGAAAAATCATTAGAAATTATACAAAAATAATTGTGGGATATAGTTTATATGCATGGAATCCTGAATGAGTCTATTTTCAAATGAAATAAATAAAAAGGTCATATGAATTCTGTATGACGAGAAATTTGATTCGTAGTGAAGAGAGGTCAGAACAGTCAAACAGTAAAACAGGGGAAACTTTGATGAATAAACTGTACTAATTGGCCACATGAAAAATTCTGTAAAAATTATAGTAAAAAGATATATGAGTCTAGTTTCAGGTAAAATTAACGGATCTAAATTTGGAGTTCTGTAGCTCCAGATATAAATAATTTAGTGACTATGATGCAGATGGACAGTTTTAAATTTTATGCCGAATTAGTAGCTGAGTCTAGTAATGCCTCGTGCTCGACTCCGGCAACGGTTTCGGGTAAGGGGTGTTATAGTAGCATTAATCTCATGTTGTTAGTTCAAAAAAGAAAGAATCTCACATTGTTTAGGAACAAACTCTAAACCTATTCATGAGTCTATAAATACACATATCTCATATCCTATATTGCTTAAGAAAACAAGGGAAATGAGACTTTGGGTCTATATAAAGATTTGCTTTGTAAGTTATATTTCCATATTAATTGGTGACATTTTAAAAAAAAATAGTGTTGTCATTTTGAGCATTTATAAAAGTTTATTCTCGTAAAGTTTTAAAAAAATTGGTCTATTTTTATAATATCTAAAAAATGACTTTTTTGAAAATTTAATTGAAAATAATTTTTTTTAGAAAAAAAAAGGGCAAAACTCGTCACTGGGAGGCGTTTTACCACTTCAGCACAAAGCACGCCATCAAGGAAGCGCTTTGTGCTTATGTATGCTCCCCTAGAGACGTGTTATGTTGGCAAGTCCCTTTACATCGCGTTGATGTGGACACGCTTTTAGGAAAAACGACTCATTTCAATAAATAATTAAAAAGTAGATACATTTCTGTAAATTTTGAAAAAAAAATGGTTTTTATTGGTAAATTAGCCCTGAAATAATCCTCGTTACAGAAATTTTATTTTTCATTTTGTTTTTCATCAACTAGATGTCGGCTATAGAATAAGACAAGAAAAGAGGAGCGGAGCCCAGCAAAAGGTTTCATGGCCGCCACGGTGGAGAGCATGTGTTTATTTATCTATTTTTAATTTTCACAGGGAAATGAGTCTACCGTCGCGCATGAATTTGCAATCTTTATCAGCTCAAAATGTTTGACAATAAAGCCAACAGCGAAAACAAAACGCATTTCTGTTCTTCAACAAAAGTTGATTTGAAAAGCATCGAATCATCGGTTTGTTTACGCTTTGACAAATTTAAGTCTGTCTACTCTTTCACTCACCCTCCCAACCTTGCCATATTCTTTGAACCCAGTTGATGCATGTGGGTCACCTTTTTTTTGTTGGTTTCCATATATCATTTTCATTCTTACAATTTTGTCTCCGCATTGTTCATCAAATCTTTAATTTTACCGTCTTTTATTAAAAAAAATTGAAGGCCTAATTAAAATTTTCAAAATTCTGCAAGGAGCATAATCAAAATTTTCCAAACTCTCGACCTATTTTTTGACTCAAACATAATTCAGCATTACTCATCATCATCATCATGTTAAAGTTGATAAAATATAGCATCCAAATGCCTTTCAATAACTTTCCCCTTAATCTCAAATTGTGTTATGTTTTCTACTTTGAGTGTAATTTTATTTGACATGAAAACATTGTATAGCATTTCAAATCACATTTGGATTTGTCTATCTTTGGCTTAAAATATATATATATATATATATATCTATGGGCTGTAAATCCAAGTGGATTTCACATCTTTATTGACTTCATCATACCTTTCAGCTAATATTTTAACAACAAATTCAGCTTCCTTTTCCCTACATTATTTTAATATAACCTTAAAACCAACCTCTTCAACTTGCATCAAAAGTGAGCCTCAACTTTTCTACATCAAAAGCTTTTCAAAGTATCTAAAATTAAACAATCTCAGACCTTAACTTTAATTATCTTTTCCCCCTTTTATTATAATTTAATCTCTCCAAAATTTTAATTTTTTTTTTACTTTTCTAATATATATATATATATATATATATATCAAGTTAATGACAACCTTATTATGCCCCATTCATAAAAAGGGCACGAACGGGGGCATGAAAATGACACAAACTTTTCCTTCGGATCGAATGGGGTTAAACTTTAGGGTTAATAAGAACACTTGTTTCTCCAATACCATTTATTCTAAATATGTTCTTCACACTAATTAAAAAATTTTTAAGATATCTTTTATAATTAAATTTAAATAAAACTATTTTACTTTTTAAAAAGGTTCGATTACAATTATATATATATACAAATATTAAACCTAGAATAAATTTGAAGGAAATTCATACATACCATAAAATTCAAAATACTTAAGGGCTACGCGCTCTATCTTATCATTGAATTAAAGCTTTAATGATAAAAGTATATTATTTGATAGGATTATATACTTTTAAAAAATAATAAAAGAAACCTTTCTTAAAAGCAGTACTCACTTAAAAAGTTTATATTATAATTTAACCCTAAATTATACTTTTTATTCATTTTGGTATTTAACCTTTTTTTTGTTATTTGAGCTATAATTTTGTTCCATTTTACAAAAAATTATCGGGTCCAATAATAATGTCACATGTCACATTTTATTGACAAGTTTATTTTTATAGTAAACTAAGACGAAAATGAAATTTCAAATACTAAAGTGAAAAAATATATAATTCAGAGGCTAAATTTTAATTTAAGCCTTAAATAATCCACTAATAATTATATGTATATTTATTTTTTTATATTATGGGGGGAAATATTAATTTTGTCACCAATGTAGTGAGTGTGTGAAGAAATCTAGCTTATACTAACAGGCCCGATCTTGGGAGTAATTTGGGAGTGTAGCCGTCTAGGGCCCAATTTTGAAATGGGTGTAAATATTTTTTTTTAAGTTTTAATGTGAAAAAAAAATTTCAGCCTTTTAAGTTTTTTAATTTATTGCATGTAGAGAAAAAGTAAAATAAAAGGGGCCTCAATTTTTTTATTTTATTATTAATATATATATTTATTTTATTATATTACATTTTGTAATTTTTTTAAAAGGATCCCAATTTATTGTTTCACCTATGAACCAAAAAATGTCAATAATGGGCCATTGAGCTTGATGCCATGACTTGAATGATTCTCACTCAGTTGAAGAAAGTACAATAAAATTAGAGAAAGGCTTATACAATAATAATTAGGAATACTCTAAAATTATAAACAGTTAGGTTATCTTACTTTTTGATTTAAAAGTTAACAAATATAAATAAAATATATAAGAAAAAACTTATTTATTACATATATATTACAATAATTAGACATAAAATAAAAAATAGTTAGTATAAATTTAAATTCAAAACTAAAAGAATGAGCAAAACTCAAGAAATTATTTTATGGACCCTTCCATCATATCATTTATGGTCCCTCAGGGTTTGGGGTTCATAGTAAAAAAAATTACTAAAATTATGTATCAATGACATGGAAAAAACTGCTAAAATGTCATTAAATAATTGAAAATAGACCATGGATGATGTGGTGAGAAGTGTCCATAAAATAATTTCTCCGAAAACTCGTGTAAAAATAGACCTCTTCAAAATTTATGACCAAAATGAAAACATACTAAAACTAGGTGACTAAAACAAGAAAATTATCTAACAATGGTGATATATTTGAGAATTTGATAACAATGGTGATTTTGCTTGATATAGAGAGGTGGCCATTATACAACTATAAATAACATGTTATTATAGAGAGATAATCGTTGTAAGCTTACAATAGAACTCATATCGTGAATTTTCATCAAATAAAAAAATTGAGAACTGTGTTAAAAAAGAAGAAGAAAGAAAGTCGAATCAAATCAACAAAATTTAATAAAAAATATAATAAGTACATGTATTATTGCTTATGCATATTTTATTTTACGTTATTTCACATGATTAATTATAAAGTTCATAAATTTAATAAGTTTAAATAATCAATATGAGTTATCAAATTAAATTAATTAATTTATCACAATTTATAAGTTTATGATGTTTTAAATTCATAGTAAAATATTTAATTAAGAAATTTAATAATTTATTTTCATTTAATAAAATATGATTAATAAGTTTTATCTGTGAGATTTAATCATTTTATTAAAATAATATTTTAATTGAGATAATTTTCATTTGATAAATGATAATTAATAAGTTTACTTAAAAATTTAGACCATATATTATTATAGAGAACTAATTTAATGAAAGTCATATTTTATATTTATGAATATTAATGTTATAACAAAATGTTGTCATAATTAGTGAGTGTTATAGAAAGAACTGAATGTTAGAAACCATCAGCAATTCGGCTGCCCCACTACTATTGTTTAATCAAATATGTAATTATTTTTTATTAAATACAATTGTTTGACAAATAACTCTCCATTTTTTTTCCTTTCAATTAAAAATTAAACCAAACACTATGGTTTATTTATTTATTAGAACTTGTAATTTAGATGCATTGGTCTTTAATACATGGCTAAAATCAAGGGAGAAGGAAAAGAAAAGAAAATTAATTAAAATAATATAGAATTTGATACTGTAATAAGACAACCCACGTTTTGCCAAAAGAGAATATAAAATGAGATAATGATGATGTTAACCCTATAGTTTTATTTCTCTAGTGGGGAGATTAATCAAAGCTGTTTTTGCTAAAACCAATAACCAATAATTCACATCTCAAGATCAACTTCTCACTTATCTCTTCCATTCTTTCAAAATATCAATACCCATTTTTCTAATGAAAAATCTTTGTTTATAAATGGTATTACAGTTAATGTGGATTTAGATGTTCATGCATGTCTGATTCACCCTGGGAAAATATTTAAGGAAAGTCAGTAAAATACAGCAAAACACCAAAAAAGATCATTACTCAATTCCCTTGTCTTTTGTCTTTTTTTTTTTTTTTTTTTTTTTGGGGTTATGTCCTTGTTCTATCAAAGTTAGGTTCTTGAAGGACTAAATGGAAATACTTGAGGCAGTAAGCACGCATTGATAAAGGAGCAGATTTGTGAAGACAAAAACTATATGGCCTGTCTTATTCTTCTTTGTTTCATTGTTCACTGCTCTTTGTCTTCCACTTTGCCTATTTGAGTTCCTTTTGGAAAAAAAAAAAAACACCTTGTCATCATCTCTCTGAAAATTTTTGTATCAATTGCTATAGGTGAGATTCTCAAGATATCTGGATTTAGAATCTGTATTTCTTGTTATTTGTAGAAAAAAAAACCCCTTTTCTTTAACTGAAATTTCATTCCCATGATGCAGACCACTTTAGAATCTTGGTGAAGTTGTGGCTTTTGGAGGTTCTTAACACAAGGAAAGGTAGATGCTTTCTTTTTTTTCTTTTACCTAGATAAATGTTTAATTCATTTCCAACATGTATGGTTTATTTCTGCAAGTACCCTTTGTTTGATTTTGTATAAATATGTTGAATTTGGAGGAAAGTTGAAAGTAGATGATGTTTATGTAGGAATTCAGTAATGGAAGGTGATAGGTATAGTTATAGCAGGCAGGGGAGTGGTGTATGGAGATCCTTGAGAGATGGGGATTTTGAGGAAGAAGATGTTTGGGCAGTTCTCAAGGAAAGAAAAGATTCTACTTGCAAATTTGGTCAACAATCCATTGAATCATCTGTTCCTGTTAGAAGACATCTCCCAAGTGCTGCAAGGATGATCCCTAGAACTTTCTCTACTATTAATAACAGTAGCAATATTGGCAGTTCAAGCTCCAGTTCCAGTCATGAAGCTAATGGAGTTAAACAACAATCAGCTCCTGTCAACATCCCTGATTGGTCTAACATCTCTAGAAACAAGTCAAAGAAGGGTTCCAATGGCTTATGGCATGATCATGATAATGGGGATGGTGATAGGGTTTTGGTTGGTTTTGCAGACAGTGATGATGATGATGATGATGATGATGATGATGAGTACAATTCAAAGTTGCCACCACATGAATTCCTTGCTAAGAGGCTTGCAAGGAGTCAGATATCTTCTTTCTCGGTTTTTGAAGGTGTTGGGAGGAAACTCAAAGGGAGGGATTTGAGGAAAGTGAGAAATGCAGTTTTAACAAACACAGGTTTCCTTGAATAATGGTCAATGTTAAAGCTTTTCCCCATTGTTGTAATTCATAGATGGTAAAATGTCAAATGTGGAACTGTTTTCAATGTTGGTATTTTGTTAGTCTAGTGTTTATGTATAGGGATTTTGAATGAACAAATGATCATTGTCAGACGTGTTTTTATTAGAAAATATTCAATTAAAGCCATGGATTTGAATTATCAGTGAAATTCGAGTCCTGATACTTGTCAAGGTGCTGATGAGTATTTTACCCATCTTGACATAATCATTCGGCATCTATGCATAAAAGCATCCTGCCACATGCAATCAATTTATGCAGGGTACAAAGGAAGGTGACATAAGTTGGCATTGAACCAACTCAGCCTAGTGCCTGATGTGTCCATATCATGATATCATTCACAAGGTTGAACAAAGCCTTGCTAGGTACCAAAACTGGGATTTGGGACCATAGAGTTAATTGGTCATGTTGCTTTCTGTCTCTATCATTTTAGGCTTTGGGGTTAGGCAATTAAAACTCTTCCGCATAAGGTTTCTCTTTCATATTTCATTACAAACTTGTAAAACGACACATTCTAGATTCTTTTCTACCACGTTTTTTGTGATTTCATGATATTCTTTTGTTTTGTGATGTGATAAAATAATCTTGTCTAAGTTGCTATCTGTGTTTTCAATTAAATTTGGAAGCATAATTAATCACATGGGAGATCTTTACTAAATTTTTTGAAAGAAGGAAAGGGTTCTCCAAGAGTTATGGCTGAGATTGAATGAAATCTAATCCAACAGTAATTTTAGCTAGAAAATGCACATTCTTCAATAAGTCTGAACTCTGTTTGTCTAATGTAAAAGATGTCGGCCTCAATCATTTTGAGGGTTAAGAGAAAACGAAATTGGGCTGCTTTCGTGATGTTTAAAGCCTGCCCAGATTTCATTATTGGCCCTAAATCTCAAAGCCGAGGGAAAGGGACTTCAACTCCAACATTTTAATCTATTTTAGGAAAATGTTTTTATACTATATCATATTATATTATATTCATCGAAAAGATTGTATAAAATAGTTACGTTATACTATCTATATCTTTTTTAATAATTTAATGTCATATTTGTATTTTTATCTTGAAAACTTTAAATTTAAATTAAAATCTTAAAATTCAAGATAAAATTATTGATGTGACATTAAACTATTAAGAATAGATAATATCTATGTTTCATTGAATCCTTTATCTTATGTCCATTGTACACGTGTGTCACCAAAGGCATAAAGGGCATGATGACTTGGCATCATCTTCATCTTCATCTTCCTTTAGTTTATTATCTAAAATGAATCAGTACGTGAGATTTAATAAATCTGGCAGTTGATTTGTAAAATGAATATAATATTTTCTTCATTCACAATCTCAATATGAGATCCATTATAAATAGCTTTTAAAAGTAATGCATTAAATCACAAATTTTGTGCTTTTTAGATATTAATATATTAACTCTTCTAGAGCTTTCAACTAATTTTGTACTATCAAATATTGGAATAATATTTGTTTGCTTCAATACCAAATAAGATAAATATTTTCTATTTGTAATAGTAAAATTCATTCCTACATTTTATATCATTCCTCAAAGAATATTAATGAAATAATATATTTGGATATATGCCATATATGTGGTCCATAATTATATCTTTTATTTTCTTTATGTTTACATTCACTTCAGAGAATGCAACAAATTTAGTAGACGAACTTATAAACATTCCAATAAATTCTTTATTTCATAATCACCATCGCAAACATGAGTGAGATTTCAAATTAAAATCGATCTATTCATGATTATTTTCCAACTATAATAAACATAATATACTAAAAAAAATATAGTAAAATATACCTGAAGATCTTTAACATCATTATCATCACCTTGACTATTATCACGAGCACAAATCTATACTTTACCCATGCCTGTACAATAAATCAAAGATCGGAAATAAAAACCATAATCCATTCTGAGATTGAATCTTTCAACATCTCGAAGGTATAGTTGTAAGGGTGAAAGTTTAAGGTGAAAAAGAATTTGATCTCTGGGACGACTTCGAAAGATTTTGAAAAAATATAAAGAACCATCGTGCTGATAACATGTTATAAAATAAAGAGAGATAGGGAGAATAAAGAACGAAAAAAATATAAAAGCAACAGAGAATGTGCTTTATTAATCAAAAGGATAATTTACAATGCTTCATCGTAGTCTCTATTTATAAGCATAAGAAGTATAAAAGAAGTAGAGACCTACTTCTAATAATTATTAGAGTTTAAAGTAAATCAAAACTTTATCTTTATCATGATGGACATCCACTTAATAAGATATCCATAACACTTTTATAATTTTTATAATTTTTTAAATTTTAAAATTTTAAAATTAATTATAAGTTCCCAAGGACGCGTTTTGCTAACACATCACACGAGAGCAGCGTGTGACGCGATTTCACGAAATTCGACCCTTTCCGATGAATAATAAAAAAATTGGCTCATTTTTATAAATAATTTTGAAAATGGGCATATTTGAGTAAAATGACCATTATACCATAAATAAAATAGTGGGAGCCACAATAATGAAGGTACGGGATTTAAATTCAATAATGATAGAATTAATAGACATGTGAGGGCAAGCAAGAGAGATTGGGTCCCTTAAAATGGTAAATCTAACGGTTAATTCACTCTCTTAAGACATCTATTTATAATTTAATTATGTCCTTAAAATAATAAAATTATAATTTAACCCTAATTTTTTTAATAAAATTGAATTTGAAATATTAAAGAGAAAATTCGCAAAAGATGGTACGACAGAAAAGCACAATATTTATTAACTCATTGCCAAATTTACCCTGGACATTACATAAAGCTAGGCTCAAAATAGCTTAGATATTGCTTCAACCTTCGCCTCATTGAAACCTCTCAATTCATTGGTGGCTAATTTTCTAGTCTCCTCCACCAATTCCTTCAAATCTTTGCTGTTTCTTTCATCTCTTCTAATCATTCCTTGTATTTTTCCTATGTATACACCGTACCTTCTCATTTTCTCTATCTCCACTTCACTTCCGCCTCCTAATATCGCGCCACATGCGGCCGCGCAACCGTGTAATGTGCCTTCATATTTTTCGCTAACACGTTCGTTTTGTCTGATATTGCTTGACTCGTAAGGTTCTACTTCGTAATATTGTCCATGAACCATGCCTTGTGAGCCTATAGCACGTGTGATCTCGATCATTACACGTAATACTCGATCCGAATTCTTTTGAGTCGGAGCATCTGATACGGCCAACAGCTCGAGCCCGAATGGTATCATTGCGTCCCCGATGAGTAACTCAATGTTTGGACCGTAGAGATGTTGGATCTCGGATTTGGGCCTAGAGCTTTGGGTCAAGGGAAGGTGTTCGTGAGCGAAGGAAGCTGCATACATGAGATGAAGTGCTGATGCCGCGGGCAAAGCTTGGTCCCAGTGACCCCGACAAGCTCGCAGGCGGCCACGCATAATGCAGGAGCAGTGCTCCGTGGGGCGGAAAACGTCAAATGGTTCATGGGTTCGAAAACAGAGAGGGGTTCTCGTACCTGTATGGCTTGCTTGAGATGAGCTTCAATGTCAGCGTTTATGGAGGTCCAATAAGATTGGTTGCTCGACATAGTGACTTTGAAAAGCCTACAAGGCAATTGGGAAGGACATTGACGTGTGGGAATCGGTGTGTAAGGAACATGGAATATTGGGTTGCCATGGATGTGGGAGAGCTCTGGCCATGGATGAGATGTTGAAGAAAGGAGATTTTGGGTTTTGGAATTACTTTATGGAGGTTGTGGAGGAAGAGGAGAGTTGCAGGACAATTATATAACATGGGATGTCACTATTACCATGTCTGATATTTTTTGTGGCATTATTGGTATTAGAAAATGAAGATTCTGTTGTTTGTTGGAATAGGGATCACACGTGGCACACGTGTTTGAGCATATAAATTATTAATTAATATTAGGGTTAAATAAACTTTTAGGGCCTAAATTTGATCACTTTATCACATTAGGACCTGGACTTTTAATTCAAATTAGACCCCGAACTTAACAATTGTATTCATATTAGGGTTTAAACTTTTTTTATCATAATTGTTCCCATATTAGGGGTTAAACTTTTTTTTTGTCCAAGTTAAGTTTTGAACTTGGCAATTGTATCTACTTTGGGGCGTAAACTTTTTTTGTCCAAATTAATCTTTGAAAACCTTAAAGTTTAGGCTCTATTGTGGGGCAATTGCTAAGTTTAGGGACTAACTTGGATAAAAAAATTTCAAGCTTCAATGTGTAACAGTTGCCTAGTCCAGGTCCTAATATGAGAACAATTGCCAAGTTCATGACTTAACTTAGAAAAAAATTTAGACCCCACAATGACAAAAATATTAAATTCAAGTTCAAAATAATAACTTAACCCTTAATATTATTTTAGGTTCTTAATAAAAAAATATTCCTTTTAACTTTTCAAGAAATATGAACTCGTGTCCAATAATTCAAAAGAAGAAAGTAGTTAAGAGTTTTGTACTCATACCTTAATGTTTTATAATATCATTCCTCTTTAATTAAAAGAAAAACACTCATGCTTAAGTATGAAATGTGTTTAACCTCTTGAGGGTTGTAAAGAAACAGTATGAAATGTGGTTTAATTCAGATTAATTTTAGGATTAATATATTATCCGGTACTTGAGTTTGATTTTAATGTTTAATTTGGTATCTGAGTTTAATTTCAATGTCTACTTTGATACTTGAGTTTTTCTTTGCCCTATTTAAGTACTCTAGTTTAGTTTCAATGTTCAATTTGGTACTTGAGCTTTATTTTTTTTGTCCCAATTGAGTACCTATGTTTTGTTTGTTAAAGTACACATTCATTGGATTGTTTGGTTTGGGTACCAAATTGAATATTTGAAGTCAAACTCAAATATCAAATTGAGACACAAAAAGCTTAGATAGCAAATTAAGCAACAAATATTATATTAATCCTTAATTAGTTTAGATTGATCTCAATTAACAATTAACAAGACGCTTAATTTCATTTGAAAAAACTATGAAGTTCATAACGAATTTAAAATCATTGTGTTGACATTATTATTATTATTATTATTATTATTATTATTATTATTGATCAGTAAAATTCATTTATCTCAATATTTTCAAGAAAAAATAAAGAAAACATGAGATGTATTGAAGTTCAAATAATTACTTTTAGAAGACATATTTGGAATTGCACTGAAAGTATTAGTCAACTCAATTGGTATTCACCACCATGTGGAGTAAAACACAAAATGCCTTTAGATTAAAAAATGAAAAAGGAGAAAGGAAAGTACAATAAGGTTAGAATGTCTATTGGCCGTAAGTTTGAAGATATTTCTAATGATGCCATTCACGACCGTATCCCAATATTTAGAACCAAAAAGAAAACAATTAGGGCATGTTTGGTTCGCTGTAATGGAATAGAGGTATAATGGAATAGAGGTGTAATGTAATAGAGCTGTAATAAGTAATTCAACTGTTTGGTTGAATGGAATAGAATAGAGCTGTAATAGAATTCTTGTGTTTGGTTGAATGGAATGATGTTGTAATAGTATGAGGAAAATAACTAAAATGACCAGAATACCCTTAGCAGAATTTTTGTTAGGTAAATGATTATTGTTATTGTTATTAAATTTTAATAAGGTTATTATTGAAAATAATTTAATCATATTTTAACATAATTATTATTAAATATAATTTAATTAAAAATAATTTAATAACATTTTAATATAATAATTATAATATGAATTAAAAATCAAAATATATAATTCTATAAAAATATATATAATCATTTTATTATTTTTAAAGCGTAATACATATTTAATGTGCTAAAATATCATTATTGAAACAAATAATTTAATTATTCTAAAATAAAAATATTAGAAGTAATTAATTAACTTGAGAATTATATTTCACATCCAAACATAATATTCATTTATTAACAAAATGTTACATGATTTCACTAGTTTATATGTCATAATGATTTCACTAGTTTGTATGTCATAATCCATATGTTATAAAATTTTACAACATAAAAAATTACAACATTATAATGACATATATCATGTCATTATACCGTCCCAAATATTACAATCACAAAAGTTACCAAAATATCATCTACACAACCATAATTTTGTGAATTTGATTAATTGATGACTAACATTTAATAATTTTTTAAAAATACCCATTTAATTAAATATAGTGTGTTAAATATATTCCTTTTCTTTAAAAAAAACATGATTTGTTTTTTCGATGAAGCTTCAAGTGAGTTATTAATAAATTTATGTTAGGATAGAATAAGTAGTCTATTTATTTCTAGTAGTTTGATGTATTAATTTTGATTTTATTTTTCACCAAAAAATAATAATATGCAACATTAATTGTGTTGTAGAATAGTCGTGCATTCAATCTGCTTCGATTCATATGTAAACTTGTAGCCCTAAGTCAATATGGCCATTACTAAGAAGAATCATCTAACAATAGCTAGAGCCAACTGCAACAGAAAGATGCCAGTGACGATCAAGAACCATCTTTCTCCAGCTGAATTAATATGAGCTTTGAGATTAAATGCCACAAAAGTTCTTGACATGAACCCAGCTACACGGCAATTACCCATTTGAAAATTTCCAAGGGACAACGGATAGACACGCAATCAAGTACAAGCAACAATAAGTTATGTTGTTCGGATAATAGGCTTTACTTTAAAGAAATCTCTAAAAGTCGGGCATTAGCTTTAACATTGTTTTTATTCGGATTGTTTTCTCGACTTTTTCAATGTTTGGAATCTTTTAAAAGTTGGGGGCAAGGAGTTGAGGCGGGGATCAACTTGGAACTTTAAGAAATAAACTTCCAATGAAGTTCTTGAAATCCAAAAATAAAATGATAGAGAGCCAAATGAACTATCTTAGCATTCGGAGGGGAAAAGAAGAGAAGAAAAGAAACTAGAGAGCTTACGGTGCTAGAATAAAGACAAATAAGGAGTATCCATACAGACAAAGCAATTTGGACAAGGCACGATGGTGCTGAAAAGTACTTGAGAATAACATACAAGATAAGAGGAACCACGGTGACATAGCCATAGAACATACCAAAGAGACCAAGTAACTAGATTTATGTCATAATCCTATTCTTTTTCTTGAGCTTGTGTGCTATATAAGTCACAAAAGTTCCAATAGATCTGCTACAAATATAAGAGTGGTGCATATCCGAATGGTCCATATCGCACAACATAAAATTTTCAATCATGCATGATCAACTCTGTTCTCTCTTCTTATAGGGTTTTACACACCTATTCTTAAAGCAAATGTTTTTGACCATGTGCAACAGAAAAGAAACTTTCTAGTCTCAAGCTTGAAAATTTTACCATATATCTATGTTCGACAAATATAAATGAGTTCTGGGGAGAAAACTCACAAATCCAATTCATTAACACGCCATTGTCAAGACCTTAGGCAATAAATTGATTATAAGATTACTTGAACCAGCATAAACGAAAGATACTCTCAGTAGTAATCGAGACAATAACAACGAACCGTCCTTCAAATGCACTGAAAATTAAAACCGGATCCAAATCAATCAAGCGGATAAACACAAGCAAAAATCAAATTATAGTTCTAAAATCAACATCTAAAGATTAATTAGAACCAATTATAGTCTAAAATGGCGAAAAACGGTTTTGAACCGAGGCAAAATTCATTAAAGTTCACATACAGTGAACCTCATAAGCTATATATACCACAAACTAGTTTTATTTCACCAAAACAAAAGCAGTATGAATTAAATTCAACCAAGCAAAGCATTCAAAGCACCATCACCATTTTTTTCAGTTTTTAAACTCGGTTTCACCATTAATGCTAATCAATAGTAATTGAATATCGGTACATAAAAAACCCCAAAAATAAACAAGCTCGGATCTTCAATAAACCCCACAAAAGAATCCCAAAATTGAACTAAACCTCAAGAACTAAAATCAAAAGAGAATTCAAGTTTTATGGATCCGATTCAACTCAATAAAATACAATAAAATAAAATAAATAAAATTGAAAGTGGATTATATACATAAAAGGAAGAAACCCGAAAGCTAAAAAGAACAACATAACAATTAGAAGCTACACAAAGCTAAAAAAGAAGAAGCTAAAAGTAGGGATTTGTAAAGAAAACTTTTCTTTTAATTTATTTTACCTCTGTGGTGAAGTTCATGAAAGGTTGTTTTCTTAAAGCTTTATTTGCTATCCTTTTCTCTAGCAATCTCTGTCAAAAGTATGGGGTTTTAACAGGAGAAAACTCACAAATCGTGGTGTTGAAAACTCAAATATGGGGTTTTAACAGGGAGAAAACTCAAAAGTATGGGGCTTTATTTGTAGCGATGGTGAATGTATGAAACCAGCCACTCCCTTGTGGTTCACCATATCGAGTTGAGATCCACCAAGAGTTTTGAAAATGTATCGCCTCAATAGCAAAGTAATCATTTGCCACCAACATAACACCAACCATTGTTCATGTGAAAATCTAATTAGATTTTTATTGAACTACAACATAGCAGATACTACATCCGATTTATTTGATCTATTAACTGTTGCTCAACTATTTGTTTTATGCATAGCAGATATTTCAAACAATGATCAATGACATGGATTATCTTTCATGCTATAAAAACTTTATAACCCTAATCTTTAGATCACTAATGAATTTACGCAAAATTCCATTGAGATCATGAATCCAAGATATATAAGCACCGGGATAAACAAATCAAAGCATAAGCACCATCACAAAAGGAATTCAAATCAAATGGAATATCTATTAAAAATTACAACTTTAATAAAGACAAAATTAATTTGTCATCAACAAAATCAAGAAATTGCAGCTATCCATAGAAAAAACCGTCCATAGAAGCCATGGAGATACAGAATTGGATGAGATTGATCGCAAACAATGTGATGTGAGACGGATGAAAGTGGAGGAGAGAAGGTGGCGATGGTGAACGTCGATAGCGGAAGAAGCAATGAAGATGACTGGAACGACAGTGTCTTGATGGAAGAACGAGCGGGACAACGCATAGCGGTGATGGGCGCGCCATGACAGAGGAAGCGAGGAAGAGTGGCCGCCAGAGTAGAGACGGCTATTTGACGGCGTCATTTGGGCGGACGGGTGGAGGTGGTGAGCGACGCGGGATTTTTTGGTTTTAGGAGCTGATTTGGGAGGGGAGGGGAGCGTTCCTAGCCAACCGTCAGTAGGAGCATCGGAGGAGCAAGAAAACAACGCCGTTGCTGTAAAGAATTCTTATGCTGTCCATCTTTTGCTCTAGCAACGTTGGACCGATAAATTGCAGTGAAACAGGAGGAGAGAGTTTGAGGCAGATGAAGGAGAAGATGAAAGAGGGCAAAATTTGGAAAATGGGAAAAAGATACCGAACGTAATAGCTATTCAGAGATGTGGGCAAGGAATGGCTATTACAGGATTTTAAATGTAATAAGGCTCGATGGAATCAGGCTGTAATAACATTACAGCCAACCAAACATTGGTTTGGTGGTGGGTCTACCGAATTAGGGGGGAATGCATTCCTATTCCCCCCAACCAAACATGGTGTTAGGTTACTTCTTTGGCGACCAGATTCATCATCACATTGAGACCTGTTAGCTTTAGTTTGCCCAATTTTATAATTTTATAATTTTAAAAATTAAACTAAATATTTATATTTTAAGGATTAAAATATGATTTTAGTTTTATTAATTTAAAATTTTAAATAGTCTAAATAAAAAAATCATTTTAAGAGGTTGAGACTCCTACCAACCCCTAATTACACCCAAAACAAGTATATTTTTTAATATGTAATATAATAATTTCTATTTTAATTACAAGAACAAAACACGAATCTCACGATATTATAGTTTTCCATGTATCAAATACCAAACTCAAAAATAGTAAATTTTTGGATTATTTTGTAGAGAAAGGATGGTATGAAACAGTGACGCCATATCATCTGTATCCTTTTTTCAATAGATTTATGCCACATCGCATTTTCATCCTGAAAAAAATTAAATCTAAATTAAAATACTGAAATTTAAGATAAAAAACTGATGTGATATAAAACTATTGAAAATAAATAATATCTCTTTCATACAATTGTTTCTCTTATTTTGAGGATTTAAATTTGTAATGACCATCCATAGCAGGCAAGTAGAAACGTCCACGCAAACTACAAATATTTTTAAATTAAATACGATTATATTTATTTACAAGAATTATTATGTTAATTAGATATAAACATAGCAGTAAATAAGAGGAATGATTCAAGCAATCGATAAGTAAATAAATATATGTCGAGATATTATTAGTAAGAGAAGTGATAAATATTTACAATTTAATATATTTTAAGATATTAAATATGATTATATTATTACGAAGGAATATACACACTAATCACCACTTTGGTGGATGATAATTCTTTATTTCCTTAAAATAATGTCACATTTTCTCGTAAAACGCCCTACGGAAGAATGCTAGCCATTGCACCTTAGTTGAATTCACTTTTTAGCTATCAAATAGATTTGGATGCATCATCGCAAACCAAGTTGCCAAATTTGTTTCATAACAACATTGCTATTATCATGTATATCTCTTCTATATTAATTCATTTGCTTGAAAATTGCATTAACATTGGGAGCTGCTTTGATAAGACTTATTAGTCATATGAATTTTAAATAGATTATGTCTATTTATAGGCTTGTAAAGCCAGTGTACACTACAGCAAAACAGACTTTTAGCGGCATTTTTTTTGGCATTTAGCGGCGTTTATAAGCGCCACTAAAAGTGTTTGCGGCGCTTTTCTAAGCGCCACAAAAAACGCCGCCAATACAACAGCCGAAAATTTTTGCGGCGTTTATGAGAAAAAACGCCGCTAAAGACTATGACTTTTAGCGGCGTTTATGAGAAAAGCGCCGCTAAAGACCATGGCCTTTATGGCGCTTCTTTTACAAACGCTAAAGTCATGGCCTTTAGCGGCTTTTTCAAAAACTCCGCTAAAGGTCGTGGCTTTTAGCGCGCTTTCCCAAAAACGCGCAAAATGCATTAAAGGTCCTGTTTTTAGTGGCGCTTTTCAAAAACGCTGCTAAAAGCCATGACCTTTAGCGGCGTTTTTCCCAAAAAATGCCGCTAAAGGCCATGACCTTTAGTGGCGTTTTTTCTTCTACAAACGCCGCTAAAAGTCTTGACATTTAGCTACGCTTTTATACAAACGCCGCTAATTTGTACAGATTTCAAAAAGTGCAATTTTCAATATTATACCCCTCCTGCACTAAAACCAACCAATAACAGTATATAATTCCAACCCAAAACAGCAAATTTAGCATAAAAATCACACCAAATACATTAATTCTAAATGATACTTGAAATTTAATAAATTAAATGAATGATAACTGAAAATATTGTAACAATAATGTTAAATGTAATAATGTCAAAACTTCTTACAACGAGAAACTAAATGTCTAAGATGGCGGTTTCTGCGACTGCTGAAACATCTGCATCATATGCTGAAGTTGGTGCTGGAGCTCTTCGTATTTTCTGTTCTGCTCTGCTAGCATCGATGCTGCCTCGCCTCCCCACACATACCGCTACCTCTCTCTCTTCTTCATTGTCTCCTCATTCTTGCCACTTCCGCATCCGCTCTAAGCTATTCTTTGGAGTTCTTCATATTTTCTTTGAACATCAGCAATTTGCTGCCTCTGCTCAACCGTGCTCTCTTGCATCTGAGCTATCTGGTTTTGTAGCCTCTGAACTTCAGCACGAGATTGACCCCCGGAAGGCATGTACTTCTGGGAGGCGGATCCAAAATATTGGCCTGGGTAACACTAGATCCTTTAAATCGAACCCGACCATACCTTTCAACACCAAAACATCGGTGATAATTCTATTAAAATATACTAAAGATTAACAGAACTATCGATCAAGGCCGCCGCTTCATACTCCACCTTCTTCTCCTTTAGTTTATCCTAATAAATCAATGAAAGAGTTAGAAACGAAATATATAAATAAGAAAGAATGCGACATAATTTAACATTATAAATTTAAAACTATAAACGATGAATTAAACTATTATAATTAAACATTAGAAATATTTATAAAATAAAATTTTATTAAGTAAATATACCAAAATTTCTGACTTGGATGTCATCGGAGATCCATCCTTCTTTCTATGTGTAATGTCAAAAAGTGAACACGTCCAACTTTTGACCAATCGAAGTTTCTATATTTTAGCGAGAAAAATATAATTTAATAGTATAAAGTAATTAATATTTGATGAATTAATAAATTATAATACCTCGGCCTCAACTACACAAGCAAAACTTCTAGAACTCGCCGTGTGCATGAATTTCTATTTACATCTCATCGCTTATTCCAACTCGCTCACGGTCTTACATAATGCAATTTGAATTATATGTATAGTAAATACTATAAACCAAATAATTTATACGATTTTAGAAGTACGTAATACCTCTCCTTTTTTGAATTCCAAAATCTAACTTGATCTTCCCATTGGTACCTCAACATTCCGGTGGAACATTTCTTAATTTTAAATCGAGGCTTATGTCTTTCTTAAAATATTATTTTTGAGCGTGCTTTTATTGTCTCTCTATCTTTTACCCAATGTCTTCTTAACATAGTCATGAGACCTCTAAATTAAATCTACCTCAAGAAAAAAGTATAAAAAGTTAATATAAATGAAAATTAAATTAAAGTATTATAAATTACATTCACGTTTTGTTACCTTAATATTTTCGAGAGCTGATTTTTGTTGGCATCGGGCATGTGATGCCATGATTAAGTAGTTAATGGGCAACATATTGGCATTTCGTGCTAAAATGCCCAAATAGCCTCCTAACAATGAGCTTGAGATCCAACAGTGGCCATGATTGTTTCTCCTTACTTTAACACGATCGGTAGGCTCTAAGTCGTATAAATCTTTAAGTAATATCGTCCCGAGCTCTGGCGTCCCACCACCTTCAATTGAAAAATGATATATTATTATATTAAAATTGAAAAATGAATCAATAATAAAATTCAACATGCATGTAAAATAAACTTAACATTACTTTCAAATTCTCCGGGCTCGTCATCTATGTCCCAGAGTAGAAGATCCAACAACTGCTTCTTTGTTCACTACTATTAGCTTCTTCGGATTTGGAGTATTGGACAATATTTAAATCTTGTAATCGTCTTCTAGGCATTTTTCTGCAATACACATAAAATAGTTCAAAATTTTAGTAACAAATAACAACAATAATAGGACATTTAAAATAGTTAAATTATATAACATGCCCAACATTAAAATTATAATATTACATATAAATAATAAATCGTAAAATCTTACTAAATCATATTTCGTAAATATCTTCGTCCACATCTTGAAGAACCCATTGAAATTGTTGACTAGTACTAGGGATATTTTCATTTAAGTTTTGTTCTGGAAAAGGCAATGTTTCTGATCTTTCGACTATGTCATCTCTACTTCCACTGCCAATGTCGAAGAAGTCTCTAAGGGTGTTTCGAAGTACAACGTACCAACCCTCATCAATTGGATCTTCCGTGTAAAAAACTTGTTTAACTTGAGAAGAAAACACATATGGCTCGTCCATCAGTTGTTCTCCGGTGTGAATTAATCGAGAGAAATTCACCATTGTAAAGCCATATTAATCGTTTTTAATTTCCTCGAGCCGTATTCACATCAGCCCAATCACCTCGAAATAAGACAACTTTGTATTTGCCGCAATAATCCAACTCAATGATGTCAGTAATAATTCCGTAATATTCCAAATTCCCCTCGACCGGATTACTGTCCCTAGCACTAGCATAACTTGTAATCAAAGAATTAACAACAATTAGTAATTTTGGGTTCTCCTCAATCTCTCGCGATACCTTGCATGAAATCAGATCCGTTGATGAGGAAGCCACTATATCTTTAACTATTACATTTGGACCTTGTGAAAGCCATTTAACGTCGTCATTTACTTCATTCGACTCCAAACCTATTGAGTCGAAAGTAAATCGAGTAATTATGAATGTTATGAGAAAATATTATTACTTGTCAATGAAAATTTAAATTGCATACCATTTGGCTTAATCATTCATGGAATGATTCTGCGAACAACTTATTAATTTCTCGTCGATTTAATCTTCGAGATCGTGAGCGAGCTCTCAATATTTGTTTGTACTCACTACGATAAAAAGGTTTTACTTTGTTAGAAGACAAACAAATCATAATTGATGAGTATTTATCAAATTGTAGAACGTACTTCGAATTGGTTCCATTGAATCCTGATGAAAAAGAACGTATCGATGTGCTTGGACCCACGATCTATCGTCTAATTTTGTAATTTTGACTTTGCCGATCGGTTCTCCGAAACTTTGAAATAAATAAGTTTCAGCCAAATTATGATCTGTGGCCCAAAGATTTCTACTTGGTACATTCATTCTTGTTTTAACATCTTCTAAATACCTCGAGCAGAAAGTCATACATTCCTCTACCAAGTAGCCCTCGGCAATTGATCCTTAGGATAATGCTTATTGCGGCGAGATGACTTCAATTTGGAAAGGAACCTAAACACGATATACAACATTATCAAAAGTTGCAACTAAAGGCATTGAAATGAATGAAGGAATATTTTGCAAATAAAGTAAGACCTTTCAATGGGATATATCCATCGATGAAAATGGGCCCACCAAGAAGTGCTTCACGCGGAGATAAATTAACAAGTGCACCATAATAGTGAAGAAGGAAGGAGGAATATCTTCTCCAGATTGCATAAAGTCAATCTTTGCTCGATCTTGTAGTCTCTCAAGTTCTTGAACATTCAAAACTTTACCACAAATACCTTTCATTATATTTGACAGTTCAATTACAGGAGCCGTCACCTTTTTCAACATACAACACCGCATAGCAACTGGCAGTAAGTCTTGCATCAATATGTGATAGTCATGCGATTTTAAGCCATATAATCTTCGATCCTTAAGACTCACACATCGCGATATATTTGATACATACGCATCCGGGACCTTTATATCCTTCAACACCGTACAGAACACTTCTTTCTTCGTCTTCGACATTGAAAAAATAGCAGGCGACAACCGATATTTCATATTCGGAAGTGCTCGGGGATGAAGCTCAGGCCGAATTTCCATGTGGACTAAATCAAGTCGACTCTGAAGATTATCTTTCAATTTTCCATCGACATTCAAAATAGTCCCAATGATGTTCTCACAGACATTTTTCTCCATGTGCATGACATCAAGATTATGGCGTAAAATCTGATGCTCCCAATAAGGCAACTCGAAAAAAATACTTCTTTTTTTCCACAAGTCCGCCTCATTAGGATCATCCTCTTCATCAGATTCATCATCAGATTCATCCCTAGATCTTCTATTTCTATGCGAGTTTACGGTTGATTCATCTTCCCATAAATGAAATTCATATCTTTCAACATTAACAATATTTTGGATCCAATTCTGCGAAGGAGTGGTGCGAACTCTTCAAGACCATCAAACCGAGCACTCGAAATCTAAATGTATGATTTTTCGGTAACCACAAGCGATGCCCCATGTAAGAAAACTTCTTCCCATTATATAACCATTGCGAACATGTCTGCGTAGCACAACACGGACAAGCATAAGCGTCCCTGGTACTCAACTAGATAAATTAGCATAAGCGGAAAGTCGTTAATAGTCTACATTAATGCCGCACGTAAATTAAAGTTCTCTTTTCTCATTGCATCGTATGTCGAACACCAGCCCATAGTTGTTTTAACTCATCAACAAGTGGTACGCAAATAGACGTCAATATCATTCCCCACCCTTTCTCTCCAGGTATAATCATAGACAAGATAAAAGAAGATTGTTTCATGCAAACCCATGGAGGCAAATTGTAGGGAACAAGCATCACAGGCCAAGTATTGTACGTTGTGCTCATGAGTTTGTAAGGGTTAAATCCATCGGATGCTAGCCCAAGCCTCACACTCTGAGGATCGCTTGCAAAGCTTGGAAATTTGGAGTCAAAACATTTCCAAGCTAAAGAATCTGCAGGATGCCTTAACAACCCATCATCGGTTCGTCCATCACGGTGCCACGTCATTGATTCGGCTATCTTCGACGACATGAAAAGCCGTTGAAGCCTTGATATTAGCGGAAAATACCGCAAATCTTAACTGGCTGCTTCTTTGACTGTGTATCGTGTTCATCCTTGTTACCGCAATCTCTCTGTATTTCTATTAATCCAACGAGATTGGCGCATACATGACAACCTTTGTTGGTTTATGCGTCGCCCAATACAACGATCATTTGGGCAACTGTGAATTTTGTTGTATCCAAGGCCCAAATCCTTTATCAATGGGAGGAAACTCAAAGGGAGGATTTGAGGAAAGTGAGAAATGCAGTTTTAACAAACAAAGGTTTCCTTGAATAATGGTCAATGTTAAAGCTTTTCCCCATTGCTGTAATTCATAGATGGTAAAATGTCAAATGTGGAACTGTTTTCGATGTTGGTATTTTGTTAGTCTAGTGTTTATGTATAGGGATTTTGAATGAACAACTGATCATTGTCAGACGTGTTTTTATTAGAAAATATTCAATTAAAGCCATGGATTTGAATTATCAGTGAAATTCGAGTCCTGATACTTGTCAAGGTGCTGATGAGTATTTTACCCATCTTGACATAATCATTCGGCATCTATGTATAAAAGCATCCTGCCACATGCAATCAATTTATGCAGGGTACAAAGGAAGGTGATATAAGTTGGCATTGAACCAACTCAGCCTAGTGCCTGATGTGTCCATATCATGATATCATTCACAAGGTTGAACAAAGCCTTGCTAGGTACCAAAACTGGGATTTGGGACCATAGAGTTAATTGGTCATGTTGCTTTCTGTCTCTATCATTTTAGGCTTTGGGGTTAGGCAATTAAAACTCTTCCGCATAAGGTTTCTCTTTCATATTTCATTACAAACTTGTAAAACGACACATTCTAGATTCTTTTCTACCACGTTTTTTTTGTGATTTCATGATATTCTTTTGTTTTGTGATGTGATAAAATAATCTTGTCTAAGTTGCTATCTGTGTTTTCAATTAAATTTGGAAGCATTATTAATCACATGGGAGATCTTTACTAAATTTTTTGAAAGAAGGAAAGGGTTCTCCATGAGTTATGGCTGAGATTGAAAGAAATCTAATCTAACAGTAATTTTAGCTAGAAGATGCACATTCTTCAATAAGTCTGAACTCTGTTTGTCTAATGTAAAAGATGTCGGCCTCAATCATTTTAGGGTTAAGAGAAAATGATATTGGGCTGCTTTCGTGATGTTTAAAGCCTGCCCAGATTTCATTATTGGCCCTAAATCTCAAAGCCGAGGGAAAGGGACTTCAACTCCAACATTTTAATCTATTTTAGGAAAATGTTTTTATACTATATCATATTATATTATATTCATCGAAAAGACTGTATAAAATAGTTACGTTATATTATCTGTATCTTTTTTTAATAATTTAATGTCATATTAGTATTTTCATCTTGAAAACTTCAAATCTAAATTAAAATCTTAAAATTCAAGATAAAATTATTGATGTGACATTAAACTATTGAGAATAGATAATATCTATGTTTCATTGAATCCTTTATCTTATGTCCATCGTACACGTGTGTCACCAAAGGCATAAAGGGCATGATGACTTGGCATCATCTTCATCTTCATCTTCCTTTAGTTTATTATCTAAAATGAATCTGGTATGTGAGATTTAATGAATCTAGCAGTTGATTTTCTTCATTCACAATTTCAATATGAGATCCATTACAAATAACTTTTAAAAGTAATGCATTAAATCACAAATTTTGTACTTTTTAGATATTAATATATTAACTCTTCTAGAGCTTTCAACTAATTTTGTACTATCAAATATTGGAATAATATTTGTTTGTTTCAATACCAAATAAGATAAATATTTTCTATTTGTAATAATAAAATTCATTACTACATTTTTATATCATTTCTCAAAGAATATTAATGAAATAATATATTTGGATATATGCCATATATGTGGTCCATAATTATATCTTTTATTTTCTTTATGTTTACATTCACTTGGAGAATACAACAAATCTAGTAGGACAAACTTATAAACATTCCAATAGATTCTTTATTTCATAATCACAATCGCAAACATGGTGAGATTTCAAATTAAAATCGATCTATTCATGATTATTTTCCAACTATAATAAACATAATATACTAAAAAAATATAGTAAAATATACCGAAGATCTTTAACATCATTATCATCACCTTGACTATTATCACGAGCACAAATCTATACTTTACCCATGCCTCGTACAATAAATCAAAGATCGGAAATAAAAACCATAATCCATTCTGAGATTGAATCTTTCAACATCTCGAAGGTGAAGTTGTAAGGGTGAAAGTTTAAGGTGAAAAAGAATTTGATCTGTGGGACGACTTCGAAAGATTTTGAAAAAATATAAAGAATCATCGTGCTGATAACATGTTATAAAATAAAGAGAGATAGGGAGAATAAAGAACGAAGAAAATATAAAAGCAATAGAGAATGTGCTTTATTAATCAAAAGGATAATTTACAATGCTTCATCAGAGTCTCTATTTATAGGCATAAGAAGTATAAAAGAAGTAGAGACCTAAAGTTTAAAGTAAATCAAAACTTTATCTTTATCATGATGGACATCCACTTAATAAGATATTCATAACACTTTTTATAATTTTTTTAAAATTTTAAAATTTTTAAAAATTAATTATAAGTTCCCAAGGACGCGTTTTGCTAACACATCACCTGAGAACGCGCTGTAGACGCGATTTTACGAAATTCGACCCTTTCCGATGAATAATCAGAAAATTGGCTCATTTTCATAAATAATTTTGAAAATGGGCATATTTGAGTAAAATGACCATTATACCATAAATAAAATAGTGGGAGCCACAATAATGAAGGTACGGAATATAATGATAGAATTAATAGACATGTGAGGGCAAGCGAGAGAGATTGGGTCCCTTAAAATGGTAAATCTAACGGTTAATTCACTCTCTTAAGACATCTATTTATAATTTAATTATGTCCTTAAAAATAATAAAATTATAATTTAACCACTAATTTTTTTTTAATAAAATTGAATTTGAAATATTAAAGAGAAAATTCGCAACACATGGACAAATAGATGGTACGACAGAAAAGCACAATATTTATTAACTCATTGCCAAATTTACCCTGGACATTACATAAAACTAGGCTCAAAATAGCTTAGATATTGCTTCAACCTTTGCCTCATTGAAACCTCTCAATTCATTGGTGGCTAATTTTCTAGTCTCCTCCACCAATTCCTTCAAATCTTTGCTGTTTCTTTCATCTCTTCTAATCATTCCTTGTATTTTTCCTATGTATACACCGTACCTTCTCATTTTCTCTATCTCCACTTCACTTCCGCCTGCTAATATCGCGCCACATGCGGCCGCGCAACCGTGTAATGTGCCTTCATATTTTTCGCTAACACGTTCGTTTTGTCTGATATTGCTTGACTCGTAAGGTTCTACTTCGTAATATTGTCCATGAACCATGCCTTGTGAGCCTATAGCACGTGTGATCTCGATCATTACACGTAATACTCGATCCGAATTCTTTTGAGTCGGAGCATCTGATACGGCCAACAGCTCGAGCCCGAATGGTATCATTGCGTCCCCGATGAGTAACTCAATGTTTGGACCGTAGAGATGTTGGATCTCGGATTTGGGCCTAGAGCTTTGGGTCAAGGGAAGGTGTTCGTGAGCGAAGGAAGCTGCATACATGAGATGAAGTGCTGATGCCGCGGGCAAAGCTTGGTCCCGGTGACCCCCGACAAGCTCGCAGGCGGCCACGCATAATGCAGGAGCAGTGCTCCGTGGGGCGGAAAACGTCAAATGGTTCATGGGTTCGAAAACAGAGAGGGGTTCTCGTACCTGTATGGCTTGCTTGAGATGAGCTTCAATGTCAGCGTTTATGGAGGTCCAATAAGATTGGTTGCTCGACATGGTGACTTTGAAAAGCCTACAAGGCAATTGGGAAGGACATTGACGTGTGGGAATCGGTGTGTAAGGAACATGGAATATTGGGTTGCCATGGATGTGGGAGAGAGCTCTGGCCATGGATGAGATGTTGAAGAAAGGAGATTTTGGGTTTTGGAATTACTTTATGGAGGTTGTGGAGGAAGAGGAGAGTTGCAGGACAATTATATAACATGGGATGTCACTATTACCATGTCTGATATTTTTTGTGGCATTATTGGTATTAGAAAATGAAGATTATGTTGTTTGTTGGAATAGGGATCACACGTGGCACACGTGTTTGAGCATTATAAATTATTAATTAATATTAGGGTTAAATAAACTTTTAGGGCCTAAATTTGATCACTTTATCACATTAGGACCTGGACTTTTTAATTCAAATTAGACCCCGAACTTAACAATTGTATCCATATTAGGGTTTAAACTTTTTTTTATCATAATTGTTCCCATATTAGGGGTTAAACTTTTTTTTTGTCCAAGTTAAGTTTTGAATTTGGCAATTGTATCTACTTTGGAGCGTAAACTTTTTTTGTCCAAATTAATCTTTGAAAACCTTAAAGTTTAGGCTTTATTGTGGGGGCAATTGCTAAGTTTAGGGACTAATTTGGATAAAAAAATTTCAAGCTTCAATGTGTAACAGTTGCCTAGTCCAGGTCCTAATATGAGAACAATTGCCAAGTTCATGACCTAACTTAGAAAAAAATTTAGACAGCACAATGACAAAATTATTAAATTCAAGTTCCAAATAATAATTTAACCCTTAATATTATTTTAGGTTCTTAATAAAAAAATATTCCTTAACTTTTCAAGAAATATGAACTCGTGTCCAATAATTCAAAAGAAGAAAGTAGTTAAGAGTTTTGTACTCATACCTTAATGTTTTATAATATCATTCCTCTTTAATTAAAAGAAAAACACTCATGCTTAAGTATGAAATGTGTTTAACCTCTTGAGGGTTGTAAAGAAACAGTATGAAATGTGGTTTAATTTAGATTAATTTTAGGATTAATATATTATCCGGTACTTGAGTTTGATTTTAATGTTTAATTTGGTATCTGAGTTTAACTTCAATGTCCACTTTGATACTTGAGTTTTTTTTTGCCCTATTTAAGTACTCTAGTTTAGTTTCAATGTTCAATTTGGTACTTGAGCTTTATTTTTTTGGTCCCAATTGAGTACCTATGTTTTGTTTATTAAAGTACACATTCATTGGATTGTTTGGTTTGGGTACCAAATTGAATATTTGAAGTCAAACTCAAATATCAAATTGAGACACAAAAAGCTTAGATAGCAAATTAAGCAACAAATATTATATTAATCCTTAATTAGTTTAGATTGATCTCAATTAACAATTAACAAGACGCTTAATTTCATTTGAAAAACTATGAAGTTCATAACTAATTTAAAATCATTGTGTTGACATTATTATTATTATTATTATTATTATTATTATTATTATTGATCAGTAAAATTCATTTATCTCAATATTTTCAAGAAAAAATAAAGAAAACATGAGATGTATTGAAGTTCAAATAATTACTTTTAGAAGACATATTTGGAATTGCACTGAAAGTATTAGTCAACTCAATTGGTATTCACCACCATGCGGAGTAAAACACAAAATGCCTTTAGATTAAAAAATGAAAAAGGAAAAAGGAAAGTACAATAAGGTTAGAATGTCTACTGGCCGTAAGTTTGAAGATATTTCTAATGATGCCATTCACGACCGTATCCCAATATTTAGAACCAAAAAGAAAACAGTTAGGTTACTTCTTTGGCGACCAGATTCATCATCACATTGAGACTGTTAGCTTTAGTTTGCCCAATTTTTATAATTTTATAATTTTAAAATATTAAACTAAATATTTATATTTTAAGGATTAAAATATGATTTTAGTTTTATTAATTTAAAATTTTAAACAGTCTAAATAAAAAATTTATTTTAAGAGGTTGAGACTCCTACCAACCCCTAATTACACCCAAAACAGTATTTTTTTTAATATGTAATATAATAATTTCTATTTTAATTACAAGAACAAAACACGAATCTCACGATATTATAGTTTTCCATGTATCAAATACCAAACTCAAAATAGTAAATTTTTGATTATTTTGTAGAGAAAGGATAGTATGTAAACAGTGACGCCATATCATCATATCCTTTTTCAATAGGTTTATGTCACATCAAGATTTTCATCTTAAAAAATTAAATCTAAATTAAAATAGTGAAATTTAAAATAAAAATATTGATGTGATATAAAACTATTGGAAATAAATAATATCCCTATTTTATACAATTATTTCTCTTATTTTGAGGATTTAAATTTGTAACAGCCATCCATAGCAGGGCAAGTAGAAACGTCCACGCAAACTACAAATATTTTTAATTAAATACGATTATATTTATTTACAAGAATTATTATGTTAATTAGATATAAACATAGCAGTAAATAAGAGGAATGATTCAAGCAATCGATAAGTAAATAAATATATGTCGAGATATTATTAGTAAGAGAAGTGATAAATATTTACAATTTAATATATTTTCAGATATTAAATATGATTATATTATTACGAAGGAATATACACACTGGTGGATGATAATTCTTTATTTCCTTAAAATAATGTCACATTTTCCTGTAAAACGTCCTACAGAAGAATGCTAGCCATTGCACCTTAGTTGAATATTCAGCTTTTTAGCTATCAAATAGATTTGGATGCATACTGCAAACCAAGTTGCCAAATTTGTTTCGCAACAACATTGCTATTATCATGTATATCTCTTCTATATTAATTCATTTGCTTGAAAATTGCATTAACATCGGGAGCTGATTTGATAAGATTTATTAGTCATACGAATTTTAAATAAATTATGTCTATTTATAGGTATTTAAAGTCAGTGTAGTAAGATTGAAACTACTTATTCTAATCAATATCAAATAGATAGAGTTTAATAAGGTTTAAAAATCTTATTTAAAATAAAATAAAAGAAGTGTAGTTCTATAGGAATTTTTTATTTTATTTTACCATTATATTTTATTTAAATAAAATTGAATCACTTAATTCTAACATTTATTAATCATATGAATTTCAACCTATTCCCGTCACATTCATTCTCTCATTATTAGAATATGATCTAATGATCGATAAATTGCAGCAATAAGTCAATTGCACTCTATTCAATTATTGGTTGTTTGTTGATTGGAAGGCAAACTACATCTTCTAGCTTTATGGTAGGTCATTCGAATGAAAAATGAAGAGTCTTCATCTTCTGAGTAAGACAGTAAGCAACTCTAGCACCATTTTCAAGTGGGACATTTTAGTTTGCTGCTAATAAACCAACCCTCGCTAAATGACCTTCATTACCTTACCTTGATTCGGCTCACCAAAATAAACATTATGTCCTGCTCAAATAGTTTAATTTTCCTCCTATTAGAAATTTCAAAAAATTAAAAAAACTATGTAATTTCTAAAATTTAGAAAGAATTTAATAGTAATAATAAATTTAAGGTAAACCATTAAAATAATCACTTTTGTTTACTTTAGGTTACATTTTAGTTATTTATGATATCACGTTGTAATATTTTAGTCACTAAGCCGTTAATTGTCGTTGACGGTGTAACGATAAGCTGACGTTACATGTTAAATCATCATTTCAAACAAAATTTTTAGGTTAATTTATACAATTGGTCCCAATATTTTTTTATTTTGAGTAATTTAATTTTTTTCTTTTATGTTCTTTTAACTTTCCTTTTTTTCTTTTCTTTTTTCATTCTCTTATGCTTCTCCCTCTCTTTTCCTCCCTTTTCCATTTCTTTTAACGTAGTTTTTCCATGTTTTCTATTTGTTAAAACTAGATCCTATACTTTTATTTTTTTTTGAACAATTTATTTTTTTCAAATGAGATGAGCTTGTAGACTAGCTTTAACAAATGAAAATCATAGAAAAATTACGTTAAAAGAAATGAAGAATGGAGGAAAACAAAGAGAGAAGTAGAAGAGAATGGAAAAAAAAAAAAAAAAAGAAGAGGAAACTTAAAAAACATAAAGAAAAAAATTAAATTGCTTAAAATGAAAAAAATATAGGGACAAATTGTAGAATTTAAGCTAAAATTTTTATTTGAAATGATGATTTAATGTGTCACGTTAGCTTACCGTTACACCGTTAACAACAATTAACGACTCAGTGACTAAAATGTTATAACACGATAAAGTAAGTGACTAAAACGTAACATTTCAAATGTAAATGACTAAAACGTAAACAAAAGTGACTATTTTAATATTTTACTTAGATTTTAATTGTAACAAAATATAATAACAACAAAATTTTAAAAAAGAAAAAAAAAACCGAGTAATTTTACAACATTTACAGTTGAGAGAAGTATGTGTTTATGTTGAAACTTAAATAAAACCATTTAGAGAATAGCGTGTTAAAAAGATAATTCAAGTGAAAATTGGAGCAGAAAAAGTAGAGAATTTAACACCATGTTTTGTTGAGCCATTCATTCCCCATTATTCATTAATGATAAATTATTTATTTCTTTGATTGAACGTAATACTCGCTTGGTTGAATCTTGACATTCATAAATGTTGAAATTACGCCACTAACATTAATTTAAGTGGTTGGGATACTTGAATTACATTTAAAGAGACTTGTCACTAGGAGTATCGAGATCCAACTAATGTATTCTATTATCTTGATTTATATAGAGAGACATTAAAATTTGTATCAAGGCTTTTTCACTTAATTAATACAAAAAATAAAATTAATAACTGAAATGGTATGCCCATAAAATTATTTACCAAAATGGGATGCCGCCTGTCAAATTGGCAGCACCAGACTGAAATGTAATGATCTAAAATATTCAGGACCTGTTATGAAATTTTTCCATTTAGAGTGGCTGCTAGAAAAAAAGGGAAAGGTGCAGTGTGGCGGCACCAAAATTTAAAAGTATTTTAGTTTTTTTTGTCTCAACTTAGTATTTGAGTTCGATTTCAATGTTTAATTTGGTACCTAGACCACATGACATTATGTGACCCAATGAAAATTTGACAAGTATGCTTTAGTAAAAAAAAACATAGGTACTTAATTACGAAAAAAAAGGTTTGAGTATTAAATTGAATATTGAAGTTTAATTTAAGTTTAGATGAGACAAAAAAAAAACAAAAACCCTCAAGTATCAAATTTAAAAACCCAAATACCAATGTAAACATTGAAATCAAACTCAAGTATCAAATTAAAACTAAAAAAAACTTAAGTACTAAATTAAATATTAAAACCAAAGTAGATTAATTTATGAATTTGGTTTCAATACAAAATCTTTTGTGAGAATGTGAAACAATAAGCAGATGACAGTTACTAAAATGCACCAAAGAATTTTTATACATTAGGAGTTGTTTGGTTACAAAATTAAGTGTTGAGAAATTAAGCATATAAAAGTTAAGTAATGAATTAAAGTTATAAAACCTATTTGATAAATTACTTAAAATTTATTACAAAATTTAATTAGATTGTTTGATAAATATAAATATTCGATATTTTATCCTTAATTTTAAACATTTCACTTTTTTTAAACAAAGTCAAATTTTAAACATAAAATGTTTATAGGATAATATAATATTAAAATAAATAAAATAAAATTGAAGTAATTAAAATATTCTCCATTTTTCACACTCTATTATAGAAAAAATTTCTATTCTATTATTTTTATTTTGGATTGTCAAACATATATAAAAATTAAATACTTGAAAATATTAACTTTCAATAAATTTAATATTTTCAACCGTTTATCAAAGCCTAGTCTAGCATGTTTTTAACGAATGTGTGAATGCAACTCTAAATAATTGAAATAAACTTTTACTCAAAAGCAACAAAATGTATACTAAAAATGTGTTTATCAATGAGGTTGAAAAGCATTTTTCAACTCAAATTTTAAGTTGGGATTTTAAGCCAAGCTAAAAAGTCAAAACTTTTGGCTTTTGAAAAAGTGCTTTTTAATAAAATTTCATTTTTATTCTTTCATTAAATCTTTTATTTTACAACGTCATGTTTAAAATAAATATTTTATCTTTTAAAAGTGCATACAAACAACAATAATAAATGGCTAACTTTTATAAAAAAAAGGTGATTTTATTTTAAAAAAAATGGTTTTAGGCTGTTTTCTGGAATATTTAATGAAATAAGTCAATTTTGGAGAGAAAAACAAAATGCATTCTTTGCTACTTATGTGGCAGGAAAGTGTGTCATGCGGGATATATTTTTCCAATGATAAAATTCCAACGGTCACAAAACTCAACAGCTATAAAACAACTAATATATTTACTATGTAAACCCTATCCATTTTCTCCTTTTACATTCAAATCCAATTTTCTCAAGTTTTTAGTTCTCGATTTTTCATTAAATTTCTCTTAGATTATTGTTGTTTTTATTATCTATCTCATATTGTATTCGTTTTAAGTGATTTTTATAATGGTAAATACTCTTATTTGTTTTTATGACAACTACATTTTCAGCGTTCAATTACAAATGGTAAGAAAATATTTTTGTTTTTTAAATTTTAATTAAGTTAATTATTAAGTTGTTAACATTATTAAAATTATAATTATTTTAATATTCAGGTCGAAAATCGGATTTTGGAGACGTACATACACAATCTATCATCGAGGGCGCCGCGTGTAATTGAACGATACTTGCAAGAAGTGGGATTGTTGCACGTGTCCCGTATGCTAGGGGGTGTAGATTGGATCCCACACTTATCAGCACGTTGGTGGAAAGATGGAGACTCGAGACACACACATTCCATCTCCCATGCGGCGAGTGTAAAATCATACTTGAGGATGTAGCTTTACAGCTCGGTTTATTGATGCATGGGTCAGTCGTTACGGGATTAGTGGTCGTTGACGGTTGGAGCAGCATTTGTGAGTAACTATTAGGCAAGGTGCCGAGCAAGTTTTTGCTAGTTGGATAGAGATGAAATAGTAGGAAGATAATTTTTGTTATCTCGACGACACACCTTGAGTGCCTTTGAAAGAGAAAAACACGCTCGAGCATTCATCTTGAGGTTAATCTGTGGTGCTTTAATGCCCAATAAATCTCAAAATGTGGTACATTTAAAGTGGCTACTACAACTCGTCGACTTGAAAGAAGCAGACCGACTTAGTTGGGGATCAGTCGTGTTGGCCACGTTGTACCGAGAGATGTGTCGGGTGATACAACTACAAAAAATTAAAATTGTTGGTTGCATACATCTTTTGTTTTTTTTTTTTTTTTTTTTAATTCTTGCCCACCTAGCTGCCTATATAAAGGGAGGGTTTTCTTCCTCTTACTCCATAAACTCTCTCAGCCACCACCCCTCAACCTTAAAAAAATCTCTTCTCAATTATTTTTTTAGTATTGAAATTTTTCAACGGAAAGATTTATTTGTGTTTAAGAGAGACAATGTACTAGCTTTAAGGTGCATTTGAGTTCACAATGATGCCACAATCATTAATAACTACAACCGTTTCCGTCTCGACTCAAGTTTTACCTTCTCTCCACTACCACAATCACCGTCCTGAGAGCCCTCTTGCATCCAACTCTGTCACAAGTTTCGAATAGGGATGTTAATGATATTACTTTCGATGGAGACAGAGAAAAAATTAAATTGATTATACTGGTAAACATCTCAGTTTTTCCTTATGATTATGATCTCAAACTTATGTATCGGGTTTACAAACCATCATCTTCTTATGAGGTGAAACTCGAACTCATGACCACATAACCACTGTCAACTTGGCTCCCTAGTTATACTTTAACCCATGACTACACATTAACATCCGTCAAGTACGAGCCTTAGTTATACTTCAACCCATGATCGTATAAACATCGTGAACTCGGAGCTTGAGTTGCAATGTGATGGGCTTCTAAGGCAATGATTCCATCTTGACACAACAAATGAAATGTTCAGGTTTCGAGCACTATCGCATCACCATCAACTCAAATATACCTTTAAGTTTTCACAATGTCTACCTCAAACACAAAGACAAATAAATCTATTTTCACAAAATTCCAACCCTAAACCCTATAAAAAAACAAAACCCAAACCTTTAAAAAATAAAATAAAAAAAAGGCTGAGGAGAGAGAAAGTGAAAGCGAGTCCGGTAAGACTCGTTTTCACTTAGGGGTGAGCAAAACTCGATTCGATTTGAAAAATTAATTTTTTTTTATTTTGAGTTAATCGAATCGAGTTATTCGAGTTATTCAACTGAATAAGTGATTCAAGTTTCGAGTTTGAGTTGAGTTGAATTTAACAATTCGAATAATTCGAATAACAGATTGATGTAAATCCCCTTTTGGTCCCTATCAAATTTGAAAATGAGCAAATTAGTCCATCTCTTAAAAAAATTACAAAAAAATTCAAAATAATTTTATAATCGAAAATATTTATAAAAATTCCAAAATTTTTATTTTTAAAAATTATAAAATTTTAAAAATTATAAAAATATAAAGAAAGTTAAAAATTAAAATTTTTCTAAAATAATAATTTTGAACCTAAATAAGTTAATTAATGATTCAAGTTTATAATACTAAAGTATCTTATTATTTATTATTTTGCTTTGAAAAAGATTTAAAATATATATGATTTCGAATTTATGTACCCTAACATGGAATTAAGTATCTGTAACAATATTTTACTTTGACATGTTTAATTTAACTCAAACAATTTCACTTGATTCGATTCGACTTGACTCGAATTTCATATCACTCAACTCAATTAAAAAAAAAATTCTAATTGAGTTAGGTTGATAAAATATGACTCGTCAACTCGAAATTTTTTCACTTGATTCGGTCATACACTCACCCTTATTTTCACTTTCTCTCTCCAAAATTAATTTTTTCCCTAAATATCGACTTAAAATTTTTTAAAACAAACATATTTACCAAATTTAGTTCATAATAAACATTATTAAGTAGTTATTAAAAACACAACCTAAATTTTATTAGAGCATTCCGAAAGAATCATCCTTTGGAATTTGAAAGATGATCCCATAATATTAAATAAAAATGGAAAATACTCTGGAATCTGGTGAAAATGTTCATCTTCTGGAAGTCGATTACGGTGACGAATCTCGGTTTGAGACTGATCGTATCACCAAGAAAGTCCGGTTTAAAGAAGGCATAAGTGAGGAAGCAACGGATATGTTGGTTGAACCTGTTCCGAGGACAAAGTTATCCTGGAAGGATAAACTTTTAGGGGCTAAATCGGATGCATCAGTTGAGGAAGAAGTGTATCCCCGCAGAGCCGATAATGATGAGGAAGAACTTGAGATCCTGGAAGGAGATATTCACAGATCTGTTGTGAATGGCATCCTTGCTATAGATTTTTCGGAGAGGATTCAACAAATCCTGTTCAAAGAAATGGAATTAACAGTTATTGTTAAACTTCTTGGAAGGAATATAGGGTATGCAGCTTTATCTAATCGAATTAATATTTTATGGAACCCTTCCAAATCATTTCATCTCATGGATATTGAGAATGGATATTATTTAGCAAAATTCCAATCTATTGATGATTACACCAAAGCTTTGACTCAGGGACTGTGGTTGGTTTACGGCCAATATTTGACAGTCCAACTTGGACAAGAGAATTTAGGCCCGACCAACCTTATTCCAGCATTGTTTTGGCCTGGATACGCTTACCAGGCCTCCCAGGATTTCTTTACAAGAAAAAAATCCTCGAAGAAATAGGAGGGATGATCGAAAAAGTCGTTTGATTAGATTTCAATACCGATAACAAAACTAGGTGACGCTTTGCTCGAATGACTGTGTATATCAACCTTGATAAGCCATTAACTGCTCATGTACTGGTTAATGGTATAAAACAGAGGGTGGAATATGAAGCGTTGCCAACGATTTGCTTCAATTGCGGGAAGTATGGGCATATAAAAGAGCTTTGTCCTTCCTTGCAAAACGAGGTCACACCGGAAAACATTCAGACGATGGGCAAACAGACGGAGGTAGAGGAAAAAGGGGAGAATGAAGCGTACGGATCGTGGATGGTGGTAGAAAGGAAAGCATGGTTTTCACGAGGTAAAAAAATTTCCAAAAAATATAATAAGGGGAAAGAAATCATGGGATCCAGATTTGAAGTTTTAACAAATTTGAGAAGCAAAGGAAATTTGGAAATTCAGCAGTATAAAGGGGAAGAGGAGCAGTTAGTTGAAATTTAGGGCAATTTAAATGCTGGAGTAAATGGGATAAAGACGAAACAGCTAGCTCGGGGTAGTTTCAAGGTCAGTGATGGATTACAGCTGGAAGGTGAATTTAGGAGTGGTGAAACGATGAAAAGTGGACCGTTGGAATCTTTCAATTCAGAACCTCTTAATAGCGCAATAGATTGGTCTTTAAGGCCTGGAAATAATGGAGTAGGAAGCCCATCTCCAAGAAAGGCCGTTGAAGATTCATTAAGAAATAAAGAAATACAATCCAACAAGGAGGCGGGCTCAACAATCTTTAAGGCAGTCCATCCCTTAACGAAACTGGAAGCTCTTCTAAACACTCATTTGATTCTGTTTTTAAGGATAATATGGATACCAATCCAGTATTGCTACTTGAAAATGAATCTACTTTATCGCATTTACATAATTCTTGCATTAACCCAATTTTTGAAAGCCATTAACTAAATGTTACTAATGGCCTTGTGAATGAACCCAAGACTGTCGCAGCAAAGGCGAACCTGGATAAAGCTCAGAAGATTACTTCTCTTGGTGAATTAAATAGCAATAGGCACACGGCAATTTCTTTCAAAGAAAAAGACTCAGCCGATGGTAGCAGAAATCGAAGCTCCGCGAAATTAATAGGAGGGAAGGAAGGTGGTTTTCGGGCCACTAGGAAAATTAATAAAATTACTCATGGAAAAGGAAATAATTTTAAATGTAAAAATTCTTCTAAAATTTCTTTGAGTGATTTTATTCATAGGTTGGTCAAGTCTGTATCTACGCCTAACAAGGAAGATTCAGACACTTCGGGTCTAAACACTGGTAAAATAATTTATTTTATTTTATTCTGGATACTCTGGTTCACTGAGGTTTGGTGGTTTTATTTTTGTATGTTCTTTTCTTAACTTTTTATCATTAATACTAATCTGTCTATTTTCTCTTGGAATTGTCAAGGGTGTGCTAGTAATTTCTACGGGCTTTTCGTGAGTATGATTTGGAATTTAAACCTGACATTGTGTGTCTTTTGGAACCGAGAGTTAGTGGTAAAAAAGCTAATTCCATTATTGATAAATTGGGATTTGAGCGTTCTCATCGTTTAGAGTCTATTGGTTTTTCAGGGGGCATATGGGTCGGATGGAAGGATTATATTTCCATTAGCATTATTCACAATCACCCTCAGTACATGCTCCTTCATATTAAAGGTATTAATTTTAATGAGGAATTTTTCATTTTTTTTTTGTTTATGGTAGTCTTGACAGAACTAAAAGAAAATCTCTTTGGAATGATTTAATGGACGTCTTGCCTCAGGTCCCTTCTCCGTGGTTAATTATGGGAGATTTTAATGCTATCCTTTCCCCAAAGGACAAAAAAAGCGATCGAACAATAGATAGGAGATGTAATTTCTTTGGAAACTTTGTTGATTCTTGTAATTTGCAGGATCTTGGATTTATAGGACCTTCTTATACTTGGCAAAGAGGAAATACGTCTGAGCGACTGGACAGAGCCCTGGCAAATGATGCTTGGATTTCTACCTTCCCACATTCTCTCGTTCACCATCTCCCTCGTATTAAATCTGATCATAGGCCCATTCTCCTCAAGACTAATCCTATGTTCAATGCTCCAAGAGGAAGACCGTTTCGATTCCTTGCAGGATGGACGAAGCACACAAATTTTAAGGACCTAGTCTCAAGCAAATGGAGATATTCAGGTAACATGGCTGATTCGTTATCTGATTTTACTATACATGTTAAAGATTGGAACAGGTCCACTTATGGTTATATAGGCACTCGTAAAAGACAACTTCTGAATTCTCTTGGGATCATTCAAAAAGCCTTTGTTAGGACAAATTTCAGAAGGTTAGCTGAATTGGAGATAGAAGTTCGAGATGAGTTGGAAAGTGTGCTAAACCACGAGGAGCTCCTATGGAGGCAAAAAGCTAGGTGTGATTGGCTCCAGTTTAGGGACAGGAATATCAAATTCTTCCATAGTCGCACGATGTAAAGAAGGAAATCTAACCGTATCTTGGCTCTGCGTATCAGTAATGGGGAATGGTGTTCTGAGCAGTCTACTCTCAGTGAAGAAGGTGTCAAATTTTTTGAAAAACTTTATAGCGATACACCAAGTCCCATGCCTGACGTTTCATCAAACATCTCTCTCGCCTAAAGGATCAAGACATTGATTTCCTTAAAAAGCCGATCACTAGTGACGAGATCAAGAATGCTCTGTTTGATATGGCTCCCCTCAAAGCTCCGGGAAGTGATGGTTACCATGCACACTTCTTTCAAAGTCAGTGGGAGCTTGTTGGGGGTGCGGTTTGTGAATGGGTCCAAGGAATTTTTGCGGGAAATAAAATTGAAGAGGAGCTGAATAAAACTCTTACTGTGTTGATACCAAAGATAGATCGTCCGGAAGATTTCAGCCAATTTCGGCCAATCAGTCTTTGTTCGGTTATGTATAAATTGATGATGAAAGTGATAACTAATAGATTCAGAGTGGTGTTTCCAAATTTCATCTCCCCAGAGCAAGCAGGGTTTATTGCAGGTAGGAACATATCTGATAACGTCATTATTGCTCAAGAAGTTATACACTCCATGCGTAGTAAGAAAGTGGGTAAAAATTGGATGGCTATTAAATTAGACCTAGAAAAAGCGTACGACAGAGTCAGCTGGGAATTTATTGATGCCTCCCTTGCTGCAGCTAGAATCCCCGAGAATCTCAAGAAGGTTATTATGCATGCTATCTCCTTTTCAACTATGCAACTTCTTTGGAATGGAGTTCCATCAAGATCCTTCAAGCCCGTAAAAGGCATAAGACAAGGCTGTCCATTATTGCCTTATCTTTTCGTACTTTACATGGAATGGTTAGGGAATCTTATCAGAGCAGAGATAGAATCTGGAAAGTGGCATCCTATTCGGTTATCTAGATCAGGACCGGCTATATCTCACATTTTCTTTGCAGATGATCTTGTCATTTTTAGCAAAGCAAAGATGGATCAAGCTCACTTGCTTAAAGATATTCTTAGAAGATTTTGGGATCTTTCCGGTCATAAAATTAGCACGATGAAGAGCAACATATTTTTTGCAAAAGGAGTTGATATCACCTAAGGCGATCGGATCGATCGATTTTTAGTTTCCAGAAAGTCCTTAACCTAGGAAAGTACTTGGGGGTGCCTATGCTTCATGATCGTATTACTAAAAGTACGCTGAATTTTGTTATTGAGAAGGTGAGAAGTAAACCTCAGAGATGGGACGCTCGAAAATTATCTTTCGCAGGGCGAGTTACTCTAGCTCAATCTGTCCTTCTGGCTATTCCTAGTTATTTTATGCAGTCTTTCGTAATTCCAAAAGGGGTGTGTGATGAGATTGAAAGAATAGCTCGGCAGTTTATTTGGGGGGGATCAACTAGTAACCCAAAAATGGCCTTAGTTGGTTGGAATTCCATTTGTCAGCCTAGGAACTGTGGAGGACTTGGTTTTAGACATCTTCATGATCATAATACTTCTTTTCTCATGAAGATTGGTTTTAATCTTGCCTCCCAAAAGGATGCTTTATGGGTCCGAGTGCTTCGTTCGAAGTATGGTTGGAAGAGTCAACTCCCTGAGTCTATCCATAAAAGTCATTGTTCTCATCTTTGGGGTTCCCTTTCTAAAGTGTGGCCTCTCCTTCGTGGAAATCTTATGTGGTCCATTAGGGATGGAGTTATTATATATGGATGGAAAGATAATTGGATACCTAATGCTGGGCCTCTTTTGTCTTATGTTTCTTCTCATGATAGGCTCAATTTGGATAGCACTTTGAAAGATTGGGTCTTGTAGGAGGACTCTTAGAACATAGACATGCTTCGTATGTGGCTATCTGCTACTATATTGAAGCGTATAATAGGTATTCCCCCACCTCATCCTGTTGGTGGCGAAGATAGAATCATTTGGGCTTGTACCGAGTCAGGAGCTTTCTCAATCCGAAGTGCCTATTAGGCGTTAAAAGAATATTCTTGGAACTCTATGGATGACATTTGGAAAATCATTTGGAAATACTAAGGTCCTCAGCGCGTCCGACTTTTTCTTTGGCTCGTGGTTAATCAGAGGATCTTTACTAACTCGGAAAGGGTAAGGAGAGGTTTCGGGCAAAGCAGTGCATGTCCACGATGTGGACATGAATTAGAAGATATCATGCATGTTCTCCAAGATTGTTTGACTGCAAAAGAAGCTTGGATGCTCGTTGTCCCTTCAGAGATGCAACCCAGGTTTTTTTCTGAATCTTTACAAATTTGGTTATCTACTAATCTCTCTTATCATCTTAAGTTGCAGGATAAAGGATTCACTTGGTCATGCCTTTTGAAATTCTAGCTTGGAGAATTTGGAAGAACAGGAACCTTTTCATATTTCAAAACATTGACTGGATGTCGTTCGAGCTAGTTAAATCCTCTCTCAGTTGGGCACAAAATTTTGAAGCTTCCATACTCAGATCTAAGGCAACCAAAATTCTTTCTGGGATTCAACATCACTGTGCTAATGATTGGGTATAGTTATTACTGAATGGGCGATTGCGAGTATCGAAATCTTTGCTTGGTGGAGTATTTCGAGATCGGGAGGGCAAATGGGTACTAAGTTTCACTCATTATCTAGGAAGTTGTTCACCGATAGAAGCTAAACTTTGGGGTATTCTGGATGGTGTGTTCATCTTAATGAACAAAGGGTATAAGAAGATTAAGATTTGGACTGACAATTTTGAAGTGGTTAGGTCTTTGTTCATGGAGGAAATGGCAGATTCTGGCATTACACTACTTAGAAGAGTCAAAAGGCTTCTGCTTTCTGAAGGACAATGGGAAATAAAGCATATTCCTAGAGAGTACAATTCAATTGCTGATCAACTGGCTAAGATTGGGCTCTCTTGGCAGAATCCTCTACAAATTTTTGATGTTCCGCCTACGGTGGTGTCCACAGTTTTACAACAAGACAGAGCTTTTAATGTCTTTTAAGAGTTCTTAAGCTGTTATTTGTATTTCACCAAAAAAAAAGATGATCCCATAATCCACAAGATTAGTATTGTTTAAAAGGTAAAAAAGCCAACCAATATTATTCTCCACATTATCCATTTTTGGTGCTGCTATCAAGTCGTAAAAGTAGGATAAAAATATACAGAATATTCAACGGCGGGGCTCATACTTACATAATGGATGGTCTTTTTCCACATGCCTCTTTCGTCTTTTAGACTATCTCATTTGGATCTTAATATTCAAAAGAAATGAAGATTAATTCTACAACTAATAAAATTGGTGGTTATTATTCATATTTTAAGATAAAAAGGCAACACAAATCGCTAAAAAATTTTGAAAAAAAAAAAAAAACAAGTCAAAATTGAAGTAAGAGTTTAATTTGAATTTCATGAGTTTTGAAGTAAATATCAAGAGCGAATTTGATTTTAGTTTATAAAAGAGAGGGGAGACAAATGGTTAAAAATAAGAGTAAACTACTAAATATTTATTTCTGTTTATCTCAACTTATATTTTAGTCATTTATGTTTAAAATGTTATGTTTTAGTCAGTTACGTTAATGTTAATTGTCGTCAATAGTGTAATGGTAAGGTGACGTGACACGTTAAATCATAATTTTAAACACAAATTTTAAGTTAAATTATACAATTGGTCCTCATACTTTTTCATTTTGAGCACTTTATTTTTCATTCTCTTTTGCTTTCCCTATGTTTTCCTCTCTTCTTTATTTCTTTTAACCTAAATTTTTTATCTTTTCTTTTTGTTAAAACTTTTTTTTATGTTTATGAAAAAATAAAGGCGAAAGCTAAAACTAAAATTAAACTTGCTTCGCATATTCTCACCCCATAATTACAAACCCTCATCGTCCATCATCACTTTAACGAACCAATTTGGATCTCTCAATGACCTAGTCCACAAGCTCGCTTCACTCAAATGCCTCACTAGTCGTGACTTATGACAGTCCACCCTCAACAAAGTTTCCCAAGCCCGTTCCCTTAACTTTCTCTCCAGCCCCCACGATCACCTTATCTATCTTACCTACAACATTCTCATCCTCTCGAACTATGTTGTTTCATGAACTCTTCAAACGAGCTCTACACTTTCAATGACTAAAACGACCACCATACAAAACTTACCCTCAATTTTACCCAAACCAGTTTGGTTCCATGTTTCCTTTCTCTCTTTGGTTCATCCATGCTCGACTTCCAATCAAGTTTGCTTGGGAACATCTAAGAAGATTTAGATCAATTTATCGTTTGCTTAATTTTATTCGTTAGAAAATAAAATAAAAGGAAATGAATAATCTACACGATTTTGTAAAAGTTTGGAAATGGAAATTTTTGTTTTGAATATAAATAATTCAATTTATGTTTAGATTTGATTAAGGATATGGTTTTTATATTGATTAGTTAGATCCAATTTTAGTTTCAAAATTAGGTTATATTCAAATCAAGATTTGATTAAGAATGATTGATATTAGGTTTTGAGTAAAATTCAATTTAAGAATCATGTGAAAGAAATAAGAACTTGGTTTATTTGGTGGGCAAAGATTATGTTTCTGTAGTGAAAAATATGGGAAGAGAAAAAAATAAAAGGGAAGAAGAAAATGAAAATAAAGAAATAAAAAAATTTAAATTGTTCAAAAAAAAAGTATAGGGACTAATTTTAACAAATAGAAAACATAGAAAAACTAGTTAAAAGAAATAGAGAAGGGAGAGAAACAGAAGGAAAAGGAGAAGAAGATGGAAAATAAAGAAAGTTCAAAGAAAATTAAATTGCTTAAAACGAAAAAAAAAGATTAATTGTATAATTTAACCTAAAATTTTTGTTTGAAATAATAATTTAACATGTCACATTAGTTTATTGTTATACTGTTAACAACAATTAATGCTCAATAACTAAAATATTATAATACGATAATATAAATAACTAAAATTTAACATATTAATAGTTTACCCTAAAATATACAAAAGGACATTGAATCGAAAATCCTTTTCACTTGTTTTGGTATTTTATTAAACACAAAAGATTTAAAATAAAATTCTTGATTTTTCTTTTGAAAATAAAAACCAGAATTACAAAAATTGTATCTTTTACCGAAAAATCTTTTCACTTATTTTTGTTTTTGGTTTGCATGTTGTTGTTTCATTAAGCACAAAAAGATTTAAAATAAAATTATTGATTTTTTCTTCTTCTCAAAATTAGAAACCAGAATTGAAAAATTTGTGTCTTTTACTTTTTTTTTTTTGTATGCATGTTGTTATTTATTAAGCACAAAAGATTTAAAATAAAATTCTTGATTTATTTTTTTTTGAAAATGAGAAACCAAAATTAAAAAAAAAATTGTATTTTCAGAAAATTGGAGAATAACCGGTGCTCCATCGAGTTTCAAGACCCTTACCTTACAATAAAGAAGATTGTGACTCTTTGGAAAATCGAAGGAAATCATTAAAAAAAAATACATGAAGACTTTTTTTTTTTCTTTTCATTCCCTTTGGATTTCGATTTTCTGGAAAAAGGGAGAGTGAAACTTTTGTTCGTTAGTTTAAATTATCAGGAATATGAAAGAAGAAAGTGGGAAGAATTAGAGAGAGATTTTTTTCAAAGTTTATCATAATTAATTCAGTGTTAAGTCTTGGTGTTTTTATGATTAATTTGTTAACACATTTCAAAATTTTATAAATTTTTCAACTATTCTATACTTCTTTACTATAATTTTATAAGAAAAAAAATAATAAGGGTCAAATTGGTTACAATAGTAAAAGTTAAGGGGTTAAATTTGTGATTGTATCTAATTTTTAACAAAATTAACGAAAAGGTTGAAGGGGACTGAAAATGAGTAAATTAAAAAGTAAATGAAATGAAAGTAGAGGAATTAAATCCTATAGAGATTATTCTCGAATTTAAGTAAGAAAAAAAGACATGAGTTGATGTTTTCATGGATTGGGCCTCAGAGAAGGCCTAAATTTCATTTATTTTCTTGAAAGAAAAGCCCAATCGGATTTCATGATATGATGTTGGCAGTTGGGTTGGGTTAAGCTATTTGAAAAGGATGACTCAATTTATAGATATATAATTTGTTCGTTGATGAAACTTCTGAAATTTTTTTTTTAAAAATGGGGCAATTTTCTTATGTCAAACAGTTAATAACTTTAAAATTAGTGCTCTACATAATGCAGAATATTAATTATTGGGTTCGTCCGGTAAATATTTTGAGAAATAAAAAAATTAACATCTTTTAAATACGATTATAATTAATATATTCAAATAATTACAATTAAAATCAACATAAATATATGGATAATCATAATTTATTAAAAGAAAATTAACGTATAATAAAATTTAAACAAAAACAAATATGAAGATAATTCATATATGGCAAAACTCGAACACATAATTTTAAAAGTTTCAAAATCCTAACAATATTAATATTATTTAATATTATAATAGTATTAAAAATGAGAAAAGAATGATAGAGTTTAAACCCGTGTTATTATCAATTTTATTATTTAACTTTTAATAATGTAATTAATTTTCTTAAAATACCAACCACTATTTTTGTTTATTAACCAATTAATTATCCAATTGTCAAGACATGATATGAAAATAATAAATTTCATTTAGTTTGCAAAGTCAATGGCCCATGAGTAAAGTATATGAAGTAAACAAACATGTGAAATGAACATGCAATTGGTCACAATGTTAGGTGACACCATGTGGCTCATGTGAAGCAATTAGGCCATGACCCACTAAGGAAAATGATTTTGAAATGTTGAAACTGGGATTAATTACTTCCCCAAATATATTTGGATATTATATAATTTATTGTTTGTCACCTTTTTTTTGGTTAAATTCTTCTATTAGTCCCTACATTTTATAAAAGTTAGTTAGTCACTATATTTTTATTTGATCATTTTAGTCTTTGTACTTTTTAAAATTTTAAAATTTTAGTCCTCACCAAAATTTCAATTTTTAATTCATTAAATTAAGTTTTACTATTTCCAAAACTTGATGTGGCAAACATATTATCCTTTGTGTAATGCCATGTCAACTTATTATTTCCACATATTACGCGCTTAAAATCTATTTAATGGGTTAATAATGACAGTCATTTGTGTCAAGATTGAAATTTCAAAAATTCAAAAAGTATAGGGATTTAGAATGATCCGATTAGAGAAGATTGACTAAATCTACAACTATATACCTAATACAGGACTATTAATTGAATTTGACCCAGTTGTTTGGGTCATTACTAAAATTTCAAAATTTGAAAAAGTGTAAGAACTAAAACTGACAGATTTGAAAAGTACAAGATCAAAATTAATTAAATTATAGTACAAGGACTAAATCCACAACTTTCGTAAAGTAGGAGAACTAAAAATAGAGTTTAACTTCATTTTATCTTTTCTTTTTCAATTCAATTAGTAACTACCACATCTCAATAAATTAAATTTAATCCTATTGAATAGATAAATATATAATGTTCATGAGGACAACTCATAGACTGCTCTTAGCCTTTTCCTTTTATCCTTATATACCAGAGTTACCCTTTTTTTTATCTAAAGAGTGAGTTAAGAGGATTTTAACAAGGTTTAGTTATATTTGGCAATCCCCAACTTAAATCTATTGTGTAGTGGTGTTGGAAATGGTAAGATGTGTTTGGGGAATTTGAGTATTTAGATTGGATAATAATTATAGGAGAATAAAATTATGATTTAGATTAAATTGAATAAATTTAAGTATTAGATTTATGATTTAATTTACTTCATTAAAATAAAGACTACAACACTTAATATTTTTCACCGCTTAATACAAGTTTTAGGGTGATTTTTTTTTTTTTTTTGAGAATCTCTTACTTTTATATTTAAATTCTTTTAATGAAGAAAAAAATTGGAAATGGGATGGAAAGTAAGAGATAAGGGCTACGAAAATTAAGTAATTTTTATATTCGGTATTTGTTTTTCTTCCCCATAAAAAAATTCAGAAAATTTTATGCTAAAATATTTGGATATTCAGTGCTTAATTGTATTGCTTGAAATTTTTAGGTGCATTTTCGAATCAATCCGATATTTCAATTATATTGATTTAAACGACTGTCTTTATAAAAATAGTTAGACATCTTTAATTTATTCAAAATTTGAGGTGAATAATCAATATGAATGAAATATAAAATATGACAATAGAATTGTTAACATATTAATTATACAAAATTATAAAAATATATAATATTATTTTAATTTTACACAGAGTAAGTGAATTGTTCCTATCTATTAATATAATTATAAAAGTTTATTTTAAAAGGAAAAAAAAATACATAAGGTTTGGTGCTCAAATTTACATCTATATTTGAATATTTAGTGCCATTGCCCAACTCATGGGATTCAGACCCACAATCATATGGCAAAAGGGGGTTCCAATATTTGATGTTTGCTCATGTGATTGGGGCCACTTTGATGATGGTTAATCACATCAACTTGGTTTAATTAACCACACTCATTAACAGATCCCTCTTTATTACTTAGAAGAGCAAAAAACTAGACACTTTTCAATTAATCTCCCAAAATTGCAACAAAGTGAAGGCAAGTAGGGTTTAATTAACCTTTTAGAGTGCAGCCTACTCAATGGGGGCTTAGGTTCTTTGCTTCCTTTTTCTGCTTTTCAACTCAATGGAGGTTACCCCTACCACAAAATATTAAAAAAAAAAAAAAAAAGGAAAGAACAGAGAAGGCAATCATTTTGATATAATGGGCCAATTTGTTAATCTTTTTGACTTAAAGTTGATCTTATAATGGCAAGGAAAAGGCTCTTCATAACACCCCCCCCAAAGGCCTTAAAATGAATTCCACTAGTGCATTTTGCAGCTTCTGGTTCATAATTGTCATGCTTTGAAGGGACAAAATCAACAGTATCTTTACATGCAAATAGAAAGTTAGGATTTACCAATATAAAGCAACTACTAAGAATAGATCTTAATGAATAAGATGTGTGGTACATATATGATACAAATGATCAAACTTTGATATCTTTAATGAAAGATAGTTTATGGTTCATCCATCAAACAAAACATACTTGATGGTAGGTCTTCATTCTCTTTCCAAGCAGATATTATGGTGACATTTTATCTGTCTTCATATATGTATATGGTACGTATAAGAGACAATATAGAGAGTCTTCTTCCCAAAGTCAAAGCTAGAAGGCTTGATGTTACATTTTAATCCCTCATTTTTTTTAAAAGAAGAAAATAAATAAAAATTCATGGCACTGTCTGTCAACAAAGGAGTTTACCTTGGAATTCTTGGATTTTTAGTAAAAATATATACATATATAAACCCAAAATAGTTGTGCTGGAACTGGGACCAAACTAGCCTGTGTTGTGATCTGAATCTCTCAGTCTCAAACACATCAAAACTTGAATTAGAACCATAGGTCTTGATAACCTGTGAAAAATCCATTATTGGACTCATGTTCATTGCATGTGTCCCATGTGTCCTAACCATACTATGATGAATGCTTGTAAGTGTTGGGATTTTAGAACAGTTGGAATGATGGTTCGCTGCTGCTTTGTAAGGACAAAAGCAAAATCTAAACAGAAAAAAAAAAATAAGAAACTAAACCAAACGAAACTAAGCTAATTATATCTTTCAAAGTTTTTTTGAAACAACATTTCAGGTTTCTTGACAGCCTAAAATATTCTCCACTAAGCTACATTCTTAGGGCATGTGATTTGTTATTCTTTTTTTCTACAACTGTTCTCCTTTCCCTTTTTCTTGTTGGAATTTTTGTCTTTGGGCAAATCAGGAAATAAAACATCACACATGCAGTTGTGTTTGCATATGTCATTTGAATTCAAATGGTGCGCATCCATTTCAAAATAACATGAAAAATAGCAGCAATATATGAAGACATATGTTTCAAATATGAATCCACTTTGTTTCTGATCTAGAAATAGAAGCGTAGCTGCTACTGGTACTCTCATTTTTGTTCCATTGTTAATCCTCAAACAAACAACTGCTATTAGGGGAGTTGTTAAAATGTCAATAAATGTACAACTAGGACGGACAATTTAATATACGGCCCTATTTTGACCAGGCCTCAAAAATAAAAATAAAAATAAAAAATTACTTTTCTGAATGTCGGTTGTATAAATTATACAAATTAATTGTATCACCTATTTCTATATATGCTTTTATTAGAAAAACTCAACAGTTGAAGTTGTTGGGGTCATCACCAAGAGCTCTTCCAAAAGAGCACCAAGTTTTGAGTTTTCTCTTCTCTGCAATTTTCCAGCAGAAAGAATTCTCAAAACCCAATTTAAAGATACAAATTCTAAGTGAAAAAACATTTTGTTTTGGAATAAATGGTTGCTGTTTTGGTGTTGGGTTTGAAGGAAAGTTGGGATCTTTGGATCTGAAAGATTTTGGTCATTTTGTCTTTGTTGACTTGAGATAAGAAATGGGTTTTGCTTTGATTTAGATTTTGATTAGTTCTAGAGGGAGAAAAAGAAGGAAGAGTTTCAAGAAAAAAATGGGTTGGAAGAGTAAAGGATTGGAGTCAAATGCAAAGTCTTTTGTGACTAAGAAGTGGACTCTTTTGCTTTGCATTGGCTGTTTTTGTACTGGGATGCTCTTCTCCGATAGGTAAATTTATCTCATTTTTTCTTTTTAGCTTCTTTAAATTCCATGTCTTGATTTGGTTGTAGCTTGTATTTGCAGTTTGGTGAAAGTTGGTGCTTCTAAAGTTAAGATTTTTGTTTCTGATTTCCATAAATTGTTTTGGCTTTTACAAGTTTCCTGATTTAGGATGGTCTTGTTTTTGGTTGTATTTACAATTTAGTGGAAGCAGTATCCTGTTTCATTTAATTAGTTCTATGGACCATGGTTTAAGGCATTTTTTAGTAGGTTTTCTGATATATGTTTGTGGGGTTCTTATTTATGGATAATGATTATGAAAACTTTTGATCTTGTAAAGCAAAGATCTGCAGTTCATAGAGTATTATGTAGGTTCTCCTGTTCTTTGTTTCATGATTTTTTTTTTATGGTGGATTTAAGGTTTTGGCCATTTGAGCTTTGCTTTGTTACTGTGATGAGTTCAAATCAAGGTGATTAAAAGTTCAAAGATTTTGACATGGCATTTTTACTGTTCAAACACTTAATTTGCTGTTCTTTTATCTGAAATTTGTTACTCGAGGTATCTGCCGCGATGTTAGTGTGAATTTGTTCAAGTATTACGAGTGTACTCGTGCTCTCAGATCGATTTCTGTCCTATTTTTCTTTTACCAGTGTGAATTTCAAACTAATTAGATGTTTTGGCATTAGAATGTGGACAGTGCCTGAAGCTGAAGATAAGGTTGTATCACTGGAAACCGGGATTAAAGATGAAAGGTTAAAACTAGTTATAGAGGGTTGTGATCCGATTCAAGTGAGTGTTTATTCAAATGCTTGAAAGTTAAGTCACCTATTGCTAGGTTTGGTTAGCTCATATGATGTATTCTGTTAACAGAAGGATGTGAAGCGTGGATCGAAGAATATACTTGGGGAAGTTTCAAAGACTCATAATGCTATACAGTAAGCTTATGTCTGTGCTTTTTCCCTTACATTTTTGGTTAATTTAGCGGAAGACTTATGTTTTACTAAATGTAAAATGCAGAACACTGGATAAAACGATATCGAATTTGGAGATGGAGTTAGCTGCTGCAAGGGCCATGCAGGAATCCATAATTAATGGCTCTCCCATTTCGGATGACCTGAAAATCCCTGAATCGAGTGGGAAACGGAAATATTTAATGGTCGTAGGTATTAATACTGCTTTTAGCAGCAGAAAACGAAGAGATTCAGTTCGTGCTACTTGGATGCCTCAAGGTTTGCAAATTGATATCTTTTATTCCATATAATAGTCATTTTGGTGCATCATGTAGAAAATTAGTTTCTTGATATGAATCATTACTGTTCCTTTATCTGTATGAAAAACCAGGAGAAGAACGAAAGAAGCTTGAAGAAGAGAAGGGAGTTGTAATGCGATTTGTAATTGGTCACAGGTGGGTACTTTATTCAAGTTAAAAGCTAGTTTAGTTGGAAGTTCACTTTCGAGTTAAAAGCCTTTGGTTGTTTGGGCTAATATTCAGTGGATTCATCTTTGGTTGTCTATAATGTTATTGCTTCATATATGATCTTCTCAACTTCTTGTGAGATCCTCCTAAACTTCTTATCTGTCGATTGACAGTGCTACCTCAGGGGGTATCCTTGATAGGGCTATTGAAGCTGAAGATCGGAAGCATGGTGACATTCTGAGGCTGGTACGACCCTCAATCTTTGCTCGTTGTCGGCATCTTCTATTCGACATGGGCCTACATAAAGGGGCTCTTTTCTGCATTCCATAAGCTACAAAGCTCTTCTTCAATATTCTAATTCTTGTAAAAATTTCATTTGATCAGGAGCATGTTGAGGGTTACCTTGAATTATCAGCAAAGACAAAGACATACTTTGCCACTGCCGCTGCTTTGTGGGACGCTGATTTCTATGTAAAAGTTGATGATGATGTGCATGTAAATATAGGTAAAGGAAGCAATATTCTATTGCCTGGTTTTGCATTTTGGCAAAACAGTCTTTCTCATGTTGCAGCCAAAATGTATGTTGCGCTTGAAAGTGTAAATTAGTATCGAGAGTTTTTCTACTCTTTTGGGATTTATAGATTACTATGTAAATGATTCTTGGTGTTGCTTTCCTCGGTACCTTTTCTTAAATTTGATTTATATATGTGCTTGCAGCGACACTTGGAGCAACTTTGGTTAGACATCGGTCCAAGCCAAGGGTTTACATTGGTTGCATGAAATCTGGTCCGGTTCTTGCTCAAAAGTAAGCCAAACATGTTCAATATTATGTTTTTAACTAAAAGTTCGAAGTTACTACCTTTTCTTTGAATTTTCTCACTTTTTCCTCATCTGTGAACAGGGGAGTAAGATACCATGAACCTGAATATTGGAAATTCGGTGAGGAGGGAAACAAGTATTTCCGTCATGCTACGGGGCAGCTATATGCCATCTCTAAAGATTTGGCATCTTACATATCCATTAACCAGTAAGTTCCTGCATCCTCCGAAGAATAATATCATAATATCTGTGTTTGAAATTCATTTGTGTTTATGTGCTTCGTTTCTTGTGAAACAATAATTTTTCAGGCATGTGCTGCATAAGTATGCCAACGAAGACGTTTCACTGGGATCATGGTTTATCGGGTTGGATGTCGATCATATAGATGACCGCAGACTGTGCTGTGGTACCACAGGTAATGTTATATACTCATTGTTTTTCTTCTTATTTTCTTACTATCACATCTGATCGAGTCTAGCATCTTGAAACGACCATATGGTTGTAAAGCTGCATCGCTTGAACCATCGAATTAAAGAACTTGTTATCAAATAAGCGGTTTTACTGGTCATATGCGACCACCTGCGCTATTCAATAGCAGAGTAGGGAATGATGTACCATTGAGTTCTGGGATTATATGTGAGCAGAAGCTTGACGATAACAAACATTGCTGCAGATTGTGAATGGAAGGCTCAAGCGGGCAACATCTGTGTTGCTTCATTTGACTGGACCTGCAGCGGTATTTGCAGGTCAGTTGACAGGATGAAGGATGTTCACCGGCGGTGCGGAGAAGGGAAGAATGCTTTACGGACTGCAACTTTCTAATGAAACCCAGTTCCTCCAACCTCAGGAGGGAAGCAAGTGAAACAAAACGAGCTTGGATTTTGGGCATTGAGAGTTGAGAAAAAAAAAAAAAAGAGAAGGGACTGTAATAACTGTAGAAACATGAATGGGTTGAGGGGAAAAGAAGAGGTTGAAGCTGCTGAATGTCTGCTCCATTTTATATAGGGAGAAAGACACTGCAAACAGCAGTTATATATATAGAGAGGAAAGAGCTTGTAATTAACCATTCTTTTGTTTGCTTTTCTTGGTGTGAGTGGCAAACTCCATAATAAGTAAGCCATTGCTCCCTTTTGAATTCTGATTCATGAATTAGTTGTTCACTTCACTTTTTGACTGGTATATGATTATGATTGAAAAGGGTGATAAGTATTTCTTCAAAGACTGGACTCTAAAAGTTCCAACATTGCAGTAGCCAGTGGCTACTCAAGGTCATGTAAGTCTATAGAACTACGTTTCTTTATAAGATGTGATGATTTAAGTTCACTTTATTTATCGAATTGTAATCTCACGATCATAAAACAATTTGCCTACAAAGTGTTGGCACTCAAAATAACGTAGATTTGTGCTCTCTTCAATACTACAAAATCATGTACACAAGTAGGTTTGCAAATTTTCAGCTCCCTGAAATTGTGCTTCAATAATACTTCCATATGGCATCCAGTAAGCAACATCAATAACACACTCAATTACTCTTCAACTTTGATTCAATATGATAATGGATCTCCATATATAAAATTAATGACATTGATGCATCTGTAGATTGAAGTAGAGTTGTAAAACCACAAATGTCACCGTCACATATTCCCCCACACCTCCCAAGTAATTTAACAACATATTAATCTCGGTTGGTCGTTTTACCCGAAACTATTCTTACATAATTTTTTGGGTAGATCACTATGGTTGAGTACGGAACTCTCTCAACCTACATTTTCTTTAGGATTCCTATTAACCTTGCTCTCACTTGGAATAAAATACATGCACACAAGTCATAAAATTAAACCGCAGTCTTATTCTTATTACTATGACATTAATTTGTAGATTTTTGAACCACGTACACGATCTAACTTTTTGTAAATTGTCAAACAACATGAAAGATATTAAAATGAAGAATGTTAATTGAAACTAAAAAAACCTTAAATAATAAATAATCTCTAAAAAAGTTGTTGCAATGCACAAGAAAAATGAATGTTGAATGTAAAATTGGGTAAGAAAACCTACTTAGAAGTGTAAGGAAGCCTCGTTGCTTTTGCTATTTACGAGGCTTTCTAAGCCTGCTTGCTTTTTTCTGTTTTTAAATGAGTTTTTTTTTTGGTCTTTTCCACCTCAATTCCTGATTTTGACTTAGAAATCCAACCAAGATCGCAACCTTTTAGGGTAGGTTCCGATTTCTTTGTAAAAGTCATTCCATGCTTACAAAAAGAGATTGAAAATTTTTATTTTATCAAAAGCACTACAAAGTTTTACAAAATAACATAAAATCACTAAAAAGAATCTAAAACTCATTTTACCACCACTAGTTATAAAATGAACTAATTAAAAATCACTCAAGAAAAATGTAAATGTGAACGATTTAAGGCCTAACATCATATATTTATGTGTTCTTTTTTATATCCAAAGGTTTGGTTAGATGGTTTGAGCAAGAAGACTCCATCAAAATGTTCGATTAATCTAACTCGTTTAGCCTTTAGCTGTACTGGCAGTTGCAGACCCATTTGCAACTTGGTCCTCATCAGCTTACAAGTCTTCTTCATCAAGATTCAAACCAACAGCTGCATGTTTCCTTATGTTTCACTTCGATGAATACTTCAACTTAGGTTATGGTGCTTCAAGGACTTCTCCTTCCTCAACTAAGTCTTTCTTTTGTTGCAGAAGGATTTGATTGATTAATTAGGGAAACAGTAGCATATGTCTCTTGTTCTTGGTTTTTGTGTGTTTTACAATCTCATCAAAAATTAATTTACCAAGATCAATTGGAATGAAGGATGCTACCTTATACAAAAGAAAACCATCTATTTGTTTACACATATGCTTTGTTTATACGGTAGCCAATTCCTAGTTGCAAAGGCTTGCAGTGCATCATAATTTGGTTCTTGTTCTGATGTCCTAAAATCTTGACCTTCAAGACATGTGGTTTTGACTTTGTTGGTAAGGTGTCAGTAAGGTGATCATAGTCAAGGACAATTTTATCATTCATTATCTTCTGTATGGTACAGAAACTTGCTGATGACAACTGGGCTGAAGGTGAATAGTGCCCATTTACATAGGCTTACGTGAAGTATTGATCATTCTCATTGGTGATTGGTTTTTTTCTGAAGACAGACATAAAACTCCAGGACCACATTCTTGACATAGGGCTTCACATAAGCTACTAAGTTAATCAATTCATTCCTCTCTACAAAGACCTCAATGCCATGTTCAATAAATCTGGATTCATGAATATTTCTTTCATTCGTGAAGTCTTTTTGAGCTATGAGCTTCATCCTTTCCGCACTGGTAGGAAAGTTTATTAGGCTCTGCATTATATAAAAGATAGGATATTAGGTCTCTTGGATCTAAGTTTCACCATCTGAGGTGCCAAATTAGTAAAAGGCACATCATCATCATCTTCTTCTTCTTCTTTAGTAGCAGGAGCTTTCCTCTTTCTCTAATATATCTTTTTCTTAGGAACCTCAAGAATGAACAATTCCTTACATACTCCATTTCGAAGGCTTTAGTCATTGCAGCCCTAGTTCTTATTTGAGTTGCAGAAGCACTTGCAATTGAGGTCACGACTACCTTAGAATCATTAGTTTTGGTCACTTCATCAACAACTAGTTCATTTTGTTTCTTAGCTTCATCAACCTTCTTAACAGGGCCTTGGAATTCTACTAAAAATTTAGTTGAATCTTTCTCAGTAATTCCCTTAATCAATTGATCAAGTGCCTAATATTGAACATGCGAGCCTTATTCAATTAAATGATCTAATTATTTAACCTGCTTTCTAAGCTCCTACACAACATTAGAAACAATCTCATTTCCTCCCTCAATAGACTCATTAGCCACAATATTTTTAGAGGCAGAATAGTAAGTTGGATAAACCAAATTATCTACCCTATGTTTCTAAGGGATTGTTACGTTGCCTTGATTAGCTGCAAATAGTGACACAACTGGAGGTTGTTCTTGTATAGGATTGTCTTGAGTGAGCTTGAGGAACTACAGAGGAGATACCTTCATCATTTCATCACTCTCCTCAGAATGTTTTTTCAAATGAGCTAGAGACGGCGATCTTTGTTGAGTATTCTTTGAGGAAGAGGGAGTGGAGGTTCTGGTTAACTTCACTCCACACATGAAGGAGTTCCTTAAGAAAGTTCTACTTGGAAGAAAAATTTCTTAAAATCTTGTGGCAAAAGGGAAATTCCAAAGAGAATATCCTTCTATTAGGCTTCACATTGTTTTTGAAAGTAACTATCAAATTAAAACACAATCACATCTTATAAAAACCCATATCAATTTTTTTAGATTTTCACTCCCAAAATAAGAATAAGGAACCAAAAAAATCGCCAATATGCAAAAAGACACTAGATTGTATTGTTTTAGTGTCATGCCTTGTATAACAAGTTAAACTCGACATGCCCTACTTTATTCCTTTAATTTTGTGGATCATATAGCATTTGGAATCTTGGTACATAGATGAGTTAATTGATTTTCAGTTTGCATGTGATCCAATTCGATTATACCACTCTCAATTAACTCCCTAAAGAAGTGATGCGTGATGCCAATATATGTTGTCATTGAGTGAAGCACTTGGTTCATAGAGATCTTGATTGCACTAGAACTGTCACAATAGATAACTGTAAATGGCGATGCAACTTCAAAGTCTTCTAGCATTTGTCTCATCCAAAAAACGGAGTACAACTTTCAGTAGCTATATACTCAACTTCAGTTATTGATGCTGAGATTGATGGTTAATTACTTCTTATTGTACCATGATACTAAGTTCATACCAAGATAAAAACATCCCCTAACGTGCTCTTCTAGTCATCCATTTTGTCTGCCCAATCTGTATCACTGAATCCAACCAAATTCATATTTGTGTCTTTTGAGAGCTAAATTCTAAATTCCAAATTTCAAAGTGCCATTAACATACCGAATGATCTTTTTCACAGCTTTTAAGTGTGACTCCTTAGGATTTGACGGGTATCTTGCACAAACTCCCATCCTATAGCATAGGTTTGATCTGCTTGTAGTAAGGTAAAGTTGGCTGCCAATTATGCCGGAATAGCTACTTGAGCTAGTCATAACTCCCTTTGCATTTGAGCACAGTTTGTTTGATATTGCTATTGGAGTTCTAATTGGCTTCGATCCTTCTAACCCAAGTTTCTTCACTAAATTATGTGCAAACTTCTCTTAAGATAAAGAAAATCTCATTCTCAAGTTGTTTAATCTAGAAGCCAAGAAAACATGACAACTCTCCCACCGTACTCATCTTGAATTCAGGTTACAGCTTCTGCACAAATGTTTCTTTGGCTTATGGAGAAGTTGAGCCAAAAATGATATCATCCACGTAAATCTAAGCTAGTGTGATTACACCTTTTTGCTTCTTATAGTTTTTCTTATGTATTTTTTAATATATATATATATATATTTTTTTTTAAACTGAATTTTTAATGGATGCCATGTTAAAATAACATCTTCTCATTGGTTAGTTGTGCCACTTGCTTTCTTAACACCATTAACTTTTTATACAGAAAGCTATAAAGAGAGATAATTTAGGTAGAAAAAGATTTAATTATCAAAATGAACATTATACAAATTAATAAATAATATTTTTTGTGGGCCGTCTAAAGTTAAATTTTTGACAACCTATAATAGTTGTTGAAACCGAACTAACGGTTGAATTAAAAATTAGTTGATGTAACAATCCGAATAAAGTGTTAAAATAATTTTGAATTAATTTTGATCGAATTATTTAAAATCAGTTAAATTGAATTAAAACTAATTAAATTATTTTTTTTCAAAATTTAAGATTTATAAATTTTTCAGTAATTTATTTAATTAAAATAATGAATGGGATTCAACGACTCGAATTAAAAACCTAAGAATTGATGGATTTGACAGTTGGGTTCTAAAAGCTTTTGCTATCCATGGCGCCGCAAACTGAAGAAAAACTGCGTATCAGGATGAACTTTCAGCGAAAAACAAAAAGAGAGGAAGCGCTATCAAAAGCAGATTAAAACAAATATTTTGTTCTTTTGACTTTTTAGGATGTTGCCCAAAGTCAATTGGTTTGTTGACTTTAAAGCTACAAATTAATTTCAGTTGTAATAATTAAATAAATTTATTAGAAGCATCATATAATTCACTAATGTTGTTGTTGAGTAATTTTTCTATCTTTCATTAATGTTAAAAATTTGTTTTACTGAAAATGATTTTTAGAAAATGATATGTGTAAAATATTTTTATTGTTTGGTAGATTTCTTAAAATATTTTATAAAAGTTGTTTTCAATTAAATAAACATACATTTGAGATTTTTTATTTTTGTTATTTAATTGAATTTATTTTTATCTATAATTTTATATTTTACATTATTTTTGTATAATATTAAAATTATTATGTTAAATTGATTCATTCAATGCCATTTTTAGTTATATGACTACTAAGTGAGTATTTTTATTTAAAATGTGACATCAACAAAATTGACCAAAAAAATTTAATGATGTCAACAATTAGACTTGATTTTCAAATTTGAAAAGTAAATGGACTAAATTCTTAAAAATAAAAGTACAAAACTAAATTACAAATCTGCGAAGTGTACATAGGCTTATGACATATTCTAATCTTTATACTACAAAACATTTATTATTAATATATTTATAATTGTAATAAATATTTATTATTAAAATATTAATATTGAATATTTTTAATAATATGAATAATATTTTTAAAATTATTATTTTTAAAATTTATTATTAAAATAAAATTGAAATATTAAATAATTTATTAAAATAATAAATTATATTAATAATTTATTATATGACTAAATATAAATAATTAAATATGTATGTTTAATAATATTAAAAATATAATATTTTAAATATTTTAAAAATAAAAATAAAATTTATTATTAATATAATAATATTAGGCTTGATTTAAGTTAATTTTATAAAAAAATAAAATTATCTATAGATGAGCTCTTTTCCGAAAATGACTTACACTTCTCAAAATGGTAAGTCATTTTACAGTAAAAAGAGTTTGTTTTACCTTGACCTGTAAGTCATTTTCCGTTAACTAAACTATTTTTCTGTGAAACAAACACAAGAAAATGCAGAAAATATTTTTCGTAAAACTTTTTACATGTAAACAAACAAATAGAAATATTCATGTATTTATACATATTATCACTGTTCATGATTTGACTCTATTATTCACTTGACCCCACTATTCATAAGATTAACATTCTGAGCAGACATTAGGCATGTTAAGCACGTATACTGTTTCAGCTCGCATGCTAGATCTCGTGGTTCCCTACATACGAAATCCTTGGGTATATACGAGTTGGGACCGTGAGCTCCTCTCACTCATGTGAACTGATACCGCGAACTCCTTTAAATGTCTTCTCACTGTGCGTCTCGCCTGGATTTTAGATTGACGAGTATTGGTGTATAACATTAATTTTACATATAAATCCTTTAAATTATAGCCAACAAATTGGTGATATAACGAAAAAGTTGTTTAAAAGGTAATAGAAACATGAATCACTTGATATTTGGATATAGATCGATGTTATTTGCACTGCTTTGGCTCATAATATCTGATTTTTCTTTTAGATAATAACAGTCAAACTATACAGTCATTAAATCTTCAAACAAATGGTTGGACATATTATAAAAATGACGCATGAAGATGGCGAGTTTCTAGAATTGATGGCCAACACTAAGATAGTGATGATTTAAGCAATATATATTAATACAAAACTCACTTACGTATCCATCCATCATTCCCAGCATCTCTGGTGTGTTGTTACCTTTATTGAGCGAAAAACTAATAGAAAAAGAACCAATATCCATTATGCAAAGTGTTCAAAGTTCAGAGGTTGAGAAGAAGAGTTGCAAGAAAATGGCTGCCAGGTAATTTAGAAATGAATTGCTCTTTCTTTATTCTTCTCCATAGTAGTTCAGTTTAAAGAAAACACCACTGATCTTTTTTAGCTAATTGTATAAACTTATCTTTTAAAAAGAAATTATTCAAAAAAAATAATAATTTAGGAGTTAATTACCCGTGAAAAGGTTTTAGCACCCTTACAACGCCCATAAATTACAAAAGATTTGATTTGCATCCGGATGAAATTAGGTGTCAACAATACATAATTTTTTTATACGTTACTCGGATTTGATAAATTTATCTAACTTTATTCATTAGTTGGCAAATTTGTTAGATTGTTACCGTAAGCAAACTGAAATTGTCTTTTTTGATATTCATTAATCTTTTTAAGGTTTTATCACTCATAAGTACTTGTTAATAGATTTAAGAGATTAAGGTTTTATCACCCATAAGTATTTGTTGATAGATTCAAACCCAAAACCTCATATTACATTTTATATAGTTAGATCAATTGCTATTTACTTTATAAAACATAGTTTTTTTAAGAGATTCTAAGTTCGAATATATCAAAGGTATTTGTAGGTGACAAGACTTGTGAGTACTAAAAGAGAATAATTTCAATTTGTGTATCACCTGATGGGTCAAGTTTTAACATCTAAAACAATTGGTATCAATTATATAGACTTCACTTGTTTATGAATGAGATTTTACGTGTGAAGTAGCATATGCTAAGTGACAAATTTATGAGAAATTTATATTCGAATAGAATAATTTCAAATCCGATTGATTATATAACATAAAAACACCCTACAATTTCCCAGCCCAAAAGGACAAATGAAATTTCAGCCAAATAAAAAATAAAAAATACCATAAAACATTTTCTTATCCTCCGATGTTTGAAATTTACAGCGCAGGTGACCTGGGAGCAATGCATGCAATTTTAACCTTCCTAGTACTGGCCTTCGTTCCCTTTTTGCAACTCAAATACTACAACAAACACGATGCTTCTCCATTTGATGACAACAGCACCTTGATATTCGCCTTTTTCATCGTTACATTAACATATGTTGCAGCCATGGTGACTAAAATCAAGCTCCAAATTGACGACAAAGATTGCCCCAACATCATCATCAGTATCAGCCTCTTACTTGCACCATTAGCATCCATATTACTTGTAACCATCATTTTCCCTTACCTTGGGTGGTCCTTATTGGTCATATGGTGCGGTTTCTTCGCTAAACTAGCACTTGTCGAGATGGTCCACAAAGCAGCTCGATGCGCATCTTCCATTAAGTCATTGCGTCGCGAGGACAATAAAGATGATCAGGTCAATGACGACCAGTCATCTGTAACTACAAACAATCCTGTCGACTCTATCGTTTGACCATCAGTAGCTTACGAATCATTGGCATATATATAAACATTGCTTCTATTTTCATGTATGTATCAGAATACAGAAAATTTTGCTTTTGGAGTACTTATATTCTTTCTTTGAATATATATACGAAAGGTATATCCAGTCATTGCCAATTTAATGTATAATATAATATTTTTATTTCGTATAGGTACTATCAATTTATTTATTTATGTATTATAATAGTTACTTTTGATTGTAGTTATACAAAATATTTATTGCCTTAAAACTAAACGTCGATAATGATAATATAGAGCGATCGCAAAATAATAGAAAAATAAATGAATAAAATAAAACACACAAATTTTATGTGGAAACTCATTCGGAAAAAAAATCATGAGCAAAAAGAAAAATTCACTAATATCGAATAATGATTGACGTGTTGTTAGTTTAGTAAATAATAATATGATATCTCATTATTAAATAATTTTTTTATCTTATTTTGTCCAACAATAATTTTTCTTTCATCTTGTTTTGCTCAACTATTGTGCTAGTATGCGGGTCGGCTACAGCCTACCTTTTGTTTTCTTCCCGCCAACCTTTCTCATTCACTCAATATATTTTCTCTCTTTTCAGTTTGTAAATTTATTTTGTGGGTATCTTTGTTGTCTTTATAAATTGTGATGAACATATGACGGTGTTTGTTGATGTGTCTTTAACTAACTATGATCACAATAAAGGCAAACGCACCTATCGTTTAATAGTATAGTTATGGTAAGACCGGAAATATCGTATCCACAAGGACCAAGAGTACTAGTAATTACTATCTTCTTATTATCTAGCCTAAGAATTGGAGTGATTTCTTTTAAACTAAAATTTATTAAAACTACGACAGAGAGCGAATTGGGAAAACACTTTTGACAACTATATGAGATAGGCAATACCTAAGGAAGAATCCACCTAGACTTCACTTATTACTTTTGATTCATATGATTTATTCACTTGACTTAATCAGTAGAAATCCCTGATTTATGTTAATATCTTTTTCAAGACTAAAAACAACTGAATCTAGGTTGATTAATTGAAATCTCTTTCTAATTAAAACCTCTATTGTCGAATTAACTCGATCTATGGATTCCCTTATTAGATTTGACTCTAATCCGGCAGATTTTTAGTTGCCCTATTTCTAGGGTTGCAATCAACTCCGCTTAATTGTGTTGATCTACTCTTAAACAGGGACTTTTGCTTCTCTGTGTAAGCACATTCGACTTGAATCAATAACCGAATTATCAAAACAAGAATAAGAACTCACAATTAAGAATAAGAATAAGTATTTATCTTATAAATTAAATAATAATAAGATCCATCTTAGGTTTCATCCCTTCAGGTATCTAAGGGATTTAGTTCATACTAATAGAGGAAAACATCTTAAAATAGGGAAAACTACAAAACATAAGCAAACCCAAAAAACTTCTAAAGAACTTGATGGGAGATCTTCAGTCTTGATGGAGATCCTTCTCCTAAGCTGCTTCCGATGGCTATCTTTGAGTATTTTCTGCCTTCTACTCGGTGTCCTTTTTTTGGTCAACCCCTAGGGTGTTTATATAGGATTTGGAGAGCCTTTCTTGGCCTACAAGTATCCTATTTCAAATAGAATTAAACTTTGATACGGCAGGGACATGCCCGTGTTCGATTTCTTAGACCGTGCTCGCTTCTGCTCGCCACACACGGCCGTGTGGTCTGCCTGTGTATGTTTATCCAGGCCGTGTTCGATTCTGCTTGTAACACACGATCGTGTTTGATAGCCCAGGTCATGTTGGTTTCTAAGGTAGGCCCATTTTGTCCCTTTTTGGCTCGTTTCTCGTTCTTTTCAACTTCCTAAGCTCCCCTGAGTATAAAACATGAAATTAAAGGATTAGGAGCATCGAATTCATCAAATCTAATGAAAATTCATCCAAAAAATAAGCCAAGCATGGGATAAAAAATATGTATAAATTATGGTTTATCATTTGTTGTCGTTGAAACTCCACCAACCATGAGTGATTTCTCGCGGAAAGTGGGTGGCTCTTCGTCGGCTTATTAATCTGAATGTGTTTTGAGTAAGGGTGTGCATAATTCAATTTTAACCGAATTAATAGACCGAATCGAATTATTTCTACTAATTTGACTGAATCTAATTTGGTCGGGGATCGGTTAAGGGTTTTTTTGAAATTTCAGTTAGAGGTTAATTAGATTCGAAATCGGATAATTAACCTATTAACAAAAATTTTAATAATAAAAATTATAAGCTCAATATATTAGATAGGTCCTATAATGCCCTATACCCGACCTGAACGCCGGGTCTGGGTACCGAATGTCATAATTAAATCGTATTACTTAAACAACATTTCTGACTTAACTTATTCACAATACTTAGACCGATAGGTCCTATAATGCCCTATACCCGACCTGAACATCGGGTCTAGGTACCAAATTTCACAATTAAATCGTATTACTTAAACAACATTTTTGACTTGACTTATTCACAATACTTAGACCACACCAAATTTAAACCATGTACACCATATAACTTCATTCCAATTTCTTAGGTATCAAACATGTTCTATGAAATAACATCCAATAAAACTTCTTATTATACGAGTAACAAAATAAGTTGATTACAATTCTTACAATTCTTACAATCATTTCGTTTAACGAATATATATATAACATATGCATCTTGAATTTGAATTCAACTAACTAGGCTTAATCTAACCCTAGGCATAGCCTTTAAGGGTGCCCATCTATATGTATGAGACTGCACCAAAATATCCACTTGAAATTCGCGAGGTCTGGCTTCATCCCTTCCCACAATATCCATGTTAGCCTTTGATCCTACAATCAAGACAAACCATTCATAAGTTCAAATGAATTTAGTGAGTTTTAATACACCAATTATAAAATAATAACTCTTGATATCACGAGAAATAAGAGTGAATGCACATAAATAAACTCCTAGAGTTTCATATAAGCTCTCACAATTCGGCTGGCGTGGTAGACACCTATACGTTCTTCTTGAACTGATCGTTGGCGGATATAACGGGGGCGGATTTAGATGTAATTGTACCCTTTTTGAGAACCCTCCTTTTGGAAACTTGACTTTATCAAGCTTCATCTCAGACTTTTATTCTACCTTGCTGGTTTGAATCATCAAAAGATAGCCATGCAAGTAGATATACAGATTTTCGACTAACTTTGGCAGACTTGCAGTCGTTTCGCCAAAAAGATGGATTCTTACCCTGATTTCTTTATTCAGCATCGAACTCAATACTGATTTACTGTATTACCCCGACATTTACTTTCTTATAACTTAGTTTAAGCATATAACCCCATTTTAGAGGAAAACCTGTTTACTTACCTCCTCGTAGGTGACCCTCGAATATAAGATTCAGCGGATAGTTTAAACACTACTATTTTCTTGTGGAATTGTACTTAGAAGATAGACCTTAGTGGGCTTCCCGACACTAGATAGTCCTAACGGACATCCTCTTCATTTGTTAGTTCCTGATGGTCATTACAGAACAAATAGTCGCTTGGAACATTCCTGTCTTCAAGATAGTCCTTGGTGGATCTTTTGCATAAGTCAGTCATTGACAGACTTTCCACATAAGATAGTTCTTGGCAGACTTTCCACATAAGATAGTCCTTGGCGGACTTCTATTTTTTGGCGACCCCTTTGCCAAGAAATACTGACAAATAGAGTTGGCTTGTTCGTTACCTCTGGCAGGTTCTTAATAGCGGATACATATTTGCAATCATTCTAAAGGAAAACCTCTTTTTCCACGTATATCCACGTACAAAACGCTTTCACATATTCCTATTGCCTTTGCGTCTTGGCTGAACCTCTTATCAATAAGCTTGTTAGGGTTCCCATACACGCCATAATCGTTATGACAGACTTTTCATCATCGAGTCATATAGTGGGCTTCTCATATATGCCCTGATGTGCTTCTCTGTTTATTGTCTTAGTGGACTTCGTTTTGCCATAAGAGCGAACCTATCCTCCGTTGGATCATGCCATGACTAGCCGTGGACTTTCAACTTCGATGAGTAAATAGTCCATTTTCATGGTGTCACTCCTTAGAGACAGTAGATGATTTTCATAATGTCGTTCTGTAAAGGAAATAGAGCATTTACCCAACCAAATCTCTTCGAATCTTCATTGTTAGTTCGAACACGTACGTGTTCACCCGCAAGGCTGGGCCATTATCATATTTTAGTGACTCCAATTCCCTTTAAATCCTCCCATTCCTCTATGATGCCAATTTTTCTATCTTCAACTAACCCCGACAATAATTCTCTTCGTACTTCACATTTTATAAACAGGCATATGACGCCCATCATTTCAATCAACATAATTTATTCATATACTATATCATGGATTACGCTGCATTTCAATTAGTATGCAACTATACTTATTTAATAGAATCATTCTTGCAATTTTCATACTTGCACAAACTTATGTATGCATATAATCTCTATAGAATCCTAGACAACAACACTCATACACAGCCGTAGACTTAGACCAAACTCAGTACAAAATATGCAAATAACACAGTAACTAGCAAATATCCAAAATGGAGTAAAGAAACTCACATGTTGTCCTTCCTCCCTACCAGCTTAGCTTTTCCAACAACCAGAGTTTCCTCCATTCTAGTTAGCTAAGCATGACAACCAAATATACTAGTTAAATTAGAGGCATTCACGCTTTAAAATCCAGAATTCAAAAACTTACGAAAACCCCCAACTTCTTTTTTCCTCAAATCCACGAGTACAAAAAGTTAAGAAACTTACCAGTTCATCAGATTCTCATCTTTTAAGACTCAATCATCATGTTCATTGCTCCATGCAAAGCTTTCATTGAACTTTCTCCTCTTTGTGACAACTAAATAAGAATATGAAGAAGAGAAGAAATTGGAACATAATTGAAAGGAATTTTCCCTCCAGAATAACACTTCTCAGCTATATATAATATTACATGCACAGTCACCTAAAAACCCAATCAAAACCTAGTGGCTAACATCATTATGTTTCCCACTTAGGAACTAATCAGTTCCAATGTAATTAAACTATAATTAAAACCCAAATATTTGCCATTCAGCCTCTAAAAATTTCAGATTTTATAGTAGAGGTCACCAAACCTATGGTTTCTTTCAATTAACACCCCGCTTTTTTTCTAAATTTCAGACCTCTATTGAAAACTGGGTATGACAGGTCTAATATATAATGTAAGGCCAAAATATAAAAATTAAAGAATGGGCTTAAAACTAATTGGATTTGTACAAATTATTATAATGGCTTAAAATCATAATAGATTTATATATTTTTAAACTAAATAATAAATAAAAAATAAAAGAAAGAAGCTTTAAATTTTTTCTTCCCATCCTCAAACTCAAAACAAAGTCTAGGTGGGTGACGCTTGACACCAAATCATCTTCTATTCTCCTTGATTTCTTCGAATTTTTTTCATTTCAACATTTAAGTCTCAAACTTTCTTATTTTAAATGCAGTGTTTGTTATGATGATTTTAAATTAGTGTTATTTGTTGTTTTTGCTTTCTTTTTTGAATTAAAAGCAAAGAAAAAGAACATTGCAATGGTATTTTTTTTTATGTTTCAAACTTATTTGAACAAAACAAAAAAATGTAAAAAATTCAGTTAACCACCAAAATTAACAGAAATTATTTCAATCTTTTAAAAGATTTTGAAAAAATTTCGGTTCGGTTAGCGGTTTAAACTTTTATGGTTTCGATTAATTCGATGAATGGTAATTCGATTTTGTTAGTACCCGAATTGACTGTTTGAACACTCCTAGTTTTGAGAGTATTTCAGAATAATAAATGATTTCATGAATCGGTTTGGACTTATGTTGTCTTGAGTTTTATATATATTTTGTTTGTTTTCCATTTCTTAATAAGTATTTGGTTTTAAAAGTTTTTGTCTGTTATTGTAGCACATTTTTTAGTCTTACTTATATATGTAGTCTTGCTTTTGCAAGTGAATTTAGGGATGGTTTTGTCGTCGTCCTCTCCAATTTGGTATATGCTAAATTCTTTCACCAATTTTGCCCACCTGTTGCTTTGGACCATTCGAGGTTAATTTTTTTTATTATGATAGTTGTTGCAATCACTCTAGATATGTCAAGCTTAAGTTGTGACAACGTCAATTGTCAACCTGTTGTAATATTCTATTGATGTTGAGGCTGAAGCCTTTGTCATGTTGATGAAGCCTGTTCTTCACTACTAACGATGAGTGCTTGTGACTTTTCTTTCTTTTACCCGAATCGTATGGTCCCATTCATAGAATGAATTAATGAATTTTGTAACACCCCAAAATTTCTATCTTTATTTTTGTGAAATCTTAACACAACTGTGTATCTGCTTCAGTGGTTAAGTGTTCTGGGTGTGTGTGTGAGGTCCCAAGGTCAAGTCTTAGCTTTGGAAATTTTTGTTATATTTGGAATTAAGCTCTATATCTGTTCAATGGACTTATATTAAATTCAGAATTAGCCTGCTGGTTCGGGTGGTAAAGGAGTCTGTGTGTTGTGTAGGGTCTTGTGTTCAAATCCCCACGCGAGCAATGGAGTTTATTTTTGCTAGGTCCTGCATAAGTGTTTTGGTGGAGTTGGGTTTCTGAGAAGTGATTAAGATTGTGCAGTTAGTGAGATCAAATTTTGATAATTTTAATTTATTATTTTTCCCTCAAACTGCTTCTCCCTAAATTTTTGACGCTTTCTCTGTGACCTCTTTCCATCAAGGAATTTCTTTCACTTTTCTGCGATCTACCAACATTACCCTTAAAAAAATAATCTCTCGGCGTTATAATCTTCTGATTTTTTTCATTCGTCTGGTAAGTGACTTTCCAATCTTTAACTTTTTGAATTGGGATTAGTAACATTTGGTTATGGTTTAAGTGGTGATTTCTAAGTTTAGGAGAAGGTTGCGAGGCAGGGAATTGGGTTCTATCGGCTTGATTCAAAATTTTGTTTGTTCTTGGTTGCAGGTAGGTATTAGGCTAGATTTTCGATTGCTAAAGGGATAGATATTTTGATTTTAGGTGCTGGAGGCCTCGGGGGTGATTTTACAGCAAAATTAGAACAGGTGTGTACGCGAAACGCAGAAAAATAGGATTCGAAGAAAGCCAAAAAACCCCTCTGTCGACGCCACATGGCCGTATGGTAGATCATATGTAATGAAATGGTCGTGTGATCGACGAAGGCCAGGCCGTGCGTATGACACGGTCGTGTGATGACTGGAGTGTGGCCGTGTGGGACACACGGGCTAGAACGAATTGGGTGTGTGATAACTGGGCCAGGTCGTGTGATCCATACGGGCTAGGCCAATCTGGGCGTGTGAGCTACACGGACGTGTGGGCCCACACGGGCATATGGGCCTAAATTTTTGAAATTTTCCCTAGGATTGCATGGGTAGTCTTAAACGACCGTGGGCCTACTGTAGGGTCGGTAAGGGCTAACAAAACCTTAAACTGTATGATCAGTTGACTGATATTCTGTACTGAGTATGATAGTATATGCATGTTATATTTGTATGTAAGCATGATTAATCTGTATGTCTGAAACTGAATATTTTGTATTTGATATTGGGGTTGGGATGATATTTATATTGAAAGAAGTGTTTTGAAAGACAGATTATGCCTAATATCTGACAGTATAGTTGTATTATATCTGATATGTGCCGCATCGATATAGCTTGGTGTATAGGGTTAGGTGGGCGTTTTAAACCCCACATGGTGTGTAGGGATGGTCGAAGATGGTGTGTAGAGGATGGGGGTAGGACATTTTGTAACATCGCTAACCCGTACCAGTTCCGTCGCTGGAATAGGGTTTCGAAGCATTACTAGAACATTCAGAATATTTTCAGATAATTCATATAATTACTATTCATTTACCGAGATCATCTATATCGTCCCTTGATCAAGCCTTCAAGGCCCAATACGAGCATTAAAATCGAATCGGGACTTAATCGGAACATCTAAGAATTTTTGCAAAATTACAAAAAAATTTTAAGGTGCAGGACTCACACGCCCGTTTGGTCCAAGCGACACGCCCGTATGACCCTTAGACACGCTCATGTCTCAGGCCGTGTCTGATTTGGGGTGCTCTCTAACTTGCGCCACACGGCCATGCCACACGCTCGTGTACTAGGCCGTGTGGTAATTTAATTTAATTTGAATTAGGTGCAGGTTTCATACGGCCAATACACATGCCAGTGTTCTAGGCCATGTGGCACACATGGCTGAGACACATGCCTATGTCTCTGCCGGTGTGCTCAATTCTGAGCATTCTGTTTCTTAAAATTTAGGTGCAGGGGACACACTACATGCTCGTGTTACTAAGCCGTGTGTCACACACGGTCTTTACACACGCCCGTGTGTCTGCCCGTGTAGAAAAAATGAAGCCATTTCTAGCTTCATTTTTCACCTAAAACCTGCACTTGAAACACACACCCAATACCAACCAATTCAAGCATTCAAAATAAGTAATTACATCATTCAACATGGCATATCATTTCAAGCACAAGTGTTTATAAACGTACATTGGTTTAACTTATGCAATAACTACTTTAGACCACATATACTTAACATAACACATGTGTATTTATGTATCAAAATAATCTACTTACTCATGCCAAAATGAACCATTACTAGCCATTCCAATGGCTAGATTACAAAACATCATTTTCAAGCCACTATTGGCCAAGTTGTTCTATACATGCTATTATACCAAAATAATTTTTACTAAGTATAACCAAAATGCTAGTTGATAGTGTGGCGATGCTCCAATGATCTTCCAATCTTAGCGAGCTTCCGAGCACTATAAGACAGGGAAAAATAAAGGGGTAAGCATTACATGCTTAGTAAGTTCGTATAACGGAAACTAAACTTACCAATCTTGTTTATTAAATAGAAGCACACAATAACACGATTTCCATCCACTAGCAATATGGCCTAAGTACATGCACTCAATCAAACATGTTAGTCATCAAAATCTTCATATCAATCAAGTAAACATAGATGAGCTCATCATGCAATATTCTTTCAAGTCATTACCATTTGATCACACAATTTCCATACCATGTCAAGAGTTCTATGTCCATTAAATTATTGAAATTTTGATGGATGCTCAAGTAGTACACTCAAGGTGTACGATTCATTAATCTATCAATTCTCATTCAAGGATACCCCTTAAGGCACTTATTCATGGGACACACCCTCGCGTGTAATAGGATTACCATTCCAGGCTAAATCCTTTATATAACGTGAGCTCATAAGAGCTTAATTAGGGTTACCAGTCTAGGCTAAACCCAAATCATAACGTTTACTCGAGAGGTTTCGTGTCAGGATTACCTATCCAGGCTAAATCCTTTATATGACAAGATCAATAGGATTACTCACCCGAGCTAAATCCCGTCCGCAACAAATACAGGACCCCATTCATTTCAAGGAAGTACATCCACCCATCGGAACTCAATATTCAATCAGGACTTAACCTCTTTTCACCATTTCAAGCATGTATTTATTTTCATATGGAAATTAAATAATACACATCAATATAAATTACATTACATACAAAACAACACTCAATTAACATAGTTACACGCTCGTTTAGGTTACACGAACTTACCTTGACACTTGTTCGCGTTAAATCAACTAATCTGAAATTTTTTCTTCCCTCGATCTAGCCTCAAGTTAGTGTTTCCAGGATCTATATAAATAGCTTTAACCATAAATTTCTCATTTTTCATACTCATAAGGACTCAATGTACGTCCTAGGTAAAATTATCATTTTGCCCCTAACTTTTACATAAATTCCAATTTCATCCCTAGGCCAGAAAATGAAACTTGTGCAAATTACTTCTTATTCCAAGCCTAACCAAAGCCTCAATACAAAATTTACAGCATATGTATACATAAAATTTTAGAAATTTTCTATCAATTTCACAAGTTTACATTTTAGTCCCTAAATCAAGTTTCCATAAAAAATTACGTTGTAAAAGTTGTTTATCTATTAATAATCTTTCATTTTCTACCATAAATTTCTAATTTCCAGAATATACGTCCATGACCCATTTTCCAAACCTTGATAATTTTTCAAATTAATCTCCTAAATAGAGAGATTAAGCTATCCCAGTTTCAAAAATATCAAAATTACTAAAAACGGGACAAAGGAACTTACCCAATTAGGCCTTGAAAGCTTTTTTTATCTCTCCTAGGGTTTTCATATGTTTTTAGGTTGAAGATAAAATAAAATAAGATGATATATTTTATCATCTTTTTAATTAATTAATTTTTTACTATTTCCAATTTAGTTCTTGACCTTTTTCTATAATTCCATAGATGAGTCACCATAAAAATCTACATACTTTTCCTAATGGTCTAATTACCATATAATGACCTCTAGTTTTGAATTCTATAGCTATTTGATCCTTATAGCTACTAGAATTCAACTTTCATATTTTATGCGATTTAGTCCTTCTCATAATTAGGCACTAAATCGATAAAATTTTCATGTCAAAATTTTCACATGTCATTTCTGTCATATTACGGACCATATAATAAAATAAAAATAATTTATATTTAGGGTCGGATCTATGGTCCCGAAACCACTGTTTCGATTTTACTGAAAAATAGGTTGTTACAACTCTCCCCTTTAGAGATTTTTATCTTCGAAAATATTACCAGTAAAAAAAATTCATGTATTGCTTCCTTATAGTTTCCTCTGGCTCCCACGTAGCCTCTTTTATACAGTGTCGTTGCCAAAGAACTTTTACCAAAGCTACTTTTTTATTTCTTAACTCTTTTGTTTCCCGAGTTAAGATTTTGATTGGTTCCTCACCATAAGTCATATCAAGATGAATCTCTACCTCTTTTGGAGAGATAAATGTGTAAGTTCAAATCGATACTGCCGTAGCATAGACACGGAAAAACATTATGAATCTGATCAAGCTCTGGTGGTAATGCTAACTGATATGCGATCGGTCCAATTCTTTCTGTAATCTCATGTGGTTCAATAAACCGTGGACTCAATTTCCCTTTACGACCAAACCAGAGTACTTGCTTCCAAGGCGACACTTTCAAGAATACTTTGTCACCAACCTAAAATTCTATCTCTTTTCTTTTCAAATCAGCATAAGACTTTTGTCGATCAGAGGCTGCTTTCAAACTGTCTATAATTACCTTCACTTTTTCCTCGATCTCTCAGACCAAGTCAACTTCGTGCAACTTTTTCTCATTGAGTTCAGTCTAATATAATGGATTTCTACATTTGCGCCCATACAAGGCTTCATGCGGTTCTATTTTAATACTTGACTGATAATTGTTATTATAAACAAATTCAACTAAAGGCAAATACCTTTCCCAGTTACCTTCAAACTCAAGTACACAACACGAAGCATATCTTCCAAGATCTGTATTACCCGTTTAGATTGACCATTTGTTTGGGGGTAAAATGTAGTACTAAAGTGCAACTTTAGGGTGTTAAAATATTTAAGCCATAACGTCTAAGCTGGATTTGGGGTGTTACATTTAGTGGTATCAAAACCATGTTACGAAACTCACCTGTGGATTTTGGGTTCCAAAATATGTTTTAAAGAACTGGTTTACAAATAGTTTAAAATATTCTGATTGAGAATGTGGTCCACCGAGTTTTCGACGCTGATTCTGTAAGTATTTCTGTACTTAGTTAAAACTGTTCTGAAACACTATAGTTAGTACCCTTTAAAACTGTACTGAGTTAGTTAGAAGACTGAAACCTCTGAAAACAACTCTTAAACTTTTGATTAATTTTGCATAAAATATCTGTAATAAATATTGAACTGATGCATAAAACTTTTAATGTAGATAAACTCGTATTAGACAATGAGTGCGCGAGGTATCCGTGGACGTGGTACTTGAGGCTAAGGTAGAGGCCGTAGGGGGCTCGAACTGAGTCCTCATCTCTGGGCAGAATGTCAAATTTGGGCACTAGTGAGGCACCGATGTCATCTGCTATTGAGACTAGGTCTCAGAGTCGATTGGCTGCGGACGACGCACTGTCCCAAGCCATGTTGAGAATATTGAAGAGGGTTGCTGGACCCAATTCTGGATCTGGGGGCCGAAGGTCGGTAACTAAGCTACTCCGGTCTAATGGAGCTGAGTTATTTAGAGGTGTCACAAGAGTCGCCCCTAATGTGGCTGAGTACTGGTTGGAGGCCACAGAGAAGATTATGGATGATCTAGACTGTACCCCTAAGCAGAAATTAAAGGGTGCAGTCTCCTTGCTTCGTGACAAAGTATATCAGTGGTGGTTGAAAGTTAAGGAGGCCACTCAGCCTGACCGTCTGACTTTGGAGTTCTTTAAGACTATATTTCAGATCAAATATATGGGAGCCAGCTACGTTGATGCTCGCAGGCGTGAGTTTCTAAACCTCACACAAGGTGATCGATCTGTGACCAAGTATGAGGCCGAATTTCTAAGACTGAGCTGCTATGCTCGAGGCATGATGGCATCTGAGTATGAGAGGTGTATTCACTTTGAGGGTAGACTGAAGGATAACTTGAGGGTTTTGATTGCTCTACAGAGGGAGTGGGAGTTTGTTGTTCTGGTGGAGAAAGCTAAGATTACTGAGGATGTTAAACGCGTAGAGCACCAGAACAGGGACAGGGGGAGATGTAAGAACTAGAGGGATTCGGAGCCCTCTAGTTTTGTTCTCGAGGCCTAAAAAAAGGCCAAATCTAATGGGCCATTAGAGTGGCGGCCCTTGTTACTTCATTGCTCCTCTTGGGTTCTGACCATGCAAAGGATCGTGGGAGACTCCATCTGGACATGTGTTGGAGGAGGATTGAGGCTTGTTTGAGGTGTGGGTCCCTTGAGCACCAAGTTTAGGAGTGTCCACTAAGGGCTGATTAGGTGCAAGCTCCGGCATCAGGTCCCGCACAACCACAGATAGTAGTTCAGCAGCCACCTAGGGGCCGTGGTCAGGCCATGGGTGGTAATGGTATGGGTAGAGGCGGACCCCGGGTAGAGGTGCTAGTCAAAACTAAGGCGAGGTAGCTTACTTTGGTTTATGATGTTCAATACCGAAAGGACAGAGATACTCCTGACGTCATCATCAGTACATTATTTATATTTGATGTACCTTATTTGGCTTTGATAAACATAGGGTTTACTCACTTATACATAGCTAGTACTGTATTTGAAAACCTAGAAATTTCGGTTGAGAGCACTACGAGTGAGGTTACTATATTGAGTCTGTTAAAACAGTCTGTTTAGATTAACAAGCTGTATAGGGACGTTCCCTTAGTGGTGCAAGAGACGGTATTTTTAGCTAATCTTATGGAGTTATCATTTGGGGAATTCGATCTGATCCAGGGTGTGGACTGGTTGGTCAAGCACCGGGTTAGTCTAGATTGTGCGACTAAGAGGGTCGTTCTGAGAACTGAAGGAGATGAAGAGGTGGTTGTAATCAAAAGCGTCGAGACTATCTATCGCATGTGATTTCTATACTGGTACCTAAAAAATTGGTCCGAAAAGGTTGTGAGGCATACTTAGCTTATGTAAGTGTTTCAGATTTTGAGGACTCTTCTGTTGGGAACATTAGAACAGTAAAGGACTTTTCGGACGTCTTTTCTGAGGAGTTATCGGGATTGCCTCCAAGCCAAGAGGTTGAGTTTGGGATCGAGCTTCTTCTAGGTACAGCTTCGGTGTCCATCACTCTCTACTATATGGCACCAAAAGAGCTTACAGAGCTTAAAGCTCAACTACAAGAATTATTGGACCGTGGTTTCATTCGTCCTAGTGTGTCTCCGTGGGGAGCACCAAATCTGTTTGTTAAGAAGAAGGATGGGACCATGAGGATGTGTATCGACTACAGGCAGCTAAACAAGTTGACCGTGAAGAATACCAAGGATCGATGACTTAGTTGATCAGTTTTGAGGGGCTTTTGTGTTCTCTAAGATCGACCTCCATTTAGGGTATCATTAGTTGAGGGTTAAGGAGGTGGATGTGTATAAGACGGTATTTAGGACTTGTTATGGACACTACAAGTTCCTAGTTATGCCTTTTGGGTTGACAAATACACCGGTCGCATTTATGGATCTGATGAACTGAGTATTTCAGCCCTATCTGGATCAGTTCGTTGTGGTTTTCATCAACGACATTCTGGTTTACTCTAAGACTGAAGATGAGCATATTAGAGTAGTGCTTCAGATTCTGTGTGAGAAGAAACTTTGCACTAAGCTAAGCAAGTGTGAGTTTTGGCTTTGTGAAGTAACTTTTCTGGGGATGGTTTCTGCTGAGGGGACTCATGTTGATCCTTTAAAGATTGAGGTTATGCTGGATTGAAAACAGCCTAAGAATGTATCTGAGATCCGTAGCTTTCTAGGTTTGGCGGGATACTATCAGCATTTCGTTGAGGGTTCTATGTGATTGCTGCACTATCTGTATGGTGAAAGGTGTGTCATCTACACCGATCGCAAGAGCCTCAAATATCTCCTTACTCAGAAGGAGTTGAATCTTAGACAGCGTCGATGGATTGAACTGTTGAAAGATTATGATTGCACCATCGAGTATCATCCTGGTAAAGCCAATGTGGTGGTCGACGCTCTAAGTCAAGAACGATGTCTGATTTGAAGGTGATATTTGCTCGCCTTAGTCTGTTTGATGATGGAAGTCTGTTAGCCGAGTTGCAGGTTAAGTCGACTTGGATTAATCAGATTCGAGATAAACTATTGGGGGATGAGTCACTTGGTTTATGGTTCCGTCAGATTGAGAGTGGCAGCACTTAAGATTTTAGACTGAATAATGAGGGGGTACTCTATTTTCGTAGTTGGATTTGTATACCGAACGATGAGGATCTGAGGCAATCTATTCTGAAGGAGGCGCATAGTGGCCCTTATGCTATGCATCCCGGTTCTAGTAAGATGTAATGCGACCTCCGTGAGTTGTCCTGATGGCTAGGTTTGAAGCGTGAAGTTACCGATTTCATTGCTAGTTGTTTGACTTGTCAGCAGGTTAAGGCTGAGCATCAGTTGCCTTCGAGTTTGTTGCAGCCGGTTAAGATTTCCCCTTGGAAATAGGAGCGAGTGACGATGGACTTCGTTAGTGGGTTGCCTTTAACACCCACTAAGAAGGATTCTATCCAGGTTATTGTGGATCAATTGACCAAGTCTGCACACTTCATTCCAGTTCGAACTGACTACTCTCTACAGAAGCTAGCGAAGTTGTACATTTTTTAGATAGTAAGACTGCACGGGGTTTATGTCTCAATTATTTCTGATAGAGATCCTCGCTTCACTTCTGGTTACGGAAGAAATTGTACGAGGCTCGGGTTCAAGGTTGGACTTGAAGATATGCGTTCTTGTAATGGCCTAAATTCAAGGTTATCTAACAATGGTTTCAGAACCATAAATCCGATTTAAAGAGAAATTTATTTTAATATTTTTGCATGAATATTTATATGATAGGAAAATCGTATTAAAATATCGATAGAAAAATTTTACCGATTTAGTGGTTAGTTAGAAAAGGAATTATTGAAGGAATTGGGTAAAACAAGGTATCGAGACCTTGATCTCATAAAATTGAGTAGGAAATATTTTTATAAATATTTATAAAATGTTATTAATGTGGTAGTAAAATTTCGTTAGAAAATTTTAACGCTTGAGTATGTAATTAAATGAAAAGGACTAAATTGTAACAAATACAAAATTATGAAAAATGATTAAATAGTTTAAAGGATAAAAGAAAGAGGGCTTAAAGGAAAATAGACCCAAGGTCTAATTGGGCTGGACGGCAAGGGTATGAAATCAGCAAGAAAATAAGGAGAAATAAGGGTAAAATGGGAAAATAACAAAATTTGCTAAATAAAACTAGGACTAAATAGGGATATCTAGAAATCTCTTCATTTTTCTTCACTCTCATCAGCTAAAAACGCCATAGGAGGGGTATCTAAGCTGGTATATCATAATTTTGCACCAAGTAAGTGAATCCTTGCCTATTTCTTGTAATTTTGTGTTTTTAAAGACTTTTACAACTAGGTCCTACTATTAAATTCATTAGTCTTTGATTTCATGGATGAAATTGAAAGCCACCATGGTTGGTTTATGTAAGTTTATGATGAAATAGCATGAAATTTAAGCCTTAATTCGTTTAAGAGATGATTTTATTAGGTAATTTCAATAGAAATTGATTTTGGGACCTAATTATGAAAGTGTTTGGAATTAAAGTCTATTACTGAAATTATGATTTCCAAAGGTTATAAAGTAGTTTAAAGTGATAGAATAAAGTGTTAATTGAGAAAAATAAGCTCAATTGAGAGGTTAATTGAGTAGGGACGAAATTATCATTCATTGAAAGTTTAGGGGAAAAATGGTAATAACCAGCTTGCACTAAAACAGTTTTTGACAGCAGCAGTAGTCTAACTTTGAAAAATCACCATAAATGGTAGAAGTTGAATTAGAAGATGAACAAAATATGAAATTAAAGCTTATTGAGTCTAGTTTCTTATGGAAGAAACGTTGTAAGCAATAGAATTGTAAATCATGAGATATAATAGGTTTTGTGAGACAAGGTCAGAATGAATTCGGGTTCCCCTGTTCTGACTTTGAAAAATCATAAAAAATTGAATAAAAATAATTATGGGGAGTGGTTTATATTCTTAGAATCCTTAGTGAGTCTACTTTTTTATGGTACAAACGAAAACATTATTTTAATTCTGTACAGTGAGATATCTGAGATTTTGTGAAGAGATAGCAGAACTGTCAAACAATGAAACAGGGAAACTTTAATGAATAAACTGTACTAATTGGCTAAGACAAAATTATGAAAATTTTATGGTGTGAAGATATGTGAGTCTAGTTTCAAGGAAAATTAACGGTTCTTCATTTGGAGTTCTGTAGCTCGAAAAATAAATAATTTAGTGACTATGACTCAAGTAGACAGCTTTGAATGAACTATAAATAGTAATAGAATTATAATGAATGGTACATGTGAACATGAAATGTATTGAATTGATGATTGAATTTATTCATTTAGATCCGAAAACTCAAATACAAAGCTAGATCGAGGAAAGGAAAAGTCCCGGATTAGTAGATTTTATATACGAACTAGTATCGAGGTAAGTTCATGTAACTTGAATTATCTTCTTAAATGCTTGAAATGTATGTTATTGATGTGAATATAATTTGAATGTTCATTGTATGAAGATTGATGAAACATTGATATATTTGATAAAAAGGGGAAGAAATCTCGGTTGAATGAAAGGAAAATTCGATGGATCTCGAAAAGGAATTGACGGTAAAAGGATCTAGCCCGGACGGGTGATCCTATCTGATATAGCCTCCCAAGAATATGTGGAAAATGGATTTAGCCGGACGGGTAATCCGAATTAGGGTCTCAATTTAGCTCGGACGGTAATTCAGATCCAAGCTCATTAGAGTAATTGTCGTTGCAGGGGATTTAGCCTGGACTGGTAATCCCGACAATACTCTATGAGTTTATATTACATGGGATTTAGCCTGGACTGGTAATCCCGCTGTAAGGATGAGGTTCAGGAGTGTGCTCTCGAAATGAAAATGTGCGCACATGAATATGAATTGACGGACCGGATTTGTACACTAAAGTGTACCTCGAAAATCCATCAAATTTCGAGTAATTCAATGGGATAAATATGGAAAATAACAAGGAAATGGAAATCATGATATTGATGAGCTCATCAATCATAGTATTTGTATTATTGATATATGGAAATTATTGAACCGACTTGAATGTTGAGTTTGTGAATGTTAGGGTAATAATGCATTGAATGGGTATATGAGTGTTTATTGCTTGTATTGAAAATATTGGGTAAGTATAATTCTTGTTTCATGGGCTTACTAAGCACAAAGTGCTTACCCTATTTCCTTTTTCCCTGCTTTTGTAGTGTTAAGAGCTCGAGATCGGATCGGTGGGAGACTCATCACACTATCAACCCCAATATTTCTAGTATTTAAAGAAACTTTAGTTTGGAAATGAATGGCATGTATAAGCTAATAAAATAAATGTTAATATGAAATGAATGTAAGGTCCACCATTGGTATGGCTAGCAAACCTTGGTTTGGTATGTGTTGATGTTATCTTATAAATATGCATGAATTTATTTTGAAAATATGTTGAATTGGAATAGTCTCGGTTTAGAACTTGTAGGAAATGCTAGATATTTATAAATGGGTTATATTGAGTAAAAAAAATCGTAAACTCCTAGTAATGCCTCGTACCTATTCCGACAATGAATACGGGTAGGGGTGTTACATTTGTTGGTATCAGAGCTACGGTTTAGCCGGTTCTAGGACGGACATAATAATACGGATTAGCTATACATGCCATTTAAATTATTTTTGATAGTGTGATATCTCCTGACCATTTAAATTGTGTTTTTCTTATAGTAATGTCATCCGACCGAGCTCAATCAAGAAGCTAGGAGTCATGCTCCGCTTCAAAGACAAAGAGAAGAAACTAGCAAGAGAAGGCCCCAGATAGAGGGTCAAGGGAGGAGGCAAAATAGCCTTCTTTCAAATGATGAATGAATGGTTTACCCAATACATAAGAACTAACCCTACAGGCAAGCAAACTCAAGCTCCCCCTCCTGTTCCTCCACCGGTTCCCGAGATTCCACAGGGTACAGGTACTGAATCTGTCAGAAAAGGGAAAGCTCCAGTTGATAAAATCCGAAAATATGGGGCCGAAGAATTTCGAGCAGCAGTTGATGATGATCCTGAACGGGCTGAATTTTGGTTAGAGAATACTACTCGGGTTTTGGAAGAATTATCTTGCACACCAGAAGAATGTTTAAAATGTGCCGTCTCACTACTAAAAGACACAGCTTATCATTGGTGGAATACTAAAGCTTCAGTTGTTCCGAAAGAAGAAATTACATGGGAATTCTTCCAGACCGAGTTCAAAAAGAAATATATCAGTCAGAGATTCCTTGATCAGAAAAGAAAAGAATTTTTGAGTGAAACAGGCAATAGATCAAGATTCGAGTATGAAAGAGAATTTGTTCGGTTGAGTAAATATGCTCGAGAATGGGTACAATGGAAGTGAAATGTGCAAACGATTCGAAGAAGGGTTAAATGAAGAAATTAAGCTACTTATCGGAATTCTTGAAATTCGAGAGTTTGCTACATTGGCAGAGCGAGCTTATAAAGCAGAAGAATTGAGCAAAGAAAAGAAACAGGCTGAAAGGGAAGCTCGATTTTTAGTAAAAGACCAATGGGAAAATCCCAATTTTTCGCTCCAAAGAAATTGAAGAAGTACCAGATCGTTTACCTCACCACGGGTATTCTAAAGCAGAGAGCGAGGTTCTCAACGCAATAATCCAAGACCTTCCACTCCATCGGTGACCGGTGTTGGCGTGTTGGTACCCTAAGTCGAGATGCCGTGATTGTAATAAAGCTCATTTTGGTGAATGTCGATTTAAGAGCGGGCTTGTTACCGATGTGGTTCTTTTGACCATTTCCTCGTAGATTGTCCGAAGGGGTGAAAAGAAGTGAATATATATCGAAGCCAAGTAATCCATCTTTGAGGGGTAGACCATCTCGACCATCCGGTAATGTCAGTGGTAGCCGAGGAGCTACAAAAGATACTGCAAGTAGGCCTGAGACACGAGCGCCTTCTAGGACATATGTCATGCGTACCAGAGAAGATGCCTCAGCACCCGATGTTATTACTGGTACATTTTCTTTACTTGATACTAATATTACTGCATTAATTGATCCCGGTTCTACGCATTCATATATGTGTAAAACTTGCATGCGTTAAAGATTTATCTGTTGAACCCATCAATTTACTTGTTAAAGTCTCGAACCCTTTGGCCAATCTATTTTGGTGGATAAAATTTGTAAAATTGTCCACCGATGGTAAGAGGTTATTGTTTCTGGTGATTTGATGTTACCGCCATTTGATGAGTTTGATGTGATATTGGGCATGGATTGGTTAACTCAAAGACGATGCAAGAGTAAACCTGTAAATGTAAATATATTGTGTTGAAGTGTCGAATGGCGAATTACTCGGTTAAACTGATCGATAGAGGGATTATCTCGATGTGATTTCATTATTACCGCCGTAGGTATGTTAAAAGGGTATGATGCTTTTCTTGCTTATGTACTCGACACCAAGGTATCTCGAGTCAAAGATACAGCAAAGGCGATGGTATGCGAATTTTCCGATGTGTTTCGGAGGAATTACCGTGGTTGCCACCGTAAAGGGAAGTGGAATTTCTATAGATTTGATTCCGGAACTACTCCGATTTCCATAGCTCGCATCGGATGGCTCCTACTGTAATTAAAGGAATTAAAGACACAGCTTGCAAGAACTTGTTGATAGAGGTTTTGTCCGACCGAGTCATTCACCTTGGGGTGCTCCGGCTTGCTTTGTGAAAAGAAAGACGGGTCTTTGAGATTGTGTATTGATTATCGATGACTTAATAAAGTAACTATAAAGAATAAGTACCGCTGTTCCGGATTGATGATTTATTTGATCACTAAAAGGTGCTACTATATTTTCAAAGATTGATCTCCGATCGGGCTACTATCGATTACGGGTAAAGGAGTCGATGTGCCAAAGATGACTTTCGTAACCGTGTACGGGCATTATGAGTTTCTCGTTATGCCATTTAATGACTAATGCACCGCAGATTTATGGATTTGATGAATCGGATATTCGCACCATATTTAGACAAAGTTCGTGGTAGTTTTCATTGATGATATTTTGGTCTATTCTCGAGATGAAGAAGAACATGCGAACACTTGAGAATTGTGTTGCAAATTTTGCGAGAGAAGAAGTTATATGCTAAATTCAAGAATGTGAATTTTGGCTTCGAGAAGTGGGTTTTCTTGGACATATTGTATCCATTGAAGGCATCGTGGTAGATCCAAGTAAAATCTCACTATTGTCAACTCGGAATCCACCAAGATCAGATCCGGGTTAGAAGTTTTTTGGGTTTAGCTGGTTATTATCGGAGATTTGTACAGGGATTCTCTATGATAGCTTCTCCGATGACTCGATTATTGCAGAAAGATGTAAAGTTCGAGTGGACTGATGAATGTCAGCAGAGTTTCAACCGATTAAAAGATCTACTAACGAAAGCACCAGTATTAGTGCAGCCTGAACCGGGTAAGGAATTTGTTATTTACAGTGATGCCTCATTAAATGGTTTAGGTTGTGTCTTGATGCAAGAAGGTAAAGTAATAGCCTATGCTTCAAGACAACTTAAACCACATGAACGAAATTACCCGGTACATGATCTTGAATTAGCTGCTATTGTATTTATACCAAGATATGGCGGCATTACCTATATGGTGAGAAATGTCATATTTATACCGATCATAAAAGCTTGAAATATTTGATGACACGAAAGATTTGAATTTGAGACAAGCAGTGGCTTGAATCGATAAAGGACTATGATTTGATTATTGATTATCATCCGGTAAGGCTAATGTTGTGGATGATGCTTTGAGTCGAAAATCTCTGCTTGCTTTACGAGTTATGAATACCCGGTTGTCACCGATCGATGATGGTTCAATCATAGCTGAATTGAGAGCTAAACCAACATTTCTACAAAGAAATATGTGAAGCTCGAAAAATGATGAGAAGTTACAGTTAAACGGGCACAATGTGAGTCGCATCGATTCAATTTCAAGTTGGGATTGATGGTTGTTTATTATTCGGAGATAGGGTATGTGTACCCAAGAATTCGTGAGCTCATACGTAAGATTTTACACGAGGCTCACAAAGTGGTATTATGTCTATACATCCGGAAGTAATAAAATGTATAATGATTTGAAGAAGATGTACTTGGTGGCGTGTATGAAACGTGATATTTCGAGTTTGTATCAAGATGTTTGATATGTCAACAGTCAAAGCAGAACATCGTACCTTCGGGTTACTTGACCAATTACTATACCGTAATGGAAATGGGAAAGAATCACTATGGATTTTGTATCGGGATTACCATTGTCTCCGAGGAAAAAGATGCTATTTGGGTGATTGTTGATCGATTGACAAAATCAGCACACTTTATTCCTAAGACGTATGGATTATTCTTTAGATAAACCGGTGAATTGTACATATCTCGAGATTGTCGCTACATGGAGTGCCTGCTCCATTATATCAAATAGAGATCCCCGATTTACGCCTCGCTTCGGGATAAATTGCAAGAAGCTTTGGGTACTCGGTTGTATTTCAAGATCGCATTTCATCCTCGACATGATGGCCAATCTGAGCGTGTAATTCAAGTATTGGAAGATATGTCTCGATGTTGTTTACTAGAGTTTGAAGGTAATTGGGAGAGGTATCTACCTTTGATTGAATTTGCTTACAATAATAGTTATCATCCAAGATTAAAATGGCTCCATATGAAGCTTTGTATGGTAGAAAATGTAGAACACCATTGTATTGGATGAGCTCGGTGAAAAGAAGATACATGGGGTTGATTTAATCCGGAAATGTAAGAAAAGTGAAGGTTATTCGGGATAGTTTAAAGCGACTTCCGATCGCCAAAAATCATATGCCGATCTTAAACGAAAAGAGATTGAATTTCGGTCGGTGACAAGGTATTCTGAAAGTGTCTCCTTGGAAGAAAGTTCTCCGATTCGATCGAAAGGGTAAATTGAGTCCAAGATTTATCGCCATATGAAATTATAGAAAGAATTGGACCGGCCGCTTATCGATTGGCATTACCAATTTAACTCGATAGAATTCATAATGTTTTTCATGTATCTATGCTACGACGATATCGGTCAGATCCTTCACATGTTATTTCTCCGACAGAAGTGGAGATTCAACCGGATATGACTTACAGTGAAGAACCGGTCAAGATATTGGCACGGGAAACAAAGGAGCTTAGAAATAAAAAGATAAATTTAGTGAAAGTATTATGGCAAAAGCATGGGATTGAAGAAGCGACATGGGAACCGGAGGAGACAATGAGGAAACAATATCCAAACCTCTTTACTGGTAAGATTTTCGAGGACGAAAATCCTTAAAAGGGGGGGAGAGTTGTAATGGCCTAAATTCAAGGTTATCGGAACAATGGTTTCGTAACCATAAATCCGATTTAAAGAGAAATTTATTTTAATATTTTTGCATGAATATTTATATGATAGGAAAATCGTATTAAAATATCGATAGAAAAATTTTACCGATTTAGTGGTTAGTTAGAAAAGGAATTATTGAAGGAATTGGGTAAAACAAGGTATCGAGACCTTGATCTCATAAAATTGAGTAGGAAATATTTTTATAAATATTTATAAAATGTTATTAATGTGGTAGTAAAATTTCGTTAGAAAATTTTAACGCTTGAGTATGTAATTAAATGAAAAGGACTAAATTGTAACAAATACAAAATTATGAAAAATGATTAAATAGTTTAAAGGATAAAAGAAAGAGGGCTTAAAGGAAAATAGACCCAAGGTCTAATTGGGCTGGACGGCAAGGGTATGAAATCAGCAAGAAAATAAGGAGAAATAAGGGTAAAATGGGAAAATAACAAAATTTGCTAAATAAAACTAGGACTAAATAGGGATATCTAGAAATCTCTTCATTTTTCTTCACTCTCATCAGCTAAAAACGCCATAGGAGGGGTATCTAAGCTGGTATATCATAATTTTGCACCAAGTAAGTGAATCCTTGCCTATTTCTTGTAATTTTGTGTTTTAAAGACTTTTACAACTAGGTCCTACTATTAAATTCATTAGTCTTTGATTTCATGGATGAAATTGAAAGCCACCATGGTTGGTTTATGTAAGTTTATGATGAAATAGCATGAAATTTAAGCCTTAATTCGTTTAAGAGATGATTTTATTAGGTAATTTCAATAGAAATTGATTTTGGGACCTAATTATGAAAGTGTTTGGAATTAAAGTCTATTACTGAAATTATGATTTCCAAAGGTTATAAAGTAGTTTAAAGTGATAGAATAAAGTGTTAATTGAGAAAAATAAGCTCAATTGAGAGGTTAATTGAGTAGGGACGAAATTATCATTCATTGAAAGTTTAGGGGAAAAATGGTAATAACCAGCTTGCACTAAAACAGTTTTTGACAGCAGCAGTAGTCTAACTTTGAAAAATCACCATAAATGGTAGAAGTTGAATTAGAAGATGAACAAAATATGAAATTAAAGCTTATTGAGTCTAGTTTCTTATGGAAGAAACGTTGTAAGCAATAGAATTGTAAATCATGAGATATAATAGGTTTTGTGAGACAAGGTCAGAATGAATTCAGGTTCCCTGTTCTGACTTTGAAAAATCATAAAAATTGAATAAAAATAATTATGGGGAGTGGTTTATATTCTTAGAATCCTTAGTGAGTCTATTTTTTATGGTACAAACGAAAACATTATTTTAATTCTGTACAGTGAGATATCTGAGATTTTGTGAAGAGATAGCAGAACTGTCAAACAATGAAACAGGGAAACTTTAATGAATAAACTGTACTAATTGGCTAAGACAAAATTATGAAAATTTTATGGTGTGAAGATATGTGAGTCTAGTTTCAAGGAAAATTAACGGTTCTTCATTTGGAGTTCTGTAGCTCGAAAAATAAATAATTTAGTGACTATGACTCAAGTAGACAGCTTTGAATGAACTATAAATAGTAATAGAATTATAATGAATGGTACATGTGAACATGAAATGTATTGAATTGATGATTGAATTTATTCATTTAGATCCGAAAACTCAAATACAAAGCTAGATCGAGGAAAGGAAAAGTCCCGGATTAGTAGATTTTATATACGAACTAGTATCGAGGTAAGTTCATGTAACTTGAATTATCTTCTTAAATGCTTGAAATGTATGTTATTGATGTGAATATGATTTCAATGTTCATTGTATGAAGATTGATGAAACATTGATATATTTGATAAAAGGGAAGAAATCTCGGTTGAATGAAAGGAAAATTCGATGGATCTCGAAAAGGAATTGACGGTAAAAGGATCTAGCCGGACGGGTGATCCTATCTGATATAGCCCCCAAGAATATGTGGAAAATGGATTTAGCCCGGACGGGTAATCCAATTAGGGTCTCAATTTAGCTCGACTGTAATTCAGATCCAAGCTCATTAGAGTAATTGTCGTTGCAGGGGATTTAGCCTGGACTGGTAATCCCGACAATACTCTATGAGTTTATATTACATGGGATTTAGCTGGACTCGTAATCCCGCTGTAAGGATGAGGTTCAAGGGAGTGTGCTCTCGAAATGAAAATGCGCACATGAATATGAATTGACGGACTGGATTTGTACACTAAAGTGTACCTCTGAAAATCCATCGAAATTCGAGTAATTCAATGGGATAAATATGGAAAATAACAAGGAAATGGAAATCATGATATTGATGAGCTCATCAATCATAGTATTTGTATTATTGATATATGGAAATTATTGAACCGACTTGAATGTTGAGTTTGTGAATGTTAGGGTAATAATGCATTGAATGGGTATATGAGTGTTTATTGCTTGTATTGAAAATATTGGGTAAGTATAATTCTTGTTTCATGGGCTTACTAAGCACAAAGTGCTTACCCTATTTCCTTTTTCCCTGCTTTGTAGTGTTAAGAGCTCTGAGATCGGATCGGTGGGAGACTCATCACACTATCAACCCCAATATTTCGGTATTTAAAGAAACTTTAGTTTGGAAATGAATGGCATGTATAAGCTAATAAAATAAATGTTAATATGAAATGAATGTAAGGTCCACCATTGGTATGGCTAGCAAACCTTGGTTTGGTATGTGTTGATGTTATCTTATAAATATGCATGAATTTATTTTGAAAATATGTTGAATTGGAATAGTCTCGGTTTAGAACTTGCAGGAAATGGTAGATATTTATAAATGGGTTATATTGAGTAAAAAAAAAAATCGTAAACTCCGGTAATGCCTCGTACCCTATTCCGACAATGAATACGGGTAGGGGGTGTTACAGTATATGCATGTTATATTTGTATGTAAGCATGGTTAATCTGTTTGTCTGAAACTGAATATTCTGTATTTGATATTGGGGTTGGGATGATATATATATTAGAAGAAGTGTTCTGAAAGGCAGATTATGCCTAATATCTGGCAGCACAACTGCATTATATCTGATTTATGCCGCATCGGTACAACATGGTGTGTAAGGCTGGGTAGGCGTTTTAAACCCACATGATGTGTAAGGATGGTCGGAGATGGTGTATAGAGGATTGGGGTAGGACATTTGATATCTGATTTTGATCTGTACATCTATATCTGTATCTGTATCTATATCTCTGTATCTGTATCTATAATGGGCTTAAGCCCGAATCTGCATCTGTCTGATTTTGATATTCTGTTGTGTGCATGCTTAACTCTTTGGGGTTACACACTAAGTTTACGTAAACTCACTCTTTTCTATTTTTTTGTATAGGTAACCCACAGTTTAGGCGGATCGGTGCTGCGGAGGACTCAACGGTGACCACTCACCAAAACTGTTTCATTTGTTTTAGTTTTTATTTAAGTTTTGAGTTACGATTTGGGAGTTTGTATTTTTTGGGACTCTCTGGACTGTTTTAAACTGTTTGGCTTCGGTTTTGGGTTTTTGAATTTAACTTACTTTTCACTATTACGATTTTTATCTAAAAACATGACTTCTAAAAATATCAAACAATTTTGCCTAAACTTAACTATTTTATAAGCTTCCGCTAAAAACACGTTTTTTTCTCCAAATAGCCAAATGAAAGAAAGCTTTGAAAACTGATAAGTGAAGAAATATAAGGTGAATAGCTAAATCTTGAACTCTTAGATTGAAGAAATGAAAAACTGTTTAATTGAAGAATAGAAACAATACAGATTTGTTTTTGTGAAATGAACCTGAACCTCATTTGTTTATTGTGCATTCCTTTTATAGCACCCTCTGGTTAACAGACTTTGCTAACAATATAGCTACTTGTACAGCTAATACTAACAGAATTAAAACTCTATTTATTTACTAACTCTATCAGCCTGACTAAATGCTTTAACATTCACCCAACTTCTTTACTAGTAAAACCCGAAGAAGAGTATGAAAACGCGCAAAACAAGTCGCTAAAAGTGGTTTGGTAAGAACATCCGCTACTTGATCACAAGCCGAAACTTCCCCTACAATAACAGACCCATCTGCAACTTTCTCCCGAACAAAAAATAGATCTAACTTAGCATGCTTGAACTTAGAGTGTAAAACTGGATTAGCTGCAACAGCTACTGCACCGGAGCTATCAAACCAAACAGTAGGAGTATCATCTGACTTGACTTGTAACTCTTGAAGCAACGAGAGGAGCCATGTAACCTTACTAGTAACTACCGCAAGACTTCGATATTCAGCCTCGGCCATAGACCGAACAACCACTTGTTATTTTATTGATCCCCAAAAATAGGTGTTGTGCCAAAATAGACACAAAACCCAGAAGTTGAGCATCGATCATCAAAATCGAGCCCTCAATTGGCATCAGCATACGCACTTAAGGATAAGCAATTTGATCGCCTAATGACAACTCCATACCCAATAGTACCATAGAGATATCGCAAAATGCGTTTGAGAGCAGCTGTGTGAACAGTGGTGGGGCTATGCATAAATTGACATATCCTATTGACAGCGTAAGCAATATCAGGACGAGTAAGAACTATCTACTGAAGTGCTCCGGTAAGACTTCTATACTCAGTTGGATCGGCCAACGATTCATCATCGTTTTTGGATATTACAGACGAGCTTACTATAGGAGTGTGGATAGCTTTTGCGTTTGACATTGAAGCGCGATCAAGAATATCTCTTATGTATTTCGTCTGACATAAATGAAGACACCCTAAGATATTTTGACGGACCTCAATCCCGAGAAAATAGTGAAGATTATCCATGTCCTTGAGCGAGAACTCATCGTTGAGCAAGCAAACAAACTGATCAATATCGATCGTCAAGCTCCCAGTGACTATGATTTCATCTACATATACTAAGACATAAAGAGTGGCGGCAGGTTGAATTTGAACAAACAACGACACATCAGACTTTGAAACAATAAATCTAATAGACACAAGAAATTGTTTCAGCTTTTTAAACTAAGCACGCGGTGCCTGACGCAGACCATATAACGCTTTCTTTAGACGACACACAAGTGGCTTGCCAGATGAATCAAACCGAACATAGCTAGGTGGTTGATGCATAAAAAATTCAGTATCCAATTCCCCGTTCAAGAAAGTATTATTCACATCGACCTGCCTAAAAGACCATCCTCTGGACACGGCAATAGACAGTATAACATGAATAGTAGCAGGCTTGACAACTGGGCTAAACGTTTTTTGAAATCACAACCCAAGACTTGAGAATGCCTTTTACTACCAATCTGCTTTTCACGAGCAACAAGCACCATCCGATTCCTTTTAGTCTTGAACAACCACTTACACCCGATAATCTTACTATTTAACAGAAGAGAAACAAGCTCCCAAGTTGAGTTGTGAATAAGGGCATCATACTCGGCCTGTGCTACAACATTCCACTCAGAAGACAAAAATGCTTGGTCTATTGTAGACGGTTCTGTAGCTTCAACGGTCATTGCTTTGGGTTTGAAAACCTCAGCATTGGCTCGAGTCACCATCGGATGAACATTATTTGTCGGAATCCTGAGACTAGGTAACCGATCAGTATCACTAGGAATAGAAGAAGAGACCAATGACGTGTGTCAACTACTTCAGAGGACAAGACAAATCAACATTATCATCAGCATTTTGGCGACTTGATTCAGCAATAGAGCCAATCGAAATTGAGTGAGAGGAAGATGCAACATTACCAGCGAATGACGACGAAATTGACTCAGATGAAGAGGCAACATTGCCAGCGGATGACGAATGTTTGTCGAAGTTTCCACAGGGCAAGGAGAAATTTTTCGAACTAGAGGAAACGCTACCTGTGCTTTCAGACTGACCTTTACCTTGAGATGACAAGAACTTACTTTCATCAAAAACAACATGTCAAGATACAACCACCTTACCATCCGGAAGAAAACATTTATCCTTTATGTTGAGTACTATAGCCCAAAAAGTAGAGGGTTGTGATCTAAAATCTAGCTTGTGTTTTGTGTATGGACGTAGATAGGGATAACAATAGCAGCCGAACACTCGTAAATAATCATAAGTAGGTTCATGACCATACAAAACTGAAAAGGGAGACTTTCCGTGTAAAACTGTCGTTGGAAGACGATTGATGAGATGTACTGCACAACAAAATGTATATCCCCAATACTCCATGGATAGTCCTACTTGAGCTAACAAAGTGATGCCCATTTCTACAATATGTTGATGCTTGCGTTCAGCAATCTCGTTTTGTTTAGATGTATAAAGACACGTTAGCCGGTGAATAATTCCATTGGAAGCCAAAATAGACGCAAATGCTCGGTATTCTCCACCCCAGTCACTCTGAAACTGTTTTATTGACTTGCCGAATTGTGTTTGAATCAACTTCAAAAAACGCACAAAACACTCTAATGCTTGAAATTTCTGACTTAAGAGGTAGATTCAAGTAAATCGAGTGCACGCATCAACAAACATCACATAGTACCATTTATCTCCACTGGCTATAGCCCCGGAACCCCACAAATCAAAGATAATTAACTCAAATAGTTTATACACAGTAGTAGATAAAGAAAACGGTAATTTATGAGACCGTCCTTATTGGCATGCAACACAGATTCGATTAGTACAATCCTTATTCAACTTGATATTGCATGTTTCTAAAATGTTTTTAACAACAGCAAAAGATGGATGACCCAGGCGATTATGGCACAAGTCAAACACAAAACAGTTAACAATTTTATTTTGAACCTTGTTGTGAGAAATAAACGGGACTTCAACAGGTACAGGAAAATGATATAGTCCGTCACGTATGTGGCCCTTCAACAGGATCACCCCATTCTTTAGGTCCTTAATGACACAATATGTAGGGTGAAACTCAAAAAACGTCATTTTCATTAGCAAATTGAGACACCGACATGATATTCTTTCTTATAGATGGCACACATAACACATTTGAAAAGCGAAGCAATCTAGATGAAGTAGGTAAAAATCCAGTACCAATTGACGAAATCTGGGCAGGAGTGCCATTTCCCATTAAAAGAGAGGACATACCTGAGTAAGGTGTGGTGTCACGAAGAGCCGTTAGGTCCCGACAAACGTGATGGCTTCCTCCCGAATCAGGATACCACGACGTGGTACCAATAGGTACCGGAATAAATGAGTCAGTACCACAGTCATTAGAGCCAACTTGAGCAGTGTGAATATGAGATCCTGGCATGTCTGAATAGTCCGAAGCATGTAAATCTCCAAGTCTAAGAAGTCCAATACATGGATTGGATCCGGAATAAACTCGGGCACGTGGTTTTGTATACCAAGAGACTGAATCACCACTCGCCATAACCTGATCCAGCTTATTATCACACGATTGTAGCCCAGTAAATCCTCCATTTTGCTGCCCAAAATTTTGTATAGCAGGACCATAAGAAGGCCCAAAAGCTAATGGCCCACGTGGCCTAGGAACATTGCTTAAGCAAGCATATAGCCCACGTGCCATTTGAGTACCAACATTAGCCATACATTGTTGACCATGAGCACCCCAATTTTGACCATGCGCACCATAATTTTGACCTAGTGAAGGCTTATTTTGACCACAATTTTCAGCCAAATAATGATGATGTGGACCACTATGAAATTGATTTTGACAAGGGTTATTAGAAAAATAACTCACCCTTGGGGATTTAAAGCCCCATTCAACACTTTCATCTCTCCTAAGCACACGAGCTCCGTCGCCCACATAAACTGGTCCATGCTCAACGACCGGACCACCATGGTTTTCCACCGGAGGCATCGTCAGTGAGAAGTCAGAGTCACGGTGATAGCGATAGTAACATCGCTGGGCGACATAGCCAAAACGGCTACAAATCTGACACTGCACGCTCGAACGAAATGACCTCCCACGGCCTTGAGAGGATGAACGCCCGCCGCGGAAGCTTTCCACCACCGGAGGCGATGCAGACTCAATAAGATTAACATGGAGAGAGAGATCCTGGATCGCGCGACTCTGCCGGCTCTCACACTCCACAAGAGTAGTAACAAGTCGATTGAACGAGAGAAGACCAGGGGCCATAGAGGCGAAAGACACAACGGTCTCAAACTTCGGTGGTAGACTAGCCAAGACGATCTCTATCTTTTCATCATTAGAGATCTGAGATCCTAAAGTTTCCAACAAGGCACAAAAAGTTTTAATCCTAGCAACGTAAGCTTTAATAGTCTGATTACCTTTCTTTAGGGAGTGAAGTTCATGTCGTAGATTTGGCTCTCATGTCTGCTGCGAACAAATCGATACTGTGAGCCACACATCACACGCCGATTTAGCATCGGTGAACGATGGCAGTATAGAGACACTTATCGTGGAGAGGAGCCAGGAGGTGAGGAAGTGGTTTTGTTGCTTAAAGACCAGAACCAGAGGATTAAAGACCAACGAGCCATCAGCACTAGTAACAAACCGGGCCGGAGGAGGCAATGTTCCATCAAGAAGACCAACAAGATCGTAACCATCGAGTATAAGCTTGATCTGTTGCTGCCATTGCATGAAGGTATCATCCGTAAGCTTGACTACTTCGTGACGCGAAAACAATGTAACCACACGATCGCCATTAAATGGCACATAATTCGGCTCAGCAGAAGCGTCAACAACAGGATTTTTGGTAGCCATGACTCCCAAGACTATCTAGCGACTGATACCATGAAGAAATATAAGGTGAATAGCTAAATCTTGAACTCTTAGATTGAAGAAATGAAAAATTGTTTAATTGAAGAATAGAAATAAAACAAATTTGTTTTTTTGAAATGAACCTAAACCTCATTTGTTTATTGTGCATTCCTTTTATAGCACCCTCTGGTTAACAGATTTTGCTAACAATATAACTGCTTATACAGCTAATACTAACAGAATTACAACTCTATTTATTTACTAACTCTATCAGCCTGACTAAATGCTTTAACAATAAGAGCGATAAAGGCTAATGAACCGAAAAGATTTGAACTTAACAACAACGATTTTCCAACCCATTTCATGTGACTCCTCCGGATTCGGCCAAAACGTCTAGGCCGAGTTTGGGGTGTTATAAATTTTCCCTTTAAAAAAATAAAAAAATATGTAGATAACATATAAATAAATATTAATAACTATTAAGTTTAAGGTTTATGATTTTAATATTTATTTATAATTAATTATTATTTAAATAAAATTATTAATATTTGTTTATAAATCTTGTGTTTAATTTATAATTAACAATTATTCTCTTCCCATCAGTGTCGTCATTCTTAACTTGAATGATTCATACAATCATCCATAAAAGATGGTATCTAACAAATTCAGATTTTGATTTCCAGCATTTACAGTTTCTTCCCCTCCTCCATAGTCCCTATAGTTTCATATCAGACAGAACCCTAAATCTTTTAGCTTTCTATACATTGGTTGATGCAAATTGGCGACAAGCCAAAAATACTATTGAGATGTTAAAGATTGAGATTTACAAATTATCTTCCGGTTCAATTTTTTAAAGTTCTTTATTAAATCCCAATTTGGATTAAGGTCAATGAGTAGTAATACTATTAGAAAAAAAAAATTAAAATTTTATTTTTATATTAATATTTATGCATTTCATAATTAATTTAAATCGAAATGCATTTCATAACTCGGATTGTGCCGGGTCTAGTAGATATATTTTATATGTAAACATTTAGGTTTTGTTTGATAAAATGTTGAAAAATCTAATCAACTGAAATTTAATATTTTCAGCAATTTAATTCTTTAAACACAGTTTGATAACCTATGATGAAAACTACTAGATAGAATTTTTTTCACAAAAGGTATGAAAATGATAAGTAGATAGGGGATCTACTTACCACTTAATAGAGAATAAATTCATTTGTTTTTTTATTGGGATAAATACCAAAACTATACATGAGCTTTGGTCTAATGTGCAAAGTCATACATGAACTTTGATTTTATGTGATTTTAAACATAAAATTTTCATTTGATTAAGTTTTCACAAATTATTAACAATATTATTGAATTAGTATAATTTTATGTTGATATATTGCATACACAAACAACTAAATTAATCGATATAAAATAAATGTATGTATTCAATTCTTTAAATGTGCACAATTGAATCAAAATCAAAGTTTTATTTATATATATGAACCGCAATTCAAGTTTCATGTGTATCATTTGTTGAACAAAGCACGTTAGCGAACAAATATATAAATATAAATAAACAAATATTTATATATAAAATAAAATATAAATTGAATAATTTATATTTAAATTATCAGATACAAAAAAATCAATAAATAACATAACGAAAACTAGAAATAAAAAAAAAAGAATGGAGTTTTACTAGACGTTGAGGCATGTTTTACACAGTTTCCTTAAGACAGATTCGGCAGCTCCTACAGTATTTGGAGAAATGTTGGTCAACTGTCTCTCAAGAAACAACAACACGATGATTGAAGCAGTAGCACATCTGCAGTGATCAACGAACAAATGTTGCATGTTTCTATCACCGAAACGTTGGAAAATGTGGAGCGAAAAGAGAAAATTCTGGAGAGCAAAATAAACTCGGTGTGAGAGAGTATGATTGTCTAAAAAATTCTAAAGAAATCTTAACCTTTTATAGGCATTTAATATAGAGAAATTTTGAGAATATCAATGAATAAGGATACAAAATCTACATTCAAGGAGCAATTAAATCAATTTGATTAAAATCAAATAAAATAAGGATATATATCCTTTTAAAATATGGTCTAAACATTTTACATCACCCACGTCATGCAAGTAAACCTCAACCTCTATGGGTTTGGATCTACACTCCCCTACAAACAAGGCAAGGTTTCAAGCTTAGTCATTTATTCATTTTTTAAGTGAGTTATCATATATATACACATCTCACACTTGGTATTTAACCAATGTGGGGTTTAAGCTCTTCTTTTTCTCAACAAATATTCACAAGTAGCATACTTTGAGCATCAACTTCTCATTCATTACTCAACCATTTTGAGCATATGATATACCGTTGTAAAGGTCTCATGAAGTAGAATATAAAACCATAATTTTATGATTCAACTCTTCACCTTTATCAATCGAGAATATGCGTCAAATTTTCCAGAAATTACAATTTTTCCAACATCATTGCACCAAATCAAGTTCATGTATAAATTTTATATTTATCCTTTTATACTTTATTTTATTCTATTTTATTTAAGAGTATATTATCTTTTTATAACACAATCTAATTATATTCCATATTTAATTTTAAGTAATATACCGTACATATTTTATAATTTAAATTCAACACTTAATTTTTTAGTTTATCAAACATAACCTTAGTAAGAAATAATATCTCAATTCCAAAAACAACATTAAGATAATTAAAATTTGAGGAAGGATTGAATGAATGAAGTGACGCCATGTCATCTGTATCCCTTTCCAATAGATTTATGCCACATCAGCATTTTTATCCTAAATTTCAGGATTTTAATTTGGATTTGAATTTTTTTTAGGATAAAAATGCTTAAATTAAGGATAAAAATGCTGATGTGGCATAAATCTATTGAAAATAGATACAAATGACATGGCGTCACTATTTCATACAATCATTTCCCTTAAAATTTGTAGAGAATTATTTAATATAAAATAGGAAAACATAGGATTGCATATTCATTGTATTAAATAGTAGGCTTACAAATTGGTATTTAAATTATACCATTTTTTCCATCTTAGTACTTAAACTCTTTTTGTACAAGTAGTAACTAGACTCCTTTTTTTTTTTTCCAAGTTGTTATTTTTGTTAGTCTAACTTCTAAGTCTATTTAAAAAAAAAAAAAAGCTTAACCCACAAATTGGTACATAAATAATACTCTTTTTCCCAAGTTAGTAGCTAAACTTTTTTATCACAAGTGGTGCCTAAACTATTTTTCAGTTACCTATTTTACACCAAAATGTTATCTCCGTTAACAAAATCTCAATCAATAATAGATTGCCATGTCATATAAACTTTTAAAGATAATTTTTAATTCTTTTATTTTCTTTTACATTATTTATCCCTCTTCATTTTTTTTTCTAACTTTTTGGCTATTCTGTTTTCAAACTTCACTGCCTACTTCCTCAACTTGAAGGGATAAAAAAAAGTTCTTTCATCAATTAAAATCGGTGTTTTTAGAACTGGATCAACTGGTTGGAACAAGAATTAATCCATAGATAGGTATTTAACTGGTTGATTCACAAACCAATACAAATAAGTTAAACTGAGCTAAAAAAAAAAGTGATTGAACTAGTTAAAACAAGTTTTTCTATTTTTAAATTTTTAAATTTTTATTTTTATAATTTTTAATACATTTTAAATATATATTAAGAAAATAATGCTGTTTTTTTTTTTTTGCTACATGGCAACTTAAAAAAAATTTAGGTACTGAAATGAAAAATGACATAAGTTAGGTACCAATTTACGGGTTTAGCCTTTTTAAAACTAATCTTAATTGTCTACCAATGGAGGTACCAACTTGGGAAAAAAATTTTAAGTATCATTTGTGATAAAAATAATTTAGATACTGAAAAACATATAGTTTAGATACCAATTTTTGAATTAAGATTAAATATTATAATATTTAACCTTTTTTTTCTAAAATGAGTAATGTTAACGTAACAATGACATAAATAAACTTATTTATTGCTTAAAAGAGAAATAGAGAACGGAACTAATATTAATTAATGAAGTTTAAATGAAAACTTTACCAAATTTATAATGTCAAATTTCATATTTTAGAATGTAATTTAAGAAATTTAAAAATCTTAGGTGCACATATAAATTTTCAATATTTCTCAATAGGATTTCAAGGGTCTTGTAAAAAATTACATCAAATTAGAGTCATTGCCTCTCCCAACCTCTTCTGTCTCGTCCCTAGTGCAAATATTATAAACTTGGGATTCGAGATGTAGGCCTAGGGATCACAATTCATAATGCAAATTCGAATATCCATGATTTTTTATTTGTTTTATTTTTGAAATTCAAATTTTAAAATTATTATCCATCATTATAGATTTTGAATTAGGTGCAAATAAATGTTTCAAATATCTATTATATGAATATACATTTGCTTATTAGAATAAGAGATGAGAATTTGAATATCTAAATCAGTTGGTTACTGAAAAACATACATTAGCTTATTATAAATTTAATTTGACTGACCAAACACATGTTCAAACATGATATTGAACAAATAGTAAAATATAAACGAAAAATAGAGAAAGTAACAAGAGATTGCACACAATTTTTATCAACTTTGTTTAGAAACAATCTTACTTTACGGAATTTAGCTCAATGAATGGTCATTCCATAATTAGTCCAACCACTTATTTACTAAAGCTCAATTTATCCTTACACAAAAAATAATTACAGCTCAATAATTAGTCCTAACTTATTATAACCACTCATAGGGTACGAAAATACAAGGAAAATAACAAAAATAAATTAACAAAATCAGCACAGCTTCCTTAAAACGATGTATCTCCCAAGCGTATTGGTTGCCTATTTATAGATTTAATATGATAGTCTATTTGATTATTACAGTCCAAGATAAACTCTTATTCTTTATTATAATAATCATAATAAATAATCTTAAAATAAAAAGGAATTAATCTCATTAAAATCAACCAAAAAGTACCCAATTCGAAAACAACTTTTTAAACACACTCAAACTCTTCAAAACAAGAACAATTTCGATTTCAGCTTTAAGGAAAATAAAAGAACGTGCACAAATCACATTTGCTTATTAATACATCACAAAATAAGACCCAGTCAAAGAAGTCAACATATGCACATGCATAAATTGCTTCACTAACTTGGCTGATATTCATAGATTCTTTTATTGCTTATTAATACAAAATTAATACATCACCATTTCTATTAATTTATAATTATTTATTTTAAAATTATTGATATATTATCATAATTATTTTGAGGAAACATTGGGCATCTATAGTTGGCTAATGATTTATAGCCATTTATGGAACTTGAACTTATAAATGCACTTACATTATTATAATATACTTGGAGAAAGCTTGGCTCTCCAATGAAAGGAATCAAGACAAGTATATTACTATTAATTGACAATTAATGACATTGCAAGAATACCATAAAATATGTGAGGTAATGAGTTCAAAAAATAAGTTCAAAACCTCAGTTACAAAGACAAAACCATGATAAGAAAAACTGGTGCTTGGTCGAAAAAACAAATAAATTTTACAGAATAAATGTCGATTACTTTTCAGATTTTATTCACCGAATATTCATATAATGTATACCTCAAGCTTATTACATGTATATATATAGTGTTTTATGAACAATATGTGGTCTCATTTCCCACAATTGTTGTACCAATCGTGCATTGGCATCGATGAAGGAATTGCATTGAGTAGCCGAGAGTATTCTTCTTGTGTAGCGTTGATCTCTTGATCTGTCACTGTTTCTTCTTTTCCTTTGAATACCCAATCAATAGAAAAGAAACAAAATCAGAATAAAAAAAGAGGTGGTGACATTTATAAGGTTCAAATTTTAGTATTTTCTCTAAATGGTTCTTAAACAATGACACCCCCACTTTGCTAATCTTGGACAATTATATGCATATTATTTACCTTTTTTGAACTTCAATTAATAATCCCTATCTTGCATCCAAATAAGGCTAAGCATGATCAACATTTAATGGTGCCTTCATATTGAAAAACATGCCAAATGCATATTCATGGACTGACCTGAAGTTAAACCATCAGAGCTTGTATTGAATCCGTCCAAACAACTCTCCCGCCGCAGAATGTCGTTGTCGCCGGCCAACAGTTGAGCCTCTTCCAGCATATCATCCAACAAGCCACCCCCACCAAAATGGATACTCAAATCCTGGTGGTGGTTGTTTTGATCATTACTGATATAGTTACAATTCCCTTTAGTATCAAATGTAACTTCTGAAGTCCCATCTAAGGACAAGAATTGGTTTGAAGGGAGCTCGTCGGTTTTGACGTGTAATCGAATCCCGGAGTCGATATAAACTGACCGTTATCGAAATTCTGATGATCAGCGAGGATCCTTGAAGATGAAGCAAGATCAAGTGTGACTGGATCCAAGGTATATGAAGGGGAGTAGTGTGGGGATGTCAATGGCGTACCAGTAGTAACATTTGGTGCAGAATGGGAATTGAAAAAAGATGTTTTCTGAAAGGGAGGATACGGCGACATAAAGCTGGAACTGGTACTGCTACAGCCGCCATTGACAGAAATACTGTTATTATGTCTTTCATTGTTGATACTTTCACTTACATCAGGTCTAAAGCGCTTATAACGCATTGGTGTCTGAAGAGGAGGGGTTGCTCTAGGGAAAAAGAAATCAGAAGGGAAAGTATTATTATTAATAGCATTATTAGTGTTGATGTTATTATTACAAGTGTTTGATGTTGAAGAATCAAACAGAGGGAGAGTTGAAAATGCAGGCTTATGGGGAGATTGAAGTGGAGACACAGGGGTTGGTGTTGAAGGGGAAGAACTTGGAAGTGGGGATGGACATGGTGTTGAAACTGCACTTGCACTATGAAGAGGTGGTGGGGTTTGTGGGTTATACAGAACGTGGGATGATGCTGAACGTGGGATATGGAGAGGGTGTGCTGGTGTTAAGATCGAGCCGTGGAGAGTAATCGAGGACGACGGGTTTGGCGGTGTTTGGAAGGAGAAGGAAGACGTTGACGTGGCTGTCGGGGACGCGAGAGGTGTCGACGGCAGTGATCGGTGTTGGTTTCGTTGGTGTTGGGAATAGAGAGGTTGGATTTCAGGAGGGTAAAGTGGGAGGCCTTGGCGTTGCCTTCTCTTCACTCTTGTGTTCCAATAGTTCTTGATTTCATTATCTGTTCGTCCCGGAAGCTACATTATAAGCAAACAAAAGCAATAATTAATAACAGATAAATGATAATCAAAAGTCTGAAGATTGTTACAAATTGATGAAGAAAAAAAAGGGTTTGATCTTTGATGATGAGACTATTATTAGAAAATTGTGGGGTTTTTTTTTAGATAATCAGTTCAAAACTGAAACAACAACAACAACACTATCGGAAGTAAATTAAACAGCTAGACAGATTCCTATATATATATATATATAGCTAATTATATGTTGTCAATATTCTAAAAATATGAACAAGGAAGAAGAAAAAATAGCAGAGTTTAAGTGATTAAAATTCTTGAAAGTTACCCAGATTACGAACAAAATGCAGATTCAAACTGATATAATCAAAATGATAACTTTTAAAATCAAGAAATTAATTAACAAAACCATAAATATAAACTGTTTTAGAATGTAGAATTTGAATTTACCAACAAAGACCATGCAAGACCAGAATGACAAACAGTCTGAAACTCCATGGAAGAAAATTTAAAAAGAAAAAAGAAAAAAAGAGTTATTAAACAAATTATACCTGAGTTGCCATGCGAGCCCATTTGTTACCCATTTTAGCATGCAACTCAACAATAATCCTTTCTTCTTCAGGTGAAAAGGCACCTTTTTTCAAGTTAGGTCTTAAATGGTTAGCCCATCTTAGCCTACAACTCTTCCCACAACGTGCCAATCCTGTATTCTTTTGTACTGCATTCCAGTTCCCTTCACCATGAGTCCTCACGTAATCCGCCAACACTGCATCTTCCGCAGCCGTCCACGGCCCCTTTTTCAACATTATACCTCCTTCTCCGCCACCGTTGTTGGAACCACCACCCTCGTTGTGTGTAGTGATCTGGTTGTTTCCTCCCATCATCATCATCTTCCCACGTTATATACTAATTAATTTAATATATATATACACGTGAAAAAGAGAGCTATATCTAGTTATTTTTGGACCTTTGGTGGTGTTTAATGGAGGGTTTTGGGGGGTGTTTTCAATTCTTTTCACCTTCTCATTCGTTTAAAAAAGGAAGAGGAGAAGGGAAAAGCAAAATGAAGAAGAAGAAGAAGGAAGAAGGAAACTATGCGATGTTTTCTTAAAGGTAGGTTGTTTTGTTATAAGAAAAATGAAGACAAAAGGGACAAAGAAATCAAGTCTTTGCCCTCATCAAAATGAAAAGTAGAAATGAAGAAACTCGAGATCATAAGTCTGGGTTTTGTTCTTTGAAGACAAAGCTCATGTCAGAGGCAAATAGAAAGAGGGTTTGGGTGAAGAAAAAAGGGAGGGCCTAAGCTATACCCTAAAAGGGGGTTAGACCCACAAATAGGCGGCTTTCGTTTTCATTACAAAGAAGGTTTACAGCTTTTCCCCGCTGGTTTTTCCCAATGTTTTTTTTACAGTCTAGAAATGGCTTGTCATTATGGGTTTTCATGTATGTTAAGGAATATAAACTTAAATAGAATATATTCTAACTTTGAGGTGGATTTTTTGCCTTTGGTAAATTTTATCTCTGGTCAAAATCAAAGGGACAGTAAAAGGTTTTGACCCTCATTAATCATGATATAATGTTGATTTAATATCTTATTTTAGCTTATATTATTGGACTGATATTAAACAATAACCCTTTTAAGGGTCTTTTTAGTTACATTTTCTTTTTACAAAGCAACCCTTCATTATTAAATTCAACTTGAATTTGATTTTATGTGTTATTTTCAATTTATTAGATATTTTTGTGTAAGAGATTGAATCCTCAAATTTCAGTTTTGATATTATTCTAATTTCAATTTATTAATATTTGTGTTTACTTATTTTGGTTATTTAATAAAATGTTTTAAGTAATCATTATTAAAGATAATTAAAATTTGTAAAATATTTTAATAATTTGAAATCATAATTAAAATTAATTAATTATACAGCATTAAAACTTTGCTTGTGTAGTACAATATAAGAGCGACACGCTTTTCTTCTTTTAATCTTTACAAAGTTTGATGGAAATAAATTTAGTTATTATTATTATTATTATTTTAAAATTTAAAATGACAATTTAAGTAGTAATCGGTTAAACTTAACCAAAATTTGCGAATATTATTTAATTGTATTCTAAAAAATAATATATAATAAATTAAAGAAAAACTAAAAGAATCCAAATTTTGAAAATGTTATTCAATTGTATTCTAAAAATAATAATATATAATAAATTAAAGAAAAACTAAAAAACCAAATTTTGAAAATGTTATTCAATTGTATTCTAAAAATAATATATAATAAAATAAAGAAAAACTAAAAAATCCAACTTCCTAAAAATTACAATATTATAATATAACAATAAATAAATTTTAATTTAATTTAATTTAAAAATAAAATAAAATAATAGTACAAAACTATTTTAAATATTCTCAATCCCTTCTTCCATGGCTCATACTCATCGTTATCTTCAATTTTGTTTGTCAATTTACTTAATATGCAATTACTTCTCTTTTCACATTTGTTGTTTCATTCAACTTCATAAAGAAAAAAATACTTTTATTTGCATAGAATCAATTTTTTTAATGAAAATGAAATTCTTTCCTTGACATTCTATCTTAAAATAAATAAATGTATAATTAAAAATTACCTCAATTACATGTTTATAATACTAGGCTAATCACACCGTGAGTGAAACAACAAAAATATATCTATAAAAGATTTATTTAACAATGTTGATACACGAGATCAATAAGGAGGAGACAAAGAGAAGAAGATGGTGATTACAAGGAGGTCAGTTCACTTGTGACAAGTGAACCGTCAGAGTTGGAAACTAAGAAAGAGGGGATGCTAAGAACAGAGGGAATACTTGGGGAAGAAAAGGGAAGATCCCTAGTTCCTCATGTGCTGGGGTATATCTAAGAGGGGTCCTTTTATCATGTAATGTTGACACACATTTACAATATTGATGATAGTTTGCTCGTGTGGTTGGCTAGGTGGTAGGTCCGTTATATATCAATCTTTGCCATACATAGTAATGTGATTTTACTTTGACATTCTCCTTGTTGAGTTTGCATAAGATTATTATGCCCTGGTGGTCCCCTTTGAAGGCCCAAAAGGGGTGGCTGCTCATGCATGGTCCAATGGGAGGGTCACCATAAAAGGTATTTGACTAGGGGCCATCCGTGGGCACCTATTTAGGCTTATACTAGGTCACTCCTTTTTCTGCCACGTGTCTTTAATGTGGAGGGTTATAACAAACAATAAATCCTAATGGAATGGTAAATGATTTTAACATTCATCAACATTAGGGTCGATTCTTAGACATTTGACTTATTTTAAGTAGTGGTTTTTAGTTGATCTATATAAAAATTGTATATGAAAACATAAAATATCGCTATAATAATATTTATTACTTTCTTTTCTTTTTTTAGCCAATATTAGAATTTTTATTAAAGAAAAGACAATGGTATTACAAAACAAACTACATAATAATCGCCAAAAGCAAACAATAAAAGTTCTTGCAAAATGAACATTGCACAACAGTACACATAAAGCCACAATGAACCACAACAAACAAATGCCAAAGACAATGAACATGAATCACAGTCATCATAATTCACCACTAGTCCCAAAATACACTAAGATGATAAGTTTAGCTTCTATCATAGCATTGGCCATCCCATTCGCCTCTTGCAATGCATTAAAAAACATCACTTGTAATGTTGGTTTGAAGAAAGATTGTGAGGGATATTTAATTGCACAAAAAGCTTGGAAACAAAATACCTAGTGACTCCAAAAACAAAGCCACAACACTAACCAAATGGTCTTTAAGCACATCCCTATGCATGGTTTCCCTCCCATTGCTTCAATAATGTTGGCTATAATAAATCCAACTGTAGAACATATAATGTCAAACTTAAGGATGTCAAAAAAAGATTTAACTTAATAAGCTTCAACCTATCGAATCATCTTTTTTAAATTGGGGGTAGGGCTCAAGACATGTTTAATTAAGGACCTATCAAGCTCTAGCATTTTGAAAACATGTTTTAAACTCACTGAAACAAAGTTGATGTTTTAGTTAAAATTGAAGTCGCTAATGGTGAAACTCGGACAAGTCGGTCTAATAGGTTCGCCGAACTGGCGAAGTATAGGTTTAAGCGAACCATGTGTGTTCTGTGTTTTTGATGTGTTTAACATATATATGTTGTAAATTGTATGTGTGAAATTGCAAACCTAGCAAAACCTTCATCAAGTAAGGCAAAGGGCAATGAGATGCTTGTATATGATTTTGTGAACCTGACAGGTGAGTGTTCTAGGGTCGCCATTAGTATGTGTGAACCATAGTTTTATGGTGATTTCACCATGTGCGAACCATATGTGTTCATGGTAAATATGAATATGAATGGAGTATGATATTTGAAAGCATGCCTTGTGCATTGCGAGCTATATATGGCACGTGGTTGAGTAAGTATTGTAACACCCTTAAGTTGTCTCCGTCATCGGATTAAGGTTACGGGATGCTACGATGATTAACAAATCCAATAATAAATCAAAACAATTCAGAGTTTAACTTAATCACCATAAATCAATAGCAAATCATTATTCATAGCATAAATGCGAAAGCAGAACTTAAATTGAGCCTATGGAACCTAAAAATCAATTTAGAAACAAGTAAAGACTAATCTAAAACAAATAGAAAAATATGGAAAATACTGTAAACAAGGGTCACACGACCGTGTGGCGAGGCCGTCTGACATGGCTAACGCTGTGGTGCTACTTTACATGTCCATGTCATCAAACCGTATACAATTCAAAAATAAGGTCACACGGTCGTGTTGCCAGGCCGTGTAACATTCGTGAGCATTGTGAAAAATCCTGGACTTAAAATCAAACAGATCACACGGCCATGTGTGGCACATTATCATGTGACAACCCGTGTCCTAGGATGTGTGCACCAAAAATGACTTCAAAATCAAGCTATTTCAACTACCATTTCTTAAGTTTCAAACCATACCATTTCCATTCAAATTCACCTATTCAAAGCACACTAAAACAAACCAAAACATGTCAATATATATCATATATCATTCAACCTAAATGCCTAACCAATGTGCCTTAATTGACCCCACAATTTAAAGATTAAACTATTTCTTCATCTATCATAAGCATGTAACTATCATCCATACCATAGCATCTTACCACATTTCAAACCAATCTTATAAGGCATGGTTCAACTCACTTATGCATACTTAAACAAGGTTATACCAAAAGTACTAAATAAGAAACACTTTCACAATATTTCACAACCAAAACATAAAACAACAAAATTATGAACAAGTAAACTTTAACACTCCTAGTACATGCCACATATAACCTAAATAAAAATAATCACAATTTATACTAAACTGTTGAACGGATAGTGTGATCTCCAAAAATAATCCAATCGTCAGCTCGAATCCAACAATCTACAAAGAAGAAAAACCAAAATGGGGTAAGCTTATTTAAAACTTAGTATGTTTGTAATAAACTTAAACTTTAACTTACTATAAATGATGTAATTTAAACATTTTAGAAGATAATTCAATATCTTGGTCATGAGTTCATTAATTACCTATACACATAACAAGTCTCACAAGGTTAGTGAGTTCATATATAAAATATGTAACTTTATCATGTTATCAAACATATACCCAAAAACACATTTGGTACATAAACTAACCATCACATACAAGGATTAAATCTGCAACTTACACATAATATAAGAACCAATAATAAAATTTAACATAAATGTTTTGTAAAGCTTTTTTTTTTTACTTTAAATATGCATACTTCACTCATCTTGACTTGTAGCTCTCGTCAGACATCCATTTGAAACTGGTCCAAATCATATGATCCCATCCCCTGCTCCCAATATTGTATCAAAAAATGTTTGCTTCACTTCTTTTTACAATATTTCTAGTTTTGTTCATGTCTTATTATCGCTTCGCTTATATATATATATATATATATATATATAAAATATTATGGCACACCCTTGAGTCAAAAAAGGAATTATGTGTAAGATATATTTATTAAAAATTTCATACAAAAGTCAAATGAGGTTTTGGTTGAAATGATTAATTAAATTAAAGTTTTAAAGATCATGGTGTGTTAAATTCAAATATCAAGATAGTAATATTTTATATAAAAGATAAAAAGATAAAAATACCCTTATATGAATATTTGTTACTTTATAAAAATAATGAGTTTTAGTAATTTCTCAATTGAATTGATATGTGATTGATTCGTGATGACATTAATTGATTAGTAAATATTAGTTTTTTTTCTTTTAAAATATCACGGTAGTGAATATAAATTATAAAATATAAGGTAAACTATTCTAGTAGTCACTCAACTATTAATAAATTTCTTTTTTGGTCACCCAACTATGAACAATTTCAAAATAGTTACCTAACTATCCAATTTTATCTTTTTTGTCACTAGTTGGCTAACAGTAGCAACTTTTAAATTTGACATAATAGCAACTTAAACCCTCAACAGTTATAAATTATGTTAATTTAGTCTTGATTCTAAACAAAATTAACCCTCAACATTTACACGTTTTGTAATTTGCTTTTTTTGTTGTTGTTGTAATTTTGCTATTCCTTATGACATTGAGGGTTAATTTTAAAAGAATGAGAAAAGATGAAAATTATTATCTTGGATTTTTGGGTGTTTCTATGTTTTGTATATTTTTAATCAAGTTTAGCTGATAAATTTTTTTTTTTTAGCTTTTCAAGTGAAAAGGTCGCAAAGAAAAGCAAAATTGCAAAAAAAAAAAAGACCAAATTACAGAATGTGTAAATGTTGAGGGTTACATTTAGAATCAAGACTAAATTGACACAATGTATAATTGTTGAGGGTCAAAGTTACTATTATACAAATTTAAAAGTTGTCACCATTAGCCCGTTGGTGACCAAAAAAGAAAAAAGTGAATAGTTGGGTGACCAAAAGTAAATTTACTAATACTTGAGTGACCATTTTGTAACTTTTTATAGTTAGATGACAAAAAAAATTACTAATAGTTGGATGACTACTAAAGTAATTTACCCTAAAATATATTACGCACTAATTACTTTAGGGGTTAACTATACAAATAGTTACCTAACTTTAAAAACTTTCAATTTAGGCATTATCGTTTGAATTTGTTTCTGTTTTGGTCACTGCCGTTAAATTTATAACGTAAAGCATTTTTCTAACTAGTATAATAACACATTTAATCCTCAATACTTACATATTCTATCAATTTGATCCTAGTTCTAAATAATTCAATAAATATAATCTTTCATATTTAAAAAATCTATCAATTTGATAATCAAACTTGCAACCAAAGCTTTCCACTTTTAAAACAGAGGCATTCCACATCTATTAATTATTTTTATTTATGGTTGAAGTTATCCAATTCGATACACAACCCATTTTGTTTATATTTTTAAGTAGTGTTAGAAATTTATTAAACACCATTAAAAGTAAAAATAAAAACTAAAAATCTTAAAAATATAATATATAATAAAGTTATATAAATAATTTAATATCTGTAAAAAAAAACAAATTTTCACTTTGACTAGCATAATTTTAGTTTTTAATTAATTAGGTAAATGATTTGGCAATAAATCATATTATTAGTCATACATATTGCTTATTGTGGATTTAAAAATAAAAAATAATTAAAATAAATAGAACACATAATAATCTATTAATCAATTTATAAAATTAAAAAACCATTATCAATGTAACAAAAGGAAATTCAATTAATGTTTTCGCATTTTTTCTAAAAATCAAATGTTCATAATTTTTATTATATAATTATTGATTAAACTATTAGATTTTTCAAAGATATATTTTTTACTCTAGATTTAATTTCCAATTTCAAGGATCAATTTGGAGGACTATTTCTATGTACCTTGAAGGAAATATCATACTCGCTAACAACAAAAGTAAATCTAAAGTGTTTTTTTTAAAGTTTTTCCATTTCTTTAGCAAAAAATTATCAATCAAAGAGTTATTAAATATTATATTTAGAAATAGAAAAGGAAATAAAGGTTCAAGATAAACTTATTGGTATCAAGAATTGGCTCGAGAAACAACTCGTTAGTTGAGAGAAGTTTTTTTTTAGGGGGGAAGGGGGGTTACAAATTTATAGATATGGAATGTATCTGTTTTAAAAGCTGAAAACTTTGATTAAGACGTTGAAGGATCAAATTGATAGAATTTGTAAATATAAAAGGTTAAATTTATTGGATTATTTTAGAATAGGATTAAATTAATAGAATATATAAATATTAAGGACTAAAGGTGTTATTATATCATTTAGAAAAATGCTTTCCATGATCAATTTAACGATGGGTGAACAAAATATGAACAAATTCAAAAATTAGTGCCTAAATTAAAAATTTTAAAGTTAAGTGACCAAAACAAAAACACAAACACAGTTGAATGTTGATTTGTATAATTACCCTTACTTTAGTTAGAATATTGAAAAAAAGAATTGCTATAGTAAGAATATGACCAGTTCGTACACTGAAAAAGGAAAATAGACTTACTAAAGTCTAATAAACCCTCAAATTTACCAAAAGTCTAATAAGATCAACAACCGATCGAAACCAAAGTAGGTTACTTTGAAGGAAAAAGAAATCAAAACTCTGGAAGCCCTTGGTCTTACACGTTTTGGTTGGTTTGACACTTCAATATATATATATGGTTTATACAATATAAACGTGTGCCTATGTGAAGCTGAAAAATACAAAGTATAGTAATTTCTGCCAACCAACATTGACCATTTCCCGAACCATAATTTCATATGCCATGCCATCGACCCTTTATAAATCTGTCGGCAAAAACCATGAATGATGAATGACGAATGATAATACATCTTCTTCTTCTTCGAAGCATAAACTTCTAGCTTCCATGGCTTTGCTGCAAAACATCTTCGGCTGCTTTACAGAATCTTCCGAATCCAAATATATTTGCCATGGCGATGTTTGTGTTCTTCGGAATCAGAAGAAACCTGGGAAGAAGAATATGATGTCGACCTCCACCAACAACAAACCAAAGCAAAGCAATCGGAATTTCCTCGCCATTCTTTCCGTTAGAAGAGCTTCAACGACCTAACTGTGTTTACCTATATTGTTCATATACATATATATGTACACACTGTAGAGGGATAACTTGTAGATTGTTTGATAATGGGTTTTTGTTGTTTTATGTCTGGGTGTTTATTTTGATAGCTAACAGGCCAGACTTCTGAGAACAGCATTAGATGTTTCTGAGTTCTGAACCGTTTGTTTCCAGATTCATTTGTTGGAAAAGTATGCTTCAATATTCTTGATCTTTGATTTTGATAATTTAATAAGATTACTTTTATTTCGACGTAATAAAAGAAATACTGTAAAAGGACTCGCTCGTTAATGCATTGTTCCGCGCTGCCCGGATGTAAAAAATTGAATATATGTAATTATTATAGATTCTTTTGTGAATGGAATGTGGATTTTCTTGATTTAAAATGAAATGATTATTAATATTTTCTTTAAATTCTTGTAAGCAACATTTATTTTAAGATTTTAGTGGGCAACAACCGCGATTGTAAATACTTTTATTTGTTGGGAATATATACGGAAATTAAATTAAAGTTCTGTTTGTTTGTTAGTAAAATATTTTTTAAAAATAATTTTTAGAAAATAAATCTGTAAAATATTTTCTGTTCTTTGACAAATTTCCTAAAAGTATTTCATAAAAGTTATTTTAAATTAAACAAATATATATTTAAAATTTATTATCTTTCTATTATTTAATTAAGTTTATTATATATATATATATTAATAAATTTATATTTAATATCAAGCATATACAAGTTGCCAAGTTCTTATATTTACTCTAAAAAGTTAGACAAAAAAATTTTAAACCATTATATAGGAACCATTGCCATGTTTTGGGATTTAATTTGGACAAAACAAAAATTCAAGCCTTAAAATAAAAATATTTGCTTAGTTCAAACTCGAATGTAAGAACAATTGTCTAACTTAGTGGACCAATATAGTAACAGTTACCAAATTCAAATCTCCAAAAAATGATACACCATCAAATTTATTAGAAAACTTGTTCAAGCCAGCCATTTCTTATACTAAAGCATCCTAGTTGCCTTTGAGAAACAAAAACCCTGGCCAATAAAGTTCAAACATTGCAAACCAGCTCATCGAAGTAAACAAAATGTGATAGTAAATTAAAGAAAATTCAACTTCAACCAGTCAGATGTGGCCTAGGCTTTTCAAATGAAAAACAATATCCAATCAACAAACTGAAAGATATTCACTACCAAAAATTTTAGAACTATAAACCACATCAACTCTCTTTTCATTGCAATGAGAGAACTTACATAAACAAGTTAGGCTTTGATGCCTTGTAAGTGGTCTTCAGCTTCCTAGTAGGCGGCCTTACCTTCTTGAACACCAATGGGAACTTGATTTTGGAGTTGTGGAACTGCTTGGTGCTATCTCTCTTGCATAGCTTGGCTGGGATGGTTGCAGTCTTGATAATCTAAATACATGGGAACTGGACTCTGTGGCGAGAAGCCATTTCAGTGTACATCTGTTCAATAGCTCCGTTTAGAGTAGTGTCACGATATTCCTTGTACATGTTATGATAACCAGTACGACTTTGGTAGGGGAGCCAAGCCATATACCATAATTCTTGATCTTGGTAGGGTTCTTCTCAAATATCTGCAGAGAAATTTGATTTAGATACCAGGCATTAAAAAGAATATCAAAAAATGCATCAGAAATTGTGTTGCCTTGGGTGTACAAATGATCAATATGCAATCACTAACTACAGCATTTTTTTCCTGGATAAGGATTCCACTACATAGCCAGTAAATGAATTCTGGTCAGCAAGAAAACAAAAGAGATAGGGATAAAAAAAAGAAAACCTAAATCATCCAATTTTAATTCCAGGAATTGCTTTTCGAATTCAGTCTTACATATGAAACCCCATAAAGTTATGTGACCAAATAAATCATTTAATGCAATCACAATCAGCAAAACAAAGATGAATGAGCTACAAAGTGCAATTTTCTAAAACGAAGTCGGTAAGAAAGCCTTAAAATCAGATATTTCTTAGCTATCTATGTTCCCTGCTGCTCTCAAGACAAATTTAAAGAGCTCAAGAACACAATCTCCAATGTAAATTGAAGAGTAATGAGCTAAACATTGGCAATCCCACACAAAGTAACTTCAGACATTAATCAACATACGCTAGCTATAAAAAAGAATGCAAAGGATGCGTTTCTTATTCAAATTTCCACACATTATCCCACAATAAATCACTTGATACAGAGTGGATTATCAAAGGAATAACACTGAGAATATACCTCATTGATGGCAAGGACTTGACCATTGTTCTTCTTAACCCAGCACACGCGTCCAGTGCAATGGGAAAAGGGAGAAGCTTTAAGCACAAGACAAACAGATTTTAATAAAGCATAAAAAAAGCTGAATGATGCAAAACCCAGAAACAAACAGAGCATAACAAAAAGCATAAAAAAGGAAGAAGAAGAAGATTCTTCAACAGACAGATGAAATACAGAAAATAAAAAGCATAAAAAACTTACCTTAATTGAGATTCAAGAAGGGAACTGGATGAAAAAGGGGAAGGAAGATGAAGAACGGAAGAAGGAGAAAGAATATGGTGAGAGTGGAGGAAGATTTTCCGGACAATATCTTACAGATATAAAATATGTAAGACATTTTCCCTAAAAACTCATCTCATTTACCGTGTTTTGAAAAATATTTTCCTCAAACATTTTCAAGTAAATAAACATCGTAAAATCAATAATACATTTTCCAAAAATATTTTTCTAGTAAATAAATGGACCCTAAGTATAAATAAATAAAATAATCACTGTGTTGTGAAAGAATCACTGCCTTAGAAGTGACTTCATCTTGATCGGTATAATTGAAATAGACGTTGCCCCCCAAACTTAATACAATATTTCCAAATTCGTACACTCGAATGAGGAAGATGAAACTCAAAAGGGTTACTCTTCTCGTAAAAGGCGAGAAATAAATTAGAAGAAACTGGGTAAACCATACTAGGTTCAATTCCTAAGAAAGATTTAAGGGGTCATAAATGGTTCCACTTAAAATTTAATCTCCTAGATAGAATATTGCACTAATGTAGTTACACATCAGAATTTTTAGAGAGCAAGAACGTGAGAGAAAAGAGAGAACTGAGTTTTCTTGTTTTTATGTGTTGTGAATAATGAGTAGAATAGCCTACTATTTATATTGTTTTAGAAAGGGCAAATGGTAAAATAAAGTGTTAGTTTCCAAAAATAGTAGAGGATTTTCCTCAACAGAAAATATTCTACAATAGTCAAACGATTTTCCTCAATTGAAAAATATTCTACAACAGAAACTATTTTGAAAATTTTTGTAAACATAAGAAAAGGTAAAACGTGAGAAAAGCAATAGCGAAATTAGTCGCTTAAGCACTAGTATCTTGTGGATTTGAACTAGTACGTAGTGAAATGAGTGATTCTTCTCTTTAACAAGTGAACGAATTTTGAACTTGTAAATATAGTGTTAACTCATGATACATGACTAATCTCAGGTCCAATTGAGTTCCGCGATAGATCAACAATTTAGTCAATATACCTTGGGATACTAGTAAGTGCTCTAGAAAAATAGCCCAATGTTTTTAATAGAAGGTGGATAATCCTTCACACTTACGTAGATGATTTCATAAAGTCTATCTAAGTATAGATCACCCGGACCGAGGCTATGAAATTATTAAGAGCGTTTAATAGGCTCAACATCTAAGTTTTATAATTCAATGAATTCATCAAGTCCGTCTCAATAAAACCACCCAAACATTGGAATATGAATTCATTAAGAGCATTTAATAAGCTCAAGCTCAGTTTTATAATTCAAGGAATTCATTAAGTCTGTCTCACTAGGACCACCCAAACTCTAGGTTATGAACTCATTAAGAGCAATGAGCTCATCCTTATGTATGTACATTGTGCGCCTTAGGGATAGGTAAAGATGTACACTCTGAGTCTTTCCATGGTTTCGTTTGACCACATTGAACTTTGAAGACTAAGTTGGGTATCCACCATGAATTCCTCAACCGGTGGGCTTAAGATCCATCCCCTCAACAAATTAATAACCATTTTCCTACATAACCCTTTGTTTAGTGGATTAGCTAGGTTCCTCTCAGATGTTAAGTACTCCATGTCGAGTACTCTATTCTTTATTAAGTGTCTCACATATTCATGTCTTATTTGTAAATGCCTTTTCTTACCATTGTAAGCCTAGTTTTGAGCAACACAAATGGTGACTTGTGAATCATATAATAAGGACACAAGAGGTGTAGGTTTCCCCCATAAAAGAATCTTTGTAAGCATATTCCTAAGCCACTCCGCCTTTTGCCTAAGTCAGTCAAGAGTTATAAACTTTGATTTCATCATGGAGTGAGAAATACACGTCTGTTTAGTAGACTTCCAAGAAATAGTTGCTCCATCTAAAATAAAGACATACCCACTTGCAGAGCTAACTTTATTAGTTACCCAGTTTGCATTACAATATCTCTCTAGAACTGAAGAGTATCTGACAAATTCCAACTTCCAAGTTATTGTACTTTAATTTCACTTAAAATCATTTAGGGAAAGTTTAACCTTGATAGTAGTACCTTGCGAACCATGACACTTTCCCCCACTTACTATGTCGATGCCCTTATTGACATGAAGCCACACTTTTAGTAACCTTGTTGCGTCAAGTCAACATTTCAGTCTCAAGTCCATCTTGGGCCTTCAAGGCCAATGATTATGATCCATTCAATGCGCATAAGACATAAACTTGAACTTGGTGTCATCTCAATCGTTAGTTTAGTCTTTTTTATGCCAATTCTTCCACCGAACACTTGGGCTCAATGCCACAACATATAATAATTAGGTTACAACCTTGAGGAACCCTTAATGGTATGATCCTTTATCGACTGAATATTACTATGCTTTTAATACTTAAAAATACATCCTCCTGGATGTGGCACCAACCGCATTCTTTTGACCCCAACATTAAAATTCTCAACATGGGAAATTCAGACACATTGGCCATCTCCAACTTAGGCCTTCTCGGTCCCTCTATGGTCACCCCATTAGGTGTGGCCATTTTGCCAACCACAACATAGACACAACCAAACTAGGTCAATCTCCATATCAATTTTGGACTTTAATACTTATTCATACAAACTCTATCATGCCACTTCTTTCTTCGCACAATCTCATAGGTTACCTGAACAAGACATCCCCCACAAGCTTTCAGACTCGATAATCCTCTAGTTTAATTTGGTTAAAAATTCTGTGACACTTGGACTAGCTCACAAATCTCATGTATTAATAGCTCATCATGGATAAAGGCATCCTAAGCATTATCCTAAACACAAGGCCGCTCATGGTCATTTGACCAACTCAAACTCAAGGGTCCTCCAACCAACTCAAACAAGGGTCTCTGACCCACTCAAACTTAAGGGCCCTCCAACCCACTTAAACTTAAGCTCACTAGGCCTTCCAAGCCCATCTTGACCGTAATAGCCCATTGCCTAGCACAGATGGAGCTTGCAACTGCTCCAATGCTACTTAGGCACACTCTTGTACTACTTAGGTGTCTTCAAAATGATTGCCTCAATATCACACTAACATATTTATAAATCCAATTTTCCTTCATTGTCTATTTCTTTTTCTATCTTCCGAGACTTGAACCCTGACCCTTTAGGATTTCACGATACCCAAAGTTTACAATCAAGTTTCATAGGCTCAACTCTTAACTTAGAACAGGAAAATCAAAGTTAAACCACCCGAGATCTGAATCAACAAAGCCAAACTCGCGTTTCAAGACCTTAAATCCCTCCACTCATGTTACAAGCTCGACTTCTAAATTATTTATAGGAGCCTTCATTGGTTCCAATAGTGGGAAACAAAAACGATTCTCACGTTTAAACAGTAGTAAAGAAATCACTTCTGAATAGGTGGAAATATACTACTGCATACAAAATCGTTAACATTACAAGAAAGAAAACTAAGTGTAAATAAATAAAGCAATCACTATGTCGTGGAAGAACCACTACCTTAGAAGCGATTTTGCCTTGATCGATGTAATCGAAAATGGTCGTCAACCCCCAACTTTAACATAATACTTTCAAATTTATACACCCGAATGAGAAAGATGAAACTCAAAAGGATTGCTCTTCTCGTAAAAGTAGGGAAATAAACTGGAAAAACTCGAGTAAACCACACTAGGTTCAATTCCCAAGAAAGATCGGAGGGGTTACAGACGGTCCCGCTTAAAATCCAATCTCCTAGACAAAATATTGCACTAATATAATTTAGTAAAATATCAGAATTTTTAGAGAGCAAGAACAATAGAGAAAAGAGATAACTGAGTTTTCTTGTTTTTCTCTGTTGTGAAAAATTAGTAGAATAACCTTATATTTATATTGTTTTCAGAAGGGAAAAATGGTAAAATAACAATGTTAGTTTCCAAAAATAGTAGAGGATTTTCCTCAACAAAAAATCTTCTACAACAGTCAAAGGTTTTTCCTCAATCAAAAAATATTCTACAATAAAAATATTTTTAAAAAATATTTTGATTTTGCATTACCAACACTATGAACTCGGATGCTAAGTCAAAATGGCTGCTGGGAATCAACTAGTACCCCGAGGGACTGTTTGACTCGAGACACCGTAAATTGGATTTTGTTGATACAAAGAATAAGAAAGCAGATGAGGCAAAAGTTCACATGGTGGAGAAGAGCCATGTGAAGAGCTGAGCTAGTTGAGGACGATTGGGCAAAGCGTTGGCATATAAAAGTGGTGTCTTGACTTTGATGGTGAGGAATGAGGCTATGAGCTATCCTCTGGCCTGGACATGTGGCAAGAAGGTTCTCTTAGGTATGTTAATTAGGGAGTTGGATAGTTTTATAGCCGAGAAGGATTAAATTTATAAGTTTGGCAACTAGGCGGTGATATATTGTGTGTACTTGATGATATTTCATGTGTTATACATAAAGAGAAGAGACTGAACAACAAAGTAAAAGGGTCCACGTACTGAGCACGCCATATAGGTTGGCGAGGTTCATCATCCTAGCAAGGTACCAATGTGAGGTGAGGTAACACTAGATACAATAAGACATCTTTGAGAGAGTTCAAAAGAGATACACATAGACTTTTAATTGCTCAAAAGATGTTTAGCATGCCTCGCTCCATTGGAGAGGAGTATTAAGGACCTTGAAAAATAGTAAACATCTTTCGACCATTTTAAGATGAATTTATTCAACGTGACTACATTTCTTGTTAACAATTAAATTTCTTATATATTTTGATAGATTCATATCAAGTATAACATGTATCCTTTTTGAGTTTACATCACTGCCCCATTAGAAATCATTAATACCAAGACTAAATGCACATTTTGTTGCATTTAACTATGTAGTGTATTCCCTAAGCACATGGAACACTTTTAAAAGGTCTCAAACATTTTGTTCCATAAAAGCACTATTGACCAATATATCATTAACATAGAGTTTCATAGTCTTTCCAATTGAATTTATTAACTATTGATAAGTGGCACATGCATTCTTTACCCATATGACAGTACTTTGTAACAAAGCAGTCAATCCTTCATGATAAAAGAAGCTTTCTTTTGATCTTCATAACCATCATGATTTGATTATGCTTAGAAAAGACATCCATGAAGCTTATGTACTTATGAACAACTGAGGCATCAACTAGCCTATTTATGGACTGTAGAGAGAAGTTATCTTTAAGGAACGCCTTGCATAGTCCGGTGAAATTTACACACATTCTTAATGTTTGTTCTTTATTATCACAATATTGGAAACTCATTCTAGGTATATCATTTCTTAAAGCTACTAGTTGGTCCACCTCTACTCTCGCATGAACCACTGCTAGGGTGATCCTCGGTTTCTTCTATTTGAGTGGCTTAACATTTGGGTCCAAATTCAAGGAATATACTATCATCGCAGGATCAACATCTAACCAAGTGAACACATCGATTTATCCCTCAGCAAATTACCCAAAGTTGTTTATCTCCTTCTGTCCTTAAGAGCACTAACAAAAGAAAGAAATGTTTTTAAGGTTATGTGGGTAAATTGGGTTGGGTTCTAAACTTTTAATTTTAATTTAGGTAGGTAAATCTAAATTGATTCGTTAAAAAACTTAAGATTTAACATAAACAAATTTTGATTTTAATTTAAATAGACTAATAATTAGAGTTTTTATTGTATAAACATTTGACACGAATTGAACTGTGCTACCTTAACTTAATATTATATAAAAAAAAAAGACACCGAATAAATCTAATTGAATACTTAAAACATTTATGGTCAAAATTATACAAATTGCTATAAACAAATGCTGACGTGTAAGAGTTACCGGTACTTTTTAAGGTTTCCTTCATGCAAATATTGATGAAACTCAGTATTTTTGTTCTTATTTTATTCTATTTATTTTTTTGTTATGATGTATGTAGCCCTCAATCTTTGATTCTCCGTAGTCAACTTAGGAAATGGTGGTGGCTCACGTAATTGCCTAAACAAAATGCGTTTAGTAGAAAAACTAAAAATTAATTTTTGAAAAATGAGAGAAAATTAGAAAATTAGTTTTAAATGGGAAAGTTAAAAACAAAGATTTTAAAGTTTAAATTTAAGTAATAGTTAGACCTGGGTTCAAGTATACATAAATTTAAGACCTTTTTCCATTTTTATTAACGACAAAAATTTAATCTACTTTTACTAAAAGAAAAAATTATATCACTTATGTTTATTTAAATTAATTAATTATTATATTAGTAACACTAATTTATCTAAAAAGTATACCTTAATTTAATTACTTCTTATTTCTTATAGTTTTTTATTTAAATATCGAAATATTTTATTTTTAGATTTTAGATTTTATAATTTTAAAAATAAATACTAAATTAACAAAAAGTATGATCGTTGAATGCTAAAAAATATTTATTTATTTATTAATAATTGTCACATATACACACGAAATTGAACAGAATTATAGTTGGAGATTCAATGTCTAAATTACGAAAATTAAAATTAAAATTTCTTTAAAAGTGCAGGGACTGTGGGCATATTTATACCTTTTGTGCGTCATTGACAAAACTACCCTCTATTCGACTATTCCCTCCATAGTTTCCCTCTTCTTCCAGTGTTGTTTCGTGTTCATTCCTTTGGTTGACAATAATGGAGAAACTGAAGCAAGCAGTGAAAGAGATCGCCTACTACCGACACCAAGCTAAGTTTTCCAAGCTTCATCTCTCTCTTATTCCTTTCCTCTCCTTAGCTTCGTCTCTCTACGGGGCCCTTCTCTATATTCGTCAGTCTCTTTACCGCTCTGGTTTCTTCTCTAAGAACAGGTCCATACGACACACTCCCCCTCATTAATTATATATTAAAGCTTAGTTTGGAGGATGTTATCTTCAAGTTAATTATTCGTTTGTTTTGTTTAATTTATTGGGTTTTTGTTTTGAAGGTTGCCAGTGCCGGTAATCAGTGTTGGGAATTTGACGTGGGGAGGAAATGGAAAGACCCCAATGGCTGAGTTCATAGCTAAACGCTTAGCTGATTATGGAATTTCACCTCTCATTTTGACGAGGGTATTCTGTTTTTTCCTCAATTATTTTCATTTTTGTACTTGTTTTTTTGCACTATCATTGTTGTACTTGATTCTTCATATGGTAGGTTAGGGGGTCTGAATGGGTTTGAAATGAGTCAATTTGGAATTGGATCATCAACCTTTTCAAATAAATCGGGTCGGGTTGGTAACCTTTTTATTGCCGATTTTGTACTGATCAGGTTGGGTTTGAAGTCTTGTTCCCGGGGGGTTTTTAGGCTTTATGTTGATTTGGGTGCGGATCATTTTGGGTTTCGGTATCGGTATAGGTCCTAACTGGGTAAGGTTGACCCAGGTTTTGGCAACCTTAAGGGATTGGTTTGCTTGCTTTTCAGCCATTGAGATAGTTGGTGCTTTGTAGCTGTAATATTTATATCGGTTTCTTGATGTGGAAGATTGGCCATTGGGTTTAAGTAAGTTTGAGTGGATTCTAATTGTTTTGAGTTTTGAATTTCGATGTTTAGCAGCCAAGAATAGAGCTAACTTTTATCTCGGTTATTGTCACTTTCAATTTGCAATTCCATTATGAAATTTGGTTCTCTTGAAGGGCTATGCCGGTGGAGATGAAGCTAAAATGCTAAAAAGGCATCTACTTGGGGGACCTGTAAAAGTTGGTGTAGGTGCAAATCGGGTGGCCACTGCCAATTTGTTCTTTGAAAAATATGGATATGTAGATTACCGTGATAGTAAATTCTTTGAGAGAACCTATCTTGACCCAAAAACGGGAAGTCATGTTGGTTCACAAAAAATTGGTGCAGCAGTTTTAGACGATGGTATGCAGGTATGAGTATGACAGTTTCTTTCGTATTCCTCGCATTGTTCTATTGCTTGTCTTATTACGTAGTAATTATCTCTTAGCTAGTTTTTGTAAATTAACAAGAAATTATATGGCCAAATAACTTTTCTTGGTAGTTCCCTATTTCTTGCAAAGCTGATGAATTCATTTTTGTGCCAGCAGTTCTTGTTTTAGGATTTGATATGCTTTTATATTTAGTTTCTGCATTTCCCTTTATCTGGGTAATTTTTAAGCAAAAAAACATTTATATGCTGATAAATAATCATCTCATGTGTATGGAAGGCAGCATTGGAGCTTATGTCGTGACCTAGAGATTGTAATGATTAACGGGCTAATGCCTTGGGGAAACTGCAAACTACTTCCTCTTGGACCCTTAAGAGAACCTTTAATAGCAATCAAACGTGCCAATATTGCTGTAGTCCATCATGCTGACCTGGTATGATGAACTGATCTTTCAAGTTGTACTTTTCTAAAAGATAATTTCTCATTCTTCAATAAAATTTCTGCATATTTTGGCTTATGTTTTTGTAGGTGGACTATGTTAAGAGTTGACTAAAAGCTCATGCTTAAAATCATGCAGGTGTTGGAACAAAAGCTCAAAGATATCAAGTTAGTGGTTCAAGAAATCAAGGAGTCACTTCCTATTTTTTACACCAGAATGACTCCCTCATATTTCTTTGAACTGAGAAATATAAGCACAAAGATGCATTTGGGAGCTGTGCTCGATGCAGTTGTCTTATGTGTTTCTGCAATCGGTTCTCCCGATGCTTTTGTGCAAGCGATGGAAAAGGTATTACTATTAATGTTATTACTATTAATGTTATTTATTTTCCGGTTTAGTTAACATGTGATGCATAATGGAGAGTCTCTTCTCCATCACTTATTTCTTCTCATATTCATCTCTATGAAGGAATTTTACTGTGTTCAATAACTTGCTACAGATAGGACCATTATTTGTCGATCGATTTGACTTCAGTGACCATTACTCGTTTCAACTTAAGGTACAGTGCTCCTCCTTTATTTAAACTTGTCTGGAGACAAGTGTAATCTCTTTGCAAGAACAATGGATAAAAGACACAAACCTTATTAGACTCCTAACTGATCATTTTAGTCTGCCGTTTTTCATTCTTTATATCCTAGATCTATTTTCCATGCAATCATGTTCTGGTTTCGTGATGTCGATGAAACCTAGGATATTCATATGATGAGAGAGCGGCTTAGACAACTTGAGGACAAGTTTGGTTATAAGCCAATTGTTATAGTTACAGAAAAAGTGAGTAACCGAGAAAGCTGGCTTTGATGCATACAGAAGGTTTCTCTTGATACGAATCCTTTGATCATGTTAAACTCTATTATACCAGGACTATGATCGAGACCCCGAGATTCTGAAACATTTGCATCCTTTCAAAGTTCTGGTACTCTGTTCTGAAATGCAGATTATACCTTGTAACGGCTGCAATGAGGATAGCTTCAAGTCGTTATTGAAGGAGCTATTGGAAGTGTAAATGCGTATCAGGTGCAGATTACATTCAGCTTTTAGACACCATAGTAATTGCTTATGCTATGCATGCTGTGGCTGAGTTGCTTGAATGAACATTGAACGAATGACACATTCAAAGAGTTTTGAACCATAGTGTTTCGGTTTCGGTTTTAGTATATTTGGTCCAATTATATGAATACCTATTTGATTTCGGTTTTGAGCTTTTAAAAAACTAAAATATTGCTTATTAACCGAAATTTTTTTAAAACTAAACTGAACCGAACTGAACTATTATTCATACTCAAAATTCAGATGGACTGATTTGGACTGTTTTTGGGCTTTCTATCCTAGTCACAGTCACCTGTAAGTAGGCCAAGATTTGCTATTTGCCCATGAAGGCCTTGATTTTGGCAATTTAGGTTCAAATTTTTGACATTGTTAAAGAGTAAATTTTGAAATTACTCGGAACCATTTTTTTAAAGGGTTACTGTATTGAAATCATCATCTCCAACATTATCATGTGTATGAACCAATGAATTTTGTACTTTAGGATTTATGAAAATTATATTAGTTTCTACCTTTTTATTTTATTTTGCATTGAATTTGGATTTGGTTTCAAGTATATTTAGTATTAGCACATACCAAATATGTTCATTGCATGTTGGAAATTAATCAAGTAGAGTTAGAAATATCATGAATTTGAATGTTTTTTTTTTCATGATTGTAAATATAGTGCTGCCCTTATGGTTCTATTCTTATGCATAAAAAAATTCCCTTTGAAACAAGAAAGTTTAATTGTATTGGCCCTGCACCAAAACAAGACATAGTATAGAAGCAAAGATTTTGTCGAGTTCTCCAGATATATAGGAAGAAGACAATCAAGAGGGCTTGAAACAAAGCGTGAACGCAAGTGAGATAGGTTGAGTCAGTGGTGATCCATTTGGCATCTTTATGTTGCAAAGAGCTCCACGCCTCTTATCCTTTGAAAGCACTCATATGTGGTGGTACATCACACCATCAATAGATAAAAACCATGGTCCCATCTATTGTTCATTGAGCTGCGTCAAAGTGTCTCCACCACCAACCAACTTGCCCTTGTGGATCAATGGTTATAGTGGGGGGTTGTGCCAGCTTTCCAAATTCATTTTGTCCATAAAAAGAACAATGGTTTTCTTCAATTATAACTGTTATTTGGTCAAATTTCTTGCTTCTTTATTTATTCGTTCATGTTCTTCACCTGATAATATATTATACAATTCTATGAACTAGATTATGACACATCATTTAAGATTTTTAGAAATAAATATACCTTCATTTTCAATGACGTGCCATTTTTTGATTCACTGGCCATGCAGAAAACTATATAAATTAGAGTTTATGAGTCAGATAAGATGAAACATTGTAATAGCAGTAACTAATTTCTTTATGCTTTGCCGGCCTTAAATGTTTTATTAACAATATATGATTTATTTGTTCTGTTTTTTTTATAGCTAGAATTCAAACATTGAATAGCTTGGGAGTTTGGGCATCAATCTATAGCCAAATTAATTGTGTGAACTAAATCTAATTCAAAATGATTGATTAGTAATTAGTTGAAAGTAACTAGAAAACAGAAATAGTATGGGTAATCATCCTAAGAAACTAATTAAAAAATGGAAAGTAGTTCCAGTATGGGACGGTGCCATTCGATTGCTTATTATGATATCTATTTCCAGCTTTAAAATAAAATAAAAGCTGAGACATGGAACGTGACCATGAATAAAATGGTAGGAAAATGGAAAATGGGATCCACACCTGAACTGAATCAGTTTGTTGTCTGTCTTACCACTCATTGGGTTCTGTCGGAATCAATGTGGTGGGTTCACACACCATCCAACTCAACTTACACACGCTTACAGCTTTATATTCTTAAAGCATCCCTTATTTTATTACATAACTTCTTAACATGTTTCATTCACTCTCTATTACTTAATCATCAAATTTTGATATTAAATCATTATCCATCGTCCAAAACATTTTATAAAAAAGTTGGACTTCTAAAAGTTTGAGTGAAATCTCCTCACCCTTTTTAAATATAAATTCATCAAGGAAAAAAAATAAAAATAGAATAAAGAATGATATATATGTTAATGTAATCTCTCAATTCGTAATTTGTAATATATATAATAAAGAATTGATCATAAAGAAATTCGTTAATTATGTCTCATAGAAATGAAAATATTTTGTCATTCATACATGATTTTCCTTTTACTCCCATAAACCACGCCATTGAATTTTTTATTTTGTTCTTTGTTTTCACACCTAGATCACATCCAACACTCTCTTCCGTCCTAGACCCGACACTGTCTATAAAAGAATATGAAACTCTTACATCTTCATCTCCCCACTTTAAATCAAAGTTTTTTCTTCAATAAAGGAATGGATGATGGTAGAGGTTTTACGGTGAAGAATTTGTTGTTGTTTTTGTTATTCTTTTGTTTATTGAGTTTGAGAATGGAGTTTTCGAGAGCCCAAATGGTGCCGGCGGTGTTTGTTTTCGGGGATTCGTTGGTTGATGTAGGGAACAACAATCACCTTCCGGTTTCCATTGCAAAAGCAGATTTTCCTCACAACGGAATCGATTTTCCAACCAAGAAACCAACCGGGAGGTTTAGTAATGGCAAGAATGCGGCTGATTTGCTTGGTAAGTAATCTTCACAACTGGGATGAGTGTTTGGATGATAATTGAATTAAGTTTCAATGTAAAGCACTACGAATTTACTGATAAGTAGCCATGCAAATTAAATTTAATTAATCAACTTTTTTTTTTCTTTCTTTCTTTTGGCAACATTATAAACTACCCTTTCCTTCCATGTTATGATATTTGTTAAGTTTAAGTTAATGATTAAATATTTATCAATTGAATTTTAATTTGATTATCATGAGTATTGTTAAAAATATGGGTCAAAATACGATATTTTGTTGTTTAAAAATTCATAATGTATGTATGCTTTAATAACAATAATGAATTAAAAAAAAAAAGGCTGAATCACTTAAAAAGTTAAAGAGTATTGATGCTTATCTGGGTTGATTGAACGTATAAAAGGTTGAATAAGATTCTTAAATAGTAATATTAAAACAAAGCTATATATAGCCAAAGTATATGCTCATCAGCTTTATCCTTAGTTGAAAATTTTAACGAATATTATAGTTTACAGATAATGTTTGAAATATTTGTGAATCTCAAAAGTCGTTTCAACTCGGAAAATATTTGATTTGATTATCTCCCAACTTGAAAGCAACCTGCTTTCATTTAAGACTCACATGAAATAATAAAAAACATCTGACACATAAGAGTTACTTCACCTTTGACTACTTAGTAGGATTAGATTTATTGTATTCACATTGTTCCATTTACATAATAATATTGTTATTTGGGCAGCTGAAAAATTAGGGTTACCAAGTTCACCACCCTATCTTTCTTTGTTAAAGAAGACAGATGAATCATCATATATAAACGGCGTTAGCTTCGCCTCAGGTGGTGCCGGAATCTTCAATGGCACGGATCAAACTTACGTAAGTCTCTAATAAATGTCATTTGTACGAATCAATTGTTCTCAAATGTAGCTATATTAGGGTTTGTAGTTTCACATGGTTTGCCAAATTTCTAGGGTCAATCCATTCCTTTGTTAAAACAAGTGGACAACTACATTGTAGTATATAAAAGTTTGGTGCAACAAATGGGATCATCTGGTGCAGAAAAGCACCTTTCAAAAGCCCTTTTCACCATTGTTATCGGTAGCAATGACATGTTAGATTATTTTGGATCGTCTGATCTTAGAAAGAAGAGCACCCCACAACAATTTGTGGACTTGATGATCAACACCCTAAAAGGACAACTCAAGGTAACTAATTAAGTGATATTTGCATTGGAAAAAAAATAGTGAAACTTGATCCTAAAATTTCATCATTCTTTTGGCAGAGACTATATGAAACCGGTGCACGTAAATTCGTTTTAACCGGTATCGGAGCGATAGGGTGTATTCCTGCAGAAAGGGTTAAAAACAAAACCCATGAATGCAATGAAGAATGCAATTTTTGGTCTGTCAAATACAATGAAGAGCTGAAGGCAATGTTGAAAGGGTTAAAATCAGAGCTTCAAGGCATAAACTACTCTTACTTTGATACTTATAGTATCATGCAAAATGTCATCCAAAAACCATCTTCTTATGGTATTATATATATAACTTGTGGTTTAATTAATTTATGCAGTTTTTTGGGGGTCATTTAATTGTTTTAGGTTTTGTTAAAAGGTTTGAGATTTTTCAATTTATGGTTGCAGGGTTCAATGAGATAGAAAGTGCCTGTTGTGGGCTTGGGGATCTGAAAGCTAAAGTCCCTTGTGTGCCCATTTCGAAATATTGCTCCAATAGGAAGGATCATGTTTTTTGGGATCTGTATCATCCAACTGAGGCGACGGCTAAGATTTTTGTGGATACTCTTTTGATGGCCCTTCACAATACTGTATCCCAATGAATGTTAGGCAACTAGTTTCTGCTTGAACTTATAATCAAATATCGATCGCTCACAGTACTAAGAGAACTAGATAGTTTGGTTGCGACAACATAATTTTTATGTGTCATCTCAATTTTAAAAACGATATAACATAAAATAGTTACACGAGTACAATATAAATATACAAATATTTCAAGATTTATATCACATCATTTATTAGCATATCAAAATTTATGTCAAATATAGCAACCACACTTTTATATTAAAAGATTTAGATTACTTAGCTATAAGCTTTTCTCTTTAGTAAACCAAGTAATAAACTTGTTTGCACTCTCAATTTGAAGTTCTCTAATGTACAAATAAGTGTAGAACCTTCGATGTTCAAACAGATGTTTGAACAAGTTTGGACAGAACCGTTCAAGCACATCAACACAAGAAGCAAAACAATGAGAAAAATAAGCACAAATCTAAAACGCGAGTCAAAGAGATAAGTAAAGAGAGAACCAACGCGGTTTGAGTTTCCCAATCCTATTTTACGGAGCCTCGCTTAGAGAATGATTTTATTCAACAATTCAGCCAGTACAACTCTTGGTTTAAGCCCAACCTACACTCTCCCATGGGATAACTGCAACCCAAACTTGAACTCCCCAAATACCTCACATTACATACAATCTCTCTCCATAAAAATATCTAAACAAGTAGTGTCTAACACACCCGCATAAAAATCCCTTTAGCAAAGTTTTGATAGACATAAAACTTAGTAAAAGGTTGAATATATCTCTTAAAATATCATAAAAAATTATCCAAAGTAAAAATTTATCATCTAAGATAAACCAATAGCTTAATCACCAAATAAATAACTTCAATGATAAGAATAAGGATAATGCTTGAGATGAGATTGTCAATCCCTCTTTCTACTCTTCCAAATTTCAATCAACATCATTCAAGATATAATAAAACATGGCATAAGAATATGTAATAGCCCGTTTTTCAGTGGTGTTGGAAACAGTGGTTTCGAAACCCTGTTCTCTTATGATCAAATCTATAAATATTATTAATTAATATTTACGAGTTAATTTTAGTATTATATTAAATTTTGGTTTGACAATTTTCTTAATTGGATAGTTAGTTAAGATACAAATATTTTGACCCAAAAGTGAATGGTGTCGGAAACGGTGGTCTCAAAACCCCATTTCTGATGAGTGAGCCCTTAAATATTGTTATTTAATATTTTCAATATTAATATAAAGTTTTATTAAAATTTGGTTTATTAATTTTTCCATTTGGATAGTTAATTAGAGTACAAGAACAAAATTATAAAAGTAGTAAAAGTTTAATCGTTAGAAATTTTTAATTACTAAAGGACACAAATAATAATTAAACCAAGGTTTGAAGTGGAAATATTCCCACTTTAGTTGATAGTGGACGGTTGGTGGCATTAGTCCGCATAAAATTTATTAAATTATGTTATAATTATAATTATAACTAATAAAGTATATGTTATGTCATAAAATTAAAGAAAAGAAAAGCCATCCTCATCCATTTTAGCTTTCTTACACCGAAACTCAAAAGAAAACAACCAAGAAGCCATTGTTGAATGCTCCAAACAATCCACCTTTGGTAAGGTAAATCGAGCCCCTTTTTTGTAAATTTTATATTTTATGAAAGTTGTAACTCGATTTAACTAACTTGTGTGTCAATTTTCGAAATTGTTAAAGTTTATAAATGATACCATTGATGAATGATTGAATTTTTAATTTTTAATTTTAGTTTGTAAGTTTAAAAGTAAAAAAGGACTAATTTATAAAGTGAAAATTGATAGTTTTGAACTTAGAGATTAAAGTGTAAATATTTCGGATTTGGTATAAAATTTCTATAATTATAGATAATATAGAGTTATAGAAGGATGAACTTGAATTCGTATTGAAAAACGAAGCTTAAATGTGAAAGATATAGCTATTTTGGTTTTAGGGACTAAATTGAATAAAATGCAAAACTTTAGAAAACTTTCAAAAAGTAAAATTGAACTGACTTACGGATATAATAAACTATTAAAAGATGCTTAAAATTGATTAATTATAATGAATTATTATAGATCGAGATTTGAATCAACTGAAAGATAATTGAAGAAAAGATAAATTTGCAGATTAGTCCTTGATATTTCATTTGTTGCTATTTTTGTCAGGTAAGTTCATAGATGACTTACTTTGTTAAATCATGTTATGTGTGTATTATATTGTTTTACTTTTTAGTTCGAATTGTTAGGTAAATAGTGTCTTTTGGCATCAAAGGGACTAAATCATAAACATGAAATAAATTACTAATATGAATTGATACATGATAATAATTAAATGTGAAATTGATATATGATTGAGTAGTGTGTATATGATGATGAAATTTTTACTTTGATTTTTTAAAAAGTTGATAAATCCTAAACTCGTAGTTTATTTGGAAAAAAAAAATAACTTAACCTAGCCAAGGGAGGGCTGCAAACGATGATGCTTTAGGGGAGCAACAGGCAACAAAGTAGTCAAAGAAGGGAGGGGATGGTCAGTAGGCAAGCGATCAATGACCATTGAGGGAATGGATGGAGTAGTCAAAAGAGGAATAGACATGAAACCAAAGGGACAAGGGTGAAACTAGGGAGCTGGCAAGGGCTCGGCCCCCTTAAAATGGACAATTTCAAATTTTTAAAATTTTAAACTAGTAAAGGTAAAATTACACTTTGACTCCCTAAAAATATAAAAATTTGATTCAATCCTTTAAAAATTATAAAGATATAGGCTATTAAAATAGTAAAATTGTATTTTTGCTATCGTAAAAATTACAATTTAATTTTTCCCCCTAAAAAAGTTTTCTAGTTTTGCCCTTATAAAGTGAGTGACCAACCGAGCAACGAAAGGAAAGCGGTGATGGATACGATCATCAACGGGAGAAATAGGAAGTGGATTCAATAAGAAACAAAATGTAGTCTCTTAGTTTAGTGTATAATCAAAGTACAGAGCCATGACACAATATGTGTGTGAAACTATATAGGTGTATCAACAATTGAGTGAAGTTGGTTTAGAAACTACATTGTTGGCGAAGTTGTAGTGTATCAGCAGATGCTAGTAATCGCAGTTAAAAAAAGCAACTAAATAACTACTATTAGTTAGCCTCAAACTATGAATTAGTTGTAGTTTCTTGTATAAATAAACAAGCTATGTATCTCAAAATTTAGGATATAATTCAAGATTTCATTCAATTATTGTTAAGTTTTCTGATATGGTATTAGAGTAGTTTTTTTTCCATGGATTCCGTAGGGTCGGCAAAGTCTACTGGCAGGCATTTCAATCCTCTTGCACTCACCTCTCAAAAGGTGCTTGTTGTTGACGAGAGCAATTTTTTGGCATGGAAGCAACATGTCTTGCTGGTGCTAAAGACACAACGCCTACATTCATTCATTGATGGAGCTGTCACAGTGCCTCTACGAATTCTTGTTGATGCTAATAGAAGTTCCATTGAAAATCTAGAATATATACAATATGAACAACAAGATTAGCTTTGGTTGCCTGGCTTCTTTCTATTGTGAGTCCTTCATTGCACAATCAATTAATCAGTAGTTCTTCCTTTTCTTTTGTTATTTGGGAAGCTTTGACAAGGATTCTTGGCACACAGTCCACCACCAAACTTATAAGGTATCGATTTTTCATAATTTTAAGAAAAATGAACTCTCCATATATGAGTATTTGGCAGGGATCAAAAATCTCTATGATTCATTGTCTGGTTGTGGGCAACAAGTGTCTATGGAAGAGCAACAATTAGCGATTATCAATGGACTCCCCTCTGAGTTTGATCATGTGGTTTCTATCATCACAACAACTAATGTGTCGTTTGATTTATAGGATATCACTATAGTGTTGTTGGACACTGAAGCTCGACAACAGACGCATATCTCTCAGATCACATTTTTATCAATCTTGCTTCAACCAACAAGACTGCATCTATGCCTCTTCCTACATATGCTAGTCAACCACTATCGTAGTTGTATCAATCAAGTCGTGCATCTGGTTTTTCTCGTGGACGAGGTGTGGTCGATTTTTGGTGGTGTTCGACTACAATGTCAGATTTATGGCAAATTAAGGTATCTAGCACGCCTATGCTATTACATATATGATTCTTCTTATGCTAATTCTGCCATTGAAAATTCTAACTTTAGGTAACACCATATGGATCTAATGTCAGTTAGGTCATTTAGATCTTCATCCCATGGGCCTAGTGCATACATGTGCTATTTGACCAAAATCTAGTTAATCACTTTTGATTTGGGTCATATTCTCCCTCATTTGGCATATCTTATGTTGATACCTTCAACCATACGGGGTCTTCTAGCTTTGTTAATGCTCCGAATGTGCTACAAGAAAATTTTGCATTAGTTCTGGTCACTTCCTCCAATGTGGCTGATCAAGCATGGTACTCGGATAGTGGAGCGACGGCACACATTCTATTGATCCTACCAAGTTCACTGAATGTAGTTTTTATACTGGGTCAAGTACAGTTATTGTAGGTAATGGCCATCGTGTTGCTATTTCTCATACTAGTTCATCATTTCTGTTCACTGGCTTTGATGAATTATTGCTACATGATCTATTGTTTGTTCCTGATATACACAAAATTTTTTTGTTTGTTTTGAATTTTGCTAAGGATAACAAAGTTTATTTTGAATTATATCTTCATTATTGATATGTAAAGGATCTGAAAACTCACAAGATTTTACTCCAAAAGCACTGAGTCAAGTGGGCTATACAAGTTTCTTCTAGTAGCACCTATACATGCTTTCAACACTACACATGAAGCCACTGATGCCACTAAGTCTATTCAGAAGTCTGATTTAGATTTTTAGTTACTCGTTGGCATCAACGACTCAGTGACCCCTCCTCTTCTATTGTTGATCAGATTCTAAAATCTTGTAATATTAGAGTTCCCAGAAATAAATCTTTTTCATTGTGTTAGGCTTGTGAAATGGGAAATAGCCATAACCTACCATTTTGTTCTTCTACAACAGTGTATTTTGCTTCTCTAGAGCTAATTTGTTGATTTGTGGGGGCCAACCTCTTGTTATTCTTCAGGTTTTTAATATTACATATCATTTGGAGATGTATTCTCTTGACATACATGGATTTATTTCCTCAAAAACAAGTTAGATGTTCTTTAGACTTTCTTGTCATTCAAGACTTCTGTTGAGTTACAATTACGTGTCAAGCTTAAATAGTTACAAACAAAAAATAGAGGTGAATTCAAATGCTTTTTGTTATTAGGGTAATGTTTGTTTGCTCAAGCATCTTTTTCATTTTCTTATTGGGCTGATGCTTTTTATTTTGCAGTGCATCTAATGAATCTTTTTCCTACAAAGGTCTTGAACGGCATATTTGTATTTGAAAAGTTATTTGGTATTTCACTTGATTACAAGCTACTCAAGGTTTTTGGGTGTTTGTGTTATCCATTACTTTGACCCTATAACAAGCATAATTGCAGTATCGGTCTTCTCCATGTGTTTTTTTGGGCTATACTTCTAGTCACAAAAGGTATAAATGTGTTGGTCGTGTTTATATTTTTGGCATGTCCGATTTGACGAGAGTTTGTTTCCATTTGCCAAAGATTCATTCTCAAATGATGTTCTAATCAAATCTGTTATTGCTAGACCAGTCACAATATTACCAGTGTTTGTGTCTTCTCCTTTTCTAACTTCGCAACCAATTCAACATGTTTTGTCACCCACTGTTACTATTTTTAATTCCTTCACACTTATTTCTGCTACTAATTTTGTTCATTCTCCAGTTCGAATCTCTCCTACACCATCTATTGATCCTATTATCGGTGTATCTCCTAGAGTTACTACTATGATTTCTACTGTTGCATCTTCTCATCCATTTACTGAGCAACAACATGGGTTTTTTCTTGATAACACACATCCAATGATCACCATGAGTAAAGCTGGCATCTATAAGCCAAAGTTTTACACTGTTGTAGTAACCTTAGTTGAGCCAACTAATATACATGAAGTTATGGTTGATCTAGCCTGGCAGTTTGCTGTGCATGATGAGCTTTAGGCCTTATCCAAAAACAATACATGGACCTTAGTAGTACCATCTTCTGATCTAGTTCTTGTTGGATGCAAGTGGATTTTCAAAGTTAAAAAGAATCCAGATGGTAGTGTAGCCCGCAACAAGGCGCGTCTTGTGGCACATGGGTTCTCTCAAGCTGCTGGACTAGATTACCATGAGACTTTTAACCCTGTGGTTAAAGCAAACACAGTTTGAACAATTCTGGCATTGGCGGTGTCACAACAATGGAGACTACGATAGGTTGATGTTAACAATGCATTCCTAAATGGTGATCTAGCTAAAGAAATATTTATGAAACAACCTTCTCGATTTGAAGTTTGTGATGCAAATAGGACTCTTTAGCCTACAAACTAAATAAGGCTCTATATGGTCTTAAACAAGCCCCGAGAGCTTGGTTTGAAATGTTGAGAGACTTTCCGATTCAAAAGCAATAGTTTTAGTCTTCTCGTGCAGATTCATCATTATTCTTCAAGAAAACTACAGTTAGATGTATTTTTTTGCTTGTATATGTTGATGACATAATCGTCACATGTGATTCAAACATGGAATTTATCAAGTAGTGCAGTGTCTTGATGAATAGTTTTCTTTAAATGACTTAGAGGATCTCAGTTATTTTCTTGGACTTGAAGTCATTCAAAAAGGTGATTGTATGCATGGTTCCCAATACAAATATGCTCGAAAGCTGCTGGATCGAGCAAGTATGGCAAATGCTAAGTCTGTTCACACCCCTATGGTGAGTTCACCTATATTGACTTCTCTGGTTGGCACTCCACTTAATGATGGTACAACGTACAAGCAGATTATTGGAGGATTGCAATACTTGTGTCTCACTCGACTAGATATTGCCTTTGCTGTTAATAAGGTGAGCTAGTACATGCATCATCCACATGACATTTACTGGAGTGCTATTAAACATATTTTACAGTATGTTCGAGGGACTCTTAACCACGGAATAGTTTTTTACCCTTCAAGGGTCACATTGATTGGATTTTCTGATGCCGATTGGGCACATTGTCTTAAAGATCGTAAGTCCACATCAGGTTACTATGTGTATCTTGGAGATAATATCATTGGCTGGACATCTAAGAAACAAAATGTAGTGTCACGATCCACTACAGAAGTAGAATACAAAATATTGGAAAATACAGCTTCTAAAGTAACCTGGTTTCATTCTCTACTTGATGAAATTAAGATAAAACCTTCAAGACTTCCAGTTGTTTGGTGTGACAATTCCAGCATAATATCTTTGGCTGCCAACCCAGTGTTACATGCTCGAGTGAAACATATGGAACTTGACCTGCATTTCGTTCAAGACAAGGTGTTGAGTGGCAACCTGTAAGTGAACTATGTTCCTGGTCGAGATCAAGTAGCAGATATACTCACCAAGCCGCTGACCATAGGAAATTTTGCTCAATGTCGTGACAAACTCAATGTGGTTTCACTTGCTATTTTTCGCTTTCGTTGGGAAAATATTAGCAGATGCTAGCAACAGCAATTAATGAAGCAACTAAATAACTATAATTAGTTAACCTCAACCAACTATGAATTAGTTATAGTTTCTTATATAAATAAACAAGCTATGTATCCCAAAAGTTAGGCTGTAATTCAAGATTTCATTAAGTTCTTTTTAAGTTTTCTAATATAGCGTGACAATCAAGTTACTCATCATACATCCTCTAATTAAATATTTCATAAAATTTCTTCACTCTTCTTTCCTTTAATAATTTTAACTATTCAAACAATATATATATATATATATATATATATATATATCCTTTGCTTTCATTAACCTTTCTTTCTTTTCCTTTACTTTATAATCATTTACCCAAACTCCCAAACTTAGTCTTAATTTTAATGAGATTTCAATTAGTCAATAAAATACATAATATATCTAAATTTGATCCATAGTTTAAGTCAATATATGATTTTGGTTTCCTTCTTTACTAAATTTTGATATTTGAATTTTCCATTTTATAATGCAATTGACACAAATAATGGTTAATTTTTTATTAAAATGTTAATAAGAAAAAATCTAACTTAATAGGTTTGCTACCCTAGCACGTTTCTGTCTGTCTTCTCTGACTGAGTTTAGGTTTTTTTTGTTTTATGGCGGCGTTTAACTTTCTTCAATTGATAATTTGCAATTATTTTTCAACATCGTGGAGATTTGAAATAACATCCATGGAAACTGAATTTACTGGTTTATCTATTAATGAAGAGGAGGACGAAATTTTACAAATTTTATCTTCTCCAAACCCAGAGAAAGAAGGGGTTATCGACTAGTAGGCTATTTTTTAACAGTAAGTGTCATCAATTTTGCGGCTATGAAGAGTACTATGGATAATCTGTGGCATCCGATCAAAGGTGTTCGCATTTTGGATCTAGGGGAAAAAAGATTTATGTTTCAGTTTTTTCATAATATGGATATGGAAAGAGTTCTCAAAGGATTTCCATGGACTTTTAATAATTACTTATTATTGCTACATTTGTTAAAGTGGGGGAAAGATCCATTACTTGTTCCTTTAATTTTTTCACCTTTTTAGGTTCAGATTCATGATGTTCCTGCAGGATTTTATTCTGAGGCTTTGGCAAGGCAACTTGGGGATTTCATAGGCCTGTTCTTGGAGTATGATGGTGCCAATATGGGAAAGGGGTACCAGAATTTTTTACGAGTTAGAATCCAATTGGATGTAAGGTATCCTTTAAAAAGGGAAAAACAGATTATGTTCTAAGACAACAAATCTTATGTCAGATTCAAATATGAAAGATTAACACTGTTTTGCTTTTATTGCGGTCGTTTGAGACATAGTGATTCTTTCTGTGAGGCAAAAATAGATCTAGGAGTGGAGGTTACTATAATGGGTTGGGATCTTTTTTTAAGAGCTCAATATAGAAAAGCAAGGTCACAGAGTAGTATCTAGTTATGAGAGGAGGAATGGGGAACAAGAGGTGGAATTTTAGACGAAAATTGGACAGCTGAAGGGAGAACATGGGGTGCGTTGAATAATTTTGGAAAAAGTTCGAACTGACCCTATTTTGGGGTTTTATTTGGAAGGTCACACATATGTCTTCTAAGGATGGAAAGCAACCATTAGAAGAAGACAAGTATTTAATGGATCATGATATGAAGACGGGTTCCTTATAGGTGTAGAAGGGAAAAAGCGACAAAGAGGAGATAATGAAGCTGAAATTGTTAGCATTAATTCTAATAATTCATTGTTAAAGGAGAGAAAAATGGTGAACAGTAACATTTTATTATCGGTAGCTGCCAAAAAGCAAGCCGGCCGAGAACAATAAAAATTTTAAGTTGGAATGTTCGTGGTTTGGGGAATCTAAGAACGGTAATCAGACTTCGGCATTCGCTGAGGTTATATAATCCCAAATTGTCTTCTTCATGGGGACTAAGGTACTCAAAAACCAAATAGAAAGAATATGAAGAAGTTACGAATTTCAAAATGGCATTGATGTTGATTCAGATGGTTTGAGAGGAGGATTATGTCTGGCATGGCATGATTATGCAACTGTTATTCTTCGAAGCTTATGAGGAATGGTTATTCTCATGTATAGATGCAACAATTCAACACCTTCCACATTTTAATTTATCGATCATTGTACCCGATGGATGCATTTAGATCACGATAGATATAAAATTGGTTTAGAAAGATCATTCAAGAAAGGCTAGATCGGGAGTTGCTAAAGAAGATTCAAATTTGAAGCATGGTGGATGTTAGAGGAATCTTTTGTTGAAGAGGTAAGAAACATATGGGAGAATTCAAATAGAGACTTGTTACAAAAATTAGAAGGAGCAAGAAAAGGTTTAGGTAGATAGGCAAATCAAATTCGGCATAATAGGAAGATAAAAAAGGAGAGGCTAACTTCTAGACTGGTTGAGTTGCTGGAATCTGAAAGGGATAATGAAAATTTGGCAGAACTTATTGATACGAAGATCCAACTCAATTTTGAAATCGAAAAGGATGAACGATATTGGGAGTAAAGGGCTCGTATTAATTGGCTACAATCTAGCGATAAGAATACTACCTTCTTTCATAAACAAGCGACTTAACGATAAAGAAGAAATCTTATTCAGAAATTACAATTTGAAGATGGCAGAGAAATAGAAGAGATTGGCGAAATGGAGGCAATTGCCAGATCGTATTTTTAGAATTTATTTTCAGCTGGGAGGAGGGGAAATTATGAACATCTGTTGACAGGCATTGAGCGATGTATTTCTAAAGAAGATAATTCTAGATTGACAGCGAGATACACAAAAGAGGAAATTCGGGCAGCTTTAGCTAAATTGGGCCCAACAAAAGCACCAGGAAAAGATGGATTTTTAGCTTTGTTTTATCAAAAATATTGGTCAATTGTTGGGAAGAGGTGTCTTCATTCTGTTTAAAGTATATTAACGAAGGTATGGATATTAGTTTAATTAAGAAAACTAATATAGTGTTGATTCCCAAAATTCAAAATCCCACAAATATTTCCCATTTTCGCCTAATAAGCCTATGTAATGTGATTTATAAATTGATAGCTAAGGTTATAGTGAATCGCCTTCGTTTAGTCATGGATAAATGTATTGATTTAGCGCAAAGTGCTTTTGTACCGGAAGGTTGATTTCCGATAATGTGTTGTTAGCCTACGAAATTCTACATACTTTAAAGCAAAAGAAGACCTGGAAAAAAATATATATGGCAGTAAAGTTGGATATTAACAAAGCTTACGATAGAGTTGAGTGGAATTTTATCACAGCAATTATGAAGCGAATGGGCTTTAAATCAGGATGGGTTGAATCTCTAATGAAATGTGTTTCCACAGCCAGATTCGATAGTTTTTCAATGGTCATATTAACCTACAAGGGGACTAAGACATGGCGATCCTTTAAGTCCGTTTTTATTTTTAATATGTGGGGAAGGTCTTTCCAAATTTCATGAGAATCGCTTTATGAGGGAACACACTAAGAGGGGTAAAAGCAAGTAGAAACGGTCCACAGTTTTCTCATTTATTATTCGCAGATGATAGTATTTTATTTGGGGAAGCTACAGAGAGATGAGCTCTTTCACTCAAATAGATGTTGATAGAATACAAAAATTGTTCAGGACAGTGTGTCAACTATGACAAATCTATAGTATTCTTTAGTACTAATACACAAGAAGGGGATAAAGTAGTTGTATCTAGGATTCTTGGGGTGCGTGTAGGTCAAATAATCCAGAAAGATATCTTGGCCTGCCTAATATGGTGGGTAAGAAGAAAAAATTGTCCTTTCAGATATTGAAGGATAAAACGAAACAGCGAATTGATAGTTGGAATGTATGACATTTATCTCAAGGGGAAAAGGGTGTTCATAAAAGCTATCCTTCAAGCTATTCCAACCTATACATGGCATATTTCTTAATTCCGAAGTCTTTATGTGTTGAATTGGAAGGTATTATGGCTAGATATTAGTGGCAGAAAAATTGAGATAAAAAAGCATTCACTGGTTCACGTGAAAAGATTTATGCTCTTTGAAAGTAGATGGTGGTTTAGGTTTCAGAAGTCTCGATAAATTTAATATAGCCTTATTAGCGAAACAAGGTTGGCGTCTATCAATTATCCTAACTCTTTACTAGGTCGTGTTTTAAAAGCAAAATTTATCCAAATTCAGATTTTCTCAAGGCGGAGTTGGGGAATGTACCTTTGCTTACCTAGAAGAGTGTCTGGGCAGCAAAAGGGATTTGGAGAAAGGATTATGCTGGAGAATAGGAACAGGGGATCATATAGCTGTTTGAGATGATTTATGGGTTCCGAGAGCTGCAAATGGTAGATTGCGGAATGAAGCCACCAATGAAGAAATTAAGTTAGTATCTGATTTGATTAATGCTAATAATAGAAAATGAAAAACATGTTTAGTGTTAAGCACATTTAATGACAAAGATAAATTTGGAAGAAAAACACGAGATCCCTTGTCGGGAACAACTTGTGAAGATTTCCAAGCATGGAAAGGAGTTCGAGTCACCTAGGAAGAGCTAATTAGGAGATAATTATTGGAATTTAATTAAGTAAAATTTTATCACATAAGAAGAGTTGGTAATGAGGATTCTAAGCCTAGTAGTTTTACCAAAGAGGGAAAATAAGGACCAATCTTCATTCTTTTCTCTTCAAGAGAACCCCTTGTCAAAATACTCTAGTAAATTAGCGTCAATCTTTTCTCCTCTTTTTAGCCAATTCTCTCTGTCAAAACTCTCTCCATCTCCTTTCTTTCTTTTCTTTTCTTTTCTTTTCTTCTACTATCCCTTCACAAAAGTCGAAACTTTGTGTCCATAAAAGTGCCATCATCCGGATTTGAAAGCGAGGTAAGTACATCTATGTACATTCTACCAAAAAGGTCTCTTCTATAATTGAATGGTAGATCAAATCTAACATGTGATTTCGACAGAATCTAAAATAAAGATCAATTTCGGGATTTGGGAACTCCAAGGTAAGTGAGTTTATACATTCGGCCAAGGCCAAATCTTAGGTATTTAGATCAAATTAATCAAAAGTAAAGTTTTCTGGATTTAAAATCCATAAGGTAAACACCCAAAAGTATTCGCCAAGGCTTGTATGATTACATAGATCGGTTCTTTAATTATTAAAAAGCGAAAACTAACCCATATTGAGATTCGAGTTGGTAGAATATCGGTGAAGGAAAATCAATTTTCTGGATTTGAATAAACATCAAATCGGCATCAAAGGTAGTCTTTTACAAATCCTACTAGGATTTGTATATTATAACCAAATAGAATTTATGCTAAGTAATAAATGATAAATCAAATGTAGGGACTAAGGATCTAAACATTAGATCTAGCTTTTGGAATCTCAAGGAATCGCTAAACAAAGCAGTGTGTACCCCCACTAATCTTAATAGATTTATGGCTTAAATATGATATATATGATTAATGTGAAAGTGAAAGAATGTGGCTAAAGTACCATATTATGGTACAAAGTACTCAGTACATACTAGGATTTGAAATATGTTATATTTAACATGTGAAAAGTGATGTGAAAGTGAAAATTAAATATGATATGCATGATATGTATAATTTGGGGCATTCGGTTATTTGAGAAAGGGAAGTGAATGTGATGACTTGGTCTCACTAAGTGAAACGTGATGACTTCGGTCTCACTAAGAATATGTGCGACTCGGTCTCACTAAGTGAATGTGGTGACTTGGTCACATTAAGTGAATGTGGTAACTTCGGTTACATTATCTAAATGTGGTGTCTCATGACACAAATATCAGTGGCTATGAACGTCATTGAGCCCGCCTTCGATGGTGTGTAGCGGATGGAGGGTTGTGCGAGGTTAGTATGTGGAGTTTAGCGGATGGCATATAGGTTTGGGTTTGGGTTTGCATCATTATCTTGAATTTTTAATATGAATATGATATGTATGGTGTGCCTATTTCCATTATGTTTTGGTGTTGGTTACACATTGAGTCTATCAACTCACCCGTTGTGGGGAACATGTTTCGGTGATGGCGATAAATGGATCGGGACTGGCAGAACTTGTGGTGGCCATGTTCAAACTTTGAAGTTTAATTTAATTTGAATCTTTATTTTATTTTAAGTCTCGTACAATTTTATTTTGGGTTTCATTTTATGTAATAAGGCCATCGTGACGATTTTTATTTACGCTTTAATTACTATGTTATGAATTTAGGGCTTTATAAAGGATAAGCCCATTTAATTTAAAATAAGTTAAAACATTTTGTCACCTGAAACAAATGGGTTTTTGATATAAAATAAATTTGTTTTCAACTCGAGCCCAACCCACAACAAACTATCTTCCAAGACACACAAGTTTTCCAAAGTATCTAAAGAATTTGAACCAGGTTACTTCGAGGAACATACCAGATCCGGTCCATTCTCGTGGGTAAGGGTGGGTGTTTGATTTGGTATCGAGCCAGCTTTTAAACTATCACTGTGGCCTAAGGCCCAAAACGTTTTCAAAACAAGCCCAAATGAGTTTTATGGAAATATTTCTGAAAATGGACAGGTATGATGACATGGCCCCTAAGTCTCCGACCCGCAGTCCACCAGGTAAGTACCTCTATCTATCTGTGTGATTATGTGAATTATAGAAGGGTAGAAAAGGAATGGAACGTAGAATAGCATGATAGGATCTTGAACCCTAGGATTAGTGTACTCAAACACAAATACATAAGACTTAATATACTAAACAAACCTATGGCTAAGTCAATCAAGTTAGGGTGAGGCAACCATGGTACGCATGTCTAGAGTGGATCCCAAGAGCATTTCTAGTGACTCACCTCCTCTTCACAGAATCCTACCTAGTCGTAGCTTTGGCTCACCCTAACCTGAGGACTTAGTGGGTGTGGCAATACGCATGTCTGATCGTCCAGAACATCGTGAGATGTTCGAAAAGGCCTAGAGATGATGGCCCACGAGGTCGACAAGCTAGTTCGGTGAGGCGATGATCGTCCTTGTGATGGGTGTGGCAAGAAACATCTAGGCGAGTGTTGGAAAAAGACGGGAGGATGTTTTAAGTGTGGATCCAAGGACCATATGCTCAAGGACTGTCCAAAGATATCAGATGAAAAGTAGCCAGCAATTCAGAATGTTAATCAGGCTAGTAGAGGAGGACAGCAGCCTCAACGACGTCGTGATTCGAATAACAGAGGTAATGGTTTCGGCCGAGGACGTAGAGCACCAAACGGAGGTGCTGAAGGTTCAGATGCAAGGCAGCCAAGGTTGGTTTATGCAGTCGGCCGTCGCGAGGATAGTGATGCGCCAGATGAGACAACGGGTAAGTTTCTTGTTTCGGATTATCCTCCATTACTTTGCTCGCTATAAAGATCGGTTCGTTCTTATGAAGTGCATGGAACCTTGATTGTGAACTTAGAACAAACTATTACAAGAAACTAATTTGGATCCTAGTAATAGTTTAATACTGAATGAGAATAGAAATTTCTCTGAAACCTATGGAATTTCGTTTGTGCTATGTTATGAAGTTTTGGAAATGGTGGTCGGCGCGGTGGAAATAAGGAGCTCGAAAATCTATACCGAGCGATTCGAGCCAATCAGTGCGAGGGTGTTTCGTGGAGTGTCCAGTGGCACCCAAGATACCGAGTATTGGTTGGAAGCAACCGAGCGGATTATGGATGAGCTCGACTCGACCTCAAGAGAAGTTGAAAGGGATGGTGCAATCGTTACGTGATGAAGCGTACCAATGGTGGTTAACTGCGTCCGGATGGTGCCACGGTTGAGGATCCGACCAGGAGTATGCTAAGGAGGCATATCGGAAAAAGTATGTCAAGCACACGTTATATTGATGAGCGAGGAAAGCTTTTCTAGGACTAATTCAAGGAACAAGTCGGTAGCAAAGATATGAGGTGAATTTCGAGGTTGCCGATATGCTCGAGGGTAGTCGAATCAACATGAACGCCGTGTCCGCTTTGAGGACGGATTAAGGGATGACCTAAGATTATTGATAGCTCCACATCGAGCGGAGTTTTCCACTTTAGTAGAAAAGGCCAAGGTAGCCGAGGGAATTAAGGATGCTACCAAGCGGACCATGGATCGGAATAGGCCAAAAGAGGTTTTGATCGTCTAGAACATCGGAGATGTTCGTAAAAGGCCTGAGATGATGGCCCACGAGGTCGACAAGCTAGTTCGTGAGGGCGATGATCGTCCTTGTGATGGGTGTGGCAAGAAACATCTAGGCGAGTGTTGGAAAAGACGGGAGGATGTTTTAAGTGTGGATCCAAGGACCATATGCTCAAGGATCGCCCAAAGATATCGATGAAAAGTAGCCAAAGAATTCGTAATGTTAATCAAGCTAGTAGGAGGAGGAGCGCAACCTCAACGACGCCGTGATTCGAATAACAGAGGTAATGGTTTCGCCGAGGACGAGCACCAAACGGAGGTGTGAAGGTTCGGATGCAAGGCGCCAAGGTTGGTTTATGCAATGGCCGTCGCGAGGATAGTGATACAAATCCTCCAAAGATCAAAATTACAATTTGGAGAATTTCTTGGAATTATATCCCTACGCTCTCTAATTTGAAGAGTAAAAAAGTAGCAGTGGAAATGCTTTGTCCCGATGTCACACTTTTGATGAAGATAGCAATCATATTTTCAGGTACTGCCTTACAACAACAAAAGTCTGGTCAAAACTAAATTTGGCATGGGTAAACAATAATAATATACAAAGCTTATGGGAGTGGCTTATTTGGGTTTTTAAACAGGGTGATAAAGACCAGTGCCGCTTGTTTTGCTGTGGGTTATGGTCAATCTGGAATCACAGAAATAAATTAATTTATGAGAAAAAGAACACAACAGGCAGGGAAATTTCTAAACAAATCACCAGTTTTATAGCAGAACTGAATGGAGCGGAGGAAAAAAGACCACTTACTAACGTTGACAGAGGCCATAATCAGATGGAATGGAGCACAAGAATGTCAGTTTACTTTGATGCGGCGTATGAAAAAGAAAGTTTCAGATCTGCTTCGGGTTTGGTTGTTTGTAACACGAAGGGGGAAATAATAGCCTCTAAGTCGGTCATCCACTCTAACATTCCATCCGTTCGCAGTGGAAGCACATGCAGGATTAGAGGCGATTCAGTTAGGGATTACAATGGGTTAAATATTCTAGACATCAAAGGAGTCTCAAAAACAGTGATTAAGAAATGTCAAACCATGAATCAAGATAAATCAATTATAGGGGCAATTATCAGTGATATCCATATCATAAAAGGTTTCTTTCAAGATGTTGGGTTCCATTTCATTCTTAGAACAGAAAATGGGAATGCCCATTTTGTTGCAAAAGAAGCGATGAGAAGAGGTGAAGGGCATTACTTGTTGGGGACGCATCCAAGAAATACTCATCAGGAGAGGGAGCGATAGAGGTTAAGAGAATAGCATCAAGGAGACCCAAGTTTAATCGGACTTTAATAAAGAAATATTGCAATAAAGGAGAAGGCGCATAGATGGGAATCAGACGAAAGAGAAAAAGAAAGAAATGAGGGGAGTTAGTAGAAGAGTCAAGAAACTTGGTGAAAATATCAATAGCAGTAAACAAAAGATTGCTTTGGAAACTGCTGCTATCGTTAATGGCTGGACGGTGGAGATGAAAAGACAAAGGCTAAGTGCTGCCCAGCTATCTGTTTGACTGGACGGATGATTTTTTTAGTTTTATTTTATTATTTTTGAATTTGAATCTTTAATGGGTCAAGACTGTTTTGGACTTGGTTGATCTAAGCACTGCTTTCTGTTTCTTTATGGACTTAAAGCCAAGTTGGCTTAAACCGTTTTGTATTTTGATTTTACTATTAATAAAGTGCTTTAAAAAAATGTTAATAAATAATTTTATTTTTGAACTTACCTTATTTTATCATATAGAAAAAAAAAAATATAATTTTTATACAAAGACAAAATGCAAGGAAAACCAATATGGTTTGTTTAAGGTGTTTTTGTGATTGTTTTCCTTGTAACCTCCTTGGAGGTTTTATTATGAATAAAATAAATTTTGACTGAGAAAAAAAATCAAAAAAAAAAATCAAAGTCAAATAGATAATAAATATAAAAATTGAGGATTAAATTAATTATTAATCAAATTAAAAAGTGTCTTAATATTATTCTATTAGTCACTTATGCATAATTAAATGACTATTGGTATAGTTTACCTAATAAAAAAAAAAAAAATAAAATTTTAAAAGTTTTCACCCTTAACACATGAAATTAAGTTATAAATAAAAATTTTGAGAGAGCGAATTTAATTTAATTTAACATATGAATACATATACATATCTATGTATTTAGTATATAATAAAAATCTTGGGCTCCTTAGAGGCTCCGCCTCAGACAAGAAATTCTTTTCTCTTTTTAATAATTAAACAAGAAATGCTGAGAAAACTTTCATATATATATATATATATATATATTGCTTTGCTTTAACAATATAAAATAAAAGCACTACTGAATAAGTAATGGAAGGCAGTTGAGGAGTTATTATGGCGAAGAAGAAGTTACTCGAGGTAGAATTGTTACGATCTACTTTATAACAAATAGCGAAACTTAATCCTAAAATTTCACCATTTTTTCGATATACGAATTTGATGCACGTAAATTCATTCTCACTGCTATCGTGAATTCCAGTGGAAAGAGTTCAAAGTACAAAACCCATGAATGCAATGAAGAATACAATTTTTGGTCTGTTAAATACAATGGAAAGTTGAAGGCGATGTTGGAAGGGTTAAAATCAGAACTTCAAGGCATAAATACTACTCTTTATTTTGATACCAACATGTGATCCAAAAGCCCATCTTCTTACGGCATATGAATAATTTGTCGTTTTTAATTAATCTATGTAATTTTTGTGTCGTTTAATTGTCTTAAGTTTTGTTAACGAGTTATTTAATTTATGTTTGCAGGGTTGAATGAGATAAAAAGTACGTTGTTGTAGGCTTGGGGATCTTGAAGCTCAAGTCCCTTGTTTGCCCATTTCGAAGTATTGCTCCAATAGGAAGGATCATGTTTTCTGGGATTTATATCATCCAACCGAGGCGATAGCTAGGGTTCGTAATATTGTATCCCAATGAATGTTAGGCAACTACTTCCTACTTGAACTTAGCGAAACATCAATTGCTTATTGTTCTTAAAACCTACGCCATGAGAAAGAAAGAAACCCAAAAGGAAAGGAGTTGATGAGAGATGAGTGGCTTAATATGAAGAGGAAACCAAAGCACCGGTTCTTAATTTCCTTTTTTTTTTTTTATTTTTTTTAGTAAATCAACCAAAAAAAAGCCCAGTGTCAAAGAGAGCAGTACTAACTGTAACAATGAAAAAGATATTTGGGTTAGGGAGGAAGGTAACGACAACCAAACACGTTCTTGTCGTAGCGGGAGGTCTCTTGAATCGACCCTATGTGCGTGTTCAGTTCAGTTCAGTCATGAAAGGTCAAAATCTATCTCGAGTTTAAAAGCAAGCTCACCCACTTGAATTTTCATTTATGTTAGATAAATAACAATAGAGAAAAAGAGAAAACTAGATGAACATATTAAAAGTCAATTTCATGCGCAGGGAAGCCGGAAGTGGTAGAAATGAAATTTTAAATTTTAATACTCTATATTTTTATAATTTTAAAAGATTAAATTAAATTTTATAATTTTAGGAGTCAAAATGTATTTTTATCTTTATTAATTTAAAATTTTAAAATTTTGTAAAAGGTCTAATTAAGAACTTACCATTTAGTGGGCTCTTGCTAACCCTTAAATTCGCCTCTATTCATATGTTAGCATTACAAAAGTTATTTCAGTTAAATAAAATTTTGGTTTAAATATTATATTAATATATTTTATATTTTTTCAAATTCGACCTCATTTAAAATTAATTTAAATCAGTCAATATTGGAGAAATATTTCAAAATGGGCAAACAAGGTATTTAGTACTTTTATGTACTTGGTCATTTTTTAGATTAAGGTTTAAAGAGACTTCATGAACTTAATTAGTCAATAACTTACGTAAAACGAGATCAAAGAATGAGTACATTCCATTGATTCATTATTTCATGATCCAAAGTTGCCTGGGTCTTTAGAAGGGCCTATTCAACTCAATTTTAACTTGAAATATTAATGTTAAGCATGAAAAGTTCAATCTTAGAAGCATGATTTAATTAAATCTAACCTTTAACTTAGGTTTTTTTCTTCCATTTATAATTTGAGGAATTATTAAGTTGATATTATTTTTATAAAAATATTATTTAAAAATAATTTACAATTTTAATGTGCTTAAATTCATAAACCTCGCAGTTATCTCCACTCTTCACCTTTAGTTAACAATTGAGTTTGCTTGAGAACATACCGTTCTGTTAGGCTTGACAAAGGCTTTTGCAGTAGCTAGAGATTACATATATGGTCATAATGGTGGGTGGATCATTGGGTTCTGTAGGTGTTTGGCTAATTGCACAATGACGGAAGCTGAGCTTTAAGAGATCTTGGATGGGTTAAACCTTCTTTTGGAAAGACGATTCGATAGAGTCTCAATCCAAATTGACAGAATTGAAGCCGTTAACATTATTCAAGATGGCTCTTCCGAAAACTCTAATTTTATCCTAGTCAGGAGAATACTTCAAGTCCTGAATATGTTTAAGCAGTGGAAGATTCAACATTTACCTAGAGAAGAGAACTAAATTGTAGATAGCTTGGCTAAGTCAATTCGCACTAGAAACCTAAGTTTAAAATTGTTTGAGGATTCTCCCTTGTTGATCTAGTTTAATTACTTTATAATTTTAATTTTAACCACAAAAATTCATATCATTTCATATAAATAACAATATTAATATCAACCAACTTAAAATTTAATTAACAAATTACGATTTATACTTGGTAAAATGCATTAAATATAAAAAAAGTTTTGAATTAGAATTTTTACTTGTAAAAAGAAAATGTAAAGAGAGATTAACACATTATCATGCAAACTTAAAATGTGTTAGGTGGTACATGACATCCAAAACGTGTTGACCATAAAAAAGCAGACAAAATCTTATGATTACAAGAAATATTATTTTAAATAAATCAATTGGGTAAGGCTTCTAAGTTAAGACGGTGATTTAAACAATTAACAATAAGAACTGCTAATGATTGATTCAACTTACGACAATTAATTAGTTCCTGCATTTGTTTTTGTACTTAATCTTTTTAACACCTAAAATTGCTAAGTCTAGATATTAATACCGTAGTAAGGTTATTATTATTATTATTATTTTATACTGAAATATTTGGTTAATGTTTCTTTTAAAGATTTTAATTTTATATATCTCATATTTTTTTTTAACAAGAAAGTTAGCAACTCCGATTACAAAAACAAATTAAAAAAAACAATATTTTATAGTATTTGTTAAATAGTTTTTTCAGTTTTTTTTTTCTTTAAAATGTTTAAATCCTCCATTTTCCACTCGGCTTTCTTCTTCACCAAAAGGAATATCCCTGCTCTATCTGGAAAAAAAAAAATTGGTGCCATTTTGATCCCTTCGATTTTAACATCTATTTTCGCTCTCTTCTTCTTCTTACGGTCCAAATCTTAACGTGCGCACCGCCGGCGCACGATATGGAGTCTCCTTCATTTGTGTCCAGAGCAAGAATTGCTTTCCATTCCGCAGCTGCCAAAGCCGAGCGAGTCCTCACTGATTTGAAATCCGATCTAGGTAATTAAAATTAGAAACCTCTATATTTTTGGCTGTTCAAAATCTATCGCTTTTTTTTTCTTGCTTTGCTATTTTTGGATTCTTTTTATCAATTTCCGGTTTTTAAGAGATTCTTGATAGATATTATAATGGAGTTTGGTTTTTTTCTGTATTTTTTTTCCTATTCATTTCCTGAAGATTCTGATAGATTATCACCGAAAGAATTTAAAAACGAATCTCCGACGAGAGAAGCCGAGTCTAAGGTAAATTTTCTTTGAATTTTGAAACTGATATTTGGCTTTCTTTTAAGAGAAATGTAGGATTAAGCTGTTTTAGTTTTATTATTATTGATTTAAAAAAAATGTCTTCTAAAAGGTAAATTGGAACCTTGTTTGGCTGCTGGGAAAACGAAGTACAGTGTAGAATTCTTTGTTTTTGAATTTCTTTATGTTTGACTTATTAAGTATTGAATTCCAAGGGTTTAGCTTGGTTTGCTTGGAATCGAATTGGAGGCTTTGCAATTTGTATGCTATTTAGTTTCCTGCACTTTCCCAGCAACCAAAAAAGGCTTCAAAATTCTGCTGAGTAGTTACTATGATGAATTTTGTTGTTACATTTGCACTTTTTTTTTTTCCTGATATTTCATGTAACATCATAATTATTTTCCAATACATATTCATTTATATTAGTTTTGAAATTTGTTTGGCATGAAGCAGAGCATTCATGAGGTAAAGCATTCTAAGTGGATGCCTGCAAATTTAGGGACAAAGCAAGAATGGCAAGAAAGATTTAAGAATATACGACTGGGGAAAAAAGGAGTTGAAGATTCAGAGAAAGTTGAAAATTCAACAATGGCTGTTGCATGCTATGATGAAAACTTATACTTGCTCAAAGTAAAGAATGATGTGGAAGCAAAGGTACATTTATGATTCTCTTTATTTTGCTCATCCATAGGTGAAGGTTGCTGTAATTGCAATTAAAATGCGTTTTTTGTGTCCTCATAAAATTCATATGAAGGGATTTCTCAATGAGATTGTTGTCCTACAGGCTTCAGAAGCAGTTCCCTCTGTAGACATTTTAAATAGCATTAACACCAATAACATTCCTCCAACATCTGTTATCAAGCAATTAGCTATAGCTGCCGAGTAAGTTTTTGCCACTAACATGCTTTCAATTCTTGACTTCAGTTGTTGGTTCTCTGATGTTGCTGATGTTGAAATTCATTTGGTGCCTCGTGAAACATGTTGATTTATGATTTGTTACCATTACTGGAATTTACTTTCCTGCCCATTGATACTGCTATGCCATACTGGTAGCTACAACTTAATCTTTTGATGCATAATATTTCTTGCTTCTGAGCTTATGTTAGTGGTCAACTGTGTGATCTATTGATTTATCATATATCAACTTGTGTATGGTGTTCTTATCTTTTTGTTCTTGCCTTTCTTTTCCAGGGCTGGGAGGACTTTTAAGTCTTTGAAAGATCTATTGACATCTTCTGGAAATTCTTCACCCTTGAGGGAAAGGACAGGTCTGAGCTTCTCTGCTGTGAAGTCGTTAGTTCTTCGAGACAAAGAGGATAAACTTGCATCTGGCTTTGATGATGATGCAAGAGTCCTTGCTTTGATCCATTTACTGTTTGATGCTGGTAGGTTCATATATGCGACTGATAGGACATTTACTCTTGTAAGAAGATATGTTTCTATTTAAACCTTCACAATTTCATGTCATGGTCTTTTACTTCGTTGTATATCTGCAAGATATTTGCAGATGGGAACTTCCTCCAAAGGAATCTTATTTCTGATTCAAACACATCTGCAACAACGATATCTTTGCCTAGAGACATTCATGGTGCTCCTCCACAGAGCTTTGTTGTTAAGCTTTCTGAAGTCATTGGAAGCTTTAGGACCCTTCACAAAATGGCTCTCTTTTGGTGCAGGGTTGTTATTGAAGTAAGTGGGTTATGAAGAATCTGTACTGACATGAATGGTCGATGTAGAAATGAAACTAAACTCCTCCATTGTCACATTTTGATGTCTGTAAAGTCTGTTTGCATTAAACACAGTTTTCGTTGATCTTCACCTAATGAGAAGTGCTTGGAATCCTTTAATCATGCAGTTGAGAAGATTTTGGTCTGAAGAGAAATATCTGCCAGGCATTCCTGTGGATGAGACTCCTGATCTAAATTCCTGTCTTTTATATCAACAATTACAAGTTATTAATTGTTGTCTATCAAGAAAAAGACGGCGTAGTATTGCAACTGAATCATTTGATTCTGAAATGGAGGAAGCTAGGTCAAATGTTGAAGAATCAGATGTTGCTATAGGCACAGTGGCTCCCAACTCTGCATTGTATGCACGAGTTAGTAGTGGAGAACTCGTTCTTCGACAGGGAGCTAATCAACTGGCTGAAAATTTGACAATGTTAGAAACTGGTGAACCTATATACTCACCTATTACCCAGGTATGGTTAATGGATTCTATTAACTGATTGTTTACCTTTTTGACCCTATTCCCATGGTTCACTGTGTTTATGCATTCGACTGTAGGAAGGACCTTTGCTTACAGAAGACCTTATCAAAGAAACAGAAGAGTTGGTGCTTCGTACAGGGAGGTCAGTATATTGACCAAACACTCCTTAACCTTGCTACTTTTATGTGAAATTCACACTATAGAATTCTTACTATCTTCGTAATTACTCTGTTTACCGAATAAGATTTGTTTATGGATCTTAATATTATTAAGGTTCTCCTGTTTGATTTAAAACAATGATATTATCTTTCAGGACAGACATATCTAATGCTGTTATATATGTTGAATTTTTCCGATTGTTTTCTAATCTTTTCCATATTCTGATGTACGCATCAAAGTTTTTGAGTGAAAATTTCCTCTGCTGTCATATTACTCTGTTGGTTATTTACATTATTCTTGTTATTATTTTACTCATTGCCTTATCTTTTGATGGTCAGTGTTGGTGCTGGGTGTTCTCAACTCCTCTCTGACATGCAGGCTTTCAAGGTATAATTTTAGCACAAAGAAATTACCTCCATCTTATTACTGTTGTAGATACATATGAATGCAGAATATTGTTTCAAGTGTCTCTTCATTGCCTATCTAAATTGTTTTAGGCTGCGAATCCCGGCTGCATTTTAGAAGATTTTGTTAGATGGCACTCTCCTCCTGATTGGACTGACACTGAGCCAAGCGATGAGGTTAACTCAGTTTCAAGAGGTCAACTAAGTAGCAGAATGCAAAAAGAAGGTTCTTTTCCTTATCCCAATTCCCTTAGTCAAGTTTGCTGTAATTAGTTTCTTCTTGGTCAGGAATTACTTTTTGAGTTGTTAACATTAGTTCATTTTAATACACAGTGTTATATGTTTGAAAGAACTTGTATCATGTTCTGACTTGTATTCGGAGAATAAAATCTGAATACTGTTTTTTTTTTTTTGCCTGAATACTGTCTAGTATTTCTTTTGGCCAGAAAAAAACTGTCTAGTTGAGTGGTGGGTTTTTACTACTTGATGTATTCATTTGACATTCTTAACCTGGACTTTTGCTAGAGTTGGATCTGATATGTAAAGTATGTACAATTTAGGTAATTTGTGGCGTGAATTATGGGATACAGCCAAGCCAGTACCAGCAATTAAACAAACACCTCTCTTTGATGAGGATTTGGCAGTGTAAGTTGGATGCATAACGTTTGATATTAAGACATTCAAAATTTCCATCACAGGAGCATTTTTCTTACAATAATAGCTTTGGTTATGATTCTTTTAGGGAAGGAATTCTGAATTTCTTAGAGGACATTCCCACTTCTGAGCTTTTTCAGCAACTCTTTGTTTCTCTAGTAAGTGTTTTTGATCTGATAACGGATGACCATTTCTTTATTTATGTCACGTATTTCCAATCTGCGGTACAGTTTAAGTATAAAGACTAAATAAATGCAAAAATGAGTCTGCACTTTTATACTTTGTTTCTAGTACATGATTTGAGAGGAATATCATTACTTGGGTGTTCTGTTACTAATTTTAGGTCGTACTTTCGTACTAAACCAGTCATTCTTTATAATGCTAACATCTCATCTCTGTACTTTTCAGCTTTCTTTAGGATTTGCACTAGCCGAGAAAAAGGTCTCTGCTGATGAAAACTTGCCAAAGCTGTTCTATGAGTGCAAAGACTATGTTGTTTCAACTTGCCAGAGAAGTGTGTGGGATGATAAAATGGATGATCTTTGTCAGGTAATTTCTATTTTAAATAGCTGCTTCAATTTTTCCACCAATGGCAACGAGTATCTCTAAACACACGGGACTGATATCAAATGCTTATGGTAAATTGAATGCTAAGTGAAACGAAGATGGAGTGCCTTTGTCCAGGCACATTCAAAGTTTCCCAGTGAGGGGAAGGAAAATTCGGTTTCTTCATATGTTTGATGGTGTCAGTTTATAAGATTTAGTTTTTCTGTGATCTGATGGTGTTCATTTTCGATTCTATCAATAGGTGTATGAAACAGTGGAAAAGATGGTAGCGACTCCTGAAGAAGTCATGAAGACGATGAAGCAGGCAGAGACACCAACAATGGAGAATGGAAATGCTGCTGGTGAGCTAAAACGTCGGTTTAAGAAGCTCAGTCTCAACTTTGGTGGCAAGGATAAACAACAGCAGAGAAATTCTCCTCCAAAAGACCAGAAGAATTCAGATGAGAGTTCTTCTCGATCATTTGCTAGCTTTTTTGATAGCAAGTCATCTTTATTTTCAAAGTTGTCCCCTAAATCCGAGAATCTCTCAGTGATTGAAAAACTTCGATCCCTAGAAGAAAGTGATTGGACATTGGTTTGATTGCATCATTTTTCGCCCTTTTTGTGTTTTCGATAGGCTTAACCAGAGTATAGTTTTGCAGGTAATTGTAAATTATTGTGAAATGAGCTTGATGGTTGCTATCAGAAGTAATTTCAAAGTAGATAAAAATTACCATTTTTTTTTCTGGTAATAAATGTGCATTGCCTCAACAATATTGTGAAAATGACCACAACATAACAAGGGAAACCTTGCCTTGATTTTCTGTTATCTTCTTCATCCTCATCTTCCTTTGTTATTATTTTCATTTCTCTTCTTGTCGTCCCCAATCTCGTCGAATTCGAAATACTTGGAGATGAAATAAGGTGCCACAAAATTCGCTAAGAAGTAAACAACCAGAAGTAATGCACTGCATTTCCAGGAAAACTAAAACATTCTTAATTTCTAGCAAATTTTGCAAAAAAAAAAAAAAAAAAGAAAGAAAGAAAGAAAAAAACTTAGACCTTGTTTGGAGAAAGACAGTAATATCACCAGATTGAGATGGAGGAACTTTAGCAGCAATAAAAAGGGGATTGGAGGTAGCATTTGTCCTCGAATTCACGTTTCGGGTCTGCAAAACCTGGTTCGAGGCTGATTCAGTGCTGAAAAGCCGAAGATGTCGTTTGGCTTTCAGTTTCTGTTCATGTTTAAGCTGAGAATTCAAGGGAAGAAATGGAGAATAACAATGGAGGCAGCTCATCGCAATACTCAGAGTTGAAAATTTAGACCTACAGTCTTAAGCAGAATAACGATGGGTTAGATTGTTTGGGTAAGAAGAGGATAATAAAGTGGGATAAATTGTCCCAACGCATAGAAACAAACAATTTGCTGGGTTTGGGTCAACTTGTGATTTGGGTTTCATATCATCGCATCTCGCCCAACGCATAATTTGTTCCTACGTAAAAAGGACGCAATTATTTAGACAATCCAATAACCAGTGATTTCGGAATATAGTTTAGGCAGAGAAAAGCCCCTAGAGTTGCTTCTTAATGAGGGCAGCAGCTGATTTTGACTTGCTTTGTGGTCTTTTGTAATATAAATATACATAGGGACTCCAGTATAATTAGAAAAACACCAATATTAATATGCAAATGACAAACAAACAATTAAACTAATAAATGAGAATATGCCTAGATGTTTTTAAAGTAAATATTAAATTTATAGATAATAAAATTTGACTTCAAAATTTCAGACCTCACTTTACTTCTAAATTCATGATTATAGAACGAATGAAATTAACTATAATTGTACTTAAAAAGTTTTATTATCGTTTCTCTTTTTTCAATCTATATTAACCTGCAGTGTATGTGAATATACATGTTTATTGTTTTAAAATGAAATAAATAATATATATTTACTTTTCCAGAGGTTAATCTAGGGGGTGGCAGGGCCTCGACCCTCTAAAATGGAAAAATACTATTTAGGCTTTTTTAACTTTTTTAAAATTTTAAATTAATAAAAGTAAAATTATATTTTGACCTCCTAAAATTATAAAAATTGATTTAATTCTTTAAAAATGATAAAGATATAGACTATAAAAAATTAAAATTTTATTCGACCTCTAAAAATTGTTCTGACATTTTCATATCATTAAAAGAAACAAAATCATCAAATAGTGCACTTTTGTGAATTGGAGTTCTTCTTTTACAATGGTATAAAAGTTAATGAAAATTCATATTTATTATGATGATTAATAAATTTATCATAAGAATTTTTTACTAAATCATTTGTAATAATATAAGTTTTTTCTTCTGAAAATTATCATTGAATTTTGTTACAACAGCACTGTATGAATTTTAATTCCATGAAATAGTCAATGTTTAACTAAAAATAAATTAAACATTAAAATAATATAGAAACTTAGAACTAAAATTAAAAAATTATAATATTAAATTGAAATAATAAAAAATAGGTATAATATTATTTTACCTCATCATCAATTAAAATAATTTTCCATATCTTTTTGGTGCTATTATTATTTTAGTATGATTTAATACTCCATTACTTTAATTCTCCATTCGTTTTTTTTTAAGAGAAACCGGGCTTTCATAAATATAGGCCAAACCCAGAGTTTGAGAACAGAAAAAAACAATCTGAACAGAAATAAAACAATAAAACAACTAAGTAAAAGATCCTAAGCTCAAGACAATAAACCAACAGAATTAAAAAGAAACAAAACAAAATAACAAAATGGATTCAGCCCAATACCCATTAGAACCAGTAGCAGATAATGATGGGGCTATAAGGACTGCATCCCAGCTGTTTCCAATATTTAATCCCATCTTGAAACTCATAAAATTGTTTGAGAAGTTATTAGACCTCCTTTAATGCCTTTCATCATTTCCCAGATGAAAAATCGCCTCTGAAGCCAGAGGCTCTTCTTCGAAAATCATAGCATCCGCAATACCATCAGACCTCTTTTTAGATCCTTTCATCTTCTTCAACAGCCTCACCTTCCTGTCTCCTACTCCATCAGTTCCCGGATGAAAAATCGCCTCTGAAGCCAGAGGCTCTTCTTCGAAAATCAAAACATCCACCATTCCATCAGATCCCTTTCTAGATCCTTTCATCTTTTCTTCAACAGCCTCACCTTCCTGTCTCCTACTCATGTCCGTTCATCTTCGATCTTCCATCACCGCCGATTCATCGCCAGTCAGAACCCTTTGTGTCAGATATATATTTTCTTTCATTCTTAATCCCTCGGAAGCTATTTTGTGTGCGACTTCATTTGCTTCCTATTTATAAACAGAAAAACACAGTATCTGAACTGAAGGGCCACTTCCTTTGAATCTTTGATGTACGGTGCAATTTCTAATATGTCTTCTTCCTTTTCTTGTAGTTTCCTGATCACCGTCCTGGCATCTCCCTCTATTTCCACATCCTGTAATCCAAGTTGGAATCCCAGATCGATGGCCTGATAACATGCTAATGCCTCGGCTGTGAAGATAGACTGTATGTTCTTGTTTATAACAGTCTCTGAACATAAAACTTCTGCTTTCTCATTTCTAATCACTAAACCCGAGCACGATTCTTTTCTTTGTCTATTATAGGCTGCATCAAAGTTAATCCTCAAACACGTCCCAGCAGGAGCTTTCCACCTGTTCTTGTAGACCCTTCTTCTCGGTAAGATCTGCTTCACCCCATCAAGTTCCTTTAAATAGTTTGTAATAAACTCTGCAATTTGGATCCCTGTTATTATTTCTTCTTCATGAATGAGTCTGTTTCTGAAGGTCTAAATTCCTCATAGCGCACAAACAAATTTTCTGCACATGCTGTTTGAGTTAACTTCAAAAAATTTTCTTATCCACTCAGCAAACTCTATATTTTCTTCTGAAGCAGGCCCATCAATATCTAAACTTTCCCATGTTTCTCTTGTGATAGGACAATCCCTGAATAAATGCTCCCTCGTCTCCGCTTCCAGATTGCATCTTCGGCAATTGACATGGCCCATTAATCGTCTTGAAAATAAATTACTGTAGTTAGGCAAGTAGTTCATGAGCTTTGCCATACTGTAATCTTAATTTTAGAGGGTAGATCAAGATTCCACAATCGTTTGTAAAATTGTTTGTAATTGTCCTGTATTCGAGTCTGTCCGTTTTGTGAAAGGATTTTGTGTCCACTTCGCACTGTATACTCTCCCGTTGGTTCTTCTCGCCAAATAACAAGATCTTCATGTGAGTTCCGGGACAATGGAATACATAATATCCTCTCAGCATCCCTCCTTGAAAAGGTATTTAGGACCAAGTCCTCATTCCATTCCCTTTTATTAGGTTCAAGCAGGTCTGCAACTTTTTCCAGATTAAAATTCCTGTTGAGTTCTGATCACTGAGCTCTTCATTTTTAGGGACCCATTTATCGCTCCAAATAGATACCTTCTGCCCATCTCCAATCCTCCAGCCCATCCTTTGTAACAGAAGGCCTTTCGCCGCCCATAGACTCTTCCAGGTACAAGAAGGTAAATTACCCAATTCTGATTTGAGAAAGTCTGAATTTTTGAAATATTTTGCCTTCAAAGTGCGCGCTAGTAACGAATTAGGATTACGTAATAAACGCCAACCTTGTTTGGCCAGCAAAGCAATATTAAATGACTTCAAATCACGAAAGCCCATCCCACATTCTTCCTTAGATACGCTTAACGCTTTTCAAGTACACCGGTGTATTCCTCTCTTACCATTTCTTTTTTTCCACCAAAAAGAGCTCATTATATTCTCCAATTTCGAACACAAAGAATTTGGTAAAAGGAAACAGGATATTGTATAAGTGGGAATAGCTTGCAAAATTACTTTTATAAAAACTTCCTTATCTCCTTGTGATATGTATTTAATGCTCCAGTTGTTAATTCTCTGTCTTAACCTGTCCTTTAACACTTGAAAAGCCAATTTTCTTCTTTGTCCCACCATTTTAGGAAGTCCTAAATATCTCTCAGAATCACTCGAGCAACGAACTCCGAGAACCTGAACTACCAAGTTTCTATCCTAGTCGGATACATTAGAGCTAAAGATCACCGTTGATTTCTCAAAATTAACACACTGTCCTGAACATACTTCATATTCTGTTAAGATGTCTTTAAAAATATTAACTTCTCCATTTGACGCTTCCCCAAACACAATGCAGTCATCTGCAAACATCATGTGAGTAATTTTTGGAGAAGCTCTACATACCTTTGCACCACTAATCTTTTTCCCTTGACAAGCCAGTCTCATTAAAGCTGTTAAACCTTCTCTAGAAAACAAGAATATATAGGGGCTTAATGGGTCTCCTTGACATAAACCCCTTATGGCCCTAAAACTCAATCCTTCTTCCCTGTTTATTAAAATAAAGTACTAGATAGAATTAAGGCAACGCATAATGAGTTCAATAAAATTTTCTGCAAAACCCAACTTTGACATTACATCTTTTAAAAAAGGCCATTCCACTCTATCATAAGCCTTGCTCATGTCAAGTTTTAGCACCATAAAACCTTTTCGACCTGATCTTTTGTTCTTAAAATAATGAAGAATCTCGTAAGCAAGCAGCACATTGTCAGTAATAAGTCTTCCAGGCACAAATGCACTTTGAGCATCATCAATACAGTTTTCCAGTACCTTTTCAGGACGAAAATTCTTGAGATTTGTGGGAGATGTAATTTTCGGGATTATCACCACCGGAGTTCTATTGATCTCCTCAAGTGATCTACCATGATTCAGCACTTCCAGGCAAAAATCGCTAGTATCCTTTCCAATTATATGCCAAAATTTTTGATAAAAAATTGCCGGAAAGCCGTCAACACCAGCAGCCTTTGTTGATCCTATTCCCTTCAGTGCCTCAATAACATCCGTCTCCGTGTAAGGCGCCATCAGATTTTAATTCATGCTTTTTGATATGCAAGAGTTTATTCCTGATAAAATTTGCGTGACATCACCAACTCCCCTTGATGTAAATAAATCAGTAAAGTGTCTTCGGGCAATCTCCTCAATCTCTTTCTCATTTGTTACAATGGGCCCATCAATTCTTTGTAGACCCCTAATTTGATTAATATGCCTTCATTGTAAAGCACTTTTGTGAAAAAAAATGATGTGTTCTTGTCCCCCATTTGTAACCAATTAACTCTCGCAGGTTGCTCCCAATACCTTTCCTCATTGTCTATTTCCATGTTTAAATGAAGTTTCACTTCCATGAGTTCCCCTAACGTTTCTTCAGAGTTCTCTTCAGCATTCAATTCTTCTATTTAACCTTTGTATTTCACCCTTGTGTTTGAATAGTAATTTTTCCCCAAGTTTTGAATCCATTTGCAAGAAAATTCATGCGAGTAAGGTATGACCTCGAGCTCTTTTCCGTAGCTTTTGTATTTCTTCCTCACACGTATCTTCAAGAACCCATCAAGATTCAAATCGAAAACGGCTAGATTTTCTCCCTCTCCTTTCAGTCTCTATTTCTATAAGCAAAAGACAATGGTCCGAAAAAGAATGTGGAAGATGCCTTAATGAATAATTTGGGAAGTTTTCAATCCAAGAGTTCGTCACAACTTCTCTGTCAATTCGTTCTATAATATTCCGTTCCAAAGTTCGTCCTCTCTCCCAAGTAAACCAGGTACCCGAAAAGTCGATATCACCTAGCAAACAATCCTCAAGCACTCTACAAAATTCCTCCATTCTAGCCTATTTTCTTGGGTTCCCATATTTTTTCTCATGAGCAAAAAGAATATCGTTAAAATCACCTTCAACCAACCAAGGTAACGTGTTATTCCCTCCCAACCGCCGAAGTAGTTCCCATGTTTTCACTTTGTTTCTAGCCTCAAGATTCCCATAGAAACCTGTGAATCACCATCGAGGGTTTTCTTCTTCTTGAATCTCCACATCAATGTGATTTTTTGAAAAACTCTTCAAGTTGACTAGCTGTCCCCCATTCCATCCTAAATTTAATCCTCGACGAGAACCTTCTGCCGCCACATCAATGCCATTGAAAAATCCACATCTCTCGACTTTTTCCATTCTATTAGCATTCAATTTAGTCTCCATGAAGAAGATAATTTGGGGATAATAAAATTTCAGCATGTGTTGAAGTTTTCTGACTGCTCGCGAACTCCCCAATCCACGAACATTCTAACAAAATATTTTCATTGCTTTGGTTGGCTTGCCCAGAAGCAGCCTCCGATATCTGATTATTGTGGGCGAAAGACCCAACACAAGCCTCCATCGAATTCTGTTTATTAGAAACGTTGAAGGTTAAAGAGTTGTAGCGTTGTCTTTTATTTTCCTCTTCCTTACCTATCGGATCATCCTCTAAATCACATTCCATGGTTGATAACTCCCTTTCATTCGATATCTCTATACTCACCAAAGCGTTTTTGACAACCTTGTTATTAAACAGTGCACCTTTCATTTGATCCTTCCTATGTTCACCCTCTTCCCTTCCATATGACAAAATTTTTCTCCTTCCTGATTATCATGAAACACCTCTGTAGATTTGTACCTTTCCAAATTTATCCCAAGAGTATTATTAGCAACTCTCCATTGCTCACGTTCTTTATCTTCCTTTGGTTTATGGCTATCTTGCTGTCCTACCCAAGCTTTTCCAAATCGATCGTTGTCTCCCTCCTCTCTCAGCCATATGCTGTTAGACGTGGAAGCCCTTCTCGTAAGTGCCCTCAGTGATAAATCCCACCCAAACTCTACTTCACTTATTCCAATTCGTAATCTTACCGGGCAAAAATTCTCTCCATGTCCCAAGCATCCACATAAAAAGCAAAACAATGTTAACTTTTCATATTTGAAATTTACATACGAAAACTTTGACTCAGCAATCATCACTTTTTTCCTTCTTTTCAAAGGTTTTCACACATCCAATTGCACGCGAATACGCATAAAGTTTCTATATCCATAAATAATCTGCTTCATATCATATTCTAGAAATCTACCAATAAAATTCCCAAAGCTGCACTGCCATTATCTCCCTAAAAAACCTGGAGGCAAATCATGAATTTGAACCCACCAGTCTGCATACACAAGCGGGATAGACATGGGATCTTCATTCTCCTGTATTCATTTGAAAATTAGAAGATGATTATTGAAAGTCCAAAGAGCACCTGTGATCACCCGAGAAATATCAATTTCATTAAAGAATTTGAGCAAGAAATATTTTTCTTCCAGATCTGATATTTGCACTCCTTCCAATGGATGGCAGATGTTTGCCAAAGTATTTCTCATGGCTGGAAAGTGAATTACACTGGTTGTAAGAAAACAACCTACCAAGCATAAATTAGACGTAGAAATTTGTTCCTCTAATTCTTCTGGTAAAACGAGCGCATCATATTCCCCATCTTCTAGATTCAGATCTTCGATACCCCTTTCCATTACTCGTTATGAATCAAATTTCTACAAACTAAATTGTAAATAGAATTTCACGGACACGAGACACAGAAATTTCAGTAAAACCTATGAAAAAAACTCTAGAAAGACGTGCCAAGAGCGGTAGAAAAAATGTGCCAAAGCGGTAATTCTCCATTCATTTTAAATACTTGTAACTTATTAATAGAGGTGTTAATGGGTTAGGCGGTCCGGCTCGGCCCGAAGACCCGACCGAAATTTGGGAAGGTTTGAGCAAAAATATAAGAAAAAGTAAGAGGCGAAGTCAGAACAATTTTAAAAAACTTTGCCCCTCAAATATGAGATAAAATTCCTCCTAATGGGTGTCAAACATTCACCAACATCGCCCGCATGGGCTAAAAATGAATCACGCTTGTCGTCAAGAAACTACCGACCAAATAGAATTGAAGCTCTCCTTTCGTCGCATCCTCCTCCTAGATGTACTTGCCACCCTTCCTGTCGAAACCATTTTTTTATCGGGTTTTGGAAAAATGGGGATCAACTTTAAAATACAAATGGAAAATAGAAATGGAGTCGCCACCGATCCTTTTTGATGAGGTGTGATCAGGTCACCTTGAGATGGATTATTTTAATAAAACATTTTGATTTATTAAAACAACAGTTTTGGTCTGCGAAATCTAAGAAAACAGTTTCGGGAGTCGGTTATGCACGAGGAAGGATTACCACCCTCGCAACGCCCAAAATTGGTACCAAATTGATTAATTAATGTCTTAGTGTCGAAATTTTGAAACGATTCTAAATTACGATCCATATATATATATGTATTTGGACAAAACCGTATTGGATGCCAAAGCTCCCTATTTCGGTGAAATAAAATGGCATACTCGTAAGTTAGGGCATAACATCTTATATTCTCGAAGTTGGATTTATCCTTCGACGTTCAATACTTGTATATTAAAAAAATAAGAAGGATTTTCCCTTATTTGGGTCAAATGCAAAATCGCAACCCAGTAAGTTAGCGCACTATTTCTCAAAATTTTCGAATACGGAATATTGCCTTTTGTTCTTTTAAAACTCTAATCTCGAGATAATAAAATATCACACCCAGTAAGTTAGGGCACAATATCTCAAAAATCCCAAGAATAAGTTTTTTATTTGAAATATTATGTATTTTGATTTAAGAGAGAAATGATACTCGGTTACTAGGTTTTAAACGAAGAGAATCGGAACTCAGTAAGTTAGAGCACTATTTTCTCGAAACCTCTAAACACGAGCATTGCCTTGTGATCTTAAAATCGAAATGACATTAAAACACTACATCTTTCGTAAGATACAATACAATATTAATACACAAAGTAGAGTAATTATTTACAAATGAAATACAGTGCTATTGAATCTCAAAAAATAAATAAATATAAAACGAGAATTAAAACACACATAATGGCAATGATTATCAAACGTTGGATCAATGATAAGCAAAATAATAAGAATAATAAAATACATACATCAACAATATTACGAAATCAATAGAATAATTTTAATACTAATTATGCAATTCTTTAAAACAAGAAACATAAAAATATTTGAAGTTTAAACATTTATATAATAAATAAAAGATATACAAATGATATGTAAAAGTAATTGAAATAAATAAATACATAATTTTAAAATAAGATCTTTAAATAAGCAATTATATTTATATAAAATAAAAATATACATATATATAATTAGTTTAAATAAATAGTAAAGCAAACTTTAATAAACATTATATTAAAACAAATCAAAATAGATAATACATATAAATAATAATTAAAAATAAATAGTATAGTATATATATATATATATTTATATCATATAATAAAATAATTTAAAACTAAATAATAGATAAATTAAATTTGATAAAAATGCAAAGATTATGTACAATAACAAAAAGGGTACTTAATTGAAACAAAACAAAGTTAGAAGACTGCTTTGTAATAAATAAAATCATTAATATTTATGCCAGGGTCAAAATGAAACGCGGGTAGACAATCAGGGAATAAACCAACAAATATTTTGAAACTCAAAACGCAGTGTTTAAGCGGGGACTAAATTGAAAACACGCTTAAATTATTGAGGCTAAATTTTAAAAAGAAGAAGAAATAGTTAGGGCCTAATCGAATAACAACTCAGAGAAGGGGGACTAATCGCACAAATTACCCCTCCTAATAAAACACGCGGATCCCCTATTAATCGGGTCGGGTCTCGGGTTTTCCAGCAAAACGGCGCCGTTTTGGTCATTAAAAGACCATAACAAAACGACGACGTATCATGGGCTTATAAAAAACCAAAAATTAGTTAAAAAAACATTTTTAACCCTGTCCTTAAAAAAAAACAAAAGAAAATCCTCTGAAAGACCAGGCTAAAACAGATTAAACCCTAGCCCCCCCATATTTGTTTCGTTCTCAGCTGCCTTCGAAACCCTTCGATCAGCCATCCAAAAGGCCACCATGTATGGCGACTGACGGAACTCGAAGGCTCGATCTCAGTCTCGAGCCTCCTCACTTCGATTACGACGAAGGAGGAGGACCGATCCCAGGTAAGTCTCTCTCTTTACTATCCCGTGTTTTTCGAATCAAAAAGAAAATAAAATGAAAATAGAAAAAGAAAATAAAACAAGAACACCCGCAGAATCAAGATGCAAATCACCTTTTTTGTTATCTTTCTCAGATATATCTTTTGTTCGAAAATTGTGAACCGACATAGGGTTGGTTTCGATCCTTTTAAAGGTCAAATCGAAAATAAGAATGAAAATAAAATCAAAATACACTATTTTTTTTTTTCCTCCGATATTCTCCCATTTGTCATTGTTTTGTTTCTTTGCAGTACGATCGCGTGATCAGATCAGAATAATTCAATTCGACCCTAATCGTAATGATGGTGTCGGGACCATGAATCCGAAGTCGGTAGAATATTTTAATATTTCATATTAGGTCTAAAATCTATGATTGAACATGTGTTAAATTTTGGTGATTTAATTTTTATTTGTGTGAGTAATTTTACTAAAGGACTAACTTGTATAATGGGTAAAATGACCTTTTAATGGATTTAGTGACAAATGCATATAGCTTTATAAGGTGAAGTCCTTGAAGGACAATTTAGCCAATATTATGATGGTGGACGCAACATGATGGAATGTGATTTAGAATATAAGTATTATTATAATATGTTTTGGTGGTTGAAGAATAAATAAATAATAGTATAATTTAACACATAAAATAATAAAACATAGTGGAAGGAAAGAGAAGGCACCTTGTTCATCTTTTTGACCGAAATTTGAAGAAAGAAAACTCCATTTTGGAGCTTGAAAGTCGGCATTTGAAAGCTCAATTAGGGGTATGTTTATGCTTAGTTTTCAATTGTTTTTGCATTTTGGAATGGGTGTTTTGAATACTATATAACCCATGGTGAAATTTTAGAGTTTATGGCACATTTATATTTGGCCATTGAAGCATTTTAATAGTAAATAATGGTTGTTGATAGATTATTAAGTATAAAGCTTAAACTAGCATGTTTATTATTTGAAGTTTGAGTGAAATTGATTGTAAGGTTAAATCAAAAAATGAAAATTTTGAAGGACTAAATCATGAATTAAATAACATGCAAGGCCTTGTATAAGGTCAAGGAGTATTCGCCTAGGTATTTGTGATTGAAATTGGTGAATTTTGTATGGTGTCCAAATTGGACTAATTTGTAAAAGTGTGAAATAAAGGGGCAAAATCATAAATTTCTTATTTATATGTGTTGGGACCAAAATTGTTATAATATGCTTAATTGAGTTTAATTTAATTCATTTAGATCAAGAACAAAAGGAGGTAGGATCGGATCGGGAAAAGTAAATTGATCGACTAATCTGAAAGTTGAATTGGTGACTACTTGAGGTAAGATTTTAAGCATTTGAATTTAATTGAACTCAATTTAGTTTCATGTACTTATGTTGGATAATTGTGGCATATAAATCATTATTATGCTGAATGGTTTTGGTATGTATATCTCCTTTAGTGAGTTTAATTGCTATTGAATATTAGAGAATATGTATGTGAATGACATTGAACAATTGCAAATAAACACCGCACTATGTGTGCGAAGTTTATACCGAGCAATCGTGTGTGCAAGATCGGTCGGGTAGCACTAAGTGTGCGAAAATGGGTAAGTAACGGCACTAAGTGTGCGATACGTTACGCTTATAATTAGCACTAAGTGTGCGGAGTTAACTACTACTAAAGATTATGTATGCGATATGTGACCAAATTAAATAATATGAGAATATAATGATTTGAGATTAGTTGGGATGTCTGTGTTTATTCAATGTTTTTTTTATATGTATGGAAATTCGCAATGGTATTATCCCTGTTACATAGTAACGAATGATTTCAAAAATCGAAATATACTCAAGGTAAGTAATATTTACTTATGATATAAAGTTGAATAGTGGTTGAATGTGGTTGATTAATTACTTTGCCTTGAGATGTATAAGACTTAATTTATATTGTGGTTATGAGCCTAATTATGTGGAATAACAAACAACTTGAGATGAATGTAAAGGAGAAGAGTTATTTCCTTATGAGTTCATACATGCTTATGTGAATGTATTCATTGCTTAAGTCTTACTAAGCTTTGGAAAGCTTATTCTATTTTGGTTAATTCTTGTGTGTATAGGTTACTTTGGAAAGCTCGATTTTGTGCTTGGGATTCGCCTCGAAGTTCACCATATTATCATCTCTTTTGGGTATACCTTATTTTGAAGTAGTAAATTATGTTTTTATGGCATGTATAAGCTAAGGTATTTTGGAACAAGGTCAACCATGTATATACATACTCATGCCATGTAAAATGGCTAAATTATAGTTATTTGGTCTTGTTTGAAGTCGACCTTGATGTTTGTTAAAACGAAAGTATAATCGTATCGCCTTTGGAGATGGAATACATAATTATATGATGCATGTTCGATTATGTGGATGATACATTGTTGAACTTGCCAATGATATATTATGAATGTGGTAGTTGTTAAGTTAGGTTGTTGGCATATAAATCCTTATGCATATTTGGTCTTGTAATGCCTTTAATAACTTGATTAAATTGAGTAAGGAAGTTATAAACTAGTTAATCATATTTTGTTATGAAACAGCTTTTTAGTTTAAAGTGATGTGATTTTGAAAATCACCAAAATAGGAGAAATTGAATTAGAAAGTGAATAAGACATAGAATTAAAGTTTATTGTGTCTATTTTGATATGAAAGAAACAAGTTAGGCAAAGGAATTATATATTATGAGATATTTAAGTTTTAGTGAGACTTGTCCTGAATGAATTCGTGAGTCCTGCTCTCTTGGAAAAATTGTTAAAATTGTACAAAAATAATTATGGAGCATAGTTTATATTTTTAGAATCCTTAATGAGTCTATTTTGATTGGAATTATTTAAATTTTGTACAATGAGATTACCGAGTTTTTGTAAAGATAGGTCTAATTATTAAACGGTGAAATAGGGGTAACTTTGATGAATAAACCGTACTAATTGGCCACATGAAAATTCGGAAAACTTATGGTAAAAAGTTATATGAGTCTAGTTTCAAGAAAATTTATGGATCTAAATTTTGAGTTTAATAACTCGAGTTATGGTCAATTTAGTCACTGATGCGCTTGGATGAACTTTAAATTACACATGTTGGTGCATAACTTTAAAAAAAAAAGGAAGTTGAATTCGCATTATTATTTGGTCATGAAAGTTAATCGGGTCTTGTTATGTTAAGTAATATCCGTAACCCTAATTCAAATGATGCACTTCGGGTTAGGGTGTTACATTTGATTAGTATCGAGCTATGGTTTAGTCGATTCTTGACTAACATAGCATCGTGAGTCTAGCTATACATGCCGTAAAATATATGAATGATAATATGATGACTTCGAAAGTGAAATGTATTTATTTCTTACGATAGTAATGGATCCGGATCCCGAAGCAAGCGTTAGTTGACGATGTCGAGAGTGTGGCGCTGTTCGCGCAAGGGACCGCGTCGGAAGAATCTCGACCACCGTGAGTGGCCCAGATGAGAGGGTAAAGCGGGCCTTCCATAATATGATGAACGATTGGTTCAATCATTACTTACGAACCACTCCAATGTTCAACCACCCCAACCGAATGTTCCCCGCAACACAAATTGTACCTCCATTACTAATCTTGAAAGAGTGACTAAACCTCCGTTGATCGCATTAGGAAGCACGAGCTCGTGAATTTAGAGCCGAGGATGATGATGACGCCGAAGCGAGCTGAATTTTGGCTTGATAACACCGTCAGATTTTCGATGAATTATCTTGCACACCGATGAATGTTTGAAGTGTGCCATATCTTTGTTACGGATTCGCGCGACATCGGTGGAACACGTTGGTGTCGCTTGTCCCGAAAGAAAGAGTTACTTGGGACTTCTTTCAGACTGAATTCGCAAGAAGTACATAAGTCAGCGTTTCATCGACTCCAAACGTAAAGAATTCCTTGAGCTTAAATAGGGTCGTATGACTGTATCTGAATATGAGCGTAAGTTCGTGCGACTTAGCCGCTACGCTCATGAGTGTGTCTCGACAGAGGCTGCTATGTGCAGAAGATTTGAAGATGGTCTGAATGAAGATATCAAATTGTTGGTTGGTATACTTGAGATTAATGAGCTCGTCGTGTTAGTCGAGCGAGCTTGTAAAGCTGAAGACCTGGGGAAAGAAAAATAGAAAGCAAAGCTAGATTCAAAAGATGTTCGAAAAAGATCTGTGAGTAAATCTTCACAGTCGGCATTAAAGAAGTTCAACAATGATGGTAGCCGGTCCAGACCTAATACCGGGATTTCTATACGAGAGCGCCACCGTGAGTTCTCTGCCACGTCCATTAGCTAGTGTGGGCGACGCTCGATCGAACAAACCCGACTGTCAGCAGTGTGGTAGACGACATTTTGGGGAATGCTTGGGTAAATCTATTAATCGCACTTGTTATAGGTGTGGTTCTCGAGATCACTTCATCCCAGACCGCCTTGAGGTCGATGATAAGAGTAATACTCGTGGTGCGAGACCAAGTGGCACTCTGACTAGAGATAGATCTTCCCGAGTTGGTAGGGGTAGAGGTGGTATGCATTATTAGATCGGAGACACGGTACTGCGGCGGAGCTTATGCCATCCGTAATAGAGAGGAAACCTCAACTCCGGATGTTATTATCGGTAACTTTTCACTCTTTGATACTAGTGTCACTGCATTAATTGATCCCGGTTCAACTCATTCGTATGTGTGTGAAACTCTAGTGACAAGCAAGACTCTACCTGTTGAGTCTACTGAATTTGTGAATCGGGTTTCAAACCCCCTGGGTCGTTTCGTATTAGTAGACAAAGTATGTAAGAATTGCCCCTTAATGATTCGAGACATATGTTTTTCGGCTGATTTGATGTTACTACCTTTTGATGAGTTTTTGATATTATTCTCGGCATGGATTGGTTGATGATTCATAATGCGATAGTTGATTGTAGACGAAAGACTATAGATTTGAGAGGTCCGAATAACGAGAAAATTCGAATTGAGTCAGCGGATTTGAGTGGATTACCTGGTGTGATATCTTCAATGTTGGCTCGACAAAGATTTAAAAAGGGTTGTGAAGCCTACCGGCATATGTAATTGATAGCAAGGTTACCGAAAGGAAGATTGAGTTAGTACCGGTTGTTAGTGAATATCCGGATGTGTTCCGGAGGAATTACCGGGATCGCCGCCATTCGTGAGGTAGAATTTGGGATTGAGTTAGTGCCGGGACTACCCCAATTTCAATAGCTCCATATCGAATGGCACCAATCGAATTAAAGGAATTAAAGACTCGCTTGTAAGAATTAACAGATAGAGGATTCGCCAGACCGAGTTTTTCTCCTTGGGGTGCTCCTGTTCTATTTGTGAAAAAGAAGGATGAAACTCTGAGAATGTGCATTGATTATCGGTAGCTTAATAAGGTGACCATAAAGAACAAATACCCACTACCGCGTATTGATGATCTATTCGATCAGCTTAAAGGAGCCTCTATGTTCTCAAAAATTGATCTGAGGTCGGGGTATTACCAGTTGCGAGTTAGAGAGTTGGATATTTTGAAAACTGCATTCCGAACGAGATATGGTCATTATGAGTTTTTGGTGATGCCATTCGGGCTTACTAATGCCCCTGCTGTTTTCATGGATTTGATGAACCGGGTATTCAAACCGTATTTAGATCGGTTTGTAGTTGTATTTATTGATGATATACTGATCTATTCGCGAAATAAGACCGAGCATGCTGAGCATTTGAATTTGGTGCCGCAAATTTTACGTAAAAATGCTTATATGCAAAATTTAGTAAGTGCGAGTTTTGGCTAAGTGAAGTTAGCTTCGGGACATGTTATATCAAGATCGTATTCGAGTTGATCCAAGTAAGATTTAGGCCATACTTGATTGGAAGCCCCACGAAACATTTCCAAATTGACTTTTTGGGACTTGCGGATACTATAGAAGATTCGTGAAAGGATTTTCTATGATTGACTCAGATGACCAAATTGTTGCAAAAGATGTGAAATTTGAGTGGTCGAAAGGTGTCAACAAAGTTTCGAAATCAAGACCTTGTTAACTAAGCTCAATACTTACTCAACTGAATCTGTAAAGAATTCGCTCGTCTATAGTGATGCATCTCTAAATGGCCTAGGTTGTGTATTGATGCAAGGGGTAAAGTTATAGCTTATGCATCGAGACAGCTTGAAACCTCACGAGAAGAATTATCTAACTCATGACCTTGAATTGGCCGCTATAGTATATGCTTTGAAAATATGGCTACACTACCTTTTTGGTGAGAAATGCCACATCTTCTCGGACCATAAGAGTTTAAAGTATTTAATGACTCGAGAGATCGAATTTGAGACAACGAAGATGGTTGGAGTTGTTAAAAGATTATGAGCTTGTAATTGATTATCATCCGGAAAGGCTAATGTAGTTGCTTGATGCACTCAATGAAAATCGTTATTTGCTCTGCAATCGAATGCTCACCTAGCTATGTCGATGATGGTATTCTCACAGCTGAAATAAAGGCGAGACCATTGTTTGTGCGGCAAATCAGGGAGGCTCAGCAGATCGATGACGATCTCAAAGAAAAATAAGAAGACTTTGTAATGCAAGTGTGAATTCAGAATTTTCTTTAGATGACGAAGGATGCCTACGGTTTAAGAATCGGTTATGTGTGCCTAAGAACTCGAGTTAATTGAATGATTTGTGAAGAAGCTCACAATAGCAAACTATCGATTCATCCGGTAGCACAAAATGTTTAATGACTTGAAACAACATTCTGGTGGCATGGAATGAAACGCGACATCTCTCGATTTTGTGTCAAAGTGCTTGGTATGTCAACAAGTGAAAGTGAACATCAGTACCGTCGGGACTACTTCAACCAACTTTGATACGAATGGAAGTGGGATAGAATCACGATGGATTTTGTATCGGGTTTGCGTTAACATCGAGCAAAAAGGATTCACCGGGTTATTGTGATGATTGACAAAAGCGACTCATTTCATCCCAAAGTCGCATCGACTTTTCACTTGATAAACTAGTGAGCTCTACATATCGCAGATTGTGCGGTTGCATGGAGTACCGATATCTATCATTTCGGATCGCGACCGAGATTTACGCCTCAATTTTGGAAGAAATTACAAGATGCTTTAGGTACTAAACTACATTTTAGTACGATTTTTCACCCGCAGAATCGATGGTCAATCCGAGCGAATCATTCAAATACTAGAGGATATGTTGAGGTGTTGTGTCCTTGAGTTCAAGGTACGTGGAGCGGTACTTACCTTTGGTTGAATTTGCTTATAATAATAGCTTTCAATCTAGTATTAAAATGGCACCTTACGAAGCTTTGTATGGTCGTAAGTGTCGTGCACCATTGTTTTGGACCGAGCTCGGTGAAAACAAAATACACGGGTAGATCTAATTAGAGAGGTGAACAAAAGGTAGCATTGATCCGGATAGTTTAAAAGTCGCATCGCACCGTCAAAATCATATGCCGACTTGAAGCGTAAAGACATTGAGTTTCATGTTGGAGATCGGGTATTTTGAAAGTTTCACCATGGAAGAAAGTACTCAGATTCGATCGTAAAGGAAAGTTGAGTCCAAGATTTATTGGACCGTTTGAAGTCACGAAACGTATTGGGTGTACGGAGGCTGAGGGTGGTGTACGGAGGCCGTACGATGGCGACGTGGAAAGGGGTGGCTTGTCGTTAGGGTTGTAAAGTGGTCTGGTGGGAACCCTAGGGTTTCCTAGTTTTGGAACCATTCGCCTTAGGGTTAGGGGCATTTGGGCTTAGTGTTTTAGTATTTGGGCCACTAGGGACTTTGGGCCTGCTATTTTATTCATCATTTTTTGTTTTGTAAATTTGGATTGCTGATGGACTTTATTATTATTGGTTTTCTGTTTAATGGTTGTTTTTTTTTTATATTTTGGTTTAATTTTGGTTTTAAAAGGGCCGGGCAAAAATTGGGTCTTACACTTCCTCCTCATCATTAGCAATATTGAGATTTGCAATGTCGTTTTCCATCAAAATAAAACCCTAAATTGAAAAAACAAAAGAAAAATTTATGCTACCAAGCGAACAAAAGAAACCCTAAAAGGTGCCGAAAGGTAGACAATTAGATTAACAATTTCTTAACAACATCAGTTATAACAAAAAAAAAAACATATTTTTATTGATCAATCGAGTTGTTTACAACACTTCTCCAAAGTCTAAATTTATAGACATAAGAAATACAAATAAAATAAATCTCCACTTCTAATGAATATTAAAATCTAAAATACATTAAATTTATATTGATCTTAATGGTCGCCCACATTAATATATATATATATATATATATATTCCATGCAACTATTTAATTAAATTAATAAATTTAAATGACAATTTATAAATTATGAATGAAACTATTAAAATACATTAATATTATCGTTAAATTAATAAATTATCCACCACATTCTAAAAAAAGCGTTTCTGTCAAGATTCTTCAACCTATACCAAACATCTCATATTTCATCGCAAGAAAGCACCAAAGGCATAAATGCAGAAAATGGGTTTCAAGCAGCGCACATTTAACAGTTTAAAGAAATATTAGCATAGCATTGATGAGAGTCGGTATTACCATTAATACCAAGTTTAACTTCAGGTTGTTCAAACTTCGCAATAGGGTAATTCAACTATACATACTGGGTGATTTTTTTTACAATGATTAAAGGATTTGTAGAGGCTAATTTTAAAGGGTCGGATTAGTCATAGCCCAAACAAAACTAGTCTTTTTGGTAAAATCGATAGCTAAACAACTTTTTTAAATGGGTTCTCAAGTTTCCATGTATATTGTGTTTTCCTGATTTTTAACTAAACGCTTACAATTTATAGAAATAAGCTTATACCTTCAATATAATTAAAAAAATATTTTAATTCAAATAGACTCCAGCCAACTCAATTTCCTTTTAATATTGGTGATCATTCAAGCACAGTACTTTTGCTGGTTTCGTATGTTGACAGCAATAAAAGTAGACCAATGATTTTATCTTTACCAATATCAACTTGATCAAATTATGAGATCCTTATAAACCATAATCACTTGATTGGATTCTGTTATCTAACTCATTCCTTTTTCCTTTTTTCATTGATTTGGATATATATAACCCACAACTAATAGCAAACCTGTGGGGTACGTTTAAAAAGTCAAAGAAATGCATGGATATGGAGAGAAGACTTTATAAAAAAAAACCCTAATGACAGAGATGCACGCAACACCAAAATCCATGCAACTTGCGAGAACATGAGTGTAAAGTCCATGCAAATTGGGTTCTGAATCATAAAAGCAATGGCTTTCAAGGTGAAGAAGTAAAGAAATCCATTCTTTTTTAAAATAAGGGGTGGGTCATGGATCATGATTTAGAGTTATTCTTTCGTCAAAAGTGACAGTTGGATGCATTAAATCTTCCAACACGGCTTTTAGATGAGAAGATGAGCAAAATTTAAGACCTCAACTGTACTCTTCATGGCTTCAATTCTTCTTTTCTTTTCTTACTATATAAATCCTTCTTCCTGCCCCCAGTTCTCATCAAAGTCATATTGTTTAAGTGTTATCTAGACTTACCAAAGATGACAGCTTCTTTTTCTTTTAAGGTTCTTCTTGTTTTGTTTCTTGGTGCACTTGTTTGTGCCACTAGTGCTAGGAAGCTTACGGGTGGATTTGAGGAAGAGAAAAACCTCTTCCATCGTCGGCCGAGGTTTGGGGGTGGATTAGGAGGAGGAGGTGGTGGAGGGTTTGGTGGTGGAGGTGGAGGAGGGCTAGGAGGTGGAGCTGGATTTGGTGGGGGCGCTGGTGCTGGTGGTGGCCTTGGTGGAGGCGGTGGACTTGGAGGAGGTGGTGGTGGAGGGTTCGGAGGAGGAGGTGGCGGTGGAGTGGGAGGTGGTGCTGGTGGTGGGTTTGGAGGTGGAGCAGGAGCAGGAGGTGGACTAGGTGGTGGTGGTGGAGCTGGAGGTGGAGGTGGAGGCGGCTTCGGTGGAGGTGGTGGGTTTGGCGGTGGAGCTGGTGCAGGTGGTGGGTTCGGCGGTGGAGCTGGTGCAGGTGGTGGCCTTGGAGGAGGACTGCCATGAATAGAAGTCTTGCCCAAAATATAACGTCTACATAAATCAATAATGAAAAGTATGAATCAAAATGTAATTTGTTAAGTGTTGCTTGAGCAGCAAGCCTTAATTTTATGTTTTCTGTTATTTGTTCCAATTTGTTAAAGAAGGAAATAAAAGCATAAACCCTATGCTTGCTCTCAATTTCATCATAGGACTGCCATGCTACAAAATCATTAACTTGCAACACCTACCGACATCTCCATTTCCTTTTATATTTGATCATCTCAAAAATTTTAGTATTATATATTTTTATATGTGTACTTTGAAATGACTAGTTGAAATATTTCATGTATAAAAATAATGATATTCAAATTAAGTTTTAGCTCAATTAGTATGGACATTGTTGCTAATGCAGGAGGATGTGAGTTCGAGTGCGCTGAGGTGCATTATCCTTGTAACACCCCAAACCTGACCTGGACATTACGGTTGAATTGTGACGGTTACATTATACGAGAAAACAATAATACTTAACTTTGGTGATTAGCTCATTTTAACATAAATGAAAATAGAATTTGATTAACGTATTGAAAACACACCTATTTCGAAACACCCAAGAATACTTTGATGGACATCGCATTTTTCGATCCCTTTTTCTTAAATTGTTTGAGTGATAAAATGTCATAACGATTTAGTCAAAAACTTTGCAGCAAAAAACATTATAGCAATTCGATCATATAAAACCTTAGTTTATTGTTAATTATGTTGTCTTGATTAAAACACGGTTTAAAAATTAAGATTTTTATGAAACAAATACCAAAATAAAATTTTAAAGTCCCAAACAGAACTAAATGTCCAAAAGTTCGAAAAGTCCATAAAATTCCAAAACATACTAAACAAATATAGTGGAAACCGAGCTCCAGAGTCGCCTGTGTCTTAGGCCGTGTAACAATCGAACTAGGGACACACGGCCATGTCCCAGCCCATGTCCTCACCTATGTAACTCTCTGAGTAGAGTCACACGGCCTGTGCTACACGCCCGTGTGCCAGGCCATGTAACTCTCTGAGTTGCCCTACACGCTCGTGTGCCAGGCCGTTTGTTAGGCCATGTAACTCACTGGCTTGCACCCTAAAGAACTCATCAAATGACACACGGTTGTGTCGCCAGGCCGTGTATCTCACACGGCTGAGTCACATGCCCATGTCTCAGGCCGTGTGGACCCAAAATGAACCTTAAATAACAAGTTTAAAGCTTACTTGGACTCTAAGTAATCCATTTACCAGCCAAAAGACCTATTCAAAGTGACATTAAACAAGCTGAAAACATACTAAATCAACCATCCTAAGTGTCTAACCAATGTATCCTCATTGATTCCACAAGTATATACAATTTTACCACAAAATGAACTATCATTCAAAGTATGTTAAATCACACCATTTAACATTCAACCAATATGCCAAACATAGGCACCTCAATCACAACAATCAATTAACACATCTTATATAATTGCACTAAACATTTTCCTTAGTTCACATGTCATTTTAAGTTAACTACTTGCACTTAAAAATCATATTTTAACGTTTTACATATCAAAACAATAGTAGTGACATATAAGCCTATTACATGCCATATAATCTGAAATGAACATTCCAAAAACTACCAAAAATGGGTGAATAATGTGACTTGAGTGCCGATCCGATCGTCCAACCTTCAAAATATCTACAAGAACAGAAAATAACACAAGTAAGCTCAATGAAGCTTAGTAAGTTTAACGTACTAAAATGATAAATTTTACCGAAGTAAGTACAATAAGTCAAATAATAATACAACCATATGTTTTCCTTGTCATTCATAATCTCAACCGATCAATTGTAACTTTCAATTCAAATTCAAATTCAAATTCAAATGCATGACAAAACCATCAAAATCAATAAACAAGTTACCTTACCGAGATTTACAATTTGATGAACGACTTATGGATTTGAGTACATCAATATTCCATCCAAAACACACCAGATGCTCATAAGAGCTAATCCACCCGATAACACATCAGTGGCTCCGAAGAGCAATCCAACCAAAACACACTAGAATAGGGAATATAACACGAGAGTTCGCAACAAATATGAACCTCGGTCTACTCGGGAAACAAATATATATAATAGTCCGCAACAATATCCTCTCCAATCTGCAATACATACCATATCTCAATTGTATTCTATCTCGCATTCGATTCGATCCAAGTATTGAATTTCAACAACTTTTCAAATATCTTTACATCATTTATAATAAAATATATCTATTATATCATATTATACCATTAAAAATTTCATATAGATGTTAAATAATAGACTTTACGAACTTACCTGGACTGAATTGTAATAGTTGTAGAAGTTTAGGGAGTATTCCGTAATTTTTCCTTTTCCATTAGTATTAATTGGGTCTTGATCTAAAATGTAAAATTTCTCAATTATTAGCTTACATTTCACATTCCCATTCATTTTACATTTTATACCCTTTTGTTTTCAAATTTACATAATTACCCCTAACTTTACAAATTTTCCAATTTAGTCCATTAACCCGAGAATCATCAAATTAACCATTTTTCTCAAGTCAACATGATAGCCGAACATATTAGGGCCTTAAATAATCCCTAATAAACACCAAATTTACTATCAAACCCTAAATTTTGACATTTTCACAACTTAATCCCTAAATCAAAATCTAACAAAAATCACCAAATAACACAATCAAAGCATCAAATACATTGTTATCATAAAAAAAAAAATTAAAGATTCATCAATAGCAACTTCTAAAATTTTTAATAGATTCAAAAACAAAAGTACGGGCTAGTTGAACCTAGTTGCAATGATCTCAAAAACATAAAAACTACAAGAAACGGGTAAAGAAATCACTCACATGCAAGGCTTAATGTGGTGCCGAATTTGAAGCTCCAAAAATGGTGAGTTCTCTTTGATTTTTCGGTGGAACATGAAAATGATGATAGAAATTTTCTTTTTGTTTTATTAATCTTTAATTAATTTTCTAAATTACAAATTTATCTTTAATTATAACCTTATAAATCAACAATTTAAAAGCCTATTATTTTCCATCAATAGCCTTATGGACTAATTATTGCTTAAGTTCCTTTTCATTTAATAATTAAGCTATCAAATCAATAGAATTCAAAATTTACTAAATTTTGTACCTTTTTCAATTTAGTCCTTTCTCTTTAATTAATTATCTAAACTTTAAAATTTCTTAACCAAATTTTAAAGGACCTAATGACTCTATAAATATTCTATAGATAATATTTACGAGTGACCCGATGAAAGTTTGTGGTCTCAAACTACTATTCCGTCACCATTGAAATTGAGGTTGTTATATTTTACTTCTCACATTTTACCCCTAAATCAAAACTTAAAATTATCCCAAAAAATCCTAAACCTAAATAGTAAAAATTTTATTTATATCTACTATTTATATTATTAAATTAAATTTCACATTTTGTACTATTTATATTATTGAATTGTTTAATCATATTAAATTTTTATAGATTTTGATAAAATTGGGTTATTTGATGATGTCATAAAATATTAGTGTTAAAATTTTATGTTGGTATCAATTTTACATTTTATCTTTAAGATAACTTTTATTAAAAAATCACATTTTTAGATTTAATATATTTTAATTTCAAATAGAGACAAGAATCGGAAGATAATTGATGGAACAAAGAAGCTAACTTTGTATATAAAATATTAATAAATAAATTATGAGGGGATGAAAGTTAATAACAAATTTAATTACGGTAGGCAGATTTGATTATGATGGGTGATAGTGATTATAAGGACTCAAAATCATTTTTTAAATTTAACTCGAACAAATATATTCGATTTGATTCGATCTGAATTCTATTTCACTCGACTCGATTCGAGAAAATTTTAAATCGAGTTAGGATGATAAAATAGGATTCGTCAACTCGATTAACTCAAAATTTTTTCATTCAATTAATCGATTTGATTCGACCGAACGCTCACCCCTAGTTACAATCCTCCTATTTATGGGTTGGGGAGGGGTTATGGGTAGTTTTAGGCATTGTGTTAAAAAGAATAGATATGATTAGAACCTACAATGAGATTGTTCAAAAAATAATAATGATATTTGAAATAATTAATTTATAATATTAGAAATTATCATACCCATAATGTAGGTGAAAGTATAATGATATTTGAAGTAATTATTTGAAATATTTCACATATAAAATAATGATATTTGAAATATTTTACATATAAAATAATAATGATATGTGAAATAATTATTTGATTTTATGATATTAGAATCTACCATACCCATAATGTAGGCGGAATAAAACAAATATTTCACATATAAAATTATATTTACTAAAATAATTATATTTGAAACAATTAATTGATTATATATATTAGAATTTATCATACCCACAATATAGGTGAAAATGTAATGATATTTGAAAAATAATTTCGTTTCAAAATTTTTGAAGCTTTTTGAAGTTTTATCATTCACTCCTTTTTTTTTTTGTTTTACTTTGTTTTTTTTTTCTACTTTTAAAAATTATACGACAATGCTTTACTTTTCTTTAAAATTTTCATTTAAAATTACATCACATAAGATTTAACATGTCATTTGACGGTTAAATTAAGGATTTTAATAGTGAAAGGGTTGATTGATATAAATCGATAGTTTGGAGGTGCAATTAGAACGTTTTGAAGTTTAAGGACCAAGTTAGAATAAGGGTGATAGCTTGAGAAGGTCTAGTCAAGTTAACCCTTGAAAAAAATTTAGCCAATAAGATGGTAATGAGAAGAGGTGATCATGGGCCGGACGAATCAAATTTGGGCTAGACCTAGATATGACATTAACACGATTTATGTTTATCCAAACCTGGCCCAACTCGAAATGTGAGCCTAAAATTTTGCCTAAGCCCACCTATATTTTCAAATAGTTAACCCAAGTCCATTTTAGTTGATACAAACTCGATTCGTTGATGACTGGAGTCGTAATATTTGCCCGATCGTAAATTTGAGTAAGTGAAGGCTTCGGATTCAAAGAACGGTTTAACAAAAGAAAGAAATGGTGCAAATGGGTTTGTGGTTGGATAGAATGTTTGGGATCAATGTAAAGTATATTTGACTAAGGGTTCAAAACCGAACTAACACAATAAGGTGTGTGTTAACCCAAATCTTAAGTGAACTCTTAGGTTGGAAAAGGGTTCGATGGAAGGCTAAGGTAGCAATGAAAACCTCGACCCACTATCAAGAGATGATAGGAACCTCGGTATAGCTGAACGCCACACTTTGGGGTTACAAAGTGATAAGTTCTGGTAGTCAAAGACAAGGATGATGCCACAAGGATACTTGATAAGTCAACTAGTCTTTGGAGAGAATCGAGAGTTGAAAACAACCTCACAATATATCAAAGTTATAAAAATGTTCATTAGATGAATGGTCCTTAAGTTTTCCTAGGAAACTTCCTAGTAATTTCCTAACACATATTCTAGAAGAAATTAAATTAAAAATCTGAATGGTCTTGCTTCTAGAATAAGGAGATTCAGCTGAACTTGGTTGGGTGTGTCTACATTCGGCCTTGGTCTTTTAATGGAGTTTAAATGCTGCCTTGGAGAAGAGAAATGGCCATCTTGAAAGAACATGACCCTTGGCCGAATATGGGTAGCCTCCGAGCTCAATAGTTGCTTGAATTAATGAAGCAACTCATGGCCCTTGCTATCCACGAAATTGACCCTTGGAGAAGGTCAAACAACAGCTCCTTTGAGCTCCACGAAAAGGCAGCAGCTGGAAATTAATCCCCATGTCCAATGGTCTCCACGAAGAGGCTTGAAGAAGAGTTGATCAGCCTTTGATTGCTGTTCATGCATAATTTAAACTCCCTTTGCCGTCCATGCATGCATGCTGCAAAGAAATTAATTGGCAGCAATTAAATAGAGCTGAGACACATTTATTTGAGCTAAGACACATTAAATTAATGTAATTAAACTAGACACATTTAATTTATGTTCTAACTTAAGACATATTAAAACATGCATTAATATAAAACATATTTAATACTTGAAATTCAAAATGTCCAGATTTTATTTAACTAAGTGACTTGAGCTGATTTAACTATTAAACTAATTCATATTTATTGAAAGTAAACGCAATCAACTCATTGAACTAATTAGATACCGAATTGAGCTAAACTAAGCTAACACGAGTTAAGTCAGCTTGAAGAAAGGTGCGAATCAAGCTAGTTGAGCTGGGCACTTTGTGTTCGGCTACTCCATCTTCTCACACTTGAGCAATGAAGCTTGCTACGGCCTCTTGGAACCTCTTGGCACGGGTTCGAGTGATTGGACCCGAGGGCATCTCTAAGGATTCGGCGCCTAGCTTGTTGGGCGAGCTCACATCATTAGTACTGACCATATTATTTTTTTTATTTTTTAAAAAATTATATTTATATTATTTTTTAATTTAATATTTTTTATTTATTAAAATTTTATGTAGTCATCTTAACATTTTTTTAATGTTTAATTATAGTCATATTATATATTTAATTTTTATGTGTTATAAATTACATAATATATAAAAATAACTAAATATAAAACATAACAAATTAAAAATATAGGCCAGGTTGAGCTCAGATCTTGAATGTTCAAGTCCAAGTTCGATTCATATTTTAAACGAGCTTAATTTTTTACCTAAACTCATTTTTCGAATTTAATATTTTTATCTAAACTCTCGCAAATTTCAAGTGGTAGCGGAACCGGGTCAAGTAACGAGTGGTTGGTTTTTTTTATTCTTCAACTCAAATTATACTTGCCATCTATGGAGATAATTTCTCTGTTTAAATTCTTCCATTTGAGTTCCCTTGCTGGACCAAGGCGTCCCCAGCTTTAATATTGTATAGAGCTTAATGGATTTTTAAAGAGCCCAAGTTTACTATCCGTACCAATGTGCTTCATACTAACTGAGTCTGCAAGTTATTCAGATTCTACTAATGGAAAGTATAATTCTTTAATTGAGGCAGCAGGTGAAGTTTTGAAGCAGATGCCAATACGTAAACATGTTAAACGTTTTATGTTGTTTGATTCCAGTTTCTTCCCCCTATAAAATGAATGTGATTTTTTCTCAGGAACCAACCAACCATTGTATTAATCTGTTGAATACCCGTTGACTGAGAACATGCATCTCTTCTTGTCTCTGCTTCTTTTATCTGAAATGACTCTTCTTTTTGCGCTTGTCTTCAGTTATTCTAAGCTAAGGGAACTGATAACGAAGATGTTAGACAAAATAGTAGAAGGGAAAGGTGGTGCGATTTCATTGCCAGTTGTGGCAACTTTGACTGTTGTTTTCATCTCCATGGTATACGATGCGAAAGGGATATGGACAGAAGATGTTGTTCTTAATGCTGCCGATGAGGTTCTAATGGTGGATCTAGTTCTAAAAGCAACCCTAATGGGTAATATACATTCCTCAACTTAGTTTATAAGTTCCTGAAACTTCAGTTTTTAATTATAGATATATATAGAGATAGATAGATATCAAGCTTAGGATGCAACTTATAGTTGTGATACTAAAATATTATCTATATATTTCAGGGTTTGCTTTATACCTTGCACTGCTTACATATGGATTCCACAAATATATCAAAGGATCAAGACCATGGGAGGCTACTAAAGAGAAGAAATCTATATAAAGCTTCGTACACCCAAATATTGCAATAACTGAAATGTTAGGACATGAAGGTAGGAAGATTCCTCTTCATGGCCTAATCTTTTATACCTTGTTTGCTTCCAAAAAACTGAAATGTAGAGTATAAACATCCACAATAAGACAAGGTCATATGTTCTAATAAAATAAACATATGCAATCTGCATTTTGGATTTCAGTATCTCTCTTTTTGCCTTGCAAAGTAAAATTAGAACATCATCCGACAAGCTTAAGTTATTATTACTGTCATCGTTTCAGTGTGGCCTAATGATCATTTGCGCAATTGGATATCATGATTTATGCTTAGAAATTTGTTGTTATGTTCTTTCGTAGCAGTGTTCTTAATAATTAATATGGTTTTCATACATTTTGCATTAGGTTAATTTTTTATTGAGTAATTTATGAACTACTGGTTAAAATATGCCTAACTTCTTATACTTTTAATATTTTTGGATTTTAATCTTCATATTTTTATTTTCAAGAATTTAATCCTTTTACTTTTTGAATTTAAAACTCAATTTAATTATTATCACCATTGAAATTCTTCTACTAAATTTGTGGGGAATACTTTGAAATAAAAAAATACTCACTTGGTAGCCATGTGATAAAAATAACAGTGTAATAGGCCTAAATTTAACAAAGAAATTTATCGATGCTAACAATTTTAAAATCACGTAAATATTTTAATTAGAATAAAATATTTAGACCGACTAATGAAATTGTAAAAGTTGAAGTACTAAATTCGTCAAAATTAAAATATAAAGATTAAATTTTAAATTTGAGTATAGGATAAAAACCAAATAAAAAAATTTACCCTTGTTATATAATCTTAAAGAAAAATAAAAACGTAAAATTTGAAATTTAACTATTATTTTATAATATAAAAAATACTTAACACCTTCTAAGGAAGGCCTTACATTATAAAAGCAATTTCTTTTTTGCAGAGACATTATAAAAGTTGGAGTAATACCAAATTATATCAAAAGTAAAGTAAATAAATTAAATTTTGAGTGTAATATAGAGACAATATAATCTTAAAAATAAGTAAAGGGGTCATAATTGAAATTTAATTATTATCTTATAATGTAAAAAAAAAATTAACGTGCCATGGTTTTAAGCATTCCTTTTATATATTTATACATATTAAAGAACTTCTAATTAAGTTCATGTCATAAATTAATCATGTACCAACTTAATTGAAAATATTAATAGAAATTTTTAAAATGAAAACTAATAATATTATAATAGTACTTTTTATTTCCATACTTTTACACAATTTTTAAATAAATTAATTAAAAACTACACATCTATTTGAACGAATGTTTAATAAAATTTATTTAAAAGTTTTTTCCACTTCGTTTACAATTATTGTTGAATAAATTTTAAAAGAAAAATACTTTTCTTACATATGAGGTTTTCTCCCACCCCACATAATGACTATGACATAATTGAAGTAGTTTATAGAATCTCCCAACAATTAAAGAAATGAAGACATTGTAAAGGCTAATGTTGAGTCTTGATTTCTCGTTAATTGACTCAAACAAAAGTTGGAAAACTGCAACAAACTGGCTTTGTTAAAATTTCGATGAGAAAAATCTTAAACACATAAACGAAACACGAACAACAACTCGAATAAAAATATGAAGTAATAAGATAATGATCCAAGGCGTGTATCAAACCACTATTTTTAAGGTTCTATTCGCCCCACCTATACTCGGTGTACAAATGAGTTTCAAGTAAATGAACCTTGAGAATACAATAAAGCTTAGTAACTATTTACGCTTTACTTTGATCACTTAGTACTTCCCTTGTTATTCGGTGGAGTTGGCATTTTTCTCATAAAAAAAAGTTAAATATGTGAATTTAATATCTGATTTCAGTTTTATGAATTCATATATTCTTAAGAGGAGTTCTGCATCTCTCTTTTTATTTGGAATGAAAATTTGAAAATTTTATAGTGATTGCTTGTTTATTATGTTATCTAGATGGAGTTTCTACATTTAAAGTTGAGGTTTCTCCATATGAGATACTATATAAAATCAATCTTAATTGGACAATGTCTAGAGTCATATTTTGAGACAGTCTTATCTTCTTGGTAGTGGCCTGAAATATGGGTATCTTCTGCCGTTATGATTTAATTTTGTGATGTTTAAATGCTAACCTTTTCATTATTTTTTTTATCTTGAAGTTGGTACATTTTAACAATTTCCATTGTCGCATTAAGCCCTATATTATGGAATAAGATATAATAGTCTTGCTGTTATTTTTTTTTAAAGTTCCTGTGATGTTGCTTTGCATTCTAGATTTATGGAGAATCATGATATTTTATATAACTTGTGACTATTCTCCCCATGCTTTTGCTCTAACAGGCTTTCAGTTATCATTTTGAAGGACCCCAATGCTGCATTGTAAGCTTCCATTTTGTTTTGCTTTAATCCAGCGTCCATATTCTACTCATCAATGTATGTTCTCATTTTTTTTCTTCTTGATTTTAGAGGTTGAAGTTGATTGTGGATTATCTTTTTTGGGTTTTCTTGTGATTGCAGATATTCTGAGAGCTTTTATGCCTTGTTTTCAGTTGGTGGATGCTACTATTTAGTATCTCGTGCAAATAATATTGCGGTGCTTTGGCTTGCTCTTTCCGGTTTTGTAAGATCTAATAGAGTGCTCAGTGCTGGTTATTTTGGTTTTCAAGCAATGCATTAGGCTTCTTGTTGAAAGTTGGCAACAATGTAGTAGCAAGCAAATGTCCAATGTGCAATTTGGTTGTTAAAACTTTTTGTAACATGTGACTTATGTTTAGTTTGATTATAATTTTTGTTTTGCTGAGGTTAGTCATGTACTTAGCTTATTTAGTAGCCTCTTAGGTTATCATTAAGTTGATTTTACAGCTTGAATTTTCGCAAGGATAATGGCTTGTGACTCTCCAAAGCAGGCTTGGGATAGACTCAAGGAAGAGTTTTAAGAGTCAGATAAAACCGGGCAGCAATTGTTGATCAACTTAAGGAGGAACTTCGAGAATTTGAAGATAAAGGAGTCTGAATCCATTAAGTAGTATTCTGACAGGATTATGACTATAGTTAATAATATTGGGCTTCTTAGGGATGATTTTAGTGACAAAAGAATAGTTGAAAATGTCATTACAACTCTTCCACCATGCACTTTACGAGTAAAAAAAATTCTTCCTGGAGGACTCTAGAGACCTATCAACTATATCCTTGACAAAGTTCATAAATGCTCTTTATGCACAAGAGCAGAGAAGGGCAAACAGGATAGAGGAGTATTCTGAAAGAGCCTTTCAAGCTAGAAGTAAAGAAAGCTCAAGCTTGAACTCAAGCTACAAGGGTAAGTAGCCTTGGTCTGAAAAGAAAGAAAATGTAAAGAATGATGTTGCCAAAAGGAAGCTTCCACCATGCACTCACTGTAAGAAGTCCACTCATTTAGAAAAGTGCTGCTGGTTTAGGCCTGACATTCAATGTAGAAGTTGCAAGCAACTTAGTCACATGGAAAAAGTCTGTAAAAACAAGGAAAAAACACAGTCATAGCAGCAGAATCAAGCTCAAGCTGCTGAGGATGTTCAAGCTCAGGAGGAGCATGTATTTATTACTTCTTGTTTTGCAAGTTCGAACAAGGTCAGAAAGAATTGGTTGATTGACAGTGGCTACACTCATCACATGGCATCAAATGAATGCATGTTTAGGGAACTAGATACCAGCTTTATGTCTAATAAATTTTTTTCATGTTTTATACTCAGTAGAGCACCGGAGGATGAAAAGAACGAATAACAGGCTGAAAACAAAAAAAATGGGCCAAATTACGAAATCTACACGGCCTGGGCCTAAGACCACACGGTCGTGCCCTGTAAGAAGAGTTGACCACGGCCTGGACCCCGAAAAATATGGCTGTGCCTCATCAACAGGTTCGAACACGACCTAGCCACGATTTACACGGGCGTGTGCCATAGGCGTGTCTCTGTCGTAGATAAGAAGAATTCTATTCGGATTAGGGTACTTAGAGGCAAAGAAACATATTCCAAAAGCCTATATAAAGACCCTAGAGGCCAACCTTTAGGAGGGCGTTTAGCTAGGCCAAAGAGCCGAGCCAGAGTAGTTAAATTTAGGGATTTACTCGAAGAAAGCCAGTTGATTCATCTCAAGAAGTCGGGATCATACTCAAGACTGAGGATCTCTCCTTCAATTCCTTCAGAGGGTTTTAGGGTTTTCTTATGTTTTGTTTTATCTTTTCTTTTGAGATGTTTTCTTTTACAATTATGAACTAAACCCTCAGATACTTGAGGGGGATGAAACCTAAGACGGATCTTGTTATTGTTATCTGAGCTGTATGATAAATAATTGATTTGTTCTTAACTATGTGCTCTTAATTCTTGTTTTGGTATTTTCGAGATATTGATTCAAGTGTGATGTGCCTAGGTAGAGGAGGAAGAGACACTTTCTAATATTAGATCAGCATAGTTAAGCAGAGTTGCTCGCGCGCCTAGAGATAGGGTGACAAAAATCTGCCGGATTAGGGTCAAACCTAATATGGGAGTCCATAGATCGAGTTAATGCAATTCTAGGGGTTTTAATTAGAAAGATATTTCAATTAATCAACCTAGGGTTAGACGTTAGTAGCCTCGAGAGAGGTATTAATATAAATTAGGGAATCCTACGAATCAAGTCAAGTGAATAAATCATCTGGTTCAGAGTTAGATAACAAGTGAAGTCTAGGTGGATTCTTCCTCAGGTATTGTCTAAATCAATCGGTTTTCCCTCAAGTCCTTCCCCAATTTCTTCTTTGTCTTATCATCTTTAGCTTAGTCAATTAGTTAATTTTAGATTAGATAAAAATTCCCTTAATTTATAGGCTAAATAGTAGAAAGAGTTAATATTAGTACTTTTGGGTACTTTGGGTTTGACAATTCGGTCTTGCCGCTAACTATGCTATTGTTCGATAGGTGCCCTTGCCTCTATCGTCTTCTTAGTTAGCTTCCAGGTTCGATCATTCTTTTTATAAATTTTTAAGACTCGACAGACATGATTAATGTCTAAGGTCAGAATTGGAAATGGTGAGTTTATTGAGGCCAAAGGTAAAGGCAAAGCTGTGATTTGCACTTAATCAAGTAACAAAACAATTTCAGAATTTCTTTTTGTACCTGATATTGACTAGAATTTACTTAGTGTTGGTCAGTTGTTAGAGAAGGGTTACTCCCTTATCTTTGAAGATAAAACTTGTGTGATTAAGGATCTTTTTGGTCAAGAAATTTGACAATATCTATGTATGACAGATCCTTTACTTTAGATGTGAATCAGTTAGAAGTAAAGACATATACCAGTCTGACTGATGAATCATGTTTATGGCACAAGAGGTTGGGGCATGTGAACTATAAGTCACTTGGTTTGCTGCATAAGATGAGTCTAGTTGAAGACATGTCCAAGATTGAGCCTAAAAATGAAGTATGTGAGGATTGTCAACTTGGCAAGTAGACCAGACTACCTTTTCCAGTTAACAAAGCTTGGAGAGCTCAAGAGAGGCTCCAACTGGTCCATACTGATATTTATGGACCTATAAAGAACTCTTCATTAAATGGCAGCAGGTATTTTGTGTTGTTCATTGATGATTGCAGCAGATTCTGTTGGGTGAATTTTTTGAAATAGAAGTCAGAAGTGACTGATTTTTTTGCAAGTTTAAGGCCTTAGCTGAGAATCAAGCAAGTTGTAAGCTGAAGGTATTGAGGTCAAACAATAGGACTGAATATGTGTATTAAAAGTTTCAGAAGATTTGTGATGAAGTTGGCATTCAACATCAGTTAACCACTATTTACACACCACAGCAGAATGGTGTTTGTGAAAGAAATAATAGAACTATTCTTAATATGGCTAGGTGTTTGTTGTTTGAAGGGAGAATGCCTAACATTTTTTGGGCTGAGGTAGTAAATACCTTAGTGTATTTACTCAATAGACTGCCAACAAATGTAGTCAAAGGTAAAACACCATTTGAAGCTTGGTTTGGACACAAGCCTACTATCTCACACTTGAAAGTGTTTGGCTGTTTATGCTACACACTTGTACCAACTGAAAAGAGAACCAAATTGGAAAGAAGGTCCATGCCTGGAGTTTTTGTTGGCTATAGCAGCACAAAGAAAGGGTATAGGGTCTTTGATTCATCCACTAAAAGGATTGTTGTGAGCAAATATGTGAAATTTAATAATGCCAACTATTGGAAATGGGATGGAACAGATGCAAGCTTGTCTGAGCAAGACCAACAAGATCTTGACTTGCAGCATGTTGACAATGAAGCTAAAATTGACGAAGAAAACGATAATGTACCTGTCAGAGGTACAAGGACTATCATGGACATCTATAAAAGATGTGATATGACCATTGTTGAGCCTTCTAACTTTGATGAGGCTACAAAGGAGGGCTGTTGGAAAGAAGCAATGGAGGCAGAAATGGAAATGGTTTACAAGAATGGTATGTGGGAGCTAGTTGATAGGCCAGCACACAGAAAAATTATTGGTGTGAAATGGGTGTTCAGGACCAAACATAATGTAGATGGGTCACTAAACAAGCACAAAGCAAGGCTAGTTGTAAAGGGGTATAGTCAACAGTATGGCATTGATTTTCAGAAACCTTTGCACCAGTTGCAAGGTTGGACACCATAAGGTTGTTATTTGCCTTAGCTGCTCAAAAGCTATGGAAAGTGCACCAGTTGGATGCCAAATCTATTTTCTTGAATGGATTTCTTAAGGAAGAGATATTTGTTGAGCAGCCAGATGGATTCAAGGTTCTTGGTGAAGAACACCAGGTTTACAAGCTTAAGAAGGCTTTGTATAGTCTAAAACAGACTCCAAGGGCCTGGTATGACAGGATTAATGCTCACTTGTCAAAGTTGGGGATTGAAAAAAGCATTAGTGAGCCTACACTCTATGTGAAGAAATTTGAGAAAGAAACCTTGTTGATTGTATCATTGTATGTGGATAACTTGTTTATTACTGGTTGTAAAAGTGAACTAATTGAAGAGTTCAAGAAACAGATGTAAGATGTTTTTGAGATGACTGATCTAGACTTGATGACTTACTTTCTTGGCATGGAAGTAAATTAGAATGAGCGTGGCATTTTTATAAACTAACAAGAATTTGCATTGAATGTCCTAAGTAAGTTTTGCATGACAAATTGCAAACCTGCTAGCACTCTTGTGGCACAAGGAGAAAAACTTTCTAGCAATAGTGTCTATGAACGAGTGGATGAAAAGGGCTACAGAAGCCTTGTAGGTTATCTGCTCTATTTGACAACAACAAGGTTAGACATCATGTATGCAATCAACCTTCTATCAAGGTTCATGTATTGCTACAATGTTGCTCACTTCAAGGCTGCTAAAAGAGTTTTAAGATATGTTAAAAGGACCTTGAACTATGGGGTGAAGTTTGTGAGGACTAAGGAGCTAAAACTGATTGGCTATTCAGATAGTGACTGGGCAGGCTCAGTTGATGATATAAAGAGCACATCAGGTTATTTTTTCACTCTAGGTTTAGGGGTCTTTTGTTGGAATTCTAAGAAACAACAAACAATAGCTCAATCCACTACAAGGGCAGAGTACATTGCACCTGTTATTGCTGTTAATCAAGCCATTTGGCTTAGAAAACTCTTGAGTGACTTGAATACTAATAAAGAGGAAGCAACAGAGATCAAGGTGGACAACCAGTTAGCTGTTGCTATTGCCAAAAATCCTGTACTTCATGGTAAGACCAAGCACTTCAAGATTAAGTATCATTTTGTAAGGGAGGCGGAGCTATCAAGGGAAGTCAATTTGATTCTTTGTATTTTAGAGGTTCAGCTTGCAGACATTCTAACCAAGCCACTAGCTAATGCAAGGTTTGAGTATTTGAGGAAAAGAATTGGTGTCTGCTGCTTTGTAACCAAGGAGGAGTCTTGAAAATTGGCAACAATGCAGCAGCAAGCAAATGTCCAATGTGCAATTTGGTTGTTAAAACTTTTTCTAACATGTGACTTATGTTTAATTTGATTGTAATTTTTGTTTTGCTAAGGTTAGTCATGTACTTGGCTGATTTAGTAGCCTCTTAGGATATCATTAAGCTGATTTTACAACTTGGATAGTAGCACAAACAATGTTTTGTTTTCTTCCAATGTAAAAAATCTACTTATGTATATTGTAATGTTGCTTATTGTAGTAATGTGAAGTTTTTCAATTTTTTTCCTCTCAACAGATTTGTTTTGCTTCTGTTTTTCATATTTCAAACACAAATTTTTATTGTTTTTGATCTTTGGATGCTGATATAACTCAACACTTATGATGCTTTTTATCTGAAAAAGCGTACTTTTGTAAGTTTCTCATTTTCTTAGGTTACAATGCTCTATTTGCAGGTTGTGTTTATTTTCCCACAAGGCTTCATCCGTAAGGCAAAGCTGAAAGGGCTAGATTTCAGTTATTTGACTGCTTATTAATTGTTATCTTCCATTGATGTTTAATGGGCCACAGAAGCATTGTACATAAAACCCATTCCTAGGTGAAGACATTAGTGGAAATGGGGTGATAATTAATGGAATCAAACTGAAAACTTATTCTAATACCATGTTGTCAATGAGATAGTTAGGGAACCAAGTTTAATATTCAACTTGCAGCTGTCTATTTTTTTTCTTCATGTATTTCCATTTACACATGTTCACACAAGGCATTTGCAGGTATCTTTTGTGCATGTCTATCTTGTTTCCTTAATGTCTTCAATGGGACCGAGATCATTTTGCTTATGTCAAAGTGGATATATTAGTTAGTTAGCTAGTTAGTTAGTTAATCATTCATTAATATTGAGCAAATTAATATGATAACATTTGATCGTGATTTGAGAGTTTTAATATTTATATAATGAATGATCGAGCTTAGAAATTAACTATCACCACGATTGAGGCAAGCGCACCTATCGAACAGTAGTATAGCTTAATAGCGAGACCGGAATGTCAAACCCAAAGGAACCAAAAGTACTAGTACTGACTTTCTTGTTATTATCTAGCCTAAAATAAAGGGGATTTTGTCTAACTAATTACTAAGCTAAGGATGCCAAGACACAAAGAACGAATTGGGAAATTACTTTTTTTGAAAATCAATTGATCAAGAAATACTTGAGGAAGAATCCACCTAGACTTCACTTGTTATTTAACTCTGAACCAGACGATTTATTCACTTGACCTGATCCGTAAGATTCCCTAATTTATATTAATACCTCTTTCGAGGCTACTGATCGTGTCAAACAGTCGAGTTTTAATATTTATAAAAAGAATGATCGAACCTGTAGACTAACTATGACAACGATAGAGGCAAGTGCACCTACCGAACAGTAGTATAGCTTAGGCAAGAATATCTTATCGAACCCAAGGGAACCTAAAAGTACTACTACTCACTATCTTTCTATTATTTAGCCTAAAATATGGAGTGATTGATTATTAAAACTAATGAAATACTTTAAACTAAATGCAAAGACAAAACAACGAATGGGAGAAAGACTTTAGGAAAACTCAGTTGATGAAGACGATACCCTCAGGAAGAATCCACCTATGACTTCACTTATTATTTAACTTTTAATTCATATGATTTCTTTACTTAGCTTGATCCGTGAGACTCCCTAACCTATATTAAACCCTCTCTCGAGGCGAATAACGTCTAACCTTAGGTTAATTAGTGGAACTCTCGTTCTCTTATAATAACCCCCTAAGGAAGCAGTAAATCGATCAATGGATTCCCATATTAGGTTTCACCCTAATCCGGCAAAATCTTGTAACCCTATCTCTAGGCGCCCGATCAACTCCGCTCAATTATGCTAGATCTACTCTTAGGTAGGGTCTATTCCTCCTCCACCTAAGCACATAAGATTAAATTAAGCAACATAATTAAGAACAAACTAAGTACTTATCATATAATTTAGAAATCAAATAACAAAATCCATCATAGGTTTCATCCCCTTCAGGTATCTAAGGGGTTTAGTTCATAACTAAATAAGAAAACATCTCAAGAGAAAAGATAAAACAAAACATAAGAAATCCCTAAAACCCCCTGAAGGAATTGAAGGAGAGATCCTCCTTCTTGAATAAAGCTCCCGCTTCTTGAGATGGATCATCTGGCTATCTTCAAGTGCTTCCCTAAAAGATGAAAGCTTCGGCAAAAGCCTTTTCCAAAAGTCCATCTAATGTCTGCCTTGGGTTGTTTATATAGGCTTTGGGATGCTATACTTGGCTCCTAAGTACCTCCTTCCAGTAGAATTACTATTATGGTGTTTGAGTAGACTTAGGAGTATGTTTCTTTGGCTTCAAGCATCCAATTCTGAGTGAAATTTCTCATTCCCGCGGTAGAGGCACGCCCATGGCACACACTCGTGTAATTTTAGGGTGGGGCCGTGCCTTGATTCTGTTGTTTTGGGCACGGCCGTGTAAGTCGAGATTCAGGCCGTGCTTCAGGTCTGTCGATTGGGACACAGCCATGTAGATTGCTTGACACGCCCGTGTGTGGTAATGAGATGATGCACGGCCGTGTAACTCGTGAGTTGGGCCGTGCTCTAGGTAATCGTCGAGACATGGTCGTGCAGGCTTTGTGCCAAGCTGTGTTGATTTCTTGCTAAGGCCCAATTACTCTGTTTTATGCTCGTTTTACGTTCTTTTTATCCTTAGGTGCTTTCCTGAGTATAAATATGAAAAGAAAAGATTAAAAGCACCTTTTTACATAAATCAAGGGCTAAATCATCCAAAAGCATATTAAATATGGGGTTAAAATATGTTACTTTTACTGTTTATCAAATACCCCCACACTTAAGCTTTTGCTTGTCCTAAAGCAAAATTCTCAACTTACAATTAAAACGAACTTTCCATAATTCATAATTTCTATCGACAACGTCTCATTATAATTCATAGATAATTTATACATGGATAATTCAACTCAAAGAACCCTCAAGATTCAATTACGATAAGTCATACCTTTGTAGTACGAAAACATAGGTGTCTCCCCTTATCTGAGTAATTACCTTTAATTCAAAAATGACAAGGATTGACATCCTCACTGAAGGTTCACTCAAATCACTCAAAGTGTTTAAGGTTCAAGAATAAGCACTCATAATTCGAACCTGAAAAGTTAATCCCATAGGCTTACCTGAAAATCAAATCTTCACCACTGTATATGAGATGATACACAAATCAAAAGGTCTTAAATCAGGGTTGTAATGGGGCTAAGGTTAAAAGGTGTGGATAAAGGCTGAATTAGAGGGTTAGAATCGAGACTGACTTGACAAATTACCTAACTAGAAGCACTGAACTAAATATGAATATTTACTTCGAATGAAAAATAATAATAATACTATTGATAATTACTCTATAATAAGGAGTATTTTCATCACTTAAAATTTTGATAATACTTGAATACGAGCTTTTTCTTCAATAATTGGAGTTTAAATGCTCTAAGCTCTTTTATATATTACTTTAAAATTTTTTTAAGAACAAACCATAATATTACATCATAAATAATAAATGTAACTACTGAACTAATATAATTCGGTAATTTAATCAAATCAAACCTCGATTAAAGGATAGTCAAAAGAATGGTGATAACAAATTCAAAGGGATTTTGGGTAAATATTAGTGGATGAGTCAATAAAAAGGGTGTCAGGATTCAACGGGGTTCACTAGGGGTTAATTTGTGAAGGTAGGCTTTTTATGGAGTGAACAGGTTAAAACCTAGGTGCCTTTATCATCTCAGTATATTAAATCATTAATGTGGTCTCGACATGTATAAACGAGGCAAGTTCTCGAATAATAGTTCAAAGTTGACACACTCATAATAAAAAAAGTGAGCATGAAAAAGGGTATATACTCTATAAGGCTCAAAATCTCACAAAAACTATGGATGTTTTTGACATCAATCCTTATAAGTTTTGAACTTCAAAGTGATACTCAAATTTGGTTCAACAACCTATCAATTTTAATTTTTAGAAAGTAGACTTATCATGCTCGATTCTCTAGTATCCTTCAAATTTAATCATCAATGTTTGATTAATTATGACTTAATCAAAGACATATCAATAAAAATCATAAATCATTAGAAATTTCACCCTAATTAATAATATGAGAAAAATACTTAAGATCAAGACTAAATTCAGGGTTTTGAGAATTATGCAAAAAGTTAGGCACTATTACCCCCCCACACTTAAGATGTACATTGCCCTCAATGTACAAAGATAGATAATGATAATTAGATGCCAAATCAAAAAGATAAGTGGGGAAAGTAATACTCCCTGAAATCTGGATGATCCCGAAGTTTGTGTGTGTGAGGTGTGTAATTCTACAAAGTCACTTTGTTAATGATCTTGAAGTGTATAATTGGTTAGGGATTCTTAAGAAATTAGATAGCCAATGGTAAATGAGAAGAAAGGAAAAAAAATGTAATACTAGTAAAAGTTCAAATTTAAACGCAACATCAAATAAAAAGTTTTAAAATAAAAGAAGTAAATGATAGATATATGAAAGTGAGGATTCAGAGGTCCTCATCGTCAACTGGATCCTGTGGCTGTGTCGACGGTGATATATGAAAGTGATGGCAGATTTGCTGAAGGGTAGCCTCGATCCCATCAAAATGTCTAGCAGTGTCAATAAAGCTCTTGGGTGCGATCGCCGAAGCGTATGAGGCGTGCGAGATATCGCCATCGAAGCTCTTTGGACGGGATGGGCTGGCGGCTTGGGACTGGTGGGACATTATCAGTAATGTCCTCAGGCAACTCCTCGTTTGTGGCAAGTCTGTATTGAGAGGGATCGGTGCCTCGACGGTGCTTGATCATCTTTATATGGAGCATCGTCTGGATGCCTTGAAGTGCCATGTTCCCTATCAGTGTGAGGGAGGCAATCTGATTGTCGGTGTTGAGAAGATTGAAATGTCGGGCTAGTCTTGTAATGTAAGGCCCTATTGACAAGATTTATTTCCTGTGCTAATCGGTTTGGTGCTGCATTGCGCATGCAATAAAATATGCCTCGTCGAAAACATGTCCTTCGGACATGCATGATAAGAAATAAACATCTTGTTTGTTGACGACGCCGGTGCTTTCTTTACGACCTGTAATAGTTTGAGTGAGAATAGCATGAAGATACCTGAGAGCTGGAAGAAGGGCAGTCGCTTTGGAGCAACTAGGGTAGTAGTCGCATTTAGTGGGGTATAAGTTGTGCCAACATGAGATAAGGGTGCAGTTGAGTTGTCTGTTTAACTCAAAAAGTGGATTTTCTTCTATAAATTCAGGTGTATAGAGTCCGAGTGCCGATCCGAATTGAGGTACGCTTAGTCGACGTACTGTGCCCCCTAGGCGGAATTGAATTGTGCCGGCATCGTCAAATTGTGTCATTACTGTCTGTAGGGTGAATGTGGCATAGATCTCGAGAGTGAGTTCCAAGTATGTGGGTTCTACGATCACAAAAAATTGCTCCCATGGTTCCGTTGAGATGAGAGCTCGAACATCTCCAGCGAGTCTGACTTGTTGCAGGGCATCCCAATCGATGCATCTACCGGTTCTGAGAGGTCTATCCCGAAATGCTTTGTATCGTTTTTCCTGAGTTGCTTGAGGGAATCTGAAGAATGGGTGTCGGAGCTAGGTAAAAGCACTTGTGGATGATGATCCGGGCCCTTTTCTTTTCTTGCTTGGGGCTGATCGTTTAATTCGAAATGTTGACATGGTGACTGCAATTTGTAATGAACTATAAAACAGGTTTTCAACAATAAAATAGCCAAAATTAAAACATGAAAAATCTAAAAAATTAGGACATTAATCAGCACGAATCATTAGTGAGCAAAGAAATGCATCAACCTTGTGAATCCTTAAAATGCAATAATTTATTCCTACTCATGCTCATGAAATAACAACTAATTCATGGAGCCTAAATTTTTGAGGTAAGATTCCTAAAAATAATGATTCAATGCTAAATCTAAACAAAATATGAAAGTAAAGTTATTATCAACTATTTAAGTCAAGAAAAGGGAACCAGGTATGGTGCAGAAGGATTGATCACGGTGGGAGCACGGGCGGAGCACGGTAGTGGTGCAGTTGCTGCATTGTGAACACGAAAGTGGCAGAAGCGTGGTGTTCGTGAGCATGGCTGTGGCGCGGGTGTGTACGTGTGCGAGGTTTGTGGGTGGTTTTTAGGATGAAAATGGTAAAAGGGGGTATTTCTGGGTGGAAGGAACCTTTGGGAAGCCAGATTGGGGGTTAAAAGGTTTTAGAAACTCAACTTTTTAAGGTTTAAAATTGGGGGTGACGATTAGATTTATAAATAGGGGTTGGGGCACGATCAATCGCTATGCCCATGTCATTTTGAATTTGCCCGTGCTTTTTGCGATTTTGGGTTTTAGGCGCGTTCAGGTGGATTTGCCATGGCCGTGTTGCAACTGCCACTCTCGTGTGTTGATTCACACGGTTGGGTCGAACGGGCGTGTATATCCCGTGCTCGATAAGTCGATATATTCAAGACGGCCGTAAGAACGCGGTGTGTTCTACCTGTGCTTAATAAGTCAGTAGCTTCATACGGTCGTGGGGCATGGCGTGTCTGATATCGCAGCCCGTGTTTGTTGAAAAGAACTTTTTTCCTGTTTGTGCATAGATCCCGCCACGCCCATGGTGTGTCCCCTGTCTTGTACACGGTCATTGGCACGCCTGTGTTCAAGGTTGTGTTAACAGTCCTGCATTTTTGTTAGATCATTTTAGAAAAATTTTAGAAAGACAAAGTCAATGTTAGTGTGTTAGCACTCGGGTCGCCTCCCGAGAAGCGCTTGTTTATAGTCTTAAGCTAGACTTTCCCTATTTTCGATTCTAAAGGAGGGTTCGTGGAGCAGAAGCTCCTCTCTCATATCTCCAGAATTTGTACCATTATAAATTTTAAGTCGGTGACCATTTACCTTGAATGTGCCTTATGTGGGATGAGTTACCTCAATGGTGCCGTATGGAAAGATTGTTTTGATCATGAATGGGCCTGACCATCTTGACTTCAGTTTTCCCAGGAATAGTTTAAGCCTTGAATTATATAGTAGGACCAGGTCTCCTACTTCGAATTGTTTTGATCGCTTGAGATGAGCATCGTGGCGTCACTTTGTTGCTTCCTTATACAGTTTTGAGTTTTCATAGGCTTCTGTTCTCCATTCATCTAGCTCATTCATCTGCATCATTCTTCTCTTTCCTGCAATTGTGAGGTCAGTATTCAAAAATTTTGTTGCCCAAAAAGCTTTGTGTTCTAGCTCAAATGGTAGATGACAACTTTTCCCGTATACAAGTTTGTGTGGAGATGTTCCTAGAGGTGTTTTGAATGCTGTTCTATAGGCCCATAAAGCATCATCTACTTTAACTGCCCAATCTTTTCTATTTTATTCAACCGTTTTTTCTAAGATGCATTTAAGCTCTCGGTTTGCTACCTCAACTTGCCCGCTAGTTTGAGGATGATATGGGGTGGCTGTTCTATGGCATACTCCATATTTCTTTAGAACTTTTTCAAATTTTGTATTACAGAAATGAGTACCCCTATCATTAATAATGGCTCTAGGTGTCCCTAATCGGGAGAATAGTTTCTTGAGAAATTGAACTACTACCCTAGCATCATTGGTAGGTAAGGCTTCCGCTTCTGCCCATTTTGACATGTAATCAACTGCTACTAGGATGTATTTATTTCCAAATGAGCTAGGGAATGGTCCCATAAAACCAATACCCCATATATCAAATATTTCACATGACAACATATATGTTTGAGGCATTTCATCACATTTAGAAATATTACTGTTCTTTGGCATTTATCACACGAGGTAACATACATTGGCATCTTTAAATAGAGTGGGCGAATAACTTTGATTCGAGTATTTTGTGTCTTGTCTTAATACCCTTTGTAGTGTCCTCTTGATGGTCCTGAATGACAATATTCCGAGATTTTGCTTGCTACATCTTTGTAATGCATCTTGAATTACGATCCGCACATATGCGAATAGAAAGGGATCTTCCCAAAAATAATTTTTCACATCAACAAAGAATCGCTTCTTTTGGTGATGTGTTAATTTTCTTGGCAAGACGTTAGCTGCTAAATAATTCGCAATATTTACAAACCATGGTACTTCAGAATGTGTTAAAGAAAAGAGTTGTTCTTCGGGAAACGAATCATTTATTTCATGTTCATCAAGCCTTTTGGTGTGTGGATTTTCGAGTCTTGAGAGGTGATCTGCAGCAAGATTCTCAGCTCCCTTTTTATCCTGTATTTCCAAGTTAAATTCCTGTAAGAGTAAAATCCATCGCATGAGTCTAGGTTTTGCATAAAATCCATCGCATGAGTCTAGGTTTTGCATCAGGTTTGTTTAAAAGATAACGAAGAGCTGAATGGTCAGTGTAAATGACAACTTTAGACAATATTAGATATTGTCTAAATTTGTCAAAAGAAAAAACTACAGCTAGTAATTCTTTCTTAGTAGTGGTGTAATTTCTTGTGCGGGAGTTAATGTTCTGCTAGCGTAGTAAATTGGCTGAAAATGCTTGTCTCTTCGTTGTCCCAAAACTGCACCTACTGCAAAGTCACTTGCATCACACATTAGTTCAAAGGGTAAGTTCCAATCAGGTGCAATTATAATCGGTGCATTTATTAATTTATCTTTAAGGACATTGAATGCATCTAAACATTCCTGATTGAAATTAAAAGGAACATCTTTTTCTAGTAATTTTGTCAAAGGCTTAGCTATTTTAGAAAAATCTTTAATAAATCTTCTATAAAAACCTGCATGTCCTAAAAAGCTTCTAATAGCCTTAACTGAACTAGGGGGAGGTAATTTTTCTATGGCTTTAACTTTTGCTTTATCTACCTCAATCCCTTTACTAGAAATTTTATGTCCTAATACAATCCCTTCTCTAACCATAAAGTGGCATTTCTCCCATTTCAAAACAAGGTTTGTTTCCTCACATCTCATTAGAACTCGTTTTAAATTTTTAAGGCAAAGATGGAAAGAATTACCGAATGCCGAGAAATCATCCATAAATACCTCCATGATGTCCTCTACGAGTTCGTCAAAAATTTCCAACATGCAACGTTGAAAAGTGGCGGAGCATTACATAATCCAAAAGGCATTCTCGATAAGCAAGCGTCAGTATGGGCATGTAAATGTCGTCTTCTCTTGGTCTTAGGAGCTATGGGAATTTGGAAGTAATGGAGAGTCCGCCCAAGAAGCGATGAGTACGTATGCCGGATAGTCTTTCTAACGTTTGATCAATGAAGGGTAGAGGAAAGTGATCTTTTTCGGTGGCATCATTCGCTTTTCTATAGTCTATCTGACTCTCCACCTCAGAATCGTTCTTGTGGGAATTAACTCATTCTTTTCGTTGGGCACTACCGTCATTCCTCCTTTCTTTGGAACTACACCGCAGGACTTACCCAAGTGTTGTCAGAAATAGGATAAATTATTCCTGCATCTAGAAGTTTAATTACCTCGGTTTTGACCACTTCTTTCATGTTAGGGTTTAATCGTCACTGAGGTTGCACACACGATTTATATTCTTCTTCCATTAAAATTTTGTGGGTACAAAACGCGGGGCTTATTCCCTTGATGTCGAAAATTTTCCAAGCTATGGCTTTCTTGTGTTCTCTTAGTACCTTTATCAACTCCCCCTTTTCCTTGGGTTCTAGTTCTGAAGAGATGATTACTGGTAACGTAGAATTGTCCCCAACGAATGCGTATTCTAAATGTTTTGGTAACTATTTTAATTCCAATTTGGGCGGCTCTTCAATGGAGGGCTTCTGTTTTAATACGTCATCTTCTTTAATGTTTTCTTCTTTCATTTGTCTGAATGATGATGTATTCAAACTGATGTCATTATCTTCATCCTCTTCCCCCTCTCCTTGAGGCGGACACAGTTCCATCGTGTCATCCTGCAGGATTTCCTGTAATGAATTTTTAATAATATGATCAGTAGTGTCAACAAAATAACAGGGATCGTCTTGCTCTTTAGAATATCGTATGGCATCATAAATTTGGAAAATAATTTCTTCATCACCTATCCTTAGTGCTAGTTTGCCATCACCTACATCAATAATAGCTCTAGCAGTGGCTAAAAAAGGATGCCCTAAAATTAAAGGAACATTGATGTACTCATCCATGTCTAACACAACGAAATCAATAGGGAAAATAAATTTATCAATTTTTACCAAGACATCTTCAATAACTCCTCTAGGATATTTAAAAGATCTATCAGCTAATTGAATACTCATCCTAGTGGGTTTTGGTTCCCCAAGATCTAGTCGTTTAAACAATCGGTAAGGCATTAAGTTGATACTAGCGCCTAGGTCTGCTAATGCTTTCGTAATGTTTAAACTACCAATTAAGCAAGGAATAGTGAAACTCCCTAAATCTTTTAACTTCCGCGATAGTCTATTTTGGAGAAGGGCTGAACACTCTTCATTAAGCTCTACCTTTGATACTTCCTCAAGCTTCCTTTTGTTTGTGAGAAGTTCCTTTAAGAATTTTGCATACTTTGGCATCTGGGAAATAACTTCAACAAAAGGTAAGTTAATATGTATTTGTTTAAAGAGTTCAAGGAACTTACCGTATTGAGCATCCAATTTTTTTTTCTTCAATTTTTCTGGATATGGAATTTGTGTTCTATTCTCTTTAGGCATTGTATTGTCGTTCTCAACTTCTACACTTTTTTTTCTTGGTAACCTCATGTGGTGTCTTTCTTTGTGGTTCAACTAGCTCTTTGCCACTCCTTAGTGTGACTGCCCTTACTTGCTCTATGTCTTTGGAAAAAATTTCTGTCCGTATTTCGCATACTATTTCAGTAAGTATTCCAACTGACGTAATGAGCTCTCCCACCTGAGTTTTGATTCCCTTGAGTGAGATTTGTTGTTCATCAAGTGTTGCTTCCGTCATTTGTAGACGAGAATCTACAGCTGCCATGAATTTTGTCAGCATCTCTTCAAGGTTTGATTTATTTTCCTGTGGATAGGGCTAATTTTGGTAGTTAGGAGGAGGTTGTTGCCTTTGATTTCCTTGTCCTCCCCACAAAAAATTTGGGTGGTTCCTCCAACCTGCATTATAAGTGTTACTATAAAGATTATTATTAGATCTGAAATTGTTACCTATATAGTTTGTCTGCTCGTTGTCTGCACCCAGTTGGTAAGGTGGGTACTCAGAATTCACCACATTCCCATTGCTTCGCATTGCATTACTGGATGTACCTGCGAAGAACATAAGTTATCAAGCTTTTTATTCATTAACTCCACCTACGTTGACAGCATTGTCACTGCGTCTATGTTAAAAACTCCGGCTGATTTTTTTGGTTTAGCCCTTGTAATTTGCCATTGGTAAGTGTTCAATGACATCTCCTCAGTAAAATCGTAAGCCGCTTCTGGAGTTTTGTTGTTCAAAGTTCCACCGGCTGATGAATCAATCATTTGTCGCGTTGAAGAATTCACACCGTTGTAAAAAGTTTGGACTTGAAGCTACAAAGGTAATCCACGGTGTGGACATTTTCTCAGGAGGTCCTTGTATCTCTCCCATGCATCATATAATGTTTCTGCGTCATTCTGCACAAAAGAAGATATGTCATTCCTAAATTTGGCCTTTTTGGCTGGTGGAAAATATTTTAAAAGAAATTTTTCGGTCATTTGCTCCCATGTGGTGATTGACCCTCGTGGTAACGAGTTCAACCACTGCTTTGCTTTATTCCTTAATGAAAATGGAAATAACCGAAGACGTATGGCATCATCAGAAATGCCATTTATTTTGAAGGTATCACAGAATTCTAAAAAATTAGATATATGAGTATTTGGATCTTCATCCTGTAAACCATCAAATTGAACAAACTGTTGAATCATTTGTATTGTGTTAGGCTTTAATTCAAAATTATTAGCAGCTATAGCGGGCCTAACAATACTAGATTCTCATCTGTCGATTAGGTTTAGCATAATCATACATAGTCTGTGAGCATTCTGTTCTTGCACATTTGGCGGTGGATTGTTTTCGTCCATCCCTTCAGTAGGATAGGATCTTTCTTGTTCTTCTCTTTGGTAGTCTAGAGCTCGTATAGTTTCTCTGCGATTCCTGCGAGCGATAGCTCCAATGTCACTTTCGTATTCTAATGGTCCTCTTGGGTTTCTTCTAGTCATAAACTAGAGGTACCTGCAAGGATAAGAAAGAAAGAAAGAGAATTAGTAAAACAAAGATATATGTAGAAAAAATTAAAAATAAATATAATGGCTAAAGTAATAGAAATAGAGCTTTCTTAATATTTTAGTGTTCCCCGACAACTGCGCCAAAAACTTGATCGTGTCAAACAGTTGAGTTTTAATATTTATAAAAAGAATGATCGAACCTGTAGACTAACTATGACAACGATAGAGGCAAGTGCACCTACCGAACAGTAGTATAGCTTAGGCAAGAATATCTTATCGAACCCAAGGGAACCTAAAAGTACTACTACTTACTTTCTTTCTATTACTTAGCCTGAAATATAGAGTGATTGATTTATTAAAACTAATGAAATACTTTAAACTAAATGCAAAGACAAAAGAATGAATGAGAGAAAGACTTTAGGAAAACTCAGTTGATGAAGACGATACCCTCAGGAAGAATCCACCTATGACTTCACTTATTATTTAACTTTTAATTCATATGATTTCTTTACTTAGCTTGATCCCTGAGACTCCCTAACTTATATTAAACCCTCTCTCAAGGCGAATAACGTCTAACCTTAGGTTAATTAGTGAAACTCTCATTCTCTTATAATAATCCCCTAAGGAAGCAGTAAATCGATTAATGGATTCCCATATTAGGTTTCACCCTAATTTGGCAAAATCTCGTAATCCTATCTTTAGGCGCCCGATTAACTCCGCTCAATTATGCTAGATCTACTCTTAGGTAGGGTCTATTCCTCTTCCACCTAAGCACATTAGATTAAATTAAGCAACATAATTAAGAACAAACAAAGTACTTATCATATAATTTAGAAATCAAATAACAAAATCCATCATAGGTTTCATCCTCTTCAGGTATCTGAGGGGTTTAGTTCATAACTAAATAAGAAAACATCTCAAGAGAAAAGATAAAACAAAACATAAGAAATCCCTAAAACCTCTGAAGGAATTGAAGGAGAGATCCTCCGTATTGAATAAAGCTCCCGCTTCTGGAGATGGATCAACTGGCTATCTTCAAGTGCTTCCCTAAAAGATGAAAGCTTCAGCAAAAGCCTCTGCCAAAAGTTCGTCTAATGTCTGCCTTGGGTTGTTTATATAGGCTTTGGGATGCTATACTTGGCTCCTAAGTACCTCCTTCCAGTAGAATTACTATTAGGGTGTTTGAGTAGACTTAAGAGTATGTTTCTTTGGCTTCAAACATCCAATTCCAAGTGAATTTCTCATTCCCACGGCAGGGGCATGCCCATGGCACACGCCCATGTAATTTCAGGGTGGGATCATGCCTTGATTATGCCGTTTTGGGCACGACCGTGTAAGTCAAGATTCAGGCCGTGCTTCAGGTCTGTCGATTGGGACACGGCCATGTAGATCGCTTGACACGCTCGTGTGTGGTAATGAGATGATGCGCGGCCGTGCAACTCGTGAGTTGGGCCGTGCTCTAGGTAATCGCCGAGACACAATCGTGCAGGCTTTGTGCTAGGCCGTGTTGATTTCTTACTAAGGCCCAATTACTCCGTTTTATGCTTGTTTTACATTTTTTTTATCCTTAGGTACTTTCCTGAGTATAACCATGAAAAGAAAGGATTAAAAGCACCTTTTTACATAAATCAAGGGCTAAATCATCCAAAAGCATATTAAATATGGGGTTAAAATATGTTACTTTTACGGTTTATCGGCTACTAACGTCTAACCCTAGGTTGATTAATTGAAATCTCTTTCTAATTAAAACCCTTAGTGTTGCATTAACTCGATCTATGGACTCCCATATTAGGTTTGACCCTAATCCAACAGATTTTCGTCGTCCTATCTCTAGGAGCGCGATCAACTCCGCTTAATTATGCTAGGTCTACTCTTAGATAGGGACTTTTGCTCCTCTGAATAAGCACATCAATACTTGAATCAATATCCTGAAATATTAAAACAAGAATGAAGAACACATAATTAAGAACAAATCAATTATTAATCATACAGTTCAGAGAACAATAACAAGATCCGTCTTAGGTTTCATCCCCCTCAGGTATTTGAGGGGTTTAGTTTATGTTCATAAAAGAATACATCTCAGAAGAAAGTAAATAACAAAACATAAAGAAAAACCCCAAAACCCCTGAAGGAATTAAAGGAAATATCCTCAGTCTTGAGCGTGATTTCGGCTTCTTGAGATGGATCAACTGGCTTTCTTCGAGTAATTCCCTACATTCAGCCCTCTCTGGATTCATCTCCTTTAGATCCCCCTTTTAGGTCACACTTAGGGTGTTTATATAGGCTTCAGAATGTTTTTCTTCGCCTCTAAGTAACCTTTTCCGTGTAGAATTAAAACGGGTCACAGCAGGGACACGTCCGTGTGGCACGCCCGTGTGAATCGAGCCCAGGCCGTGTTTGAGTCTGCTAAAGTGGCACGGCCGTGTGGTGATGATCATGTCTGTCGAGTCTTAAAAATTTATAAAAAGAATGATCGAACCTGAAAACTAGCTAAGACAATGATGGAGGCAAATGCACCTATCGAACAGAAGTATAGCTAGCGGCAAGACCGGATTGTCGAACCTAAAGGAACAAAAAGTACTAATATTAAATCTCTTTCTATTATTTAGCCTATGAATTAAGGGAATTTTTATCAAATCTAAAATTAACTAATAAACAAAACTAAAGGTACTAAGACAAAGAAGAAATTGGGGAAGGACTTGAGGGAAAACCGATTGATTTAGACAATACCTGAGGAAGAATCCACCTAGACTTCACTTGTTATCTAACTCTGAATCGAACGATTTATTCACTTGACTTGATCCGTAGGATTCTCTAATTTATATTAATACCTCTCTTCAAGGCTACTAATGTCTAACCCTAAGTTGATTAATTGAAATCTCTTTCTAATTATAACCCCTAGGATTGCATTAACTCAATCTATGGACTCCCATATTAGGTTTGACCCTAATTCTGCAAAGTTTTGTCACCCTATCTCTAGGCGCGCGAGCAACTCCACTTAACTATACTAGATCTACTCTTAGACAGGGTCTCTTCCTCCCCTGCCTAAGCACATCACACTTGAATCAATATCCCAGAAATACCAAAACAAGAATTAAGACACATAGTTAAGAACAAATCAAATATTTATCATATAGCTCAAATAACAATAACCAGATCCGTCTTAGGTTTCATCCCCTTCAAGTATCTGAAGGTTTAGTTCATAATTGTAAAATAAAACATCTCAGAAGAAAAGATAAAACAAAACATAAGAAATCCTTAAAACCCTCTAAAGGAATTGAAGGAGAGATCCTCCGTCTTGGGTATGATTCTGGCTTCTTGAGATGAATCAACTGGCTTTTTTCGAGTAAATCCCTGAATTTAACTGCTTTGGCTCGGCTCTTTGGCCTAGCTGAACGCTCCCCTAAAGGTTGGCCTCTAGGGTCTTTATATAGGCTTTTGAAATATATTTCTTTGTCTCTAAGTACCCTAATCTGATTAGAATTCGTCTGTCCTACGGCAGAGGCACGACCATGGCACATGCCCGTGTAAATCGTGGCCAGGCTATGTTCGGGTCTGATGATGAGGCATGACCATGTTTTTTGAGGTCTAGGCCGTGGTCGACTTTTTTTATGAGGCACGGCCGTGTGGTCTTGGGCCCAGGCCGTGTGGATTTCATGCTTTGGCCCATTTTCTCTGTTTTCGGCCCGTTATTCATTCTTTTCATCCTCCGGTGCTCTATTGAGTATAAAACATGAAAACAAAGGATTAGGAGCACCTATTTCCATAATTAAAAGAATGAATCATGCAAAAACATGCTAAATGTGGGATTAAAATATGTTACTATTACGGTTTATCAAATACCCCCACACTTAAGCTTTTGCTTGTCCTCAAGCAAAATTCTCAACTCATAATTAAAACGAACTTCCTCAATTCATAATATTCATCAATAATGTTTCATCATAATTCATAGATAATTTATACATGGATAATTCAACTCAAAAAGTCCTAAAGATTCAAACAATCAAAGTCATGAGTTTGTAGCATGAAAACATAGGTGTTTCCCCTTACCTAAATAATCACCTTTAATTCAAAATTCTACAAAAGTTGACATCCTCACTAAAGATTCACTCAAATCACTCAAGGTGTTTAAGGTTAAAAAATTAAGCGTTCAGAAGTTGAACATGAAAAGTTATTACCATAGGCTTGCTCGAAAATCAAATCTTCACTACTGTAAAATGAGATGATACACAAATCAAAAGGTCTTTAAAAAGGGTTGTAACGCGGCTCCTTTAAAGGTGTGGATAAAGGCTGAATTAGAAGGGTTAGAATCGAGATTGAATTGACAATCACCTAACTAGAAAAAATGACTAATAACCTGAATAATTACATCAATTGAAAGCTTGTAATACTAATAATACGAGCTTCTTCTTCAAGATGTTGAAATTAAACGTATAGGCTTGCTTTAATCTAATAACTAAATAATGAATATACTTTGATTTTTTAATTGATTTTGATTTTTTTAACCAAAACAAATCAATATAAAATAGAACTTTAACAACTAAAATAATCTAATTAGGCAACTAATCAAAACAAATCTCGATAGAAGGGTAGTCAAAAGGAATGGTGATAACAAATACGAGATGGGTTTCGGGTTAATATTAGTGCGTTGAGTCAATAAAAAGGGTTGTTAGGATCAAAGGGGTTCACTAGGGGTCAATTATGAGGGTAGGCTTTTAGTAGAGTAAGTTGGTTAAATCCTAAGCGCCTTAATCATCTTTGTATATCAAATCAATAGTGTGGTCTCAACATGTATAATCGAAGCAAGTTCTAGAATAACAAATCAATGTTGACACACTCATAATCAATAAAGTGAGCACGAAAAGAATGTATGCTCTAAAAGGCTCAAAATCTCACAAAAACTATGGGTATTTTGATGTCAACCTTGTAAATTTTAAATTTCAAGGTAACAATTTAGATTCAGGTAGACAACCTAACAAAATTTTAATTTTTTGAAAATAGACTCATCATGCTTGATTCTCTAGTATCTTAAAGTTTAAATCATCATTGCACAATTATCAATGACTTAATCTAAAACATATCAATAAAAATCATGAATTATCAGGAATTTCATTCTAATTAGTGATATGAGAAAATTACTGTAAGACAGAATAATATTCAGGGATTTGAGAATAATGCAAAAAGTTAGGCACCTTTTCTAATAAACTTTCACCCCCACACTTAAGATGTACATTGCCCTCAATGTACAAAGATATATAACAATCATAAGAAAATCAAAAGAGAGGGAGAGAGGTGAAACTTCCTGAATTTTTGATGGATTCCTTGAGTTGGAAGTGTGGAAACTTGATTTGTAGATGAAAAGTAAGTTGGAGGGAGTGCCTCTAATTCCTGTGCTAGATGAAGAAATTGGGCAACTCGTGAGGAATTAGCCATGAAATAGTAATAATAATTAAAAATATACTAATTATATAATTAAAGTAAATAAAGATAACAAGAAAGAAAATATAAATTAAAATAAAACTAAAAGAGAATATGAATGGACTAGAAAGTCCTTATTGCTAGATGGCTCGCGAGGTGGGTGTAGTGTCTAAGGCCGTGGTGTTGTGATTCCCTAGCAGCCTTTAGAACCTAAAACCGAGAAACTAAAACAAATTAAACTAGATTAAGTAAATGAATAATAAAGAAAAGGAAAATAAAGGAGAAGAGAAAAGTAAAATAAAAGCTAAATGGTCTCAAAGACCCTTGGCTTGTCGAGTTAATGAAACGGCCGTCATGAGCTTATGTTGATTTGTCTTGCACAGGGAGACAGGACTCGGATCTTTTCGTTTCTTCAACATTGTTGAAGCGTAGATTAAGACTTTTATAGAATGAAGAAGGAGGAGAGTGAAGATGGAAGGGAGCGGAGAGTGGATAGGGAATGGGTGAGAAGGGGAGAGGGGTGGTTTAAATAGAAATTTTTAGCTCTGGTACGTCCCCATGCCCGTGTATCATAGGCGCGTTGTGTCCCACGGCCATGTCGTATGGCCATGTGGTGGTTCAATCGCTTCTCCCACTCCTTGTATTGGATTGCCACGCCCGTGTTGGTTCAACAGTATCGGCCACGGCTATGTCGCACGACCGTGGTGTTAGGTGAGTTCGTGATTCAAAGATATTTTTCTCGTCCTGTCTCGTACTATCTCTACCATGTCTGTACGAAAATTCGTAGCATTCATACAGCCACGGCGTGTGTAAGGCCGTGTGATGTGAAAATCTGTGCTTCATTAACTTGGTTAGTCTGTAGTTAGATGCTAAAAGAAAATGAAATAGAAATAAATAGGGTTAGTACTCAGGTTGCCTCTTGAGAAGCGCTCGTTTAAAATCTTAAGCTAGACTTACCTCTCATCTGTATCTTCACGGTGGTTTAAGGACTGAAAAATCCTTTTTCATGCTGTCATTATATAATTTGAGTCGAGTAGAGTTTACTTTAAAAGTACCAAAAGTAGAATTACTTACCTCGACTGTTCCGTAAGGGAAAACATTAATGACTGTAAAGGGGATCTCTTCGGTTATCTTCAGGTTTGATGTGGCGATTCACGAGTCTGTACTATCTAATAGTACCTGATCTCCTATTTTGAAGTGATTTGATGCTCCTTTAAGTTCTTCTGGGTTTCCTTCGGTTTCACTTCGTGTGGGTTTGATTCCTCATTGAGATGTGCCTCCCACTCATCTAGCTCATTGGTCTGAAGCTGTCATTCTTCATGAGATATTTCCTTGTTGGTGCGAGCTATAGGATCTGGCTCTGTGGTGTAATTTCATGGTGCTCCCTGAAAGGAAGTTTAACTGAGTGCTTATCAACGGAATTTACGTCCTCACCTTTCTCACTTGATATCCTAGCTGAATCGAGAGCTTGAAGATTGATTGATTCATCACCTACACGAAGTATGAGTTCACCTGTACTAACATCAATTTTAGATCTGGCAGTTGCTAGAAAAGGTCTTCCTAGAATTAAGGGGATGCTATTGTCTTCATCCATATCTAAAACAACGAAGTTACGAGGAATATGAATTTGTCAACTTTAGCTAGTACATCTTCAATTATACACTTAGGGATGCGCATAGTTTTATCAGCTAGTTGAATACTCATCCTAGTTTGTTTGGGTTTCCCTAGACCTAGCTGTTTAAACATTTTAGATGGCATAACATTGATGCTTGCCCCTAAATCAGCTGAAAAATTATCAATAGATAAACTACCAATTAAACATGGAATTGTAAAACTCTCTGGATCTTTTAATTTCTGTGGTAGTCTGTTCTGTAACATTGTCGAGCATACTGCGTTTAGTTTCACATGCGACTCCTCGTCTAACTTTCACTTGTTTGCTAAGAGCTCTTTTAAAAATTTCCTTGAATCTGGCATCTGCGAAAGAGCTTCAAGAAGTGGTAAGTTAATATGTAATTTCTTTAAGAGTTTAAGGAACTTATCGAACTGTTCTTCTGTGTTGTCCTCCTTCATCGCATTGGGGTAAGGTATCCGAGGTTTGTATTCTTTAATTACCAGCTTTGGCTTTTCTTGGCTTACCTCAACCTTACCTTCACTTACCACAGGTTTTTGCTTTGGCTTAGGTTTAGATTCTACTGATCTTTCACTGTCATGAGCTATTATGGCTTGAATTTGCTCCTTGGGATTAGTCTCAGTGTTACTTGGCAAGCTACCTAGTGGTCGTTTAGAGATCAAATTTGCGAGTTACCCTAACTGGTTCTTGATTCCTTTAATCGATGCTTTGTTGATTTTTAAGTGTTGTCTCGGTGTTTTGCAATAGAGTTTTAAATACCGCTATAAATTTTGTCAGCATCTCTTCAAGGTTTGGCTTCTTTTCCTGTAGGTAGGGCTATTGTTGGAAGTTTGGAGGGGTGGTTGTTATCTCTGATTACCTTGACCACCCCATGAGACATTGGGGTGGTTCCTCCAACCTAGATTATAAGTATTACTATAGGGGTTATTTTGATGTCTAAAATTGTTACCCGTATAGTTTAATTGTTCGCTTTCCCTGCCCGGATTGTAGGGTGGGTACTCAAGATTCGCCACACCTTTTAGATTTGAGTCACATTGCATAACTGGATGTACCTGCAAAGAACCACACAAACCATCAATCTTTTTATCCATAATCTCTACCTGACTTGGTAGCATGGTGACTGCGTCGAGATTGAAAACTTCGGCTGCTTTAGTTGGCTTCGTCCTTGTAACTTGCCATTGATAGTTATTCAGTGACATCTCCTCTATGAATTCATAAGCCGCTTCAGGAGTTTTGTTATTAAGGGTTCCACTGGCTACTGAGTCAATTAACTATCGGGTTGAGGGGTTCACATCGTTGTAAAAAGTTTGGACCTGTAATCACAAGGGTAAACCATAGTGTGAGCACTTTCTCAACATATCCTTGTATCTCTCCCATGCATCGTATAATGTTTTTAAATCCATCTACACAAAAGAAGAGATATCATTCCTTAATTTGGCTGGTGGAAAATATTTTAGTAAAATTTTTTCGGTCATTTGGTCCCATGTAGTGATTGATCCTCGTGGAAGAGAATGTAACCACAGTTTGGCTTTATTTCTCAAAGAAAAGGGAAATAATCGAAGACGAATGGCATCATCAAAAATGCCATTTATTTTGAAGGTATCACAGAATTCTAGAAAATTAGCTAAATGAGTATTTGGGTCTTCGTCCTGCAAACCAACAAATTGAACAAACTATTGAATCATTTGTATAATGTTAGGTTTTAATTCAAAATTATTAGCGGCTATAGCAAGCCTAACAATACTCGATTCAGCTCCTGTTAAATTAGGTTTAGCATAATCATACATAGTTCGAGGAGCATGATGATCGGCCATATCTTGATGTGGCGGATTATTCTCAGCCATCCTTTCGGTGGTATTGATTTCGTCCTCTTGCTCTTCTTGTATGTAATCTAAGCCTCGCCTTACCTCTCTACGATTTCTGCGTACGGTTCCTTCAATGTCACTGTCGTAAAGTAGTGGTCCTGTTGGGTTCCTTCTAGTCATAAACTAGAGGTACCTGCTAGGAAAAAAGAAAAAGAAAGAAATTTAGAAAAGTAAAAAATAAAATTTAATTGTAAAAATAAAATATGGCTAAAGTAATAAAAATTGAGTGTTCTTAATATTTCAGTTCCCCGGCAATGGCGCCAAAAACTTGATCGTGTCTGTCGAGTCTTAAAAATTTATAAAAAGAATGATCAAACCTGGAAACTAACTAAGACAACAATGGAGGCAAGTGCACCTATCGAACAGTAGTATAGCTAGCGTCAAGACCAGATTATCGAACCCAAAGGAACCAAAAGTACTAATATTAACTCTCTTTCTATTATTTAGCTTACGAATTAAGAGAATTTTTATCTAATCTAAAATTAACTAATCAACTAAACTAAAGGTGCTAAGACAAAGAAGAAATTGGGGAAGGACTTGAGGGAAAACCGATTGATTTAGACAATACCTGAGGAAGAATCCACCTAGACTTCACTTGTTATCTAACTCTGAACCGAACGATTTATTCACTTGACTTGATCCGTAGGATTCTCTAATTTATATTATACCTCTCTTCAAGGCTACTAACGTCTAACCCTAGGTTGATTAATTGAAATCTCTTTCTAATTAAAACCCCTAGGATTTCATTAACTCGATCTATGGACTCCCATATTAAGTTTGACCCTAATCCGACAAATTTTTGTCACCCTATCTCTAGGTGCGCGAGCAACTCCGGTTAAATATGCTAGATCTACTCTTAGATAGGGTCTCTTCCTCCTCTGCCTAAGCACATCACACTTGAATCAATATCACGAAAATACCAAAATAAGAATTAAGAACACATAGTTAAGAACAAATCAAGTATTTACCATACAGCTCAGATAACAATAACAAGATCTGTCTTAGGTTTCATCCCCCTCAAGTATTTGAGAGTTTAGTTCATAATTGTAAAAGAAAATATCTCAGAAGAAAAGACAAAACAAAACATAAGAAATCCCTAAAACCCCCTAAAGGAATTGAAGGAGAGATCCTCCGTCTTGGGTATGATTCTAGCTTCTTTTGATGAATCAACTGGCTTTCTTCGAGTAAATCCCTAAATTTAACTGCTCTAGCTCGGCTATTTAGCCTAGCTAAACGCTCCCCTAAAGGTTGGCCTCTAGGGTCTTTATATAGGCTTTTGGAATATGTTTCTTTGTCTCTAAGTACCATAATTCGAATAGAATTCTTCTTTCCTACAGCAGCGGCACGCCCATGGAACACGCTCATGTAAATCGTGGCCAGGCCGTGTTTGGGTCTGATGATGAGGCACAGCCATGTTTTTTAGGGTCCAGGCCGTGGTCGACTTTTCTTACAAGGCACGACCGTGTGTTCTTGGGCCCAGGCCGTGTGGATTTCATGCTTTGGCCCATTTTCTCCGTTTTGACCCGTTATTTGTTCTTTTCATCCTTCGGTGCTCTACTGAGTATAAAACATGAAAACAAAGGATTAGAAGCACCTATTTCCATAATTAAAGAGATAAGTCATCAAAAAACATTCTAAATGTGGGATTAAAATATGTTACTATTACGGTTTATCAAGTGAACTCTAGGCCATGTTGATTTCTAACTTTGGCCCAATTTCTCCGTTTTTGGCCCATTCTCATTCTTTTCATCCTCCTATGCTCACCTAAGTATAAAACATGAAATTAAAGGATTAAGAGCATCGAATTCCACAATTCAAGAAATAAATCATCCAAAAGTATGCCAAATATGGGATTAAAATATGTATATATTACGGTTTGTTTGTCCTCAAGCAAAATCCTCAATTCATAATTAAAATTCATTCTTCTCAACTTATAGCTCCTATCAATAATGTTTCGAAATAATCTATAGGTAATCATACATTTAGAATTCAACTAAAAGAACATCAAAGTTTCAAACAATCCAAGTTGAGCATTTTATTCATGGAAAACATAGGTATCTCCCCTTATCTAAGTAATCACCTTTGATTCAAAATATCACAGAGTTAACTTCCTCACTAAGGGTTCACTCAAATCACTCAACGTGTTTAGGGGACAAAAAATTAAGCACTCAATAGTCAACATGAAAAGTTAATCCCATAGGCTTGCATGAAAATCAAGTCTCCACCACTGTAAATTGAAATGATACATCGATCAAAAGGTCTTTAAGAAGGGTTGTAATGTGGCTTGGTTAGGGGGTGGGGTTACAGGCTGAAAGAGAAGGTTAGAATCGAGATCGAATTGATAAATTACCTAACTAGAAAAATAGACTAAAACTAAATAATTACAATAATAACACGGGCTTCTTCTAAATATGTGAAATTTACTGTTTAAGCTCATAAAAACATAGAACTAATGAAAAATATACTGTCAACTTTTTTTTAAGAACAAATCAAGTAATAATTACATACTGAAATATAGAACATAGTTAGGCAACTAATCAAATCAAATCTTGACAAAAAGGTTAACACAATAGGGAAAATTCTTAATGAATTAAAAAGGGTAAATTTTTGGTTAATATTAAGGGTAAATCAATGAATGGTTTGTTAGGATCAAAGGGGTTCACTAAGGGTTAATTATGAAGGTAGGCCTTTTGGGAAATAAGTGGGTTAAATCCTAGGTGCCTTTATCCTGTCAATATATGAAATCAATGATGTGGTCTTGACATGCATAATCGAGACAAGTTCTAAAATAACAGATCAATATTGACTCACTCAAATCAATAATAAAAGTGAGCATGAAACAATGTATGCTCTAAAGGCTCAAAATCTCACAGGAATTATTGGCTTATCGAGGGAATGAAGCGGTCGACATGAACTTATGGATATTGTTCTCGTACGGGAAGACTGTGCTAGGGTCCTTTCGCTTCTTTGACATGGAGATGGTGGTTTTGGGGAAGAATGAGGGAAAAGGGAAGAGGAAAAATGGAAGGATAAAGGTAATAGAAAGGAAGAAGGGTATGGTAGTTGAAAAAGATTTTGGAGAGAAGGTGAGAAGAAGGGGGTTTTAAATAGAGTCAGGGATCTGGTTGCTGCCCACGCCCGTGTACCATGGGCATGTTAGGTCACACGGTTGTATCGCACGGCCGTGTTGTGCTTCGTTCGTTTCTCCCACGCCCGTATAATGGTCACCACGCCCATGTTGATAAATCAGTGTCGACCACCGTCGTATCGCACGGTCGTGGCATTTTATCGCCGCCAGTGGTTTGGATATTTTTTGTCCTTGGTTTGTACGATCTCTGCCACGTCGGTGTGTAAATCCGTGGTGTTCACACGACCACGGCCACGCTCACGCCCGTGTGTAAGGCTGCGTGGTAGGGAAACCTATGTTTCATTAATTTGGTTAGTTTGTAGTTAGATGCTAAAAGTAAAAATAAAAATAAAAATATGAAAACTAATAGGGTTAGTGTTCAGATTGCCTCTCAAAAAGCGCTCGTTTAAAGTCTTAAGCTAGACTTACCTCTCATTCATACATTCATGGTGGTTTGAGGAGTTGAAACTCCTCTCCCCTGCTATCAGTTTTATGATCATTATATAGTTCGAGTCGAGTAGTGTTTACCTTAAAAGTGCGAAATTTAGGATTAGTTATCTCGACTGTTCCATATGGGTAGTTATTCAGTACCTCAAAAAAGATTTCTTTGTTTGTATCAAGGTCTGAAGTGGCGATCCGAGGGTCTGTTTTATTCAATAATACCTGATCTCCGATCTTAAATTGGTTTGGCTTATGGTGTTGCCTCGGTTTTGCTTCGTGTGTTCCTAGTTTCTCTTTGAAATTCGTCTTCCACTCGTCTACTTCATTGATCTGAAGCCTCCGTTCCTCATGAGTTATTTCCTTGTTGGCATGAGGTCTAAGATCTGGCTCAGTTGTGTAGTTCCATGGTGCTTCCTGAAAAGAAGGTTTAACCAAATAGTCATTAATAGAATTTATGTTCTCACCTTTATTACTTGATGTCATAGCCGAGTCAAGAGCTTGAAGAGTGATCGTCTCGTCACCTACACGAAGTATAAGTTCTCCTGTACCAATATCAATTTTAGTTCTAGTAGTTACTAAAAAGGGTCTTCCTAAAATTAAAGGAATATTATTGTCCTTATCCATGTCTAAAACGATAAAGTCTACTGGAAATATAAATTTATCAATTTTCACGAGTACATATTCAATTATACCCCTAGGAATTCGAATAGTTTTATCAGTTAATTGAATGCTCATAATAGTTTGTTTGGGTTTCTCAAGACCTAGCTGTTTAAACATTTTATAAGGCATAACGTTTATGCTCGCCCCTAGATCAGCTAAGGCGTTATTAACATATAAGCTACCAATTAAGCACAGAATTGTAAAACTCCCTGGATCTTTTAACTTTCGTGGTAGTTTATTCTGTAAAATTGTTGAGCACACTGCATTTAGCTCCATATGCGACGTATCGTCTAACCTCCGTTTGTTTGTTAGAAGCTCTTTTAAAAATTTTCTTGAATTGGGCATTTCTGAAAGAGCTTCAAGAAACGGTAAGTTAATATGTAATTTCTTTTGAAGTTTAAGAAATTTACTGAATTGTTCATCTGTGCGGTCTTTCTTTGTCGCATTGCGGTATGGCACACGAGGTTGGTACTCTTTAATGACAAGTTTCTGTGTATCGTGGCTTACCTCAACTTTAACTTTATTGACCATAGGTTCTTGCCTTGGTTTAGATTTAGATTCCGCTAACCCTTCTTCATCGCATGTTGTGATGGTGTGAAGTTGCTCCATTGGGTTAGATTCGGTGTTGCTTGGCAACCGACCTTGTGGTCGTTTTGAGATCAGCTTAGCAGGCTGACCCAGTTGGTTTTCGATCCCTTGAATCAATGCTTGCTGGTTTTTGAGGGTTGTTTTGGTGTTCTGGAAGCATGTTTCTGACACCGCGATAAATTTCGTAAGCAACTCTTCGAGGTTCAGCTTTTTCTCCTGTGCGTAAGGTTGTTGTTGGAAACCTAGAGGGGGTTGTTGTCTTTGATTTCCTTGACCACACCATGAGAAATTGGGGTGGTTCCTCCAACTTGGATTGTAAGTATTACTATAAGATTTATTTCGAGGACTAGAATTATTACCTATATAGTGAACTTGTTCGTTTTCAGTGCTCGGGTTGTAAGGTGGATATTCTGTATTACCCATCCCTCCTCCATTCATATCGCACTGCATTACTGGATGTACCTGCGAAGAACTACACAAACCATCAATCTTTTTATTCAAAAGCTCTACCTGGTTTGAAAGCATAGTGACTGCATCGAGGTTGAAAACACTGACAACTTTTGTCGGCTTTATCCTCATAACTTGCCACTGATAGTTATTCAGTGACATCTCTTCAATAAATTTGTAATCTGCTTCAGGGGTTTTGTTATTTAGGGTTCCACCAACGACTGTATCAATAAGCTGCCTAGTTGAGGGGTTCACACTGTTATAGAAGGTTTGAACCTGTAGCCATAATGGTAGCCCATGATGAGGGCACCTTCTTAGTAAATCCTTGTATCTCTCTCGTGCATCGTAAAGTGTCTCTAGATCCATCTGTACAAAAGAAGAAATATCATTCCTCAACTTAGTCATTTTAGCCGGCGAAAAATATTTTAATAAGAACTTTCCTGTCATTTGTTCCTATGTGGTGATTAATCCTCGTGGTAACGAGTTCAACCACTGTTTAGCTTTGTTCCTTAATGAAAAGGGAAACAACTGAAGCCAAATGGCATCATCAAAAATGCCATTAATTTTAAACGGATCGCATAATTCCAAAAAGTTCGCTAGGTGTGTGCTAGGATCCTCATCCTGCAAACCATTAAACTGAACAAACTTTTCTATCATCTGTATAGTGTTAGGTTTCAATTCGAAATTATTTACAGCAATAGTAGGTCTAGCAATTCTTGATTCAGTACCGGCTAAACTAGGCTTAGCATAATCATACATAGTACGAGGAGGAGGATTTTGATTCACTGATTTCCATAGCCACCGGAGGTAATGGATTATTCTGATTTTCAGCCATCTCTTCAGGAGGATTGGTGATGTTTTCTTGCTCTTCCTCTAAGTATTGTAAACTTCGCCTAATTTCTCTTGATTTACTGAACGGTTGCCTCGATCTCCTTTGTCAAAAGTAATGATCTGACGGGTTCCTCTTAGTCATAAACTAGAAAAACCTATCAGAGTAAATAATAGAGAGATTAGAAAACTAAAAATAAAAATTATAAATAAATAAATAAATAAAAGAAAAGAAAAATGGCTAAAGTAATAAAAATTGAGCGTTCCTAATATTTCAGTTCCCCGGCAACGGCGCTAAAAACTTGATCATGATCTGAAAGTTTTAATATTTATATAATGAATGATCAAGCCTAGAAACTAACTATCACCACAATTGAGGCAAGCGCACCTATCGAACAGTAGTATAGCTTAGTGGCTGACCAGGATGTCGAACCCAAAGGAACCAAAAGTACTAGTATTGACTTTCTTGTTATTATCTAGCCTAAAATAAAGGGGATTTTATTTAACTAATTACTAAGCTAAGGATGCCAATACACAAAGAACGAATTGGGAAATTACTTTTGGGAAAATCAATTGATCAAGACAATACCCGAGGAAGAATCCACCTAGACTTCACTTGTTATTTAACTCTGAACTAGATGATTTATTCACTTGACCTGATCCGTAAGATTCCCTAATTTATATTAATACCTCTTTCGAGGCTACTAACATCTAACCCTAGGTTGATTAATTGAAATCTCTTTCTAATTAAAACCCCTGGTGTTGCGTCAACTCGATCTATGTACTCCCATATTAGGTTTGACCCTAATCCGGCAGATTTTCGTCGTCCTATCTTTAGGAGTGCGATCAACTCCGCTTAATTATGCTAGATCTACTCTTAGACAGTGACTTTTACTCATCTGAATAAGCACATCAATACTTGAATCAATATCCTAAAATATTAAAACAAGAATTAATAACACATAATTAAGAACAAATCAAGTATTTATCATACAGTTCAGAAAATAATAACAAGATCCTTCTTAGGTTTCATCCCCCTCGGGTATTTGAGGGGTTTAGTTTATGTTCATAAAAGAATATATCTTAGAATAAAGTAAATAACAAAACATAAAGAAAAACCCAAAAACCCTTGAAGGAATTAAAGGAAGATCCTCAGTCTTGAGAGTGATTCCGACTTCTTGAGATGGATCAACTGGCCTTCTTCGAGTAATTCCCTGTATTCAACCCTCTCTAGCTTCGCCTCCTTTGGCACCCCCTTTTAGGTCACACTTAGGGTGTTTATATAGGTTTTGGAATATCTTTCTTCGCCTCTAAGTAACCTTTTCTGCGTAGAATTAAAACGGACCACGGCAGGGACACGCCCGTGTGAATCGAGCCCAGGCCGTGTTCGAGTCTGCTATAGTGGCACGGCCGTGTGATGAACTCCAGGTCGTGTTAATTTTTAACTTTGGCCCAATTTCTCCGTTTTTGGCCCGTTTCTCGTTCTTTTCATCCTCCTATGCTCACCTAAGTATAAAACATGAAATTAAAGGATTAAGAGCATCGGATTCCACAATTCAAGGGATAAAACATCCAAAAGTATGCCAAATATGGGATTAAAATATGTATATATTACGATTTTTCAACATTTTTTAACTTTCTATTATGGTATGTGATTTTACATCAAACATTGATTTGTGAAAAAGAATATTGTATGACGAGCAGAATCGAACACGGCCTAAGCTATCGCGCACGGGCGTGTCCTTGCTGAACCTAAGTCTAATTCTATTCAGAAAAGACTACTTGTGGGCCAAGAAAGGTGCTCCAAAGCCTATATAAACACCCTAGGGGAAGACCTAAAAGGACACACAGAGTAGAAAGTAGAAAATACTTGAAGACAGCCATTGAGAGCAGCTTGGAATAAAGATCCCCATCAAGATTGAAGATCTCCTATCAATTTCTCTTGAAGTTTTTAAGTTTTCTTATGTTTTGTAGTTTTCCTTATTTTAAGATGTTTCCCTTTATCAGTATGAACAAAATTCCTTAAATACCTGAGGGGATGAAACCTAAGATGGATCTTATTACTATTTGACTTAAATGATAAATACTTGTTCTTATTCTTAATTTTGAATTCTTATTCTTGCTTTAATAATTCAGGTTATTGATTCAATTCGAATGTGCTTATTTAGAGGAGCAAAAGTCTCTGTTTAAGAGTAGATCAACATAATTAAGCGAATTTGAATGCAATACTAGACATAGGACGACGTAAATCTACCGAATTCGAGTCAAATCTAATAAAGGAATCCATAGATCAAGTTAATGCGATAATAAGGGTTTTAATTAGAAAGAAATTTCAATTAATCAACCTAGAGTCAGTTGTTCTTAGTCTCGACGGAGATATTAACATAAATCAGGGATTTCTATGGATTAAGTCAAGTGAATAAATCGTATGAATCAGAAGTAATAAGTGAAGTCTAGGTGGATTCTTCATTGGATATTGCATCTTTCATAAAGTTGTCTAAAAGTATTTTCCCAATTCATTCTCTGTCGTGTTTTTAATTAATTTTAGTTTGAAAGAAATCACTCCAATTCTTAGGCTAGATAATAGGAAGATAGGAGTTACTAGTACTCTTGGTCCTTGCGGATACGATATTTTCGGTCTTACCATAAACTATACTATTAAACGATAGGTCGCTTGCCATTATTGTGATCATAGTTAGTTAGAGACACATCAAGTTTTTGGTGTCATTGCCGGGGACTAAGATATTAAGAGCAATAAATTTTTATTACTTTATCCATTTTTATTTTATTGCAATTTATTTTTATTTTATTGTTACTTTTCTAATTTTTCTCTTTCTTTGCTTCTGGCAGGTGCTCTAGTTTATGACTAGAAGAAACCCGTCAGAACCTTTACTTTACGACAGTGAGATTGAGAGTACAACTCGTAAAAGCCGAAGAGAGACAAGGCAAAGTCTACAATACATACAAGAAGAGCAAGAGAATGATATCACTAATACCAAGGAGATGGCTGATCTCTAGAATAATCTACTACCTCCTGTGGTCGCTGCAGATCCAGTAAATCAGAATCTTGCTCCTCGAACAATGCATGATTATGATAAGCCTACTTTAACAAGAACTGAATCAAGTATTGTTAGACCTGCTATTGCTGCAAATAATTTTGAACTAAAACCTAACACTATTCAGATGATTCAGCTGTTTGTTCAGTTTGATGGTTTGCAGGATGAGGATCCAAACAATCACTTGAAAAATTTTCTGGAATTCTGTGACACTTTCAAGATTAATGGCGTTTTTGATGATTCCATTCGCCTTCGGTTGTTTCCCTTCTCGTTGAGGAACAAAGCTAAACAGTGGTTGAACTCTTTTCCACGAGGATCAATCACTACATGGGAACAAATAATTGAAAAATTTTTATTTAAATATTTTTCGCGGGCTACAACAACTAAGTTGAGGAATTATATCTCTTCTTTTGTGCAGATGGATTTAGAAACACTTTACGATGCATGGGAGAGATACAAGGATCTACTGAGAAGATGCCCTAACCATGGGTTACCATTATGGCTACAAGTTCAAACCTTTTACAATGGTGTGAACCCCTCAACTAGGCAATTGATTGATACAGTCGTCGACAGTACACAAAACAACAAAACACCTGAGGCTACCTATGAATTCATTGAAGAGATGTCACTGAATAACTATCAGTGGCAAGTTATGAGTACAAAGCCAATAAAGGCAGCCGATGTTTTCAACCTCGACGCAGTTACCATGCTATCAAACCAGATAGAGTTTTTAAATAAAAAGATTGATGGTTTGTGTGGTTCTTCGCAGGTACATCTAGTGATGCAGTGCGATACGAATGGAGGAGAAATGGGCAATACATAATATCCATCCTACAACCCTGGTATAGAAAGCGAATAGATGAACTATATGGGTAATAATTCTAGACCTCAGAATAATCCCTATGGTAACACTTACAATCTAGGTTGGAGGAACCACCCAAAATTTTCATGGAGAGGACAAGGAAACCAAAGACAACAACCCCCTCCATGCTTTTAACCACCTTACCAATAGAAAAAGAAGCCGAACCTTGAAGAGATGCTTACTAAATTCATCTTGGTGTCAGAAATGCGCTTCCAGAACACTGAAACCGCACTCAAAAATTAATAAGCATCGATTCAAGGTCTCGAGGCTCAAATAGGACAGATTGCTAAGCTAATATATGAACGACCACAAGGCAGCCTGCCAAGCAACAATGAAACTAACCCAAAGAAGCAATTTCACGCCATTACTGCTCACGATAGTGAAGGGTTAGACTAACCAAAACCGAGGCAGGAAAACGTGGTAGATAAAGGTAAGGTTGAGGTAAGCCATAATAAACCAAAATTGGTAAGTAAAGAGTACAAACCTCGTGTGCCATATCCCAATGTGATGAAGAAAGACCGCACAGATGAACAATTCGGTAAATTTTTTAAAATTTTAAAAAATTTACGTATTAACTTACCGTTTATTGAAGCTCTTTCGTAGATGCCCAATTTAGTAAAATTTTTAAAAGAGCTTTTGGCAAACAAACGAAAGTTAAATGATGCATCGCGTGTGGAGCTAAATGCAGTTTGCTCAATAATTTTACAGAATAAACTACCCTGCAAATTAAAAGATCCAGGGAGTTTTACGATTTCTTACCTAATTGGTAGTTTATCTGTTAATAATGCTTTAGCTGATTTAGGGGCAAGTATCAATGTTATGCCTTATAAAATGTTTAAATAGCTAGGTCTTGGGAAACCCAAACAAACTAGGATGAGCATTCAATTGGCTGATAAAACCATTAGATTTCCTGGGGGTATAATTGAAGATGTGCTAGTCAAAATTGATAAATTTATATTCTCAGTAGATTTTGTTGTTTTGGACATGGATGAGGATAGTAACGTTCCTTTAATTTTAGGACGACCCTTTTTAGCAACTGCTAGGACCATTATTGATGTTGGTACAGGGGAATTAATACTTCATGTAGGTGATGACGTGATTAAACTCCAAGCACGTGATTCTGTTAGAATATCTAGTGATCAAGATGATACAAGTCCTATTAATGTAAGTGAACTTAATGTTCAATCTTTTTTGCAGGAAATTCCTCGAAAAAAGATGACAGAGCCATGGTCTAGCTCTCATATTGAGAACAGAACTGTTCATGAGGAACGAAGGCTCTAGATCGAGGAACTAAATGAATGACAAACACAGTTTAAGGAGAAATTGAAAGTACACGATGAACCAAAGTAGAGCCATAACGAGCCTAAAAATAAAATGAGTCAAATTAAGGTTGGAGACCGAGTTCTAATAGATAATGTAGATCCTTGTGTTGCCACTTCTGAACCTAATGGAACAACCCCTTTCACGGTACTTAATATTTTTCCATATAGTACAGTCGAGGTAACTAATTCCAAATTTGGCACTTTCAAGGTAAATAGTACTCGTCTAGAACCTTATTTTAACAAAATTGATAGCAGGAATGAGGAGTTTCAACTCCTCGAACCACCGTGATTTTACGAATGAAAGGTGAGTCGAGCTTAGACTCTAAATAAGCGCTTCTCAGGAGGCAACCCGAGCACTAACCTCATTAATGTCCATAATTTTGATTTTTAGCACCTAACTAAAAAAACTAACCAAATTAATAGGCGCCGGTTTCCCTAACCATACAGCCTTGCACACGGGTGTGGCCGTGTGGACACCACGAGTAGGTACATTGGCATGGCGGAGACCGTGTGGAAACAGGACGAAAATTTTTCCTAAAACACGGGTTGCGATAAAATGCCACGGTCGTGCGATTCGGCCGTGGTTGAAACTGACTAAAGAACACGGGATACGATAAACCCACACGGGCGTGCCTTAAGACCGTGGGCGATACTGAGTAAGTGACACGGGCGTGCGACACGCCCGTGCCCAGCGGCCGTGGTTGAAATTGAGTAAGTCACACGGACGTGCGACACGCCCGTGCCTATAGGCCGTGGTCGATACTGATTAATTAACACGGGCGTGTGAACCTCTACACGGGCGTAGGAGAAACGAACGAAGCATTACATGGCCGTGCGATTCAGCCGTGTGACCTAACATGCCTAGGGAACACGGGCATGTGCCAAGACTCAGACACGCCCTAAACTAACATTTACAAAACACACGGGCTAAACACAGGGCACACGGGCGTGGGCCGCGACCGTGTGTCCCAATCCCTATTTAAACCCCCGCTTATTGTTCACCTTCTCCCCCAAATTTCCCCTCGAAAACCCTAGCCGCTCTCTCACCCAAACACCCTCTCTACTCCTTCTCCCTTACTCCAGCCACCACCTTGACGACCCACTAGCAACTGAACTATCCCCCATATCCTCTCCTTATTTTTTTTTCTTCTTCTTCCTTTCTTTTCCACGCGTACCAGCCCCTGCAGTCCACACCCGTGCGCAACCACCATGCCTGTGTGCCACCACCAAGTCCGTGCGCCGCCTTTATACCTTCATCAATTTACTCTTCCCCCTTCACTTTTTAGTTCAATGATCATTTTTATTATTGTGAGTCCATTTTATAAGTCCCATTTTAAGATTCAGGTTGAATTACTAAGTATACTCATATTAATTATTAGGTTGCATTTGTCACATTTTCATTCTCTATACTAATTGATACTTGACAATGATTTTTCTCTTGGTAGCTTACTGATTTTGATAATGCCATGCATTCTGGGATTCCTTTTAGTCTTGTTAATTAGTCTCATTACTATAACACTTTTAGGCTCATTGCTACTTAATCGTTATTAGTTAGTATCTTACGTTGATAAATCATTGCATCTAGGAACCACAACTTCATCATAGGCACATAATGACTCCTCCACGTGGGAAAAAGACTTCTTCCCCATTTTGAAAAAGTGGAAGGGACCCAGAGCTACCTCTGTGATTGTATCTGCCGAAGCGCGCCATCCTTTTCTACAGTTTCCACTAGGACCCCAGGAGGAACTTTTTTAGATACTTCGTGCACGACCCCTCGGCGTGGGGAGATATATTGATTGGGCTGCCTTAAAGCAGGTCCAACTAGCTGACGCAGTTCGGACCCTATTGACTACTGACCCATGGGGGCATTTTTTTGAGATTGTCGAGCCGACTTACTTAGAGCTTACTTTGGAGCTCTATTCCACCTTTCACCTTCAGGCGGTCATGACAAACTTCGACGACCTAGGCACAGTCCAGTTCTGCCTTGGAGGCCTAATACGTGAGTTGAGTATCCTAGAGTTTAGGGTCACTTTGAAACTTTATACCGAGGAATTCATGGAGGACGACGACTTCGATAACCTTCATCGCCACATCTACTACTCCCCTTCTTTATGCTGGAGAGCCTTAGTTCCTACCTCGGCTACTTACGATCCCAGTCGCTCTAAGGCATCAGCTCTCGCCCCATCCTTGAGTTATTTACACTCCATCTTGGCTCACACTTTGACAGGTAGGCGAAAGGGCACTAGCGTTCTCAACACTCACGACGCCTAATTTTTATGGAGCATAGCGCATAGGCACATGTTTGATTTAGCTTACTTCATCACCCTCGCCATTCGGCATCAAATAGAGCAACATAGGAAGGGGGTTCTCTCCATTGGCCCATATATGACACGCCTGACTTGATACTTTGGCCTCTTCAACACCGCAGCTTAGTCCTCCTCACTCACGTTTATTGGGCAGATATCCTCACAGGGCATCTAGACGATGCTTCATATGAGGATGATTGAGCGTCGTCGTGGGTTTGATCCTCCTCAGTACCGTCTATCGCAAGCCACCGATCAGGACGACCCAGAGGACATTACTAATGATGTCCCTTTACATCATGAGGAGCCACCTTCTGCACCACCACCGCCTCATCTACCAGTTCATGCGGCTGTTTCATTGACTGACATATCTGAGTGCCTCACTCATTTCGAGCAGTACTACACTCAACAATTCAATGACAACGCTCGACGATTTGACGGCCTCGAGGCGACTTTACAACAGATTTGTCAGCACTTCCACATATCACCACCACCCCCACCTCACGAGCCATCTGTTGATGAGGACATTTGAGTCCATTTATTTTTTCTTTTTCTTTTATTTTAATTTTTAAAATCTTTCTCTATCTTTCTTGTCTTTGATTTATATTAGTATATTTTGATTTCTTTATATCTCTGGCTGTTTATTATCGAGTAACCATAACGAAGTCCATTAATAAAATTCCCTAAAACTTTACTGATGACTCCGCAGTTTCAAAAGGTTCAAGGTGCTACTAAGGAACGAACAAACTACTGGAGTATTTTCCCCCACCTTCACCTCTGCCTAGTTCATCATGCTTCTCATTGGACCTATTTCTACCATTTTCACTTTCTAAAGATTTCATCCATAATTCAGGAAGTTTCACCTCCTTCCCTCTCTTATGATTTTCTGCTTACATTGCTATTATCTATCTTTGTACATTGAGGACAATGTACATTTTAAGTGTGGGGAGGTTATTTAATTGATTATTAGAAAAATCCCTGAATTTTATCTTGTTCTCAAGTAATCTACTCATATTACTATTAGACTGAATTTAGATTGATTTATTGATATGTTTTGGATTAAATCATAGGTAATTAAACTTTAAGACATTAGAGAATCAAGCATGATAAAGTTGATCTTTTGAGAATTAAAATTGTTAGCATATTTCCCTAAATTGAGGTATTATCTTGAAATTTTCAATTTATAGGATTGACATCAAAAACCCATAATTTTTGTGAGATTTTGAGCCTTTAGAGCATATATTCTTTCTTGCTCACTTCTTTTATTAGTTATGTGTGTGTCAACACTGAATTATTATTCTAGAACTTGCTTCGATTATGCATGTCAAGACCACACTTTTGATTTGATATACTGAGATGATAAAGGCATCTAGGATTTAAACCACTTACTCCATAAAAAGCCTACCCATATAATTAACACTTAGTGAATCCCTTTGAGCTTTAACCATCATCTCTTGATTTTCCCCTTTAATGATAACCCACAATTTAACTATTTTTGATTCATTAAGAATTTTTTCCTTTTATCGGCTCTCTTTTTATTGAGATTTAATTTGATTTGTTACCTAACTACGTTCATCAATTCTAGTTGCTGAATTATTTCTTTTTAGGTACTACCTACGTATACTCATTACTTGTTCTTATTCTTAAAAAAAATTCATGTAATTACATTCTTTATTGAGCTTGTACAAGTTAAAGTTATTATTTCAAGGGAAAGCTTGCGTTCTAAAGTGTGAGTAGTTTTAATTTTGGGTACTTAGCAATTCAGTAATTAGCGCTATTTTTCTAGTTGGTAATTTATTACATTAATCTCGATTCTAACCATCTTTTTCAGCATTTATCCACACCTTTAACCCAAGCCCCATTACAACCTTGCTAAAGACCTTTTGATTTGTGTATCATCTCATTTATAGTGGTGGAGATTTGATTTTCATGCAAGCCTATGGTAATAACTTTTCATGATTGACTTTTGAGTGCTTAACTATTGAACCTTAAACACTTTGAGTGATTTGAGTGAATCTTTAGTGAGGATGTCAACTATTGTCGATTTGGAATTAAAGGTAATTACTTAGATGAAGGGGAATACCTACGATTTTATGATTCAAATGTTTGACTTGGATTGTTTGAAACTTTGATGCTCTTTTAAGTAGAATTCTCAAAACATGATTATGTGTGAATTATTTCAAAACATTATTGATGAAAATTTTAAGTTGAGAAGAATTTATTTTGATTGTGAGTTGAGGATTTTGCTTGAGGACAAGCAAAGGCTTAAGTGTGGGGATATTTGATAAACCATAATTTATACATATTTTGACCCCATGCTTGGATTATTTTTGGATGAATTTTCATTAGATTTGATGAATTCAATGCTTCTAATCCTTTAATTTCATGTTTTACACTCAAGAGAGATTAGGGAGTTGAAAAGAATGAGAAATGGGCCAAAAAGGGGCAAAATGAGCCTACCTCAGAAATCAACACGGCCTGAACTATCGCACACGGGCAGACCACACGGCCGTGTGTGACGAGCAGAATCAAACACGGCCTAAGCTATCGCACACAAGCATGTCACACGGGCGTGTCCTTGCTGAACCCAAACCTAATTCTATTCCAAAAAGACTACATGTGATCTAAGAAAGGTGCTCTAAAGCCTATATAAACACCCTAGGGGAGGACCAAAAAGGACACATAGAGTAGAAAGCAGAAAATACTCGAAGACAGCCATTGGGAGCAGCTTGGAAGAAGGATCCCCATTAAGACTAAAGATCTCCTATCAATTTCTCTTGAAGTTTTTGGGTTTTCTTATGTTTTGTAGTTTTCCTTATTTTAAGATATTTCCCTCTATCAGTATGAACTAAATCCCTTAAATACCTGAGGGGATGAAACCTAAGATGGATCTTATTACTATTTGATTTATATGATAAATACTTGTTCTTATTCTTAATTGTGAATTCTTATTCTTGCTTTAATAATTCAGGTTATTGATTCAAGTTGAATGTGCTTATTCAGAGGAGCAAAAGTCCCTGTTTAAGAGTAGATCAACACAATTAAGCGGAGTTGAATGCAATCCTAGATATAGGACGACGTAAATCTGCCGAATTAGAGTCAAATCTAATAAGGGAATCCATAGATCGAGTTAATGCGACAAGAGGGGTTTTAATTAGAAATAAATTTTAATTAATCAACCTAGAGTCAGTTGTTCTTAGTCTCGATGGAGATATTAACATAAATCAGGGATTTTTACAGATTAACTCAAGTGAATAAATCGTATGAATCAGAAGTAATAAGTGAAGTCTAGGTGGATTCTTCCTTGGGTATTGCCTCTTTCATAAAGTTGTCTAAAAATATTTTCCCAATTCATTCTCTGTTGTGCTTTTAATTAATTTTAGTTTAAAAGAAATTACTCCAATTCTTAGGCTAGATAATAGGAAGATAGTAATTACTAGTACTCTTGGTCCTTGTGGATACAATATTTCTGGTCTTACCATAATTATACTATTAAACGATAGGTGCGCTTGCCATTATTGTGATCATAGTTAGTTAGAGACACATCAGTAGGAACTGAAATCTGAGTTTATCTTTGTCTTGTAATATTTAAATGTAAGCTTTCTAATTTCTATGCATGTAAGCACATACTAAAAAGGGATTGGAAAAAAAAGGTACATACTGAAAAAGGTTGATTGATACTTTATTAACAAACATGAAAAAAATTATATTTAAAAAACAATCATTTGTACAATTAAAATTATAAATAGAGAAAGATGGAGAGAAAGATACGAGAATAAAACCCGTAACTAAACGCAACATTAAGTGGTTAACAAGTGTCTTATAAAATATAGTAAAATATTAAAAAATATATAGTTTTAAAAAACACATGCCAATTTTTAAGGCTAATGTAATTATTATATTTTACTACCAATTCAATTATTATTTTTCTTAATAAATAATTAATCAATATTTAATTTAAATAAGAAAATAGTAGCTTAGGTTTTTTTTTTTTTTTTAATAGACAAAGAAAGGTATTGGTGATCCAAGAATCAAACTTGGAATTGATGTCAACTAAAGATTTGGTAACTTTTTTTTGTTATTTTACTCATAGTTTGTTCAATTGAAGGGCTTGTCAATGAAACTTTGACATTGTTGGCAAAGCTGAGACATTGAATTATTGAGGATCGTTTAAGTCTTACTATCTACAATTACGATATATGTATTTTTAAGTTTTATCTTATTAGAATCTAATTTTTCATATTTTTGTGCTTTGTATTGATATAATTATATTTTATAATTAATCTAATATATATAAAAGATTGAGGATAATAAGACAGCAAGGAGATGATGACCTACTTTGCAACAAGCGAATAATTTGACATGTCATCTATTTGATTTTAAAATACAACTATTGCATTATTATGCAATTTGATTCCCTATTATGGTTCAAATTAATTATGAAAAATAAGAACGAATTAGGGTTAGAAATATATGTTATTTTAATACTAATATGTAGTAGAAAAATGTAAAATTGGTTTTACCATAAGTTATTTTTAAAAGACTATTTATTCACATTTTCATGTCTTTAAATTAAGTAATGATTTTAATGTAAGTTGATGAGTGGTGGTAGAGCATGATTGAAAGAATCTAATTATTAAACATGTTTAAGAACAAATGGTATCATATTTTAATTATTTCTGATTGGTCTACCTGGCATGGATTAGGAACGTTGTTTCTGTATGTATACTATATACTTGTTTTTTTAATGAGATTCTGCCATCTTCGGCCTACCTTTCATAAGATTCAGTGATCTGGGATTTTGGATGTGGATGTACTTCAAGATTAGATGTTCATTATTAATTTTTCTTTTAATGTTCTAAACATTATCATTTGCTAAGCCAAGAGCCGATTTTGTTGAATGAAATTTGACAAATATGTATTATTCATTTTTCATTAACAGTGTGTTATTGATTCTTCTTCTTCTTTGGTTTGCTTGATTGCTTCTTCCACCCACAGTTGAGCTTCTTGTATTCACTGAACCACTGTAAGTTATTTACAAATTAAATTCTTTGATTTTGTTTTACTGTTATTGAAATTAGTATTGAGGAAATGTGACCCTTTTAATATGATTTGAAGATATGTAACACTTTAATATCTTGAAGTAATGGCTCGTCTGCCTTTAATTGTACAAAGTGAGAGGCGCAAAAGAATTGGTCTTGCTATTCCAATATGGTTGCAAATGTGTACAGTTGCGAGTTGGTTCTTAGTTGCATTGGGTGTCATTCATAGCCTAAATACTTATAGACCAAGGATTAGATCCTATATTTTAGATTTTTATGCAAAATGAGATTATGTGAAAAGACTTGTATATGCTAGTGACGAGACTTGTATTGAACAAGTTAGGATGAATAGAATTACATTTTTTAAACTATGTTTGATGTTACAAACTCTAGGGGGATTGAAGTCGTCAAGGAACATGCTTGTTAATGAGAAAGTGGCAATGTTTTTACATATCATTTCTCATCACCTTAAAAATAAAGTTATCAAGCATCACTTTAATAGCTCCGGGGAAACCGTTAGCAGATCATTTCACAATGTTTTAAATGCTGTTATACACTTACAAAATGTGTTATTTAAAAAGGTAGAGCCAATTACAGCTAATTCTACAGACCCAATGTGGAAATGGTTCAAGGTATTGGAGTGAATACTATATATAGCTCGTACATAATTTAGTCCATTTAGATTTAAATATAGTATCCTAACTTGAGGTTTTATACATGTGATGTAGAATTGCTTAGGTGCTTTAGATGGAACCCACATCAAGATTAGGGTTCCAACAGTTGATAAATCTAGATATCAAACGCGAAAAGGTGACATAGCAACAAATATGTTAGGTATTTGTACACCTGATATGCATTTTGTTTATGTTCTTCCTGGTTGGGAAGGTTCTATTGCTGATGGACAAGTTCTTCGAGATGCCATTAGTAGGAGACATGGACTAAAAGTTCCTCATGGTAAAGTACAAAATTATAGAAATTTGAATTAATTTTTAAGATCATACTTTTTTTGGGAAATTAACCATGACAAATAGTTTCTTTTTATAGGTTGTTATTATCTAGTTGAGGCTAGATACACAAATTGTGAGGGATTTCATGAGCCTTTTAGAGGACAAAGATATCATTTGAATGAGTGGCGTCACGATTACCAGCCAAGTACTCCGGAAGAATTTTCAATATGAAACATGCTTTAGTGCGTAATGTTATTAAAAGATGTTTTAGGTTATTAAAACTTAGATGGGGAATACTTAGGAGTCCATCATTCTATCATGTGAGGGAGCACAATAGAATCATTATGGCATGTTGTTTGCTCCATAATATTATTTGAACCTATATGAGTCTTGATCCTATTGAAGCGGAGTTGGAAGAAGGATTACCTAGTAATGTGACAGATGATGATGAACCGAATATCGTAAATATTCATCCATCGGATGCATGGGCTACTTGGAGGATGGAACTAGCCAACCAAATGTTTGATTAATGGCAAACATCTAGAAATTAGTTAGGTTTAGGGTAAAAATAGTAAACGTTAAGTTGTTTATGTTATTTCATGTATCTAGTTTATGAAACTTTGGTGGTGTTTGAATTGTTTTTTAGTATTGTACTAGACTTGTTGAATGATAATTTATTTTCTTTTGACTTATCATGTGTTAAAATTTTATAAAGTGTTGATCTTTTGATGCATAATATTGAACTTAATATTAATTTGTGTTTTTTTATTAAGATAATTATGTCAGGTTTTTCACAATCAAGTGTTTCTTCCCAAAATTCTTGAGGAACCAAAAGGAAATGGTCGGAGTATACGAGTTATAATATATACGAGTCATATTCTTAAGATAATTATGGCGGCATACTCTTCTATGGTCGGAGTCATATCTTCCTGGTTGAAAGTGAAACATTGCTAAGATGGGTCCCAGAATTGAACCATGGCTTGAATCAACTGTTCGTCTATGTTGACGGCGATCAAGTGAGCTATATCCCCGTACTTTTCAGTGAAGATGCCCCTAGTGTCTGAGTCCCACCGTTTCTAGATCCAAGTCAAGTCTTCGAGGTTATTCTGACGAGTATTCGAAGTTACATGCACGGGAAGATTGGAGATACATCCTTTCTTTAAACTGTCTCCCTTTGCTTTCTGGGTTTTTAAAGACCAGTCTCGGACTACGGCATTTTTCTCAGTGACTTGTGTAATTGACTCCTCCATCAGAAACCCGTTTTTGGCAACCAATCTCTAATCAACACCTTCCTAATAAGATGCCTATCATGTATGATAAAATAAAAATAAAGACAAATAACCTTGGTTAGTAATCACAACAAATATAAACAGAGAAAAACTATGGAAAATCTAATAAATTAAGCTATTTAATCGTGCATTTTGGTGAAACCGACCTACGTTTTTTTTTCTACTTTTTTTGTTTTTTTTTTACCCCATCATACTTTACAAAATAAACTTACCCCACATGCTCATCAGATAATCTACTCGATCCAATTCTATTAAACAGACCTAATTCTCTTGCAAAAATAAATATAAATGTAAAGAAATAAAAAGTAAGAGGCGTTTCTCCCATGTACTTATTTTGGTGACTATTCGACGGACGAAGTTTCGGCACGGCTCTAATCAGGTGGCTCATACGATTCACTATATGCGATTTCGGTTCTAAAAAGGTACTCGAATTGTCCGTACTGTCGCCTACTAAGGCTAGTACGGAGCCTCGGTTATCGCCCATCATAGGCTCGCGAGCTCAATTCGAGGTATTACATTTACTTATGCCTATGCGGAGGGACGAGTTAACTCACGAAAGCATAAGTCATATGTAACCCAGAAGTATTCACTAGCCTAGGCGGAGGGACGAGTTAACTCACGAAGGCATAGCGACTTAAGCGAACGGAGCCCGGGTAGAGAGCTCATGTTATGCAAAAATGCAAGTGCACGGTGTGTGGGGAGAAACTCACAAACCTTTTTGTTTTTATTTTAAAACTAGAAAAACTAAAACCGTAAAAACTTAGAGCTGAAAAATAATATGATAAAACAAGTTAGAAAAATATTTACAACATGATGCAAATGCATGACTTTTTTTTTTTAAAAAAACAACATTTAAGGATCACGATTAAAAATTATTTTGAACGAGGAATTTTGAAAATTTTGACAAGACGAGCTTAACTCCAGACTCGACTCTCACAAAACTATCCCCAGTGGAGTCGCCAGCTGTAGCGACGTAAAATTTTATACGGGTGCTAATTGAGGAAGTTATTGAAAATTTGAAAACAAAGTTTCAATTTTATTTAAAAAAGGGAGTCGCCACCGATCTTTTTTCTAGGTGTGATCGGACACCTATTAAATCCTCTTTTTTTAAAGAAAATTTTTTTTTTTTTTTGGATTTTCTTTAAAAAAGGCTGAGTTTAGGTTTGCGTCAAAATTTCAGAGAAAAATAGGGTTCGGGAGTCAGTTACGTGCGAGGAAGGTATTAGCACCCTCGTGACGCCCAAAATTGGTATCTCGTTAAACGCGTGTTGTCTTAATTTTCAAAAATACGAGTTCATTTTAATATGTAATCGTGATTTGATTGAAACATGAGAATTTTTTTAAAACACGAAAATTTTGAAATTGGAGAAATTTTTTTTTTGAAACTCAAGAAATTTTTTTAAAACACGAAGCTTTTTGAAACACAAATTTTTTTTTAAAAACACGAGAATTTTTTGAAACACGAAATTTTAAAAACACGAGAATTTTTTGAAATACGAAAACTTTGAAAACATGAGAATTTTTTTGAAACAAGAATTTTTTTTTGAAAACACGAAATTTTTGAAACACGAGAATTTTTGAAAACACGGAATTTTTTGAAAACACGAAATTTTTTTTAAAACACGGAAATTTTGAAAATACGAGAATTTTTTAAAACACAGAATTTTTTTTTTAAAACAAGAATATATATATATTTTAAACACGGAAATTTTGAAAAGACGAAAAAATTTTAAACACGAATTTTTTTTGATAAATTACATATTGAAGTATTATATACATTTTAAAAAAGCAAAATTTTGATAATTTAAAAGTAACCACAAAAATAATCATTTCATTTTAAAACCCGAAAATTTTTTTAGATTTTTTTTTACAAGGGCGTATCGTATTTAACACGAACCAGTGATATTCACCCAACATAGCGATGAAATCAATGACTTCGTGTCAAACCGATTCGTTGCCTTATTTATTATTAAAAAAACTCGCTAAAAATTAAAATTAGTAAATGAAATTACAACATAATGCTTAAAAAATATATTAAAAATGTTAATGAAATAAAATTTAAACATGTGGGCCAATTAATAAACAAAAAAGGTTAAAGAAGATACCCAAAGCCCAAAAAATAAGCATGCTTTAATGAGCTGCTAAATTGAGTCCACTTTGGAGTGGGCTTGCACTGTTGGACCGTTGCTGGGTCAATGGTGATGAGCCTTTTTCTTTTTCTTTTCTTTTTTTTTTTTGGGCCATGAGACTTGGGCCTATTGGGTGTGGGGCAGCGGGTCGGGTTTGGGTGGCACGGGTCGGGTCGGTCCGACTATTTTAAAAAAAATTTATATTTTTTTCTTTTTCTTTTTTCTTTTTTTTTCTTTCTCTTTTCTTTCCTTTTTTTCTTCTTTCTTCTTCTTCCCTCTTCTTCTTTCTTCTTCTTCTCCAACCGCCCCGTCGATGCCTCAGTCTCCTCCACCGGTGATGCACCTTCTCTCTCCCTCTTCTCTTCTTTTTTTTCTTTTTTTCTCTTTTTCGTGGGTTTTTTTTTTTTGAAATGTTGGGGGTTTCTTGCTTTTGAATCTTGCCCCATTTTTGGGGGAAAAGAACCCCTTTTATGCTTGTTTTCTTGCAGGTAGCAGGTGGCTAGGGAGGAGGGAGGCCATACCCTAGGCCGGTGGCCGAAAATCACGGAGGGTAGGTGCCCCAAATCACCTAATTTGCCAGAAGGACCAAATCATAAATGTAGTAAAACTTTTAGGGCCAAAGTTTAATTTCGAGAAAAATAGGGGTCAAGATGTAATTTTGAAAAGTTTTGGGGCCAAAATACAATTTTAGGAAAGTTTAGGGGTTAAAATATAATTTTAGAAAAGTTAAAGGGTCAAAATATAATTTTGATTTTTTTGTTTTTTTAAATTTTTTTTGTTGAAAATTAAACACGAAATCGAGCCGAAAAAATTTAGTGCTTACAGCTGCCCCTCTTTGCTCATCGCTGTGAAACAAGGATAGAGCAAAGACTTAAAAGCACTAAATTTTGTTCGATTGTCCAATCTTTATTCTTTATTGAAAAGCAAAAATCGAAAAAGCTCGGCATGCGATCCGAAGCTCAACTCACTTCTCGGATTATGAGTTGATCTTTGAAAAACAAAAATTGAAAATACCTCAGCGTATGACCTGAGACTCAACTCACTTCTTGCAATATGAGTCGTTTTTTTTTTAAAACAGAAATTGAAAATACATCAGCGTGTGACCTGAGGCTCAACTCACCTCTCGCATTTTTTTTGGAAAATAGAAATTGAAAAATACCTCGGCGTGTGACCCGAGGCTCAACTCACCTCTCGCATTATGAGTTGATTTTTTTTTTTTAAAACAGAAATTGAAAATACCTCAGCGTGTGACCTGAGGCTCAACTCACCTCTCGCAATATGAGTTGATTTTTGAAAAGCAGAATTGAAATATACCTCGGCGTGTGACCGAGGCTCAACTCACCTCTCGCATTATGAGTTGATTTTTTGAAAAACAGAAATTGAAAATACCTTAGCGTGTAACCCGAGGCTCAACTCACCTCTCGCAATATGAGTTGATTTTTTGAAAAACTGAAATTGAAAAATACCTCGGTGTGTGACCCGAGGCTCAACTCCCCTCTCGCATTATGAGTTGATTTTTTGAAAAACAGAAATTGAAAATACCTCAGCGTGTGACCTGAGGCTCAACTCACCTCTCGCAATATTAGTTGATTTTTGAAAAATAGAATTTGAAAAATACCTCGGCGTGTGACCCGAGGCTTAACTCACCTCTCGCATTATGAGTTGATTTTTGAAAAGGAAATTTGAAAATACCTCGGCATGTGACCCGAGGCTCAACTCACCTCTCGCATTATCAGTTGATTTTTTTGAAAAAGAAATTAAAAAAATACCTCAGCGGCATGTGACCCGAGGCTCAACTCACCTCTCGCAATATGAGTTGATTTTTTTGAAAAATAGAAATGAAATAATTTTTTAAAAAATATTAGAATTTAAAAACATTTCATCTAGTGGAACTTGGATGTCTTATTTTTCCTCGATTCAGTACAACTATCATCAAAACCTCTTGCTATACTGGAGTACCTGTATATGTCATGCGTGATGTTATCATGATATGCACGTGTTTGTCTTAAATGCTTTCATGCCTACATGATTATGCCATGCGCCTTGGGCTTGTTTGTCATACATCCCTTTTCGTTACGATTTTCGTGATGGCCTGCACTCATTGCTTCGAATCTTGACTTTCCTTTCAAGTTTTGTACCCGTCCTCAAGCTTTACAAGTAATCTGCGTTTCTCGTATACCACCCTTTTGCCCCCTGTTGAACTTTGTCCTTGCTTTGAGGCTTTTGTACTTACCAAATTCTCATCTGAGTAATGCTCAACATTCTTTTTGTCTAGAATATGTCATTTCACTATTTATCATTTAAATGAACCAAACATGAGATGCATGAAAATGTCATAGTAGGTACGAAAGAAGCACCTCACATTCATATTTATTTCAAATGCTACAAGCAAAGAAAATTGACAAGGAATAGTTCAATAAAGAAAATATTATAAAGAAAGGAAAGCATATTCAATTGTCATAAATGCTCTAGATATTCAACGCATGAACTTCTCCACGTTTCTTCATCCTGGATCTTTTCAAGCACGGTTTCTTGTGTAGAAGATTTCGAGCTTCCAAGAATGCTTCAAATATTGTAATCTCGCCACATGACTCCCTGTTCAAATCGTCTTGCTCCTTATGTCCGAACCCCATTCATTAGGACGCCCTTTCAGGTTTTCATCCTAATCATTTTTGTTTATCAAGAAGCCCTTTTCGGGTTTTCATCTTGATCTCATTTTTTCTTTTTCTTCTTTTCTCTTTTTTTTTATTTTTTTATCGAGACGCCCTTTCGGGTTTTCATCTTGATCTCTTTTTTTATAATTTTTTTAAGATGCCCTTTTTAGGTTTTCATCTTGATCTCTTTTTTTTTTTTTTTTTTACTTTTTTTAGGCATAATATTTCTTCACAAGACATCGAGTTCTTTGGATTTGGTACCTCCTTCCCATCCATCTCAGTGAGAATCAAAGCTCCACCCGAGAAGGCCTTCTTTACGACATATGGCCCTTCCCAATTTGGTGCCCATTTCCCTCGAAAGTCTTTTTGTATTGGGAGAATCTTTCTCAGTATGAGTTCTCCCTCGTGGAATTCTCTTGGTCGCACCTTCTTGTCATGGGCCGTGATCATTCTCTTCTGGTACATCTGTCCATGTCAGATTGCCTTCAAGCGTTTTTCTTTGATAAGATTTAGCTGGTCATATCAAGCTCGAACCCATTTTGAATTTTCTAGTTTCGACTCCATTAAGACTCGTAGAGAGGGGATCTCAACTTCAATGGGCAGCACAGCTTCCATTCCATAGACCAGAGAGAAAGGAGTTGCTCCCGTAGATGTCCGCACAGATGTGCGATATGCATACAAAGCGAATGGTAGCTTCTCGTGCCAGTCTTTATATATCTCGGTCATTTTCCCAATAATCCTCTTAATATTTTTGTTAGCCGCTTCTACTGCTCCGTTCATCTTTGAGCGATAGGGTGAGGAATTATGATGCTTTATTTGAAATTGCTCGCACACTTCTTTCATCATCTTGTTGCACAGATTTAAAGCGTTATCTGAAATTATTCTCTGGCAAACCGTATTGACACATGATTTCTTTTTTTAAGAACCTGCAAACTGCAGTCTTTGTCACACTAGCAAACGAAGCGGCTTCTACCCATTTTGTGAAGTAATCTATAATCGCAAAAATGAATCGGTGTCCATTCGAAGCTTTTGGGAAAATTGGCCCTATAACATCCATGCCCCACATAGAGAAAGGCCATGAAGAAGTCATGACATGAAGGGGCGAAGGGGCCGCATGAATTTTATCGTTGTAAATTCGACATTTGTGGCACCTTCATGCGTAACTAATGCAGTCGCTTTCCATCGTCAGCCAGTAATAGCCGAGTCTCATAATCTGCCTGGCCATAGTGAAACCATTGGCATGCGTCCCACAAATTCCTTCATAGACATCTTCAAGTATTTTTCTGGCTTCAACAGAATCCACGCATCTTAGGAGCACTTAATCTTTTCCTCTTTTGTACAGGATATCCCCATCAAGGACAAATCCCACCGCCATTCTTATGATTGTTCTTTTGTAGTTCTCATTTGCTTGCTCGGGATACCTTCGATTCTTGATATATTCTAAGATATCATGGAACCATGGCAGTCCATCCGTCTCTTTTTCAATGCTAAAACAATGTGCAGGGACTTCATATATGCTCATTTGGAGAGGCATTATTTCTGTTTCTCTGTTTGCTTTGAACATTGAAGCCAAAGTGGCCAGGGCATCAGCCAATTGGTTTTCTTCTCGTGGGAAGTAATTAAAAGTCACTTCTTTGAATTCTTTAATTAGTTCCACAACAAGATCGCGATATTTAACTAATTTTGAATCTCTCATTTCCCAATCTTTCCTAATCTCCACGGATTTGGTAAATCACCAATGCTGAGTCCCCGTACACCTCTAAGATTTCGACGTTTTGTTCAATAGTTGCACGAAGTCCTATGATGCAAGTCTCATATTCCGCTACGTTATTAGTACAGAAGAAATTTAATCTGACAGTGAGCGGATAATGATTCCCTTCTGGTGACACTAAGACTGCTCCAATCCCATGCCCCAATACATTCGATGCACCATCGAAGCTCATCTTCCATGATTTATCTTTTGACGACTCGCACCTTTTTCCGTAATGCACATCAAATCTTCGTTTGGGAAATCAAATCTCAATGGCTCGTATTCCTCCATTGTTCAAGTTGCTAAGAAGTCAGCTATCGCGCTTCCTTTTATCGACTTTTGACTCACATATACGATGTCGTACTTCGATAGTAGGATCTGCCATCGTGCCATTCTTTCTGAGAGTGCAGGTGATTCCATCATGTACTTTATTGGGTCCAGCTTTGAAATTAACCACGTCGTATGATACAACATATATTGTTTGAGCCTTCGAACTACCGGACGAGCATATGAAATTTTTCAATTGCGGTATTTTGCTTCATATTCTGTGAACTTCTTACTGAGATAGTAAATCGCCCTTTCTCTTTTCCCCGACTCATCATGTTGCCCCAGTACGCAACCCATTGAGTTTTCAAACACAGTCAAAAACAATATTAATGGTCTTTCGGGAGTTGGTGGTACTAGTACCGGTAGACTAGACAAATATTGTTTTATCTTGTCGAAGATCACTTGGCACTCCTTGTTCCATTCTCCAGGATTGTGTTTTCGAAGGAGTCAAAAAATTGGGTCACACTGGTTTGTAAGTTGAGCAATGAACCGAGCAATGTAATTGAACCTCCCTAAAAATCCTCTGACTTCTTTTTGTGTGCGCGGAGGTGGTAGTTCTTGTATGGCTTTTATCTTATCTGGATCAACCTTAATACCTCTCTCACTGACAATGAAGCCTAGTAATTTTCCTGAGGTAGCCCCAAACGTACACTTGGCTGGATTAACATGTCATGGAATAGCATCACCATTGCCCTCTGATATGTTGCCCCAGCATTCTTTAATCCGAACGGCATCACCTTGTAGCAGAATGTCCCCCACATCGTTATGAAGGTAGTTTTCTCCATATCCTCAAGAGCCATCTTTATCTGATTATAACCCGAGAATCCATCCATGAAAGAAAACAATAAATGTTTTACTGTGTTATCCACCAACGTATCGATGTGTGGCAAGGGTAAATTATCTTTAGGACTTGCTCGATTTAGATTGCGATAATCTACGCACATTCATACCTTGTCATCTTTCTTCGGTACTGGGACTATGTTAGCTACCCATTCTGGGTATTTGGAGACTTGTAGGAAGCCAGCATCAAATTGTTTCTTGACTTCTTTTATCTTTAACAACATTTCAGGCCTCATTCGTCTTAGCTTCTGTTGGATGGGTTTGCATTCTGGTTTCAGTGGGATTCTATGGACCACTACATCCTCGTTCAACCCTGGCATGTCCTGATACGACCATGCAAATACATCTTTGTACTCACGAAGCAAGGCGATCAAATCATGTTTGGTATTCTCTGAAATGGAAGTCCCAATCTTCACTTCTTGTCTCTTTTCTTCATTTCCCAAATTTACTGCCTCAATAGATTCTTGATAGGGTAAAATCTGTTTATCTTCTTGTTCTACCATCCTTAGTAAGTCAGGAGACGATACATAATCTTCAGCATTTTCCTCAGCTTCGAATTCTCCTAAACAAATAGCTTTCTCAAAGTCGATTTCAAGACTTGTAACGGGATCGTTCATGTCGTTGGTATCTGAGCACCTGAAAGGTGAATGGAAAAGAAAACTATAGAGGAGCATCAAAGTATTGGAACCAAACAAACATAATGTTATGGCATGATATGAGGTACATGTAAGGACAGGCTGTGAGAAGAAGGAATAATTATGAAGTTAACAAGAATAAAAAGACTATGACAAAATGCATCTCCATTAATGTTCATTTAAATGATAAAGAGCAAACATAAGCTCTTACAAAAGAATCCCACTGTTACTTAGGGACACACAAAAAAGAGAGTTAACATTGAGCATTACTCTGGAGAAGACTTAGAAACTACAAGAAGATCCACAGCAGTCCAATTGTTCAAAATGAATCCAGGAGGACAAGGGCGTATCATTGAAACATCATCAATTGCATCATCCCCTTTGTCAACAACATTTATACCGATGTTCTGAAGACCCCTTTCAATCCATAACATCGTGCTTTGTGGATTATCTCTCCCTGGGTACATCATTCCTGCAGATGTAAATGTTTTTGACAAAGGAGGATACGCTATGGGCTCACATTCCAATTCCCGACCTGGGGCTCTTGTAATCCTCCCTTCTTGATCTTTCTGCAACTGTTTTCTTCTTTGTTGCATATCCAGCTTGAATCCTAAACCGCATCGAGCCTTGTGATGTACTGGTTTTAGTGCTCTAACTATCCCTTGCTGATTTCTTCCCAAACCTTTCTTCGCTCGGGCTCCCTTTCCCACAGTCAGCTTAATTCCCATCTTGGTATTCCTTGACAGCTTAAGTGTAGGAATACTATTTCCTTCAGCACCGAATGTAGCATTGATAAATTCGAAGGAACGGAAGGAACATTCTACTGTATATTTGTTTATTTCGATGTAGGGTGTGTCAGTAGAGATAGATGCAACAATGTCTTCTTCACTAGCAATCGTGGTCAAGCGGCTATCCATGATAAACTTTATTTTTGATGGAGAGATGAAGGAACTGCCCCAGCAGAATGGATCCAAGGCCTCCCTAAAAGGCAATTATACGAAGGCGTGATGTCCATGACCTGGAACTCGATATCATATGTACATGGGCCCACTTCTAGAGGAATTTCGATCTTCCCCATGACTTCTCATCGTATCCCATCAAATGCCCTTACTGTAGAGTGACAAGGCCTCAGATAAGGCATATCAATTGGCATCCTAGAAAGCGTGTCCAAAGGCATGACATTGAGTGCAGGCCCATTATCAATAAGCACATTCGGTATTATATAGCCTTTGCAACTGGTTGTGATGTGCAATGCTTTTACAGAGCCCCTACCGTTTGGTGGTATTTCGTCATCACTGAAAGAGATGAAATTATCCGTATTCAAGTTGTTCACCCACCTATCAAGCTTTTCAACAGATACGTTGCTCGCCACATACGCTTGATTTAACACTTTCAGCAAAGCATTCCGATGTGGTTCTGAATTCAATAGTAGGGATACTACCGAGATTCGTGCCAGTTACTTATTCAACTGCTCCACGACGTTATATTCAATGTGCTTGATGAACTTTAAGAATTCATGTGCTTCATCCTCATTCACAGGTCTTTTAATTTTTTGCTCAGACTGTATTTCAACATCAACCTCAGCATCATGTATTGGTGCCTTTCCTTTCTGATTCGAGTCAACGGCTTTCTTCTTTAGTTCAACCACCTCAGGAGAATAACATCTCTCACTGCGGGTAAAGTGTCCTACTTCGCTAACACTTCCAGTCGTAGCTTTGGATTTTTCACCTTCGGGTATGATAATGTTGACATCATATTTCCATGGTACCGCCTTGTTGTCCTTATAAGGGAAAGGAGATGGTACTTCAATTATTATCTTTGGTTTGACTTCCTTTTTCTTGGCCTCATAATAAATCACCAGAGGCTGATCGGCACTATAAGGGATAGCTGATGGTTGATTATCAGAGGTGCATATTTCTCCTTTATTGGCCTTTTTCACTCTGTTAAAGATCTCGACCTCCTTATTGTCCATCATGCCTTGAACTAATTTTTTGAATTCCTCACAAGACTAGATGTAATGCCCTTCTATGCCATAAAAGACGTAAAAACTTTGACATTTTGTACTTTCTTCCTTGAAACTTCTGTTGAGTGGACAGAACAAGCCCTTCTCAGCCATTATTTCCCATACCTTCCACAAAGGTATCATTATTTCAGAAACACAACTTTTGGCTCGCCATCTGTCTTCCTTTATTACCGCACTCACGTTCCTTTCCGTATGGTTAGGGAGCGAATTTCCAGCCATATTACTAGCACCATCAAATCGTAAAATGCCTGCATCAATAAGACCTTGAACCCTCCTTTTAAAGGCAAGATAATTTTCTGTATAATGCCCCTGGTTTCCAGCATGGTACATGCAACTAGCATTAGGATCGTACTATTTTGGGTATGGAGGCTTCAGGGGTGCCATATAATGTGGGGATATTAATTGTTTTTCCAATAGTTTTGGGCAGAGCTCTCCGTATGACACGGGAATAAGGGTGAATTGAGGTTTTTCAGGATTAGGTTTTGTTGGTCTTTGTTCATTTTTGGGTTGGCTTTGAGTAGGCATGGTATTTGGTGGGAACATGACGAATGGTCTTTGGTTATTTGTGGCGTAGACGGGGTAAGGAGGAGGTGCTTGATAGTAAGGGCTTTGAGGAGGAAAATAGAAGTTTGGAGGTGGGTCGTATCGAGGTCGTGGTTGGGTTGGGTACGAATTAGAAGTATAGTGGCTCTCAGTTCCCATCATATGGGTTTCTGCCTCTTTTTTCTTTATGGGTACTGCCCTTTTCGAACTCTCGGGGCCTTCCATCCTTCCACTCTTGATGGCATTTTTTATAAGTTCTCCAGATAGTACAATATCTACGAAGTCTTTCGTGGCACTTCCTACCAACTTATCATAAAACGACGCTTTCAAAGTGTTGATAAAGAGGACCGTTATCTCAATTTTAGTTTATGGAGGTTCTACTTGGGCCGAGATATCCCTCCATCTTTGCGCATATTGTCTAAAAGTCTCCGTCGGCTTCTTTTCCATCATCTGCAGGGTTAGTCAATCAGGCACCATGTCGGATACATGTTTGTATTGTTCACAAAATGCTGATGCTAAGTCTTTCCATGATCGGATCTTTTCTCTACTGAGTTGATTATACCATCGAAGAGCCGATCCAACCAAGCTATCTTGAAAACAATGTATTAGCAATTTATCCTCATTTATGTAACCAGTCATCTTTCGACAAAACATGATAAGATGCGCCTTTGGACATCTCGTTCCATCATATTTTTCAAAATCTGGCACTTTAAATTTCGGAGGCAGAACCAAATCGGGCACCAGACTGAGCTTTTTGGCACTCAATGTAGAGAAGGCTTCAGTACCTTCTATCGCCTTGAGCCTTTCTTCCAGGCTCCTATACTTATCCTGAGCCTCATGATCATCTATTTTCAATATGGCTATTTCTACCGGATCATCTAAATTTGAAACAATTGGATTTGCAGGATTAGCTCCGGGGTTAGATATAAATATACCTTGTCCTAGAGGAGCAGGTGGTGCAGGTCGTTCCTCAAGGCTTGCAAGTTCCCCTTGAGGATATCCTCTTTGCATTGCATGAGCGTGAGGCAGAGTGAATCCTGGGGGATAGAGCAGATCCTGATTAACTATTGACTGGGGTTCTATGATACCAGGGCTCTGCATGGGTCCTTTTTCTTTGACCAAAGCTGTCATCATCTCCATCATTTTTTCCATTTGATCCCTTTGCTCGATCGATTCCTCTCGAGATCTTACAATTAGATCTCTTGCTTCCTGTTGTAACTTAGCCAACTGCTCTTGCAACTCTCTTTGGGTCCTTTCCATCCTTTCAATTCTTTCGTTGAGTTCAGCATCTATAGTTCTAGCTCTTAGACGCGTTTTATAAGAATAACGTGATTCCAGATTTGTAGTGTCACAACTATAGATTATACGGTTTTAGCCTCAGTGAATGATTATAGTGATATGCACATGTAATGAATGGATGAATGAATAAATGACAAATAAATATTAATCATGAATAAATATGCAAGAATTTGGTGTTGATTTCAAGATAGCCTCATACTTAGGCATTTTATTAATCAAAAGAGTCTATTACAAAACGTTTTGCCATCTCTGATCTAACAGTTACACAATTTTCCTAGCCACATCGCCTTGTTTCTTCACTCGTTCTAGGAATTCTGACATGCTTGACCCTTGTCTCGGAGGGAATTGGTAACTGAGATCTTCTGCTTCATCTGATAATTGCACAATTTGCACAGCCACCTTGCAAATTTCATTAATCAAACCTCCAAGATACATATCTTTTTCTTGGAGAGCTCTTTCGTAGGCACGAATGTCTCTGTCATGCTGGCCATTCTTTTCTTCTAGGGTTTTTAGGAGAGTATCTAAGTGTTGCTGATGAGCTTGTAGCTTATTTTCTAAATCTTGTATTTTCCTTCTTAGCTCTTGGACTTTCGACCGACTAGTCATTAATTCTGCAGAACACGGTTTCAGTATTCAACATTCTTCTTCCTTAACTCTATCATAGCACGCGCAGCTTTTTCCTCTTCCTTCTTCGCTTTCCCTCTCTAGAATTCCATCCCACCTTTAATGTTGCTTAGTTCCTCTTTCCATTCTGTCAATGATTTGCCCAGCCCACTATTCCTTATAGTGCCTCTTAATTTCTTATTTTCCAAATGAAGATCCTTTAAGTCATTTCTCATGATCTCAGCTTCTTTCTAGACTTTCTCGATTTTGGATTCTTCAATTTGAACATCAATCTTCAGCTGGTAGCTTTCCTCTTGAAGAGAACTAATATCCCGTAACAGCTTGACCTTTTCACGTTCAAATTCATGTCTTGCCATTTCCAATTCAGACGGTATTTCTTTTGAGAAGGGATTCTAGAAAATGTAATCCGTCGGCTAGATTCGTTGACTATTCACTCGTCGTTGTCTCCATATGTCATAATCTTGAGTGATAGTATCAGCAGAGAGAGCTAACTCCATTAGGTAAATTTTTTTCCAAGACTTTGCAGTATCTCGGACCTTTTTCATGTAACCTTCACCTGTAAAAGTAAACTCAGACTGTGCCAATCCCCCAGTAGCTGGTATGAATTGACGTAAGGTAAACTACCTTTGAGCCATTAATGGAGCATATCCAACTCCTCCCCATAATCCAAGTAAAGGCATCCAATCTTGACTTTCGTATTTATATAACAGAACCGAAAGACGGATCCATGGTGCTCTCAAGTTATATCCTCGGCGCGGAGGTTCTGAAAAACTGAAACCCAGTGCTGTTTGGTGACATCCTTTGGCCAATCTTTTCCAAGGTAAGCTTCCAATGGAGAGAATGTTTTTGAAAACATGTGGAGAGGTGTGCGCTCCACTTTCTAGAAGTGGCTCAGAATCCAAACATTAAGTAACTGCGCGCATCCGATAAAACGTCCTTCCCCTTTCCTCCTACAACTACTTAAAGATCTAAAAGTCTCGGCCAAGATAGTTGGGACGGGGTTGATTCCTTGCCTCAACCTTTCGCAGAATTCCACTACCTTAACTTTTATATGCCCAAGGACCTTTGGGAAGACGATTAATCCGTAAATGGCCAAAGCAAATAGATCAACTCTGTTCACAATATCTGGATGGTTTTGAACTAAGTCTCGCAGAGAAAACCATGGAACACAACTGACTTCATTCTTTTTCTTTATCTGTTTAAGCCCATGTATTAGCCATTCCTATCAAATTTGTTAGCTTTTTCTTGAAGGTCATTGGTTTGGGCTCTTTCACATATATCTTGCTGAATTGTGCATTGTCAACGCGAAGCAAGGCGGCATACTCTTCTATGGTCGGAGTCATATCATCCTGGTTGAAAGTGAAACATTGGTAAGCTGGGTCCCAGAATCGAACCATGGCTTGAATCAACTATTTGTCTACACTGACGGCGATCAAGTGAGCTATATCCTCGTACTTTTCAGTGAAGATGCCCTTAGTGTCTGAGTCCCACCGTTTCCAGATCCAAGTCAAGTCTTCGAGGTTATTCTGACGAGTATTCGAATTTACATGCTCGGGAAGATTGGAGATACATCCTTCCTTTAAACTGTCTCCTTTTGCTTTCTGGGTTTTCAAAGACCAGTCTCGGACTACGGCATTTTTCTCAGTTACTTGTGTAATTGACTCCTCCATCAGAAACCCGTTTTTGGCAACCAATCTCTAATCAACACCTTCCTAATAAGATGCCTATCATGTATTATAAAATAAAAATAAAGACAAATAACCTTGGTTAGTAATCACAACAAATATAAACAGAGAAAAACTATGGAAAATCTAACAAATTAAGCTATTTAATCGTGCATTTTGGTGAAACCGACCTACGATTTTTTCTACTTTTTTTTGTTTTTTTTTTACCCCATCATACTTTACAAAATAAACTTACCCCACATGCTCATCAGATAATCTACCTGATCCAATTCTATTAAACAGACCTAATTCTCTTGCAAAAACAAATATAAATGTAAAGAAATAAAAAGTAAGAGGCGTTTCTCCCATGTACTTATTTTGGTGACTATTCGACGGACGAAGTTTCGGCACGGCTCTAATCGGGTGGCTCATACGGTTCACTATATGCGATTTCGGTTCTAAAAAGGTACTCGAATTGTCCGTACTGTGGCCTACTAAGGCTAGTACGGAGCCTCGATTATCGCCCATCATAGGCTCGCTAGCTCAATTCGAGGGATTACATTTACTTATGCCTATGCGGAGGGACGAGTTAACTCATGAAAGCATAAGTCATATGTAACCCGGAAATATTCACTAGCCTGTGCAAAGGGACGAGTTAACTCACGAAGGCATAGCGTTTACTTCCACTTAAGCGGACGGAGCCCGGGTAGAGAGCTCATGTTCTGCAAAAATGCAAGTGCACGGTGTGTGGGGAGAAACTCACAAACCTTTTCGTTTTTATTTTAAAACTAGAAAAACTAAAACCGTAAAAACTTAGAGCTGAAAAATAATAAGATAAAATAAGTTAGAAAAATATTTACAACATGATGCAAATGCATGACTTTTTTTAAAAAAAACAACATTTAAGGATCACGATTAAAAATTATTTTGAACGAGGAATTTTGAAAATTTTGACAACACGCGCTTAATTCCAGACTCGACTCTCACAAAACTATCCCCAGTGGAGTTGACAGCTGTAGCGACGTAAAATTTTATACGGGTGCTAATTGAGGGAATTATTGAAAATTTGAAAACAAAGTTTCAATTTTATTTAAAAAAGGGAGTCGCCACCGATCTTTTTTCTAGGTGTGATCGGACACCTATTAAATCCTCTTTTTTTTTTAAAGAAAAATTATTTTTTTTGGATTTTCTTTAAAAAAGGCTGAGTTTAGGTCTGCGTCAAAATTTCAGAGAAAAATAGGGTTCGAGAGTCAGTTACGCGCGAGGAAGGTATTAGCACCCTCGCGACGCCCAAAATTAGTATCTCGTTAAACGCGTGTTGTCTTAAGTTTTAAAAATACGAGTTCATTTTAATATGTAATCGTGATTTGATTGAAACACGAGAATTTTTTTAAAACACGAAAATTTTGAAATTGGAGAATTTTGTTTTTTGAAACTCGAGAAATTTTTGTAAAACACGAAGCTTTTTGAAACACAAATTTTTTTTAAAAAACACGAGAATTTTTTGAAACACGAAATTTTAAAAACACGAGAATTTTTTGAAATACGAAAACTTTGAAAACACGAGAATTTTTTTGAAACAAGAATTTTTTTTTTGAAAACACGAAATTTTTGAAACGCGAGAATTTTCAAAAACATGGAATTTTTTGAAAACACGAAATTTTTTTTTTTTGAAAACAAGAATATATATATTTTTTAAACAAGGAAATTTGAAAAGACGAAAAAATTTTAAACACAAATTTTTTTTGATAAATTACATATTGAAGTATTATATACATTTTAAAAAGTAAAATTTTGATAATTTAAAAGTAACCACAAAATAATCATTTCATTTTAAAACCGAAAATTTTTTAGATTTTTTAGAAGGCGTGTCGTATTTAACATTTAACCGTGATATTCATCCAACATAGCGATGAAATCAACGACTTCGTGTCAAACCGATTCGTTGTCTTATTTATTATTAAAAAACTCGCTAAAAATTAAAATTAGTAAATGAAATTACTACATAATGCTTAAAAAATATATTAAAAATGTTAATGAAATAAAATTTAAACATGTGGGCCAATTAATAAACAAAAAAGATTAAAGAAGATACCCAAAGCCCAAAAAATAAGCCTGCTTTAATGAGCTGCTAAATTGAGTCCACTTTGGAGTGGGCTTGCACTGTTGGGCCATTGCTGGGTCAATGGTGATGAGCCTTTTTCTTTTTTTTTATTGGGCCATGAGACTTGGGCCTGTTGGGTGTGGGATCGCGGGTCGGGTTTGGGTGGCACGGGTCGAGTTGGCCCTGCTATTTTAAAAAAAATTTATATTTTTTTTCTTTTTCTTTTTTCTTTTTTTTCTTTCTCTTTTCTTTCGTTTTTTCTTCTTTCTTCTTCTTCCCTATTCTTCTTTCTTCTTCTTTCTTCTTCTTCTTCTCCAACTGCAGCCGTCGATGCCTTGGTCTCCTCCGCCGGTGATGCACCTTCTCTCTCCCTCTTCTCTTCTTTTTCTTTCTTTTTTTCTCTTTTTCGTGGGTTTTTTTTGAAATGTTGGGGTTTCTTGCTTTTGAATCTTGCCCCATTTTTGGGGGAAAAGAACCCATTTTATGCTTGTTTTCTTGCAGGTAGCAGGCGGCTAGGGAGGAGGGAGGCCATACCCTAGGCCGGTGGCCGAAAATCACGGAGGGTAGGTGCCCCAAATCACCTAATCTGCTAGAAGGACCAAATCATAAATGCAGTAAAACTTTTGGGGCTAAAGTGTAATTTCGAGAAAAATAGGGGTCAAGATGTAATTTTGAAAAGTTTTGGGGCCAAAATGTAATATTAGGAAAGTTTAAGGGTTAAAATACAATTTTAAAAAAGTTAAAAGGTCAAAATATAATTTTGATTTTTTTGTTTTTTTAAATTTTTTTGTTGAAAATTAAACACGAAATCGAGCCGGACAAATTTAGTGCTTACAGGGTTCCAGAAGAAGATGCTGCGTTGGTTGCTTGTATGGTTGACTTGCACAATGTTGGAACCTTTAATGGAGATACGGGATTCAAAGCCAGTTATTTAATTGAGTTGAAAAAAATGTTAGAAAAGTTTTACCCCATGCCATGTTGAAGGCTAAACCTAATTTTGAATCGAGGATTAGGACATTAAAAATGGATTGGTCAATCGTTTATGACATACTTAGTGGAAAAAACAATAGCGGCTTTGGTTGAGATGAGCATAGGCAGCTTGTTGTTGCTGAACATGTGGTGTGGAACTCATATATAAAATTAAGAATTATTTCAAGTTTTTATTATCTTATTTTGACCAAATTTATATCTAATATGGATTCCTCATTTTTATAGAGTCATAAAGAAGCCGCTCAATTCAAACATCGAATTTCCTTATTATGACCAACTTACTGCCATCTACGCAAAAGATCGAGCTACTAGGAAAGATGCTCAAACAGCTGCTGATATTATTGAAGAAATAGATGTTGAGGATGTGGCTACTACAAATACTCATGAAGAAAGAAACGATTTCCATGGATGCGAAGCTGATGTTTCTTTGGATGACATGGATCTTTCAGCTACACAACCGCAACCTGGTAGAAACCAAGGTGATTCCACATTTTCAAAGAAGAAAAAAAAAAGATTTTTGATGCAAGTGATTCTTCTACTTCATTTAATGATGCTGTCACTTTATTGGCGGAAAATATACGAACCGTTGGCCTTGAAATCAGTAAGAGTATTGCCTCCAAAGTGCTAATTCAACAAAAGTCAGAAATGACCATTCAAGAAAGTGCTCTGAAATTATATCCAACATTATGTGAAGTAGAAGGTTTAACTAAGGATGAGCACTATCGAGCATTGAGTTCCAGATCATCCAACGCAAATGCTTATTTTCTTTAGTTTACCTTCTACTGTGCGATTGGAATGGGTTAGAAAATTTATTGCTGACCATTAAAAATCATGGTTGTGTTGATGATATTTTCGTAACCTTTTGTGTTTGTAATATTTGGATGGTATAATGACATGATAGAATGTCATTACAATGTTGTAACTTTTGATGTTGTAAAATTTTAAAACATACGGATTATGACATATAAACTAATGAAATCATGTAACTTTTGTTAATATATGAATATTATACTTGGATGTGAAATATAATTCTCAAGTTATTTATTACTTCTAATATTTTGTTTTTATTGTAGAATAATTAAATTATTTGTTTCACTAATGATATTTTAGCACATTAAATATGTATTGCGGTTTAAAAATAATAAAGTAGATTATATATTTTTATAGTATTATATATTTTGATTTTTAAAATTCATATAATAATAATTATATTAAGAATGTTATTAATTTATATTTTTATTAAATTATAGTTAATAATAATTATGTTAAAATATGGTTAAATTATTTATTATTTTTATTAAATTATTTTCAATAATAATCTTATTAAAATTTAATAACAATAATAATAATCATCTGCCTAAAAAAAATTTCTGCTAAGGGGTATTCTGGTCATTTTAATTTTTTTCTTATGCTATTATAACATCATCCCGTTCAACCAAACACAAGAATACTATTACAACTCTATTCCATTCCATTCAACCAAATAGTTGAATTACTGATTACAGCTCTATTCCATTACAGCTCTATTCAATTATAGCCCTATTCCATTACAGTGAATTAAACATACCCCAACACTTTGCTTGATGCGAAGGAAAGAAAATTGAAAAGATGGAAATTTGAAAGGATGGAAAACCAGAAGGATAAAAAATATAAATTTTCTTTTCATAGGTGTGCGAAAAGATAGAAAAATAGAAAATAAGAAAATAAAACAATTGAAAAATGTATAATTTGAACTAAAATATACTTTTATCTCATTTTCTCTCTCTCATCATTCTAATTTGAAAAGATTGATGAAAAATGATCACCTATACTATTTTATTTTTTATCAGTTTTCTTTCAAATAAAGTACACTCTAAACTTATTTTCTTTTCACTTTTTTTCTCCTTCCTCCGTTGCCTTCACTTTTTCAGTTTCTTTGATTCCAACCCAAGCTTAGTTCTATAGAGCTTAGTGGATTTCTAAATAGCCCAAATTGACTTCCGTCCCATGTGCGCTATACTCATGTTTAGGGGTGAGTATTCAATCGAGTTGAGTCGAATCGAGTTAGTCGAGTTGACGAATCCTATTTTCGCAACCGAATTCAATTTGAATTTTTTTCGAATCGGATCGAATCGAGTCAAAAAATTTCGAGTCAAGTCGAGTCGAGTTAACGAATTCTATTATTTACACTTAATGTTGCATTTACATGAACCAATTATTTAACTAGTAAATGAAGTATAAAGTTATTTAACTACATAAACAATATAATGGTTTTGCCTTTTAACTTAATGAGTAAATATTTATCAAAACAATGTAGTTTTAACTTTTAACTTAATGATTTTGACTTTTAACTTTAGAAAAGGTAAACATTTATCAAAATGGCGTAGTTTTGCCTTTTCTTATTCGGATTTTGGATAACCCGAATTGTGTAATTCACATTCGAATTAAACCGAAAAACTTAATTTTTTATTCGAATTGATCCAAAAAACTTGATTAACTCAAATAACTTGAACTATTTAATTCAAAATTTGAAAATTTTATCGAATTTTTCGAATCGAATCGGATTTTGCTCACCCCTACTCATGTTTGAATGTGCCAAAGAGTTGCAGTAACACAACTTATGTTGCTTCAAAACTGAGGCTGCAAGTTATTCTAATATTTCTCCTTAATCTTTTCTACACTAATGGTAAAGCACAATTCTTTAACTGTCACCAAGATTTCCTTATTTTTTATTCCATTTTCTTCACTATATAAAATGTAAACTGATTTTCTCTTTCTCACAAACCATTGTAGTAATTTGTTTAATTCTAGTTGATTGAGATCATGTACCTCTTGTCCATGCTTGTTTTAGCTGAAACGGCCCTTGTATTAGGGCTTATCTTCAGTTCTCCTCTAAGGGAACTGGTGATGATGATATTAGACATACTAACAGTAGGGAAAGCCAATCTGATTTTAAAGACTGTTGCAGCAACTTTGCTTCTTGTTTTCACCTCAATGTTATACGATGTGATAGAGATCAAAAAATGTTGGTCGGAAGGCGCTGTTCCTAATCCTGCCGATGAGATTCTAATGGCGAAACAAGTTTTGAAAGCATCCATGTGTAATTTCCTAACATGTCTGAAACTTCAGGTTTTAACTATATATATGTTTTGATCCTAAGATATTATGTATATGTTTCAGGGTTTGCTTTATTCCTTGCGTTGGCTACATATGGATTGCACTACTGTATCAAAGGGCTAGAACGATCGAGGACGTTGGAGGCTGCTGAAGATAATAAACAATTGATGTTAGAACCCCCAAAGAATAATGCAACATCTTCAACATGAACAATTGATGTTTGAACTTTTAAAAAATTATGAAGATTCCTCCTCTTCATGTAAGGTATAAGACAAGGTCATATGTTGTAATAAAATAAGAACGTAATTGTGTAATGATCATTGGCTCAAATTTGAACTACCTAATTTGATTTACTTGGTCTTAACAACTAATGACCTAACAATTTAAAGAAATGAAGACATTGTAAAAGGCTAATACCGAGTCTCAACATATTGGTAAAATTTCATTGTTGTCAATTAAACACCTCCTTGTTTGGTTTCACATGGGAAGCCTAAAGCTTTAACCAAAAACTGTGATTAGTTGACTTTTCTCATAGCTTGACTTTATTAAAAGTCAGTGCCCCATACATTAAAATAATGGAGTCAACCCCCCCTTGCAGTCTCCCCCAATCACCCACTCCGTCACTAGAAGGAACTGATGCAACTAATCAAATATCTAAGGGAATAAATGCAAGGTTTTTTATTTTCTATTTGCTTCGATCCTTCATTCTTTTTGAAATATTCGTTTCTCAACTCGTATTTATTTAATGTACTTAAATCCTTGTTTTATGCAGGTAATTTGGCCTTCAACTTGCAAAGTAGAGCAGTAATGAACTGAGTTAGCCATATGCACAATTGGCTATTGGATTGAAGAATATGTTAAGATTAATTAATGCCCATTACCTAAACCCATAATTGTAAGGAGAAGCCAAAGTTGACTTCTTTTTTCTGATCTGATCTGCCTAACCCTTTAAGTCTCCTCTGCTCACACAATGAATAGTCAATAGATAAGTTAGTCATCACCGGCGGCGGTGGTGGCATGCTACCGGCCGGTCGTCTCTGCCGGACGTTTTGAAACCAGGGAAAACAATTGGATAAACTAACAGCTACAATGGGGATTTGTTTCGAATATGAAAAAGATCGGGTTGGATCATTGGAATAATAGAACAAGAAATTTCCTTAACTGCCTCGAAATTGAGATTGTCTGATACAAAAAAATCATCTGTTACACTATTAAATGCCAAAATACTGCTGAAATAAATAGTGTTTTCTGCAGAATTGACTGAGAAGAAATCCTCATCTAAGATTGAGGTTTCAGTTTCAAGTTGTTCTTCAAATGACTCCATGAATGACACAGTTGGAGATGAAAAGTCATCTTCTGTGATATTATCGCGTCTTACTGTCATCCAATCTTCACTGAATGTCCAATTGGAAGCATTGGAAGAAGGTGGTGACAGAGTTGATTGAAGCAATTTCTTGATCCTATCAGTGGGGGAATTCATGGAAATCTCTTTAGGAATCAAATTCTTAGGACTTTCCACCACATTAAATAAATCCCAGAAACCTTGATCCAGCACAGTATTTGGAGAATCCATGGTGGATTCTTTTACTTCCTTCAAAAGGGTATCTGATTCTTCCAAAAATGGATGTTGAAGCAATTCTTTAGTTGTCCATCTCTCTTTCAAATCCCTCTTCAAACATTTTCCCAGAAAATCCTTTCCTTTCTCAGATAACCAACTTGGAATCTCAGGTACCTCGCCTGAAAATCCAATCTTATACAGAGCCGACACTGGATCATTCAGCTCCGGCCATGGCGAATTCCCAGTGCTCATCTCTATAATTGTACATCCAAGCGCCCATATATCAGCCTCAAAACCCTGCTCCTCCCCACGTGCCACCTCCGGTGCCATGAAAGCTGGTGTACCGGAAATTGCTGACGTGTCAAAACCTTGATTTTCTCCATCTTTTCCCATTAATTTAGCACACCCCAGATCAGCAATCTTCGCACCTTCTATACCGATCAAAATATTTTGGCTCTTGATATCACAATGTGCCACCCCATTAACGTGAAGATAACTCAAACCTTGTAAAATCTGTTGCGTATACAACCTAACTCTCTCTTCACCCAATCTTCCTCCAACTCTTTTGATTTCCTCGGAAAGCGTACCGCCGGTGACGTACTCCATGCAAAGATTGTACGTCGGCTTGTTGTTCGTTTCATTCGTAACATCGTACCCTATGTACTTAACAATGTAAGGACAGCTTAATTTTGACAAGACATAATTCTCTCTCTGTAAGAACATTGAGTGACATAACTCGGTTGACTTAACGGCAAAAAGCTCGCCGGAAGGGACTGCTGTGGCTAGAGACACGGTGGCGGTGGATCCTCTGCCTATGGTAGGCCCTCTGATCCACTCCATTAGAGCAAAAAACGAAGCCACCAAGAAACAAAGAAAACAAAAATACGGGTCTGGTGACTAATGCTATGACATGTAAGAATATATATACATATGAATAAATAAATGAACTTTGGGGTAACCCTTGGTTTTGGTGACTTAATCCAAATACCGAAGCATATGCAACAACTTAGGAAAGATTCTTAATGACAAAAATCTGTCATGGCTTTCTTTTTAGTACATAGAGCAAGAATGTACCACGTGGCGTGAATTTAGTGAATGCTGACCGCCTATGGACGGCGCCATGGCGGTTTGCTTATGCTTGTAATAAAGCCATTCACATGAAGACACATGAGCACGTGCCGAGATTGCGGGTTGTTAATTACAATTATCCTATTATTGGTTAATTTTAATCTTTTTTTAATCCATTAACATTGTGATTTTTTGCGGCGCAAAGATGATTAATCTTCAAGTTTAACAATGTGAGCACAATTAAGTACTTTTTAGTTTTTTTGTGTGTAGCTTAACTTACAAGCTGTAAACATATATATATATATATATATATTGCTTATAGTCGATGGCAAAGGATAAAACAGAGGGTACCCATTGTATTTTACTATGCTTTTCTTGGGGGGCTTAATTTGATAGGCGTGGATGTGAAAGCATGCATGAATCATATATGTATTGTGTTATTTTTATTTGTTAAGTAACTTAACGAACTATTCTAGATCATACTTAAAGAGTCCTAAATTATATTTAATTGATAAAGTTTTTAGTTTCATTAGTATAATTTTCATCTTTTGACCTATAAAATTTTATAATTTTATTTCGAGCAGATTAATGTCAATTTTTTAATCTTGTCTTATTTCAGAAATTGATTTAAATATGGATAGATAAAAATGGTAGAAGGACAAATTGAAAATATCAATATTCTTTTTGCAATGTGAAAACAACAAAAGCTTTTTTTGGCATAAAGGCTTAAAAGCATGTTGTTGTTCCAATGGCAATCAAAATTCAAGAGTTGGCCTGTTGATTGGAGGAATCAAAGCAAAAGTAAATAAGGCCAACAAAAGAGGTTGCAACCAACATCAAGAAAAAAAAATTAAATTAAAGTTAAAAAAAAGCACACACTGTTATTTTCATTTTCCAAAGTCTGCAAAGTTGTGTTGAATAAGGTGTTTGGAAGAAAAGAAAATTTAGGGGTTTTTAATGGAACACTTGAGTGAGGTTCAAGCAATTCCAAACTATATATGAAAGTCAACTTTTCTCTTGAAATGATGAAATCCCATCCCTAATCTGAACTCAAAACTTAAACCCTTTTGTCACTTTTGGGTTTAGAATAGTAGTGTAGGGCTCTTTCTTTGCATCTTGTCGGTGCTGACATCGTTTTCTGACCTTTCAAGCTCACCCTTTACAGCTAGGTGAACACATGAGTTTATGATCCATTCTTTTACTTTGATCTGAATTTGGTAGATACCAACAATGCCACTTCCACTCTTCATCTGCCAATCAATTTATTAGCACTTAAACAAGGAATAAAATTTGAGTTTCATCGACAGTGTCATTTAAAGAGTGATTTGTACGTACCTCTTTCAACTTTCTATAAAGTTAATGACATATCTTGATCCTAGAACGAGATAACCTCCTATTATCTAAACTTTTCTTTAAAAGTATCATAGAAGCCCTTCTATTAGAAGTCACATTGTATATTGCTTTCTATATCCAAAAAATAGACAAATTAGTCTTTATATACATTAGATTAAAGATCAAATTGGTCATTTTGATTAAAAATTTCATCCATTTATAATGTTAAAAACTGTATAGCAGACAAATAATCAGATAGTAACACATAGTATGCCATGTGTGTCTCGTTCTAATATGTAGAAACTAATTTTTAACAGTAAAAATAAATGAAATTTTTAACAAAAGATTAATCTATTCTTTGATCGAGTATATAACAATAAATTTATTTTTTTTAAAATACAATCCATAAAATAAAAATACCTATAAGTTTTACTTAGTTGCTTAATGATGAGGGAAATTGGTTGTACATTGAACATTGTCCATTGCCAATTTTAGTCTTAGCTGTACAAACTAACACCGAAGGAACCCAAAATTTAAAAGACTACTGACAATGAATGTTATTTTAATAATCAAAAACAGCTATGAATAATCAATTTACTTGTGTTTTGATTGGGAGTTACCTTTTTTTTTCCAGATTGGCTGGCTGTATAAATTCCCATTTACATGACGACAGTTGTATTTAGACATTGAGGACTCAAATAAAAATAATGACAGCCTAAACCTTATCTAACATATTTTTTGCTAATCATTGTTCCAATCAATGTTTTAGATCGAATCTATATTTCTCTGTTTGGATAACTTTTATCCTATAAAATGGAAATTCAGTTTAATTCGATTGTTTTGGACCCAACTACAAGTGAAAATTAAAATGGCACATCCATTTCATCATGCCAGCTATCTATTTTAGTATACTTAGCTGGCTAATATTATCCTAACAGTTAAATACCTAACTGCAATAACTTCAATTAATCACTTGTTTTCATGCCATCATGCATGCCTTAAATTAGACATTAATTTCCTGCAATGGTAAAGTATACAATTAATAGTAAAATTGCATATGCATGGATCGGTGAAACTCATTCAATTAAATTTACTAAAGTTGACAACTTCTAAGTTTGGTGGACCAGTCAATTTGTTGTACATTTTTTTAATGGGATCAAAATATTTTTGAGTTGAGACTTCTTCAGACCAATCAAAAATAATATGAATGTCTAAGATGATTCATGTTGGAGCCAAATGAAATAGTAAAGTTCAAACCCAAATACGCTTTACATTCGGAAGCTAAAGATATAATCACTTTAGTGAAGATTGGGCAAACAACATTTTTTAGACGGGATTAAAACATAAACTTTTGACTTTGGATAAACTTTTAAATCATATGGGATAAAATTGTAAAGCTTTTAACTTTGCTTATATAGAAGTCTGATGTTGCATTATTAAGTGTTATATTTTATATATTTATTTATTTCAAATTTTAAGAGATTTTAAAGTTGTTTTAGAGTCTTTATGTTTCTTGCTCATCAAGAATGTTGAATTCAAGAAGGATACATTCTTGAACAGCCAACTTTTAGAATTCTATGTTGAGTTAGGAGTTTGCTTTCTATCCAATTAGTTTTTTTTTTTTTTTAAGCAAGACATTATGTATCTTTGATTTTATTTTTTTCAATAAAATACTTTTTGAATTTTTTAAATTTGAATGATTCATTTTGTTATTTTTCAAAACTTCTTTCAACTTAATTGTAATCAAGATTGTTCATACTTCAAATTTTCAAAAAATATTCAATTAGACATCCTTCACTTCAATTTCCATCTTTCATCAGTTTAATCATTCCATCCTCCATCTCTATATTCTTTTCTCTAATCCACAGTTTCTTGATGCTTAAGAAACCTTCTTTTCAAATTGAATTAGACTCATTCTCCTTGGCCAATTCTTTTCCCTTGTTTCCATTCTTTCTTTTCTTTCTTTTTCCATTCAAATTATTATAATTAATTCGCTGACGTATAAGTCAATTTCGAAAGTTCTACTTCAAGACCAATTCAGTTTAAATGTTATTATTTCAAGTCCAATTCCAACTTCGATCATCCTGGACATACTATATCAATTCAAACTTTTGTAAATACTAAAAGTGTTGCCTGCAGCAGAAAAAGTCTACTTTGGTTCATTTTTCTTTCAGAAGGTTTTTTAGTTTTCTCTTTCATGTTTGTTTGATGAGAACATGGTATATAAGATACGAAACCGAATCAAAAATTGAAAAGAAATCCAATTAAATGTTAATCTAATGATGAATTTTCCTTTTATTATTCTAGAATTAGAATCAATTTAATATAAAACACAAATACCAGAAAAGTAAAATATATGCAAACAAAACTCGCACATAGTGGCACTTAAACCTAGAATAATCTAAGGGCAAAACTCACACATGATATTTATACATGGTGAGACTTGGACCTAACTCAAGGTCCCAAAGCTAAGTCAATGTCTAATTGACAACATAATTTGATCTTTTACGTTTGTAATATTATTATTAGATCTAAACTTATAAGATTGTTGTTATTAAAGTGATTATATGATTTTTTTTTTTTACTATTAATCGGTCCTACAATTAAATCATGCGAAAATTCAACCAATCATGTTCAACCAATAATAAAGTTAAATATCAACCAAATGCTAACACTTGTTTTAAAGAAAATATACTATCACTTAAATGGAAACAATAGTATTATATATTTGGACCAATTTAACATAGTAAACGTAAAGAAAGCAAATTATGCTAAATTAAGATGGGGAGACTAAATTTCTAATTCCAATATAGTAAAAAAAAAAAAATTAGTTACAGGTTATTTTGCAATAATGGAAATATTGCAACTCTTTCTTATTTGTTTAGTGGAACGGGTTTTTGGAAACAGTGTTGTAGCATTTAGTTGTTATAATTGATGTCACTGCACAATAGCTGGCAATAGAATTGTAATTGCTTCCTAACCAACGTTCTTTAATAAGAATCAATGCTAGAAAAGGAAAATCATCTAGATTTTCTTTTGATCCTCTTTTGATTTTCTCACGTTCTCTCTCAAATCGTTTTCTCTTATTCTATAACTCTTTTTCACAATGTCACTCGTATCAATTTTGATATTAGAGCTGCGAGTTGCCCATGACTATATGAGATGATGTTTGGACAAGGCATTTTTTGAAGTTTTTTATAGGTAAACATGAGACCAAAGCGACGATTATTAATACTGTTAAAGGGAAGGGCATATTGGGTCCTCCTCCGAGTTCTAATAAATTGGAGGTAGTTAGAGAGACTTCTAAAGGGACAGAGAGTGTTGCATCACCAATGATAGGGGAATTAGCTATAGTAAGTTGTGCAGACTCCAATGACTAGTATAATCACGCCTATAACTTGAAGTGCCCTAAGTTTGATGGTACTGATTTTCGTTGATAGTAGGCAAAAATGGAGCATTTTTTTTAAGGTGAGCCAGTATCTGTCAGTGCCAAAATAAGTACGATTATATGCCCTACCGTGGCATCATTTGAATGATAATAACAATGGTGGTATAAATCAGTTGAATTGGAAAAGATTACTTGAGGAATTTGCAAGCGAGGTTTTCTTTAGTGGATTTCGAGGGATCCAATGGCAAGCTGGCATCTTTAAAGCAGAAGAGCAAGTTAGTTGAGTAGTTTCATAAGGAGTTTGCAAGTCCCTTTAACAAAATTTCTTTATCTTCTCAACATGCTCTTAGCATATTTGTCAGCAACTTGAGGCTAGATATTGCTCAGTACCTTTTAAGTCTAAGAATTTGTTAGAGGCATTGCATATAGCTAAGCAATTGGAGGTAATTCTTTAGCCAAGTTAAAGGAATCTTTTGCTTAACCCTAGTTTGCTAGATCAAATGCTAGTTTTCTTTCGATTTCTTATAATAAGTCCACACTTTTTTTTTTTTTTTTTTGGTCATAGAATTGCTAATGCTCCTGAAGCAATAGCTAAATCTGTTAACTAGTTTGTGTCACTAAGTGTTAAAGTATAGGTTGTTAGTTTGTTAATAGAGTCTGGTATACTGTTAGCAGATTAGTTAGCAGCAGTTAGTGAAGTTAGTCATTCCTTGGTAGTATATAAACTCTACCTCTGTACTGTTAAGAAAATAGAAATTGAATAAAAACACAATTTGTATCTCAGTATTTTTCCTTCATTTCAGTATTTCTTTCTATTATCAAAATTCTGTAGAGTAGCTTACATGGTATCAATCACCGTGATTCTGGAACCCTAACTCTTATTTGCTTCCATGGCTACCAAAGCCTCCCCTGATTTTACCTCTGTTGAGCACAGATGTTCAACTTTCACCGGAGCTCGGATTGTCCGCTCTTTCCCTCGCCATGACACCGTTAAGTTGGCTGCTGGAAACTTTGTTCAGTGGCAACAGCATATTCGCCTCATTATTGAAGGCTATGAACTGACTGGATTTCTGGAAGGTACGTTGTCCTCTCCACAACATTTTGTGACGTCGCCAGAAGGATCTCTCGTTCCAAATCTGGAGGCCTCGGCGTTTATTCAACAAGATCAGTTGCTTGCCACGTGGCTCCTCTCCACCATCTCTCTTTCTCTGTTGCCTTCGTTCACAGACGCTCGCACAGCTTGTAATGTATGGAACACGGCCACTTGACTATTTGCGGCAATCATCCGTGCGAAACTGTCACGCATCTGTCATGACCTTCATTCTCTCAAGAAAGGTACTCTTTTATTTCAGAATATGTTTCCAAAATTCAGAACATTTATGCCTTTATCGAGGCCTCTAGCTCTCGGATCTCGGAAGCAGAGAAAGTCGAAGTCGTTCTTGCAAGCCTACCTCTCGAATTTGACGCTATTCTCACCTTCGCCTCCTTCTCTACTGAAACCTTGTCGTTTCAACTATTAGTAAATGTGTTGTTGGAATATGAGACGCGACTAACTCGTGCCGTTCAAGATCTTCTGCTTCAAGCCAACTTGGTAGAGTCCGTTCTGTCTTCGACGATGATAGATCCTGGTCGTGGTGGTCGTTCGTCGTCTGGTAGCCGTGGCAGAGGTTTTAAAAACCGCTCTCAATGTCAGATTTGTGACAGATTTGGGCACTTACCCCAGCGGTGTTATTACTGCTTTGACCGTGAGTACGGGAGTGTTTCGGCTCCAAACACGGCTCTGATCATGGCACCGTCTAGAGATGCTGGTAACGGCCAGCGCAATGTGCTGTTTGAAGGGCACAGATGGTGGTCGGCTCGTGGTGCTCTGGCCTCGCTTGGTGGACGTGGTGGTCCGGATCCTTTCGGCGAACCTAGGCAGTACGTCGGCCCTTCAGCCGTAACACCGATGGCGTGCCTATATGGTTTTGAGATCGAGAATTTTGCTGCACCGTTTCAACCTACAGTTAGGGTTTCTAACCTTTTTTCATTTCCTGGCAATTTTGTAGCAGGTGGAGTACCTAATGGACCGGCCCCACATGGGCCACATGTTAAGTCTTCCATGCCGCCACCCATGGAAAATCAAATTGGGTCACCTGGTGTTCAGCCGCATGCATTTGGGTGCTATGGTGCATCTAGGCCCCATAGTTCAGGCCATGGCCTTATAGTAGGCCGAATAATGGAGACTCGATTGCTGGCCAGAATAATTGGCCAAGTGCCAATCTTGTTGGGCTTGAGGCCACTGGTAATGCTTCCGTTCAACATCGTGGTGTGCCGTGGCGCACTAAACCGAGGGTGCGGGTTCATAATGTTAATGCCTTACCCTGCGTTGGATTGCCTCGTGTTCTTGATTTTAATGCCTTAGATTCTTTTTACCACGTCTAGGTCCAATGCCAATACAAATCGATATGGCTCTAATTTTGATAATGAAAATTCTTATGTTCCTATGCCTGTACGGACCACATCTTGGTGTCTTGATTCCGGGGCTACACACTATGTTTATCGAGAAGACACGGCTTTATGTGACTCCACGCCCTACTCAAGTATGTCTTCTCTTCTTATGGGTGATGGAACTCCTGCAAAAATATCATATGTTGGGAATTCTAATTTACATACAACCAGTAAAGTGCTTCATCTATCTAATGTGTTGTGTGTGCCTAATATATAGGAGAACTTGTTGTCAGTATCTAAGTTTGCTAAGGACAATAATGTGTTTTTTCAGTTTCATATATCATATTGTGTGGTTAAGGACATCCTGACGCGGGAAACTTTACTGCGAAGCTACACTCGTGACGGGCTCTACTATTTTACACTAGCCACTTTTGACTCATCTGTCCTTGCTCCATCTACTCTCAACACTAGTCTTTAGCCCCTTGGTGATGGTGATGATGTGTTTGCTTTATGGCACCGCAGACTTGGTCATCCATCTGCTTCAATTGTTAAAAGTGTTCTTGATAAATGTAAAATTGTTTCTAATAAATTGTGCCTTGATAATATTTGTACTGTTTGTCAAAAGGGGAAGTCTCATCAACTGCCTTTTTCTTATTCTACTACTGAATATACGAATTTTTTGACTTAGTTGTCTTTGACTTATGGGGCCCGACATCATTTTCATGTGGCAGTAATCTGTATTACATTTCATTCATCGATATGTATAGTCGGTTTACCTGGATTTATCTCATTCAGCGTAAGTCTCAAGTCGTGGAGTGCTTTCTTCAATTTCAAAAAATGATTCAAACTCAGTTTGGGAAAGGCATTAAAAGATTTCAGAGTGATTGGCGCGGTGAGTATCGTGCATTTACAACGGTTTTGAATAATCTTGAAATAATTCATCGATTGTCCTGCCCACATACGTCGGAACAAAATGGGGTAGCTGAGCGAAAACACAAACACGTTGTTGAAACTGGTCTTACTCTCTTGGCTCAAGCCAATCTACCCATGGATTACTGGGGTTATGCCTTTTGTAGTGCCGTCTATTTTATAAATCATCTACCTACTCAAGTCTTGAAAGAGAAGCCTCCTTATCAAGTTCTTCATGGTCATGAACCCACATATGATCATTTACGGGTCTTTGGATGCTACTGTTTTTCGTATCTGCGTCCGTTTACACATCACAAGCTGGATTTTCGTTCTCAGCCGTACACATTCTTGGGATATAGCTCTTAACATAAAAGGTATCTCTGTCTCACACCGGATGGTAAGGTCATCGTGTCTCGGCATGTTATATTTGATGAATAAAGGTTTTTGTTTTCTTCGTCTACCGTAACTTCAGTTGATACTAGCCCAACCGTCTCCACATATGTTCCTCTGGTTAAGACTAGTGTCCCATGTCCTATTGCCACAAGGGTGGGAACCAGTGATGATATGCCATCTCAGTCTAGCTCAACTTCTGTACCATCCCCTTCTAGTAATCATGATCCTTTGATCGCATTTAAGACTACTCATGGGGATCTTCGTGTCTCGGGTTCCACAGATGATGGTGGTTGTTCTGTTCAGGGACCTGCTTCGGTTCTATGCTTCTCGGCTCCTCCACCTATTCTGACGGGAAACACTCATAATATGGTGACTAGATCTAAGGCTGGAATTTTTAAACCCAAGGCTCTGACGGCAGAGGTTCTTGACTATGAACCACATACAGTTGAAGAGGCATTAGCTGATTCAAAATGGAAATGTGTCGTTCAATCGGAATTTGATGCACTTATGGCTAATTCCACTTGGGAACTTGTTCCTCTGCCCCATGGCCAAAAAGTGATAGGGCGCAAGTTACTTTTCAGGATAAAGAAAAATCCTGATGGTACGATTGCTCTGCGAAAGGCTAGACTTGTTGTGAAAGGGTGCTCACAAGTTCCTGGGTGTGATTTTAAGGAAACGTTTAGCCCGGTGGTCAAACCTGCGACTATTCGAACCATATTGACGGTTGTTATTTCTCTTGGTTGGCAACTTCATCAAGTAGATGTTAATAATGCATTTCTAAATAGTTATCTCACTGACGAAGTCTTTATGCAACAACCCCTAGGTTATGTTCAGACTGGTCCGGATGGGGAACAGTTGGCGTGTGTTTGACAAAAGCTTTGTATGGGCTGCGTCAAGCTCCACGAGCATGGTTTACAAAGTTAAAGGAGTTTCTTGTCTCTACCGGATTTCTCGCATCCAGATCTGATGCATTCTTGTTTGTCCGTGTAACAACCAAAACTATTATTTATGTTCTGGTTTATGTAGATAATATTATTGTTACAGAGAGTGCGACTGACAGTATAAATAGTTTTGTTCAGCTGTTACATAGTGAGTTTTCCCTGAAGGACATAGGGAATCTACATTACTTCTTGGGTATTGAAGTCACTAGATCTGCCACTCGAAGTTTATATTTATGCCAGCATAAGTACATCAGAGATCTTCTTGACAAGAGTTCCTTGACTAATGCAAAGAGTGTTCATACTCCAATGGTCAGTTCATCTACGTTGTCTAAAGATGAAGGTGAGCATCTTGTTGATCCTACAAAGTATTTAAGTCTTGCTAGAGCTTTTCAATATATATAGTGTTGACCCGGCCGAATATTAGGTATGCAGTAAATCGTGTGTGTCAGTTTATGCATGCACCTACTCTAGTTCATTTGGTGGCTTTGAAAAGAATCTTACGGTATTTACGTGGAACTCTTGATCATGGTTTAGTTTTTCGTTTGTCCGTAGATTGTCTCTTGTTTGCTATGCTGATGCCAACTGAGGATTGGATTTTGATGATAATCGTTTTACGACGGGGTTTTGTGTGTATTTCGGCGATACGCCCATATCATGGTGTTTGAAAAAGCAACAAGTTGTATCTCAATCAACGGCAGAAGTAGAATACCGAAGTCTTGCTGCCACCACCAGTAATATTACGTGGTTAGTCTATCTGTTAACAAAGTTACAGATTCAATCTGCTAATTCTCCTACTGTTTGGTGTGACAATTCTAATGTCGTTGCCATTGCTGCCAATCCGGTGTTACACTCCAAGTTCAAACATGTTGAGCTTGATTTATTTTTCGTCCGTGAAATGGTCACTGACAGTTCACTCGTTGTTGGTGAGGTACCTGCATGTGACCAAGTTGCTGACATATTTACAAAACCATTGTCTGTCTCTTTGTTTACTCGGTTTCGTTCCACACTTCGAGTCTTACTTATTGAGAAGTTGGGTGAATGTTAAAGTATAGGTTATTAGTTTGTTAACAGAGTCTGGTATACTATTAGCAGATTAGTTAGCAGCAGTTAGTGAAGTTAGTCATTCCTTGGTAGTCCTTTGTACTGTTAAGAAAATAGAAATTGAATAAAAACACAATTTATATCTCAGTATTTTTCCTTCATTTCAGTATTTCTTTCTATTATCAAAATTGTGAAGAGTAGCTTACACTAAGTGATAGTAAACTAGGCAACAAACTTCCTTCCCAAGCTGAGATGAATATAGGAGGACAAGAGGCTTATGGTGCTTGGTGTGGGGCCAAGTATGTTCCTAGTCATAAATTTACAAAGCCATAGCTCAAGAAGCATGTAAGAAAAGTACTGCTTCAAATCTAATGGAGCTGTCACTTAGGTGCTGGTTCGAAGGACAAACTCCTTCCTTGAAGACGCCACGTGGGAGATTCTACATTACCTATAACAACAATTTCCTCAATTTAATCCTTGAGAACAAGGATTAGGATTTTAGGGGGGTGGACACTTATTTTGCAATAATCGCAGTATTGTAATTCTTTCTTAGTTGTTTAGTGGAATGTTGCATTTGCATCTATTTTTCAAGTTTTTTATTAAGAAAATCTAGTGCTGACTTAAGGATGAAGTTAAAAATTGTACTCAAGTTCTCAAGCTTGAAAAAATAAAATAAAAAAGTAACGACCATGTCATATTGACTTGTATGATACAGTAACTAAAATTCTTGTTTAGATACAAATTCAAATTATGTTACCCTTGATCTTTATCGTATAAATAATACATTTTATTAACTAAAAAAAGGCATCATTTTTTAAAATCAATTTTTCACTTTGAACTAACGCCTATGATCAAATAGACTTGAGATTTACCTCCCGCGACATACATTTAAAACAAGAAGCAATAATAAGCAATATCACGTGTTGAGATTTAACCCTCCCTTAAAAAAAATAATGTCTGGCATTCCTAGTTTTCATAGCCCCCGAAATCATCTTTAGCTCTCTAACAAATGCTAATAAAACCAATTGCATCATTATGCTTATTATAGGTAAAGAGAGGAACGGGTGCCGTTAAATCCTTTCTTAAACAAAATGCCATAATACGATCCAATCCGGATTAAATCACAGATCATGTTTTGCACAAGTATTTACATACAATCATCTTTGATACTTAATCCCATAAGTTTAGGAGTGTACTACTTGAACAGCATGGCACTCGGGTGTTCAGATTTAGAAAAGGTTCGCTTATGCAGCCTCAGCAAATCCAATTTGCATGTTCCCATAGTCAAATACCGTATGGAACTGGCCCATAAATACATCACCCAGGATCCTGTACATCAATGAATACTAGTATGATTATCATAGCATCAAATGTTTTCCAGCCTAAAAGTAAACGTCTAGTGTGAAAATAAGTTAATTGTAGAAACCATAATTATCCTCCAATATATATCTATGAACCAGTAAAGTGAATACCAGAGAGGTCCGCGAGGAGGCGGTACATCCAGAGCAGTGAATCCACTAATGCATTGAGCCCCATCTCCCTCGCCCACTTTCATGACATACTGATTCCCAACACCAGAAGGACAGAGGCCAGGGACAAAGAAAGAATCACCAAACACCAAGGGCAAAGGCAAGAATTGTAAATTGGGGGCCAAAACAAAATTATAACATCTATGGGGGGTACCAACGGTAAAAATTTTGTATCAATGAGCTTAAATTAAACTATTAATTTTTTGGAAGAACAAAATTATTATTGTTCCATTTAACCAAGAGGGGCCAAGGCCTCTGCTTTCCACTAGCTTCGCCCCTGCTGAACACTAACATTGCAATCAACTCGAGATACTTAATATTTTATTACTTTAGACCCATCCAAAACATATAAATATTGATATCCATGATTCTTTTTTCTTTTTTGAGGGTGAAATGATGACAACCAGGATTATCATGGAATCAAATCAAAGGAGACCAAAGTACCGTAACACAATTTCAGCATTGTATATCATACCTGCTCAGGACGGAGCTCAAATAACTTTCCAGCAATTGTGAAAGAGACGCTGGGCATAGAAGATAGACTTTTACAGTCAATACTTGATTCTCCCATTGGACTAGGCAATCGATCACAGAGCTGCAATTATCAATTTGGGAAAACATGGGTCCAAAAATGAACTTGCCAAAATATACACAGAGGTTGTCAAAGGGGATGCTTATTCACCTCATTGACATAGTCAATTATATGGTCCTCTGTCTGGTTCTGCTTAAGCTGGTTTTGCATCCATATAACTGCCATCTCACAGGTAGAACACATAGCATCACGTAAACTGGCAGAGGCTTTTCCAGCATTCTCATTCACAATGCTTTCAATCCCCATACTGAACAAGATAAATTTACAAAATCAATTAAGCAAGAGAACACATCATTCATTCAGACAATTACAAATATTTCTAAGCTCACTGATTTGAGTTAAAGCAACTTCACTCTCAGGAAAAATTCAGGGGGAAAACAGAAGACTTGTGTACAACCTTACACCTTGAGTTCCATCAAATAAGCATAGACCAATTTGTGAGCAGATTTTCTTTGGTTCATCCTGTCAATGCAGAATAATAAATAGAATAACGAAGAAGTCCAGCAAGAAACTACCAGACCATACTCCAAAGTTAACCATCTCCAGATACCATTTGCATTACAATTAAAGCATATTAAAACAGATCATGTACCTTCGCTAATAGCATATCAAGTATCTTCTCTCCGTATTCAGAAACTACAGCCTTGCATTCTTGACTTACAACCCCAGATGCTCCAATAGCATGATTGATTTGAGTAATAATACCCTGAAAACACGGTATGAAAAACAATCACTGACAAAAGACCAGGACTAACAGTCCATTTTTGGCAGCAAATAGACAATGCATGCACAGGATCAATTAAATGACTTCTATTAGCACTTGCCAAGCACTTATAATCATAGACATTTATAATCAGATTGTCCTACTACATATCAAGGTAAACATGTACAAAAGGTCCTGAATACATGCTCTCACTATAGCAATGACACTAGGGGATAAGCTGGAATATGCACTTCATAAGATAGAAAACAACCTTATAGAGGTTACACAGTGAAACTTGAATGAGTAACAAATAATATCAATATCCAAATTAGGAAGGAGCAAATTGTTACTTCAGTCATGAACATCGGTACAATTACATTCAGATAATTGTTTAGTGGAAGGATAGGAATGCAACTATATGCTTCGAGTTGTTAGTCAAAGGACAGATTTGCGTATGGGCAGAATGATGCATCCAATGTTTCCATGAGAAACAATCATAGAATGGACAAAACATGGTTGATACTTGACAGCAACTTGCTACAGAAGCACGGCTACAGAAGAATGCATACACACATAAATAGACACAAATTAATACAAACCGTAGGACCAGCCAACAAAGAAGTCCCTGAATCAGCAATAGCACTGCAGCCACCGGCACAAAATCCTGTGGAGGAGTAAGAATATAAGGAAACAAATAAAAGACTACAAAATATTTGCATGTCCTTATCAATTATATTAATCCAGTTAAGCAGAATATTGTGGAACAGGTTCGACAATTATTTCCAGAAGATAACTTTGAGGACTTCTCACCTGTTGTTTCGTTACCAATCAGGAAATCACCCATATCAAACTGCGAGCCAAAGAAACAGTAGCATTATAAAAGGAATACATGAAGACAAATATATTGTATAAAACAAGGAATGTTTGAAATCCTAACCTGCCAGTATCCTTTCCGTGTTACAGGAACATAAGTGTGATTCCCCTTGAAATGTTTAGGATCCATCCCGCCAAATACCAATTCCCCACCAAGATTATCTTCGGAGTTGCGGCTAAGCCAAAATGAAAAAACCGGTTCCTTAACAAGACCTTGGTTGACCATATTGTACCTGGAGCACTTACAGAATCAAAATCCTAAACCAGTAGCAGTTGCATTCTTAATACTCACAATATAAACATCTTAAGCCAATAAAACTGAAACAAAAAGCACAAAGAAACAAAAAAGAGGCTTTTACATACCACACAGGCACAGCATTTCCTACTGAAATCTCTTGAAATCCAAGGCCAAGTATACCATCGAATTTGGCAAGCAAGAATGTTAAGCTGGGCTCACTTGTTGCCTCAATAAATTCCTAAACAGATGAAAGAAGAAAAGTTACTGAGCAACATGGACCATCACCAGCAGCCATGATGGTGAATTACACTGCAAACATATATAAAAAAAAAAATTATTGAAGATACCTGATTTTTAACTACAAGATCACCAACTGTCACATGGTCCTCACTAAAGAATCCAGAAATTTGTCCAGTACCATATTTAATATCCGCAGGTTTACCTGCAAGTGGAATCCTTTAAAAGAAAACATATAGGCAGCTACTTTATTATACTCACTTTGACTGAAATGAACAACAGTTAGTTTTAATATCCTTCCAGTCACCTTTATCAAAGTTTCTCCAATCTAAAGCACATTAAACTAATTATGAATAACAACAAGCAGACATGAGTTTTTCAAATGCAGGAGATGAGGCTTATATATATATATATAAAGCAGTTAAAAGAATGCATAAGGAAAAGAATAATAACACCTAAATCAAACTACTGAATTTGTTCTAAGCGGTGCTTACTTATAGATTGATCAAAAGACAATACCCAATTTATGAATGGAAAAAGAAAATCATAATCATAATCATAATCAAGAAGACATGGATTTCAGGAAACCTAGAATGAACCAAGAAGCAGAAGCAAACCATTAGCATTGTAGGTACTTGAGTGGCTTGATTTATATCTTGAATGGAAATAGCAAGCTATCTGCACCCAGACACCAGTAAAACCTTAGAAATTTTCCAAATTGACACAAATCCAATCCTTAAGTACACCAAAAACAATTTGAGGAATTAAACTCACCGAGAAATAACACTTAGATGAAGGCACCCACAAATTAGAACTTCCAGTGTCAAAAATTACAGTGAAGTTCTGTGGAGGCGTGCCAATTCCAATTTCACCAAAGTACTGAGCATCCATGTAGTTCTTTAGTGCCACTATATCAATATCCTTTGACTCTTGTAAGTTGCCATGAAGATACTTTCTAAAAGAACCTCTCAACGCTTCTCCTTCCTTGGAATCAAGTTGGGCAGCTAACAGATTGTTGCGATCAAACTTTCTCTTCTTCAGTCCAATTCTGAGCAATCCGTCATTGGATGTGGAAAAGACAATAGGAAACAGAAGACAAAGAAAAACAGTGACAACAGTAGTTTTAACTATCGTCCCCATTCAGAAAACTGCAAGTCTGCAATTGAAAGGCAATGATTTAAAGATTTTTGTCATATACAGTTAGAACTAGAAATGGCAAGCTGAAAAAACAAGATATCAACACACAACTAGATATAGTCTTTTCTCATAACAGGTAGGCAACAAGCCACTTTTCAACTACCTGGGATAAAAACCATTGACGGTTTACCTAAGTCTAGAACATTTATTCACCGCCAAGTAAAGTTCTGTCCTCAAAGAGTAAGCAGATGCTCAATTTTAGTGACATCATGGCCATTCCATTCTTTTTTATAATGAAATTTTCACATCACATAATTTTGGTGCCGAGAAAACACAATAAACATACATAAACACATCTATAAATACTACTAAGGCCAAAATAATTTGATTCGAGCTATGAGGAATCTTAATTAGGCTCAAATGTTTACTCCATCCAAATTAGTTAAAAATAATTGAAATCAGAACGGATGCCAAGCGAAGTTAACTAGTTAACCTTCACTTTTCTCAGGTAATAAACACCGAAAATCCCCCAATATCTAACCAACCCAACAGGGAAAAAACTAAAATAAAATTATTAGAAACTTAAACGGATAATCCGAACTTCGAATGTTACACGGTCAACTCCAAACTACTATCAATCAAACTAGATATTCACTCAATAACCCTTTTTTTCAGGCAATTTCAGTTTTCTACGAATGTTACACGGTCAACTCCAAACTATTATCGATCAAACTAGATATTCACTCAATAACCCTTTTTTTCAGGCAATTTCAGTTTTCTACGATTCTAAAACCAAAATACCACACAATATTCCTGCCCAAGAAATGCAAAATCACTAAAAAAGAACACTCAAAAAGTAATCAAAAGCATATATAAGAACAAATAATAGAGAGAAGTAAAGAGAAATTACATAATAAGGCAAGGTCAAGAATTTTTACAAAAAAGAAGAGAAATTTCTTACGTTTTTGTTTATGATTTCAATTTTTAAGAAGAACAGACTGAGCAGAAAAATTAGAGTACGAACCTGAACTCTTTATTCAGAGTGTTGAATTAGATTACCGGGATTCTTGGTGGATCGTATCCGTACACGTGGAGTCCTGTTAGTTGAGATGATATTTTTAAATTTGTTGACCTTTTTTTCTTATCGAGCAAGAAAATTGAGGGTTTAATCTGAATCGGATGAATGTCTAATAAGGATGGTATTGAAAGCTAAATCACACCGTTGAACTTGTGATGAGAGGTTTGGAAGAAGTGAGTTTAAGATGATAGAACCAGTAACACTGGAAGTTTGAAGGGTAGTTTAAGATGTTTCTTCTTATCTCTTCTACATTTAGGCTGCGTATGTTGTTTCTACTTTCTACATAACAATCATTCAAAAACCGGATCCCACATGTGTGCCATGCCTAATAAATGGATCATAATTTATTACTTATTTTTTAAAACAAAATTAGTTCATATTAATTTATTTCAGGAATAAGATCATACAGTTCGAGAGAAACAATAAATATTTGTCATAAGTGGTGAAGGATAAACTCCATCAAGATAATATATGTTTCAGTCTTAGTATCAATAGAATATTACGGCACGTTGACAATTGACTCTATCACAACTCAAGTACGGCATTTGTGGAGTGATTGCAAACACTTAATACGATAAGGAAATCAACCTCTAATGGTGCAAAGTTGTGGGCAAAAAATTGGCAAAAGAATCGAGCATTAACCAAATTGGAGGGGACATCGACAAAACCATCCCTAAAATCACCTGCAAAAACAAGACTACATGTAAAAGCAAATGTCACAGGCCACATATCAAAAGCCACGACCATTGCACACAAAACATCCCATGGAGGTCAACTTATTAAATGGGGCTCATTTGACCCGTTTGAATTGACCCAACTTGTGGAACATATGGATAAACTCGTTTAGATGAAATCTTGGTGGCCGAAAGAAACACTCCAGTAAAACTGATAAACCATAAAAGTAACATATTTTAACCCCATATTTAGTATGCTTTTGGATGATTTAGTCCTTGATTTATGTAAAAAGGTGCTTTTAATCCTTTCTTTTCATGTTTATACTCAGGAAAGCACCCGAGGATGAAAAGAATGAGAAACGGGCTTAAAACGGGCCAATTTGGGCCAAAGAGGAAATCGACACGGCCTGGACTTCAAGCCACACAACCGTGCCTCGTCAAAATTACTTCACACGGCCATGCCACGATTTACACGGCCGTGCCCCAATCGACAGAATCGAGACACGGCCTGAAGTCGACTTACACGGGCGTGTGCCATGGCCATGCCCCTGCTACAGGAATGAGCAATTTCACTCGGATTTGGATGCTTGGAGGCAAAGAAACACATTCCTAAGTCTACTTAAACATCCTAGGAGAAATTCTACTTGAATTAGAATACTTAGAAGCCAAGTAAAGCATCTCAAAGCCTATATAAACACCCAAGGTAGCAACTAAAAAGGGGAGTTCGGCAGGTCAAACAGAGACAGAGTTTTTCGCGAGCTTTTATTGTGGAATTACTCGAAGATAGCAGTTGATCCATCTCAAGAAACTAGAGTTCTACCCAAGACAGAGGATCTCCTCTTCAATTCCTTCAGGGGGTTTTAGGGATTTCTTATGTTTTGTTTTATCTTTTCTCTTGAGATGTTTTCTTGTTTTGTTATGAACTAAACCCTTTAGATACGTGAAGGGGATGAAACCTATGATGGATTTTGTTATTTGATTTCTAAATTATATGAGAAGTACTTAGTTTGTTCTTAATTATGTTGCTTAATTTAATCTGATGTGCTTAGGTGGAGGAGGAATAGACCCTGCCTAATAGTAGATCTAGCATAATTGAGCAGAGTTGATCGGGCGCCTAGAGATAGGGTTACGAGATTTTGCCAGATTAGGGTGAAACCTAATATGGGAATCCATTGATCAATTTACTACTTCCTTAGGGGGTTATTATAAGAGAACGAGAGTTCTACTAATTAACCTAAGGTTAGATGTTATTCGCCTCATGAGAGGGTTTAATATAGGTTAGGGAGTCTCACGGATCAAGCTAAGTAAAGGAATCATATGGTTTGGGGAATAAATAATAAGTGAAGTCATAGGCGGGTTCTTCCTGGGAGTATCGTCTAAATCCAACTGAGTTTTTCCATAGTCTTTTCCCAAAGTTTCATTCTTTTGTCTTTGCATTTAGTTTAAGTATTTCACTAGTTTTTTAGATTAATAAACCAATCACTCCATATTTAAGGCTAGATAATAGAAAGAAAGTGAATAATAGTACTTTTAGGTTCCTTTGGGTTCGATAAGATATTCTTGCCTAAACTATACTACTGTTCGATAGGTGCACTTGCCTCTATCGTTGTCATAGTTAGTCTACAAGTTCAATCATTCTTTTTTTAAATTTTAAAACTGGACTGTTTGACACGATCAAGTTTTTGGCGCCGTTGCCGGGGAACACTAAAATATTAAGAAAACTCTATTTCTATTACTTTAGCCAATTTTTTTATTTGCAATTTATTATTATATTATTCTTTATTATTATTTCTTTTTACTTTGCTAATTTTTTCCTCTATTTTGCTTTTGGAAGAAAATTTTAGTCTATGGAAAAGATGACACTGAATAATTATCAGTGGCAAGGCATGGGGGCAATTCCTACTAAAGTAACCAGTGTTTTCAACCTCGACGTCGTCACTAAGTTATCTAATCAGTTAGAGATGATGAATAAAAAGATTGATGATTGGTATAGCCCCTCACAGATACATCCAGAAATACAATATGATTCGAATATAGGAGGCGTGGTGAATCCTGAGTACCCACCCTACGGATATGGCATGAAAAACGAGCAAGCTCACTATACAGGTAACTATTCTAGATATCAAAATAATTTTTATAGTGAAACTTATAATGCAGGTTGGAAGTACCATGCCAATTTCTCGTGGGATGATCAAAATAGCCAAAGATCGAAATTTCCTTTAGATTTTCAACAACTACCTCACCAACAAGAAGATGAGCCGAGTATTGAAAAGATGCTGAAAAAATTCATGGCAAACACAGAAAACCGTCTCCAAGAAATTGAGAAAACAAGTAAAAGCAAGAGAACCGATTTGGGAACTTACTAAGTCAGTCAAGGCAACCACTAATGCAGTCGAACAACTCGCAACGTTGATGTTGGAACGACCGCAAGGACGTCTATCTAGTAACACTGAGATCAATCCAAATGAGCAAAATCAAGCTATCATAGCTCATGCCAGTAAGGGGTTAGATGAACCCAATCCAATACAAAAAGCCAAGGTAGACGAAGGTAAGGTAGAGGTAACACAAGAAAAGTCAAAACCGGTAATCAAGGAGTACCAACCTCGCATACCTTATCCCAAAGCAATGAAAAGAGACGATTCAGAGGAACAATTCGGTAAGTTTGTTAAACTCTTAAAGAAATTACATATTAACTTACCTCTTCTTGAAGCTCTTTTTCAGATGCCAGACTTGAGGAAATCTTTAAGACAGCTCTTGACAAACAAATGCAAATTAGACGAGGAGCACCACGTGGAATTAAACGCAAGATGCTCAAAGAATGTTACGTAACGTATCGCCATGTAGTAAAAAGACACAAGGAGTTTTACAATTCCATGTTTAATTGATAGTGTATCTATTGATAATGTAACATCCTAAAATGGGGGCTGTTGTGTTTAAATTGTTGCATGGGTATGGCTTGATTATGGTAGTAATTAAGGTGTTTTAAGATCTAGGTATAAGCCAAGGGTAGGCCCGAGCTGTAGGAAAATTTTTGTTTTTAAGTTTTAGTTAAAAGGAGCTGAAGGAGCTAGGGGTTAAGTGTAATTCGTGGGGAATTTAGGCATAAGAATGGGCTTGGTAAAGTGGCAAGGAGGTGCCACTTAGAGCCTTGAGGGTGACACCACATGCAGGGAAGGGAGAGCTCAGGTTCGAGTAGCAAAATCCCATTTTCTGCCTTGCATTTTGATGCCAAGGGGGAGGAGTTGTGCTCAGCACAAACTCTATCAGATAAGCTTGGAATAAGTCAAATTAATTTGAATTGGTGGCAAGGAGAGAAATTAGGAGTTTGAACAATTCAAACTTATTCGAATTTATGGTCAGGAGAAATTTGAGGTGTCTGCCGAATTTTGAACTCTTATTGGCAGAGGAGTAATCAGTTGGGAAGCTGAGTAAGGGGGTGTCGAAATTCCTTAGTTGGCTAGGTGGTCATTTTCGGCTAGTGTTGGCTATAGTGCATTCGGTTGAGAGGCAAACCGAAACTTTTTTTTTCTCTTCTCTTAGCATGTGCCGATTTCTCCCTTGGTGCCTTGTGTTAGCAAAAGCCGAAAGTCCATAGGTGGTTGTCGATTTCTCCCTTAGGCATTTGGCCGAATCTCCATTTGAGCCCTCTTTCATTTTTCATTTTCTTTGTAGCCAAAAAGTAACCCTCTTCCCTTCATCTTTTTCTTCTTCTCAAGTGCTTGGCCGAATCTTCTTCTTTACCATCTCTCATTTTTCTTTTTCATAATTACTCAAAACCATATCTTTTCTCTTCATTCTCTTTTGTGCCAAATCTTCTTCTTCTTCCTTCCACTTACTGAATCCTCTCTCTCCGCCTTTCAATTTCTTTTCTTTTCTCTTCTTCCACTCTAGCCGAATCCCATTGGGTTGTCTTCAATCAACCATAGCCGAATCTCTCTTTTTCTTCTTGTTTTGTTTTGGCTGAATACCAATCAAGTCTAGATCTTCTTTTGGTTTTTCTCCAATCGGTTTTGGAAGAGGGTAAGTGTTCTTGGCCAAATTTTTTTATTCCTTTTCTCTTCTCTCTGTCGACTCTCATGAGAGCAAAAGCCGAATTTCGACATTTGTTGATAAGTAATGCTAATCATCTATAGGGACCAATTTCTTTTAGGAACTCCGGGGTTTTGAAGCAGTAGATCTGAGCCCTCTATTCTCTAACAATCGAATTCGGTAAGTCAGTGGTAAGGATCCATGTTAGTTCAGTCTTTCCATTAGATATTTGCAAAGCCAAAGGCTATTGAAATAAGTGTTAATGATTGCCAATTGTAGGGGAAGGCTCAATCTCACATGCTTTGGGTGGTTGCTAGTATTCAAAAAGCATCAAGGTAAGGTTTGGGGTTCCATGCGTTAACCCTTTGGGATTTGTTGGTGTGGCCGAATGGCCTTGATACTGATTTTGGGTTTGGCCGAATATAGGATCAAGGAGATCTGGTGCAGTAGATCGGGTCTTTGGGATTTAGTGATTGCGTTAGTAATAGGTGTGTAATGCTTACACACTTTATTAGTATATTATGCCTATTATGTTACTGTTATAGCCAATGAAATCGTTGATTATGCCTTGTGGGTATGAGCTTGGATTCCGGGTAAGTCCCCTGTTATGTGATTTTTGATATACATTATTATGTTATTGTTATATGCTATGCTATGCGTTATTGCATGATACATGATATTATTACACGTATGATATGGACATGATGGTGGGATTGTTGAGAAGAGGGGGAAGAGATATTTGGACTGTCACCAGTGGTTTTGACCACACGACGGGTTGGCCCCGTCTTGATATTATATTTTGTGACTAAGTCCGTGGTTTTGACCACCAGTGGTTTTGACCACATATGAATATTGTGACTCGTCCCAGTGGTTTAGTACTACGATGGGTTGGCCCCACATGTTGATTACGGATTGTCATCGATGGTTTTGACCACACGATGGGTTGGCCCCATCACTTGATTTGTGACTTCGGTCATCGATGGTTTTGACCACACCGTTATATATTTGTGATTACGGTCACCAAAGTGGTTTTGACCACCACCGGTTTTGACCACACGGGGTAGATAAAGGAGATTGGATGGTTAGGTTATGGGTTGCATGATTTGCATGTTTACTGATGATCTGTGTAAGTGCTTGCACTATCAGGTTGGGGATTTATACACCAAGTCTTGGTGACTCACCCCTTCCCTTATATTTTCTGAGATGAGGCGTAGATTGCGGATACTGAATGGGAAGGACTCGAGCTGACCATGCATGCTCGTTTGGGTTTTGATTTCTTTTAGTTACTATTTCAATTTTATCTATTTACCTAAAGTTGGTTTTGGTTTGTAATAAGGCCGCTAAGTATTATTTTGGGTTTTTATTATTTGCTTTTATTCTGATTATATTATACATATGTTGTATATATGGACTTGTTAAATTAACCGGTAAAAAGCAATGTTTCAAAACTATAACTCCTTCGGTTTTCTAAACGTTGCCATCGAGTAACACCACTTATAAGATGATAACAAAGGTAACTTGTATGTTTTCTAAAACTTGCAACAATAAGCAGGATTTTCAAGCATCAGTTTTAAAGCAGCCATCACACGATTTCAAAATCATCTTAAACAGGGATTTCTAAACTTTTCATACTACAAAAGGGTTTTCTAAGAAAATTATCCGACAAAATTTTGGTCTAAAAAGGATTTTCACTCTGTAACATGCCGGATTCGGTCGTGGTGTATTGACCGGGTTTGGGGTGTTACAGATAATGCTTTAGCTAATTTAGAGTCAAGCATTAATGTTATGCCTTATAAAATTTTTAAACAACTAGGTCTAGGGAAACCCAGACAAACTAGGATGAGCATCCAGTTAATTGATAAAACTATCAGAATTCCTAGGGGTATAATAGAAAGTGTTCTAATCAAAATTGATAAATTTGTACTCCCAGTAGACTTTGTTGTTTTAGACATGGATGAGGACAACACGATTCCTTTAATTTTAGGAAAACCCTTTCTAGCAACTGCCAAGACTAAAATTGATGTTGGTACAGGAGAACTTATTCTTCGTGTAGGTGACGAATCAATCAGTCTAAAAGCTTTTGACTCAGCCAGGACATCAAGTAATGAAGGTGAGAAAGTAAAGTCAGTTGATAATCAAATTGTTCAACTTTCACCACAGGAAACACCACAAGGCTACAAACTTGAGCCGAATCATGGGCCCTAAGCCGTACAAGCTCATAATAGTGAATTGTTAGTGGAACCAAACCCAAGGCAAGAACCTGTGGTAAGAAAAGGTAAGGTTGAGGTGTGTCATGATTTACCAAAATTGGCAATTACAGAGTACTAACCTCGTGGGCCATACCCCGATGCAATAAAAAAAGACCACACAGAGGAAGAATTCGGTGAACTAACACTTCATTTAGAAGACGAAACAATCATTCTTCAAGCTCTTAACTCAGCTAGGACATCGAGTAATAAAGGTACGAATGTTAATTCTATTGATAATCATTTGGTTCAACCTTCTTTACAGGAAGCATCATGAAATCACTTAGCTGAGCTAGATCTTAGACCTCGTGCCAACAAAGAAGAAATACATAAGGAATAAAGCCTTAGGTTTGACAAACTAAAAGAGCAGGAAACACAAATCAAAGAGGTACAGGAACCACACGAAGTGAAACTGAAGGAGCCCCCAGACGAGCTGATAGGAACAACGAATCACTTCAAATTAGGAGATCAGGTATTGTTGAATAAGGAAAACCCTCGAATCACCAATTCAGACCTCAAGAAAAACGAAGAAATCACTTTTGAGGTGCTTAATGTCTTCCTATATGGCACAGTAGAGGTCAACAATCCTAAATTCGACACTTTTGAGGTAAACATTACTCGACTTAAACTATATATCCATAACCGAAGTGATTGCATGAGAAAGGATTTTCATCTCCTCAAACCACCATGACCATATGAATGAGAGGTAAAGTCTAGCTAAGACTATAAACGAGCGCTTATCAGGAGGCAACCCGAGCACTAACCCTATTTTTACATTTTTTTATTTTTTTTATTTTTTCTTTTCTTTTTCTTTTAGCACCTAACCATAAACTAACCAAAGAGCAGATTTCTAGGCCACACGGCCCTACACACGGGCGTGCCCGTGGCCGTGTGGAAGCCAGGGGATGAACCATGGGCGTGCCAGTAGTTGTGCACGACATAGAAAAATTTCTTTTCCCAACACGGGTGTCAATAATAGTCCACGCCCGTGCCGACGCCCCGTGCGAGGTTACTGACTTGTCAAGCATGGGCTAAACACGGTCGTGCCTTTCAACTGTGCCAACATTCTGACTTATCAAACATAGGAAGAGTACGCCCGTAGTGAATGACCGTGTGAAGAAAGACATGGGCGTGCCACGACACCCACGGCCATGCCCGAACACCCTGAATGCGTTCAAAATTCAAAATCCCAAAACACGAGCTACATCTCTATTTAAACCTCATTCCTCATTTTTCTAGTTGTCTTTCATTTTCCATTATTTATTTTTATTTTTATTTTATTTTATCATTATTTTTTACTTTATTTTATTTTATTTTCTTCTTCTTATTCTTTATGATATTTAGATTTAGCTTAGGATACAATAAAACCAAGCCAACTACTTCGAGGATTCAATTTCAAACGGTTCGAGACGCTTCCCCACGTTCACCTTCAATCTTATCCGGTTTCTTTTCATAGACTTCATCTAAAAATTCAGGAAGTGTTACTTCTCCCCTTCTATTTTGATTTTATTATTACATAATTGTTTATCTATCTTTGAACATTGAGGGCAATGTACACCTTAAGTGTGGGGGTAAAAGTACCTAACATTTTGCATTATTCTCAAATACTGAATTTAGTCTTATTTTCAAGTATTTTTTCTCATATTACTAATTAGGATGAAATTTCTGTTGATTTATGATTTGTATTGATATGTTTTAGAGTAAGTCATAGTTAATTATGCATTGATGATTAAATTTGAAGGATACTAGAGAATCGAGCATGATAAGTCTACTTTCTAAAAATTAAAAATTGATGGGTCGTTGAATTGAATTTGAGTATTACATTGAAATTTGAAATTTATAAGGATTGATGTCAAAAACACCCATAATTTTTGTGAAATTTTGAGCCTTATAGAGCATATATTCTTTTTCCATGCTCACTTTATTGATTATGAGTGTGTCAACTTTGAACTGTTATTCTAGAACTTGCCTTGTTTATACATGTCGAGACCACACTTTTGATTTGATATATAGAGATAATAAAGGCACCTAAGATTTAACCCACTTACCCCATAAAAAGCCTACCTTCACAAATTAACCCCTAGTGAACCCCGTTGAATCCTAACAACCTTTTTATTGACTCACCCACTAATATTAACCCAAAATCCCTTTGAATTTGTTATCACCATTCTTTTGACTACCCTTTAATCGAGGTTTGATTTGATTAAGTTACCGAATTATATTAGTTCACTAGTTACATTTATCATTTATGATATAATATTTTAGTTTGTTCTTAAAAAAAAAAACTCAAGTATATTCAATATTAGTAGTATATCAAAGAGCTTAGAGCACTTAAACTCCAATTGTTGAAGAAAAAGCTCATATGTGATGAAAATACTCTTTATTATACAGTAATTATCAATAGTAGGTATTATTAGTTTTCATTCGATGTAAATATTCATATTCAGTTCTTTGTTTTTAGATTAGGTAATTAGTCAATTTGATCTCAATTCTAACCCTCTATTTTAGCCTGTATCCACACCCTTAACCTTAGCCGCGTTACAACCCTGATAAAGACCTTTTCATCTATGTATCATCTCATATACAGTGGTGGAGATTTGATTTTCAGGTAAGCCTATGGGATTAACTTTTTAGGATCGACTTAGAGTGCTTATTCTTGAACCTTAAACACTTCGAGTGATTTGAATGAATCTTTTGTGAGGATGTCAATCCTTGTCGGTTTTGAATTAAAGGTAATTACTTAGATAAGGGGAGACACCTATGTTTTCATACTACAAAGGTATGACTTATCTTGATTGAATCTTTAGGGTCCTTTGAGTTAAATTATCCATGTATAAATTATCTATGAATTATGACGAGACATTGTCGATAGGAATTATGAATTATGGAAAGTTCGTTTTAATTGTAAGTTGAGAGTTTTGCTTGAGGACAAGCAAAAGCTTAAGTGTGGGGGTATTTGATAAACCATAAAAGTAACATATTTTAACCCCATATTTAGTATGCTTTTGGATGATTTAGCCCTTGATTTATGTAAAAATGTGCTTTTAATCCTTTCTTTTTATGTTTATACTCAGGAAAGCACCCGAGGACGAAAAGAACGAGAAACGGGCTTAAAACGGGCCAATTTGGGCTAAAGAGGAAATCGGCACGGCCTGGACTTCAAGCCAAACGATCGTACCTTGTCAAAATTACTTCACACGGCCATGCCACGATTTACATGGCCGTGCCCCAATCGACAGAATCGAGACACGGCCTGAAGTTGACTTACACGAGCGTGTGCCATGGTCGTGCCCCTACCACGGGAATGAGCAATTTCACTCGGATTTGGATGCTTGGAGGCAAAGAAACACATTCCTAAGTCTACTTAAACATCTTAGGAGAAGTTCTACTTGAATTAGGATACTTAGGAGCCAAGTAAAGCATCTCAAAGCCTATATAAACACCCAAGGTAGCAACTAAAATGGGAGTTTACAGAAGTCAAAGCAGAGGCGAGTTTTTCGCGAGCTTTTATTCAGGAATTACTCAAGATAGCCAGTTGATCCATCTCAAGAAACCGGAGTTCTACCCAAGACAGAGGATCTCCTCTTCAATTCCTTCAGGGGGTTTTAGGGATTTCTTATGTTTTATTTTATCTTTTCTCTTGAGATGTTTTCTTGTTTTGTTATGAACCAAACCCTTTAGATACGTGAAGGGGATGAAACCCATGATGGATTTTGTTATTTGATTTCTAAATTATATGAGAAGTACTTAGTTTGTTCTTAATTATGTTGCTTAATTTAATCTGATGTGCTTAGGTGGAGGAAGAATAGACCCTGCCTAAGAGTAGATCTAGCATAATTGAAGGGAGTTGATCGGGCGCCTTGAGATAGGGTTACGAGATTTTACCAGATTAGGGTGAAACCTAATATGGGAATCCATTGATCGATTTACTGCTTCCTTAGGGGGTTATTATAAGAGAACGAGAGTTCCACTAATTAACCTAAGGTTAGACGTTATTCGCCTCGAGAGAGGATTTAATATAGGTTAGGGAGTCTCACGGATCAAGCTAAGTAAAGGAATCATATGGTTTGGGGAATAAATAATAAGTGAAGTCATAGGCGGATTCTTCCAGAGGGTATCATCTAAATTCAACTAAGTTTTTCCACAGTCTTTTCCCAAAGTTTCATTCTTTTGTCTTTGCATTTAGTTTAAGTATTTCATTAGTTTTTTAGATAAATAAACCAATCACTCCATATTTAAGGCTAAATAATAGAAAGAAAGTGAGTAGTAGTACTTTTAGGTTCCTTTGGGTTCGATAAGATATTCTTGCCTAAACTATACTACTGTTCGATAGGTGCACTTGCCTCTATCGTTGTCATAGGTAGTCTACAGGTTCGATCATTCTTTTTATAAATTTTAAAACAGGACTGTTTGACACGATCAAAAACTAAAGTTACTTAAGTAATTAATGTAAATACTAAGTGATAAATATGTATAGAGTATAAATCACTTAGGACTCTTATTTTGTATATAGGCACAAATCGTAACCATCGATGTAACTCAATCTATATCGTTGGGTTTAGGGGAGCTCAACTATAAATAGAGGTATTCCCCCTTTATTTATTCACTCAATTGTAAACCTTCAAAATAATAGAATACTTTTAAGAATATTTACTCAAACACTTGGTGTGTGTTATTTTTCTAACTTTTCTATTTGTTTTTTGCTCTTTAGTTTCGAGTTTACTTCTGCTTTGCCACATTAGTGAAAATGCTATATATTAAAAAAATTCTACTAATTTTAAATAAAATAGCCATTGGATTAAATATGAAAGAAAAATAAAAGCAAAAATAAGCAATTTGATTAAATTTGAAAAAATTAAGAAAAGTTTAATAATTTTCTGAAACCCGAGAGTCCCACGATAAAATTTGCAGTTCTTCTCGTCATTTCCATGGTAGAAGTTTTAGGTCACAAGAATACTTAGGAATCTTGGGAAAGAAAAACTTTTCAAAAAAATGTATTTTGTTAGAAGCATTTTTCTGATTTGTGAGTCATGTCTGATCTTTTTCAACAATTTGAAAAATGTTTCATATCAGGTGGTAGAGTTTTTCTATAAAACGAAGATTAATATGGAGAGGTTTTCAGGATTAAATCTTGAGTAGAAGATTTGTGTGTTGAAGAGAAGATTGTTGATGTTAAGAATTTGAAGTTAGAAAATATGCCAAACAAACTAAATTAATTCAAGTAAATAAATTTGGTTTGGTTGTTTAAATTTAGTTAATGAGTATTTATTTTTTTGTATAATGTTATCATTTTAATTTTTTTATTAAACTTATTAAACATGTTTTGTTGGCGAAGATGAGTAAAAGAATTAGAGTCATTATTTATCATGACAGACAAATTTGTGACATCGAAATTAGGGATCGTTTTTGTACCAGCCCAATCTATAGATTTGAGTTTCAACGGAAGCATCAAACAAAACGAGCTTTTGTTAAAAATTAAAAGGAAAGTATCGGTTTCAAGCCAACGGATAATTTCACGCTTGAAATATAGATACCTAATGTCCATGAACCCTATAAGATATGATGCATTTGAGTTCAAAAGCCATGCGGATGTCAAATTAATGCTTGAGGTGCATTGCTAGACTGGAAACGATGTAATAGAGTTATATGTCTAATTTGTCGATGTAGAGAAAAGTGGTTTGAGTTCGAAAACAGTTCCAATTAATTTTTTTAAGGACCAAGAAGCAAAAGGTCCAACCACACAGTTGTGCGATGGTTTCACAGTATTGTTGCAAAGCTCGTGTCAAGGAATGTCGGTATCATCAATTGGAAGGCATTCCTCGGTTTCAACATTCGATCGCAACTTTGGCGTACAGTTGAGATTAGTTGGTAACCCGAACATTGAGATCCCAACACAACATTCTATGAGTGCCTTTGATTTGAACACCGAAACGCAAATGTCCTGTGCTGGAAACTGATAAAGAACTGGAATAGAGGAAGCTGAAGAAAGATCGAATTCAAGTTGTTTGACTCAAAAAGGGAAGATTTGGATGTAACTTGAAAGGAACAAACCAAATAAATTTAGAAAATAACAAAGGAAATAAGAAAACTTAAAAAAAAATAAAGGATAAATATTCAAAATAATAACTAAATAGTGAAAATATAAATTAAAGTAAAATAAAAGATGGAACGATAAATCGATGGACATGATGGATAGAAGGATAAATGTCTAATTGAACCCTTTGAGATATAAATCCCAATAAACTCAATTAATGGCTCTAATTAACCCTCCAAGAAATAATCCTTAGCAAATTGAAAGGTGATGAATGAATTCCCACGACTTCTTGAAGAAAATCGAGAAGAAAACTACTTTTAAAAATTACAAGAAAAAAATCTTGCACAAGAAACAAACTCCCAGAGTAGAAACTTTATTAATAAAAACAATTGTCTGCTTAATGAACAATAAAGAAGCCTTTATATAGGCTAGCTAAGTACATCCAAATAAAACTCTAAAGTATACTGAAACTCTAATTAATCTAAATAAATAGTTTTAAACTAAACTTTCATATTGACATAAAACAACTAAATAACTTAAAATACTTAATAATTATAAAAAAATTGGAATAATAAAATAACAAGAGTTAATAATTACAATATTGGGCTCATATATAATAAAAATTAAGCCTATAATCTGAACCCAATATGATTTAAACTCGAATTAAAAGCCTGAAACTCGTAATTCTCGTCATAATCTCGTCCAAAAATTTTACTCCTACAATCTTCACTAAAAAAGTAATAACCTGAGCTTCCAAACTCAAAATCGAGTGATTCAAAGTGCGTTTCCCAAGCCGTTCAAGTTTTTTGATTGTTGGTTGCAGAGTAAAGGATTTGTGAAGATGGTTGCAGATAAGTAGGTAGATATTGATGTGCAAGGGAGGACGAATAGTTTGATGAAATTGATGACTTTTTTGAATGTAACAGCCCGATTTAGGGGCTAATCAGAAAAGTGGTTTCAGAACCACTAATCCGAGGTCGAATAAAATTATTTTAATGTTATTTTATGAGTTATAGCATGATTATATGGGTGCATGAAAATTTTGGTGCTTCAATTTTAGCGATTGCATGTTTAATTGCGAAAAAAAACTAAATCGCATAAAGTGTGAAAGTTCAATTTTACAAGCTAAAGGTGTCTAATAGCTATAGAATGTTAATTAGAGGTCCTTAAAGTGCAATTAACCCCTCTAGTAATGGTTGACCGGCCATAGGGGACAAAAAGATGTCAAAATTGATCAAGTTGGTGGATTAGGTGATAAATTGTCTATAAATAAAATAAAATGAAATAAAGAAAGAAAAGATATCATCTTTTCTTTTCTTCTTCTCCATCAAAATTTTACAGCAAAATAGGAGTTTTTTAAGCTCAAACTTTCAACCAAGTTAACCTCTTACAAGTAAGTGATTTTAGGGGTCTTTCTTGATAATATTTGTACTTTTGGAACCCCTAAAGCTTAAGCTAGCTAAAGAGGCGACTATTTTGCAAAATGGTTGAAATTTTAGAGTCTTTCCATGTGAGCATTTATGTTTTTTGCTTCATTTTTATGGAAGAAAATGAGACTTAGTTGTTAAATAAACAACTTTTGTGAAAGGTGTTACCATGAAAACACCTAAAATGACCTTTTTGTGAAGGTTGTAAAACATGTGGTAAATGTGTAAAATAATGAGTATTGAGGGTTTCCATAAGAGTAATAAATGTTTATTTAGGCTTAAAAATGGAAGAAATTCGATTAGAATAGATTTACGAGCTTAGGGGTAAAATAGTCATTTTGTGAAAGTCTAAGTGCAAAATGGTAATTTTGCCAAAGTATGATTATTGAAATGTGTTGATTAATGTGATAATTACATGAGCTAATTTGTTATTATAGATCAAGAAGAACAAAGAATTAACCTTGATCGAGGAAAGGGCAAGGTATCAGACTAGATCGGCAATTTGGCCTATTTTGAAATCAAGGTAAGTTTGTGTGTAATAAGTTCAACATCATGCTAGTATATTTTTTTTATTAAAATGTTTGATATATGTGATGATGTATGATATTTCTATGAATTTGAGTAATGATGTTGAATGAGAAAATGATGAGAATTGTGACATTGAAGTCCCGGTTGGACTTCAATAAATGAGAGAATAATATCATTAAGACTTGAGATGGGTAAGGTCCCATATAAGACCATGTTTGGGACACGGCCTCGGCACCAAAAATAAGAATCGTATAAGACCATATCTGGGATATGGCATCGACAATCGATATGAGATTCTGTATAAGACCATATCTAGGAAATGGCATCGGCATCTAGAGGTGACCCTATGTAAGACCATATCTGGGATGTGGCATTGGCGTCACATTTATGTGAATGATGATAACTATGTATTTTCGAGTATCCCAAGTGATTCAATGGGTAAATAGCTAAGCTTATAATAGAGATTAGATTAGTGCTAAAGCTATGTGATGAAGTGATACAGGTACATGTGAGTAATTCACGAGTAATGTTTACGGCATGAGACATGATATGTAATTGGTAAGAGTAAGCATGTGGAAGTTATGGCAATGTGCTTAGGACTTTGTGTTTTATTTAATGCAATGGATGGATGACATTATGAGCCTTTATGTTGCTATTTATTTCATGCAAACTTACTAAGCTTTATGCTTACCCCTCTCATTTCCCTTTTCCTTGTAGTATTACCAAGCTAGCTCAGAGATCGTGAAACGTCGAAGTTCGAAATCACATTATCGACTTCTCTTTGGTATAGCAAAGTTAGATTTATTTTGAGTATGGCATGTATAGGACTTGGTCATTTTGTTATGTCATATTTGTTAGCCAAAGTGTTGGCTATTAATGTTATTAAACTCATTTTGTAAGTGGTCATCGAAAATGGGCCAATATTTGATAAGTTTATATATTTAATGATGATGAAATTCATGAAGTGTATGCTTGTGTGGATGTCTTAATTTTGAGTTCCTAAAAGTGCTTTATGGTCATGATATATGTTGAATTGATTTGGTATAAGTATGGTTGCTTTGTACAGTGGCAAATGGCTTGGTAGATAGCCTTAGAATTGTCCACACGGGTAGACACAAAGGCATGTGTCTAGGCCATGTGTAACACACAGTCAGCCCCATGGGTGTGTTGAGAGGCCGTGTGTCCCCATGCATGTTAGGTTGGCAAGTCAGTATGCTCAGTAATAAACACACGGGCAGAGACACGGCCGTATGTCTCGACCGTGTAAGAGACACAGGCCTAAGACACAGGTGTGTGCCTTGGCCGTGTGACCTTATTGAGGTGATGATGGCATAAACAGAATGCCAAGGTTTTTACACACGGGCTAAGACACGGGCGTGTCGTGGCCGTGTGAGGAACATGGGCCAGGGACAAGGGCGTGTGCCTAGCCGTGTGAAAACCCCTGGAGGTTCGAATTGAAAAATAAATCCACACGGGTGTGGAACACGGGCGTGTGGCCCTGTTTTATGTCAAATTTGTCTAAGTGTTCAAGAGTTTCCGGTTTAGTCCCAAATCATTTTGGGTACAAGTTTAGGGTCTCGTAGACCTATAATAAGGACATTAAGGTCTTGAATGAAAAGTTTTAATTTGAAATGAAATTTTTTATGAATCGATGTTGAGCATGGTAATGCCTCGTACCCGGTTTAGGTGTCAAATACGGGTAAGGGGTGTTACATTGAAGGTATAGAATAAGGAATCGTTTAATGACCTTGATAAGAATATTTCTTTTGTTGAGAACACTATTAGAGAGTTTGAAAATTTGGGTGATATCTATGATATGACTGAGGTAGGATTGGCCAAAAGAAATGAAGCTATTCATAGAATATGGAGGTTAGGAAAGTACAACGAGATGCTTTGGAAGCAAAAATATAGAGTTAGAACTATTAAAGGATGGAGTTGCAATACAAGATTTTTTTCATACGAAAGTAAAGTTTTGAGCTCAAAGAAATTGAATTGATGGATTGACGATACAGGGGGAGTGGATTTTTTAATCTAGTTAAGAAGGAAATTTGGCAACATTTTAAAGTCCACTTTTCTAATGTGTAGTGCCTTGGTTTGTATTTGAAAAATAGTTTTGCTCCATCTGCTATTTGAACCAAAACAAATGGAAAGGTTAAATGCAAAGTAACACAATGAGTAAAGTAGATAGAAAATTAACACAAGATATTTGTTAACATAGAGCAATTTGGACACAATGGTTTTACGTTTGCGTAGCTGTAACAACCCATTTTTTTAGTGGTGTCGAAAATGATGGTATTGGGGCCACAAATCTGATGAGTAAGTCCATAATAATTAGTATTTAAATTATATGAGTTAACAATAATTTTATATTGAATTTTGACTTGATGAATTTTAGGTAATTGAATAAATTGTTAAGTATAGGTGGTTGGCTCGAAAGTCAAGTGGTTACGAAAAATGAGGTATCGAGACCTCGTTTTCGTAAATTGAGTTAGTAAGTTACTATTTAGGTATGTGAAGATTTGGTTCAAAAATTTCATTGTTTAATTAGTTAATTAATTAAAAGGACTAACTTGTACAAATCATAAAATTTAATCACTATTGATTAAAATTGGTTAAATGAGCATAGAAATGGTTATAATTAAATTATGTGGAAGGTACATAGGTGGTTTTTAAGTAAATTATGTATATGTGATAAAGTATGTTAAATTAATAAAAAGTAATAATAATAAAAGAAACATAAAACAACATCATCTTCTTCATTTTTATTTTCTTCATCAAAAAGTTATGGATAAATAAGTTGGGAGGTTCGACCATTGATGTTCCTTTGCATGTAAGTCCATTTTGAGTTTGTTCCTCGTAAATTTTAAGTTTTTGAGTTCGTTTTAACTTAATCTAGCTAACTCAAGAATTAATTCGTAAAACTGTTAAAAGTTTAAGGACTTACCATGAACGATTTCTAGGTTTTGTGAACCTTGTTGTAAAATTCTTGAGTTTAATAGCTAAATATAAAGATTTTGTTAAGTGATTTTTTGTAATTTTAATGTTTAAGGATTAAATCGTTAAAAGAAGAAAACTACATGAAATTTTAGTGAATTTTGATAAAAGTGGGTTGAGTAGGGACTAGATAAAAATCAACTAGCATGAGTTTTCTTTAATTGTGGTTAATTTGTGAGTTTCGAGTTTAGAGATTAAATTGTAAAAAATATAAAATATTGGGGTAATTGTGTAAAATGATAATAAAATGGCTTATATGCATAAGTTGAATTGTTTAATTGTTTTAAACCGTTAATTTAATTAAATATAGATTAAGAAACGAATCAATCGGGCAGTAATCATGGCAAATAAGGGTTAGCAAAGTAAATATCGTGTCGCTTTCATAGCCATTTTTTGATTAGGTATGTTCATATGTTAATAAAAGTAATTATTTGTGTAACGGCCTAATTTTCAGTGGTGTCAAAAACGGTGATTTGAGATCACTAAATCCAACAAGTAAGATTGAACAAGATGGTAATTTAATATTTATGAGTTAAGTAAGAATTTAGAAGAATTTGTGAATTAGTGAATTTGGTGAATTAAAAGAATTTATTAGGTTAAATAGGTCAAAAAATGAGGTATCGAGACCTCAAATTTGAAAACCAAGCCATAAATATTTTTAGAAATATTTATGGAGTGTCATTAAGTTAGTATTAAAGTTTGGTTGAGACATTTAAACGTTTGGGTAGTCAATAAAATAAAAAGGACTAAATTGTAACAAATGCAAAATTTGCTAGAAGGATTAAATAGCTCAAGTGTTAAAGAAAAGAGGATTTAAAGGGAAATTAAGCCTAAAAGTGAATAGGTTGGACGACAAGGGCAAGAAAATCATCAGAAAAATAAGGGAAATAAGGGCAAAATTGGAAATTTTACAATTTTAACATATAAAATAAGGACAAAATTGAAAAATCTAGAGATCTCTTCATATTTTCTCAACCAAAACGCCATAGGAGGTCTGGATAAATCTTATTTTTCATATTTTTACATCATTTGAGTTTAATTATTGCTTTTTCTTGATAATTTTTATGTTTTTATGACTTTTACAATTAGGTCCACTTATAGAATTCATTAATTTTTATTTTTGGGTGAAATTGGAAGTTACCATGGCTGATTAAGGGAATTTTATGATCAATTATTATGAAATTTAAATTCTAATTTCATATTAAGGTGGTTTTATTAAGTGATTATTTTTGAAAATGGTATTTAGGACCTAATTGTGAAAAAGTTGTGAATTAGAGGTTGGTATTGAAATTCAGAACATCAAAGGTTGTAAAATCATTTATAATGATAAAATAAAGTGTTAATTGAGAAAAATTAGTTCAATTGATGGGTGAATTGAGTAGGGACTAAATTGTAAAAATTATAAATTTTGGGGTAAAAGTGAAATTTTGAAAATTTAAGAGCATAAATTATGAAGTGAAATAGAAATGAAATAAATGCTAATGAGTGAAAATATTTTACATTATAGATCAAGAATCCAAAGAAGAACAAGGAAAAGAAAAAATTATGGAATAGTCCCTAAATTTCAATATCTTATTCAAATCAGCCGGTAAGTTCATATGGTTGACTTTACATGTTTATTTGTGAATGATTGAATGATATAATGTGTTATTAAATATAAATTTGCTGTGGGATTGTGAAAATTATGATAAAATGAAAGAATAAAGGTGGTAATTTAAATTAGGAAAAAAACGCAGGATTGAGTACGTTCGTATCGTGACATGTGATGAATTGATGGATAAGACCATGGTTGATTCATGGAAAAGTGTGAAACGTAGGTATGGTATTAACCATACTGAGTTGTGAAACGTAGGTATGGTATTAACCATACTGAGTTGTGAAACGTAGTGATAAACCGTAAAAGTAACATATTTTAGGCCCACATTTAGCATACTTTTGGATGATTTAAGCCTTGAATTATGTAATTGATCATTGTTTTGTCGAGTTTTAAAATTTATAAAGAGAATGATCGAACTTGGAAACTAACTCTAACAATGACTTTAAGGCAAGTGTACCTATCGAACAATAGTATAGCTTAGGCAAGACCGGATTATCGAACCCAAAGGAACTAAAAGTACTAATACTCACTTTCTTTCTATTATTTAGCCTAAATATTAAATGATTTGGTTGATTAACTAATTAATTACTAAACTAAGATGCAAAGACAAAAAAGAATGAATTGGAAAATAACTTGAAGAGAAACTCAGTTGATCATGATGATACCATCAGGAAGAATCCACCTAGACTTCACTTATTATCTAACACTGAACCATACAATTTGTTCACTTGACTTGATCCGTAAGACTCCCTAACATCTATTAAACCCTCTCTCGAGGCGAATAATGTCTAACCCTAGGTTAATTAACGGAAATATCTTTCTCACTTAATAACCCCCTAGAATAGCAGTAAATCGAACTATGGACTCCCATATTAGGTTTCACCCTAATTTGGAAAAATCTCATCACCCTATCTCTAGGCGTGCGAACGACTCTGCTTAATTATGCTAGATCTATTCTTAGGCAGGGCCTATTCTTCCTCCACCTAAGAACATCTAGCTTGAATTAATATCTCGAAAACATTAACACAAGAATTAAGCACAATAATTAAGAACAAATCAAGTATTTATCATATAATTTAGAAGACAATAACAAGATTCATCTAGGTTTCATCCCCTTCAGGTATCTGAAGGGTTTATTTCATAACAAATAAAGAAAACATCTCAAGAGAAAAGATGAAACAAAACATAAGAAATCCCTAAAACCCCCTGAAGGAATTGAAGGAGAGATTCGCCGTCTTGAGTAGAATTCTGGCTTCTTGAGATGGATCAACTGGCTATCTTCGAGTGATTCCCACAAAAATTTCGGCTTCTGCTGAATTTCGAATGTCTCAGCCTCCGCTCCACCCCCCTTTTTCAGGTTACACTTAAGGTGTTTATATAGGCTTTTGGAATGCTTTACTTGGCCTCTAAGTGTACCAATTCAAGTATACTTCCTACTCGGTGTTTGAATAGGCTTTGGAATATGTTTCTTCGCCTCAAAGTATCCAAATCTAAGTGGAATTGCTCTCTCCTGCGGCAGGGGCACGGCCATGGTACACGCCCGTGTAAATCATTTTCAGGCCGTGTCTCGATTCTGTCGATTAGGGCACGACTGTGTAAATCATGGTATGGTCGTGTGAAGTAATTTGACGAGACGCGGCCATGTGGCTTGAAGTCCAGGCCGTGTCGATTTCCACTTTAGCTAAATTAGCCCGTTTTAAGCCCGTTTCTTGTTCTTTTCGTCCTCGAGTGCTTTTCTGAGTGTAAAACATGAAAAGAAAGGATTAAGAGCACCTTTTTACATAAATCAAGGGCTAAATCATCCAAAATCATGCTAAATATGGGGTTAAAGTATGTTACTTTTACAATTTATAGAATACCCCTTAAGCTTTTGCTTGTCCTCAAGCAAAATTCTCAACTTACAATTAAAACGAACTTTCCAAAATTCATAATTCCTATCAATAATGCCTCATCATAATTCAAAGACTCCTAAAGATTCAAACAATTCTAAGTCATATGTTTGTAGCACGAAAACATAGGTGTCTCCCCTTATCTAAATAATTACCTTTAATTCAAAACCAGCAAGGATTGACATCCTCACTAAAGATTCACTCAAATCACTCAAAGTGTTTGAGGTTCAAGAATAGGCACTCATAAGTCGAACCTGAAAAGTTAATCCCATTGGCTTGCTTGAGAATCAAATCTCCACCACTGTAATATGAGATGATACACAAATCAAAAGGTCTTTATCAGGGTTGTAACGGGCTTAGGTTAAAGGTGTGGATAATGGCTAAATTAGAAGGTTTAGAATCGAGATTGAATTGACAAGTTACCTAACTTAAAACAATGAACTGGAAAATAAATGATCACATCAATTGAAACTTTGAAACTAATAATACTACGATCTTTTTCTTTGATAATTAAAATTTAAATGTACAAGCTCACTTTTTATACTACTAATACTAAATATACTTTGATTTTTTTAAGAACAAATCAAGTAAATACATACTAAAGAAATAACTATATCAACTGAAATAAACTAATTCGGCAATTGATCAAATTAATTCTCGATAGAAGGGTAGTCAAAAGAATGGTGATGACAAATACAAAGGGTTTTTGGGTTAATATTAGCGGGTAAATCAATAAAAAGGGTTGTTAGAATCAAATGGGTTCACTAACGATTAATCTGTGAATGTCGTCTTTTTAGTGGAGTGAATGGGTTAAAACCTAGGTGTCTTTATCATCTCAGTATATCGAATCAATAATATGGTCTCGACATGTATAATCAAGGCAAGTTCTAGAATAACAATTCAGTGTTGACACACTCATAATCAATAAAGTGAGCACGAAAAAGAATATATGCTCTATAAGGCTCAAAATCGCACAAAAATTATGAGTATTTGACATCAATCCCTATAAATTTCAAACCTCAAGGTAATATTCAAATTTAGTTTAACAACCTAGGAAATTTTTGATTCTTGAAAAATAGACTTATCATGCTTGATTCTCTAGTATTCTTCAAATTTAATCATCAATGCACAATTATTAATGACTTACTCAAAAACATATCAATAAAAATCATAAATCATCAGAAATTTCACCCTAATTGATAATATGAGAAAATTACTAGGGAACAAGACTAAAATTCAGGATTTTGGAATAATGTAAAAAGTTAGGTACTTTTACCCCCCACACTTAAGATGTACATTGTCCTCAATGTACAAAGGTAGATAAATAACCATGTGATAATAAATCAAAAGAGAAGGGGAGAAGTAACACTTCCTGAATTTTGGATGACTCCGGGAGTTGGCAGTGGTCGTGGTAGAAGATGGGGCTTGGAAGAGCAGTGGTGGAGTGTTCTATGGGCCTGGTGGGGTGGCTACCAACAATCTCAGTACTAGATGAAGAAATTGGGGAGCCTGCAAAGATGTAGCTGGGAAATCTAACGAAACTTTAAAAATATACTAATAATATAATTAAAAATAAAGAAAATAAAGAGAATGATACTAAGAAGAAAAATGAAATTAAAAGAAAAGACTAATGGACTGAAGAGTCCTTATTGACAGATGGTTCGCAAGGTGGGGGTGATTTCTAAGGATGCGGAGGTGTTGGTGGTAGCAGATGTGGCATGATTTCCAAGCAGCCTTTAGAACCTAAAACCAAGAACTAAAATGAAATAAACTAAATTAACCATAAGATAGTCAAAGGGAAGGAAAATAAAGGAGAGGAGAAAAATAAAATAAAAACTAAATAGTCGCTAAGACCCTTGGCTTGTTGAGTCGCTGAAGCTGCTGGCATGAACTCATGTGAATCGGTCTCCTTTGAGGAGACTGTGGTTATCCTTTTACGCTTCTTCGACATAGCTTTGGTGTGGCTCAAGGGTTGGAGAGACTTGTGATGAAGAAGAAATTTGAGAAGAAGGAGGAAGAGAAGGGTATGTTGATTCACACGGTCGATTTTCATCCAGCCACTCCCGTGTGTGATGAGTTAGTATGTTGACACAGTTAGGTAGCTTGGGCGTGTCTTTTCCGTGTCTGATAAGTCAGTAGCTTCACATGGTCGTAGAGCACGGTCGTGCCACTTTACCGGTGCCCGTGGGGGAGTGGTTGGATCCGTGACGTTGAGAATTAGGTGGGATTTGATTTGTACTGCCTTTGCTATGTCAATATGGGGATTTTGGTGGTCCACACGGCCACGGCCACGGCCGTGTGCAAGGCCGTGTGGCTTTGAAATCTATACTTTTGTGTTAATTTAAAATTAAATTATCAGAAAGGAAAAGAAATTGAATGCAAAATGTAAAGATATATTATGTTAGTGCTCGGGTTGCCTCCCGAGAAGCGCTCGTTTATAGTCTTAAGCTAGACTTTCCTTGGATTTGAAAAACCAGGGAGGTTTAAAGGTTTGAATATCTTCCCTCATGCTTACAGTTCTATTTTCTTGATAAAGTTTAAGTCGAGAAGCGTTTACCTTAAAAGTGCCGAATGTTGGATTGCTTACCTCGACTATTTCTCGTATGGGAAGATATTTCGTACCTCAAGAGGGATTCCTTCGGTTGTTCATGGATCTACTTTGTTCGTCCATACCTTATCGCCTATTTTGAAGTGGTTTGATGTTTCTATGCGCTTTTCTGGGGGCACCTTAGGTTTTGCTTCGTGCGATTCCTGTTCCTCTTTGAATTGTGTCTTCCATTCTTTTAGTTTGTCGCCCCTAAGGCTTCGTTCCTCATATAATTCTTCTTTGTTGGCACTAGGTCTGTGCTTCGGCTTAGATTCGTATCTTTGTGGTGTTTCCTATAATGAAGGTTGCTCAAATTGATCATCAACTGAATTGACTTTCTTACTTTCATTGATTGTAGTCCTGGTCGAGTCAAGAGCTTGAAGACTGATTGATTCATCACCTACATGAAGAATGAGTTCTCCTGTGGCAACATTAATTTTAGTTCTGGCAGTTGCTAGGAAGGGTCTTCCTAAAATTAAGGGGACTGAATTATCCTTATCCATGTCTAAGACAACAAAATCTGCTGGGAAAACAAATTTTTTTAATTTTTACAAGAACATCTTCGATAATACCCCTAGGAATTCTAACAGTTTTATCAGCTAATTGAATACTCATCCTAGTTTGTTTGGGTTTCCCTAAACTAGTTGTTTAAACAATGTATAAGGCATGACATTAATGCTTACCCCTAAATCAGCTAACGTGTTATCAATACTTAAACTACCAATTAAACAAGGGATAGTAAAACTCTCTGGATCTTTTTGCTTCTGTGGTAGTCTATTCTTTAACATTGCTGAGCATATTGCGTTTAATTCCACATGTGGTTATTCATCTAATTTGCGTTTGTTCGTCAAGAGTGGTTTTAAAAATTTTCTTGAATCCGGCATCTAAAAAAGAGCTTCAATAAGCGGTAAGTCAATATGTAATTTCTTTAAGAGTTTGAGAAACTTACCAAACTGTTCCTCTGTATCGTCTCTTTTTATTGCTTCGAGGTAAGGTATGCGGGGTTGGTACTCTTTGATTACCGGTTTTGGCTTTTCTTGCGTTTCCTCAATTTTACCTTCTTCATCCTTGTTTTCGCTTGTTGATATGGGTTCATCTAACCTTACATTTTCCTGAGCTGTTATGGCTTCGATTTGCTCCTTTGGGTTGATCTCGGTGTTGCTTGGTAGATGCCCTTGTAGTCATTCGGTCATTAATTTTGCAAGTTGTCCGACTGCTTTAGTGACTTCCCCTACTGACTTAGTAAGTTCCCTTAATCGGTTCTTGGTCTCTTCAGCCGATGTTTGTTGACTTCTAAGTATTTTCTCAGTATATTGTAGATGATTTTTTGTGGTTGCCATGAATTTTGTCGACATCTCTTTGAGGTTTGGCTTCTTCTCTTGCGGATATGGCTGATTTTGGAAATTTTAGGAAGGTTGTTGTCTTTGATTTCCTTGATTTCCTTGACCTCTCCATGAAAAATTTGGGTGATTCCTCCAACCTGGATTGTAAGTATCTGTAACATCCCCAAACTCGGCCCACAAGTCCTGACCGGATCTGGTTATGTCACTGCGGAAAAATGTTGAAAATCTTTGTCTTTAGAATAAAACTTGAAAATTTTGTTAACTTTTGGAGAGTGTGTCCATTAAAAATTACTTAGTAATATAAGCTCGTTATAAAATATGTGAATTAAAACTTTATGATAATTTATTATATTATAAATCATTTGAAACTAAAAAAAATATATATCTAAGTATAATATAAACTTCAATAATCATAACTAGAACACTTTAAATAAAAGTGGCCCTTATTACATCAAATAAATACCCAAAACTGATAAGATAAAATAATTAAATCAAATAAAACATCTACCGTGCATAAAATCGCTTCGCATGGCCACCTTTGTCTCCACTCCAACCCGGTCCGATCAACATGTCACCTGCAATGTTGGATAAATAATTGGGTGAGTCATACTGACTCAATGTGTAATTAAACCATCGATATCCACCCACATGTTAACCACAAATCAACCCAATCAAATGCAACATGTAAATATAAACAGAGCGTTGCCACGCTCGGCTTGGCCCACATTCAATCCACATTCAAGCATCGGGCTAGGCCCTTTCTCATTAATCCATCGACATCGGGCTTGGCCCATTTCCACGTATGTTCTCACAACATACCTATTCATATTTCATATTGGGCTTGGCCCATTTCCATATCAATTCATAACGAAACCATGCAAACATGATACCCAACCCAATCCTAAGGTCCATTCGCTACACACCCCCTTATCCAGCCTACCACACACCAGGGGACTATCGAGTCACCCTCTCCTTTATCTCCAAAAGGCAACCAATGCCATCCACGATGTAGCGATAGCTAACATCAAACCACGATGGGGCACACAGCCACCCACCAAGCCACGATATGGCATAAAGCCGATAACAATCAAGGTAACCACACGAACTAAATCGCAAAGATCCACAACGCGACCTCAGTCAGCGCCAATCCACGATGTAGCACAAAGTCGACATCAACCACGCATCAAGTACACCGTGCATCTTCTTTCAAAACCCACCCATGCACATGTAACATAATATAATGCGGAGATGATGCATGTGCATGATATTCACAATCATAGGCATACTCACATATTAAAAATCAATTATCACATATTAACCAATTTGCTACTAACCTGGTCATCATCATACCCCCTTCAAGGGTATCAATTTCACATTTACTGCACTTGTTAACAAACATATTAAACAGGCAAATATCACGCAAATCCCGGAAACAATGGCTAACTACACACCTTATAACCTGAAGCTCTAAACCCTCAACCCCGACGCTATCGTTTAGCGAGACTACCGTTATCTACCTATCATTTTCTGTTGCACGCCCACACCCCGGTGGCCAATCTCGTACAGCAGAAATCGATCTCTTTTTGAACTTCGGGATGGGAGCTTTCCCTTTCTCCTCTTGACTGGCACTCGCATCCATCGACGATACTTAATCAGAACCACACGATTAATCAACAAAGTCATAATCTACTATTAATGAATCTAAGTCACTTACTACTCATCCTTACCAAAATAAATTGAAATCCCGAAGGCTTCCTTTGCTTCTGTCGATTGCCCCCTTTTAATTGAATCCCGAAACACCAATGGAATTACCGAAAATCCCACCACCTTATCTGATGATCTAAACTCGAGAGAAACCCTCTTAGCTCCTTGGCGGCTACAAACAACACAAAACACAACATCATCCCGCCCAGAGACATTCTACCACACCAAAACTAAGGCCAACCATTCGGTTTTGGCCACTACTGAGGGGTACATAAATCGATTGATCACAAGAGTACACTTACCACCTACGTGCTTTGAAGAGATTCAAGGGGAGTTTGCCTCGATCACGAACAAAATAGACTCAATGGTGAACAAGGTTTGGCTTTAAGCTTGGTGAAATAAAAGAGAGGAATAGAGAGGCTCAAGGTTTCGGCTAGGCTTCCAAATGAAGATGAAGCATTCGGCCAACCCTAGATGGATGTAAAACCAAGGTTGAGAAGAAGGGAAGAGGTGTAGAAGAAAGTTGGAAGAGTTTCGGCAATGGTGCTCAAGGCTAGAGAGGTTTCGGCCTAGTCGAGAAAAGAAGAAATAAGGTTGGAAGAATGGAAGTAATAGGAAGAGAATAGTGGAAGAAATTCGGCACAAGAGAGGGTGGGATGAGAGAATGCACTTTCGATTTTGGTGAGTAAAAGAGGAAAAAGAATTTCCAAAAGGGTGCTCTCCCTATTTAAAGCATTCAGCAACCCCCTCCCCCCTTGAAGACCGAATGTGGCTACCCAAGGAGCCCTTTGGCCGGCCACTACTGCTCTACATTCAAAAATCCACCTTTCTCTCCTAATTAAACTCATATCTTATCACCTAATCTTATAAAAAACAATCCAATAGCAGCCATTATCTCCAATTTAAAACTAACTAAAATAATCCTATATTTATCTAAAATAATAAACTAACAAAAGCTATCCACCAGCTGAATTCAAAAATGATTAAACACCCTTGGTTTAATCCTTATCCAATGAAGCTTCCATGTGCCGCCCAAAGACCTTTAAATTTTTTGCCAAAAGAATAAAAATTAAACTCCAATTGCAGCCTCCAAGGTTCGAACACAGGAACCCTGCTACTGCACGCCTCTCCCCCAACGCCCAGGCCACTCGGCCACATTGAACTTCCATGTCCACCAACCTGGCCATTAATTAATAAGGCCTACCTAGCCCAGTCCCCTAATTAGCGCAAAACAAAAGTGCTGCCTTCACAGCTCGAACCCTTGCTCCCTTAGGCGTCCCCTTCCAAAGCTCCAAGCAGCGCCTCCGAGCCACTCCACCAAGCTGCTTCTTGCGTCCTAAACTTCCCCAAATTATTTTTAAGGCCTTCCTGCTCTATTTCCCCTTTAGACCCTAAAAATAAAAAATTTTCCAAAGCCTTTCCCTTTCGTCCAAGCATTCTTAAACCTCTAAAACACATCCAAAAACACCCAAAAACCTTTCAACACTGGAATTATACCCAAATTGCCTAGCCCCTAAACCAGGGTGTTACAATTCTACCCTCCTTAAAATAATTTCGTCCTCAAATTACTTTACTAACGAACGTCCAGACAACCTATCTTACCACCTTACGCTTATGTCACAGACTCTGTTCTTACTAAGACTATCATACCCTCCCAACACAGTCTCTAAGTTCGCACACAAAATTCAAAACACCTCTCTTAGCAACACAAAAAAGGCTAATTCACAAGCAAGCAAATCAATCAAAGCATGTACCAAAGCAAAGGAGCTTACCCGCTATCACATCCTTGGTTGACTCTAACTAGAACCATTCCTTCCATGGCTTGAACCACGACCCCTCGTTGCTCGAGGACAATTCTTAACCAGATGTGCCTTAGATCCACACCGAAAGCATTCCTTACTATTTCCCCAACACTCTCCTGTGTGAGGTCTTCCACACCGAGCACAAGGACGATTCCGATCCACTGGTGTACGAACAAGATTCTCGATCCTTGGTCTTTTCTGAACATTACCAAATGATGCTGATGGTCCAACATTTCTCTTATTCTCGTTCCTATTCTTCTCTCAGTTTTCTCTTATAGTCTTCTTAACCTCTTCAGCGATCCGAGCTTTCTCCACCAGAATGGCGAAGTCTCTTTCTCTGTGCGGAGCAATCAACTCCCGCAACTCATCTCGTGGCCCATCTTCAAATCGAACACTTCTTTCGTAATCAGTAGCCACGATTCCTTTGGCGTACTGACTTAGTCGCACAAACTCAGCTTCATACTCCGCTATCGACTTATTCCCTTGTACTAGATTTAGAAACGCTTTCCTTTGCAAGTCCAAATAACTGGCTCCTACGTATTTCCCTTCAAACTTGGCCTTAAAGAAATCCCAATCCAATGATTCACTGGTACACCTTGTTTGACGGTGAGCCACCAACGATAAGCTTAAAAGTAACGTAAACAATAGCCTTTGACTTTTTCTTCATTGGTGCAATCCAAATCGTCCATGATTCTTTCAACTGCTTCTAGCCAATACTCCGCTACGTTAGGAGCTACTCCCGACACTCCTCTAAAGGTCTCAGCTCCGTTTGATCTAAGCCTTTTCGATACCGACTTTCGAGTTCCATTTCCTCTACTAACTCCCGCTACTCGCTCTAGCACTTGCAACATGACCCGCGATACTGCGTCATCTTCTCCGGTCTGATCTTGCTCCTCCACGCCCCTTCTTTGGCAGACTTCATTTTTCGACCCATGGCCCGACCCTATCGGTTCGATCTTGCCATTCTACCTCATCAAGGCCCCTAGAACTCATCTCTATCGCCTTGTTTTAATCGATTTAAGAAATTTTATGCATTAGAAATTTTGTTCCACTATTTATCCATGAGCAATTTTATGAGAAGAGATTCTGAAGTGGTTCTTTCGATCACACAAGGTTGGTTCAAGGTCACTACCTTAATCTGTGGAGTCACATTCATGTTCATAAACAGAGACACACTCATTCAAAGGGTATCCACCACACATTCACTATTCGGACATTTACCTGCTTCTACCCTGTGGGTATTTTTGTCATTTTCCTCTGTGGGTATTTTTGGTAATAAATCAAAGCGATTCCAAAAACTTTAATAAGTCGGGATCTTTTAAAATTCCCAAAATCAAGAGTATTTTCAAAATTTCGCCAATTGAAGGTATAACAGATTTTGAAAACTAGGGGTATTTTGGTAATTTGTCAATCAGGGTAATTTTGTAAATTTCCAAAGTCAGGATATTATTCTGAAATACAGAAAATTGGATACTTTTGCAAAGTAAGAGAATTTTATTAAAATTAGGGTTAAACCGAAAATTTTAAAAGTCAATGGCATTTTAGTAATTTTTAACATAGGGGTATTTTCGTAAAATTTTCCCCCAAATCAGAGTATCCTGATACTTTGAAAACTAAGGATTTTGGTATTTTGCAAAGTAAAATCATTTTAACAAAAGTTGAGGGTAATGCGTAATTTTACAACACAGGGCATTTTGTAATTTTGCAAGTAGGGGTATTTCAAGAATTTTGTAAATCGAGAAAATGTCTTTCAAAATCAAATTTAGGGTTTACAAACCGTAGGGGTAAATTTGAAAATTTTAAAACTAAGGGTTTTTAAAACAGGAAAGCTAATCCCTTTCGGGTTTTAATAATTGGTTTAGCTTTATGAACAAGTCCTCTTGGTTATGGTGAACCGTAGCTACGCACTGTAGGTTTCGAGTAAAGAGGAGGTGAGTCGCTAGGACCGCTTAAATACCAAGCTCTTCTTGAATACCACTCCTAGACATGCGTTGTGGTTGCCACACCTTAACTCGGTGACTTGCTTCACAGGTTTGTTTAATGGTCCTTAATTCTTATGCATGTATTTGAGTAGACTAATCCTAGGGTCCAATAATCATAATATTCTAATCTACGAGCCCAAACTAAGCCCATAATAATTCACATAAACAAATCAAGTCCGAAGTACTTACCTGGTGGACCTCGGGTCGGAGGTACAGGTGCCATGCCAGAAAATCCTGAAAAATTTCTTAAAAACTCATATTTTGAAAAGCCCATTTTGAAAATGTTTTCGGGCCCAAAACCCTCAAAGCCGAGTTTTGAACCGGGCTCTGATACCAATCTGTAACATCCCCAAACTCGGCCTACAAGTCCTGACCGGATCTGGTTATGTCACTGCGGAAAAATGTTGAAAATCTTTGTCTTTAGAATAAAACTTGAAAATTTTGTTAACTTTTGGAGAGTGTGTCCATTAAAAATTACTTAGTAATATAAGCTCGTTATAAAATATGTGAATTAAAACTTTATGATAATTTATTATATTATAAATCATTTGAAACTAAAAAAAAATATATATCTAAGTATAATATAAACTTCAATAATCATAACTAGAACACTTTAAATAAAAGTGGCCCTTATTACATCAAATAAATACCCAAAACTGATAGGATAAAATAATTAAATCAAATAAAACATCTACTGCATAAAATCTGCTTCTGCATGGCCACCTTTGTCTCCACTCCAACCCGGTCCGATCAACATGTCACCTGCAATGTTGGATAAATAATTGGGTGAGTCATACAGACTCAGTGTGTAATTAAACCACTGATATCCACCCACATGTTAACCACAAATCAACCCAATCAAATGCAACATGTAAATATAAACAGACGTTGCCACGTTCTGGGCTTGGCCCACATTCAATCCACATTCAAGTACTGGGCTAGGCCCTTTTCTCATTAATCCACTGATTACTGGGCTTGGCCCATTTCCACGTATGTTCTCACAACATACCTATTCATATTTCATATTGGGCTTGGCCCATTTCCATATCAATTCATAACGAAACCATGCAAACATGATACCCAACCCAATCCTAAGGTCCATCCGCTACACACCCCCTTATCCAGCCTACCACACACCAGGGGACTATCGAGTCACCCTCTCCTTTTATCTCCAAAAAGGCAACCAATGCCATCCACGATGTAGCGTATAGCTAACATCAAACCACGATGGGGCACACAGCCACCCACCAAGCCACGATATGGCATAAAGCCGATAACAATCAAGGTAACCACGCGAACTAAATCGCAAAGATCCATTAACGCGACCTCGATCGGCGCCAATCCACGATATAGCACAAAGTCGACATCAACCACGCATCAAGTACACCGCACCTTCTTTCAAAAACCCACCCATGCACATGTAACATAATATAATGCGGAGATGATGCATGTGCATGATATTCACAATCATAGGCATACTCACATATTAAAAATCAATTATCACATATTAACCAATTTGCTACTAACCTGGTCATCATCATACCCCCTTCAAGGGTATCAATTTCACATTTACTGCACTTGTTAACAAACATATTAAACAGGCAAATATCACGCAAATCCCGGAAACAATGGCTAACTACACACCTTATAACCTGAAGCTCTAAACCCTCAACCCCGACGCTATCGTTTAGCGAGACTACCGTTATCTACCTATCGTTTTTCATTGACGCCCACACCCGTTGGCCAATCTCGTCAGTAAATCGATCTCTTTGAACTTCGGATGGGAGCTTTCCTTTCTCCTCTTGATCGCACTCGCATCCATCAAGATACTTAATCGAACCACACGATTAATCAACAAAGTCATAATCTACTATTAACGAATCTAAGTCACTTACTACTCATCCTTACCAAAATAAATTGAAATCCCGAAGGCTTCCTTTGCTTCTGTCGATTGCCCCCTTTTAATTGAATCCCGAAACACCAATGGAATTGCCGAAAATCCCACCACCTTATCTGATGATCTAAACTCAAGAGAAACCCCTCTTAGCTCCTTGGCGCTGGCTACAAACAACACAAAACACAACATCATCCTGGCCCTAGAAACATTCGACCACACCAAAACTAAGGCCAACCATTCGGTTTTGGCCACTACAGGAGGGGTACATAAATCGATTGATCACAAGAGTACACTTACCACCTACGTGCTTTGAAGAGATTCAAGGGGAGTTTGCCTCGATCACGAACAAAATAGACTCAATGGTGAACAAGGTTTGGCTTTAAGCTTGGTGAAATAAAAGAGAGGAATAGAGAGGCTCAAGGTTTTGCTAGGCTTCCAAATGAAGATGAAGCATTCTACCAACCCTAGATGGATGTAAAACCAAGGTTGAGAAGAAGGAAGAGGTGTAGAAGAAAGTTGGAAGAGTTTCGGCAATGGTGCTCAAGGCTAGAGAGGTTTCGGCCCAGTCAAGAAAAGAAGAAATAAGGTTGGAAGAATGGAAGTAATAGGAAGAGAATAGTGGAAGAAATTCGGCACAAGAGAGGGTGGGATGAGAGAATGCACTTTCGGTTTTGGTGAGTAAAAGAGGAAAAAGAATTTCCAAAAGGGTGCTCTCCCTATTTAAAGCATTCAGCAACCCCCTCCCCCCTTGAAGACCGAATGTGGCTACCCAAGGAGCCCTTTGGCCGGCCACTACTGCTCTACATTCAAAAATCCACCTTTCTCTCCTAATTAAACTCATATCTTATCACCTAATCTTATAAAAAACAATCCAATAGCAGCCATTATCTCCAATTTAAAACTAACTAAAATAATCCTATATTTATCTAAAATAATAAACTAACAAAAGCTATCCACCAGCTGAATTCAAAAATGATTAAACAACCTTGGTTTAATCCTTATCCAATGAAGCTTCCATGTGCCGTCCAACACCTTCAAATTTGCTGCCAAAAAGAATAAAAATTAAACTCCAATTGCAGCCTCCAAGGTTCGAACACAGGAACCCTGCTACTGCACGCCTCTCCCCCAACGCCCAGGCCACTCGGCCACATTGAACTTCCATGTCCACCAACCTGGCCATTAATTAATAAGGCCTACCTAGCCCATCCCCTAATTAGCAAAACAAAAGTGCCTTCACACTCGAACCCTTGCTCCCTTAGGCATCCCCTTCTAAAGCTCCAAGCAGCGCCTCCGAGCCACTCCACCAAGCTACTTCTTGCGTCCTAAACTTCCCCAAATTATTTTTAAGGCCTTCCTGCCCTATTTCTCCTTTAGACCCTAAAAATCAAAAATTTTCCAAAGCCTTTCCCTTTCGTCCAAGCATTCTTAAACCTCTAAAACACATCCAAAAACACCCAAAAACCTTTCAACACTGGAATTATACCCAAATTGCCTAGCCCCTAAACCAGGGTGTTACAATATTACAATAAGGATTATTATTGGATAGGAAATTATTACCTATATAGTTCATTTGTTCACTTTCTGTGCTTGGTTGGTAGGGTGGGTACTCAGGATTCGCCACAGTTCCACTTGTGTCATACTGCATTATTGGATGTACTTGCGAAGAACACAAATTATCAAGCTTTTTATTCATCATCTCTACCTGATTCGATAGCATGGTTACTGCATCAATGCTGAAAACTCCGGCCGATCTTGTCAATTTTGTCCTTGTTACTTGCCACTGATAATTATTTAGTGACATCTCTTCAATAAATTCGTAGGCTACTTCAGGAGTTTTGTTATTCAGAGTTCCACCGACGGCTGAATCAATTAGTTGCCTCGTTGAAGGATTCACACTGTTATAGAAAGTTTGGACTTGGAGCCATAAGGGTAAACCATAGTACGGAAACCTTCTCAAGAGATCCTTATATCTCTCCCATGCGTTGTATAATGTCTTTAAATCCATCTGCACAAAAGAAGAGATATCATTCCGTAATTTGGCCATTTTGGCCGGTGGGAAATATTTTAATAAAAATTTTTTGGTCATTTGGTCCCATGTAGTGATTGACCCTCGTGATAGCGAGTTTAACCACTGTTTGGCTTTATTCCTTAATGAAAAGGGAAATAACCGAAGATGAATGACATCATCAGAAACACCATTTATTTTGAAAGTATCATAGAACTCTAAAAAATTAGCTATATGATTATTCGGGTCTTCATCCTGCAAACCATCAAATTGAACAAATTGTTGAATCATTTGTATTGTGTTAGGCTTTAATTCAAAATTATTAGCAGCTATAGTAGGCCTAACAATACCAGATTCTTCTCCTGTTAAATTAGGTTTAGCATAATCATACATAGTACGCGGAGCATTATTTTCTGCCACATCTCGTGGTGGATTATTCTCATCCATCCTTTCAGTAGGATTGGATTCGCCTTGTTGTTGTTCTTCTTGGTAATTTAAGGCTCGCCTGATTTCTCTGCGATTCCTACGTGCGGTTGCTTCGATATCACTATCGTATACTAGAGGTCCTGTCGGGTTCCTTCTAGTCATAAACTAGAGGTACCAACTGAAAAAGAAAGAAAATTAGAAAAATAAAATAAAATCAATTGCGAAAATAAAAATAAAAATAATGGCTAAAGTAATAAAAATAGAGTTTTCTTAATATTTTAGTTCCCCAGCAATGGCGCCAAAAACTTGATTGTTGTTTTGTCGAGTTTTAAAATTTATAAAGAGAATGATTAAACCTGGAAACTAACTCTGACAATGACTTTAAGGCAAGTGTACCTATCGAACAATAGTATAGCTTAGGCAAGACCAGATTATCGAACCCAAAAGAACTAAAAGTACTAATACTCACTTTCTTTCTATTATTTAGCCTAAATATTAAATGATTTGGTTGATTAACTAATTAATTACTAAACTAAGATGCAAAGACAAAAAGAATGAATTAGAAAATAACTTGAAGAGAAACTCAGTTGATCATGATGATACCATCAAGAAGAATACACTTAAACTTCACTTATTATCTAACACTGAACCATACGATTTGTTCACTTGACTTGATCCGTAAGACTCCCTAACGTATATTAGACCCTCTCTCGAGGCGAATAACGTCTAACCTTAGGTTAATTAACAAAAATCTCTTTCTCACTTAATAACCCCATAGAATAGTAGTAAATCAAACTATGGACTCCCATATTAGGTTTCACCCTAATCCGACAAAATCTCGTCACCCTATCTCTAGACGCGCAAACGAATCCGCTTAATTATGCTAGATTTATTCTTAGGCAGGGTCTATTCCTCCTCCACCTAAGAACATCTGACTTGAATTAATATCCCAGAAACATTAACACAAGAATTAAGCACACATAATTAAGAACAAATCAAGTATTTATCATATAATTTAGAAGACAATAACAAGATTCATCTAGGTTTCATCCCCTTCAGGTATCTGAAGGGTTTAGTTCATAACAAATAAAGAAAATATCTCAAGAGAAAAGATGAAACAAAACATAAGAAATCCCTAAAACAACCTGAAGGAATTGAAGGAGAGATCCACCGTCTTGAGTAGAATTTCGGCTTCTTGAGATGGATCAACTGGCTATCCTCGAGTGATTCCCACAAAAGTTTCGACTTCTGTCGAATTTCGAATGTCTCGGCCTCTGTTCAATCCCCCTTTTTCAGGTTACACTTAAGGTGCTTATATATGCTTTTGGAATGCTTTACTTGGCCTCTAAGTGTCCCAATTCAAGTATACTTCCTACTTGGTGTTTGAACAGGCTTTGGAATGTGTTTCTTCGCCTCAAAGTATCCAAATCCGAGTGAAATTGCTCTCTCCCGGGCAGGGGAACGGCCATGGTACACGCCCGTATAAATTATTTTCAGGCCGTGTCTCGATTCTGTCGATTAGGTCACAGTCGTGTAAATCGTGGTATGGCCGTGTGAAGTAATTTAACGAGACAAGGCCATGTAGCTTCAAGTCCAGGCCGTGTCAATTTCCACTTTGGCCCAAATTGGCCCGTTTTAAGCCCGTTTCTCATTCTTTTTGTCCTCGGGTGCTTTCTTGAGTATAAAACATGAAAAGAAAGGATTAAGAGCACCTTTTTACATAAATCAAGGGCTAAATCATCCAAAAGCATGTTAAATATAGGGTTAAAATATGTTACTTTTACGGTTTATCAGTAATTTGGTGCTCTTAGATCGTTGTTTTCATGTTTTATACTCAGGAGAGCACTGGAGGATGAAAAGAATGAGAAACGGGCCTAAAATAGACCAAATTGGGTCAAAATGGAAATTGACACGGCCTGGGCCCAAGACCACACGGCCGTGCCTCCCTAATTTACTCTAACACGGCCTGACCACAATTCCCATAGCTGTGCCTCTTTAGTAGGATTGAACATGGCCTGGCCACGATTCATACGAGCGTGTGCCATGGGCGTGTCCTTCTCGTGACAAAGAGAAGTTTTACTCGGATTAGGATATTTTGGGGTGAAAAAACACATTCTGAAGCCTACATAAAAACCCTAAGTATGACCTAAAAGGGGGGAACCCAGGGCTTTAGTCAGGGGGCATCTAGCTAGGCCAAAGAGGGCAAATTTGTGGAGATTTACTAGAAGATAGCCAGTTGATTCATCTCAGGAAGCCGGAATTATACTCAAGACAGCAGATCTCTTCTTCAATTCCTTCAGGGGGTTTTAGGGATTTCTTATGTTTTGTTTCATCTTTTCTTTTGAGATGTATTCCTTTATTATTATTATGAACTAAACCCTCAGATACTTGAGGGGGATGAAACCTAAGATGAATCTTGTTATCATTTGCTGAACTATATGATAAATATTTGACTTGTTCTTGATTATGTGTTCTTAATTCTTGTGTTGATATTTTTGGGATATTAATTCAAGTATGATGTGCTTAGGTGGAGGAGCAAAAGTCCCTTCCTAAGAGTAGATCTAGCATAATTAAGCGGAGTTGATCGCGCCTAGAGATAGGGTGATGAGATTTTGCCGGATTAGGGTGAAACCTAATATGGGAGTCCATAGAACGAGTTAATGCTATTCTAGGAGTTTTAATTAGAAAGAGATTTCAATTAATCAACCTAGGGTTAGACGTTACTCGCCTCAAGAGAGGGATTAATATATGTTAGGGAATCTTACGGATCAAGTCAAGTGAATAAATCGTCTGGTTCAGTGTTAGATAACAAGTGAAGTCTAGGTGGATTCTTCCTTGGGTGTCGTCTTAATCAATTGGTTTTTCCTCAAGTTATTTTCCAAATTTCATTCTTCTTTGTTTTAGAAGTCTTTAGTTTAGTAGTTAGTTAATTTAGATTAAACAACAAATTCCCTTAATTTTTAGGCTAGATAATAAAAAGAGAGTTAGTATTAGTATTTTTGGTTCCTTTAGGATTCGACATTCCGGTCTTGCCTAAACTATACTACTATTCGATAGGTGCACTTGCCTCCATCGTTGTCTTAGTTAGTTTCCAAGTTTGATCATTATTTATATAAATTTTAAGACTCGACAAAACAACGATCAAGTTTTGGCGCCGTTGCTGGGGAACTAAAATATTAAGAACGCTTAATTTTTATTATTTAGCCATATTTTATTTTTACAATTAAATTTTATTTTTGCTTTTCTAAATTTTCTTCTTTCGCTCATTTTAGGTACCTCTAGTTTATGACTAGAAGGAACCCGATAGGACCCCTACTTTATGATAGTGACATCGAAGGTACTGTTCGTAAAAATCATAGAGAGATAATGCGAAGCTTAAACTGCATAAAAGAAGAGCAAGAAGGCAAAACTAGTCCTACTGAAAGGATGGCTGAGAATAATTCGCTACCACGAGAGGCAGCCGAACATAATGCTCCACGTACTATGTATGATTATGCTAAACCTAGTTTAACAGGAACTGAGTCAAGTATTGTTAGGCCTACTATTGCTGCAAATAATTTTGAACTGAAACCTAATACCATACAAATAATAAACAGTTTGTTCAATTTGATGGTTTGCAGGATGAGGATCCTAACACACACTTAGCGATGTAACATCCTTTAAAATAAATGGCGTTTCTAATGATGTAACATCCTCAAAATGGGATTCTACGTTTTGCTTGTGTTGCATGTGATGTACTGATTATAAGGTTTATTTAACATGTTTTGGGGTCTAGTTATAACCCTAAGTTAGGCCTGAGTTAGGGCCAAGAATTTTATTTTTGGCATTTAAGGAAGTGAAGCTAAGGGAGAGAGGGGTTAAGAAATTTTATTTGGGAAGGGTGACACAAGAACTACCTTAGTAAAATGGCAAGGAGGCGCCACTAGGGTGTCAGAGAGAGTGACGCCATATACAGTAAGGGAGTGCCTGTGTTCGAGCTGCAGGAATTGCACTCCTACTTACTCTTTTTTACGCCACAAGTAGGGAGAGGAGTGCTCAGGTGGGACTCTCCTGGTGGATGAGGATTAAGTTATCAGATTTCAAATAAGGATATAGATGAGGGAATTAAGGAGTGTGATATTTTCAAACTTGTTTGTAGAGAGTTGGCCGAAGGTGGGATTGTAGGCAAAGGAGGCTATCGATTTTGGGAGCATTTGGTATAGCCGAATGTCCCCCTTAAACACATTTGATGTTATTTTCTTTTCTCTCAAGTACCTAGCCAAAATCTTCATCTCCCTCATATCTTTCTCTTTTATTTTTTTCTTCTTCTCTTGAGACCCTAAAGCCGAAAACACCATAACCAAACCCTTACCCTCGTCTTGCCTTTCTCTTCTCTCAAACTCATTGCCGAATTCCTTCTCTTTCACTTCATTGATCTCTTCATCTCCAAACATCTACAAAAAGGGCCAAAATTTCGGTCTAGTTCTCTTGTTGGCCGAATCTCTTGGTAAGGAATATCTTTTCTTGACCGATTTGTGTAGTGACTGAAACTCACTTCTCTTCTATCTTCTTTCTCCATTCTAGATCTTAGTGTTAAAAACTCTGTTCTTGTTCTTTGAAGGAGCCGAAACTATTGACATCATTTAGGGGTGCCGAATATTGGTGTGGTTAGCCGAATCTATCATTAAGGTAAGGGTGCGGCAACTTTTTCTCTTCTTTTGGGATTTATGTTTTGGCCGAATGGCCTTTAGTTCTCTAATGAAGTAATAAAAGCCGATTGTAGGGAAGGCTATTGCCGAATTCAGAGAGCCTTTGGGATTTGGTGGTCGACCTAGGTAAGCGTATTAATATCTCAAGATCTATTCCTTAATTGATCAAAAGTCGAAGGCTAACTTTTGTGTGTGCTAATGTGGCCGATTACAAGGAGAACTTAGTGTGTGACTTCAGGATTTGGTAGGAGACCAAATCGACACTAAGGTAAGAAAATAAACTTGTGCGATTCATCCTTTGGGATTTATGAATAAGCCGAATGGCTTTAAATCTAAAAGTGGTGTTGGCCGATTGTAGGTGCAGTAAGGGAATACGTTTCGGGATTTCGTAGAAACGCATAGTTTCGGGATTTTGTGAATAGTCAGGTGTGTAAACACTTACACACTTTATTAGTTTAAGACTGCTTATTATGTTACTGTTTAACCCTTGATATTAGTGACTTTGTTTTGTGGACATAAGCTTGGATTCCGGGTAAGTCCCCCGTTAAGTGATTCTTGGTGCACATCATTGTGATCTATTGAATGCTATGGTATATGATATTAACATGATTAATCGATATTATGACATGTATGTTATGACATGATGATGGGTTTGATGAGAGGAGGGGGAATGATTATTTTGGACTGTCACCAGTGGTTTTGACCACATGGCGGGTTGGCCCCGTCTTGATATTTTAATTTGTGACTAAGTCCCAGTGGTTTTGACCACCAGTGGTTTTGACCACATATCGATTTGTGACTTGTCCCAGTGGTTTGGTACCACAGTGGGTTGGCCCCATGAGATTAATTACGGGATTGTCATTAGTGGTTTTGACCACACGATGGGTTGGTCCCATCACTTGATTTGTGACTTCGGTCACCAGTGGTTTTGACCACACCGATATATTGTGACTACAGTCACCAGTGGTTTTGACCACCAGTGGTTTTGACCACACGGGGTAGTTAAGGTGTATGGATGGCTAGGTTATGGGTTGCATGTCTTGCATGGTTTACATGTTTTTACTGATAACTTGTGTAAGAGGTTGCACTATCGGGTTGGGGATTTACACACTGAGTCTTGGTGACTCACCCATTCCCTTCTATTTTGCAGATGAGTAGATTGCGGAGATGGAGCCGGGAGGACTCGAGGCGGCCATGCATGTTCGATGGACTTGATTTCTTTAGTCACTATTTAAATTTTAAAATTTTAGTTTTTGGGGTTATGTAATAAGGCCGCTAAGATTTGATTTGATTATTTTTATTATTGCTATTATTTTAACTACGTAGGATAAATGGTTTTACTAATTAACCGGCAGAACACAATGTTTTCAAAACTACAACACCTTCGCATTATTTTAGAAAGCGTTGCCATCGGGTAACACCACTTAACATGTAACAACAAAGATATCTCAAATGGTTTCTATAAACTTGAACAAAAATTAGTCTATAAGTAAGGTCTCCTAAAAAGGGTTTTCTAAGAAAATTTTCTTGCAGGCTTTCATTCAAAAAGGTTTTCACTCCGTGACATGCCAGATCCAATTGTGATGTGCTATTGGGTTTGGGGTGTTACAATTTTGGTATCAGAGCCAAGTTCAAAGGCTCGACTGTGGGCCCGAGGCTCAAAAAGTTTTAAAGTAGGGTCTTTGAAAAGTTTTGTGGAAAAGGTACATGGGTTGAACAGCATGGCACTTAGTCTCCGGCACCAATCTGCCCAGGTAAGTACTTCTGACTGCTTGTGTGATTTATATGTGGGGAAATGGGTATTCCGGGATCGTAGATTAGCAAATAGGAATTATTGAACCCTAGGAATAATTTACCCCAACTTAAGTACATAAGACTTAATGATCCATTAAACAAACCTGTGAGTATGTCACTGAGCCAAGGGTGTGGTAATCGTTGTGCGCATGTCTAGGAGTGGACTCAGGGAAGAACTTGGTATTTAAGCAGTCCTATTGACTCACCTCCTCTTCACCCGAATCCTACTTGATGCGTAGCGATGGTTCACCCCAGCTAAGACGACTTATTCACAGGCTAAACTGCATAACTAAAACCCGAAAGGGACTAGCCATTTTGGTTCTGAAATACTATAAACCTTAGTTTGAAAATCACCACAGTACCCCTGATTTGAAAAAAAACTAAATTACCCTTTATTTATAAAATGACCGAAATACCCCTAAGTTATAAAATTACCAAAATACCCTCGAACTTTAAAAAAATTACCAAAATACCCCCAGATTGCAAACCTACCACAACACCCTGATTTCATAATATCACCAAGGAATCACATCTAAAATTTTTTTTCGAAAATGCCCTCAGCTTACGAAATTACGAAAATACCTCTGGTGCTAAAAATCTCCAAAACTTCTGTAATATCCCGGGTTAGGGGTTATTTTGTTGCTGCATGTTATTGCATGTGTTTAGTGTGCTGTGTTGCTATTTCGGTGTTTTAGGGGCTTAATTGTAGCCTAGGAGTGTGCCTGAGTGAATGGGAAAATTTTGGTTTTGGGTGTCAAGTCAGGGGAGCTGTTGGAGCTAGGGTATAAGGGTTTTCTTTGGTATTTTATTGCACAAGTGAAGAGTGGGCAGTGGCAAGGGAGGAGCTTGGTGTGGCGTCATCCACATGTGAGGGAGGTCCAGAGTTCAAGCAGCAGAGTCCCCTTTTTGTCACTTATTTTGGACGGCATAGGAGGGAGGAGTTGTGGGTGATTTAAACTCCACCTTGGACTTGGTCAAGTGGTGACTTGGATGGTGGAGAGCAAAGTGTGGAGGAGGACTTGGTCCACTCATTTCAAATGAGTGAATGGGAGCTTTTGGGGGGATTGTGGCCGAAATTTAGGGGAGTTGGAGGGGGAAAGTGACGGCTTAGTGTGGGAGAGGGGAAGGCCGAATATGCCTTTGCATCTTTGGTGTATTTTTCGGTCATTTTTGGTAAGCTAAAGTCCTCTCTTTTTGTCAAAAAAACAAACCAATTTCCTTTGTAGAAATTCTCTCATTGTTGTTCTTTCTTTCATCTATTGGAACCGAAACTCAAGCCTCTAAAAAACATTTCCTTTTCCCATTTCTTCTTTTGTAAACCAAAATTCTTCTTCTCTCAAAAGCAAGCCGAAACTTTCCAAGTAAATTCCTCCATCTTTCCTTCGTGAAGTCAAAGCCTAGTTGTCAATTTGTTTTATTTTCTTCAAACTCCTTGATAGCCGAATGTGCTCATTCATCACTTTTTCTTTTTCAATTGTGTGTCAAACCTATATCCCTTCTTCTCACATTTTCTTCCTCTTTCTTAAATTGTACAAAGCCAAAAGTAGGGGTGTTAAGCACTCAAGCCGAACCCTTCTCATTTGTTGGCCGATTCCTTCTCATCTCTTAAACCATTTTCCTCTGTTGTACTTCTGAGTTTTAAGCGGAATACCTCCCTTCTCTTAGTGTTTTGGTTGGCCGAATTCTTTTCTTCTTTTGATCAAGGTGTTGGCCAAATCTATCCCCTCTTCTAGTGGTTGTCTTGGCCGAGTATCAGTGGTGTTTGGAGGCCTTCCTTCCATCGGTTGGAATTGGTAAGTCCTTGGCCGAATGGTCATCTCCTTTCTCTCCTTATACTTTGTCAAGGTTGGTTGATTAAGGGCCGAAAAGGGTCATGCTGGAAGGATTCTAATCTCTTTGTTATAGGGTCTTTGGAGTGTGAAAGCAAGCAAGGGAATCGTTATTCTTTTGTTAATCGATTGGTAAGTAGGGGTAAGTACATGGTATTGTTATTATTTCAATCTTTTTAGGTTCGATTAAGGCAAAGGTAACAAAAGATTAACTGCTCATCTTTTATGGTGTAGCCGATTGCTAAGGAGAATCATTCGGTGATTCGGATTTGGTAGGAAACCAAATCATCTTAAAAGGATCTAGTAATCGAGGGACTTAGATCATTTTCGTTGGATTCTAGACTCGTATTTACGGTGTGTAAACTAACACACTTCGCTTAGTAATATGATTGATAACCCGTGTGATGATTAATGAAACGTTGATGATTGATATGATACCCTAATGGGTATGATTACGGACTCGGGTAGGTCAAGATTATTATTATGAGTTTCTCGATGATCTATATGATACCATGGTCGTGGATATATGTGACATGGGATATGAGATTAGACATATTAGCATGATATGCATGATTATAGGATATGCATGATTACATGAGTGTGGTATGTTGATGGGTGATACGAGTGGAGGGAGCGGTGATATTTTGTCTTGACGAGCACTAGTGTTTTGGTAACACACTTTGTGACTTTGGGTCACAGAGGTTTGGCACCTCCAGAGGTTTGGTACCTCGGCGTCTCGCCCCTCGTGGTTAACACCACCGTGGGTTGGCCCCACTTGTGAGATATGGGATTGACGCTTGTGATTTGGTATCACACGATGGGTTGGCCCCATCAATGATTTGTGACTACGGTCACCAAAGTGCTTTGGTAGCACAATTGTGTCTTTGGGACACCGGAGGTTTGGCACCTCATTGCGACTTGTCCCCGTGGTTTAACCACCGTGGGTTGGCCCAACATGAGATATGGGATCGCCTCGCTAGTGATTGGTATCACACGATGGGTTGGCCCCATCATTGGATTTGTGACTTGGTCACGGTGCTTTAGTAGCACAATTGTGTCTTTGGGACACCAAAGTGGTTTGGTACCACATTGACGGATATTGTGTCTTTGGGACACCGGTGTTTTGGTAACACATTGTGACTATATGTCACCAGTGGTTTGGCACCACCAGTGGTTTGGTACCACACGGGGTAGAAAAGGCGATATGGATGGTTAGGATCGGGTTGCATTAATTATGTTGCTTTGTATGATGTGTGTTAGCATGTTGTTCTTGGGGCGAGATTTACACATCGAGTCACTCGACTCACCTCTCCTTTGACATTTCAGTGACTCGTGACGGACATGGAGCCGGATGGACTCGGGTGCACATGCCATGCTTTAATAAAAGTGTTGCTCAGACTATTGAATTTGGGTACTTTAGCTTATTTACTTTACTTGGGTTTTATATTGGATTTGTAAAAGGCCTTTAATTTATGTTTTGTGATGTTTATGTTTTAATTAGATTTTAATATGCCTTAACAAAACAAGTTGGTATGAATTTTACTAAAACTTGGAAAGATAATGATTTCAAAATTATAATGCAATGTGTTTTTAAACCATACCATCGGGTATCACACTATGTCTTTATAGTAAGCAAATTCAAATGATTTTCAAATCAAACTTGTATTACTCCTAAGTCTAAAAGGTTTTAAGTAACATTAAGAAACTATTAAGGTTTAAATGGTTTAAACTCGTTTAACCACACATTACAGTTAAGATTTCAAAATCTCCGGGTTTCAAATACACCATCTGATTTCAAACAAGTCTACTCAAATTGTCTTCAAAATACACTGTGTTTTCACTCGGCTTTAACGAAAAATTTAACCTCTCACAAACATGTTTCCCCGTAACATACCAGATTCGGTCGTGGTGTCTTGTCCGGGTTTGAGGTGTTACAACTTCTGTGAGTCTCTCTTAAATATCTATGATTTGAAAAAGGTTTTCAAATTAACTCTATTTTATTACTAAAATACCCCGATAGGCTAATTACAAAAATACCCCTGGGTAGTTAAATGACGAGAATACCCCTACACATGGAATGAGGGTAGGAAATTGAACTGAAAACTGTGTAATGATCGAAAGAACCACTACTAAATTCCTCCACATAAAACTTATCTGTGGGTAATAAGTGGAACAGAGACTAATTCATAAAAATCTTTTAAACAGATAAATCGCAACTATAGACATGAATTCGAGGGGACGCGGTCGTAATGTGCGTGGCCGTGGTAGAGGCCGAATGACCGTGTCAGAGCCCGTTAGGTCAGGAAAAGGGTCTAAAAATGTGATGCCACCACCACCAGCCGCTGATGCAGAATATCAAGATCAGACGGGGGAGGATGCAGTGTCACAGGAGATACTGCGAGTGTTAGAAAGAGTAGCTGGAGCTGGTGGGGGTACGAGAGCTCGGAAGTCTGTATCTGAACGACTTCAAGCCAATGGAGCCGAGGTATTCCGAGGCATTTCGGGGGTGGCTCCCAGTACAGCTGAGTATTGGTTGGAAGCAACAGAGCGAATTATGGATGACTTGGATCTGACCGCTGAGGAAAAACTGAAAGGTATAGTGTCGCTTCTCCGGGATGAGTCATACCAGTGGTGGCTCACGGTTCGGGATAGTGCAGCAGTGGATGACCTCACTTGGGACTATTTTAAGGCAGCTTATCAGAAGAAGTATGTTGGGTCTAGCTACATTGATGCACAGCGGAAGGCGTTCCTGAGGCTGGTTCAGGGGAATAAGTCTATATCGGAGTATGAGGCGAAATTCTTACGGATGAGCTGTTATGCTCGAGGCATAGTATCAACTGAGCATGAGCGGTGTGTCCGGTTTGAGGACGGGCTGAGAGATGATTTGAGGCTACTAATTGCTCTATAACAGGAGAGAGAGTTTGCGGTCTTAGTGGAAAAGGCTAAGGTTGCTGAGGAGGTGAAACAGTTGGTGAAACAAAATCAGGAAAGGGGATGGAATAAAAGGAATGCTAGTTCATCTGGGTCTAGCGGGAACCAACAGAAGTGGGGTAAACATAGTGGGCCGAATCAAGCTACTAGGCCCACTATTGATAATACTCAGTGGCCGTCACGATGTGCTCGGTGTGGGAAGTCTCACACAGGGGAATGCTGGACTGGAAACAAAGGATGTTTTGAGTGTGGGTCAATGGAGCATCGAGTGAGGGATTGTCCGAAGCAGTCAGCTAGACTGTAGTCGGGGGATCAAAACTGTACTCAGAATAGGAGTGATGTTCAGCAGCCATAGAGGGGCCGTGGTGCTGCTAGAGGAGGTAATAGATCTGGTAGAGGCCGTGCAGTTCCGGGCAGAGGTGTAGGTGGTGCAGAGGCTAGACAGCCTGGACTGGTTTACGCAGCGAGGCGTCGAGAGGAGGGTGACGCACCAGACGTCATAACCGGTACATTTCTAATTTTTGAAAATCCTTATAATACTTTAATTGATGTGGGTTCAACGCATTCGTATGTAGCCAGTAGCATAGTGGAGACTATGAACTTAGACTCTGAGCTTACTTCTAGGAAAATGACTGTGTTAAGCCCTTTAGGTCACTCTATAGAAGTAAGTAAATTATATAGGGATGTACCCCTAGAACTTCAAGGGTCGTGTTTTGGTCGATCGATGGAACTGCTGCTTGGAGAGTTCAATCTAATTCTCTGAATGGATTGGTGGTGAAGTACCGTGCCGTTTGGATTATGTGACTAAGCGCATGGTGTTGAGGACAATGGAAGGGGAGGAGGTAGTGATGATAGGTAATAGGAGGGAGTACCTATCGAGTGTGGTCTCTGTACTGAAGGCGGAGAAAATGGTTAGGAAAGGCTGTGAGGCATTTTTGGTTCAGGTGTGTGCCTTGAAGGCCAAGGATTTAGCAGTGGAGAATGTCCGAACAGTAAAGGAATTTGCAGATGTATTCCCAGAAGAACTTCCGGGTTTGCCTCCGGATCGAAAAGTGGAATTTGGTATAGACTTGTTACCAGGAACTGCGCCAGTGTCTATAGTCCCGTATAGGATGGTGCCAAAGGAATTGGTGGAGTTGAAGGCTCAAATTTAGGTTTATTTAACATGTTTTGGGGTCTAGTTATAACCCTAAGTTAGACCTGAGTTAGGGCCAAGAATTTTATTTTTGGCATTTAAGGAGGTGAAGCTAAGGGAGAGAGGGGTTAAGAAATTTTATTTGGGAAGGGTGACACAAGAACTACCTTAGTAAAATGGCAAGGAGGCGCCACTAGGGTGTCAGAGAGAGTGACGCCATATACAGTAAGGGAGTGCCTGTGTTCGAGCTGCAGGAATTGCACTCCTACTTACTTTTTTTCACGCCACAAGTAGGGAGAGGAGTGCTCAGGTGGGACTCTCCTGGTGGATGAGGATTAAGTTATCAGATTTCAAATAAGGATATAGATGAGGGAATTAAAGAGTGTGATATTTTCAAACTTGTTTGTAGAGAGTTGGCCGAAGGTGGGATTGTAGGCAAAGGAGGCTATCGGTTTTGGGAGCATTTGGTATAGCCGAATGTCCCCCCTAAACACATTTGATGTCATTTTCTTTTCTCTCAAGTACCTAGCCGAAATCTTCATCTCCCTCTAATCTTTCTCTTTTATTTTTTTCTTCTTCTCTTGAGATCCTAAAGCCGAAAACACCATAACCAAACCCTTACCCTCATCTTGCCTTTCTCTTCTCTCAAACTCATTGCCGAATTCCTTCTCTTTCACTTCATTGATCTCTTCATCTCCAAACATCTACAAAAAGGGCCAAAATTTCGATCTAGTTCTCTTGTTGGCCGAATCTCTTGGTAAGGAATATCTTTTCTTGACCGATTTGTGTAGTGACTGAAACTCACTTCTCTTCTATCTTCTTTCTCCATTCTAGATCTTAGTGTTAAAAACTCTGTTCTTGTTCTTTGAAGGAGCCGAAACTATTGACATCATTTAGGGTGCGAATATTGGTGTGGTTAGCGAATCTATCATTAAGGTAAGGGTGTGGCAACTTTTTCTTCTTTCGGGATTTATGTTTTGGTAGAATGGCCTTTAGTTCTCTAATGAAGTAATAAATGCCGATTGTAGGGAAGGCTATTGCGAATCTGAGAGCCTTCGATTTGGTGGTCGACCTAGGTAAGCGTATTAATATCTCAAGATCTATTCCTTAATTGATTAAAAGCCGAAGGCTAACTTTTGTGTGTGCTAGTGTGGCCGATTACAAGGAGAACTTAGTGTGTGACTTCGGGATTTGGTAGGAGACCAAATCGACACTAAGGTAAGAAAATAAACTTGTGCGATTCATCTTTTGGGACTTGTGAATAAGCCAAATGGCTTTAAATCTAAAAGTGGTGTTGGCCGATTGTAGGTGCAGTAAGGGAATACGTTTCGGGATTTCGTAGAAACGCATAGTTTCGGGATTTTGCGAATAGTCAGGTGCGTAAACACTTACACACTTTATTAGTTTAAGACTGCTTATTATGTTACTATTTAACCCTTGATATTAGTGACTTTGTTTTGTGGACATAAGCTTGGATTCCGGGTAAGTCCCCCGTTAAGTGATTCTTGGTGCACATCATTGTGATCTATTGAATGCTATGGTATATGATATTAGCATGATTAATCGATATTATGACATGTATGTTATGACATGATGATGGGTTTGATGAGAGGAGGGGGAATGATTATTTTGGACTGTCACCAGTGGTTTTGACCACATAGCGGGTTGGCCCCATCTTGATATTTTAATTTGTGACTAAGTCCCAATGGTTTTGACCACCAGTGGTTTTGACCACATATCGATTTGTGACTTGTCCCAGTGGTTTGGTACCACAGTGGGTTGGCCCCACGAGATTAATTATGGGATTATCATCAGTGGTTTTGACCACACGATGGGTTGGCCCCATCACTTGATTTGTGACTTCGGTCACCAGTGGTTTTGACCACACCGATATATTGTGACTACGGTCACCAGTGGTTTTGACCACACGGGGTAGTTAAGGTGTATGGATGGCTAGGTTATGGGTTGCATGTCTTGCATGGTTTGCATGTTTTTACTGATAACTTGTGTAAGAGGTTGCACTATCGGGTTGGGGATTTACACACTGAGTCTTGGTGACTCACCCCTTCTCTTCTATTTTGCAGATGAGTAGATTACGGAGATGGAGCCGGGAGGACTCGAGGCAGCCATGCATATTCGATGGACTTGATTTCTTTAGTCACTATTTAAATTTTAAAATTTTAGTTTTTGGGGTTATGTAATAAGGCCGCTAAGATTTGATTTGATTATTTTTATTATTGCTATTATTTTAACTACGTTGGATAAATGGTTTTACTAATTAACCGGCAGAACGCAATGTTTTCAAAACTACAACACCTTTGCATTGTTTTAGAAAGCGTTGCCATCGGGTAACACCACTTAACATGTAACAACAAAGATATCTCGAATGGTTTCTATAAACTTGAACAAAAATTAGTCTATAAGTAAGGTCTCCTAAAAAGGGTTTTCTAAGAAAATTTTCTGGCAGGCTTTCATTCAAAAAGGTTTTCACTCCATGACATACCAGATCCAATTGTGATGTGCTATCGAGTTTGGGGTGTTACAAATGATGCCATCCGTCTTCGGTTATTTCGCTTTTCTTTGAGGAATAAAGCCAAACAGTGGTTGCATTCTCTTCCACGAAGATCAATCACTACATGGGATTAGATGACCGAAATAATTTTATTAAAATATTTCCCATCGGCCAAAACGGCCAATTTAAGGAATGATATCTCTTCTTTTGTGTAGATGGATTTAGAGACACTTTATGACGCATGGGAGAGATACAAGGATTTGTTGAGAAAGTGTCCATACCACGGATTACCATTATGGCTACAGGTGCAAACCTTTTACAATGGTGTGAACCCTTTAACAAGGCAATTAATTGATTCAGCTGCCGGCGGAACTCTGAACAACAAAACTCCTGAAGAAGCCTATGAGTTTATCGAGGAGATGTCACTGAATAACTATCAGTGGCAAGTTACAAGAACAGGGCCAGCCAAAGCAGCCGGAGTTTTCAACCTCGATGCAGTAACCATGTTATCAAATCAGGTAGAGTTGCTACATAAAAAATTTGATGGTTTATATGGTTCTTCACAGGCACATCCAGTTATGCAGTGCGAGGCAAGTAAAGGTGTGGTGAATCATGAGTACCCACCCTAAGGATAGGGCATAGAGAGCGGACAAATGAACTACATGGGTAATAATTTACGATCTAACAATAATCTTTATAGTAATACTTATAATCCAGGCTGGAAAAACCACCTCAATTTCTCATGGGGTGGGCAAGGAAATCAAAGGCAACAACCATCTCAAAACTTCCAACAACATCCCTACCCACAGGAAAAGAAGCCAAAACTTGAAAAGATGCTAAAAAAATTCATAGTAGCTTCAGAAACACGTTTCCAAAAGGTAGAAACAAAACTTGAAGTATTGTCACAGGAGCTCAAGGATCAAATTGGGCAACTTGCTAAGCAGATTTCTGAGAGACCACAGGGAAGACTACCGAGCAACACCAAGACTAACCCAAGGGAGCAAGTTCAAGCCATAACAACTCAAGACAGTGAAGGGTTAGATGAGCCCAATTTAAGAGAAAAGAATGCCGTAGAAGAAGGTAAGGTTGAGGTAAAACCAAAATCGCTAATCAAAGAATACAAACCGCGCATACCATATCCTGAAGCAATAACGAAAGACGACACAAAGGAACAGTTCGGTAAGTTTCTTAAACTTTTAAAGAAATTACATATTAACTTACCGTTTCTTGAAGCTCTTTCGCAGATGCCAGATTCGAGAAAATTTTTAAAGGAGCTATTGACAAATAAGCAGAAGATAGACAAGGAATCACATGTGGAATTGAACGTAGTGTGCTCAGAAATATTGCAGAATAAACTACCATGAAAATTAAAAGATCCAGGGAGTTTTACAATTCCATGCTTAATTGGTAGTTTATCTATTGATAATGCGTTAGTTGATTTAGGGGCAAGCATAAATGTCATGCCTTATAAATTGTTTAAACAACTAGGTCTAGGGAAGCCCAAACAAATTAGGATGAGAATTCAATTAGCTGATAAAACTATCAGAGTTCCTAGGGGTATAATTGAAGACAAACTTGTGAAGATTGATAAATTCGTATTCCCGGTAGACATTGTCATTTTAGACATGGATGAGGACAACACGATACCCCTAATTTTAGGAAGACCATTCTTAGCAACTGTCAGGACTAAAATCGATGTCGATACAGGTGAACTCATACTCTGTGTAGGTGACGGGACAGTTACTCTTCAAGCCCTTGATTCAGCTAGAACATCGAATAACCAAGGTGAGAAAATAAATTCTATTGATAACCATTCGGTTAACCCTTCTTTTCAGGAAGCACCACAAAAGAACACAACTGAGTCCGAACCTAAAACCTGTGCCAACAAGGAAATAACTCACAAGGAACAAGGGATTCAGATCGATGAACTAGAAGAGGAGAAGATGCATCTTAAAGATGAACTAGGGATACATGAAGTACAACTGAAGCCACTTCATGAGGTAGACAAGTTCAAAATCAGAGATTAGGTACTATTAGACAAAGCAGACCCACAAATATCTCCACCTGATCCTAACACAAGTAACGAAATCCCTTTTAAGGTAATCAATGTCTTCCCACACAGAGCAGTTGAGGTAAGTGATCACATGTTTGACACTTTGAAAATAAACACTACTCATCTTAAACTCTATCATGATAATGGAACTGATAACATGAAAAAGGATTTCTCACTCCTCAAACCACCATAATCATGGAAATGAGAGGAAAGTCGAGCTTAAGACTTTAAACGAGTGCTTCTCGGGAGGCAACCCGAGCACTAACCCTATTTATTGTTACACTTTTCTTTTTTTTCTTTTCTTTTCTTCTGCTAACACTGAATTATAAAACTGACCAAAAAGTGCAGATTTGCATGCCACACGGCCTTGTACACGGTCGTGGCCGTGTGGGTACACCGAATCTCTATACTGACATGGCAGAAATGGTACGAGTCAAAACGAATCAATTTTCAAGTCACGAATCAATTTGCAAGGTGTCCATGGTCGATACTGACTTACCAAGCACGATCATGGCAACCGAAACACGGGCGTGGGAAAGTGCCAGACTTGAAACACTATTTAAATCACCACCCCCTCACCACCTACTCCCCAACACTCTTTTCTCCCAAATCCCTTTTGTTTTTCCCTTTCATTGTCTTTCACTTTCATTTTCTAAACCCTTGAGATATACCACATTGATAAACCGTAAAAGTAACATATTTTAACCCCATATTTAGTATGTTTTTGGATGAATGATCCTTGATTTATGTAAAAAGGTACTCTTAATCTATTCTTTTCATGTCTTGTACTCAAGAAAGCACCTAAGGATAAAAAGAACGTAAAACGGGCTTAAAACAGACTAAATTGGGCCAACCCAAGAATTCGACACGGCCTGGCCCAAAGCCCACACGACCGTGCCTCACCGATTACCTAGAGCACCGTCTCAACTCTGCCACACATGGCCGTACATCATCCATTTACCACACACGGACATGCCTGGTGATCTACATGGCCGTGCCCCAATCGATAGACTCGAAGCACGGCCTGAACCCCGACTTGCATGGTTGTGCCCCAATCGACAGACCCGAGACACGGCCTAAACTCCGTCACACATGGCCATGCCATGGCCGTGCCCAAAATGATAGAATCAAGGCACGGCCCAACTCTGATTTACATAGGCGTGTGCCATGGGCGTGCCCCTGCCGCGGGAATGAGCAATTTCACTCGGGTTTGGATGCTTGAAGCCAAAGAAACATATTCCTAAGTCTACTTAAACTCCCTAATAATAATTCTACTTGAAAGAGGTGCTTAGGAGCCAAGTAAAGCATCTCAAAGGCCTATATAAACAACGGAAGGCAGACATTGAGGGGGGAGCTTTTTGCAGAGGCTTTTGTCGAAGCTTTCATCTTTTAGGGAAATACTCGAAGATAGCCAGTTGATCCATTTCAATAAGTCGAAGCTCTATTCAAGACGGAGGATCTCCTCTTCAATTCCTTCAGGGGGTTTTAGGGATTTCTTATGTTTTGTTTTATCTTTTCTCTTGAGATGTTTTCTTATTTAATTATGAACTAAACCCCTCAGATACCTGAAGGGGATTAAACCTATGATGGATTTTGTTATTTGATTTCTAAATTATATGATAAGTACTTGGTTTGTTCTTAATTATGTTGCTTAATTTAATCTGATGTGCTTATGTGGAGGAGGAATAGACCCTACTTAAGAGTAGATCTAGCAAAATTGAGCGGAGTTGATCGGGCGCCTAGAGATAGGGTTACGAGATTTTACCGGATTAGGGTAAAACCTAATATGGGAATCCATTGATCGATTTACTGCTTCCTTAAGGGGTTATTACAAGAGAACGAGAGTTCCACTAATTAACCTATGGTTAGATATTATTCGCCTCGAGAGAGAGTTTAATATAGGTTAGGGAGTCTCACGGATCAAGCTACGTAAAGAAATCATATGGTTTGGGGAATAAATAATAAGTGAAGTCATTGGTGGATTCTTCCTGAGGGTGTCGTCTTCATCAACTGAGTCTTTCTAAAGTCTTTCTCCAATTCATTCTTTTGTTTTTACATTTAGTTTAAGTATTTCATTAGTTTCATAAACCAATCACTCTATATTTCAGGCTAAATAATAGAAGGTAAGTGAGTAGTAGTACTTTTAGGTTCCCTTGGGTTCGATAAGATATTCTTGCCTAAACTATACTACTGTTCAATAGGTGCACTTGCCTCTATCGTTGTCACAGTTAGTCTACAGGTTTGATCGTTCTTTTTATAAATATTAAAACTCGACTGTTTGACACGATCAAGTTTTTGGCGCCATTCTTGGGAGCACTAAAATATTAAGAAAGCTCTATTTCTATTACTTTAGCCATTATTTTATTTTTAATTTTTCTTATTTTTCTACATATATCTTTGTTTTCTAAATTTCTTTCTTTCTTTCTTAACTTGCAGGTACCTCTAGTTTATGACTAGAAGAAACCTAAGAGGAACATTAGAATATGAAAGTGACATTGAAGCTACCGCTCATAGGAATCGCAGAGAAACTAGACAAGCTCTAGACTACCAAAGAGAAGAACAACAAGAAAGATCCAATCCTATTAAAGGGATGGACGAAAACAATCCACTGCCAAATGTGCAAGAACAGAATGCTCCGCGTACTATGTATGATTATGCTAAACCTAATTTGAAAGGAGCAGAATCTAGTATTGTTAGGCCCACTATAGCTGCTAATAATTTTGAATAAAGCCTAACGCAATACAAATGATTCAACAGTTTGTTCAATTTGATGGTTTGTAGGATGAAGATCCAAATACTCATATATCTAATTTTTTAGAATTCCGTGATACCTTCAAAATAAATGGCATTTTTGATGATGCCATACATCTTCGGTTATTCCCTTTTTCATTAAGGAATAAAGCAAAGCAGTGGTTGGACTCATTACCATAAGGGTCAATCACCACATGGGATCAAATGACTGAAAAATTTCTTTTAAAATATTTTTCACTGGCCAAAACGGCCAAATTTAGGAATGACATATCTTCTTTTGTGCAGAATGACACAGAAACATTATATGATGTATGGGAGAGATACAAGGATCTCCTAATGAGATGTCCACACCACGGATTACCTTTGTGGCTTCAAGTCCAAACTTTTTACAACTGTGTGAATTCTTCAACGTGGAAAATGATTGATTCATCAGCCGGTGGAACTTTGAACAGCAAAACTCCTGAAGCGGCTTACGATTTTATTGAGGAGATGTCATTGAACACCTATCAATGGCAAATTACAAGGGCTAAACTGACAAAATCAGCTGGAGTTTTTAACATAGACGCAGTGACAATGCTGTCAACACAAGTGGAGTTAATGAATAAAAAACTTGATAATTTATGTTCTTCGCAGGTACACCCAGTCATGCAATGCGAAGCAAGCGGGAATGTGGCGAATTCTGAGTACCCACCCTACCAACCGGGCGCAGACAATGAGCAGACAAACTATATAGGTAATAATTTTTGATCTAATAATCCTTGTAGTAACACTTATAATGCAGATTGGAGGAACCACCCAAATTTTTCGTGGGAGGACAAGAAATCAAGGAAATCAAAGGCAGCAACCTCCTCTAAATTACCAAAATCAGCCCTATCTACAGGAAAAGAAATCAAACCTTGAACAGATGCTGACAAAATTCATGGCAGCTACAGATTCTCGTCTCCAAAAGACTGAAGCAAACTTGATGAACAACAAAAATCGATCAAGGGGATCGAGAATCAAGTTGGAGAACTTACTAGGTCAGTGGGACATCTCACAAAGCTGATTTCTGAACGTCAACAAGGATGTCTACCAAGCAACACATAAATAAACCTAAAAGAGCAGATCCAAGCCATCACAGCTCATGAAGGTAAAAAAGTAGACGAGCCCACCACAGTACAAGAAACCAAGAAAGAAAAAGGTAAAATAGAGGTAGCACAAGAAACAACAGTAATCAAAGAATACCAACCTCGCATACCTTATCCCGAAGCATTGAAAAAAGATGACTCAGAGGAACAATTCGGTAAGTTTCTAAAACTTTTAAAGAAATTACATATTAACTTACCCCTTCTTGAAGCTCTTTTTCAGATGCCCGACTTAAGAAGATTTTTAAGATAGCTCTTGACGAACAAACACAAAATAGATGAAGAGCACCATGTGGAACTCAACGCAACATGCTTAGCAATGCTACAGAACAGACTACCACAGAAACTAAAAGATCTAGTGAGTTTTAGGATTCCATGTTTAATTGGTAGTTTAACTATTGATAATGTGTTAGCTGATTTAGGGGCAAGTATAAATGTTATACCTTACAAAATGTTTAAATAACTAGGTCTAGGGAAACCCAGACAAACTAGGATGAGCATTCAATTAACTGATAAGACTATAATAATTCCTAATGGTATAATAGAAAATGTTCTAATCAAAATTGATAAATTTGTATTCCCAATAGACTTTGTCGTTTTAGACATGGATGAGGACAACACGATCCCCTTAATTTTAGGAAGACCCTTTTTAGCAACTGCCAGAGCTAAAATTGATATCTATCAGGAGAACTCATACTTCGTGTGGTATTTAGATAGTCACTCTTGTGCTCTTGACTCGGCGTAACATCAAGTGATAAAGGTGAGAAAGTAAATTCAGTTGATAACCAACTTGTTCAACCTTCATTGCAGGAAACACCACAAAGCTACAAACCTGAGCCGGATCATAGGCCTCGTGCTAATAAAGAAGAATTACATGAGGAACGAACCACATGAAGTGAAAAGAAGGAAACCCAGACGAGTGATAGGAACAACAAATCACATCAAAATAGAGGATCAGGTATTGTTGAATAAGGAAGACCCTCGAATCACCAATTCAGAACTCAAGGCAAACGAAAAAAATCACTTTTGAGGTACTTAATGTCTTCCTATACGGAACAGTCGAGGTCAGCAATCCTAAATTCGACACTTTTGAGGTAAACATTACTCGACTTAAACTATATATCCATAACCGAAGTGATCACATGAGAAAGGATTTTCACCTCCTCAAACCACCATGACCATACAAATGATAGGTAAAGTCTAGCTAAGACTATAAACGAGCGCTTCTCAGGAGGCAACCTGAGCACTAACCCCATTTTTACATTTTTCTATTTTCTATTTTCTATTTTTTCTTTTCTTTTTCTTTTTAGCACCTAACCATAAACTAACCAAAGAGCAGATTTCTAGGCCACACGGCCCTACACACGAGCGTGCCTGTGGCCATGTGGAAGCCAGGGGATGAACCATGGGTGCATGACATAGAAAAATTTCTTTTTCCAACACAGGTGGCGATTATAGTCCATGCCCGTGCTGATGCCCCGTGCGAGGTTACTGGCTTGTCAAGCACGGGCTAAACACGACCGTGCCTCCCAACCGTGCCAACATTCTGACTTATCAAACACGGGAGGAGCATGTCCTTATTAAATGACTGTGTGAAGAAAGACACAGGCGTGCCACGACACCCATGGCCATGCCCAAACACCCTGAATGCGTTCAAAATTCAAAATCCCAAAACACGGGCTACATCTCTATTTAAACCTCATTCCCCATTTTTCTAGTTGTCTTTCATTTTCCATTATTTATTTTTGTTTTTACTTTATTTCATCATTATTTTTTTACTTTATTTTATTTTACTTTCTTCTTCTTATTCTTTAGGGCATTTAGATTTAGCTTAGGATACAATAAAACCAAGCTGGCTACTTTGAGGATTCAATTTCAAACGGTTTAAAATGCTTCCCCACGTTCACCTCCAATCTTATCCGATTTCTTTTCATAAACTTTATCCAAAAATTCAGGAAGTGTTACTCTCCCCTTCTCTTTTTATTATTACATAATTGTTTATCTATCTTTGTACATTAAAGGCAATGTACATCTTAAGTGTGGGGGGTAAAAGGACCTGACTTTTTGCATTATTCTCAAATCCTGAATTTAGTCTTGTTTTCAAGTATTTTTCTCATATTACTAATTAGGATGAAATTTCTGTTGATTTATGATTTGTATTGATATGTTTTAGAGTAAGTCATAGTTAATTGTGCATTGACGATTAAATTTGAAGGATACTAAATAATCGAGCATGATAAGTCTACTTTCTAAAAATTAAAAATTAATAGGTCGTTGAACTGAATTTGAGTATTACTTTGAAGTTTGAAATTTACAGGGATTGAGGTAAAAAAATACCCATAATTTTTGTAACACCCCAAACCCGGCCTAAACGTTACGACCAGATCTGGCATGTCACATGAAAGGAATGTCTAAAAACTGTGCATTCGTTAAAAAAACTCGTATTCTTTATAGTTGTTGTGAAAAATCAAGTTTAAGTAATTTTGAATAAGAAACGGTTTATTATCATTCTAGGAAAATCCGATATTAATCATTTAATAATAAGCAGTAACCAAATTGAAAGCTAAAACCAAGTAAAATACCCAAGGCCTTATTATATAACAAAAACCCAAATAAAAATAAGTCCAAATAAAAGAAACGAATTTACGAGTAAACATATGTATGGCCTCCACGAGTCCACCTCAGCTCCCAAATCTGCGATCTAATGATTACCTGCAAAATTTAACTAAGGGGTGAGTCATCGAGACTCAGTGTGTAAATCCCCATCCAACGGGTGTTAAACCCTTACACAATTTCATATGAAAATATGCATGTAATGCAACCCAAAACCTAACCGTCCGAAACTCCCGATGTAATATCCGGGATTTATGGCCTATGCATTTTTGCTTAAGTATGTGTGAAAGCATGTCTATGTGTTCTGAATTGTGTGGCATGAATTTTGGAAACTTTAAAGTGTAGTAAATGCCTTAGAAAATTATTTGACTTTTTAAATTAAAAGAGGAAGCTAAACCAAAAAGAACCATCCTAAACCCGGCCCACGAGCCTTGACCGGATCTGGTATGTTCTCCGGTGTAAACCGTTTCAAATTCTTTTGTTATTTAGGAAAAACTTGTGTGTTTTGAAAGAAAGATTGTTTTGGGTTGGGCTTGAGTTGAAAAGAAGTTTATTTCATTATTAAAATCCTTTACTCTAGGTGACAAAACATTTAGGCTTTGTTTTAAAATAAATTTACTTAATCTTTTAATAGATAAAAGTTTGTAAGCTTAATAAATAAAAGCAAAGTAAAGTAGTTCTACTATGGCCTTATTACATCAAATAATTCCCAAAAAAAAATAAATTCAAAGTACTTAATGAAATAAAAATTCCAAATTAAATAAATTCCTTGCTGTGCATGGCCACCTTTAAGCTCCTGCCGACCCGGTCCATTACTGATCGTTACCTGAAAAATAATCCCACAAGGGGTGAGTCAAACAGACTCAATGTGTAATCAACACTAAAATTTAATAATTTAAGAATACATTATCATACATGTTCATATAATGAGATAGAAAAAAAAGTGATGCAACTTAGAACCCAAACCTATATGCCATCCGCTACACATCACCCGTACCATCACACTGCAGTGGGGACTACTAAGTCAACCCTCCATCCGCTACACACCATCGAAGGTAGTCATTGCAATCGACGTGCTCATCGCCTCTTATAAAATTCGTGGTCTTAGGTCACCACATTCGGATATCGTGGTCTTAGGTCACCACATTCGATTATCGTGGTCTTAGGTCACCACATTCACTTCCCTTTTCATATAACCCATATGCCCCATATCATACATATCATGCATTAACATGCCAAATTCTTATTTCACATTCTTATAATGTCATATGTGTGTAAATGATATTTAACATAATCCTAGTAGGAGTAGGAAGCGTGCACTGAGTACTTTGTACCATGACATGGTACCTTAGCCATATTCACATTCTTATATACATACTTATATTAAACATTGCCATAAAACTTATTAAGAAATAGTGTGGGGTACACACCTGATCCGCTTAACAAATTCGCTGAAATCCGAAAAGCTTGATCTAATGCCTTAGATATTAAATCTCTACATTTAATCAATCATTTAATACTTAGTAAAGAGCAATTCGGCCGATTTGTTTACTAATCAAATCCCAGAATGTTGTAGACTCCCTTCCTTGTAATCGGCTGGTGTTAAATCCCTTCATAGATTAGTTTTTGGCTTTTAAATCATGTAAGAAAATAGATCCAGTGCTAAAATAAGCCTTGGCCGATTGCATATATATATACTTTACCTTGTGATTTGAAATCAAATTTCTATTTAGCCCTTGGTATCTGTCGAAATCAACGTGACACATGTTAGATTAATTTCTAACATGTAAACATGGTAAAAGTGGCTTGTGGTAGAATGTCTTCCTTACCTTAGATCTTGGAAGATTCCTTCCTTATGGTCGACTTATGGATGATCCCAAGCCTTCTTTCCAAGTTTCGACTAACATAATAATAGGGTTAGATTTCCTGGTTTCGGTTTTAATCTTAGAAGATAAGGAATAGAAATCGATAATCACTAACCTTACCCTTAATACACAAGTCGACAACCCCTTGCTTGAAGTCTCAAACTATTTGGCTATAGTCTTGATAATAGCAAGTTTTTGGCTTTTGGAAATTAACAAGAAATCGGCTAAAGGTTATCGTGTTGTCGATTTATCAAAAGAAAAGAGAGGAAAAGAGTCACTAGGGATTCACAATAGTGGACTTATGGAGAAAAGATTTCGCTATGGCAAAAATAAAGAGAAAGGAGAGAGTTTGCTAGGAAATTTTCAGAGACTTCAATGGAAAAGAGAAGATTGATGAATAGCTTTATTTTCCTCCTTTTTTCGAAATTACTAGGCCAAGACTCCTTACTTAGCCATCACTTCTCTTATCTTTATTAAAATTAATGGAAATAATCCTTAATTATCTCTTATCTCTTAAACAATAATTATCCATCATTGATCCACCTATTTAGCTGAATTTTAAAGAGAATTAAACTCTTCCCCAAGTGCTTTGGTGCCGTCCAACTCCCTTGCTCCTTGCAGCAAAATAAAACTCTTTTTTTTTTTTTTTTGCTTTCCTTGTAGCTCGAACACAAGCCCAATTGCATATGTAGGTGGCGTCACATGCTAGGCCCTTAAGTGGCGCCTTATAGCCACTTTTCCAAGCCCAATTGTGTGTCAAATTCCCTCTACTAATTTTCTTAAGGCCACCTTGTTTTAGTTTCCTCTTTTAAACCTAACATTTCTAAAACATTTCCTTACATTTCCAAGTTTCCAAAAATGTTCACTTTCCTCTTTTAAACTTGACATTTCCAAGTTTCCAAAAATGTTCACTTTTCTCTTTTAAACTTAACATTTCCAAGTTTCCAAAAATGTTCACTTTCCTCTTTTAAACTTAACATTTCCAAGTTTCCAAAAAATGTTCACCATACATTCATAATACATAAGACATGCCATTTCGTATAATTAAATAAACAATGCATAGGCCCATTTTTAGGATGTTATAGTTCTACCCCCTTAAAATAATTTCGTCCCCGAAATTACTTACTAACGAACAATCGTACAATCTAACTCACCATACTACGCTATTGCTGCACACTCTGATCTTAATAAAACTAACACATTTCCTATGCACAATTCCAAAGTTCACATCCAAGGTTTCATACCATTCACTAGCAATACAAGAACGAACTAGCTCTATAATAAACAAGGTAATAAAGGCATTTCGGAAATAAGAAACTTACCCGTTGTCACATCTGGCACATCACTCTCCTCATGACTACCGATTGCATAAACCAACCTTGGGCGCCTTGCATCGAACCTTCAACACCTCCGCTTGGTGCTCCACGACCATGGTCAAACCATTTCCTCCATGGGTGGGACCACGACCCACCGAGGCTATCGCCCACCTCTACCGGCTGATTAACATTACGAGCTCTTGGTTGATTCCCATCCGGTCTCATCGGACGATCCTTAATTATATGGTCCTTTGACCCATACTTAAAACATCCTCCCGTCTTTTTCCAGCATTCACCTAAGTGCTTCCTCCCTCATTGTTCACAAGTAGGGTACTGCCCTCCAGTAGTAGCTTGCTGATCTCGCTGCCCTTCAACTCTAGGCCTCTTTTGCTCATTCCTGGATGGCCTTGATGATTCAAATCCTCTCTTCTGCTTATTCTGGTCCGTGTTCTGCATCACAGAGTCCTTAATTCCTTTCGCTATCTTAGCTTTCTCTACTAAAGCAGAAAACTCCCACTCTTGATGTGGAGCGACTAACAACCTCAGGTCATCCCTTAGTCCGTCCTCAAACCGGACACACCGCTCATGCTTTGTTGATACCACTCTTCGAGCATACCGGCTTAACCTCAGAAATTCACCAGACTGCCTCTCGACTTGTTCCTTGAACCACCCAAAAATGCCTTACTTCTGCTCATCAATATAACATGTGCCAACATACTTCTTCTGATATACCGTCTTAACATATTCCTAGGTCAGATCCTCAGCTGTGGCACTATCCCAAACTGTTAACCACCATTGATATGCTTCATCGCGTAGTAGTGCCACCATTCCTTTCATCTTCTCCTCAGGAGTCAGATCGAGCTCATCCATAATGCGCTCGATCGCCTCCAACCAATATTCAGCTGTACTGGGTGCCACACCAGATACTCCACGGAACACCTCAGCTCCGTTGGCTCGGAGTCGCTCGGGTATAGATTTTCAAGCTCTCATATTCCCTCCAGCACCAACCACCATTTCAAGAACTCGAAGACAACTGCGACATAAAGATCATCCTCGTCGAGCTTTTTGCGCCGACACTAACGGTTGGGGTGGTGGTGGTGTGGTAACTCATTGTCAGACCCCTGACCCGATCTGACGGGTTCTGACACAGTCATTCTTCCTCTACCACGCCCATGACGACCGCGTCCTCTAGAACTCATATCTAACGATGCGCTTTAATCTGATATTAGAAAGTTTTATGAATTAGCCATTGTTTTACTGATTATTCGCGAAGAAGTTTTATGAAAAAGTTTAGTAGCAGTTCTTTCGATCAATCAAAGTTTCAAGTCTTCTATCCTAATTCACAGAAAAGCACATCCATTCCATAGTATCTCACATACACATTCACTCTTCGGACATTTCTGTCCGTTCCTATCCCAGGGGTATTCTCGTAATTTGTCCTAAGGGGTATTTTCGTAATTTGTCAAAATAAGGTTCCTTGGTGATTTTGTCATTAAGGGTATTCTGGTGATTTTGCATTCCTGGAGGTATTTTGGAAATTTTGAAATCTGAGGGTATTTTGGTAATTAACCTGGTTAAATTTGTAAATCTTAATAAATCAAGGGTACTTTGGGATTTACAAAACTTGAGGGTTGTTTTTGAGAATTTGTTTTCCATATCAGTGTTGTTGCAAAAATTTTTGAAGATCGGGGGTCGTTCTGGTAATTTTGTAACTCGGGGATATTTTGGTAATTTGCAGGTTAGGGGTAATTTCGTAAAATTTTTTTCCTTTCCATAATCAAGGTATTTTGATATTTTGTAAATTTAAGGTTCCTTTAAGGTAAGTAGTGAAATTTTGATAAGAACTGTGCGTATTTTGAAAATTTTCATAAACCAAGGGCATTTTTGTAATTTTACCACTAGGGGTATTTTTGTAATAATTTTTTTTAATTTTATAAATCGAAAATATTTTGAAAATTTTCCAAAATAAGTTTTGCTACTATTCAAGGGGTAATTTGGTGATTATAAAACTAGGGTTTTCATAAAAAAATACTACTAGTCCCTTTCGGGTTTTAGTTAGGGTTTAGCAGTGTATAAGTCCTCTTGGTTAGGGTGAACCGAGGCTACGCACAGGTAGGATTCGTGTGGAGAAGGTGAGTCACGCTGATTGCTTAAATACCAAGCTCCCACGAAACCAATCCTAGACATGCGCACCATGGTTGCCACACCTAACTCGGTGACTTAACCACGTGTTTGTTCAATTAGGCATTTAAGTCTTATGTAATTGTTGGGAAACTAGCCCTAGGGTTCAAGTACTAAATCAGTATTCTACGTTCCATTTCTACCCTTCTACAAATCATAATATAGATCACCCAAGAGATCTGAGTACTTACAGTGGACTTGAATTGTCGAGACTTAGTGGGCCATGCCGAAAATCTGCTTAATTCACAAAAATTCTTTTTGGCTTAACTTTGAAAACATTTTGGGCCTTAAACCCAAGGCCGTGAGTTTAAAACTGGGCTCTGATACCAAACTGAAACACCCCAAACCTGGCCCATGAGCCTTGACCGGATCTGGTATGTTCCCCGATGTAAACCGTTTCAAATTCTTTTGTTACTTAGGAAAAACTTGTGTGTTTTGAAAGAAAGATAGTTTTGGGTTGGGCTTGAGTTGAAAACAAGTTTATTTCATTATTAACACCCTTTAATTTAGGTGACAAAACGTTTAGGCTTTGTTTTAAAATAAATTTACTTAATCTTTTAATAGATAAAAGTTTGTAAGCTTAATAAATAAAAGCAAAGTAAAGTAGTTCTACTATGGCCTTATTACATCAAATAATTCCCCACAAAAAAATAAATTCAAAGTATTTAATGAAATAAAATTCCAAATTAAATAAATTCCTTCTTTGTGCATGGCCACTTTTAAGCTCACCGCCAAACCGGTCCATTCTTGATCGTTACGAAAAATAATCCCACAAGGGTGAGTCAAGCAGACTCAATGTGTAACCAACACTAAAATTTAATAATTCAGGCATACATTATCATACATGTTCATATAATAGATAGAAAAAAAAGTGATGCAACCCGAACCCAAACCTATATGCCATCCGCTACACATCACCCGTACCATCACACTGCAGTGGGGACTACTAAGTCAACCCTCCATCTGCTACACACCACCAGGAAGGCGTTCGCTGCGATCGACATGCTCATCGCCCTTATAAAATTCGTGGTCTTAGGTCACCACATTCAGATATCGTGGTCTTAGGTCACCACATTCAGATATCATGGTCTTAGGTCACCACATTCAGTTATCATGGTCTTAGGTCACCACATTCACTTCCCCTTTTCATATAACCCATATGCCCTATATCATACATATCATGCATTAACATGCCAAATTCTTATTTCACATTCTTATAATGTCATATGTGTGTCGTAATAGATATTTAACATAATCCTAGTAGGAGTAGGAAACGTACCTGAGTACTTTGTACCATGACATGGTACCTTAGCCATATTCACATTCTTATACACATACTTATATTAAACATTGCCATAAAACTTATTAAGAAATAGTGTGGGGTACACACCTGATCTGCTTAACAAATTCGCTGAAATCCTGAAAAGCTTGATCTAATGCCTTTGATCTTAAATCTCTACATTTAATCAATCATTCAATACTTAGTAAAGAGCCATTCGACCATAAATCCAAATCCTAGTAGGATTAGTACACTAAAACTTACCATGGTGCTGATTTGTTTACTAATCAAATCCTGGAATGTTGTAGACTCCCTTCCTTGTAATCGACTGGTGTTAAATCCCTTCATAGATTAGTTTTCGGCTTTTAAATCATGTAAGAAAATAGATCTAGTGCTAAAATAAGCCTTGGCCGATTGCATATATATACTTTACCTTGTGATTTGAAATCCGAAATTTCTATTTAGCCCCTTGGTATCTGTCGAAATCACTGTGACACATGTTAGATTAATTTCTAACATGTAAACATGGTAAAAGTGGCCTGTGGCCGAATGTCTTCCTTACCTTAGATCTTGGAAGATTCCTTCCCTATAGTCGACTTATGGACAGATCCCGAAGCCTTCTTTCCAAGTTTTGACTAACACAATAATGGGGTTAGATTTCCTTGTTTCGGTTTTAATCTTAGAAGACAAGGAATGGAAATCGATAATCACTAACCTTACCCTTAATACACAAGTCGACAACCCCTTGCTTGAAGTCTCAAACTATTCGGCTATGGTCTTGATAATAGCAAGTTTTTGGCTTTTGGAACTTAACAAGAAATAGGCTAAAGGTTATACGTGTTGTCGGTTTATCAAAAGAAAGAGAGGAAAAGAGTCACTAGGGGATTCGCAATGGTGGACTTATGGAGAAAAAGATTTTGGCTATGGCAAAAAAAGAGAAAGAGAGAGTTTGCTAGGAAATTTTCAGAGAGACTTCAATGAAAAGAAAAGATTGATGAATAGCCTTATTTTCCTCCTTTTGTCGAAATTACTAGGCCAAGACTCCTTACTTGGCCATCACTTCTCTTATCTTTATTAAAATTAATGGAAATAATCCTTAATTATCTCTTATCTCTTAAACAATAATTAACCATCATTGATCCACCTATTTAGCGAATTTTAAAGAGAATTAAACTCTTCCCCAAGTGCCTTGGTGCCGTCCAACTCCCTTGCTCCTTGCAGCAAAATAAAACTCTTTTTTTTTTTTGCTTTCCTTGTGGCTCGAACACAAGCCCAATTGCATATGTAGGTTGCGTCACATGCTAGGCCCTTAAGTGGCGCCTTATAGCCACTTTTCCAAGCCCAATTGTGTGTCAAATTCCCTCTACTAATTTTCTTAAGGCCACCTTGTTTTAGTTTCCTCTTTTAAACCTAACATTTCTAAAACATTTCCTTACATTTCCAAGTTTCCAAAAATGTTCACTTTCCTCTTTTAAACTTGACATTTCCAAGTTTCCAAAAATGTTCACTTTTCTCTTTTAAACTTAACATTTCCAAGTTTCCAAAAATGTTCACTTTCCTCTTTTAAAATTAACATTTCCAAGTTTCCAAAAAATGTTCACCATACATTCATAATACATAAGACATGCCATTTCGTATAATTAAATCAAAAATGCATAGGCCCATTTTCATGATGTTACAAAAAAGGCCTTAAGAAAATTAGTAGGGGAAGTAAGACACTAAATTGGGCTTGTTTAAGTGGCTTGGAGGCGCCACTTAGGGCCTTAGTAAGTGACGCCACAAGCAGGGTGAAAGGGCTTGGGTTCGAGTCACAAGGGAAGCAAATAAAGGAGATTTTATTTTCTTTGTATAGTGGAGCAGCGATGGGCAAGCACATGGACTCTAGAGGAAGGAAGTATAGATTGGGTTGGAGTGTTAAGGATTCGGCTAAGGTGGAGTGAAATAAGGGATTTGATAGTGAGAGGAGGACTTGGCCGAAAGAGGGGCTCTTTGTGTTGGTATATTCGGTTATGTGTAGGGGGATAAGTGCCGAATTTCATTTGTTTCTTCTCTAGTGTTTCTTGCCGAAATTTGTAGTCAAGAAAAAAATCCTCTCCCTTTTCTCATTTATTTTGCTAAGGCTGAAACTCCATCATCACTCACCATTGCCGAATTACTTCTCACTTCCTCTCCTATTCATCTCTGTTTTCTTATCACTTCAACTCCATACATACCCTTTTGAAAGCCGGATATTTCACCATCATTTGAGAGGTTAGCCGAATCTCAAGGGGGCCTTATTCTTATTTTTCTGTTGCAAGTCTTAAAAGCCGAGACCTTTTTCCTATTTAAGAAACAATAGTGGTAAGTATTTCCTTAGAAATCGGTTTTGGATTCTTTTCATTTAGTGTGCCGAAATCAAGTGTTTGGCCTTGATTTCTAGGGACGACCGAATGTCCATTAAGCCTTAAAATGTGTTTCTTGTGAAGGTAGCCAATGTTAAGGAGCATTAAAAGGAGAAGCTTTCGGGATCTGTAGTGATCAAGGTAAGTCAAAGTGGTATTCGGCCAAAGGCCATTCTCATAGGTTTATGTTTAAGCCGATTCTAACAGTGGTTAATAGGGATATCGACAACTTCAGGTGCAAGCAAGGATTTCGGGATTTAGACGAGCTAGGTAAGTGGTTGGTAAAATTCAGCCATAGGCCATTTTATTGAGATTAAATGTTAGATCGAATCTAACATATATCTGTGGGGATTTCGGCAAATACCAGGAGCTAATTCGGGATTTAGATCTGCAAGGTAAGTGAATCTGACATTCGGCTAAGACCATACCTAGTGACTTAGATCTATTTCTTACTTTGTTTAAAAGCCGAAACTAATTAGTTCAGTGATTTAATGTTTAGCCGATTCCAAGGGAGAAAGACTACGAAATTTTGGGATTTGATTAATAATCAAATCGGCAAGCAAGGTAAGATTTCAGTTACGTTTCCTTCGGGATTTGGTTATATGGCCGAATAGGCTTATGCTAAAATACTAAGTGTTGGCCGAATGTAGGAACTTGAGATCTAGAGGATTAGATCGAATTTTCGAGATTTCAGTGAGTTCATTAAGTAAATCAGGTGTGTACCCCACATTAAGCCTTAATGAATTTTATGGTTATGTTTTAATAAATATGTTAATAAGAATATGTAAGATGTGGCTAAGAGTACCATGCAATGGTACAAAATACTCAGGTACGTTTACCCATTCCTACTATGAGTATGATAAGATTTGTTATGGCATATATGTGAAATTATAAGAATATGAATAAGGAATATGACATGGTTAATGCATAATTGTATGACATGGGGCATATGGGTGATATGTAAAGGGGAAGTGTTTTGGTGGTTTTATACCACAATATCTGAATGTGGTGACTTATGTCACGAAATCTGAATGTGGTGACTTATGTCACGAAATCTGAATGTGGTGACTTATGTAATGAATTAATATGTGGTGGCTATGCTACGAAATTATAAGGGCGATGAGCATGTCGTCTGCAGCGACTGCCTTCGATGACGTGTAGCGGATGGAGGGTTGACTTAGTAGTCCCCACGGTGTAAAGGTTGGTACGGGTGATGTGTAGTGGATGGTTATCTAGGTTTGGGTTCGAGTTTGCATCATGATTTATATATGTTTATTATGTATGATTTGACATGCCTGAATTAATTGAGACTTGTGTTGGTTGTACACATTGAGTCTATTTGACTCACCCCTTTGTGGGATTATTTTTCAAGTGACACTCAGTAGTGGACCGGGTCGGCAGGAGCTCAAGTGGTGGCCATGCTCAGCTCTGAATTTATTTATTTTATTTTGGGCTTTCTCTTTTTAAGTATTTTGGATTTAATTTGGGTTTTGATTTGATGTAATAAGGCCACTAGTATGAAAATGTTTACGCATGCGTTTAAATTATTCTAGTAGGATACGATTTTTATCAACTTAAAAGTTTAAGTAAATTTATTAAAAACAAATGCTAAATGTTTTTGACACCTAATCAACACCGTCTTTAATTTTGAACCCAACCCAAATCAATGGTTCTTCAAAGACACACAAAATTTTGGCAAACATCAAATAAGATTCGAATGGTTTTTCCCTAGGAGCATGCCAGATCCGGTCAGGGTTTATGGGCCGGGTTTGGGGTGTTTCAGTTTGGTATCAGAGCCCGGTTCAAAACTCAACCTTGAGGGCTTTTTGGGCCCAAAATGTTTTCTTTCTTTTGAAATTAGACTTTTCTAAGAAATAAGCAGGTTTTCGGGCATGGCACCTGAGTCTCAGGCCCGAAGTCCACCAGGTAAGTACTCCTAATTCTTCTGTGATTTGTATGTGGGAAGATATGGGGACGTAGATTAGTGGACTAGAAATTATTAAACACTAGGACTAGTTTACTCCAACATGAGAATCACATAAAACTTTAATGCCCAATTAAACAAACCTGTGTCTAAGTCACCGAGTTAGGGTGTGGCAACCATCGTCCGCATGTCTAGGATTGGTTTCGGTGGGAGCTTGGTATTTAAGCAGTCCTAGTGACTCACCTCCTCTCCACTCGAATCCTACCTCGTGCGTAGTGACGGTTCACCCTAACCAAGAGGGCTCAAACACAGGCTAAATCCAATAACTAAAACCCGAAAGGGACTAGCCATATTTTTACAAAAACCCTAGCCTTAAAATCACCAAATTACCCCTTTGATGTGTGGGAAAACTATTCTTGAAAATTTTCCAAAATATTCTCAATTTACTAAAATGACCTAAATACCCCTGGTTGGAAACATTACTAAAATGCCCTTGGTTCATAAAATTTCCATACTACCCACAGTTTTATCAAGATTTTCTCACCTTATAAAAATATCCAAAAACCTTATTTTTTTAAAATATTAAAGATACCCTGATTTACAAATTGACCAAATTACCCCTAACCTGTGCAAATAACCAAAATACGCTCAGTGAGGAAAATTACCGAAGTACCCTCAAATTAGAAATCTTTAAAAAATACCCTTGTTTTGAAAAGTCACCAGGAACCATATTTTGCAAAAAATTATCGAAATGCCCCTGACTTGTAAAATTACAAAAATACCCCTAGTGTACAAAATTACCATTTTACCCTTGAAATTTTCTTATCAAGTATTGCAATTTTGAAAAAGAAACTATATACCAAAAAAAAATTTACTTTATGAAATTTTCAAAATACCCTAATTTGGAAAATTACCAAAATACCCCTATAGGATAAAATTATGAAAATACCCCTGGGTAGTGGAAAACAACAAACAATGACAACTACAACATTTTTCTGTGATGAACGCAAGTTCATGTATGAGATGATTGAATTGAGACTGTATGTCTATGAATCGAAAGAACTACTCCCTAGAACTATTGAACATAAGACTGTTCGTGATAAATCAGTGGAAAAAACTAATATATAAAATTCTTTAATCAGATAAACGCAAGTCAGAAGTATGAATTCAAGGGGACGTGGTCGTAATGTGTGAGGCCGTGGTAGAGCCCGAATGACTGTGTCGGAGCCCAGTTCCACTTGCGTTGCACTGCATTACTGGATGTACATGCGAAAAACACAAACTATCAAGCTTTTTATACATCATCTCTACCTGTGTTGATAGCATGGTCACTGTGTCAAGGTTGAAAACTCCGGCTGATTTTGTTGGTTTTGTTCTTGTAACCTGCCACTGATTGTTATTTAGTGACATCTCTTCAATAAACTCGTATGCTACTTTAGGAGTTCTATTATTCAGGGTTCCACCTATGGCTGAATCAATTAGTTGCCTCGTTGACGGGTTTACACCGTTATAGAAAGTTTGGACTTGGAGCCACAAGGGTAAACCATGGTGCGGACACCTTCTCAAGAGATCCTTGTATCTCTCCCATGCATCGTATAATGTCTCTAAATCCATCTGCACAAAAGAAGATATATCATTTCGTAATTTGGCCGTTTTGGCCGATGGGAAACATTTTAATAAAAAATTTTTGGTCATTTGATCCCATGTGGTGATTGATCCTCGCGGTAACGAGTTTAACTACAGTTTGGCTTTATTCCTTACTGAAAAGGGGAATAACCGAAGACATATGGCATCATCAGAAATGCCATTTATTTTGAAGGTATCACAGGACTCTAAAAAATTAGCTATATGAGTATTTGGGTCTTCGTCCTGCAAACCATCAAATTGAAAAATTTGTTGAATCATTTGTATAGTGTTAGGCTTTAATTCAAAATTATTAGTAGCTATAGCAGGTCTAACAATACTCGATTCTGCTCCTGTTAAATGAGGTTTAGCATAATCATACATAGTACGCGGAGCATTATTTTCAGCCACATCTTGTGGTGGTGGGTTATTCTCGTCCATCCCTTCAGTCGGATCGGATCTGCCTTCTCGCTCTTCTTCTGTGTATTTTAGGGTTTGCCTAATTTCTCTGCGATTTCTGTGAGCGGTAGCTTCAATATCACTATCGTATACTAGTGGTCCTTTCGGGTTCCTTCTAGTCATAAACTAGAGGTACCTGCTAGGAATAGAAAGAAAGAAAATTTAGCAAAGTAAAAAGAAAATAAACTAAAAATAAAAGTAAAAGTAAATTGAAAAATAAAAAGAGTGGCTAAAGTAATAAAAATAGAGCTTTCTTCATATTTTAGTTCCCCAGCAACGGCGCCAAAAACTTGATCATTGTTTTGTCGAGTTTTGAAATTTATAAAAAGAGAATGATCGAACCTGAAAACTAACTTTGACAATGACTTAAGGCAAGTGCACCTATCGAACAGTAGTATAGTTTAGGGAAAACCGGATTGTCAACCCAAATGAACTGAATGTACTAATACTAACTTTCTTTTTATTATCTAGCCTAAAATAAGTGAAGTTGTTGTTTAATCTAAATTTAACTAGCTACTAAGCTAAAGACAAAAAGAGAAAAAGAATGAATTGGGGAAATACTGTAGGGAAAACTCAGTTGATTAAGATGATACCCTTAGGAAGAATCCACCTAGACTTCACTTGTTATCTAACACTGAACCAGGCGATTTATTCACTTGAATTGATCCGTAAGATTCCCTAATTTATATTAAACCCTCTCTTAAGGTGAATAATGTCTAACCCTAGGTTGATTAATTGAAATCTCTTTCTAATTAAAAACCCTAGAATCGCATTAACTCGATCTATGGACTCTCATATTAGGTTTCACCTTAATCTGGTAAAATCTGGCCACCCTATCTCTAGGCGCGCGATCAACTTCGCTTAATTATGCTAGATCTACTCTTAGGTAGGGACTTTTGCTCCACCACCTAAGCACATTCAACTTGAATCAATATCCCAAAAATATTAACACAAGAATTAAGCACACATAATTAAGAATAAATTAAGTATTTATCATATAGTTCAGAAAATAATAACAAGACTCATCTTAGGTTTCACCCCCTTCAGGTATCTGAAGGGCTTAGTTCATAATAATAAAAGAAAACATCTTAGAAGAAAAGATAAAACAAAACATAAGAAATCCCTAAAACCCCCTAAAGGAATTAAAGGATAGATCTGCCGTCTTGAGTAGAATTTTGGATTCTTGAGATAGATCAACTGCCTATCTTCGAGTGATTCCCACAAATCTGACCTTTCTGGCTCGGCTCCTTGGCCTAGCTAACCGCCTAAAGCCCTGACAAAAGGTTTCTGTCGAACTCCCCCTTTAAGTTGCCCCCTTGGGAATTTATATAGACTTTAAGATGCCTTACTTGGCCCCTAAGTATCCTAATTCAAGTAGAATTCCTATTAGAGTGTTTGAATAGGCATTGGAATGTGTTTCTTTGCCTCTAAGTACCCTAATCCGAGTAGAACTCCTATTGGCCGCTGCAGGGACACGCCCATGGCACACGCTTGTGTTAATCGATTTCAGGCCGTGGTCGAGTCTGCTGAAGAGACACGCCCCTGTATTTTGGGGTCCAGGCTGTGTTAGAGTAATTTAGGGAGGCACGACCGTGTGGTCTTAGGCCCAGGTCATGTCGCTTTCTTCTTTGGCCTATTTTTTCAGTTTTTGGCACGTTTCTCGTTCTTTTCATCCCTAGGTGCTTTCCTGAGTATAAAACATGAAAAGAAAGGATTAAGAGCACCTTTTTACACAATTAAAGGAATAAATCATCCAAAAGTATGCTAAATGTGGGATTAAAATATGTTACTTTTACGGTTTATCAGCACCCCCTCCAACTTATCTTTCACCTCCAAATCAAGTTTCCACACTTCCAACTCAAGGAATCCATCCAACAATTCAGGATGTTTCACTTCTCCTCATATCTTTTGATTTTCTTATTATATGAATATTATCTGTTTTTGTACATTGAGGATAATGTACATCTTAAGTGTGGGGGGTGAAAGTTTATTTAGAAAAATGCCTAATTTTTTGCATTATTTCCAAGTCCCTGAATGATATCTTGTCTTAAGTAATTTTCTCATATTACTAATCAGGATAAAATTTCTGTTGATTTATGATTTTTATTGATATGTCTTAGATTAAGTCATAGTTAATTGTGCATTGATAATTTAAACTTTAAGATACTAGAGAATCAGGCATGATAAGTTTATTTTTCAAGAATAAAAAATTTTCTAGGTTGTTGAACTGAATTTGAATATTACCTTGAAGTTTGAAATTTATAGGGATTGATGTCAAAAAAACCCATAATTTTTGTGAGAGTTGAGCCTTATCGAGCATATATTCCTTTTCATGCTCACTTTATTGATTATGAGTGTGTCAACACTGAATTGTTATTCTAGAACTTGCCTCGGTTATACATGTCAAGACCATACCTTTGATTTGATTTACAGAGATGATAAAGGTACCTAGGTTTTAACCCACTCACTCCACTAAAAAGCCTACCTTTATAATTAACCATTAGTGAACCCCTTTGATCCTTACAGTCCTTTTTATTGATTCACCCACTAATATTAACCCAAAACCCCACTCGTATTTGTTATCACCACTCTTTTTGACTACCGTTATATCGAGATTTGATTTGATCAGTTGCCTAATTATTTTATTAGTAAACTCATCATTTGACTTGTTCTTAAAAAAAAACACATGAAGTGTATTCATTATTATTTCTATGTTCTAAGGGCTTATACGTTTAAATTCAACATCTTGAAGAAGAAGCTCGTATTATTAGTATTTTAAATTTTCATGTGATGTAATTATTCAGGTTATTAGTTCATTTTTCTAGTTAGGTAATTTTTCAATTCAATCTAAACTCTAACCCTTCTAATTTAGCCTTTATCCACACTATTAACCCAAGCCCCGTTACAACCCTGTTAAAGACCTTTTGATTTGTGTATCATCTCATATTACAGTGGTGGAGATTTGATTTTCAGGCAAGCCTATGGGATTAAGTTTTTAGGTTTGACTTATGAGTGCTTATTCTTAAACCTTAAACACTTCGAATGCTTTAAGTGAATCTTTAGTGAGGATGTCAATCCTTATCAGTTTTGAATCAAAGGTAATTATTTAGATAAGGGGAGACACCTATGTTTTCGTGCTACAAATATATGACTTAGAATTGTTTGAATCTTTGGGAGTCTTTGAGTTAAATTATCCATGTATGAATTGTCTATGAATTATGATGAGATATTGTTGATGAGAATTATGAATTGTGGAAAGTTTGTTTTAATTTTAAGTTGAGAATTTTGCTTGAGGACAAGCAAAAGCTTAAGTGTGGGGGTATTTGATAAACCATAAAAGTAACATATTTTAGGCCCACATTTAGCATACTTTTGGATGATTTAAGCCTTGAATTATGTAATTTGGTGCTCTTAATCTGTTGTTTTCATGTTTTATACTCAGGAGAGCACCGGAGGATGAAAAGAACGAGAAACGGGCCTAAAATGGACCAAATTGGGTCAAAATGGAAATCGACACGGCCAGGGCCCAAGACCACACAGCCGTGCCTCCCTAATTTAATTTAACATAGCCTGACCACAATTCCCACAGCCGTGCCTTTTCAGCAGGATTGAATACGGCCTGGCCACGATTCACACGGGCGTGTGCCATGGGCATGTCCCTGTCATGACAAAGATAAGTTTCACTCGGATTAGGATATTTAGGGGCGAAGAAACACATTTCGAAGCCTATATAAACACCCTAAGTATGACCTAAAAGGGGGGAACCTAGGGCTTTAGTCAGGGGGCGTCCAGCTAGGCCAAAGAGGGCATATTTGTGGAGATTTACAAGAAGATAGCCAGTTGATTCATCTCAAGAAGCTGGAATTATACTCAAGACGGCGGATCTCCCCTTCAATTCCTTTAGGGGGTTTTAGAGATTTCTTATGTTTTGTTTTATCTTTTCTTTTGAGATGTATTCTTTTATTATTATTATGAACTAAACCCTCAGATACCTAAGGGGGATGAAACCTAAGATGAATCTTGTTATCATTTGCTGAACTATATGATAAATATTTGACTTGTTCTTAATTATGTGTTCTTAATTCTTGTGTTGATATTTTTGGGATATTAATTCAAGTATGATGTGCTTAGGTGGAGGAGCAAAAGTCCCTGCTTAAGAGTAGATCTAGCATAATTAAGCGGAGTTGATCGCGCGCCTAGAGATAGGTTGACGAGATTTTACCGGATTAGGGTGAAACCTAATATGGGAGCCCATAGATCGAGTTAATGCGATTCTAGGAGTTTTAATTAGAAAGATATTTCAATTAATCAACCTAGGGTTAGACGTTAGTCGCCTCGAGAGAGAGATTAATATATGTTAGGGAATCTTACGGATCAAGTCAAGTGAATAAATCGTCTGGTTCAGTGTTAGATAACAAGTGAAGTCTAGGTGGATTCTTCCTTGGGTGTCGTCTTAATCAATTGGTTTTTCCTCAAGTTATTTTCTAAATTTCATTCTTCTTTGTCTTAGAAGTCTTTAGTTTAGTAGTTAGTTAATTTAGATTAAACAACAAATTCCCTTAATTTTTAGGCTAGATAATAAAAAGAGAGTTAGTATTAGTACTTTTGGTTCCTTTGGGATTCGACATTCCGGTCTTACCTAAACTATACTACTGTTCGATAGGTGCGCTTGCCTCTATCGTTGTCTTAGTTAGTTTCCAGGTTCGATCATTATTTATATAAATTTTAAGACTCGACAAAATAATGATCACGTAGGTATGGCATTTCCCATATCGAGTTGTGAAATGTAGGTATTGTAACATCCTAAAATTTGAAGTATTTATTTGATGCATGTTTTAGTGCTTAACTTGTGTATGGAAAAATTTTTCATGTTTAGTATAGTCTTGAGAAGACTTGAGAACTATTCAGAATTAGCATAATTCTAGTAAGGAGTATTTAATTGAAGTGGATCAAGTGATTTTGAGGTTTAAGTAAATTTAAGTGTCTAAAATTAGCATAAGATGAGTAATTGGCAAGGTGGTGTTGGCGCATGAGTAATTGCATGAGGGGGAGATGTTCGGATCCCTTGGATAGCAATTTGATGATTTTTATTTTTGCACTTGTATGGCAAGTGTCGGTCAAGCAATACATATGGTAAGGATGGACTTTTTCATTTATGGAAAGTAGACTAAGGGAATAAGGTAAGTACTAACTTACGGTATGGAATCAAGAAATTTTGGTATGATAAGGGGACATAAGGCTTGGATTAAGGGAAGATGTTTTGGAAACTTTTTAATGGCCTATTGTCCATGTATTTGAACAGTTTTTGGGGGTAGGGAGGTTGGCCGAATTTTGTTAGTAGCTTGATAGGGTTTAGTAGCTAGTTTGGTCAATTTCTTTTAGCAACAAGAACATTTTTTTTCATTCTCTCCAAAATCCTTTTCTCTAGCCGAATGTACTTGTAATCATAGGCAAAATTTTTGGTTGTTTGGCCATTTCTTTTTGACCAATTAGTATCATTTTCTTTTTTTTCTCTTTTGTGCCGAAACCATACAACTTTGAAGAAACCTAATTCATTCTCTTTTTTCTTTCTTTTGGCTGAATATACATCAACTTCAAGACCCATTTCTTTGTTCATCTTTCATCCTTGGAAAATAGATACATAAACTCTCTCTCTATTCTTTTTGTTCTTTCATTCTTTTTGAAAATACTCTCAAATATCATCCTCTCTCTCATTCTTCATTATGGCCGAATGTTGATGGTAAAACCTTAGCCGAATCATTCTTTTCTTTTATTTTAATCTTTTCTCCTTCAAACAAATTCTTCTTTCTTTGTAGTGGTATAGTAAAGTGCCGATTTCTTTTCTACATCTTAAGTGATCATAGCTATTATAGATCGGGTGAAAAAGGAGATTTCATCAGTCAAGGTAAAAGATTTTCAAGGTAAACCGATTACACTTTTAAGTCTTTAGTTTTAAGATTTTGATATTTTATTGTTAGGACTAATGTTTCTTTGTCTTTGAAGACAATCAAAATAGGGACGAAAAGGGCAGTAAATAGTACTCGGAAGAGGGGTGGTTCTATTAATCCCCCTAAGTTTAAGAGAAGGACTGTTTCGGGAATCGAGATTTTCCACCGGGTTGTGGACCTTCATCCGGTGAAAATCAATTATTCGAAGTCGTACGTACTCCTGAACCACTGTTTACTCGGGGTATTGAACCTTTGATCGGAGAGAAATCACAAATAATGGTTATTCGAGTTTTCGAGGGTAAGATTTAGATCGCTCAATATTAGAATAGTTTAATATCAAATTTTAGTGTTCTAATCTTTTGTAATATGTGTTTAGATATCGACGAGCGGGAGAGTGTAGTTCTCACCATAATCAGGTGTGTAATATCACACTATATCTCATGGGTTAGATGACTATACAATGGTTAAAGTTGGATTAAGAATCGCAAAGTTGGTGAAATCGAAAAATATGGCATTATTGACACTTTAGTGTTAAAATCTCGAAATCGGTATTAAGATTGTGAAATTTTTGAAAATCGCCCTTAATGGTTAAAACGATAATAAGTGACAAATTTGGGCCATATATGTTATTTGGCAAATTTGGGCCATATGTGTTATTTGGTAAATTTGGGCCATATGTGTTATTTGGCAAATTTGGGCCATATGTGATATTTGGCAAATTGGGCCATATGTGATATTTGGTAAATTTGGGCCATATGTGTTATTTGGCAAATTGGGCCAAATGTGATATTTGGTAAATTTGGGCCTTATATGTGTTATTTGGAATTTTTGGGCCATATGTATTATTTGGCAAATTTGGGCCATATGTGTTATTTGGCAAATTAGGCCGTATGTGATATTTGGTAAATTTGGGCCTTATATGTGTTATTTGGCAAATTTGGGCCATATGTGTTATTTGGCAAATTTGGGCCATATGTGTTATTTGACAAATTGGGCCATATGTGATAATTGAGAATTTGGGCCACATGTGATAATCGATAAATGGGCCTTAAGTGAAAAATTATAATTGGGCCATTTATGATAATTGATAAATGGGTTATAGATGAAATGTGTTTTAATGGGCCGAAATCTATAAACTATAATATGGTATACTTTACGAATATTTTGAAATGCATAAACATGATTGCATGGGTTGGGATCAATGATGAAGATAAGAAAGGCTTAATGCCAGAAAATCTAGATAGGTGACTCTGTCACAATGGCCGTTGCCTGAAATCTAGATCGGTGGTTCTACCACAATTATTTAAATGGCCGTTGCCACAAATATGATATTGGGCTTAAAGCCTACTTTGGTGTGAAGGCGGGGTGGGTGACTAAAGCTCCCCACAGGTGTGCTGGTTGGGTACGGGGGTGTGTAGCGGATGGAAATCTAGGTTTGGTTATGGGAATTGCATATCATTTGCATTATTATTTTTAATTACTAAATTGTTATATTTTGAAATGGGCTTAGGCCCAAATAAAGGTTTTAATGGTCTTGGCCTAGTGGACTATGGGAAGTGAGTTGCACACTGAGTTCTAAGTAACTTACCCCATTTTTTTTACCCCTCTCAGGTAATAACAATTGATGGAGACTTGGTTCTGGAGATGACTTCGTGGGTGGCTATACTACAAATGGTGGTTCATAAAACTTTGAGACTTCTTTTATAATTTCTATTAAGTATTATTAATGGCGATGTAATAAGGCCTTTTAATTATGGATTTTATTGTGTGGATGGATTTATTTATGTTTTAGTTTATTTAATTTGGATTGATTTTGTTTTTCAGTAAATGATTTTCTATAACTCTAGTATAAAATAAAAGTTTTTCTTATCTAGAAACTTAGGAAATTCTTTTAAAAACTTTTTGATGAAATATTCGATTTAATAAATCTAAGGTTTTATCAATTACTACTATATATATCAAACAACAAATTCTTGTGTTTTAAATCAAGCATTTCAAATGAACCTCGATTTTTCAATAAAGTAATATTCTTAATCATTTTGCAAATTTGATTTTTACTTCGTTAAATGTTTTGAATGTTCGTTAAAATTGTGTGGCATGCCAAAATTCGGGCTTAATGCATAGGCCAAGTTTGGGGTGTTACATTTTATGGTATCAGAGCCCAGGTTCAAAACTCGACTGTGGTTTGGGTTCAACGATGATTTTGTTTAAAAACCACTTAAATTTTTAGACTTTATGTTTTAAAGGTAGTATGGCACCATGAGCATCCGACACCAATTCAAGTAAGTATGTTCAGTAAGTATTTGTTTATTTTTGTGATGAGACCTAGGGAACACTCTAGAACTTCTAGTTTTAGGTGTTGAAAATGATAGAGACCGAGACTATAGGATGTGAGCGAAAATAACTCTATCTCTTATATATCATAAAATATTGTTAATAAACACTGAAATAATATTCTGATTCATAAAACTTGTAATCAGATTAAAGCGAATTAGTCAATATGAGCTCTAGAGGACGTGGTTGTGGACGCAGTAGATGTGGTCATGGTAGAGGACGAAGTGCTACGTCTGAAGCACCAGGTCACATACCGGAAAGGGATGCACCTGTATCATTTGAGAGTGAAACTGGGTCTCATGATCATGCGAATGAGGATAATGCTTTGACTCAAGCAATGTTGCGAGTCTTAGAAAGAGTAGCTGGAGCCAAAACTGGGCCTGTAATTCGCGGATCAATATCGGAACGACTCAAGTCTAGTGGTGCAGAAGTATTTAGAGGTGTTTCTGGTGTAGCTCCGAATGTGGCAGAATATTGGCTTGAGGCTATAGAACGAATTATGGATGATTTGGAATGCACCGACGAGCAGAAACTGAGAGGAGCCGTGTCTTTGTTAAGAGACGAGGTGTATCAATGGTGGCTTACTGTTCGAGAAGGCACCGAGGCTGTATTGGTTAATTGGGATTTCTTTAAAGCTTCTTTCCAAGGGAAGTATGTCGGAACCGGTTATGTAGATGCCCGGAGGAAGGAATTCCTGAATTTGGTTCAAGGAAGTAAGACTGTAGCAGCTTACGACGCAGAATTTCTTCGTTTGAGTCGTTATGCTCGTACTATAGTGCAGACTGATCATGAGTGCTGTGTATGCTTTGAGAATGGACTAAATGATGAATTGTGGGTACTGATTTAAACACCCCAAACTCGGCCCACGAGCCTTGACCGAATCTGGTATGTTTCTCGGTGTAAACCGTTTCAAATTCTTTTGTTACTTTGAAAAATCTGGGTTTTTGAAAGAACGATTGTTTTTGGGTTGGGCTTGAGTTGAAAACAAGTTTATTTCATTATTAAAATCCTTTACTTTAGGTGACAAAACGTTTGGGCTTTGTTTTAAAATAAATTTACTTAATCTTTTAATAAATAAAAGTTTGTAAACGTAATAAATGAAAGCAAAGTAAAGTAGTTCCACTATGGCCTTATTACATCAAATAATTCCTAAAATTTAAATTCAAAATACTTAAAATAAAATAGCCCAAATAAAAATGAACTTGTTGCTGAGCATGGCCAACCCTAAGCATCTGCCGGCCCGGTCCATCACTGATCATCACCTGAAAAATGTTCCCACAACGGGGTGAGTCAAACAGACTCAATGTGTAACCAACACTAAGATTTAACAATTTAGGCATATGTTCACATATTACATGCATATTCATATAACAGATAGGAAATAATGATGCAACCTGAACCCAAACCTATATTCCATCTGCTACATATCACCCGTACCAACCATCACACCGTGGGGACTACTAAGTCAACCCTCCATCCGCTACACACCATCGAAGGCAGTCGCTGCAGTCGACGTGCTCATCGCCCTTATAAAATTCGTGGTCTTAGGTCACCACATTCAGATATCGTGGTCTTAGGTCACCACATTCAGATATCGTGGTCTTAGGTCACCACATTCAGTTATCGTGGTCTTAGGTCACCACATTCAGATATCGTGGTCTTAGGTCACCACATTCACTTCCCCTTTTTATATAACCCATATGCCCCATATCATACATATCATGCATTAGCATGCCAAATTCTTATTTCACATTCTTATAATGTCATATGTGTCTCGTAAGAGATATTTAACATAACCCTAGTAGGAATAGGAATCGTACCTGAGTACTTTGTACCTTAACATGTTACTTAGCCATATTCACATTCATACATATATTTAATATTGCCATAAATATTATTAAAAGATAGTGTGGGGTACACACCTGATTCGCTTAACAAATTCGCTGAAATCCCGAAAAGCTTAATCTAATGCCTTAGATCTTAAATCTCTACATTTAATCAATCATTTAATACTTAGTAAAGAGCCATTCGGCCATAAATCCAAATCCTAGTAGGATTAGTACACTTAAATCCTTACCTTGCTACCGATTGATGTCTAATCAAATGCCGAAAACTTTGTATCCTTCTTTCTTGAAATCGGCAATCACTAGATTACTTGAATAGATTAGTTTCAGCTTTTAAATATTAATGAAACACATCTATTTACTCAACATGGCCTTGGCCGAATGCTATAGATACTTATCTTGTGGATTTTAAATCCCGAAACTCACTGAATAACTAGGGAACACGCGGCCTATGGTGTACCTTTGGGAAAAGAATTTCTCCTTCCTTGTAGTCGACACTTAGTAAATCTCGAAAGATCTCTTCAAAGTTTCGGCAATAATATATTAATGGGGTTAGTCCTAGATTTCGGCAAATCTTAAAAGAAAAAGGATGAAACTGAATGAGATCTTACCCTTACTTTAGAGATCGGCAATCCTTGCTTGAACCTTTAGCAATATTCGGCTATGGTCTTGATAATAGTAAGTTTTTGGCTTTTGGAACTTAACAAGAAATCGGCTAAAGGTTATCTGTGTTGTCAGTTTATCAAAAGAAAAGAGAGGGAAAAGAGTCACTAGGGGATTCGGCTATGGTGGACTTATGGAGAAAAAGATTTCGGCTATGGCAAAAATAAGAGAGAAAGGAGAGAGTTTGCTAGGAAATTTTTGGCAGAGACTTCAATGGAAAAGAGAAAATTGATGAATAGCCTTATTTTCCTCCTTTTGCCGAAATTACTAGGCCAAGACTCCTTTACTTGGCTATCACTTCTCTTATATTTATTAAAAATTAATGGAAATAATCCCTTAATTATCTCTTATCTCTTAAACAATAATTATCCATTATTGATCCACCTATTTAGCCGAATTTTAAAGAGAATTAAACTCTTCCCCAAGTGCCTTGGTGCCGTCCAACTCCCTTGCTCCTTGCAGCAAAATAAAACTCTTTTATTTGCTTCCCACGTGACTCGAACCTAGGCCCACTTGCATAGCTTGTGGCGTCACTTACCTGGGCCTTAAGTGGTACCTCCTAGCCACTACTCCAAGCCCATTCTTGTGTTAAATTCCCTCTACTAATTTTCTTAAGGCCACCTTGTTTTAGTTTCCTCTTTTAAACTTAACATTTCTAAAACATTTCCTTACATTTCCAAGTTTCCAAAATGTTCACTTTCCTCTTTTAAACTTAACATTTCTAAAACATTTCCTTACATTTCCAAGTTTCCAAAAATGTTCACTGTCCTCTTTTAAACTTAACATTTCTAAAACATTTCCTTACATTTCCAAGTTTCCAAAAATGTTCACTTTCCTCTTTTAAACTTAACATTCCAATATTTTTCCGGTGCATTTTCCCCATCTCTTAAGGATCTCCAAACCCCTTAAACACACTCACCCACACACTGAGCCTATTAATTCATGAATTATGCACCAAATGCATAACCCCTAATCTGGGATATTACAGTTCTACCCCCCTAAAAATAATTTCATCCTCGAAATTACTTACTATCGTTCAATCCTAACTCATCACACTACGCCTTTGCTGTGCACTCTGATCTTAACAAAACTAACACATTTCTTAGATACTACCTCGACCACGTCCACTAGAACTCATTACTAATGTCGTGATTTAATCCGATTAAAAAGTTTTATGCATTAGCCTTTATTCCACTGATTAACCGCGAAGAAGTTTTATGAAAAGAATTTTTAGGAGTGGTTCTTTCGTATTCATACATGCACACAGTCTTTACATTCATACATCCATCAATCAATTATGAACTTTCGTTCATTCAAAGAAATGTTGTAGTTTTCATTATTGTTGTTTTTCCACTATCCAGGGGTATTTTTGTAATTTGCCCTACAGGGGTATTTTCGTAATTTGTCAAAATAAGGTTCCTTGGTGATTTTGTCAATAAGGGTATTTTGGTAATTTTGAAATCTAGGGGTATTTCAAAAATTTTGAAATTCTGAGGTATTTCAAGAATAAACCGTGGTAAATTTATAAATCTTAATAAATCAAGGATATTTTGGAATTTACAAAACTTGAAGGTTGTTTCTGAGAATTTGTTTTCCAAATCAGTGTTGTTGCAGAAATTTTTGAAGATCAGGGGTCATTCCGGTAATTTTGTAACTCGGGGGTATTTCGGTAATTTGCAGGGTAGGGGTAATTTCATAAATAAATTTTTTTTCCATAATCAAGGTATTTTGATATTTTGTAAATTTAGGGTTCCTTTAAGCAAAGTAGTGAAATTTCGATAAGAACTATGGGTATTTGGAAATTTCATAAACCAAGGGTATTTTTGTAATTTTACCACTATGGGTATTTTAATAAATTGGTAAATCAGAAATATTTCAGGAAAATTTATAAAAATAATCTTTTCAAATCAAGAGGGTAATTTAGAAATTTTAAAACTAGGGTTTCCATAAAAATACGGCTAGTCCCTTTCGGGTTTTAGTTAGGGGTTTAGCCCATGACTAAGTCCTCTTGGTTAGGGTGAACCGAAGCTACGCACCAGGTAGGATTCGAGTGGAGAGGAGGTTAGTCACTAGGACTGCTTAAATACCAAGCTTCCACTGAAACCAATCCTAGACATGCGCACAACGGTTGCCACACCCTAACTCGACGACTTAGACACAGGTTTGTTTAATTGTGCCTTAGAGTCTTATGTAATTGTTGGGGTAAACTAGTCCTAGGGTTCAATTCCTAGTCCACTAATCTACGTCCCTACATATATATCCCTACATATAAATCACAAAGAGGTTAGGAGTACTTACCTGGTGGACTTCGGGTCGGAGACTTAGTGGGCCATGCCAGAAAAACCTGCTTAATTCACAAAAATTCTTTTTGGGCTCAACTTTAAAAACGTTTTGGGCCTTAACCCAAGGCTGAGAGTTTAAAACTGGGCTCTGATACCAAATTGAAACACCCCAAACCCGGCCCACGAGCCTTGACCAAATCTGGTATGTTCCCCAGTGTAAACCGTTTCAAATTCTTTTGTTACTTTGGAAAATCTGGGTTTTTGAAAGAACGATTGTTTTTGGGTTGGGCTTGAGTTGAAAACAAGTTTATTTCATTATGAAAATCCTTTACTTTAGGTGACAAAACGTTTGGGCTTTGTTTTAAAATAAATTTACTTAATCTTTTAATAAATAAAAGTTTGTAAACGTAATAAATGAAAGCAAAGTAAAGTAGTTCTACTATGGCCTTATTATATCAAATAATTCCTAAAATTTAAATTCAAAATACTTAAAATAAAATAGCCCAAATAAAAATGAACTTCTTGCTGAGCATGGCCAACCCTAAGCATCTGTCGGCCCGGTCCATCACTGATCATCACCTGAAAAATGTTCCCACAACGGGGTGAGTCAAACAGACTCAATGTGTAACCAACACTAAGATTTAAGAATTTAGGCATATGTTCACATATTACATGCATATTCATATAACAGATAGGAAATAATGATGCAACCCAAACCCAAACCTATATGCCATCCGCTACACATCACCCGTACCAACCATCACACCGTGGGGACTACTAAGTCAACCCTCCATCCGCTACACACCATCGAAGGCAGTTGCTGCAGTCGACATGCTCATCGCCCTCATAAAATTTGTGGTCTTAGGTCACCACATTCAGATATCGTGGTCTTAGGTCACCACATTCAGTTATCGTGGTCTTAGGTCACCACATTCAGTTATCGTGGTCTTAGGTCACCACATTCACTTCCCCATTTCATATAACCCATATGCCCCATATCATACATATCATGCATTAACATGCCAAATTCTTATTTCACATTCTTATAATGTCATATGTGTCTCGTAAGAGATATTTAACAGAATCCTAGTAGGAGTAGGAATCGTACCTGAGTACTTTGTACCTTAACATGGTACTTAGCCATATTCACATTCATACATATATTTAATATTGCCATAAATATTATTAAAAGATAGTGTGGGGTACACACCTGATTCGCTTAACAAATTCGCTGAAATCTTGAAAAGCTTGATCTAATGCCTTAGATCTTAAATCTCTACATTTAATCAATCATTTAATACTTAGTAAAGAGCCATTCGGCCATAAATCCAAATCCTAGTAGGATTAGTACACTTAAATCCTTACCTTCTTTGCCGATTGATGTCTAATCAAATGTCGAAAACTTTGTATCCTTCTTTCTTGAAATCGGCAATCACTAGATTACTTGAATAGATTAGTTTTGGCTTTTAAATATTAATGAAACACATCTATTTACTCAACATGGCCTTGGCCGAATGCTATAGATACTTACCTTATGGATTTTAAATCCCGAAACTCACCGAATAACTAGGGAACACGCGGCCTATGGTGTACCTTCGAGAAAAGAATTTCTCCTTCCTTGTAGTCGACACTTAGTAAATCCTGAAAGATCTCTTCAAAGTTTCGGCAACAAGATTTTAATGGGGTTAGTCCTAGATTTCGACAAATCTTAAAAGAAAAAGGATGAAACTGAATGAGATCTTACCCTTACTTTAGAGATCGACAATCCTTGCTTGAACCTTTAGCAATATTCGGCTATGGCCTTGATAATAGTAAGTTTTTGACTTTTGGAACTTAACAAGAAATCGGCTAAAGGTTATCTGTGTTGTCGGTTTATCAAAAGAAAAGAGAGGGAAAAGAGCCACTAGGGGATTCAGCAATGGTGGGCTTATGGAGAAAAAGATTTCGGCTATGGCAAAAATAAGAGAGAAAGGAGAGAGTTTGCTAGGAAATTTTCGGCAGAGACTTCAATGGAAAAGAGAAGATTGATGAATAGCCTTATTTTCCTTCTTTTGCCAAAATTACTAGGCCAAGACTCCTTTACTTGGCCATCACTTCTTTTATCTTTATTAAAAATTAATGGAAATAATCCCTTAATTATCTCTTATCTCTTAAACAACAATTATCCATCATTGATCCACCTATTTAGCCGAATTTTAAAGAGAATTAAACTCTTCCCCAAGTGCCTTGGTGCCGTCCAACTCCCTTGCTCCTTGCAGCAAAATAAAACTCTTTTATTTGCTTCCCACGTGACTCGAACCTAGGCCCACTTGCATAGCTTGTGGCGTCACTTACCTAGGCCTTAATTGGTACCTCCTAGCCACTACTCTAAGCCCGTTCTTGTGTTAAATTCCCTCTACTAATTTTCTTAAGGCCACCTTGTTTTAGTTTCCTCTTTTAAACTTAACATTTCTAAAACATTTCCTTACATTTCCAAGTTTCCAAAAATGTTCACTTTCCTCTTTTAAACTTAACATTTCTAAAACATTTCCTTACATTTCCAAGTTTCCAAAAATGTTCACTTTCCTCTTTTAAACTTAACATTCCAATATTTTTTCTGCATTTTCCCCATCTCCTAAGGATCTCCAAACCCCTTAAACACACTCACCCACACACTGAGCCTATTAATTCATGAATTATGCGCCAAATACATAACCCCTAATCTGGGATATTACACTGATAGCCCCACAAAAAGTGCGAACTTTTACCTCGCTTGTAAAGAAAGCTAAGATAGCCGAAGAGGCTAAGATTTTAGAATGCCAGAATCGAGAAAAAGTAAGAGGCAAGAGGAATTTTAAGTATTCTGGTCCTTCTAAATGGTTTCAAAAGAGGCCACGGAATGATGAGGCAATTCAAGTTAGGGCACCTGTGACTACCAATCGGATTCGAAAATGTGCCAACTGTGGTAGACGACATCCCGGAGAATGTTAGAGGAAAACTGGAGCCTATTTTAAATGTGGATCTAAGGATAATCGATTTAAGAATTGTCCTCGATTTGATTGAAATGACTCGGGAAGCTCAGAACCACGAGGCTCACCACTAGAGATACTCAAAGACCACCAAGAGGTCGTAGACCGGGTCGTGGTGGTAATGGTAACGGACGTGGACAAGGTGCACCGGGTTGAGGTAATGGTGTTAGAGGTAACACGGAGGCAAGGTAGCCAGGATTGGTCTATACTATCAGGCATCGTGAGGACGGCGATGCACCTGATGTGATAACTGGTATGTTTTTCATCTCTGATGTACCTGTTACTGCTTTGATAAATATCAAATCTACCCACTCGTATGTTGCTAGTGCTATATCTGTAAACCTAAGCATTAGATCTGAGATTATCGATAGAGAGATGACGGTAATTAGTCCTTTAGGACAGTCGATAATAGTGAATAAATTATTCAGAGATGTGCCCTTAGAGATTCAAAGAGAGGTATTTCTAGCAGACTTGATGGAATTACCTTTCGATGAGTTTGATCTTATTTTGGGCATGGATTGGTTGGTGAAGCATCGGGCGTAATTGGATTGTGCTGAAAAGCGGATGTCAATTAGGACTGTGGATGATAAGGAGATAATAATGATAGGCGAGCGAAAAAACTTTTTGGCAAATGTGGTATCTACTTTGAAGGCAGAAAGTTGGTGCGGAAAGGAAATAGAGCATTCCTAGCATTCATCAGTGCTTTGGATGCCAAGGATTTATCGGTAGAAGGTATAAAAACGGTGAAAGAATTTCCAGATGTCTTTTCCGAAGAACTTTCGGGTCTACCTCCAGATCGGGAAGTAGAATTTGGCATTGAGCTTTTACCCGAAACTGCTCCAGTGTCCATTGCTCCTTATAAAATGGCACCGAAGGAGTTAGCGAAACTTAAAGCTCAAATTCATGAACTATTAGATCGAGGATTTATTCGACCAAGTGTGTCTCCGTGGGGAGCACCGATTTTGTTCGTCAAGAAGAAGGATGGGTCGATGGGTATATGCATTGATTATAGGCAGTTGAATAAATTGACGATCAAGAATAGGTATCCATTGCCAAGAATTGATGACCTGTTTGATCAATTAAGAGGAGCTTCAGTCTTTTCCAAGATTGATTTGAGATCGGGTTATCATCAACTCAAGGTGAAGGAGGCAGATATTCATAAGACGACATTTCGAACTCGCTATGGACATTATGAGTTTTTAGTGATGCCATTTGGTTTGACTAATGCACCAGCTGCATTTATGGACATGATGAATCGAGTCTTTCAGCCCTATTTAAACCGGTTCGTAGTAGTGTTCATAGATGATATTTTGGTATATTCGAGGAATGAAGAAGAGTATGACTCTCATTTGCGCAATGTGTTACAAATTTTGCGAGATAAGCAACTTTATGCCAAATTCAGTAAGTGTGAATTTTGGCTGAAGGAAGTGACTTTCTTGGGTCATGTAGTGTCAGCCGAAGGAATAAGAGTTGATCCTCGAAAGGTAGAGGCTGTGTTGGACTAGAAATCGCCAAAGTCAGTAGCTGAGATCCGAAGTTTCTTGGGTTTGGCTGGTTATTATATATGCTTTGTTGAGGGGTTTTCGTTGATTGTTGCACCCTAACTAAGTTGTTACGGAAGGAAGTACCGTATGTATGGACCGATAAACAACAAGAAAGTTTTGAGAAACTGAAGAAAATTCTAATGAAGCACAAAGATCTTGATTCAACCGGAGGTCAAAAAGAGTTTACTGTTCTTGTGATGCGTCACACGGGTTTAGGATGTGTCTTGATGCAAAGTGGAAAAGTGGTAGCTTATGCTTCTCGACAGTTGAGACCGCACGAAGTCAATTATCCTACTCATGATTTGGAGTTGGCTGCGGTAGTGTTTGCATTAAAGATTTGGAGGCATTATCTATACGGTGAGAAGTCAATCATTTATACAGATCATAAGAGTCTTAAGTATCTCCTTACCCAAAAGGAGTTGAATTTAAGACAACGGAGATGGGTGGAGTTGTTAAAGGATTATGATTTCTCAATCGAGTATCATCCTAGAAAGGCTAATGTTGTAGCAGACGCATTGAGTCGAAAGGTTGTATCGGAGTTAAGAGCAATGTTTGCTCATCTCAGTTTGTATGAGGATGGCAGTTTGTTAGCAGAACTTCAGGTGAAGCCTCTGTGGTTGGAACAAATCAAGGAAAAGCAATTATCTGATGAAAAGTTGGGTCCTTTGATACAACAATCTGAAAGTGGTGTAATAGGAGATTTTGGTTTGTACAAAGATGGTGTACTGTGTTTTCGTGGAAGGGTTTGTATGCCCGAGGATTCGGATTTGAGGCGAATGATTCTACTAGAGGCGCATAGTAGCCCTTATGCTATGCACCCTAGAGGAAATAAGATGTATCGGGATCTCCGTGAACAGTATTAGTGGCCAAAGTTAAAACGGGAAGTTACTGATTTTGTGGGAAAGTGTTTGACTTGTCAACAAGTAAAGGCGGAACATCAATTACCGTGGGGATTGTTGCAACCAGTAAAGATTCCATTATGCAAATGGGAGCGGATAACGATGGATTTTGTTAGTGGGTTACCCTTAACATCTACTAAGAAAGATTCTGTCTGGGTGGTAGCAGATCGATTAAAGAAGACTGCTCATTTTCTACCAGTTATTACTCGTTGTAAAAGTTGGCTAAACTGTATGTATCTGAAATCGTGAGGTTGCATGGGGTACCAGTGTCTATCATATCGGACAGGGATCCTCGATTTACATCACGATTTTGGAAAGCTTTGCATGAGGCTCTGGGTACAAAGTTAAACTTCAGTACATCTTTTCACACTCAGTCCGATGGTCAGTCGGAAAGAGTAATCCAGATTTTGGAAGACATGTTAAGAGGTTGTGTGATTGATTTCAGAGGTAGTTGGGAGGATTTTCTACCGTTGGCAGAGTTTGCGAATAACAATAGTTATCAATCCAGTATTCAGATGGCACCCTATGAAGCGTTATATGGTCGTAGGTGTCATATTTCTACTTGTTGGACTGAATTAGGGGAATGACAGTTGTTGGGTCCTGAACTGATAATTGAGACGGAAGAAAAGGTAAAAGTTATTCGAGCACGATTAAAGGAAGCCTCGGATAGATAAAAGTCGTACGCGGATCTGAAGCGTAAAGATATTGAGTTTGCGGTGGGAGATCAGGTCTTTTTGAAAGTTTCGCCATGGAAAAAGATTTTCAAATTCGGAAGAAAAGGCAAGTTGAGCCCTAGGTTCATTGGGCCGTACAGTGTGTTGAAGCGTATAGGACCAGTAGCCTATCAACTTGATTTACCTCCAGAATTGGGTCAGATTCATAGTGTTTTCCATGTTTCTATGTTGAGACGCTATAGATCGGATCCATCGCACATAGTACCTGTAGAAGAAGTGGAATTAAGGCCAGATTTGTCTTTCGAGGAGGAACTAGTGAGAATCTTAGAGAGATGTTAAGGTGTTAAGAAAGAAGACTATACCGTTGGTCAAGGTTTGATGGCGTAATCACAGAGTGGAAGAAGCTACGTGGGAGCCTGATGATGCAGTTCGTTAACAATATCCTCATCTCTTTTAGCCAGGTAAATTTCGAGGACGAAATTTTCTTTAAGGAGGGTAGAGTTGTAACATCCTAAAATTTGAAGTATTTATTTGATGCATGTTTTAGTGCTTAGCTTGTGTATAGTAAAAATTTTCATGTTTAGTATAGTCTTAAGAAGACTTGAGAACTATTCGAAATTAGAATAAATTCTAGTAAGGAGTATTTAATTGAAGTGGATCAAGTGATTTTAAGGTTTAAGTAAATTTAAGTGTCTAAAATTAGCATAAGATGAGTAATTGGCAAGGTGGTGTTGGCGCATGAGTAATTACATGAGGGGGAGATGTTCGAATCCCTTGGATAGCAATTAGATGATTTTTATTTTTGCACTTGTATGGCAAGTATCGGTCAAGCAATACATATGGTAAGGATGGACTTTTTCATTTATGGAAAGTAGACTAAGGGAATAAGGTAAGTACTAACTTAAGGTATGGAATCAAGAAATTTTGGTGTGATAAGGGGACATAAGGCTTGGATTAAGGGAAGATGTTTTGGAAACTTTTTAATGGCCTATTGTCCATGTATTTGGACTGTTTTTGGGGCTAGGGAGGTTGGCCGAATTTTGTTAGTAGCTTGATAGGGTTTAGTAGCTAGTTTGGTCAATTTCTTTTAGCAACAAGAACATTTTTTTTTCATTCTCTCCAAAACCCTTTTCTCTAGCCGAATGTACTTGTAACCATAGGCAAAATTTTTGGTTCATTGGACCTTATCGGATTGTGAAGCGGGTCGGATCTGTGGCATATCAGTTAGATTTGCCTTCGGAATTGAAGCAAATGCATGATGTGTTCCATGTTTCAATGTTACGCCGTTACCGGTCGGATCCATCTCATGTAGTGCCAGTTTAAGAGGTGGAATTAAGACCAGATTTGTCCTATGAAGAGGAGCCAATTCAAATTCTGGAGCGAGATGTAAAGGTTTTACGGAGAAAGTCAGTTTCTCTCGTCAAAGTATTGTGTCGTAATCATGGATCGGAAGAAGCTTCGTGGGAACAGGAGGAAGCGATGCGACAAAGAATACCCTCACTTATTCGGCCCTGTAATTTCGAGGACGAAATTATTTTAAGGGGGTAGAACTGTAACATCCTGATAATTAGAGGTTATGCATCTTACTTAATTGAATGATGTTGCATGCTTAATTATTAATGAGTGTATTTTAGAAGTTATTTGAGCTTCATTAATTGAGTGAATGCTTAGTGAAACTTTTAATTTCTAATAATTAAGGGAGAGCTAAGCAAGTTAGGCCTTAAGAATTAATGACAAGGAGTTTTAAGCATAAGTTGAGTAATTGGCAAAGTGGTTAGGATGCATGGATGAGTGCTTGAGGGGAGAGGTTCGAATCCCCTAGCTAGCAAATGGGAAAAATTTTAGTTTTTATGTTTCCTTCCCTTTAGTGTCGGCCAAGAATATTCTAGAATGGATGAGTATTCTTTTATTTTTGGCCATTTGACCATATGAAAAAGGAAGCTAAGAACTTATGGTATGGAATCATGAAGGATGATAAGATGAGGGAGACAAAAGGCATGATATTGGGCAATGTTTTGGGAGCTTGTTCATGGTCATTTGACCATGAACCTAGACGGTTTTAGGGGCTAAAGGGAGTGGTTAATGGTGATAGCAAAATTAAGGTTGATAGGGAAGAAATGTGGAGCAAAAAGGGGAGTATGTTAGCTTCCTTGTTGGCCGAATTTTGGTATGGGATTAGGGAGGTTTTAGTTAACCAAAAGGTTGTCAATTATGTATTTTTCCTTTGTCCAATATTCTTCTTCTCTTAGCCGAAATTGTCTAGTGACATTTGGTACAAGTTTGCTTTGTCTTGGCCTTTGTATTTTTGACCAAAATAGGTACCTTTATTTTATCTTTTCCTTTCAAAATTTTACCTTCTTTTGATACCAAAATATTGTCACTTTTGAAGACACTTTCTTTTCTTCCTCTCTAGTCAATTCAACTTTCACCAAAAGCTTTCTCTCTCATTTTCTTTTCTTCCTTTTCATTCTATTTCTCTTTTCTTTTTCCCTCTCATAGTCGAAACTACCAAATTGCAAAGAACTATCTTTTTCTTCATTTCTTCCCCTTGGCCGAATGTGCATAGGTCTCTAAACCTATCTCTTTTTCTTTTCTTCATCATCACCTTTTCTTCTTCTCTCTCTTCTTTCATTTTCATTCTCTTTCTTCTTTCTCTCAAAACCAAAACCATCATATTTTAAACCACCATCTTTTCTCTTCTCTTTTGTTAAAGCCGAATCATCAATTCCTTTCTTCTTTTTGTTCAAGGCCGAACCTTCAAGTGAATCAAAGTAAGGTTTTTGTTTGTCAATAGTTTTCATTATTCCTTTTTATTATAATTGATCTAGAAAAATAAATCTTTTATTTTTCTCTCCTAGGCCGAATCCTTGGAAAGGATTTTTAAGGATCTTTGTTGAAGACAACTTTTAAGAAGTGATCTTTCGAAATCATCAAGGTAAGATTATCCCTTTTTGGTTATATCGATTTCTTTAGATAGACTACTAATCGATCGTATTTTTAGGGCGATTGAGACAAACAAGATAGGTAAGAAAAGGCGATTCAAGTGTTTGGAAAAGAGGAGGTATTCCTTTACCATCAAACTTCAAACGAAGGGTCAGATCGTTGATTAGAGACTTTCCACCGGGTTGTGGACCCTCTGCTAACGAGGATCGGTTATTTGAAGTAGTGCGGACAACCGAACCACTTTACGTTGGTGGAATATCAGCGGGTTTTGATCCATCTAGTGGAGAAAAACCACAAATAACTGTCGTTCGAGAATCCGAGGGTAAGGATTTAGATCCATCATCAATAAGTGTAGTTTTGTTAGCAATAGTGTATACTAACCAAGTGTGTTAATTAATTAGGTGTTGACGAGCGAGAGGGTATTGTTCTCACTGTCACGAGGTGTGTAACCTTACATTAAAAATCTCATAGATTTACATATATTTAAATGTGATTATATGACCATGTGTATGATTGTGATTTTGGATACCATTCAGTGGTATACGATATTCGTGTATGTTTACCCCAATATTTTGTTCATTTTCTATTTGCATAAATGTGAGATAAGTATGACTATATTATGATCGTGGGGTAAATAGCATGAAAATTTATTGATATGTATGTGCATGGGCATATGGGTATATTTGATAAAGGAGGAAGTATTCGGTGGTTTTACCACATTTACGGTGACTTCGGTCACATATGTGAATCTGGTGACTTGGTCACGTATATTTGAATCTGGTGACTTGATCACGTATATGTGAATCTGGTGACTTGGTCACATATTTGAAATCCGGTGACTTGGTCACATATTTGATATCCGGTGACTTGGTCACAATTTTGTCTGGTGGCCTTGCCACAAAATTATAAGGCGATGTGCATGTTGACTGCAAAGAATCGCCTTCGATGGTGTGTAGCGGATGGAGGGTCGATTTAGTAATCCCACGGTGTGTTGGTTGGTACGGTGGTGTGTAGCGGATGGATATCTAGGTGGGCGGGCTTGCATTTCATTTCATGTACATAATCATGTAATATTGAATGATTATTATTCGATCTGCTATGAAAATGGGCCTTTGGGCTAAATGTGAGCTAATCGGGCTTTTAAGCTAAATATGAGCTAAATGGGCTTTTGGGCCAAATATGACTTAAATGGGCCTATGAATAAATGTGTTATGAAAAATGGGCTTTTTAATGTATGTGTTATACATTGAGTTTATGACTCACCCTTTTGTGGGATAAACTTTTCAGATGATTCGTAGAAGCGATGGATCGGGTCAACAAGGATTTCGAGGTGGCCAATGCTCAAATAATGAAGTTTGGAAAATTTCCTACTTAAACTTATTAAGTTAATTTTATTATTTAGACTTTATTATGGGTTGCTATTTTTGTAATAAGGCCACTATAAACTATCTTTAATTTTGTGTTTGGATTTACCTTTATTTGCCATGAACAATAACTATTAAATAACTAAATGGTTTTCGATAAATAATAATTCAAAATGTTTTTGTCACTAACATATATATATATATGTTTTAAAGTAATTTCCTTAAATGTGGTTTTCTTTTGATTTATCAATTCCTCCTACAAGTAATGATTTTCTTTTAAAAGCTATAAATTTTCTTTACAAAAATGTTAAGTTAATCTGTTTTCTACAAAATCATCAAGTTTTTCTTAAACAAAAATGAAAATTCGCTATAGTTTTACTCGAGGAACATACCAAATCCAGTTAGGGTTTTTTGGGCCGGGTTTGGGGTGTTTCAGATTTCATCAGTCAAGGTAAAGGATTTTCAAGGTAAACCGATTACACATTCAAGTCTTTAGTTTTAAGATTTTCGATAGTTTATTGTTAGGACTAATGTTTCTTTATCTTTGAAGACAATCAAAATAGGGACGAAAAGGGCAGGATATAGTACTCGGAAGAGGGGTGGTTCTATTAATCCCCCTAAGTTTAAGAGAAGGACTGTTTTGGGAATCCGAGATTTTCCACCGGGTTGTGGACCTTTATCCGGTGAAAATCAATTATTCGAAGTCGTACGTACTCTCGAACCACTGTTTACTCGGGGTATTGAACCTTTGATCGGAGAGAAATCACAAATAGTGGTTATTCGAGATTCGAGGGTAAGATTTAGATCGCTCAATATTAGAATAGTTTAATATCAAATTTTAGTATACTAATCTTTCGTAATATGTGTTTAGATATCGACGAGCGGGAGAGTGTAGGGAGAGTGTAGTTCTCACCATAATTAGGTGTGTAATCTCACACTGTATCTCATGGGTTAGATGACTATACAATGGTTAAAGTTGGATTAAGAATCGCAAAGTTGGTGAAATCGAAAAATATGGCATTATTGACACTTTAGTGTTAAATTCTCGAAATCGGTATTAAGATCGTGAAATTTTTGAAAATCGCCTTTAATGGTTAAAACGATAATAAGTGACAAATTTGGGCCATATGTGTTATTTGGTAAATTTGGGCCATATGTGTTATTTGTCAAATTTGGGCCATATGTGTTATTTGGCAAATTTGGGCCATATGTGATATTTGGCAAATTGGGCCATATGTGATATTTGGTAAATTTGGGCCATATGTGTTATTTGGCAAATTGGGCCATATGTGATATTTGGTAAATTTGGGCCTTATATGTGTTATTTGGCAAATTTGGGCCATATGTATTATTTGGCAAATTTGGGCCATATGTGTTATTTGGCAAATTGGGCCATATGTGATATTTGGTAAATTTGGGCCTCATATGTGTTATTTGGCAAATTTGGGCCATATGAGTTATGTGGCAAATTTGGGCCATATGTGTTATTTGACAAATTGGGCCATATGTGATAATTGAGAATTTGGGCCACATGTGATAATCGATAAATGGGCCTTAAGTGAAAAATTATAATTGGGCCATTTATGATAATTGATAAATGGGTTATAGATGAAATGTGTTTTAATGGACCGAAATCTATAAACTATAATATGGTATACTTTACGAATATTTTGAAATGCATAAACATGATTGCATGGGTTGGGATCAATGATGAAGAGAAGAAAGGCTTAATGCCAGAAAATCTAGATAGGTGACTCTGTCACAATGGCCGTTGCCCAAAATCTAGATCGGTGGTTCTACCATAATTATTTAAATGGCCGTTGCCACAAATATGATATTGGGCTTAAAGCCTACTTTGGTGTGATGGTGGGGTGGGTGACTAAAGCTCCCCACAGGTGTGCTGGTTGGGTACGGGGGTGTGTAGCGGATGGAAATCTAGGTTTGGTTATGGGAATTGCATATCATTTGCATTATTATTTTTAATTACTAAATTGTTATATTTTGAAATGGGCTTAGGCCCAAATAAAGGTTTTAATGGTCTTGGCCCGATGGACTATGGTAAGTGAGTTGCACACTGAGTTCTAAGTAACTCACCCCATTTTTTTTACCCCTCTCAGGTAATAACAATTGATGGAGACTTGGTTCGGAGATGACTTCGTGGGGTGGCTATACTACATATGGTGGTTCATAAAACTTTGAGACTTCTTTTATAATTTCTATTAAGTATTATTAATGGCGATGTAATAAGGCCTTTTTAATTATGGATTTTATTGTGTGGATGGATTTATTTATGTTTTAGTTTATTTAAGTTGGATTGATTTTGTTTTTCGTAAATGATTTTCTATAACTCTAGTATAAAATAAAAGTTTTTCTTATCTAGAAACTTAGGAAATTCTTTTTAAAACTTTTTGATGAAATATTCGATTTAATAAATCTAAGGTTTTTATCAATTACTACTATATATATCAAACAACAAATTCTTGTGTTTTAAATCAAGCATTTCAAATGAACCTCGATTTTTCAATAAAGTAATGTTCTTAATCATTTTCCAAATTTGATTTTTACTTCGTTAAATGTTTTGAATGTTCGTTAAAATTGTGTGGCATGCCGAAATCTGGGCTTAATGCATAGGCCGGGTTTGGGGTGTTACATGTATGGTATTTCAATGAGGAAAACCATACTGAGTTGTGAAATGTGGCACTGAGCAATGACGTACTCAAATTTGTGAGACGTTTCCTAATTTGATAATAAGTAATACAAGAGGAGTGAACCAAATGAAAGAGATTGAGTAGTTGTTAATGTTGAGCTCAACTATGTGAAGTATTATAATAGTGATTGTGAATGGCAGGGAACTTTAGTAAATGTTTTGTTATTGTTTGGAAATATTATGTTTGGTAAGAATTACTTTTAAACCTATGAACTTACTAAGCTTCAATAAGCTTACTTGTGTGTGTTTGATATTTTTATGTAGATTGAATTAAAGGGACGTTGGTAGATCGGATCATCACAACAAAGCTCACTATCCAAATCAATTCCGGTAGCTTTTGTTTTATGTTTAAAGATTTATATGGCATGTATAGAGTTTAAATGCAATGAAGTAAAGATGTTATAAACTAGTTAAAAATATTTTGTACTAAAACAGTTTTTGGTTAGTAGCAATAGTTTGATTTTTAAATTCACCATAAATTAGGGAAATTGAATTATTGGTTGAATAAGATATGAAATTAAAGCCTATTGAATCTAGTTTCACATAGAAGAAATGGTGTAAGCAAAAGACTTTCATATTAGGAGATATTTGAATTGTTGTGAGACAAGGTTAGAGTGATTTCGAGCTCCCCTGTTCTGACTTTAGAAAATCATTAAAAATTGTAAAAAAATAATTATGGGTTATAATTTATATACTTAAAATAATTGATGGGTATACTTTCAAAAGAAATAAACTAGAACATCACCTAAATTCTGTACTATGAGATAATTAATTTTTAGTAAAGAAAGGTCAAAACTGTTAAACAGCAGAACATGGGTAAATTTGAAGAATAAACTGTACTTTTTGGCTAATCCATAAATTTTGTAAATTTTATGGTAGAAAGATATATGAGTCTAATTTCAAATTTTTTTATGGATATTAATTTAGAATTCTTTAGCTTAAGATATAAATAATTTAGTGAATATGACTCAAGTGGACAGTTTTGATGTGAATATAAGTAAATAATGGAATTTATGTGTAATTATTCTGTAAACTTCGGTAACATCTTGTAACCCTGTTCCAGCGATGGATATGGTTAGGGGTGTTACAATTTGATTGATGTTTTGTAATTTAATGTTTATCTATATATGGTTGGTTCATCAAATTCTTTGGATTGAGAAATGAAAAAGACCATGGTTGAAAGATACCATGGCATTATACCCGAAATGAGAAAGACCATAGTTGAAAGATACTATGACATTAAATTGGAATGAATAAGACCATAGTTGAAAGATACTATAACATTATACCGGAAATGTATAATACCATAGTTGAAAGATACTATGGCATTAAATCCGATACAAATATGACCATAGTTGAAAGATACTATGATAATACATCGGTAATGAATAAGACCATAGTTGAAAGATACTATAACATCACTTTAGAAATGTGTAAACATGGTTGGAAGATACCACGACATCCTCTAAACAATGAATTATCTGGAAAGGTACACAAATTAAATGAGTATTATATTAATGGTTTGAAGTTTATTGTGCAAATAGAAGGTTGAATTGAGTTTTAAATATGTTTACTTGTAATGTTTTGTGCTATAATAAAGTCATTTGTTTCATAAATGTTTGTCTTTTAATCGTGGTTTATTCAGTATAAATGGATATATGAGATGGTTATATGAAATTTAATATGTAAATGGGAAAAAAATTAGATGGATCATTGAAATGGTATGTGATTTGTTAAATGAACATATGATGGATGAATTGAGGTTATATGCATGTTTACTTATAAATGTTATGTTTTGATAAGATTATATGGTTATACTTGTGAATTTACTAACCTTGTGTGTAACAGTCTGGTTTAGACCCTAGTCGAAACAGTGGTTTTGGGGCCACAAATCCGAGTCAGTAAAATATTTTAATATTATTTTCTATGTCTACAGTATATGATTTAGCATGTGTGAAATTTCTGTGAATTAATTTGATCGTTTGCATGCTTAATTTGAGAAAAGGATTAAATTGCATTGAATGCAAAACTTGCATGCTTTATGAAAGGGTACCTATTTGTTATGTCTTTATAAGTATGGAGGCTTTATGTGGCAATTAAGCCAATGTTAAGGTTAGTGGATGGGTAAATGAAAAAATAACCTTAATGTTTATTTTGTCTTATATGTTTATTAAAAGGCTGAATGGGTAAATTGAAAAATCAAAGATAATTAAAGGAAACAAAAGCATGAAAATGGGATAGTTATCATCTTTTGTGTCGAAAATTAGAAAATAAAAAGAAGAAAGAATAAGATAGGTTTCGGCTAGCTTTTAATCCAAATTCAAGGTATGTTTGATTTCAGTTTCTAATAATTTCTACGTTTTTGCAATCGTTGCTGTGTATGCTATAAAACCCATGTTGTAATTTGAAGAATTGTTGATGTTTATGAGATGTGCCATTGATGAAATGGTAAGCTTTGTGATGAATATTGGTGTTAAATGAAAGATATGTGTTTAATGAACATGTTTTGTTCTTGAAATTTTGGTGAACTTAGCTAATTAGGGCTAAATTGTGAAAATAAAAATTTGAAGGACTAGTTTGTGAAATAAATGAAATGTATGGATTGATATGATCATGGGGAATATTCGGCTAAGTAGGAGTATATGGTAATTTTATGTATTTTATAATTTTGTGAAATAGGGACTAAAATGTCCAAATGTGAAAAGGTGAGGGCTAAATTGCAAATTTCCCTAAATATGTGTATTTGGATTATATTGGATGAATTAATGAATAAAAAGGTTAAATTTGAATATTTATAGATCAAGAACCGAAGAAAACAGGCTTAAATCGCGGGAAATCGAAAGTAATCGAGTAGCCGTATCCGTTTTTGTTAAATCGAATCTGAGGTAAGTCTATATACAAATAAATGCATTTGTATTAAATTATGTATATTCATATGAGATTACATTGTGATGAATGTGTATAAAGTGATGAATATATGGAATTCGAGAAAGAATCGAGAAATAGTTAATATCCGAGAAGTCCCGTACGAACCTAGGAATAGATAAGATTAACTATGTCATGACATAGGTGTCCGTTACGTGATATCATGTAAGACCACTGATCATGATCTAAGAGTTTTAATATTTATATAATGAATGATCGAGCCTAAAAACTAACTATAACCACGATTGAGGCAAGCGCACCTATCGAACAGTAGTACAGTTTAGTGGCAAGACCAGAATGTCGAACCCAAAGGAACCAAAAGTAATAGTACTGACTTTCTTTTTATTATCTAGCCTAAAATAAAGATAAGTTTATCTAACTAATTACTAAGCTAAGGATGCTAAGACACAAAGAATGAATTGGAAAATCACTTTTGAGAAAATCAATTGATCAAGACAATACCCGAAGAAGAATCCACCTAGATTTCACTTGTTATTTAACTCTGAACCAGACGATTTATTCACTTGACCTGATCCGTAGATTTCCCTAATTTATATTTGTAATATCCCAAATTTGGGGTTATGCATTTGGAGCATAACTCAAGTGTTAGTAGGCTTTAAGGGTGTTTGGAGGTGTTTTAGGAGTTTTTAGAACTCTAGGATGAAGATGGAAGCTTTGGGAAAATGTTGGATTTTAAGTATAAAAGGGGGAGCTGGGTGAAGGAGCCCTTAAGGAAAAATTTGGGAGTTTTTGGACATAAGAAATGGGCTTGGTAAAGTGGCTGGAATGCACCACTTAGGGCCTTGGAGAATGATGCCAAGAGTAGTGGGGAAGGGCCTTGGTTCGAATCACCTTGGTAGCAAGTAGTGTGATTTTATTTTTCTTTTGGCGCTAAGACAAAGGGAACTGGGCTAAGTAAGTCTTAAAAGAAATTCTAGGTGCATTGTGTCACAAAAAGCGCCTTGGCAAAGTGGCCTGGGACGCTACCTAAGGTGCTAGGAGAATTGCGCCAGCAGGGGATCCAAGGGAAGGAGTTCGAGTCTTGTGGGCAGCAAGGGGAGTGTTTTTATTTTGCATTCTGGCGTTAAGACAGGAAGCTAGGTGAAGGAGGCTTTAAAAGAAATTATGGGGAGTTGATGACACAAAGGAACCAGCAGCAAGGTGGCTTGGGGCGTTTGTGTCAAAGGGGCTTCAGGAGGGAAGAGGTTCGAACCTTGCTGGCCGCAAGGAGGGTGGTTTTTATTTTTGGCTTTTGGCGTCAGCAGGGAAGAGAAGAGTTGGACGGCACATGGGGTGTTGCAAGGAGGTGATAAGCTTTGTTTTTTTTATTTATTTTCGTCTAAGAGCAGGATATAGGTGAGTTTATTTTTAATTTATTTTGTATGGGAAAGATAAGAGTTAATATAATAATGTGGTGGATTATTTTATTAAAGAGATAGTATGGGAGAAAACTTTGGGATGTGATAATGAATTGATAAGGTGGCCCAATGTGGGACTCCTTGGGGGTGCTTAGTCGGCTTTTGAAGTGTGTTTAAGGGAGAGTGCCGAAAGTTCATAGTTGTAGTTTTGATATTTTCCTTGTTCTCCAAGTTTCGGCCAAGGGGGATATAGGTGAGTTATTTAAATATTTTATGTATTATAGTGTGGCCGAATCCCTCCAGTCTTCCTCTTCATCTCTTTTTCTTTCTTGCAAAACTCGATTTTACACCTTTTCCTTGTAGCCGAATACCTCTTGTAATTAGCCGAATCTCAATTGAACCTCTCCACTTTTATTCACTTATTTTCTTAAAAGCCGGAAGTTGGAGATCTAGTTCTATTTCTTGGTTGTGGCCGAACTTAGGAGGGTGACTCGGGAAGTTGATCGTTAGTGGTAATAAAACACCCCACACCCGGCCCACGAGAATGGACCGGATCTGGTATGTTCCTCGAAGTAACCCGGTTCAAAATTCATTCGAATACTTTGAAAACTGTGTGTTTTGAAAGATAGTTTGTTGTGGGTTGGGCTCGAGTTGAAAACAAATTTATCTTATAACAAAAACCCATTTGTTTGGTGACAAAATATTTAAACTTATTTTAAATTAAATGGGCTTATTCTTTGTAAAGCCCTAAATTCATAACATAGTAATTAAAGCGAAATAAAATGTCACGATGGCCTTATTACATAAAATGAAACCCAAAATAAAATTGTACAAGACTTAAAATAAAATAAAGATTCAAATAAAATTAAACTTCAAGTGAACATGGCCACCACAAGTTCTGCAGTCCTGGATCCATTCCGCTCATCACCAAACATGTTCCCTAGCGGGTGAGTCGATAGACTCAATGTGTAACCAACACCAAAACATAATAGAAATAGGCACACCATACATATCATATTCATATAAAAATTCAAGATAATGATGCAAACCCAACCCAAACCTAGGTCCATCCGTTACACCAACCTTAGCAGACTCCTGCTCAAGGCCGTAGCTAATCCACCGATCACAACCAAGTGATCCCACATATCTTACCTCGGCGGACTGCTTGCAGACAAGGCCGTGGTGAGCCATCGAATATTTGTGTCATGAGACACCGATTTAGATAATGTAACCGGTTACCACATTCACTTAGTGAGACCGAAGTCATCACATATTCTTAGTGAGACCAAGTCGTCACATATTCTTAGTGAGACCAAGTCGTCACATATTCTTAGTGAGACCAAGTCATCACGTTTCACTTAGTGAGACCAAGTCATCACGTTCACTTCCCTTTCTCAAATAACCTGAATGCCCCAAATTATACATATCATGCATATCATATTTAATTTCACTTTCACATCACTTTTCACATGTTAAATATAACATATTTCAAATCCTAGTAGGAGTAGGAAAACGTGCACAGTACTTTGTACCATAATATGGTACTTTAGCCACATTCTTACACTTTCATATTAACATATATGTCATATTTAAGCCATAAATCTATTAAGATTAGTGTGGGGTACACACGGTACCTTAGCCATATTTTTACACTTTCATATTAACACATATATTGAATTAAAGCCGTAAATCTATCAAGATTTAGTGTAGGTACACACCGATTTGTTTAGCGATTCCTTGAGATTAGAAAAGCTAGATCTAAAGTTTAGATCCTTAGTCCCTACATTTGATTCATCATTTATTACTTAGCATAAATTCTATTTGGCTATGATATCCAAATCCTAGTAGGATTTGTAAAAGACTTACCTTGTTGCCGATTTCAATACTAATCAAATCCGAAATCTATGCTATGCTCCTCCTTGTATTCGCCAAGCACTAAATCTCATCGGGGTTAGTTTCGCTTTTAAACAAACAAGAATTAGATCTAACTATCAAAATAGGCCTTAGCCGAATGCTATAGACACTTACCTTGTGGGTTTTAAATCCCGAAACTCACCGAATAACTAGGGAACACGCGGCCTATGGTGTACCTTCGGGAAAAGAACTTCTCCTTCCTTGTAGCCTACACTTAGTAAATCTCGAAAGATCTCTTCAAAGTTTCGGCAACCATGAACATTAATGGGATTAGCCCTAGATTTCGATAAGTCTAAAATATAAAAGAATGGAAACCAAACTTGGATCTTACCCTTATTTGAAGGAATCGATTGCACCTTCACTTCAACCTTCAGAGATTCGGCTTAGAGACTTGATGAATAATCGGCTATGATTCCCTTATGTATTCGATTTCAAAGATGAAAGAAGAGAGGAATAATAGGCTTAGAAGGAATCGGCTAGGAGGCTAAAAGAAAAGAAGAAAAGAATGGATGTTCAAGAAGAATATTGGCAGAGGAAAAGAGAGGAGAATGAATAATGAATGGCCCTAGTCTCATCCTTTTATAGCTGAAATTACTAGGCCAAGAATCCTTTACTTGGCCATCACTCTTCCCTCATTCTCCTAATTAAAGAATAATTCTTCATTTATCCACCTATTTAGCCGAAATTCTAAAGGGAATAAAACTCTTCTCTTAAGAGTCCCTATTGCCGTCCATTGCTTCCTCTCTAAGTAATTAAATAAAAAATCACTTAAAGCTTTAGCTAGGTGCCGTCCACCCCCTTCCCTTGATGAGCCGAATTTAAACTTGTTCTTATTGGACTCCTTGTGGCCATACGAGGCCCAATTTATCCACCTAAGTGGCGTCACTCCTTGGGCTTTAAGTGGCATCTTCAGGCCACTTTTTCGAGTCTATTTTTTGGGTCAAATTTCACGTGCTTTTTATTTTAGGGTCACCTGGCCCTAAGTTCCCTTTTGAACTTTAAAATTCGATATTTCGAGGTCATTTTTAAGTTTCCAAAAATTTTCGCGCGGCTCTGTAACTTGACATTTTCTAGGTTTCCAAAATGTTTAGTTTCCTCTTTTAGCTTAGTTTCCAAAATGTTTACTTTCCTATTTTTAATGTAACATTTCCATACATTTCCAAGTTTCCCAAAATGTTTACTTTCCTCTTTTCAATCATTTCCAAATCATTTCCTTATATTTCCTTACATTTCCTTACATTTCCTTTTATTTCATTTCATTTCCTTACATTTCCTTTCATTTCCTTACATTTCCTTACATTTCCTTTTATTTCCTTACATTTCCATACATTTCCTTACATTTCCATACATTTCCATACATTTCCTTACATTTCCTTTCATTTCCTTTCATTTCCTTTCATTTCCTTACATTTCCTTACATTTCCTTACATTTCCTTACATTTCCTTACCTTTCCTTACATTTCCTTTCATTTCCTTTCATCTTAGGGTTCTTGAAACTCTTCAGAACACATCCAACACACCCACTGATCCCACTATCTCATGAATTACGCACGAACGCATAACCCCTAATCTAGGATGTTATAGTTCTACCCCCTTAAAAATAATTTCGTCCTCGAAATTACTTACTATCGCTCATCCGCATACCTAACTCACCACACTACGCTATTGTTTGCAAGACTCGATCTTAAAGAACTATCATACTTTCTAGACACATTCTCTAAGTTCACATCCCTTAGAACTCATTTCTAACATCGCGATTTAGCTAAAAGTTTTATGAATTAGTCCTTGTTTCACTTGATTACCATGAAGAAGTTTTATGACAAGAATTTTAGAAGTGGTTCTTTCGTATTCATACACTTTACGTCTTCACATTCATTCATTCATCCATCAATCAATTATGAACATTAGTTCATTCGAGAAACGTTGTAGTTTTCTTTTATTGTTGTTTTTCCACTACCCGGGGTATTTTCGTAATTTGTCCCTGTGGTATTTTTGTAATTTGTCAAAATAAGGTTCCTTGGTGATTTTATCACAAAGTATTTTGGTATTTTAAATTCCACAGGTATTTTGGAAAATTTTGAAATTGAGGGTATTTCAGAAATTTTAGACCTTGGGGGTATTTTGGTAATTTATCCACAAACCGGGGTAAATTGTAAAATTTTAATAAATCAAGGATATTTCAGAAGTTGCAAAACTTTGAGGGTTCTTTTTGAGAAATTTATTTTCCAAAACGATGAAGTTGCAAAAAAAAATTTTGGAAATCAGGGTCATTTTGGAAATTTTGGTAAGTTAGGGGCAATTTTGTAATTTTTCAAAAATCAAGGTATTTTTGATAGTTGCAAATTAAGGTTTTTGGACTTCTATAAAATAATGAAATTTTGTCAAAACTATTGAGTAGTTGGACATTTTATAAACCAAGGGTATTTTTGTAATTTTACCACTAGGGGTATTTTAGTAAATTTGTAAATCGAAAATATTTTAGGAAAATTTATTAAAATATTCTTTTCAAATCAAGAGGGTAATTTAGAAATTTTAAAATTAGGGTTTCCATAAAAATACGGCTAGTCCCTTTCGGGTTTTAGTTATTGGGTTTAGCAGTGACTAAGTCCTCTTGGTTAGGGTGAGCAGTTACTACGCACTGTAGGATTCGAGTAAAGAGGAGGTGAGTCACTAGGATTTGCTTAAATACCAAGCTCTTACTAAATCCACTCCTAGACATGCGCTGTGCATTACCACACCTAGCTCTACGACTTAATCACGTGTTTGTCTAATGGTCCTTAAGTCTTATGTACTTGTGTTTTTGAGTAGACTAGTCCTAGGGTTCAACAGATCCTAGTTCACTAATCTACGTTGCCATAAAAGCCCATACATTTCACATATTCAAATCACTTCAGAAGTTAGAAGTACTTACCTGGTGGACTACGGGTCGGAGATTTAGTGGGCCATGCCAGAGAAACCTGAAAATTTTTTCCAGAAAATTCCTTTTGGGCTTACTTTGGAAAAGGTTTTGGGCCTTAAACCCAAGGCCGAGAGTTTAAAACTGGGCTCTGATACCAAACTAAAACACCCCACACCCGGCCCACGAGAATGGACCGGATCTGGTATGTTCCTCGAAGTAACCCGGTTCAAAATTCATTCGAATACTTTGAAAACTGTGTGTTTTGAAAGATAGTTTGTTGTGGGTTGGGCTCGAGTTGAAAACAAATTTATCTTATAACAAAAACCCATTTGTTTGGTGACAAAATATTTAAACTTATTTTAAATTAAATGGGCTTATTCTTTGTAAAGCCCTAAATTCATAACATAGTAATTAAAGCGAAATAAAATGTTACGATGGCCTTATTACATAAAATGAAACCCAAAATAAAATTGTACAAGATGCTTAAAATAAAATAAAGATTCAAATAAAATTAAACTTCAAGTGAACATGGCCACCACAAGTTCTCGCAGTCCCGATCCATTCTTGCTCATCACAAACATGTTCCCACAACGGGGTGAGTCGATAGACTCAATGTGTAACCAACACCAAAACATAATAGAAATAGGCACACCATACATATCATATTCATATAAAAATTCAAGATAATGATGCAAACCCGAACCCAAACCTAGGTCCATCCGTTACACCAACCTTAGCAGACTCCCTGCTCAAGGCCGTGGCTAATCCACCGATCACAACCAAGTGATCCCACATATCTTACCTCGGCAGACCTGCTGCACAAGGCCATGGCTAAGCCACCGAATATTTGTGTCATGAGACACCACATTTAGATAATGTAACCGAAGTTACCACATTCACTTAGTGAGACCAAAGTCATCACATATTCTTAGTGAGACCGAAGTCGTCACATATTCTTAGTGAGACCGAAGTCGTCACATATTCTTAGTGAGACCGAAGTCATCACGTTTCACTTAGTGAGACCGAAGTCATCACGTTCACTTCCCCTTTCTCAAATAACCCGAATGCCCCAAATTATACATATCATGCATATCATATTTAATTTCACTTTCACATCACTTTTCACATGTTAAATATAACATATTTCGAAATCCTAGTAGGAGTAGGAAAACGTACCTGAGTACTTTGTACCATAATATGGTACTTTAGCCACATTCTTACACTTTCATATTAACATATATGTCATATTTAAGCCATAAATCTATTAAGATTAGTGTGGGGTACACACGGTACCTTAGCCATATTCTTACACTTTCATATTAACACATATATTGAATTAAAGCCGTAAATCTATCAAGATTTAGTGTAGGGTACACACCTGATTTGTTTAGCGATTCCTTGAGATTCCGAAAAGCTAGATCTAAAGTTTAGATCCTTAGTCCCTACATCTGATTCATCATTTATTACTTAGCATAAATTCTATTTGGTTATGATATCCAAATCCTAGTAGGATTTGTAAAAGACTTACCTTGTTGCCGATTTCAATACTAATCAAATCCCAAATCTATGCTATGCTCCTCCTTGTATTCGCCAAGCACTAAATCTCATCGGGGTTAGTTTCGCTTTTAAACAAATAAGAATTAGATCTAACTATCAAAATAGGCCTTAGCCGAATGCTATAGACACTTGCCTTATGGGTTTTAAATCCCAAACTCACCGAATAACTAGGAACACGCTGACCTATGGTGTACCTTCTGAAAAGAACTTGTCCTTCCTTGTAGCCTACACTTAGTAAATCCCGAAAGATCTCTTCAAAGTTTCGACAACCATGAACATTAATGGGATTAGCCCTAGATTTCGATAAGTCTAAAATATAAAAGAATGGAAACCAAACTTGGATCTTACCCTTATTTGAAGGAATCGATTGCACCTTCACTTCAACCTTCAGAGATTCGGCTTAGAGACTTGATGAACAATCGGCTATGATTCCCTTATGTATTCGGTTTCAAAGATGAAAGAAGAGAGGAATAATAGGCTTAGAAGGAATCGGCTAGGAGGCTAAAAGAAAAGAAGAAAAGAATGGATGTTCAAGAAGAATATTGGCAGAGGAAAAGAGAGGAGAATGAATAATGAATGGCCCTAGTCTCATCCTTTTATAGCCAAAATTACTAGGCCAAGAATCCTTTACTTGGCCATCACTCTTCCTCATTCTCCTAATTAAAGAATAATTCTTCATTTATCCACCTATTTAGCCGAAATTCTAAAGGGAATAAAACTCTTCTCTTAAGAGTCCCTATTGTCATCCATTGCTTCCTCTATAAGTAATTAAATAAAAATCACTTAAAGCTTTAGCTAGGTGCCGTCCACCCCCTTCCCTTGATGAGCCGAATTTAAACTTGTTCTTATTGGACTCCTTGTGGCCATACGAGGCCCAATTTATCCACCTAAGTGGCGTCACTCCTTGGGCTTTAAGTGGCATCTTTATGCCACTTTTCCGAGTCTGTTTTTTGGGTCAAATTTCACGTGCTTTTTATTTTAGGGTCACTGCCCTAAGTTCCCTTTGAACTTTAAAATTGATATTTGAGGTCATTTTAAGTTTCCAAAATTTTCATGCATGCTCAGTAACTTGACATTTTCTAGGTTTCCAAAATGTTTAGTTTCCTCTTTTAGCTTAGTTTCCAAAATGTTTACTTTCCTATTTTTAATGTAACATTTCCATACATTTCCAAGTTTCCCAAAATGTTTACTTTCCTCTTTTGAATCATTTCCAAATCATTTCCTTATATTTCCTTACATTGCCTTACATTTCCTTTCATTTCATTTCATTTCCTTACATTTCCTTTCATTTCCTTTCATTTCCTTACATTTCCTTACATTTCCTTTTATTTCCTTACATTTCCATACATTTCCATACATTTCCATACATTTCCTTACATTTCCATACATTTCCATACATTTCCTTTCATTTCCTTTCATTTCCTTTCATTTCCTTTCATTTCCTTACATTTCCTTACATTTCCTTACATTTCCTTACATTTCCTTACCTTTCCTTACATTTCCTTTCATTTCCTTTCATCTTAGGGTTCTTGAAACTCTTCAGAACACATCCAACACACCCACTGATCCCACTATCTCATGAATTACGCACGAACGCATAACCCCTAATCTAGGATGTTACAGGTAAGCAACGATAGTGGTAAGTATTTCTTTAGAAATCGGTTTGGGCTCTTAATTTTTAGGGTGCCGAAATAAAGTGTTTTGGCCTTGGTTGTAAGGTTGGCCGAATCTTCATAGGTCATAATGATGTGTCTTTTGTTTGTAGCCGACATTAAGGAGTATTGAAGGGGTCTTTCGGGTTGTGCGAGATCAAGGTAAGTTTCATGTTGAATTCAGCCAAGGGCCAGTTTCCATAGATTTGTGTATAGTCAATTCAAACAAAGGCATATAGGGATTTTGGCAACAACAGGAGGAAGTAGTGGTTTCGGGATTTAGTAAGCAAGGTAAGTGATCTAGGACTTTCAGCCTAAGGCTATATTTTAGGTTTAAGTGTGATCGATTTTTATTATGGTTATTTAGGGGGCAAATCGACAGGCATAAGGGCAAGTTTCGAGATTTGATCGATTGTGCCAAAGAAAGGTGCGTAGTTATCGCACTATTCTCCTGTTATTTGTTTGTTGTCATGTATGTATGTTTATGATGTGTATGTTAGCCGAAAATAATGGCTAAGACGGTGGATACCCATAGTGGGTAATCAATTAATCAGGTCAGTGCTCTATTTTGCCTGTAACACCCCTAACCCATATCCGTCGCCGGATTAGGGTTACGAGGCATTTTCAAATAAAATATAACTTTCGTACTGTAACACCCTTTTCATTCAATATACTTCATCCTATTCTAAAACAACCGAATTTGATACATGTTTAGATACATACTTCTCAAGCATATAACCCAAATTCATATTCATATCAATTTCATGAAATTTAAAATTTGCCTAACATCTCTCTTTATTAACTTACCACATATATGCATGATTAAAATTCTAAGTATATTCGGTATAATCATCAACGAATACAGAATGATCAATCAATATACATTTCTTTAATAAAATCAACCACAAAACAAATACAAACACCTACTTAGCACCACCACCTATGCATTCATTTCATGCAACCATTCCTCATGTACAATCTTGTTTCGAACCAATGCACATTAAAACTTTATAGTTAGAAATGCTAATAAGCATCATATGGTTACATGCATATATCACTCGTTTGCACACTTATAAACTAAGAAATAGCATTCCTTTTTCAATTACATATATCAGAATGCGCATCATCTTAGCTTTTAATGCCATAAACACAAATTAACTTTGCATGATATATGCATATGATCAAAGACCGAATGTACTAATTAAACTTCCATAATTCATGAATTCTATGTCATGAATTTGTACACTATTGACCATTCATAAATGTAGATCTCAAACTAAATTAACATAGAAATATAAGCATATTTAATCATGCCTAGACTGAACCTTCCATACCACATTTCCATACAATTTATAACTACCTATACTTACCATTAACAAATGAATCTAACAAATCAACTTACATATACAAATTTTCATTATGAGATTATTATTATCACCTAACCGTAACAACCATATTTAACATTCAATAACCCAAGTTATGATTTTACAACTATATACATAACACTCATATCACCTACCACATTTCCAGTAATATCTAAACTCCAACCGAATACAAACATTCAATAATAGCATGAGCAAGCCATTTCATCCAAGCATATTGATGAAGTTTAACCCAAAATAAGTAGCCATTTTCGCAAGGCTATAATTATATACACGATTAAGTATCATTAGTAATACAGCTTAGTCTAACCTATACATGCCTTTTGAATTAAAAACCAAGTTTATCAGTACCAAAAGAGAGTGGATAGTGTGGTTAACTTCTTTGAAGATCCTTCGAGTCCGTAGCTTGAATCAAAATCTATAAAACAGAATGATGAACACACGGAATAAGCTAACTTAGCTTAGTAAGTCTTAAGCAATCATAATATACCAATTGGACATTCAAGCATTTTAAAATACTCAAGAAATAATATGGAATAAAATAGCTTAACTCGAAAATCCTTCAAAAGCTGAATACTTTTACCTCACTTAACATAACACTTATCATTTCCTTACCATTAGTATACAACTTATCAACTCAAAGATCAAATTCAAAATATAAAACATCCTTTCTTTATATATAATCGTAATACCCATACGAAACTCAATAAATTCACATAAATATTTGAGCAAGTAAAGGGCCGTGTACATCCAATTACCTTTTCAATTACATAAATATATGTTCATTTAAACTCTCATATAACCAAGCATCTAATATCAATATTTCAAAGTTTAGTACTTAAATGATCTACTAATATCGAATGTTGATGCTCATTTAGATTAACCATCATCACTATTTTACCTTTAAACTTCAATTTATATCTCATTAGATAGTTCACGTATTATAGATTAAATACTCTTTTCCAACTACTCATATTTTCGATGCACATAATTCCATAGGATCATATATTAATGTATATACAATAAGTATATACTTTACACTTAGTAACTTCACATAAAAAGAATATATATATTCACATATATTTGTATGTATATCCATTTGACATTTCATACATTCGTATACATGGCATCAAAGTAATCCCAATATGTCACGTAATCATAAGTATAAGGCCAAATATCCAGGATCAGTTTGTATCCTTCATCTTAATATACTTATACAAATACCTTTAACCACATTATGCTTTCATATAACCAATTCTCTCATGACTTAGTTTATAACAATTTGCATCTACCAATTGTATACCACATTTCATTCATCAATTCATTTACTTATTATCATCACATGTATATATGTATAATACATGAATATGAATAACACATACCTTGTAGCCGAATTTAACCCATTTCATCTTCAAATGCTTAGGCTCACTTAATTCATTTCATGACTTTACTAGTACATAATCTAAGCTTGGGATTTCAACTCACTGATATAAAACCTGCTAGGCATTTGCCCGAATCTCACATACTGACACTAGACTTGCTAGACTCAAGGTCCGTAGTTCAAACACCGGCATTTAGCCTGCTAGGCAATAAGCCCGATATAATTCACTAGCACGAGGCCTGCTAGGCATTTAGCCCGATAAAGATCACCGGCACAAGGCCTGTTAGGCTCGAAGCCCGATATAAATCACCAGCACGAGGCCTGCTAGGCATTTAGCCCGATAAAGATCACCGGCACAAGGCCTGCTAGGCTCGAGGCCCTATATAAATCATCGGCACGAGGCCTGCTAGGCAATAAGCCTGATATAATTCACCGGCACGAGGCCTGCTAGGCTTGAAGCCCGAACATTCATATTATTGAGTCATCCTATTCACATCACATACTATCAATATCACATATATTTCATATAATTCAATATCACTTTCACACCATACCAATATTACATATATTCTATATAATTCAATATCACTTTCACGGATTACCTCAATGAGCTCGATTATGTAAAATGCTAAATTACTTCCTCACATTCGGTTTTAACATGTTTAACTCCACAAGTTCATAATTCAACGTATACGATAAATTATAATCAATTATTATGGAATTAATTTGCTTAAAGACTTACCTCAGATTTTGTCGGACAACGAAGACCGGTTATCCGTGAACTTGCATTTTTCCCCGATCCAAAATCGATTTTCTTTGTTCTTGATCTAGAAAGTTACAATTTAAACCCATTCAATTCCTTTCCTATTCAATTTAATCCACGGACAAACAAATGGGCAATTTATAAATTCGTCCCTGATATTTCATACATTAACAATTTAATACATAATTTATACTCATTCGAAACATGCCATTTATACCTTAATGAGCATAAAGCCGATTGAACTTTAGGCACATTACAATCCATATATGCCTCTAATTTTGAATCCAATCACAACATTTGAAAATTTACCAAATTCACCCCTTATTGAAACCATGTATTCAATTTAGTCCATATTATGATTTTCACCGAATTACACCTAATTACATATACATCCCTATATCCGAATCAATCCATGAACTACATAAGTTCATATACTATCAAATTTTCTATGTTTAGTCCTTCTACGATTTCTTCATAAAAATTACTCTAATATTCGTAACTCTTCAAATTAGCCCCTAATCAACCTCATTCATCAAAAACCCCAAAGCAACAATTGTTCATCTAAAATAAATCTTCCATTTCATGCCAATAATCATCTCAAAGCTCAACTTATGTTCAATGGCACATCTATCATACTAAATCAATGTACAAAATTGATGTATGGGCTTGATAAAAGAGTACATACCAATCACAAATTGATGAAATTTATCAAAATTCAAACTAAAACATACCTTAAATTAAGCCTAGCTAAAGCCGAACCTTGTTGAAGTTTTTCTCCCCTTTTTTTTCTTTCTAGTTTCGGTAAAGATAGAAGAAAATAAGAACATGCAAATGTTTTTCTCTATTTTTATTTTATCTAAACATGTTAATCATTATATTATAACATAATATAAGATAAAATAATATATATAATGCCAACACTATTACATGCATAATGATGGCCATCTACTAACCACCTTTTTATGGTCTAATTGTTATTTAAACCTTCAATTTATAAACCCATCAACAATTCGACACTCACACATTTAACCACCAAATTTTCTTTTTATGCGATTAAGCCCTTTTTTCATAATTATGCACTAAAACAATTAAATTTTAACATGAAAATTTTACACACACTAATTCACACATTCTAAGCATTTAAAATAATAGTAAATTTTTTTTTCTAACTCGGATTCGTGATCCCGAAACCACCGTTTCGATTACGGTCAAATCCAGACTGTTACATTGCCTATGATATATGTGTGATATTTGTGGTGAGCATATGATGAATACTTACTCTAAATGTTAATCTGACATGATACACATATATGCATGGGACTTGGGATGTGAAAATCGAAGGAAAGGGTGTACATATTTATGTACGTGGTCTAATGTTAGCCTTGTGCTACATTAGCGCTTGATGTTAGCTATGTGCTTCATCAAGGGAGGTGTTGGCTAGGTGCCCATCTCAGCGGTTGATAGCTGTGTGCATCACCGTGGACTGAATGACATGTGGGATCACTTATGTGATCGGTGGCTATACGGCCTTGAGCGAGAGGGTCCGCCAGGTAAGATATGTGGGATCACTTGGTTGATCGGTGGATTAGCCACGGCCTTGGGCAGCAAGTCTGTCGAGGTGGGTGTAATGGATGGACACTAGGTTGGGTTGGGCTTCATAATTGCATAATTTATGTGTATGGACTGTTTGGATATGGGCCAAGCCCATATGGGGAAACATGTGAAATAACTATGTATTGAGTCTGTTTGACTCACCCAAATTTTTCCAACATCGCAGGTGATGCATAAAGCTTGGACCGGGTTGGAGTGAATACGAGGTGGCCCATGCAGAAGAAGTTTTTCTTATTTTAAGTTATTTTATAATTCAGTACTTGGAATATTTAATTATTGTAATAAGGCCACTATAAGTGTTTAATTGTTATTATTATGTTTTAAGGTGGATTGATGATTAAGTTAATATTCGGAATTTTTTTCTTTTAAAGAGTAAATTTATACTTTGATGAATTAATTTAAAGTTTTAAATTTAATAACTTAATTGTATTTTGGAATTTTACATACCCAATATTTTATTAAAGGCATACAAAATTTTATGATTTACTTTAAGTCAAAATATTTTTCAAACGTTTCAGTAGTGGCATTTCAAATTGATTAGTAGTGAATGGGCGATTTGGGGCGTTCTGATTTGGTATTAGAGCCCGATTTTAAATTCTCACCTTGGGTTTAAGGCCCAAAACGTTTTCAAAGTAAGCCCAAAAGGAATTTTCGAAAAATTTTCGTGTTTTCGGCATGGCACCTAAGTCTCGACCATGATCCACCGGTAAGTACTTCTGACTTCTGAAGTGATTTGAATATGTGAAATGTATGGGCTTTTATGGCAACATAGATTAGTGAACTATGATCTGTTGAACCCTAGGACTAGTCTACTCAAAAACACAAGTACATAAGACTTAAGGACCATTAGACAAACACTGTGATTAAGTCACGAGCTAGGTGTGGTAGCTCACAGCGCATGTCTAGGAGTGGATTCAGTAAGAGCTTGGTATTTAAGCAGTCCTAGCGACTCACCTCATCTTTACTCGAATCCCACCTAGTGCGTAGATACGGTTCACCCTAACTAAGAGGACCTATTCACAGGCTAAACCCGATAACTAAAACCCGAAAAGGACTAGCCATATTATTTCATAAAGATCTTAGTTTTAAATTTACCAAATTACCCCTCTGATTTATAAAATCCTTTTAGACTTGAAAATTTTCCAAATACACCGATTTATTTAAATTACTAAAATACCCCCGAGCTATAAAATTACGAAAATGCCCTTGGTTTCTAAAATTTCCATATTACCCTCGATTTTAATAAAATTTCTCTATTTTGCAAAAGTGTCCAAAAACTCTATTTTGTGAAAATTCAAGGTACTTTGATTTGAGAAAATTACTAAAATGCCCCTGTGTTGTAAATCACTAAAATACCCTTAGTTTTTAAGATTTTCAAAAATACCCTCGACTTTTGCTAAAATGTTTCTACTTTACAAAAATACCAGAACCTTATGTTTTATAAATATCAAGATACCCTAATTTGGAGAATTTACAGAAATGCCCCTGGCTTCCAAAATTACCTGAATAACCCCGATTTCCAAAATTTCTGCAATACCATTGATTTGAAGAATATTTTCCAAAATACCCTCGAGACTTTGAGATTTCAAAATGCCTTGATTTGTAAAGATTATTTTCAAGTTGACCCCGATTAATTATGAAAATACCCCTGTAGGGAAAATGACAAAATTACCCCTGGGTCGGGAATGGTCAGAAATGCCCATAATGATGTGTTGAATATTGTGGATGAATGTGAATATGATTCTCTGAATTAGAATAGTGAACTTGAACCTAAAATTTTGATCGAAAGAACTACTTTTGAAAACTTCTTATCATAAAATTTGCTCGTGGATAAACAGTGAAACAAAATTTCTAATGCATAAAACTTTTTAATCAGATTAAATCGTGACGTTAGATATGAGTTCTAGAGGACCAGGTCGTCGTGGACACGATAGAGGAAGAATGGCTGTATCGGAACCCGTTAGATCGGGTCAAGGATCTGAGAATGAGGTACCACCACCACCAGCTTTTGGTGTTGAGTAGCAAGATCAGATGGGGATGATCTTTGTATCGCAGCGGTCTTGCGAGTTCTTGAGATGGTGGCTGGAGCAGGTGGAAATATGAGAGCTAGGAAGTCTGTACCTGAGCGACTCCGAGCCAATGGAGCTGAAGTATTTCGTGGAGTATCTGGTGTGGCACCCAGTACTGCTGAGTATTGGTTGGAGGCAACGGAATGAGTTATGGATGAGTTGGATCTGACCCCTGAGGAGAAAGTGAAAGGAATGGTGGCACTGCTACGAGATGAAGTGTATCAGTGGTGGCTCACAGTTCGGGATGGTGCCACAGTTGAGGATCTAACCTGGGGTATGTGAAGGCGGTGTATCAGAAGAAATATGTGGGAACCAGATATGTTGATGAGCAGAAGAAGGCCTTTTTGGGGCTAGTTCAAGGGAATAAGTCTGTGCAGACTACGAAGCTAAATTCCTAAGGTTAAGTCGATATGCTCGAGGAGTAGTAGCTACGGAGCATAAGCGGTGTGTCTGATTCGAGGATGGATTAAGGGACGACCTGATGTTGTTGATAGCTCCACATCAGGAGCGGGAGTTCGCTGTGCTAGTAGAGAAGGCTAAGGTAGCTGAAGGGATTAAGGACTCTGTGAGGCAGAACAGAGATAAGGAGAGGAATCGGGATAAGAGAAGTTTTGGATCGTCAGAATCGTCTGAGAACTTTAAGAAAAGACCGAGGGTCGAGAATTTTGTTCGTGGCGCTAAGCTAGCTACTGGAAATCCGGACCGTCCATGTGCTCAATGTGGGAGGTATCATGTTGGCGAGTGCTGGAATCAGAATCGGGAGTGTTTTAGATGTAAGTCTAAGACTCATTTGATTAAAGACTATCCTCAGGATCCGAATAGGGCTCGGACAGAAGGTCAAGGAGGAGTACAGTCGGGCAGGAATGGTCAGCAAGCGACAAGGGGTCATGGTTCGAACCATGGAGGAAATGGTTTCGGCCGAGGTTATGGAGCACCGATCGGAGGTGCTGTGGGTACAGACGCAAGGCAACCAAGGTTGGTTTATGCAGTTGGCCGTCACGAGGAGGAAGATGTTCCAGATGTGACAACTGGTACGTTCCTTATTTCTGGAATACCCTTAATTATTTTGATTGTTGTAGAGTTTTCTTGTATTGCTAGTGAAGTGTTCGAAACCTTGCATATGAACCTAGAGATTAGGAAGTATGATAGTTTTATAAGATTAGAGTGCGCAGCGTAAGCATAGTGTGGTGAGTAGGAGTGCAATTAGCTAAGCAATTTTGAGGACAAAATTATTTTAAAGGGGTAGAACTGTAATATCCTGGATTTGGGGTTATGCGTTTGGAGCATAACTCAAGTGTTAGTAGGCTTTAAGGGTGTTTGGAGGTGTTTTAGGAGTTTTTAGAACTCTAGGATGAAGATGGAAGCTTTGGGAAAATGTTGGATTTGAAGTATAAAAGGGGGAGCTGGGTGAAGGAGCCCTTAAGAAAAAATTTGGGAGTTTTTGGACATAAGAAATGGGCTTGGTAAAGTGGCTGGAATGTGCCACTTAGGGCCTTGGAGAATGACGCCAGGAGTAGTGGGGAAGGGCCTTGGTTCGAATCACCTTGGCAGCAAGTAGTGTGATTTTATTTTTCTTTTGGCGCTAAGACAAAGGAACTGGCTAAGTAAGTCTTAAAAGAAATGCAGGTGCATTGTGTCACAAAAGCGCCTTGGCAAAGTGGCACAGGGACGCTACCTAAGGTGCTAGGAGAATTATGCAGGGGATCCAAGGGAAGGAGTTCGAGTCTTCTGGGCAGCAAGGGGAGTGTTTTTATTTTGCATTCTGGCGTTAAGATAGGAAGCTAGGTGAAGGAGGCTTTAAAAGAAATTATGGGGAGTTGATGACACAAAGGAACCAGTAGCAAGGTGGCTTGGGGCGTTTGTGTCAAAGGGGCTTCAGGAGGGAAGCGGTTCGAACCTTGCTGGCCACAAGGAGGGTGGTTTTTATTTTTGGATTTTGGCATCAGCAGGGAAGAGAAGAGTTGAACGGCACATGGGGTGTTGCAAGGAGGTGACAAACTTTGTTTTTTTATTTATTTTTGGCTAAGAGAAGGATATAGGTGAGTTTATTTTTAATTTATTTTGTATGGGAAAGATAAGAGTTAATATAATAATGTGGTGGATTATTTTATTAAAGAGATAATATGGGAGAAAACTTTAGGATGTGATAATGAATTGATAAGGTGGCCGAATGTGGGACTCCTTGGGGGGTTCTTAGTCGGCTTTTGAAGTGTGTTTAAGGGAGAGTGCCGAAAGTTCATAGTTGTAGTTTTGATATTCTTCTTGTTTTCCAAGTTTCGGCCAAGGGGGTTATAGGTGAGTTATTTAAATATTTTATGTATTATAGTGTGGCCGAATCCCTCCAGTCTTCCTCTTCATCTCTTTTTCTTTCTTGTAAAACTCGATTTTACACCTTTTCCTTGTAGCCGAATACCTCTTGTAATTAGCCGAATCTCAATTGAACCTCTCCACTTTTATTCACTTATTTTCTTCAAAGCCGAAAGTTGGAGATCTAGTTCTATTTCTTGGTTGTGGCCGAACCTAGGAGGGTGACTCGGGAAGTTGATCGTTAGTGGTAAGCAACTATAGTGGTAAGTATTTCTTTAGAAATCAGTTTGGGCTCTTATTCTTTAGGGTGCCAAAATAAAGTGTTTTGGCCTTGGTTGTAAGGTTGGCCGAATCTACATAGGTCATAATGATGTGTCTTTTATTTGTAGCCGACATTAAGGAGCATTGAAGGGGTCTTTCGGGTTGTGCGAGATCAAGGTAAGTGTCATGTTGAATTCGGCCATGGGCCATTTTCCATAGATTTGTGTATAGTCGATTCTAACAAAGGCATATAGGGATTTCGCAACAACAGGAGGAAGTAGTGGTTTAAAGATTTAGTAAGCAAGGTAAGTGATCTAGGACTTTCGGCCTAAGGCTATATTTTAGGTTTAAGTGTGATCGACTTTTATAATGGTTATTTAGGGGGCAAATCGACAGGCATAAGGGCAAGTTTTGGGATTTGATCGATTGTGCCAAAGAAAGGTGCATAGTTATCGCATTATTCTCCTGTTATTTGTTTGTTGTCATGTATGTATGTTTATGATGTGTATGCTAGCCAAAAATAATGGCTAAGACGGTGGATACCCATAGTGGGTAATCAATTAATCAGGTCAGTGCTCTATTTTGCCTATGATATATGTGTGATATTTATGGTGAGCATATGATGAATACTTACTCTAAATGTTAATCTGACATGATACACATATATGCATGGGACTTGGGATGTGAAAATCGAAGGAAAGGGTGTACATATTTATGCACGTGGTTTAAGGTTAGCCTTGTGCTACATTAGCGCTTGATGTTAGCTATGTGCTTCATTAAGGGAGGTGTTGGCTAGGTGCCCATCTCGGCGGTTGATAGCTGTGTGCATCACCGTGGACTGAATGACATGTGGGATCACTTATGTGATCGGTGGCCTATCCACGGCCTTGAGCAGCAGGTCTGCCAGGGTAAGATATGTGGGATCACTTGGTTGATCGGTGGATTAGCCACGGCCTTGGGCAGCAGGTCTGTCGAGGTGGGTGTAATGGATGGACACTAGGTTGGGTTGGGCTTCATAATTGCATAATTTATGTGTATGAACTGTGTGGATATGGGCCAAGCCCATATGGGGATACATGTGAAATAACTATGCACTGAGTCTGTTTGACTCACCCAAATTTTTCCAACATCGCAGGTGATGCATAAAGCTTAGACCGGGTTGGAGTGAATACGAGGTGGCCCATGCAAAAGAAGTTTTACTTGTTTTAAGTTATTTTATAATTCAGTACTTGGAATATTTAATTATTGTAATAAGGCCACTATAAGTGTTTAATTGTTATTATTATGTTTTAAGGTGGATTGATGATTAAGTTAATATTCGGGAATTTTTTTTCTTTTAAAGAGTAAATTTATACTTTGATGAATTAATTTAAAGTTTTAAATTTAATAACTTAATTGTATTTTGGAATTTTACATACCCAATATTTTATTAAAGGCATACAAAATTTTATGATTTACTTTAAGTCAAAATATTTTTCAAACATTTTCCGTAGTGGCATTTCAAATTCGGTCGTAATGAATGGGCCGGGTTTGGGGTGTTACAATATTAATACCTCTTTCGAGGCTACTAACATCTAACCTTAGGTTGATTAATTGAAATCTCTTTCTAATTAAAACCCCTAGTGTTGCATTAACTCGGTCTATGGACTCCCATATTAGGTTTGACCCTAATCCGGTAGATTTTCATCGTCCTATTTCTAGGAGTGCGATCAACTCCGCTTAATTATGCTAGTTCCACTATTAGACAGGGACTTTTGCTCCTCTGAATAAGCACATCAATACTTGAATCAATATCCTGAAATATTAAAACAAGAATTAAGAACACATAATTAAGAACAAATCAAGTATTTATCATACAGTTCAGAAAACAATAACAAGATCCGTCTTAGGTTTCATCCCCCTCAGGTATTTGAGGGGTTTAGTTCATGTTCATAAAAGAATACATCTCAGAAGAAAGTAAATAACAAAACATAAAGAAAAACCCTAAAGCCCCTGAAAGAATTAAAGGGAAGATCCTCAGTCTTGAGCGTGATTCCGGCTTCTTGAGATGGAACAACTGGCTTTCTTTGAGTAATTCCCTGTATTCAACCCTCTCAGGCTTTGCCTCCTTTGGCTCCCTCTTTTAGGTCAGACATAGGGTGTTTATATAGGCTTCAGAATGTCTTCCTTCGCCTCTAAGTAACCTTTTTCGCGTAGAATTAAAACAGGTCACGACAGGGACACGCCCGTGTGAATTGAGCCTAGGCCGTGTTTGAGTCTGCTAAAGTGGCACGGCTGTGTGGTGAACTCTAGGCCGTGTTGATTTCTCACTTTGGCCCAATTTCTCCGTTTTTGGCCCGTTTATCGTTCTTTTCATCCTCCTATGCTCACCTAAGTATAAAACATGAAATTAAAGGATTAGGAGCATCGAAGTCCACAATTCAAGGGATAAATCATCCAAAAGTATGCCAAATATGGGATTAAAATATGTATATATTACGGTTTATCAAATACCCCCACACTTAAGCATTTGCTTGTCCTCAAGCAAAATCCTCAACTCACAATTAAAATTCATTCTTCTCAACTTATAACTCCTATCAATAATGTTTCAAAATAATCCATAGGTAATCATACATTGAGAATTCAACTAAAAGAACATCAAAGTTTCAAACAATCCAAGTTGAGCATTTTATTCATGGAAAACATATGTATCCCCCCTTATCTAAGTAATCACCTTTGGTTCAAAATATCACTGAGTTAACATCCTCACTAAGGGTTCACTCAAATCACTCGAAGTGTTTAAGGGACAATAAATTAAGCACTCAATAGTCAACATGAAAAGTTTGTAACAGTTCAAATTTGACCCTAATCGAAACGGTGGTTTCGGGACCACGAATCCTAGTCTGAGAGATATTTAAATATTATATTCTATGCTTATTATGTGTGAATTAATGTGTGTGAAAGTTTTGTAGAAAAATTTTATCGTTTAAGTGTTTAATTTGATAAAAAGGACGTAATCGCGTAAAGCTTAAAAGTTACATACTATAGTAGAAAGTGCTTAAATGATGATGGCTTTTTAGAATGAAGTAGTAAAAGGGCAAATAGCCCATTTTACAAGTTAGTGGATGGCTTTTGACTAATATGCCCTTATTATATATGATAGTTTTATTTTTAGTAAAAGGTTATTATAGTAATCTAAAATAACATATTATATACTTTAATAAAACAAAAACAAAGGCTATTATCATTTTATTTTTCATTTGGCCGAATGTTGGTGAAGGAAGAATGGGTTTATTTCCTTTGAATTTCGGCACTTAGAAGTTCAAATTAAAGGTTAGTTTGACTTTGGTTTTTGTTAATTTTTTCGTTTTTGAGATCGTTGCTTAGTATATTATTCGACCCATGCTAAAATTTTTGAGATTATTGTACATGTGACATTCGACCATTGATATGTTCTTGAAGTTTTTGGTATTTGATGATTTTATATTAATGATATGTTAAAGATTGGTTTGTTTTGTATTAGAAATTTTAGTGATTTTGAGTATTTAGGACTTTATTTCAAAGAATAAAATTTAGAGGGGCTTATTTGCAAAATAAATGAAAGAAATGGACTTGTGAGGTCCCTATGAATATTCGACCCTAAGGTATCATATTGAAATTTTGTGTATTTTGTATTTTGTGCAATTAGGACTAAATTGTTAAAATGTGAAATAGTAGGGGTAAATGGTAATCTACCTGAAATGAAATGTACTTGAATGAGCTTATTTTTGATATGTTTAGATCAAGAACAAAGAAAAATAGATTTGGATCGGGGAAAGACGAAGGTTGTCGAATAGTCGGTTTAAGTTGTCCGTTGATAATCGAGGTAAGTCCTTAAGCAAATATCTATTAAAGAGTTAGTTATGAATATGTTAAATGATGATATTTGATAATCTTGTGTATAAAACTATGAGTTAGCCGAATGTAAAAGTGTTGAATTGGATTGAATATACATTTTGTAAATGTGATATGAATAAGTGTATTTGATATGATATGTGAAAGTAATATGAGGTATATAATGTTTTGGTGAAATTAGTATTTAAATATGTGTATTGAAAGGTTGGATTAATTATGTGGTTATTTCGGGCTTTGATGCCTAGCAGGCTTTGTGCCGGTGGTATATTTCGGGCTTTGATGTCTAGCAGGCTTTGTGCCGGTGTATATTTCGGGCTTTGATGCCTAGCAGGCTTAATGCCGATGATATGTTATAAACAAATGACCCGTGACTTATACGTGGTGGAACATGAATTTCTGTTAGGAGCTAATAGCTCAGGTAAGTATAAACGTTTGTGTTTGCAATGAGTAAAGTAAGTTAGCATACTATGATTCGAATTAAGTATGATAGAATATGGTGGTGATTAAATATGGATTTGTATAAAAGCTATTAAGCTTATCGTTGTTGGGTGAAAACATGTTGTATTAGAAGTTGATGTTTAAATAAGTTATATGGATATTCAGCCATAAGTGAAAATGTAAAAGTGAAAGGGTGGGATGTGCTTTCAATTATACATAAATGAGTTTATGTGGTTGATATAAATGTGTACTTATTTGAGTTGAAAAATGCTAATGGTTGTAACATATATATATATATCATTTGGATTTTAGTAAATTACATGTTATGTTGATAAGGTACAAGTACTTAAGATAATGATTTAATAGTATTCGGCAAGGGTGAATTCATATGTTGAATTCTTTATATTTAATGATATATGTGTAATGAGATTTAAGTTTATAATGTTTAAATATTTTATATATTGAAAGTAAAAATTTGCTTGAGACTTACTAAGCTATTAAGTTTACCTTGTGTGCGTTCATTGATGGTTTTATAGATTTTGGACTCAGCTGCTGGCTCATTGGATCGTCGGGAAGTCAACCACACTATCACCCTTTTTGGTATATTTCAAGCTAGTTATTTAGAATCAAAGGCATGTATAGGCTAGCTAAATGTGTGTGAATGATGTTTTGTTTATATATTTTATAGCCATGTGAAAATGGCTTCAACATTTAGTATAAGCTAGGTTTTATTTGTTCTTGCCTATGTGATCAAAATGTTTGGTTTTAAACCATTCGGACATGGGCTGTCTTTATTTTAAGCATAGACATTATGTGTTCATGATGAATGCTTGTTGATAATGCCAATGTAACACCCCAAACCCGGTCTATGCGTTAAGACTAGATTTGGTTTATTACATGGATCGAACTATCTTAATAATTACAGTGAGTCGAAATCTTAAAAATAATTTTTAATCACAAGGTTTAATAAAAATCAAAAGAGTATTTTAAATTTGATGTATATTAGAAAATATTAGTTGAAAACATCCTTAATATTGTATTATCAAAATCCTTAAGTAAATTTTATAAGAGTTCAAAATACAAAAAAAAAAGTTTACAAAGGAATTTCATATATTTAAAACCCAAATTATTTTAAGAAAAACATCATATAATCATCAGCCCATATTAAAATGTCCAAAATATAGTTTAAACCAACCACACATAAAAATCCATGAAATATTAATAGAGGCCCTTATTACATCAACCCAAAATAGTAATTAAAAAAATACTTATTAAAAAGTTCGAAGTTTAATAAACCCATGTTTTGCAGTATGGCCTCCACGAAGTCATCCTCGGCCCAAGTCCACGTCAATTTCCATTACGAGATGAAAAATTTGAGGAGTGAGTTACTTAGAACTCGATGTATAACTCACTTACTTTATCCATTGGGCCGATTATCAAATCTTGGATTTGGGCTTAAGCCCATTAGCGTAATTAACAACATAAATAATGATATGCATGCAAAATGAATTTTCCTCCCAAACCTAATTTCCATCCGCTACACACCTCCGTACCAACCATCACACCTGTGGGGATCAAGTCAACCTACCCCGCCATCACACCAATCGTAGGCATTAAGCCATTTTATATTTGTGGCAGAGCCACCGAACTAGATTGTGACAAAGTCACCGAACTAGAGGCATTGTGCCAATTATTATTTTTGTGGCAGAGCCACCGAACTAGAGGAAAATAGCCATTTAATATTTTTGTGGCAGAGCCACCGAACTAGAGGCAAATAGCCATTTAATATTTTGTGGCGAGCCACCGAACTAGATTTTGGCAGCAGGCCTTTCTTCTCTTCATCATTTTCCCAACCCATGCAATATGTATGCAAAGTAGTCTATAATCATACCATGATTTTATTAAAAGGCCCATTAACAAGAGTCAATATTTCCAATTTTATTAAGGCCCAAAATTACAAAATAACATTTGGCCCATTTAGCAATTTAACATCTTAGGCCCAAATTTATGATCTAGCAAGAGTTCGGCCCATTTATCGATCTAGCAGGGATTTCAGCCCATTTAACAATTTAACAGAGATTACGGCCCATTTACGATCTATCAAAGATTTTGGCCCAATTTTCGATCTAACAGAGATTTCGGCCCAATTATCGATCTAACAGAGATTTCAGCCCAATTATCGATCTAGCAGAGATTTCGGCCCATTTATTATTTATCAGACTTACCGGCCCATTTTACGAAGACATGAAAATTTATATTTTACCATCTAACTCATCGATGGCTTTTTCGTAATTTTTACCATATTAATCGTTTTCATGTAATTTCACCAAATACCAGTTATTACGTTTTACACTAATCTAGTCGTTTTTACGATTTTACTCAATACCACGAATGACGTCCAAACCCGAGAAAAGTGTGAAGTTACACACCTTGATATCGTGAGTACTAAACCTTCCCGCTCTTCAACACCTAAACATAATACGATCTATTAGGACACTATCATGTATAAAAATATGCTATTGATATTCGATCAATACTTACCTCTTGATTTTGAATCACTTCAATTTTGGTTTCTCCTCGTTTATCGATTCGTTATTATTTGAGAACCCACTAACGCATAAAGGCTCGGAAGTACGAACTATTCAAATAATTGATTTCCCTCGGTTGATGGTCCGCAACCCAGTGGAAAATCCCGGATTCCCGAAATTGCCTTTCGTTTATACTTAGGGGAAATAGTGGATCCGCCCCTCTTACGAAGACTAAACACCGCCCTTTTCTTCCCTATTTTGAATGTCTTTAATATCAAAAGATCGTTAATCCTAATAATAATATATCGAAATAATACTAAAGATTTTAAAGGCGAGATTTCCTTACCACAAAGATTCTTGCTCCTCAATAAGAGAGTCGACCAAAATGTTCCTCAACACCTTAAATCGATTCCAATGTTCTAAGATACACACGAACACTTGAGTTCGGTCTTCCTCTATTGTACTACAAGATAACTAAAGAAAAGCGTTAATAGATTGAGCGATAAATTCGATCTAAGAGATCCTTCTTATCATCCTCAAGATTCGCCAAAACCATCATCAACTAAAATAAACTAAAATAACTCTTACCTAATGTCCACGGTTGAGAAGAACGATTGAGAAGGATGTTTATGAGTAGAGAGAGATTCGGCTATGAGAAACCAAAGAAAGAGAAAATGGTTCGGCAAAGGCACATTAACAATCGGCCATGAGAGAATATAATGGAGAAGGTATGATTGAAAAGAAAATAAAGGGTGAGAGGAAAAGATGATGATGATGGTGATTCAATTTTCAAAGAGGAGAAAAGAGAAAGTAAGAGATGTGTTTAGGGGCAAGGTACATTCGGCAATGGAGAAAGGAAGAAGAAGAATGATCTTTGGTGTTGGTAATTTCGGCACTAAGAAAAGGCACACAAAAGAATACTAAAGTGATAGCAAAAATGGCCAAATGGTCAAAATAATTTAGGCTTACCAAAAGCTCAAATTCGGCCAAAGGAGAAAGGTTGAGAGAGAAAATGCAAAACTTGCACAAGATGATAGGAATGACCAAAAACAAAATCCCTATCCTAGCCAAGCTACTAGCATAATCGGCCAACCTCCCCTTAGCCATATTGTCAGTCAAATTCATGGTCAAATGGCCATGAATTTGTTTCAAAACCTTTTCCTTGATACTTGCCTCATGTCCCCATATCTTTCCAAAGTTTCTTGATTCCATACCATAAGTTAAAAATTACCTTTTCCTTTAGTCTACTTATCAAAATAAAACAATACAACTCATCCATCCTCATCCCTTCCGACACATGCATAGATTAAAGAAAAAATAAAATTTCCTAGATGTTAACCAAGGATTGAACCACTCCCCTCATGCCACAACTCATGCGCCAACACCACCTTACCATTACTCATCTTATGCTACACTTTGACACTTATTTTTACTTAAGTACCAATGTCACTTAATCCACTTCATTAATTTCTCAAAATTAAAATTTATTCCTTTCCGAATAATTCTAAACTCTTCTTCAGAACTATAATAAACACGAAAAGAAGTAATAAAATTTTCCTTCATAATCTAAGCACCAAAACATGCATTAAAATCGATACTTGAATTTTAGGGTGTTACAGCCAATGTCGGTATTAAATTAGCTATATGAATCGGCATTTAAGTAAACCTTTGTATATATATATACATAATTATATATAAGATAATTGGGTACTAGTTGAGCTTCATTAGAAAATTATATCTATGTATGTATCAACTTTGGTTGATTTAAATAAGATGAATTATATTGAATAAAAGATGTATGTGTATTCGGCCAAACCTAGGTGACATTTGCAAATGTAGTTAAAATGTTTAAAGTAGTTTAGGCATAGTCGAATATGAAAAAGGGTGCATAATTGAGATGTATGCATTTATATATATTTGGCTTGTTAAATTGTTTATTTTAATTGATTGCATGAAACCGCTAAACTCGGTTTGTGCTAGATAACATTCGTGAAATGTTATAAATGAAACCATGTATATTTGGCCAAATAAGTGGGTGTACAAGTGATGTGTAACAGGTTGCATGTATTAGTTTATTTGTAACTAAGTCTTTATGCTATAAGAAATTGGTCTAAATAGATGTTATGATGCAATGACAATCAAGTATACTTTTTTAATTAGATGGCTGTAAGAAGTTTAGACATTTATGAATTTTCATGAGATCTGCTTGGTTATGTGATATTGACGTAATATACATTGTATGATTACTTATGTTCATCAATGATTCTTTTGTATATGACTTGGATCAAAGTATCTAGAATGTGTTACACATGTGTGGATTATTTGTTTATAAGATAATATTTGATAAAGATGATCTACCATGATTCAATTAATTTAACTAAAGTTTTAGCTTGCATGGTAATACCCATAACCCTAATTTGACGACAGACTCGGGTTAAGGGATGTTACATTTGATTGGTATCAGAGCTTACGGGGTTTAGTCGATTCTAGGACTACCGTAGCGCGTGTGAGTCTAGCTATACATGTCTTTATTGTATACTTGATAGTGTGGTGACTTCTGACATTTTGAATTGTGTTTTTTATAGTAAATGGATCCTGATCCCGACAGAGCCGTAGCGGATAATGTAGAGAGTGTAGCGCTTGACCGTGCATGCGAATCAGTGCCGGTAGATTCTCGATTAGTTTCGGTAGCCACGAGGGGGAGGCTAAACAAGCCTTCTACCAGATGATGAACGAGTGGTTTACCCAGTTTATGAAAACTAACCCGGCTGTGCAACAACCTCCACCCCCGAATAATCTAACTCTGGTACCTTTCGCACCTCCGATGATGGATCCGATGAGATCTAGTAGGCCTCCCGTTGATAAAATTAGCAAATATAGGGTCGAAGAATTTAAAGCTAATGATGATGATGATGCAGAGCGAGCGGAGATATGGCTTGATAACACTATTCGGGTACTTGATGAATTATCTTGTACTCTAGACGAATGCTTGAAATGTGCTATATCGTTAATTCGGGACACTGCATATCACTGGTGGAATACACTAGTATTAGTGGTTCCAAAAGAAAAAGTGACTTGGGAATTCTTTCAGAATGAGTTCCGTAAGAAATATGTCAGCCAGAGATTTATCGATCAAAAGCGTAAAGAATTTCTTGAACTGAAACAGGGACGAATGACCGTGACAGAATATGAGCGAAAATTTGTTAGACTCAGCAGATATGCTAGAGAGTGTGTTTCTTCAGAGGCCATTATGTGCAAAAGACTTGAAGATGGTCTGAATGAAGACATAAAGTTACTTGTGGGCATTCTTGAGATCAAAGAGTTCGTGGTACTGGTCGAGCAAGCTTGCAAAGCTGAAGAGCTCGGAAAAGAGAAAAGAAAGGCTGAGATAGAAGCTAGAGACACTCGTAAAAGATCATCGACTAAGACTTTCCATTCTGCGCCTAAAAAGTTTAGAGATGACTTTAATCGACATAAAGCTACTACAGACCTCTCTAGACGAGATCGACCTCCAATGAGTTCTCGAGCCACTTCGATAGCTAGTGTTGGTAATGTTCAGTAGGACTGGGTTGAGTGCAAACATTGTGGAAAATGGCATTCTGGGAGTTGTAGATTTCGCGATCGGTCTTGCTTTAAATGTGGATCGACAGACCATTTTATTCGAGAGTGCCCGATGCTAGCTAAGCAAAATACGACTCAGAACACTAAACCGAGCAACGCGTTAATACGAGGTAGACCACCCAGACATGCAGGGAGTGTAGATGGCAGTCAGAGAGGAATGAAGGATATTACAGTTCGATCTGAGGCTCGAGCACCAGGCAGAGCTTATGCTATTTGTGCCAAAGAGGATGCTTCTTCCTCAGATGTTATTACTGGTACTTTCACACTCTATGATACTACTGTGATTGCATTGATTAATCCTGGTTTGACTCATTCGTATGTGTGTGAAACTCTAGTACCCAGTACGACTCTGCCTGTTGAGTCTACGGAGTTTGTGATTCATGTGTCCAACCCCTTGGGTAGATGGGTACTCGTTGATAAAGTGTGTAAAGGTTGGCCGTTGATGATTCAGGATTCCTACTTTCTAGCCGATTTAATGTTGTTGCCCTTCGACGAGTTTGATATAATTTTAGGAATGGACTGGTTAACTTTGCATGATGCTGTGGTGAATTGCAAAAGAAAGGCTATTGACTTGAGATGTCAGAGTGGTGAGATTATTCGGGTTGAATCTAATGATCTGAATGGTTTGCCGGCAGTAATAACCTTAATGTTAGCTCGTAAATATGTGAGAAAAGGATGCGAAGCTTATTTGGCCTATGTGTTGGATAATAAAGTGTCTGAAAAACGAATTGAATCTGTACCAATTGTATGTAAATACCCTGAAGTGTTCCCTGATGAATTACCAGGATTACCGCCAATAAGAGAGATTGAGTTCGGCATTGAATTAATAATGGGGACGACTCCAATTTTAATAGCTCCGTATTGGATGGCACCTACTGAGTTGAAAGAGTTGAAAGCACAGTTGCAAGAGTTGACAGACAAAGCTTTGCACGCCCAAGTTTTTCTCCCTAGGGTGCGCCAGTTCTGTTTGTGAAAAAGAAAGATGGGACTATGCGAATGTGTATTGATTATCGGCAGTTAAATAAAGTGACAATAAAGAATAAATACCCGTTGTCTCAAATTGATGACTTGTTTGATTAGTTGAAAGGAGCATCAGTGTTTTCAAAAATAGATCTAAGATCGGGTTATTATCAGTTGCGAGTCAGAGATTCAGATGTGCCAAAAACTGCATTCCGAACGAGGTACGAACATTTTGAGTTTCTGGTTATGCCTTTTGGACTTACTAATGCTTTTATGGATTTGATGAATTGGGTATTCAGACAGTATTTGGATCGATTTGTGGTAGTGTTTATTGATGATATTTTGTCTACTCCAAAGATGAAACCGAGCATGCCGAGCATTTGAGATTAGTGCTAAAAACTTTGCGAGATCAATAGTTGTATGCAAAGTTTAGGAAGTGTGAATTTTGGATGAAAGAGGTCAGCTTTTTGGGACATGTCTTTTCAGCGTCAGGTATTCGGGTTGATCCGAACAAAATATTAGCTATAGTTGATTAGAAGCCACCAAAGAATGTTTCTGAGATTCGAAGCTTTCTGGGACTTGCGGGATACTACTGACGATTCGTCAAAGGTTTTTCTATGATAGCTACACCTTTGACAAAACTATTACAGAAAGATGTCAAGTTCAAGTGGTCAAAAAAGTGTTAGAGAAGTTTCGATTAGTTGAAAGCCCTTTTGACCGAAGCTCCAATGTTAGCTTAGCCTGAATCGGGTAAAGAATTTATTGTTTATAAGTGATGCTTCTTTGAATGGCTTGGGTTGTGTTTTGATGCAGGAAGGCAAAGTCATAGCATATGCTTTGAGACAATTGAAGCCTCACGAAAGAAAGTACTCGACTCATGATCTGGAATTAGCAGCCATTATTTTTGCATTGAAAATTTGGCGTCATTACTTATTCGGTGAGAAATGTCATGTGTATTCGGATCATAAAAGTCTGAAATATTTGATGACTTAGAAAGACTTGAACTTGAGACAATGCAGATTGCTAGAATTGTTGAAAGATTATGAATTGGTAATTAACTACCATCTGGGAAAAGCTAACATTGTTGCAGATGCCTTAAGCCGAAAGTCATTGTTTGCTCTTCGTGCGTTGAACACACATATGGTTATGTCTGGTGATGGTTTGATCATAGCCGAGTTGAAAGCAAGACCGTTGTTTATTCAGTAAATTTGTGATCCACAGAAAGTCGACAAAGAGATAATTGCTAGACGAGGTCAATGTGAAAATAGTGCAGAGTCAGAGTTTCAAATTGATGAAAATGATTGTTTGAACTTCAAAAGCCGAATATATGTTCTGAGGAATGTAGATTTAATCCAGATAATTTTGAACGAGGCTCATAATAGTCGATTGTCGATACATCCAGGTAGCATGAAAATGTATAATGATTTGAAACAGTTCTATTGGTGGCCTGGCATGAAAAGGGATATATCTGAATTTGTTTCGAAGTGTTTAATATGTCAGCAAGTAAAAGCTGAGCATCAAGTGCCTTATGGATTACTTCAGCCAATCATGATACCTGAATGGAAATGGGATAGAATTACTATGGACTTTGTATCTAGTTTGCCTACGACATTGAGCAAGAAAGATGTAGTCTGGGTTATTGTGGATAGACTGACTAAATCAGCACACTTTGTGCCAGTTCGTACAGACTATTTGCTCAATAAACTTGCTGAATTGTATGTGTCATAGATTGTGAGGTTACATGGTGTGCCGAGTTCCATTGTTTCAGACGGAGACCCGAGATTCACATCACGGTTTTGGAAGAAGTTGCAAGATGCTTTAGGTACTAAACTTCACTTTAGTACAGCCTTTCATCCATGAGATAGACGGCGGTCCGAGCGAACTATTCGATCATTGGAAGACATGTTGAGATGTTGCGTCCTTGAGTTTGAAGGTACGTGGGAAAGATACTTACCTTTGATTGAATTTTCTTATAATAACAGCTTTCAATCGAGTATCAAAATGGCACCTTATGAAGCTCTATATGGCCGTAAGTGTCGTATCCCATTGTATTGGACCGAGCTCAGTGAAAACAAGATACACGGGGTTGATTTGATTAAAGAGACGGAACAGAAAGTGGCTATAATCAGAGATAGTTTGAAAGCTGCCTCGAATCGTCAAAAGTCTTACGCTGATTTGAAATGCAAGGATATTGAATTTCAGGTCGGAGATCAAGTATTCTTGAAAGTTTCTCTATGGAAGAAAGTACTCCGATTTGGTCGGAAAGGCAAACTTAGTCCGAGATTCATCGGACCTTACGAAATCATTGAACGTATTGGACCTGTTGCTTATAGATTGAAATTGCCCTCAGAGTTAGAAAAGATACACGACGTATTTCACGTTTCGATGCTTCGTAAATATTGATCAGACCCATCACATGTGATCACTCCGTCTGAAATTGAAATTCGATCCGATATGACATATGAGGAGGAACCGATTCATATTTTAGCCTGGGAAATGAAAGAGTTGAGAAACAAAAGAATTCCCTTAGTGAAAGTTTTATGGAATCGGCACGGAGTTGAAGAGGCTACGTGAGAGCCTGAGGATTCAATGAGACACCAATATCGGACTTTGTTTAACGGTAAGATTTTCGGGGATGAAAATCCCTAAGGGGGGAGAGTTGTAACAGTCCGAATTTGACCCTAATCGGAACGGTGGTTTCGGGACCACGAATCTGAGTCTGAGAGATATTTAAATATTATATTCTGTGCTTATTATGTGTGAATTAATGTGTGTGAAAGTTTCATAGAAAAATTTTATCGCTTAAGTGTTTAATTTGATAAAAAGGACGTAATCGCCTAAAGCTTAAAAGTTACATACTATAGTAGAAAGTGCTTAAATGATGATGGCTTTTTATTATGGAGTAGTAAAAGGGAAAATAGCCCATTTTACAAGTTAGTGGATGGCTTTTGACTAATATACCCTTATTATATATGATAGTTTTATTTTTAATAAAAGGTTATTATAGTAATCTAAAATAACATATTATATACTTTAATAAAACAAAAACAAAGGCTATTATCATTTTATTTTTCATTTGGCCAAATGTTGGTGAACGAAGAAAGGGTTTATTTCCTTTGAATTTCGGCACTTAGAAGTTCAAATTAGAGGTTAGTTTGATATTGGTTTTTGTTAATTTTTACGTTTTTGAGATCGTTGCTTAGTATATTATTCGACCCATGCTAAAATTTTTGAGATTATTGTACATGTGACATTCGACCATTGATATGTTCTTGAAATTTTTGGTATTTGATGATTTTATATTAATGATATGTTAAAGATTGGTTTGTTTTGTATTAGAAATTTTAGTGATTTTGAGTATTTAGACTTTATTTCAAAGAATAAAATTTAGAGGGGCTTATTTGCAAAAAAAATGAAAGAAATGGACTTGTGAGGTCCCTATAAATATTCGACCCTAAGGTATCATATTGAAATTTTGTGTATTTTGTATTTTGTGCAATTAGGACTAAATTATTAAAATGTGAAATAGTAGGGGTAAAGTGGTAATCTACCTATTTATGTGCTTTGGGACTAAATTGAAATGAAATGTACTTGAATGAGCTTATTTTTGATATGTTTAGATCAAGAACAAAGAAAAACGGATTTGGATCGGGGAAAGTCGAAGGTTGTCGAATAGTCGGTTTAAGTCGTCCTTTGATAATCGAGGTAAGGCCTTAAGTAAATATCTATTAAAGAGTTAATTATGAATATGTTAAATGGTGATATTTGATAATCTTGTGTATAAAACTATGAGTTAGCCGAATGTAAAAGTGTTGAATTGGATTGAATATACATTTTGTAAATGTGATATGAATAAGTGTATTTGATATGATATGTGAAAGTAATATGAGGTATATAATGTGTGGGTGAAATTAGTATTTAAATATGTGTATTGAAAGGTTGGATTAATTATGTGGTTTTTTCGGGCTTTGATGCCTAGCAGGCTTTGTGCCAGTGGTATATTTCGGGCTTTGATGTATATTTCGGGCTTTGATGCCTAGCAGGCTTTTTGCCAGTGTATATTTCGGGCTTTGATGCCTAGCAGGCTTAGTGCCGGTGATATGTTATAAACAAATGACCTGTGACTTATACGTGGTGGAACATGAATTTCTGTTAGGAGCTAATAGCTCAGGTAAGTATAAACGTTTGTGTTTGCAATGAGTAAAGTAAGTTAGCATACTATGATTCGAATTAAGTATGATAGAATATGGTGGTGATTAAATATGGATTTGTATAAAAGCTATTAAGCTTATCGTTGTTGGGTGAAAACATGTTGTATTAGAAGTTGATATTAAATATGGATTTGTATAAAAGCTATTAAGCTTATCGTTGTTGGGTGAAAACATGTTGTATTAGAAGTTGATGTTTAAATAAGTTATAGGGATATTCGACCATAAGTAAAAATGTAAAAGTGAAGGGGTGGGATGTGCTTTCAATTATACATAAATGAGTTTATGTGGTTGGTATAAATGTGTACTTATTTGAGTTGAAATATGCTAATGGTTGTAACATATATATATCATTTGGATTTTAGTGAATTACATGTTATGTTGATAAGGTACAAGTACTTAATGATTTAATAGTATTCGGCAAGGGTGAATTCATATGTTGAATTCTTTATATTTAATGATATATGTGTAATGAGATTTAAGTTTATAATGTTTAAATATTTTATATAGTGAAAGTAAAAATTTGCTTGAGACTTACTAAGCTATTAAGCTTACCTTGTGTGCGTTCATTGATGGTTTTATAAATTTTGGACTCAGCCGCTGGCTCATAGGATCGTCGGGAAGTCAACCACACTATCACCCCTTTTGGTATATTTCAATCTAGTTATTTAGAATCAAAGGCATGTATAGGCTAGCTAAATGTGTGTGAATGATGTTTTGTTTATATATATATTATAGCCATGTGAAAATGGCTTCAACATTTAGTATAAGCTAGGTTTTATTTGTTCTTGCCTATGTGATCAAAATGTTTTGTTTTAAACCATTCAGACATGGACTGTCTTTATTTTAAGCTTAGACATTATGTGTTCATGATGAATGCTTGTTGATAATGCCAATATCGGTATTAAATTAGCTAGATGAATCGGCATTTAAGTAAACCTTTGTATATATATATACATAATTATATACAAGATAATTAGGTACTAGTTAAGCTTCATTAGAAAATTGTATATATGTATGTATCAACTTTGGTTGATTTAAATAAGATGAATTATATTGAATAAAACATGTATGTGTATTCAGCCAAACCTAGGTGACATTTGCAAATGTGGTTAAAATGTTTAAAGTAGTTTAGGCATAGTCGAAAATGAAAAAGGGTGAATAATTGAGATGTATTCATTTATATATATATTTGGCTTGTTAAATTATTTATTTTAATTGAGTGCATGAAACCGCTAAACTTGGTTTGCGCTAGGTAACGTTCGTGAAATGTTATAAATGAAACCATGTATATTTGGCCAAATAAGTGGGTGTACAAGTGATGTGTAACAGGTTGCATGTATTAGTTTATTTGTAACTAAGTGTTTATGCTATAAGAAATTGGTCTAAATAGATGTTATGATGCAATGACAATCAAGTATACTTATTTAATTAGATGGCTATAAGAAGTTTAGACATTTATGAATTTTCATGAGATCTGCTTGGTTATGTGATATTGACGTAATATACATTGTATGATGACTTATGTTCATCGATGATTCTTTTGTATATGACTTGGATCAAAGTATCTAGAATGTGTTACACATGTGTGGATTATTTGTTTATAAGATAATATTTGATAAAGATGATCTACCATGATTCAATTGATTTAACTAAAGTTTTAGCTTGCATGGTAATACTCGTAACCCTAATCCGGCGATGGACTCGGGTTAAGGGGTGTTACAAAGTTAATCCCATAGGCTTGCATGAAAATAAAGTCTCCACCACTGTAAATTGAGATGATACATCGATCAAAAGGTCTTTAAGAAGGGTTGTAATGTGGCTTGGTTAGGGGGTGGGGTTACAGGCTGAAAGAAAATGTTAGGATGGAGATCGAATTGACAAATTACCTAACTAGAAAAATAGACTAAAATTGAATAATTATAATAATAACACGAGCTTCTTCTAAAGATGTGAAATTTACTGTTTAAGCTTATAAAAACATAGAACTAATGAAAAATTTACTTTCAAATTTTTTTTAAGAACAAATCAAGTAATAATTACATACTAAAATATAGAACATAGTTAAGCAACTAATCAAATCAAATCTTGACAAAAAGGTCAATACAATAGGGAAAATTCTTAATGAATCAAAAGGGGTAAATTTCTGGTTAATATTAAGGGTAAATCAATGAATGGTTTGTTAAGATCACAGGGGTTCACTAAGGGTTAATTTTGAAGGTTGGCCTTTTGGGAATTAAGTGGGTTAAATCCTAGGTGCCTTTATCCTCTCAGTATATGAAATCAATGATGTGGTCTTGACATGCATAATTGAGGCAAGTTCTAGAAGAACAGATCAATATTGACTCACTCAAATCAACAATAAAAGTGAGCACAAAAGAATGTATGCTCTAAAGGCTCAAAATCTCACAGGAATTATTGGCTTTTGATGTCAACCCTGTGAACTTTAAACTTCAGGATAATACCTAAACTTGGGGAAATAACCTAGCAAATTTTTAATTTTTCAAAAATCAAATTATCATGCTCGATTCTCTAAAGCCTTAAAGTTTAAACAATCAATGCACAACTACCTATGTTTTAATTCAAGACATATCAATAAAAATTATAATTCAATCAGAATTTGTTCTAATAGTGATATGAGAAAGAAAAGACAAAATTCAGGGAATTGAGAATAATGCAAAAAGTTAGGAACTTTTTTGAATAAAATTCACCTCCCACACTTAAGATGTACATTGCCCTCAATGTAAAAAAATATATGATAACAATATAGTTAGAAATCATAGGAGAGGGAGAGAAGTGAAACTTCCTGAATTTTGGATGGAGTTAAAGAGAAGAAACAGGGGAAATTTAGGCCGAGTTGGAAGAGGGTATTCCGATGGAGGTGGATACTAGGGTTGTGGTGTGGTGATTCCCTAGCAGCCTTTTAAACCTAAATCAAAGAAAATAAAATATAATAATATAAATTAAGCACAAGAAAGATAAAGAGAAGGAAAATAAAGGAGAAAAGAAATGAAAAAGAAAAAATAGATGGACTCAAAGGTCCTTGTCTTGTTGACGGAATGAAGTGTCCGGCATGAACTTATGAAGATTGGTCTCGCACGGGGAGACTATGCTAGGGTCCTTTCGCTTCTTCAACATGGAGATGGTGGTTTTGAGGAAGAATGAAGGAAAGGGGAAGAGGAAAAATGGAAGGATAAAAGTAATAGAAAGGAAGAGGGGTGTGGTAGTTGAAAAAGAATTTGGGGAGAAGGTGAGAAGAAGGGGGGTTTTAAATAGAGTCAGGGATTTGGTTGCTACCCACGCCTATGTACCATGGGCGTGTTGGGTCACACGACCGTGTTGTGCTTCGTTTGTTTACCCCATGCCCGTGTAGTGGTCACCATGCCCATGTTAATAAATCAGTGTCGACCACGGCTGTATCGCACGGTGGTGGCATTTTATCACCGCCTGTGGTTTGGAGATTTTTTGTCCTTGGTTCGTATGATCTCTGCCACGCCGGTGTGTAAATCTGTGATGTCCACACGGCCACGGACATGCCAGTGTGTAACGCTGTGTGGTAGAGAAACCTATATTTCATTAATTTGGTTAGTTTGTAGTTAGATGCTAAAAGTAAAAAATAAAATAAAAAATAAAACTAAAAATATGAAAATTAATGGGGTTAGTGTTCGGGTTGCCTCCAGAAAAGCGCTCGTTTAAAGTCTTAAGCTAAACTTACCTCTCATTCGCATATTCATGGTGGTTTGAGGAGTTGAAACACCTCTCCCTTGTTATCAGTACTATATTTCTTATATAGTTTGAGTCGAGTAGTGTTTACCTTAAAAGTGCTGAATTTAGGATTAGTTACCTCGATTGTTCCATATGGGTAGATATTCAGTACTTCAAAAGGGATTTCTTCGTTTGTATCAAGGTCTAAAGTGGCGATCCGAGGGTCTATTTTATTCAACAATACCTAATCTCCTATCTTAAATTGGTTTGGCTTATGGTGTTGCCTTAGTTCTGCTTCATATATTCCTAGTTTTTCTTTGAAATGCGTCTTCCACTCGTCTAGTTCATCAATCTGAAGCCTCCATTCTTCATGAGTTATTTCCTTGTTGGCATGAGGTCTAGGATCTGGCTCAGTTGTGTAGTTCTGTAGTGCTTCCTGAAAAGAAGGTGAAACACCCCACACCCGGCCCACGAGCCTGAACCGGATCTGGTATGTTCCTAAAGTAAATCGATCTCAAAATCATTCGATACTTAGAGAAAATTGTAGATTTTTAGAAAAACTATTATTTTGAGTTGGGCTTAGATTGAAAACCCATTTATTTAATCTTGTAAATCCAATTTGATGTAACATGTCCCAAAATAGTTCTTAGCAAAATATTAAAAAGTAATGTAAAAACAAAGAATAATCCACTGGGCCTTATGGCCTTATTACATCAAGTAAACCCAAAATAAAATTAAAAAGTATTAAAATTAAATAAAGTCCAAATTCTGAATAAATTCTTCAAGTGATGCATGGCCTCCTCATGGTCTCTACCTACCGGTCAAATCCTTTGCTCATCACCGAAAAATAATTCCCACAATGGGGTAAGTCAGCAGACTCAATGTGCACACAATACTATCATTCAATAAATCGGGCATTCATATTCAAATCATTAAGCTCATCGTTAATGAAATTATGATGCAACCCAAACCCAATCCTAATTAGCCATCCGCTACACTCCCCGTACCAACTCGCACACCGTGGGACTGCTAAGTCAACCCTCCATCCGCTACTCTCCACGTTGTGTCTTTAGACACTATAATCAAATTTAAACGTTGTGTCATTAGACTTTGTTGTAACCGGTTACCAAAATTTCGCAATGTGACCGTAGTCAACATTTTTCATTGGTGAGACCGAAGTCAACACCTTCGTTGGTGAGACCGAAGTCAACACCTGTTCTCCCCCTTTCACATAAAACCCAAATGCCCCAAAAAAAACATATATATTGCATAACTTAATTTCGTGTTCATTTTCATATATCCGCATGTTATTAAAATAACATTTTTACAATCCTATCGAAGTAGGAAGCGTGCACAGGTACTTTTGCCACATTTGTGGTACATAGCCACATTCACATTATTATTCACATAAAATATTTAGCCATAAATTATCGAAGGATAGTAAGGGTACACACCTTATTCGCTAAATAAAAGTTCCTTGAGATCTCGAAAATCCCGATCTAATCTTTAGATCTAATAATTCCTTCCCGATTTGGTGTTTATACAAATCCGAAAAACTTCGTTTTTCCTTTACTTGTTGTTCGGCCAACCTTAAAACTTCACAAAAATTAGTTTTCGGCTTTCTAATAATTGTGGATCTAATCTAGGTAACCACATGAACCTTGGCCGAATGTATAGACTCTCTTACCTCGGATCCCAAGTTGATCTTTATTTCAAATTCTACCAAATCACTTGTTAGATTAGATCTATTGTTTGATTATGAAAGGGATCTCTTAGCGAATGTACATTGATGTACTTACCTCGTTTCGAATCCCAAAAATCCCTTATGCTATTCGCCATGAACATGAGGAGGGTTAGTATCCAATTTTGGTAAAAAGAAAAGAATAGAAGTTGATTGATCTTAGATCTTACCCTTTTTGATGTTGTAACTGACTTCTCCTTTACTTAGAATCGACAGGGATTTGGCCTTGATGGTAGAAACGGAGGAGAAAAGAGAAGAAAAGAAGATGGTATTTTGTTCAAGGAGAATTCGGCAAAAGAGAGGAGAGAAAGCTATGCAAATTTCGGCACACTCTAGGAAAGATGAGAGAATGGCCTTGATTTTCCTCTTTTAACTGAAATTGATATGCCAAGAGTCCTTGACTTGGCCACCACTCCCCCCACAAGTGATAATATTATCATTTAATTATCACTTTAATTAAATTAAAAGTACTTTATCCATCCTTTATCTCCTTATTTATTTTATTAAAAGAAATTCCTTTACTTAATACTTAATTAAATGAGTTTTAATCGAAGTAAAATTCCTCTTATTCAACATGCTTGTGCCGTCCCACCTCCTAACCTTGGAAGCAAAATAAGGCCTTCATTATTTGCTTCCTGGATGTCTCAAACTCAGGCCCAAAAGCCTCTTGTATTTGGGCCATTTCCTAAGGCCTTTGGTGGCATCTTGAGCCACATTTCCAAGTCCGTTGTTGGGTCAAATTTCACGTGCTTTATATTTTTAGGGTCACTTGGCCCTAAGTTCCTTTGGGCTCTTAAATTGGCATTCGGGGTCAATTTTAAGTTTCCTAAAATTTTCATGACTCAGTAACTTGCCATTTTTCTTACATATCCAAGTTTCCTAAAATGTTCAGGTTTCCTAAATGTTTAGGTTTCCAAAATGTTTAGGTTTCCAAAATGTTTAGATTTCCAAAATGTTTAGGTTTCCAAAATGTTTAGGTTTCCAAAATGTCTAAGTTTCCAAAAATGTCTAAGTTTCCAAAAATGTCCAAGTTTCCAAAAATGTCCATTTCCATTTCCATTTCCATTTCCATTTCCATTTCCATTTTCATTTCTATTTTTATGCATTTCTAGGTTTCCAAAAGTATCAAAAATTTATTCATAGAGCTTGAAACTTGTCATTTCATACAATTAAACTGGAAATGCATAGGCCCTATTCAGGATGTTACGATTCTACCCTTAAAAATAATTTCGTCCTCGAAATTACTTACTATCGTTCATCCAGTATATTCTAACTCACCACACTACGCTATCCGCAAGACTCGATCTTAAAGAACTATCTTACTTTCTAGGCACATTCTCTAGGTTCACAATTGAGGTTCCATTTACTTCATTAGCAACATAAGATCGAACTAATCTTATAGCGAGAAAAGTAATGAAGTATAATCCATAAATAAGAAACTTACTTGTTGTCTTGTGCAGCGTCACTATCCTCATGACGGCCATCGCATAAACTAATCTTGGCGCTTTGCTTCAACCTTCAACATCTCGCTTGGTGCTTCACGACCTTGGCGGAACCATTACCTCATTACTCGAACCACGACCCGTTGAGGTGCGGTCCACCTCTACCGGTCTGCTAGCATTCGAACTACTGGTTGGCTCTCATCGATTGTTTGGGACAATCCTAAACATATGGTCCTTGGACCCACACCCAAAACATGCTCCTATCTTTTTCCAACACTCCCTAGATGCCTCTTTCCACAATACTCACAAGGATGAATCGCACTACTGTACCAAACTTGTTGATCCCTTGGCCCATCGGTTCTAGGCCTCTTATTCCCGATGATCCAAAACCTCTTTCCGGCCTATTTCGATCATTGCTCGCTTGATGGAATCCTTAATTCCCTCGGCCACTTTCGCCTTATCCACCAAAGCAGAATTCCGCTCGATGCGGTGCTATCAACGATCTTAGATCATTCCTCATCCGTCCTCAAAGCGGACACGGCGTTCATCTTTCGATTGCCACTACCCTCGAGCATAGTGGCTCAACCTCGAAATTCCGCCTCATATTGCGACGGACTTACTCCCTTGTACTAACCCTAGAAAAGCCTTCCTCTGCTCATCAGTATACCGGTTCCCACATACTTCTTCCGAAAGGCCTCTTTAACGAAATCCTGTGTCGATTTTCACTATGGCACCATCACGAGCAATCAACCACCATTGATACGCTTCATCGCGTAACAATGCCACCATCCCTTTCACTTCTCCTCCGAGTCAAATCAAGCTCATCCATTATCGCTCGTTGCTTCCAACCAAGATTACTTCAATTTGTCTTGGGTGCCACATTGAATACTCCTCGAAACATTTCTGCGCCATTAGCTCGGAGCTGTTCAGGTACCGACTTTTGATTTCCTCTATTTCCTCCGGCACCGGCCACCAATTCCAAAACTCGCAGAATAGCCTGCGACACAGCCTCTTCCCCCGTCTGAGCCTGCTGCTCAACATTAACAGCTGGGGGTGGTGGTGGCGGTGGCATCTCATTGTCGGACCCTTGACCCGACCTAACGGAGTTCAAACACGATCATCCTTCCTCTTCCTCGACCACGACGACCACGTCCTCTAGAGCTCATTTTCTAGCGTCGGGATCTGATTAAGAAATTTTATGGATTAGTTATTTGTTCCACTTATTTATCAGCGAAGGAGTTTTATGAGAAGGGATTTTAGAGTGGTTCTTTCGTATCATACAACACAGTCTTTTCCATTCTTCCATTCATTCATCAAACAAGTATGAACTTCCGTTCATTCAGAGAAACGTTGTAGTTTTTGTTGTTTGTTGTTGTTTTCCACTACCCGGGGTATTTTCGTAATTTCGCCCCTGTGGGTATTTTGTAATTTGTCAAAATAGGGTTCCTTGGTGACTTTGTCAAAATTATTTTGGAAATCCAAGAATCTCGAGGTAATTTGGAAAAATTTTGAAGTCGAGGGTATTTCGATAATTTTGACCTCGTGGGTATTTTGGTAATTTTTCACAAATCAGGTAAATTTGTAAAATTTAAATAAACCAAGGGTATTTCAAAAGTTGTAAAACTCGAGGGTTCTTTTCAAAATTATTCCTTCAAAATGGGAATGTTGCAAAATTTTGAAATTTAGGGCAATTTTGTAATTTTTCAAAATCAAGGTATGTTGATATTTTAGGGTTTTGAATATTTATAAATTGATGTAATTTTGATAAAGCTATTGGGTAGTTGAACATTTTATAAACCAAGGGCATTTTGGTAATTTCACCCCTAAGGGCATTTTGTAATTTTTGCAAATCAGAGTTTTCTAAAATGTTGTAAACATAATTTTCTCGAGTTTAAAAGAAAGTTTTAAAAGTTTGAAAAACTAGGGTTCGTTGTTTTGTTCTCTCTTCTTTTTTTTAAACATGGCTAGTTCCTTTCGGGTTTTAGTCATTATGTTTAGCCTATGACCGAGCCCTCTTGGTCGTGGTGAACCAAAGCTATGCACCAGGCGAGGATTCGTGTGGAGAGGAGGTGAGTCACGCGATTGCTTAAATCTGAAGCTCCCACCGAAACCATTCCTAGACATGCGTACCATGGTTGCCACACCTAACTTGATTGACTTAGCCATAGGTTTGTTTAGTGTATTAAGTCTTATGTATACGTATTTGAGTAGACTAATCCTAGGGTTCAAGTTCCTATCATGCTATTCTACATTACATGCCTTTTCTACCCTTATATAAATCATGTAATCACACATATAGTTAGGGGTACTTACCGGTGGATCATGGGTCGGAGACTTAGGGCCATGCCAAAAGCTCGCTTATGTTCAAAGAAAATCATTTGGCTCGCTTTGAAAACGTTTTGGGCTGAGCCCACAGCCGAGAGTTTAAAACTGGCTCGATATTAAATCGAACACCCACACCCTACCACGAGCCCGAACCGGATCTCGTATGTTCCTAAAGTAAACCGATCTCAAAATCATTCGATACTTAGAGAAAATTGTAGATTTTAGAAAAACTATTATTTTGAGTTGGGCTTAGATTGAAAACCCATTTATTTAATCTTGTAAATCCAATTTGATGTAACATGTCCCAAAATAGTTCTTAGCAAAATATTAAAAAGTAATGTAAAACAAAGAATAATCCATTGGGCCTTATGGCCTTATTACATCAAGTAAACCCAAAATAAAATTAAAAAGTATTAAAATTAAATAAAGTCCAAATTCTGAATAAATTCTTCAAGTGATGCATGGCCTCCTCATGGTCTACCTGCTGGGTCAATCACGCTCATCACCTGAAAAATAATTCCCACAATGGGGTGAGTCAACAGACTCAATGTGCACACAATACTATCATTCAATAAATCAGGCATTCATATTCAAATCATTAAACTCATACGTTAATGAAATTATGATGCAACCCAAACCCAATCCTAATTAGCCATCCGCTACACTCCCCCGTACCAACCTGCACACCGTGGGGACTGCTAAGTCAACCCTCCATCCGCTACTCTCCACGTTGTGTCTTTAGACACTATAATCAAATTTAAACGTTGTGTCATTAGACACTGTTGTAACCGAAGTTACCAAAATTTCGCAATGTGACCGTAGTCAACATTTTTCGTTGGTGAGACCGAAGTCAACACCTTCGTTGGTGAGACCGAAGTCAACACCTGTTCTCCCCCTTTCACATAAAACCCAAATGCCCCAAAAAAAACATATATATTGCATAACTTAATTTCGTGTTCATTTTCATATATCCGCATGTTATTAAAATAACATTTTTCACAATCCTATCAGAAGTAGGAAACGTACCTGGGTACTTTTGCCACATTTGTGGTACATAGCCACATTCACATTATTATTCACATAAAATATTTAGCCATAAATTATCGAAGGATAGTAAGGGTACACACCTTATTCGCTTAAATAAAAGTTCCTTGAGATCTCGAAAATCCCGATCTAATCTTTAGATCTAATAATTCCTTTGCCGATTTGGTGTTTATACAAATCCCGAAAAACTTCATTTTTCCTTTACTTGTTGTTCGGCCAACCTTAAAACTTCACAAAAATTAGTTTTCGGCTTTCTAATAATTGTGGATCTAATCTAGGTAACCACATGAACCTTGGCCGAATGTATAGACTCTCTTACCTCAGATCCCGAAGTTGATCTTTATTTCAAATTCCTGCCGAAATCACTTGTTAGATTAGATCTATTGTTTGATTATGAAAGGGATCTCTTAGCCGAATGTACATTGATGTACTTACCTCGTTTTCGAATCCCGAAAAATCCCTTATGCTATTCGGCCATGAACATGAGGAGGGGTTAGTATCCGAATTTTGGTAAAAAGAAAAGAATAGAAGTTGATTGATCTTAGATCTTACCCCTTTTTGATGTTGTAACTGACTTCTCCTTTACTTAGAATCGACAGGGATTTGGCCTTGATGGTAGAAACGGAGGAGAAAAGAGAAGAAAAGAAGATGGTATTTTGTTCAAGGAGAATTCGGCAAAAGAGAGGGAGAGGAAAGCTATGCAAATTTCGGCACACTCTAGGAAAGATGAGAGAATGGCCTTGATTTTCCTCTTTTAACTGAAATTGATATGCCAAGAGTCCTTGACTTGGCCACCACTCCCCCCACAAGTGATAATATTATCATTTAATTATCACTTTAATTAAATTAAAAGTACTTTATCCATCCTTTATCTCCTTATTTATTTTATTAAAAGAAATTCCTTTACTTAATACTTAATTAAACGAGTTTTAATCAAGTAAAATTCTCTTATTCAACATGCTTGTGCTGTCCCACCTCCTAACCTTGGAAGCAAAATAAGGCCTTCATTATTTACTTCCTGGATGTCTCAAACTCAGGCCCAAAAGCCTCTTGTATTTGGGCCATTTCCTAAGGCCTTTGGTGGCATCTTCAGGCCACATTTCCAAGTCCGTTGTTGGGTCAAATTTCCTGTGCTTTATATTTTTAGGGTCACTTGGCCCTAAGTTCCCTTTTGGGCTCTTAAATTCGGCATTCCGGGGTCAATTTTAAGTTTCCTAAAATTTTTGCGCGGCTCTATAACTTGCTATTTTTCTTACATATCCAAGTTTCCTAAAATGTTCAGGTTTCCTAAATGTTTAGGTTTCCAAAATGTTTAGGTTTCCAAAATGTTTAGGTTTCCAAAATGTTTAGGTTTCCAAAATGTCTAAGTTTCCAAAAATGTCTAAGTTTCCAAAAATGTCCAAGTTTCCAAAAATGTCCATTTCCATTTCCATTTCCATTTCCATTTGCATTTCCATTTTCATTTCCATTTTTATGCATTTCTAGGTTTCCAAAAGTATCAAAAATTTATTCATAGAGCTTGAAACTTGTCATTTCATACAATTAAACTGGAAATGCATAGGCCCTATTCAGGATGTTACAGAAGGTTTAACCGAATGGTCATTAATAGAATTTATGTTATCACCTTTATTACTTAATGTCCTAGCCGAGTCAAGAGCTTGAAGAGTGATCGTCTCGTCACCTACACGAAGTATAAGTTTTCCTGTACCAACATTAATTTTAGTTCTAGCAGTTGCTAAAAAGGGTCTTCCTAAAATTAAAGGAATATTATTGTCCTCATCCATGTCTAAGACAACAAAGTCTACTGGGAATATAAATTTATCAATCTTTACTAGTACATATTCGATTATATCCCTAGGAACTCTAATAGTTTTATCAGCCAATTGAATGCTCATCCTAGTTTGTTTGGGTTTCCCAAGACCTAGCTGTTTAAACATTTTATAAGGCATGATGTTTATGCTCACCCCTAGATCAGGTAAGGCGTTATTAATAGATAAGCTACCAATTAAGCACGGATTGTAAAACTCCCAAGATCTTTTAACTTTCGTGGTAGTTTATTTTGTAAAATTACTGAGCACACTGCATTTAGCTCCACATGCGACATATCGTCTAACCTCCGTTTGTTTTTCAGAAGCTCTTTTAAAAATTTCCTTGAATTGGGCATCTGCGAAAGAGTTTCAAGAAATGGTAAGTTAATATGTAATTTTTTCAAGAGTTTAAGAAATTTACCGAATTGTTCATCTGTGCGGTCTTGCTTCATCGCATTGGGATATGGCACACGAGATGTATACTCTTTAACTACCGGTTGTGATTTATCATGGCTTACCTCAACCTTACCTTTATTTACCATAAGCTCTTGCCTTGGCTCAGATTCAGATTCCACTAACCCTTCACTATCTTGAGCGGTAACGACATGAAGTTTCTCCTTTGGGTTTGTTTCAGTGTTGCTTGGTAAGCTACCTTGTGGTCATTTAGAGATCAGCTTAGCAAGTTGTCTTAATTGGTTTTCGATCCCTTGAATTGATGCTTATTGATTTTTAAGTGTTTTTTGGTGTTTTGGAAACGAGTTTCTAACACAGAGATGAATTTTGTTAGCATCTCCTCAAGGTTCAGCTTCTTTTCTTGTGGGTAGGGTTGCTGTTGAAAGCCTGGGAGGGGTTGTTGTCTCTGATTTCCTTAGCCACCCATGAAAAGTTGGGATGGTTCCTCCAACTTGAATTGTAAGTGTTACTATAAGGGTTATTTTTAGGTCTAGAATTATAACCCATATAGTTCATCTGTTCGCTTTCTATGCCAAGGTTGTAGGATGGATATTTTGTATTGCTTATCCCTCCTCCATTTGTATCGCACTGCATAAATGGATGTACCTACGAAGAACCACATAAGCCATTAATTCTCTTATTTAAAAGTTCTACTTGATTTGATAGCATGGTTACTGCGTCGAGGTTGAAAACACTGGCGGCTTTTGTTGGCCTTGTCCTTGTAACTTGCCACTAATAGTTATTCAGTGACATCTCCTCTATAAACTCATAAGTCGCTTCAGGGGTTTTGTTATTCATGGTTCCACCGGCAGCTGAATCAATTAACTGCCTAGTTGATGGGTTCACACCATTGTAAAAGGTTTGAACCTGTAGCCATAAGGGTAACCCATGGTGAGGGCACCTTCTTAGTAGATCCCTGTATCTCTCCAATACAACGTAAAGTGTCTCTAAATCCATCTGGACAAAAGAAGAGATATCATTCCTCAACTTAGTCGTTTTAGCCGGCGGAAATAATTTTAATAAAAAATTTTCGGTCATTTGTTCCCATGTAGTGATTGATCCTCGTGGTAAAGAGTTCAACCACTGTTTAGTTTTTTTCTCAACGAAAAGGGAAACAACCAAAGGCGAATGGCATCATCAGAAACGCCATTGATCTTGAAAGTGTCGCAAAACTCAAGAAAGTTTGCCAAGTGATTGTTTGGATCCTCATTCTGCAAACCATCAAACTGAACAAACTGTTGAATCATCTGTATAGTGTTAGGTTTCAGTTCAAAATTATTTACAGCAATAGCAGGTCTAACAATACTTGATTTGGTTCCTCTTAAATTAGGTTTAGCATAATCATACATAGTACGAGGAGCAGAATTTTGATTCACTAGATTTGCGGCAACCACAGGAGGTAACAGATTATTATCAGCCATCTCTTCGGTAGTATTGGTATCGTCCTCTTTCTCTTCTTCTATGTATTGTAGGCTTTGCCTTATTTCCCTATAATTTCTACGAACGGTACTTTCAATTTCACTGTAAAAAACCAAGGGTTCTGGCGGGTTCCTTCTAGTCATAAACTAGAATTACCCACCAGAAGCAAATAAAGAAAAATTAGCAAAGTTAATAAAATAAAACTAAATTGAAAATAAAAGCAAGAATGGCTAAAGTAATAAAAATTTAGTTTTCCTAATATTTCAGTTCCCCAGCAACGGCGTCAAAAACTTGATCGTGATCTGAGAGTTTTAATATTTATATAATGAATGATCGAGCCTAGAAACTAACTATCACCACGATTGAGGCAAGCGCACCTATCGAACAGTAGTATAGCTTAGTGGCAAGACCGGAATGTCGAACCCAAAGGAACCAAAAGTACTAGTACTGACTTTCTCTTTATTATCTAGCCTAAAATAAAGAGAATTTTATCTAACTAATTACTAAGCTAAGGATGCTAATACACAAAGAACGAATTGGGAAATTACTTTTGAGAAAATCAATTGATCAAGATAATACCCGAAGAAGAATCCACCTAGACCTCACTTGTTATTTAACTCTGAACCAGACGATTTATTCACTTGACCTGATCTGTAGGATTCCCTAATGTATATTAATACCTCTTTCGAGGCTACTAACTTCTAACCCTAGGTTGATTAATTGAAATCTCTTTCTAATTAAAACCCCTAGTGTTGCATTAACTCGATCTATGGACTCCCATATTAGGTTTGACCCTAATTCGGCAGATTTTCGTCGTCCTATTTCTAGGAGTACAATCTACTCTGCTTAATTATGCTAGATCTACTCTTAGACAGGGACTTTTGCTCCTCTGAATAAGCACATCAATACTTGAATCAATATCCTGAAATATTAAAACAAGAATTAAGAACACATAATTAAGAACAAATCAAGTATTTATCATACGATTCAGAAAACAATAACAAGATCCGTCTTAGGTTTCATCCCCCTCAGGTATTTGAGGGGTTTAGTTCATGTTCATAAAAGAATACATCTTAGAAGAAAGTAAATAACAAAACATAAAGAAAAACCCTAAAACTCCTGAAGGAATTAAAGGGAAGATCCTCAGTCTTGAGCGTGATTTCGGATTCTTGAGATGGATCAACTAGCTTTCCTTGAGTAATTCCCTGCATTTAGCCCTCTCTGGCTTCGCCTCCTTTGGCTCCCTCTTTTAGGTCAGACTTAGGGTGTTTATATAGGCTTCGAAATGTCTTTCTTTGGCTCTAAGTAACCTTTTCTGCATAGAATTAAAACGGGTCACGGCAGGGACACGCCCGTGTGAATCGAGCCCAGGCCGTGTTTGAGTCTACTAAAATGGCACGGTAGTGTGGTGAACTCCAGGCAGTGTTGATTTCTCACTTTGGCCCAATTTCTTCGTTTTTGGCCCGTTTGTCATTCTTTTCATCCTCCTATGCTCACCTAAGTATAAAACATGAAATTAAAGGATTAGGAGCATCGAATTCCACAATTCAAGGGATAAATCATCCAAAAGTATGCCAAATATGGGATTAAAATATGTATAAATTTCAATTTATCAACCACGTCTAGGGTGTTGGCATCGATATGAGATTTACGTGTAAGACCATGTTTGGGACATTGTCATCATATTTGATTCGTGTAAGACCTTGTTTGGGATAGTGGCATCGATATATGATTACATGTAAGACCACTTATGGGGCGTTGGCATTGTACGACTGTTTCGACCATTCAGAGTATCCTATTAAATTCCTAACGGTTCAACGGGCAAGTTCGAGAAACAAACGACTATGTGATTTGAATATCTGTTTCAGGTACGTTTGAAAATTTCACTATGTGTGTATGAAAGGTAAGTATCTATATGAACTTACTAAGGTGAATATGTGTATTGAAATGATGAGATAATATGTGAATATAAGCTTGGATGAGCTATGAGTATATGTGTTATTAGAGTTGAAGAATGTGGCAAGATATGGCTAAGTAAATGAGCCAAAGAATATGTGATGCATTTGTAATGAGAACCATTAATGTCATTGTATTAATATGGTTATGAGCATGTTATGATAAGTTTATTTGTATACGGCTTACTAAGCTTTTGAAAGCTTACTTTATGTGTGTTTACTCTATTTTATAGATCGTTAAAGCTACGAGAGGCTCGGGGACTGTCGAGGATCGTCATCACACTACTCAAAATCATTTTGGTACCTTTTGGAAATGTATATATTAAATATGGCATGTATAAGCTAGTCATTCGGTATATGTTTGAAATGTAATTAGCCATGTGATGTGGCTAGTTAAATGTTGATAATATGCAATTTTGAATGTGTTATATGATAATGGTTTTGGTGTGATCCCATGATTATGAAATGGTCGAGTTTATGGTAAGTATATGGATGAAATTTGGGTATGCATGTTTGATCAAAGAAATGGTTATATGAAAGGTAAATGTGGATAAATCATGCTTGAACATATATATGTCTTAGTTGTGCAAATTGGTATGATTGGAAATGAAATTGAATGTGGAGCTTCGTTCATTATTTAACATGTTTTTGGTTGTCAAATGTTCATAAAATGAATTAGTGTGTTGCTTGTAGGGTTGATCCTAGTGTGGGTGGCATTTTGGCCTTGCAAGTAGTCTGTTTTGCATACACGGCTGTGGCACACGGGCGTGCCTTGTGACTGTGTGATTAAGTCAGTAGTTAGCATAATATTACACGGCCATAGCACACGAGCGTGTCTGGTGGCCGTGTGGATAAGTCAGTATACATGCCCTATTTTGGCACGGCTAGGACACATAGTTGTGTCTAGTAGCTGTGGGAGGCACACGGCCTGCCCACACAGGCGTGTGACCTCTGTAACTTTGAAAAGGTTTTAAATTTTTGAGAATTTTAATATGTGTTCGGTTTAGTCCCTACCCTGTTCTAAAGCATGATTAATGTCTCATTGACCTATAAAAGGGACACTTTGATTACGATTGATGAATTGTATTATGAAATATCTATAAAAGTTTTTGATCTATTCGGTAACGCCTTTAACCCTAATCTGGCAACAAATACGGGTTAGGGGTGTTACATTGTGAGACTCGTGATGTGTATAGGCAATTAAATGAACTCATTACCTTGATTGTAATTTTTCGTAATGAAAGATTTAGGTTAAGTCATTTATGGTAAGCTAAATTTTATGTTCAATATGAACCTACTAAGCTTTATGCAAGCTTATCTAGTTTTGGTTTTTTCTTATTTGTATATCTTCAGATTCGAGCTATCGATTGGATTATTTTTAGAGATCACACTATCCGTTCAACGATCCAGTATAAATTGTGATTATTTTAATTTAGGTTATAAGTGGCATGCTTTACGAGCATTTAAGTTCTTTTACTATAATGGTGTTATTTAAACTTGGTTTAAGCATATTGTGTATATATCTTTGGATTTGGCTTGTATATGTCCATATTGTATGTTTTTAGTTGTTTGGTATAAGATTCTTAGAAGTATTTGAAATATGGTAAAATTGAATGTGGATGGAATGGATGATTGTTTGTTTGGCATGTGTATAAGGGAAGGACTTGAGATCTTTGAATGTGAATTAGTTTGGTGTATGAAATGTGGTGCTAATGAAAGCACATTGGTTAGGCACATAGGTTGGATATTTTGATATGTTTCAAGCATGTTTTAAATATGTTTTGAAAGCATGAAAATAGTTGATATTGATTTGACTTGGTACTTAAGAAAGGGTTGAAAATTTGGCTTGCTTATGAAGTTTTTAGGCTGCACACGATTTGGGACATGGTTTGTCACACGGTCGTGTGCCACACACGATCTGTTCATACGTCTGTGTGGATGTTAATTTTTAGGTGCAGGATTTGTTTCACACGGGCACAGTGAGTTAAACGGCCTGGCGACACGACCATGTGATCTTAAGAGCACGAGCATATGGAGTAGCCACACGACCATGTTTGGTGCCACACGGGCTAGCCTTTGTCACACAGTCGTGTGACCCCTGTTTCCAAAATTTTACTGATAAACGTAATATGTTCATATTTTAATCCCACATTTAGCATACTTTTGGATGATTTATTCCCTGAATTGTGGAATTTGGTGCTCCTAATCCTTTAATTTCATGTTTTATACTTAGGAGAGCACCGGAGGATGAAAAGAACGAGAAACGGGCCGAAAGCAGAGAAAATGGGCCAAAGTACAAAATCAACATGGCATGGGCCTGATTCACACGGCTTGGGCCTGATTCACACGGTTGTACCTCTTTAACAAGTTCTAACACGGCTTGGCCCCCAATTACACGGGCGTGCCACACGGCGTGTCCCTGTCACAGCAAAGAAGAGTTTCATTCGGAATAGGGTACTTAGAGGCAAAGAAAGACATTCCAAAAGCCTATATAAACACCCTAGATGCCAAACTTTAGGGGGTGTTCAGCTAGGCCAAGGAGCCAAGCCAGAGGGGCTGAATTGTGGGATTCACTCAAAGAAAGCCAGTTGATTCATCTCAAGAAGTAGGAATCATACTCAAGACTGAGGATCTCTCCTTCAATTCCTTGAGGGGTTTTAGGGTTTTTCTTATGTTTTATTTTATATTTTCTTCTGAGATGTATTATTTTATGATTATGAACTAAACCCCTCAAATACCTGAGGGGGATGAAACCTAAGACGGATCTTGTTATTGTTTTCTGAGATATATAATAAATACTTGATTTGTTGTAACACCCCAAACCTGGCCTATGCATTAAGCCCGGATTTTGGCATGCCACACAAATTTAACGTACATTCAAATCATTTAACGAAGTAGAAATCAAATTTCAAAATGATTAAGAGAATGACTTTATCAAAAAAATCGAGGTTTATTTGAAATCTTTGATTAAAAACACAAGAGATTATCATTGGATCTATAGAGTAGTATTTGATTAAAATCTTGAAATTTATTTAATCAAAATATTCTAACGAAGAGTTAAAGGATTTTCTAAGTTTTAAAGATATTTAAGAAAAACCTTTATTTTATACGAAAGTTTTAGAAAAACATTTATGAAAAACTAAATCAATCCAACTTAATAAAACTAAAACATAATAAATCCATCCACATAATAAAATCCATAATTAAAAAGGCCTTATTACATCGCCATTAAAAAATAGTACTTAATAAAAATTATAAAAGAAGTTTTAAAGTTTTATAAACCACCATTTGTAGTATAGCCTCCCCACGAAGTCATCTCCGACCCAAGTCTCCATCAATTGTTATTACCTGAGAGGGGTTAAAAAAATGGGGTGAGTTACTTAGAACTCAGTGTGCAACTCACTTACCATAGTCCACTGGGCCAAGACCATTTAAACATTTATTTGGGCCTAAGCCCATTTCAAATATAATAATTTAGTATATAAAAAATGCAAATGATATGCAATTCCCAAAACCAAACCTAGATTTCCATCCGCTACACACCCTCGTACCAACAAGCACACCTGTGGGGAGCTTTAGTCACCCACCCCGCCAACACACCAAAGTAGGCTTTAAGCCCAATATAATATTTGTGGCAACGGCCATTTAAATAATTGTGGTAGAACCACCGATCTGGATTTCAGTAACAGCGCCATCGTGATGAGTCACCTATCTAGAATTTTGGCATCAAGCCTTTCTTCTCTTCATCATTGATCCCAACCCATGCAATCATGTTTATGCATAACAAAATATTTGTAAAGAAAACCATATTATAATTTATCAATTTTGGCCTATTAAAAACACATATCACATATAACCCACTTATCAATTATCATAAATGGCCCAATTATCAAATTTCACTTATGGCCCATTTATCGATTATCACATATGGCACAAATTCTCAAAATCACGTATGGCCCAAATTGTCAAATATCACATATGGCCCAAATTTATCAAATATCACATATGGCCCAAATTTATCAAATATAACATATGGCCCAAATTTGTCAAATATCACATATGGCCCAAAATTATCAAATATCACATATGGCCCAAATTGTCAAATATCACATACAGCCCAAATTGTCAAATATCACATGTGGCCCAAATTGTCAAATATCACATACGGCCCAAATTGTCAAATATCACATATGGCCCAAATTTATCAAATATCACATATGGCCCAAATTGTCAAATATCACATATAGCCCAAATTTATCAAATATCACATATGGCCCAAATTTGTCACTTTTATCGTTTTAGCCATTAAGGGCGATTTCAAAATTTTCACGATCTTAATACTGATTTCATGATCTTAACACTAAAGTGTCGATAATACCATATTTTCCGATTTCACCAACTTTGCGATTTTTAATCCAACTTTTACTACTGTATAGTCATCTAACCCATGAGATACAGTGTGAGATTACACACCTGATTACGGTGAGAACTACACTCTCTCGCTCGTCGATATCTAAACACACATTACGAAGGATTAGAACACTAAAATTTAATATTAAACTATTCTAATATTGAACGATCTAGATCTTACCCTCAGAATCTCAAACAACCACTATTTGTGATTTCTCTCCGATCAAAGGTTCAGTACCACGAGTAAACAATGGTTCGGGGCTACGTATGACTTCGAATAATTGATTTTCACCGGATGAGGGTCCACAACCCAGTGGAAAGTCTCGGATTCCCGAAACAGTCCTTTTCTTGAATTTAGGGGGAATAATGGAACCACCCCTCTTACGAACACTATTTACTGCTCTTTTCGTCCCTATTTTGATTGTCTTCAAAGACAAAGAATCATTAGTCCTAACAATATATCGAAAATCTTAAGACTAAAGACTTGAAGAGTGTAATCGGCTTACCTTAATAATCCCTTACCTTTAACACCTTAAATCCGATTTCAACGATCTACGACGTTTACGAACACTTGAGTTTTGGCCCTCCACTATCACACTATTGTCCAAGGCTTCAAAGAAGAAAAAGAAAAGATTGAAGAGAATACTTATGTATAAGAAAAGACTTGGCTATGAATAAACAAAGAAAAGAAGAATGATTCGGCAAAAAAAATTTACCATTAATATTCGGCCATGAAGAAAGGTTTTGAAAAGAATAATGATGTTTGAGTCTTCTTTACCAAAAAGAAAGAAAGAAGAACAAAAAGAATAAAGAGAGAGTGTTTATGTGTCGATTTTCCAAGGATGGAAGATGAACAAAGATAGGGTCTTGGGGTTGGTGTATATTCAGCAAAAAGGAAGAAAAAAAAAAGACCTTTCAAGATGGTATGGTTTCGGCACAATGAGAAAAAGAGCTTGGGGAAGTATGGAGGATGATAACCATTTGGTCTAAAAGAAATGACCAAAACCAAAGCAAAATTTTACCTATTACACAAGACACATTTGGATAGGGAGAAGAAATTGGAGAGAAAAGTTTTGGAGAGAAGCACAAAAATGACCAAAAGCCAAAGTGGTCATCTAGCTACCAAAAGCTATCAAAATTTCGGCCAACCCCTAGCCCCAAAAACCGTCCAAGTACATAGCTATCAAGGATCAACTTTTGCCAACCTTTCTTTCCATAGCACATTCCACAGCCATTTGTTCCCTTACTTGCCTTATCCTATTGATTCCTTTCCTCAACTTCAATGTTTTCTTAATCTATTTAGCCACCTTACCATAAAAATTAAAAGTCTAACATACCAAAAATGAAGCTTGGCCGACACTTGATAGGAGAAAGCAAAATAAAAGCTTTCAAATTGCATGCTAGGAGATTCAAACCTCTCCCCTCAAGCAAACATGCATGCGCCAACTCCACCTTGCTACTAGCTCATCTTATGCTAGTTTTTGACACTTAAATTTACTTAAACCTCAAAGTCACTTGATCCACTTCAATTAAATACTCCTTACTAAAATTTATTCAAATTCTGAATAGTTCTCAAGTCTTCTCAAGACTATACTAAACATGCAAAATTTTAATTATACACAAGTTAAGCACCAAAACACGCATCATATCAATACTCAAATTTTAGGATGTTACAACTCTACCCTCCTTAAAGAAAATTTCGTCCTCGAAATTTACCTGACTAAAAGAGATGAGGATATTGTTGTCGAATTGCATCCTCAAACTCCCACGTAGCTTCATCCGCTTCGTGATTATGCCAAAGAACCTTAACCAACGGTACAGTCTTCTTTCTTAACACCTTAACATCTCGGTCTAAGATTTTCACTGGTTCGTCCTCGAAAGACAAATCTGGCCTTAATTCCACTTCTTCTACCGGTACTATGTGCGATGGATCTGATCTATAGCGTTTCAGCATAGAAACATGGAAAACACTATGGATCTGACTCAACTCCGGAGCTAAATCAAGTTGATAGGCCACTGGTCCTACACGCTTCAACACACGGTACGGTCCAATGAACCTAGGGCTCAACTTGCCTTTCCTTCTAAATCTGAAAATCTTTTTCCATGGTGAAACTTTCAAAAAGACCTGATCTCCCACCGCAAACTCAATATCTTTACGCTTCAGATTCGCGTACGACTTTTTTCTATCCGAAGCTTCCTTTAACCGTGTTCAAATTACTTTTACTTTTTCTTCCGTCTCAGATATCAGTTTAGGACCCAATAATTGTCGTTCCCCCAATTCAGTCCAACAAGTAGGAGTACGACACCTACGACCATATAACGCTTCATAGGGTGCCATCTGAATATTGGATTGATAACTGTTGTTATACGCAAACTCTGCCAATGATAGAAAATCCTCCCAACTACCTCTGAAATCAATCACACAACCTCTTAACATGTCTTCCAAAATCTGGATTACTCTTTCCGACTGACCATCTGACTGAGGGTGAAAAGCCGTACTGAAGTTTAACTTTGTTCCCAAAGCCTCATGCAAAGCTTTCCAAAACCATGATGTAAACCGGAGATCCCTGTCCGATATGATAGACACTGGTACCCCATACAACCTCACGATTTCAGATACATATAATTTAGCCAACTTTTTCAATGAGTAATCTGTACGAACTGGTAGAAAATGAGCAGTCTTCGTTAATTGATCTACTATCACCCAGACAGAATCTTTCTTAGTAGGTGTTAAGGGTAACCCACTAACAAAATCCATCATTATCCGCTCCCATTTCCATAATGGAATCTTTACTGGTTGCAACAATCCCGACGGTAATTGATGTTCTGCCTTTACTTGTTGACAAGTCAAACACTTTTCCACAAAATCAGTAACTTCCCATTTTAACTTTGGCCACCAATACTGTTCACGGAGATCCTGATACATTTTATTTCCTCCAGGGTGCATAGCATAAGGGCTGCTATGTGCCTCTAGAAGAATCATTTGCCTCAAATCTAAATCCTCGGGCATACAAACCCTTCCACAAAAACACAGTACCATCTTTGCTCAAACCAAAATCTCTTATTACACCACTTTCAGCTTGTTGTATTAAAGGACCCAACTTTTCATCGGATAATTACTTTTCCTTGATTTGCTCCAACCACAGAGGCTTCACCTGAAGTTCCCTAGCAAACTGCCATCCTCATACAAACTGATATGAGAAAACATTGCTCTTAACTCCGATACAACCTTACGACTCAATGCGTCTGCCACAACGTTAGCCTTTCCAGGATGATACTCAATTGAGAAATCATAATCCTTTAACAATTCCACCCATCTCCGTTGTCTTAAATTCAGCTCCTTTTGGGTAAGGAGATACTTAAGACTCTTATGGTCCGTATAAATGCTTGACTTCTCACCGTAAAGATAATGTCTCCGAATCTTTACTGCAAACACTACCACAGCCAACTCCAAATCATGAGTAGGATAATTGACTTCATGCGGCCTCAACTGTCGAGAAGCATAAGCTACCACTTTTCCACTTTGCATCAGTACACATCTTAAACTCGTGTGTGGCGCATCACAATAAACGATATACTCTTTTTTGGCCTCTGGTTGAATCAGTACTGGCGCTTCCGTTAGAATCTTCTTCAGTTTCTCAAAACTTTCTTGTTGTTTATCGGTCTATACATACGGTACTTTCTTCCGCAACAACTTAGTTAGGGGTGCAGCAATCAATGTAAACCCCTCAACAAAGTGTCTATAATAACCAGCCAAACCCAAGAAACTTTGGATCTCAGCTACTGACTTTGGCGGTTTCCAATCCAACACAGCCTCTACCTTTCGAGGATCAACTCTTATTCCTTCAGCTGACACTACATGACCCAAGAAAGTCACTTCCTTCAACCAAAATTCACACTTACTGAATTTGGCATAAAGTTACTTATCTCGCAAAATTTGCAACACAGTGCGCAGATGAGAGTCATGCTCTTCTTCATTCCTCGAATATACCAAGATGTCATCTATGAACACTACTACGAACCGGTCTAAATAGGGTTGAAAGACTCGATTTATCATGTCTATAAATGTAGCTGGTGCATTAGTTAAACCAAACAGCATCACTAAAAACTCATAATGTCCATAACGAGTTCGAAATGCTGTCTTATGAATATTTGCCGTTTTCACCTTGAGTTGATGATAACCCGATCTCAAATCAATCTTGGAGAAGACTGAAGCTCCTCTTAATTGATCAAACAGGTCATCGATTCTCGGCAATGGATACCTATTTTTGATCGTCAATTTATTCAACTGTCTATAATCAATGCACATACGCATCGACCCATCCTTCTTCTTGACGAAAAAAACTAGTGCTCCCCACGGAGACACACTTGGTCGAATAAATCCCTGATCTAACAGTTCTTGAATTTGAGCTTTAAGCTCCGCTAAATCCTTCAGTGCCATTCTATAAGGAGCAATGGACACCGGAGCAGTTCTGGGCAAAAGCTCAATGCCAAATTCTATTTCCCGATCTGGAGGTAGACCTAAAATTTCTTCGAGAAAGACATCTGGAAATTCTTTCACCATTCTCACACTTTCTACTGATAAATCCTTGGCATCCAAAGCACTGATGAATGCTAGGAATGCTCTATTCCCTTTTCGCACCAACTTTTCTGCCTTCAAAGCAGATACCACATTTGCCAAAAAATTTCTTCGCTCGCCTATCATTATTATCTCCTTATCATCTACAGTCCTAATTGACATCCGCTTTTCGGCACAATCCAATTGTGCCCGATGCTTCACCAACCAATCCATGCCTAAAATAAGATCAAACTCGCCGAAAGGTAATTTCATCAAGTTCGCTAGAAATACCTCTCTTTGAATCTCTAAGGGCACATCTCTAAATAATTTACTCACTATTACCGACTGTCCTAAAGGACTAATTACCGTCATCTATCTATCGGTAATCTCAGATCTAATATTTAGGTTTCCAGATATAGCACTAGCAACATACGAGTGGGTAGATCCGATATTTAACAAAGCAGTAACAGGTACATCAGAGATGAAGAATGTACCAATTATCACATCAGGTGCATCGCCATCCTGACGACGCCTGACAGCATAAACTAATCCTGGCTGTCTTGCCTCCGTGTTACCTCTAACACCATTACCTCGACCCGGTGCACCTTGTCCACGTCCGTTACCATTACCACCACGACCTGGTCCACGACCTCTTGGTGGCTGCTGAGTACCTTTAACTGGCTGAGCCTCAGTGTTACAAGCTTCCTGAGTTGTTTCAGTCCATCGAGGACAATTCTTAAACTGATGATCCTTGGATCCACATTTAAAACAGGCTCCAGTTTTCCTCTAAAATTCTTCGGGATGTCGTCTTCCACAGTCGGCACATTCTCGAATCTGATTGGTAGTCACAGGTGCCCTAACTTGAACTGGCTCATCATTCCGTTGCCTTTTTTAAAACCTTTTAGAAGAACCAGAATACTTAAAATCCCTCTTGCCTCTTACTTTTTCCCGATTCTGGAGTTCTAAATTCTTAGCCTCTTCGGCTATCTTAGCTTTCTCTACAAGCGAGGTAAAAGTCCGTACTTGTTGTGGGGCTATCAGTACTCGCAACTCATCATTTAGTCCATCCTCAAAGCGTACACAACGCTCATGATCAGTCTGCGCTATAGTACGAGCATAACGACTCAAACAAAGAAATTCTGCCTCGTAGGCTGCCACAGTCTTATTTCCTTAAACCAAATTCAGGAATTCTTTCCTTCGGGCATCTACATAACTTGTCCCGATGTATTTCCCTTGGAAAGTAGCTTTAAAGAAATCCCAATTAACCAATGCAGCCTCAGTGCCTTCTCGAACATTAAGCCACCATTGATACGCCTCGTCTCTTAACAAAGATACAACTCCTCTCTGTTTCTACTCGACGGTACACTCCAGATCATCCATAATTCGTTCTACAGCCTCAAGCCAATATTCTGCCACATTCAGAGCTACACTAGAGACACCTCTAAAAACTTCTGCACCACTAGACTTGAGTCGTTCTGATATTGATCCGCGAGCTACTGGCCCAGTTTTGGCTCCAGTTACTCTTTGTAAGACTCACAACATTGCTTGAGTCAAAGCATTATCCTCATTCGCATGATCATGAGATCTAGTTTCGCTCTCGAATGACGCAGGTGCATCCATTTTTAGTATAGGGCCCGGCGCTTCAGACGTAGCACCTCGTCCTCTACCACGGCCACGTCTACCGCGTCCACGACCACGTCCTCTAGTGCTCATATTGACTAATTCGCTTTTAATCTAATTACAAGTTTTATGAATCAGAATATTATTTCAGTGTTTATTAACGATATTTTATGAGATATAAGAGATAGGGTTGTTTTCGCAATCACATCCTATAGTCTCGATCTCTATCATTTTCAACACCTAAAACTAGAAGTTCTAGAGCGTTCCTTAGGTCTCATCACAAAAATAAACATTTAATAAACAAATACTTATCGAACATACTTACTTGACTTTGTGTCGGATACTCGTGGTACCATACTACCTTTAAAACATAAAGTCTAGAAATTTAAGTAGTTTTTAAACAAAAATCATTGTTGAACCCAAACCATAGCCGAGTTTTGAAACTGGGCTCTGATACCATAAAATGTAATACCCCAAACCCGGCCTATGCATTAAGCCTAGATTTTGGCATGCCACACAAATTTAACGTACATTCAAATTATTTAACGAAGTAGAAATCAAATTCCAAAACGATTAAGAGAATGACTTTATAAAAAAAATCGAGGTTTATTTGAAATCTTTGATTAAAAACACAAGAGATTATCATTGGATCTATAGAGTAGTATTTGATTAAAATCTTGAAATTTATTTAATCAAAATATTCTAACGAAGAGTTAAAGGATTTCCTAAGTTTTAAAGATATTTAAGAAAACCTTTATTTTATATGAAAGTTTTAGAAAAACATTTATGAAAAAATAAATCAATCTAACTTAATAAAACTAAAACATAATAAATCCATCCACATAATAAAATCCATAATTAAAAAGGCCTTATTACATCGCCATTAAAAAATAGTACTTAATAAAAATTATAAAAGAAGTCTTAAAGTTTTATAAACCACCATTTGTAGTATAGCCTCCCCACGAAGTCATCTCCGACCCAAGTCTCCATCAATTGTTATTACCGAGAGGGTAAAAAATGGGGTGAGTTTGTTAGAACTCGATGTGTAACTCACTTACCATAGTCCACTGGGCCAAGACCATTTAAACATTTATTTGGGCCTAAGCCCATTTCAAATATAATAATTTAGCATATAAAAAAAATCCAAATGATATGCAATTCCCAAAACCAAACCTAGATTTCCATCCGCTGCACACCCCCGTACCAACCAGCACGCCTGTGGGGAGCTTTAGTCACCTACCCCGCCAACACACCAAGTAGGCTTTAAGCCCCATATAATATTTGTGGCAACGACCATTTAAATAATTGTGGTAGAACCATCGATCTAGATTTGAACAGCGCCATCGTGATGAGTCACCTATCTAGAATTTTGGCATCAAGCCTTTCTTCTCTTCATCATTGATCCCAACCCATGCAATCATATTTATGCATAACAAAATATTTGTAAAGAAAACCATATTATAATTTATCAATTTTGGCCCATTAAAAACACATATCACATATAACCCATTTATCAATTATCATAAATGGCCCAATTATCAAATTTCACTTATGGCCCATTTATCAATTATCACATATGGCCCAAATTCTCAAATATCGCATATGGCCCAAATTGTCAAATATCACATATGGCCCAAATTTATCAAATATCACATATGGCCCAAATTTATCAAATATCACACATGGCCCAAATTTGTCAAATATCACATATGGCCCAAATTTATCAAATATCACATATGGCCCAAATTGTCAAATATCACATACGGCCCAAATTGTCAAATATCACATACGGTCCAAATTGTCAAATATCACATATGGCCCAAATTTATCAAATATCACATATGGCCCAAATTTGTCAATTTTATCATTTTAGCCATTAAGGGCGATTTCAAAATTTTCACGATCTTAATACCAATTTCATGATCTTAACACTAAAGTGTCGAGAATACCATATTTTCCGATTTCACCAACTTTGCGATTTTTAATCCAACTTTTACTACTGTATAGTCATCTAACCCATGAGATGCAGTGTGAGATTGCACACCTGATTACGGTGAGAACTACACTCTCCCGCTCGTCGATATCTAAACACACATTACGAAGGATTAGAACACTAAAATTTAATATTAAACTATTCTAATATTGAATGATCTAGATCTTACCCTCGGAATCTCGAACAACCACTATTTGCGATTTCTCTACAATCAAAGGTTCAGTACAACAACTAAACAATGGTTCGAGGCTATGTACGACTTCGAATAATTGATTTTCAGTGGATGAGGGTCCACAACCCGGTGGAAAGTCTCAGATTCTCGAAACAGTCCTTCTCTTGAATTTAGGGGGAATAATGGAACCACCCCTCTTAGGAACACTATTTACTGCTCTTTTCGTCCCTATTTTGATTGTCTTCAAAGATAAAGAATCATTAGTCCTAACAATATATCGAAAATCTTAAGACTAAAGACTTGAAGATTGTAATCGGCTTACCTTAATAATCCTTTACCTTTAACACCTTAAATCTGATTTCAACGATCTACGGCGTTTACGACCACTTGAGTTTCGGCCCTCCACTATCACACTATTATCCAAGGCTTCAAAGAAGAAAAAGAAAAGATTGAAGACAATACTTATGTATAAGAAAAGATTCAGCTATGAATAAACAAAGAAAAGAAGAATGATTCGGCAAAATAAAAAATTTACCATTAATATTCGGCCATGAAGAAAGGTTTTGAAAAGAATAATGATGTTTGAGTCTTCTTTACCAAAAAGAAAGAAAGAAGAACAAAAAGAATAAAGAGAGAGTGTTTATGTGTCAATTTTCCAAGGATGGAAGATGAACAAAGATAGGGTCTTGGGGTTAGTGTATATTCGGCCAAAAGGAAGAAAAAGAAAATGACCTTTCAAGATGGTATTGTTTCGGCACAATGAGAAAAAGAGCTTGGGGAAGTATGGAGGATGATAACCATTTGGTCTAAAACAAATGACCAAAACCAAAGCAAAAGTTTACCTATTACACAAGACACATTTGGCTAGGGAGAAGAAATTGGAGAGAAAAGTTTTGGAGAAAAGCACAAAAATGACCAAAAGCCAAAGTGGTCATCTAGCTACCAAAAGCTATCAAAATTTCGGCCAACCCCTAGCCCCAAAAACCGTCCAAGTACATAGCTATCAAAGATCAACTTTTGCCAACCTTTCTTTCCATAGCACATTCCACAGCCATTTGTTCCCTTACTTGCCTTATCCTATTGATTCCTTTCCTCAACTTCAATGTTTCCTTAATCCATTTAGCCACCTTACCATAAAAATTAAAAGTCTAACATACCAAAAATGAAGCTTGGTCGACACTTGATAGGAGAAAGAAAAATAAAAGCTTTCAAATTGCATGCTAGGAGATTCGAACCTCTCCCCTCAAGCAAACATGCATGCGCCAACTCCACCTTGCTACTAGCTCATCTTATGCTAGTTTTTTACACTTAAATTTACTTAAACCTGAAAGTCACTTGATCCACTTCGATTAAATACTTCTTACTAAAATTTATTCAAATTTCGAATAGTTCTCAAGTCTTCTCAAGACTATACTAAACATGCAAAATTTTAATTATACACAAGTTAAGCACCAAAACACGCATCATATCAATACTCAAATTTTAGGATGTTACATTTGTTATTAACTATGTGTTCTTAATTCTTGTTTTGATATTTCAGGATATTAATTCAAGTATTCATGCCCTTAGGTAGAGGATAATATTCCCTGTTTAAGAGTAGATCTAGCATAGTTAAGCGGAGTTGATCGCAACCCTAGAGATAGATGACGAAAATCTACCAGATTAGGGTCAAACCTAATATGGGAGTCCATAGATCGAGTTAATGCAATTCTAGGCATTTTAATTAGAAAGAGATTTCAATTAATCAACCTAGGGTTAGACGTTAGTAGCCTTGAGAGAGGTATTAATATAAATTAGGGAATCCTACAGATCAAGTCAAGTGAATAAATCGTCTGGTTTAGAGTTAGATAACCAGTGAAATCTAGGTCGATTCTTCCTCGGGTATTGTCTTAATCAATTGGTTTTCCCACAAATATTTCCCCAATTCCTTATTTGTGTCTTTGCATCTTTAGCTTAGTAGTTAGTTAATTTTAGATTAGATAACAATTCCCTTAATTCTTAGGCTAAATAATAAAAAGAAAGTTGTATTAGTACTTTTGGTTCCTTTGGGTTCGACAATCCGGTCTTGCCACTAAACTATACTACTGTTCGATAGGTGCGCTTGCCTCAATCGTGGCGATAGTTAGTTTCTAGGCTCGATCATTCATTATATAAATTTTAAGACTTTTTCTACCACCATCAAATTATTAGCGCTGTTGCTGGGAACTGAAATATTAAGAACGCTCAATTTTTATTACTTTAGCCATATTTTACTTTTGCAATTAAATTTTATTTTAACTTTTCTAAATTTCTTTTTCTTTTTATCTATTCCTAGCAGGTACCTCTAGTTTATGACTAGAAGGAACCTGGCAGGACCCTTAATTTACGATAGTGATATTGAAGGAACTGCTCGCAGAAATTGTAGAGAAATAAGGCGAAGCTTAAACTACATAGAAGAAGAGAAAGAGGACGAAATTAATACTACCGAAGGGATGGCTGAGAATAATCCGCTACCTCAGGAGGTGGCCGAAAATCATGCTCCTTGTACTATGTATGATTATGCTAAACCTAATTTAACAAGAGCTGAATCGAGTATTGTTAGGCCTGCTATAGCTGCTAATAATTTCAAATTGAAACCTAACACTATACAAATGATTCAACAATTTGTTCAATTTGATGGTTTGCAGGACGAAGACCCAAATACTTATTTAGCAAATTTTCTAGAATTCTGTGATACCTTCAAAATAAATGGTGTTTTTGATGATGCCATTCGTCTTCAGTTATTCCCCTTTTCTTTGAGGAATAAAGCCAAACAGTGGTTAAATTCTCTTCCACGAGGATCAATCACTACATGGGATTAAACGACCGAAAAATTTTTGTTAAGATATTTTTAGCCAGCCAAAATGGCCAAGTTAAGGAATGATATCTCTTCTTTTGTGCAGATGGAACTAGAAACACTATACGATGCATGGGAGAGATACAATGATCTATTGAGAAGGTGCCCACACCATGGATTACCCTTGTGGCTACAGGTCCAAACTTTTTACAATAGTGCGAACCCCTCAACCAAGCAATTGATTGATTCAATTGCCGGTGGAACCCTGAATAACAAAACACCTGAGGCAACCTATGAATTCATTGAAGAGATGTCACTAAATAACTATCAGTGGCAAGTCACGAGGACAAGGCCAACAAAAGCCGCCAGTGTTTTCAACCTCGACGCAGTCACCATGCTATCAAATCAGGTAGAGATGTTAAATAAAAAGATTGATGGTTTGTGTGGTTCTTCGCAGGTACATCTGGTAATGCAGTGCGAAACAAGAGGAGGTGTGGCGAATCCTGAGTACCCACCCTCCAATCTTGGCATGGAAAGCGAACATATGAACTATATGGGTAACAATTTTAAATCTCAAAATAACCCTTATAGTAATACTTATAATCTAGGTTGGAGGAACCACCCCAATTTCTCATGGGGTAGTCAAGGAAATCAGAGGCAACAATCCCCTCCAAACTTCCAACAACAGCCCTACCTACAAGAAAAGAAACCGAAGCTTGAGGAGATGCTGACAAAATTCATAACGGTGTCAGAAACACGTTTCCAAAACACCGAGACACCACTTAAAAATCAACAAGCATTGATTCAAGGGATAGCGAACCAGTTAGGGCAACTCGCTAAGTTGATCTCCAAATGACCACAAGGTAGCTTGCCAAGCAACACTGAAACTAACCCAAAAGAGCAACTTCAAGCCATAACAGATCATGACAGTGAAGGGTTAGTGAAACTTGAATCTAAGGCAAGAACCTGTGGTAAGTGAAGGTAAGGTTGAGGTAAGCCAAGAAAAACCAAAACCAGTAATTAAAGAATACCAACCTCGAATACCATACCCCAATGCGATGAAGAAAGACCACACAGATGAACAATTAGGTAAATTTCTTAAACTTTTAAAGAAATTACATATTAACTTTCCGTTTCTTGAAGCTCTTTTGCAGATGCCAGATTCAAGGAAATTTTTAAAAGAGATTTTGACAAACAAGCGAAAGTTAGACAAGGAATCGTATGTGGAACTAAACGTAGTGTGCTCAGCAATGTTGCAAAATAAACTACCATGAAAATTAAAAGATCCAGGGAGTTTTACAATTCTATGCTTAATTGGTAGTTTATCTGTTGATAATGCTTTAGCTGATTTAACGGCAAGCATCAATGTTATGCCTTATAAAATGTTTAAACAGCTAGGTCTAGGGAAACCCAAACAAACTAGGATGAGCATTCAATTAGCTGATAAAACTATTAGAATTCATAGGGGTATAATTGAAGATGTACTAGTAAAAATTGACAAATTCATATTCCCAGTAGACTTTGTTGCTTTAGACATGGATGAAGACAATAGTATCCCCTTACTTTTAGGAAGACCCTTTTTAGCAACTGCCAGAGCTAAAATTGGTGTTGGTACAGGAGAACCTATACTTCGTGTAGGTTGCGAATCAATCAGTCTTCAAGCTCTCGACTCAGCTAGGACATCGAGTGATAAATGTGAGAACGTAAATTCTATTGATAATCATTTGGTTCAACTTTCTTTACAAGAAGCACCACAAAATCACATAATTGAGCCAGATCATAGACCTTGTGCCAATAAAGAAGAAATTTACGATGAACGAAGGCTTCAGATTGATGAACTAGACGAGTGGAAGGCACATTTAAAGGAGGAATCAAAGCCATATGAAGCAAAGCCGAGGAAATCTCCAGACAAGCTTATAGGAATAGCAAATCACTTCAAAATAGGAGATCAGGTATTATTGGATAAGAAAGACCCTCGAATCGCCAGTTCAGACCTTAAAACGAATGAATAAATCCCTTTCACGATACTGAATATCTTCCTATACGGAACAGTCGAGGTAAGTGATCCCATATTCGACACTTTTAAGGTAAACACCACTCGACTTAAACTATATATCGATAACCGAATTGATAGAATGAGAAAGGATTTTCACCTCCTCAAACCACCATGATTATGCAAATGAGAGGTAAGTCTAGCTTAAGACTTTAAAAGAGCGCTTCTCGGGAGGCAACCCGAGCACTAACCCCATTAAATTTAACATTTATTTTATCTTATTTCTTTTAGCACCTAACTATAAACTAACTAAAGTGCAGATTTCCATACCACACGGCCTTGCACACGGCAGTGGTTGTGGCCGTGTAGACACTACGAATTTCAGTACAGGGGCGTGGCAGAAATCGTGCAGAAACAGGACTGCAATTTTCCCCAAGACACAGGCTCCGATTAAATGCCATGGCCGTGTGAAGCGGCCGTGGTCAAAACTGCCTAACGAACACGGGCTGAGAAAAATCCACACGGCCGTGCGAGGCAGCAGTGGTCGATATTATCAGTTTTTTTTCACATATCGCCGCCACCACCACCTCGCGACCCAGCCGATGACGAGGACCTTTAAGGCCTTTTATTTTTTTTATTTTTCATTTTTAATATTTATTTTTCATTTTTATATTTATTTTTAGTTTAATTTCATTCTTAATTAAACTTTTTACCTTTCTTGTTTAAAACTTTTATTAGTACAGTTTAATTTCTTTTATCGCTGGCTGTCTAACTCTCGAGTATCTCTAGCAAAACCCATTAACTAGTACTCCCTAAAAATTTAACTGATGACTTCACAGTTTAAAAAGGTTCAATGTGCCACTCCGAGAACGAAAACATCACCAGAGTATTCACCACCACACTTACCTATGCCTAAGTCATCATCATTAATCATCCACCAAAGATTTCATCCAAAATTCAGGAAGTTTCACTTCTCTCCCTAACTTATGATTTTCTTACTATACTATGAATATATATTTGTACATTGAGGGCAATGTACATCTCGAGTGTGGGGGTGAATTTTATGCCTAACTTTTTAAATTCCTGAATTATGTCTTGTCTTAAGTGATTTTCTCATATTACTAATTAGAATGAAGCTTCTGATGATTTATGATTTCTATTGATATGTTTTGGATTAAGTCATAGTTAACTGTGCGATGATGATTTAAACTTTAGGAGGCTAGAGAATCAAGCATGGTGAGTCTATTTTTCAAAAATTAAAATTTTGTTAGGTTGTCTACCTGAATCTAATTATTATCTTGAAATTTGAAATTTACAAGGTTGATATCAAAAACCAAATTTTTTGTGAGATTCTGAGCCTTTTAGAGCATATATTTTTTTCGTGCTCACTTTATTAATTATGAGTGTGTCAACATTGATTTGTTATTCTAGAACTTGCTTCGATTATACATGTCAAGACCACACTTTTGATTTGATATACAGAGATGATAAGGGCACTTAGGATTTAACCCACTCACTCCACTAAAATCCTACCTTCACAATTAACCCCTTGTGAACCCTTTTGATTCTAACGACCCTTTTATTGATTCACCCGCTAATATTAACCTAAAACCCATCTTGTATTTTTATCACCATTTCTCTTGACTACCCTTCTATCGAGATTTGATTTGATCAGTTGCCTAATTATTTTATTTCAGTAGTTAAATTCATCTTATATTATGTACTTATTTGATTTGTTCTTAAAAAAACTATTCAATATTAGTTCTATAGCTAAGTGAGCTTATACATTTAAATTCAAGATCTTGAAGAAGAAGCTGGTTTTATTAGTTTCAAGTTTCAATTGATGTAATTATGCAGGATTAGTTCATTTTTCTAGTTAGGTAATTTGTCAATTCAATCTCGATTTTAACCTTCTGATTCAACCTATATCCACACCTTTAACCTAAGCCCTGTTACAATTTTTTTTAAAGACCTTTTGATCTTTGTATCATTTCATTTTATAGTGGTAGAGATTTGATTTTCAGGCAAGCCTATGGGATTAATTTTTCATGTTCGACTTTTGAGAGCTTAATTTTGAACCTTAAACACTTTGAGTGATTTGAGTGAATCCTTAGTGAGGATGTCAACTCTTGTCGATTTTGAATCAAAAGTTAATTATTTAGGTAAGGGGAAACACCTATATTTTTCATGCTACAAAAAATTGTGACTTAGATTGTTTGAATCTTTAGGACTCTTTTAGTTAAATTATCCATGTATAAATTATCTATGAATTATGATGAGGCATTGTTGATGAGAATTATGAATCGAGGGAAGTTAATTCTAATTGTGAGTTGAAATTTTTTCTTGAGGACAAGCAAATGCTTAAGTGTGGGGGTATTTGATAACCCGTAACATGTTTATATTTTAATCCCACATTTAGCATACTTTTGGATGATTTATTCCCTGAATTATGGAATTCAGTGCTCCTAATCCTTTAATTTCATGCTTTATACTTAGGAGAGCACTAGAGGATGAAAAGAATGAGAAACGGGTCAAAAATGGAGAAAATGGGCCAAATTACGAAATCAACACGGCCTGGGCCCGATTCACACGGTCGTGCCTCTTTAACAGGTTCAAACACTGCCTGGCCCCCAATCACACGGGCGTGTCCTTGCCGCAGAAAAGAAGAGTTTCATTCAGAATAGGGTACTTAGAGGTAAAGAAAGACATTCCAAAAGCCTATATAAACACCCTAGATGAAACACCCCAAACCTGGCCCACAAGCCCTGACCGGATCTGGTATGCTTCTAAAGAAAAACCTTTCAAATCTATTTGGGCTTTGCCGAAAACTTATGTGTTTTAGAAAACAGTTGATTTGGGTTGGGCTTAGATTTAAAAAAAAATCGTGTTGTTTAGATGTTAATACATTCAACTCTAATATTTATGAGAAATTTACTTTTAAGTTTAATTGGATGATAATCGTATCATACTAAGTAATTTGAAAGCATGCATAAACAATTTAACATTTTGGCCTTATTACATCAAATAAAAACCCGAAGTAATTTAAAACTTAAATATAAATAAAAATAAGACAATCTTTGAGCTTTGCATGGCCTCCACTGAGCTCTTGCCGACCGGTCCATTCTTGTGTGTCACCTGAAAAATAGTCCCACAAGGGGTGAGTCAAACAGACTCAATGTGTACAATCAACACTAAGTCTGAAACAGATTCAGGCATGTCAAATCATACATATTCACATAGCATTTTTATAAAATGATGCAATCCCGAACCCCAAACCTAGATGCTATCTGCTACACATCACCCGTACCAATCATTACACCGTGGGGACTACTAAGTCAACCCTCCATCCGCTACACACCATCGAAGGCGGTCGCTGCAGTCGACGTGCTCATCGCCCTTATAATTTCGTGGCATAGCCACCATATATATATATTCGTGACATAAGTCACCACATTCATATATTGTGACATAAGTCACCACATTCAGATATTGTGACATAAGTCACCACATTCACATATTGGGGTATAAAACCACCAATTCACTTCCCCTTTACATATCACCCATATGCCCCATGTCATGCAAAACATGCAAAAATTATGCCTTATGCTTTATTCACATTCTTATAGTTGCACTTATGTGCCATAATAGATCGTATTATATTCCTAGTAGGAGTAGGAAAAACGTACCTGAGTACTTTGTACCATCGCATGGTACCTTAGCCACATTCACATTATTATAACATATATATTAAATATTGCCTTACATATATTAAGAGATAGTGTGGAGTACACACCTGATTTACTTAGCAATTTCACTCCAAATCCCGAAAAGCCCGATCTAAAACCTTAGATCTCAAGTTCCTACATTCGGCCGACATGCAATATTTTAGCTAAAGGCCATTCGGCCAATTAATCAAATCCCGAAACTTACCTTGTTGCCGATTTGTCTCCTAACCAAATCTCGAAACTTGCAAACCCTCTTCCTTGTAATCGGCTAACTCTAGATCAATTGATTTGATTAGTTTTCAGCTTTCGAACAATTAAGAAATAGATCTAGGTTCCTAAATAGGCCTTGGTCGAATGTGTAAGTACACTTACCTTGCGATCCATAATTCCCAAAAACTGCTACTTGATTATGAAAGTGTCGAATTACCTATAGACATAGGTTAGATTTAATTCTAACATTAAATCACATAGATTTGGCCTATGGCCGAATACCACATAACCTACCTTGGATGTTGAAATCTCGAATAATCCTCCTTATAGTCGACTACACTGAAAATCCTAAAAGATCCTTCCAAATTTCGGCAACCAACAATATTAATGGGATTAGTTCTAGATTTCGACAAGTCTAAAGAAAAAGGATGGAAATTAAATGATATTTGGCCTTTACCTTCTTTAAAAAAAATCGACAGCACCTTGCTTCACACCTTAGAGGAATTCGGCTTTGAAGGATACTAGAGAGATCCGGCTATAGGCTACGCAATGATCAACACGTTTCGGCTTTTGATGATTGCTAAAGAGATTTGGCCTCACAAGGATGAAAAGAGAGGGATATGTGGCTTAGAAAGAATCGGCACTAGTGGAATTTGGAAAAAGTTTCGGCTAGAACATAGGGTATTTCGGCTTTGGAAAAATAAAAGAGAAGAGAGAAATTTGCTAGAGAGTTTTGGCAGAAGAATAAAAGAAAAAAGAAGAATGAAGGTTGTCCTCTCCTTTCCCCTTTCTACCAAAATTACTACCCCAAGAATCCCCTATTCGGCTAACACTATCAAATCCCTTGCTTTTCTCTTTATCTCTTCATTTAAAATTTTATAAAAATAATCCCACATTTATCTCTTATCTTGGCTGAATTTTAGAGAGAATTAAACTCCTCCCTTGAGTGCCTTGGTGCCATCCATCTCCTTTGCTCCTTGCAGCAAAAATAAAAATTCCCTTATTGCTCCCCTGGTGGCTCGAACACAAGCCCTTTCCTCCTAGCATATGGCGTCACACACTAAAGCCCTAAGTGGCGCCTTGTAGCCACTTTACCAAGCCCAATTTCATGTCAAGTTTCCTCTATAAATTTTTTTAAGGCCACCTTGCTTAGCTTTTTCTTTTAGACTTAAAATCCAAAAATTTTCTAAGGCACTCTCCTATTTTCTAAAGTTCACAAATTCCACAATACACATTCACAACATACTCAAGCATGCTATTTCATATAATTTAGCAATAGTGCATAAGCCCTAATCTGGGATATTACAGTTCTACCCCCTTAAAAATAATTTCGACCTCGAAATTACCTGGCTAGAATAGGTGGGGGTATTATTATTGCATTGCTTCTTTCGGCTCCCACGAAACTTCTTTCGATCCATGATTTTGCCACAACACCTTGACCAAAGGGACCGATTTCCTTCGTAGCACTTTCACATCGCGTTTCAGAATCTGAATCGGCTCTTCCTCATAAGACAGATCTGGTCTCAGTGCCACCTCCTCAACCGAAACTACATGAGATGGATCCGATCAGTACCGACATAGCATGGAAACATGGAATACGTCGTGCATCTGCTTTAATTCTGGTGGCAACTCCAACTGGTATGCCACTGGTCCAACTCGCTTCCTTACTCAATAAGGCCCTATAAACCTTGGACTTAGCTTCCCTTTTCGACCAAATCTCATCACCTTTTTCCAAGGCGAGACTTCAAGGACCACTTGATCTCCTACATCAAATTCTATCTCCTTCCGTTTGAGATCTGCATACGACTTCTGCCTATCAGATGCTTCTTTTAATCGTGCCCGAATTATACCAACCTTCTCCTCAGATTCTACTACAATTTTCGGACCCAAAATCTGACGTTCTCCCAATTCCGTCCAACATGTAGGAGTCCGACACTTTGACCATACAGTGCTTTGTACAGTGCCATTCGAATACTTTCCTGATAGCTGTTATTGTAGGCAAACTCTGCTAAAGGCAAATATTCCTCCCAACTTCCTCTGAAATCCATCACACAGCCCCGTAACATATCCTCTAAGACTTGGATTACTCGTTCAGACTGGCCGTCCGACTGTGGATGAAAGGCCATAGTGAAATCCAATTTGGTGCCTAAAGCCTGATGTAGTGCTTTCCAAAACCGAGACGTAAACCTCAGATCCTTATCCAAGATAATTATATCGGCACTCCGTGCAACCTCACAATCTCCGCTACATACAATCTTACTAACTTCTGTAGGGAGTAATCAACCCGTACGGGAATAAAGTGCGCTGACTTTGTCAGTCGATTCACTATCACCCACACCGAGTCCTTCTTAGTAGGCGTAAGGGGAAGCCCACTAACGAAGTCCATGGTAATTCTCTCCCACTTCCACTGCGGAATTTGTATTGGCTGGAGTAATCCCGACGGAACTTGATGTTCAGCCTTAACTTGCTGACACGTCAAGCATTTTCCAATAAATTCAGTCACTTCCCACTTAAGACCAGGCCACCAAAATTGTTTCCTTAGGTCTCTGTACATTTTACTACCTCTGGGATGCATAGCATAAGGGATACTATGCGATTCCCAAAGAATTCTTTGCTTAAGCTCCTCGTCCTTCGGCATACAGACCTTACCCTTGAAGCATAATACTCCCTCTTAATTAACACCATAACCCTCTAACTCTTCATTCTGCACTTGTCGCAACTTAACACTTAGACCCTCATCCACTAACTGTCCCTCTTTCACTTTATTCAACCACGTTGGCTTAACTTGTAGCTCTGCCAGTAGACTACCATCATCATACAAGCTTAGATGTGCGAACATTGCCCTCAGATCTGTCACTACCTTCCGACTTAAGGCATCCGCCACTACATTGGCCTTGCCTGGGTGATATTTTATGGAACAATCGTAGTCCTTCAATAGTTCCACCCACCTTCGTTGTCTCAAATTTAACTCCTTCTGAGTCAGCAGATACTTGAGGCTTTTGTGGTCTGTGTAGATCACCGAATTCTCTCCATATAGATAGTGCCTCCACACCTTAAGGGAAAAGACCACTGCCGCCAATTCCAAGTCGTGCGTTGGGTAGTTAACCTCGTGTGGCCTTAGTTGTCGAGACGCATGAGCGACTACTTTCCCATCTTGCATAAGGACACCTCCCAATCCTATATGGGAAGCATCACAGTATACTACAAAATCCTTCCCTGCCTCAGGCTGAATCAAGACTGGAGCTTTGGTCAAAACCTTCTTAAGCTTCTCAAAGCTCTCTTGTTGCTTATTGGTCCATATGAAAGGCACTTCCTTCCTTAACAACTTTGTCAAAGGCGCGGCTATCGACGAGAACCTTTCCACAAATCGTCTATAATAGCCTACTAATCCTAAGAAACTCCAAACTTTCGCCACAGACCTAGGGGGTTTCCAATCCAAAACTGCCTCAATCTTCCGAGGATCCACCCTTATTCCTTCAGCAGATACCACATGTCCTAGAAACGTCACCTCCTTAAGCCAAAATTCACACTTGCTGAATTTGGCGTAGAGCTTCTTCTCCCTCAACACTTGCAACACAATTCGGAGGTGCTCATCATGTTCTTCCTCCAACTTCGAATAGACCAAAATATCGTCTATGAACACAATAACGAATCGGTCTAGATAGGGTTGGAAAACCCGATTCATCATGTCCATAAACGCGGCTGGGGCATTAGTTAAATCGAACGGCATTACCAAGAACTCATAATGCCCGTACCTTATTCAGAAAGTCATCTTATGGATATCAGCCTCCTTCACCTTAAGCTGATGATATCCAGACCTTAGATCTATCTTGAGAATCTGCTGCATTTCTTGTCGATCAAACAAGTCGTCAATTCTTGGCAATGGGTACTTGTTCTTGATGGTCAGCTTGTTCAACTGACGATAATCTATGCACATAAGCATAGTTCCGTCCTTCTTCTTCACAAATAAGACCGGTGCTCCCCATGGAGACACACTGGGTCGGATGAAACCACGGTCAAGCAATTCTTGAATTTGAGCCTTGAGCTCAACCAAGTCCTTTGGTGCCATTCTGTATGGGGCAATGGACACAGGAGCTGTACCCGGCAGTAAGTCAATTCCAAACTCCATCTCCCTGTCCGGGGGCATTCTGGGTAATTCCTCCGGAAAGACATCCACAAACTCCCTTATGGTTCTAACTCCACTAACTCCCCCTTCTTTCGTGTCCAGAGTACTAATGAAAGCCAAGAACGCCTTGCACCCCTTCCGAACCATCTTATTTTCCTTTAATGCCGAAACTACGTTAAACAAGTAGTTTCGTCTCTCTCCTATCATAACCATCACTTCATCCTCTAGGGTCCTTAACTCCATTCGTTTGGCTGTACAATCCAATACAGCTCGATGCTCCACTAGCCAATCTATGCCAAGTATCAGATCAAATTCCCCGAAGGGTAATTCCATTAAGTCGACAAGAAATACCGCTCCTTGAAGTTCCAAAGGTACCCTTCGAAACATCTTATTCACCACTACAGTTTGACCTAGTGGGCTTACTACAGTCATCTCCCTACTAGAAGGTTTAGAGGCTATGCCTAGTGTTTCAACTACACTACATGCAACATAAGAATGGGACGAGCCCACATTGATCAAAGTAAAATAAGGCTTGCCATGAATAAGAAATGTACCGATTATGACGTCTGGTGAGTCACCATCCTCCCTATGGCGAACCGCATACACCAAGCCTGGCTGTCTTGCCTCTGTATTACCACCACCTCGGCCTGGTGTTCCACGTCCTCTTCTGGCACCATTTCCTCTGTTATTCAGACCATGACCCCACTGAGGCTGCTGTCCACCTCTTCCAGCCTGGTTAGGACCTTGACACACTGGTCGACCCCCTTCGGCTATCATCGGATAATCCTTAATCATGTGGTCCTTGGACCCACACTCAAAGCATCCCCCCGTTCTTTTCCAACACTCCCCTAAATGTTTCTTCCCACACTGATCACATGTACGATATTGCCTTCCAGTAGCAGCTTGCTGACCTCGCGGCCCCTCAACTCTAGGCCTCTTTTGCTCATTCCTAGCTGGCCTTGACGATCCAAATCCTCTCTTCTGCCTATTTTGATCGGAGTTCTGCCTCACGGACTCCTTGATACCCTCGACTACCTTAGCCTTCTCCACCAACACAGTAAACTCTCGCTCTTATTATGGAGCTATCAGCAACCTCAAGTCATCCCTTAGTCCGTCTTCAAACCGGACACACCGCTCATGCTCTGTAGATACTATGCCTCGAGCATAACGGCTCAGCCTTAAGAATCTAGCTTCGTACTCAGCTACGGACTTGTTCCCTTGAACCAGCCCCAGAAAAGCCTTTCTCTGCGCATCCATATAATGCGTGCTGACATACTTCTTCTGATATGGCGCCTTAACATATTCCCAAGTAAGATCCTCAACTGAAGCACCATCTCGCACCGTGAGCCACCATTGATATGACTCATCACGGAGAAGCGACACCAACTCTTTCAGCTTCTCTTCGTCAGTTAAGTCGAGCTCATCCATAATCCGCTCAGTCACCTCCCACCAATACTCGGCGGTACTGGGTGCCACACCATATATACCACGGAACACTTTAGCTCCGTTGGCTCAGAGTCGTTTAGGTACCGACTTTTGAGCTCCCATGCCTCCACCCACTCCAGCCACCCTTTCCAAAACTCGCAGCATCGCCTGCGACACTGCATCATCCCCCGTCTGATCCTGATATTCCACATCAGCAGTTGGGGGTGGTGGTGGCATTTCATTCTCAGATCCTTGACTCGATCTAACGGGTTCAAACATGGTCATTCGGCCTCTTCCACGGCCATGCACGTTACGACCACGTCCCCTTAAGTTCATACTTTCGCTTTGCATTTATCTGATTAAAGAATTTTATGTATTAGCTTTGTTTCACTAATTAAACACGAAATTTCATCCATTATCATCTTCCTTAGCCAAAAAGACAAAGAAAGAAGAAGCTATGGAAGCTATTTATGGTTCAGTCATTGCACTGCTCAATGGTAAGTCCGTTTTTGTCCTGTTTTTAATGATTTCTGTGTTTTTGATATCGTTGCAATTAGGTCTAGCTAGCCCAGGGACTATTTTACAAAATTGTTAAAGATTTTAGATGTTTCCATTGATGAATGCATGTGTTTTTTGATGTTTGAGGATATAATATGAATGTTTGATATAGTTATGCAAGTTTTGTTAAGTGATTTTTAGTGAAAATGTAAAATAGGGATTAAATTGTGAAATAAAGGAAAAATATGGGCTACTAGGGACATAATAGTAATTCGACTAGCATGGGTTGGTATTAAATTGCATGAATTTGTGATTTTATGAAATAAGGACTAAATTGTAAAAGATGTGAAACATTAGGGGCAATTGTGTAAAAATACCTTAAAGTGAATTTTGGACTAAATTGAATATAGAGATGATTAAATAAGTTAATTTTGATTACATTTAGATCAAGAAAAGTGAAACTCGGATCTAGATCGAGGGAAAGATAAAGTTCTCAACTAATCGATCAATTAAGCCTTTTTTTACATTCGAGGTAAGTTTGTATGTAATAAATTTCATTATAAATGTATTTTAAATGCTTTAATATTGCATAAAATGTGAAAATAAGTCTTCGAACATGTTCGACAATGATTTAACGACGATACGACATTAAAAATCCCGGTTGAACCTTAGGAATAGATTTGGATACTAGTGACATGTCATTAGGGGATTATTGTGATTATGTGATCCAGGTGCTGGTCCTGTATGTCCTACCAGTGGCTGAGTATACTGGCATGTGTTGCGATTACTTGACAGCTTGTATGAGCAGCACCGTGTAGCCATGTCTTGACCCACAGCTTGTGTGAGTAGTACATGTGATATGAGATTGAGATAGCTTTGGCTATATATGTGACACTTCGGGTGTGAGTTCCCATGTATCTGATAGTATTCTGAATGGTTCAACGGGTAACTAAAAATTGTGGTTGAATATGAGATTGATATGAGATGGTGCAGGTATGTACATGAACTGTATAAGTTTAAATCGAATAACTTGTGAAGTTCATACTCAAGATTATGATTGAAAATGTGAAAGGTTTGTTAGTTAAATGAATTACATGTTGATATGTTCAAATTTGATAGTTTGTATATTTATGTTAAGATTGAGTTTATTTCATACGAGCTTACTAAGCTATAAAGCTTACTTTGTTTATTTTTCTATGTTTTATAGTAAATTTAAAGTTAGCTCAGATTTAGGGATCGTTGAAGATTTTGTCACACTATCTAACTATCGGTTTGATATTTCTAAGCTTATGTTTTGAGTATATGGCATGTATAGAGACTTTGGTCATTTTGGCATATGTTTTGTCCAGGTATTTAGCCATTTGAAATGGCTTGTAAATGTTTTAAGTTTGGTTTTGTTTTGCCATTTGAGTTGGCTTAATTTTTGTTGGTATGGTTATGTGTAGAAAGGTGTGCATGTGGTTTATATTATGTAGTTAAGTTTGGCATTGGAATGCTTATTGATAATAGATGTTGTGGTTGTCAAATAGTAGAAACTATAGAAGCTATTTGCTTGTAAATTGAGCATGTTGATGTATTATTGAATGTGCATAATTTGTTAATTGTTTATGTGTGAATTTGGTATAAATGGTATGGCCTACTTTTGTGATTTGTGTGTATGGAAGATGGTGATATAGAATATGCATGATTTAGGCTTGAATTGGTTGGTTTAAATGTCTATTTTTATGCCATGAGTTGTGCAATTTGGTTTGGTATAGATTTGTGCAAGTTGGGTGGCAAAATGGCTTGGTAAATAGTCTATTTTTGTCCACACGGGTAAAGACACGGGCATGTGTCTCAACCGTGTGTGACACACGATTATGTACACGGCCATGTGTCCCCTGGTGTTGAAATTAAAATGAAGTCAGTATGCTCCACACTGCCTTACACACGGGCGTGTGACTTGGCCGTGTGGCATAAGTCAGTATACCCTACAGGTTTCGCACGGCCTAACACACGACCTGGCACATGGGCGTGTATGGCCATTTTTAGGGCACACGGGCTAGACACACTGGCGTGTGTGTTGGCCGTGTGACTCAAGTCAGAGAGTTACAGGAGGTCAGACATGGGCTGGGACACGTCCATGTGCTCCCATTTCGAATGTCCACACGACCGTGTCCCCTGTTTTTGAGAAAATTTTCTAAGTGTTCTAAGAATTTCCAAAGTTATTGGTTTAGTTCCGAACCGCTTCCAATGCATGTTTAAGGCCTTGTAGGATCGTATCAGGGACAAAATGATTGGTTGTGAATGAATTGTATTTGAAATGATTAATTTGTATGAGAAATGTATGTTTTAATATGTGATAAGTTTGGTAATGCTCCGTAACCCTATTCCGGCGTTAAACACGGGTGAGGGGTGTTACACCTAGTACCAACCCTAATTGTCACAAATTACTTACCCTAATACCTCACAATATAATCAATAAACCTTTCCAAATAATACCTAAAAAAATGTTACAAAATAACCGGAAGAACAAAGCAAAGTTCGATAAAAACACTAAAAAAACCAACACTTTAAGTTACGCCACAAGCAACTTATTTATAGGCTAATACAAGAGTCCATCCAATAGAATTTTGATAAGTTTTAAACTCCTATTTAAAAGTTAAAATTATCTCATTAATTACGTTGATTATTTATCAAATAAAAATACTCATAAATCAATTTTTCTACTGGTCTAAAACTTTTTAAAAAGATAAAGATAAGGATATGAATAAAACATTATTTTCATTTTAAACCTCCCGATATGACCAGTTAAAGAGTTCTAACCAAAAACCAATAGTTATTTTGTCAAAATGTTGCTCCTTAATTGGCCCAAAAAAAAAATCAAACACACATGGGGATGCAATAGCCCACCGCTTAAGGAAAATTTATTTTCGTTCTAACAAAACATGGAATGAGCAGGTAAAAAACTCCAACAATCTCCCCTAGGCATTTTTATAAAACTTGCAACAAATAGTTAACCTACAATCTAAGCAAATCACCTAGCAAGCCAACTCTCCCCTAAGGGGCAAAACATGCTTGATCACATACTGCCCTATTTTGGACGCTTTTGAATTTAACATGTACGAGTCATCTAAAGGCAAACTAGGTTTGCAGCTTGTGGTTGTGTCTTGCGAGATTTTGAAGGGTTGATCTTAGGTATGTTTTTGGGTGTTCATTTTTTTCAAATAATGCAGAGTTATGGGCAATTAAAATGGATCTTCAGTTGTTTGATAGGCTTCCTCGGTATCTTGTTATGAATTTTTTGGGTTACTAAAAAGGGTTCTGGAACATGGAGGATGTGGGACATTCTTATTGAGATTGATAGTTTAGTTGAAGTTATTAAAGAGTTCTTGTTTGTGAATGTGCTTAAGGAGGCTAATGGTTTTGGAGACTCTTTGGTAAAATCGGGTGTTTATAGGGATTCTCTATTTTCAACTTGGCTTTAGGACTCATGGGATGAGATTCATAGTACGAAGATAGAAATCTAGATATTAGTCATAAGACACATTTAGCGCCGGCACCAAAAATTGTGTCTCAAATTTGGATGGGTTGCAGGCCACTTAAACTATTGTCGACGTGATTGCTTGATATGTATGGCTCAAGTAGCAAGTTTGGTTTCTGAGTTTAATTTGCATATAAGGGATTTCGGAAGTGATTTTTGCTAATGTCTGTGTAAAAAAATAACGTCGGTAATGAAAAATATATCGCAAAGAAAAGGGAAATAAAAAATAAAGAACACACAGATTTTACGTGGAAACCCTTTCGAAAAAAAACCACGGGCAGAGGAGAAGAAAATTCACTATGTCGAATTCGTATCTTTTTACAAGAGGAATAGACTATGTCTATTTATAGGCTTGTAAAGCCATATTCTAATAGGAGTGTAGTAAGATTGAAACTCGTTATTCTAATCAATATCAATAGATGGAGTTTAATAAGGTTTAAAAACCTTATTTAAAATAAAATAAAAAAAGTGTAGTTCTATCTCAACGAACAAGTTCTTCACCTCTTCCATAAAACCCCTTAAGGGTTTAACTTCAACAATGAACACCAACCAAGTCTAAGCAATGCTCAAACTTGGTTATAGAAAGTGACTTAGTCATCATATCTGCAGAATTTTCATGAGTACTAATTTTGCTCACAACAATATCACCACGAGCAATAATATCACGAACAAAATGATACCGGACATCAATGTGTTTTGTTCTCTTATGAAACATTTGATCTTTTGTAAGGAAGATGGCACTCTGACTTTCACAAAATACTGTACTGATTTGAAGGTCTTCATTGAACTCACTAAAGAGTCCCTTCAACCAAATAGCTTCTTTAAAAGCCTCAGTAATCGCCACGTACTCAGCTTCAGTGGTAGACAAAGCGACTATAGTTTGTAAAGTAGCTTTCCAACTGATTGCACTACCTCCGATAGTAAAGACATAACCAGTGAGAAATCTTCTTCTATCAAGGTCTCCAGCAAAATCAGCATCAACATACCCAATGACACCATCTCTAGTTCTTCTAAACTATAAGCAAACATCAGTAGTACCTCGTAAGTATCTTAAAATCCATTGAACTACTTTCCAATGATCTTTATCGGGATTTGCCATGTATCTGCTAACTGCACTGACTGCATATGATAAATTTGGAATAGCATACACGAGAGATCCCACTGTCCTAGAGTATGGAACATGTGACATGTACTCAATCTCATTATCTGATTGTGGAGACAAAGCTGATGAACGTCTGAAATGGGCTGCTAAAGGAGTACTAACAGGCTTAGCACTCTGCATATTGAACCTGCAAAGAACTTTCTCAATGTACCCCTTCTGACTTAGGTACATTTTACTTGTTTTTCTATCTCTGAGAATCTCCATACAAGTATCTTCTTTGCTGGTCCCAAATCTTTCATCTCAAATTCTTCACTTAGTTGGGCTTTGACCTTTCTTATCTCTCCTTTATCTTTTGCTGCTATCAACATGTCATCAACATAAAGAAATAGATACACAAAAGAACCATCACTGTTTTTCTTAAAGTAAACACAACTATCAAAACTACTTCTTTTAAAATCATGAGAAGTCATAAAGGAATCAAACCTCTTGTACCACTATCTTGGTGACTGTTTCAAACCGTAAAGGGACTTTTTTAGCAAGCAAACATAGTCCTCTTTTTCTGAGACTATAAAACCCTCTGGTTGTTGCATGTAAATATCTTCCTCAAGTTCTCCATGCAAAAATGTAGTTTTTACATCTAACTGCTCAAGCTCCAAATCATGAATGGCCACAATACCAAGCAAAGCTCGAATCAAACTATGCTTCACAACTGGGGAGAATACATCTGTGAAGTCCACTCCTAGAATTTGACTGTAACCTTTTGCAACAAGCATTGCTTTATATATGGGTTCTTCAACTCCTGGAGTCCCTTCTTTCTTTTTAAACACCCATTTACAGCGAACAACCTTTTTACCTTTAGGAAGTTTCACAAGATCTCATGTTCTATTTTTATGGAGTGATTTCATCTCCTCTTGCATAGAAAACATCCATTTTTCTGAGTCTTCACAGCTAGCCGCCTCAAAATAATTAGACGGCTCTTGGTTTGCATCTATATCTTTAGCCACATTTAAAGCATAAGCAACTAGATCAGCCTCGGTATACTTATTTGGAGGTTTAATTTCTCTTCTAGTTCTATTTTTGGTGATAAAGTATTGTAGTGAAGAAGCAACTCTATTCTCAATTTTTGTATTAGCTTGAGGAGTCGACTCTGTATTAATCTGATGCTCCACCTACTTTTTATTTTCTTTATTGGAAGAGTCTTTAAGAGATAAGTTAGGTAACATAGTAGTTTCATCAAAAACAACATCTCTGCTAATCACAACTTTTCTATTTTCAGGACACCATAACTTATACCTTTTTACACCAGCTTTATAACCAAGAATTTAATGGATCTCGGTTCCAATTTTCCATTATCAACATGAGCATACGTAGGACACCCAAAGATCTTTAAATCAGAATAATTAGCAGGATTACCAGACCATACCTCTTGTGGAATCTTTTTCAATGGCAATGGATGGAGATTGGTTGATCAAAAAAATGCAGCAGAAGTTGCTTCGGCCCAAAACGACTTTGGTAAGTTGGCATTTGACAACATACATTGAACTTTCTCCATGATCATTCTGTTCATTCATTCTGCAATGCCGTTCTGTTGTGGAGTATGATGAACTGTCAAGTGTCTCACGATCCCTTCTGACTTGCACAGTTTATTAAACTCATCAGAATAAAACTCTAAGCCATTATCTGTGCGGAGGTATTTTATTTGTTTTCCCATTTGTTTTTCAATCATAGTTTTCCAAGACTTAAATACGGAAAACAATAGCTTTTCTACTTCAGGAAGAATGCCCAAACTTTTCTGGAAAAATCATTAATAAAAGTTGGCATATAATTAGCTCTACCTCTTGAAGGCACTCTTAATGGCCCCCACAGATCAGAATGAATATACTCCAATATTCCCTTCGTGTTATGGATTCCTCTGGTGAATTGAACTCTCTTTTGCTTCCCAAAAACGCAGTGCTCACAGAACTTCAGTTTGCAAATTCCTTGCCCATCAAGAAGTCCTCTTTTGCTCAATTCTGCCATGCCATTCTCACTCATATGCCCTAGGCACATATGCCAAAGTTTAGTAATATCATCATCTGACAAGGAAGAGGAAGCGACAGCTGCATCTCCAATAACAGTAGAACCCTGCAAAACATATAACTTGGCAGTCTTTCTCTGCCCTTTCATCACAACGAGGGATCCTTTGGAAATATTCAAAATCCCACTTTCAGCTGTGTATTTGTACCCTCTTGAATCAAGAGTACTCAACGAAATTAAATTTCTATTCAATTCTGGAACATGTCGTACGTCACTAAGTGTTTTAACAACTCCATCAAAGATCTTAACTTTAATTGTTCCAACACCTGCGATTTTACACGGATCATTATTTTCCATCAAAACAACACCTTCAGACACTGTTTCGTAATTTGTAAACGAATCCCGATTGGGACTCATGTGGAAGGTGCAACCTGAATCAAGTATCCACTCCTCACTCACTTTAAAATTGTTGACAGAAGCGACTAGAAGTTCACCATTACTATAGTCTTCTACAACATCAGCTTCACTAGAATTTTCTGGTTGTTTTCCCTTTTGATTCGTAGCCTCCCTTTTAATCTTGTTTTATAGCTTATAGCAGTCAGTTTTAATGTGCCCTTTCTTCTTGCAGAAGTTACAAGTTTTACCTCTGTTTGAAGACTTCGATCTACCCTTAGATTTATCGCGAGGATTCCGTTCCTGTGTCCTTCCACGATCATCATCAGCATTCCGATCTTGTCTCCCACGAACAATAAGACCCTCTCCCTAAGAGTCGGGTTTAACCACAATATGCTTCATCTTATCATACGAGGTCAAAGAATCATAAACCTCATCAACTGTAAGAGACTCGCAGCTATATAAAATCATGTCTCTGAAGGTTGAATAAGACTGGGGCAACGAACAAAGTAGAATCAACCCCAGATCTTCCTTATCATACTGAACCTCCATAGCCTCCAAGTTTGAAAGAATTTCTTAAACACTGTTAAGTGTTCGTGCATAGACGCACCTTCCTCCAAACGATGAGCATAAAGACGTTGCTTCATATGCAACTTGTTAGTTAGAGTTTTCGACATTCATATTTGTTCTAGCCTCTTCCATAATGCCGCAGCGATCTTTTCCTTCATGCAAAATTTCATTAGACAAATGCAGATGTAACTGTTTTAATGCCTTTCGATTCTTGCACTTTTTCTCTTCCTCCGTCAATGTTGAAGGCATCTTATCTATCCCTAGCAGGGCTTCCTCTAATCCATCTGTGCAAGAACTGCCTGCATCTTTATTTGCCACAACGCAAATCTGGCGTTGCGATCCAACAGCGAAATTTCATACTTTAAAGACGCCATTACCGTGATCTAGATGAAAAAAACCTGGAAGCTCTTATACCAATTTATGAAAAAAATAACGTCGGTAATGACAAATATATCGCAAAGAAAAGAGAAATAAAAAATAAAGAACACACAGATTTTACGTGGAAACCCTTTCGAAAAAAAAACCACGGGCAGAGGAGAAAAAAATTCACTATGTCGAATTCGAATCTTTATACAAGAGGAATAGACTATGTCTATTTATAGGCTTGTAAAACTATATTCTAATAGGAGTGTAGTAAGATTGAAACTCCTTATTCTAATCAATATCAAATAGATTGAGTTTAATAAGGTTTAAAAAACCTTATTTAAAATAAAATAAAAGAAGTATAGTTCTATAGGGATTCTTCTTTTTTTTTATTTAAATAAGGATTCGGGTCACTTAATTCTAACAAACTGGAGTGAGGCAAACAACATAGAACATGTAATGGACAAGGCATAGGTGGAGAGGTCAACAATGTTCATTTTGAGGTGGTTAACTGTTTTAGTTTTTTCCATGTAGAGTTGCTTTGGTTATTTGATATGTATTAAAGGTTCTGCTATTGGTTGTGCAGGTTGAAGTTTTATTTGTCTTTGTTCTTTGACATGTCGGGTTGTCCAAGTATGTAGAGTTTTTTCTTTATAGCTTGCATAATGATTTCTATTAATAAATCTTTTAATAGTTTAGAAAAAAAAATTAAACAACATTTTTGTTAACTTTCATAAAATTTGGATAATTTTGATTTTTTAATAATATAAAATTAATTGATTTAATATTTGAGGATCAATTTAATTCGATCTCTATAATAGAGACTTGATCCTTTCTTATAACTCTAATGCTCCAATATGAAACATATCAAAAGTTATATTACCTTGTTTTTTGGTATATTCTAAGGAAGTCAATTCCATACCAATACCGCCCATACCAATTGGAACATTGTGTTTCAATGGTAGATCTGAATAACAAATTTTAGTTTCCATTCCAATGTAAATTCCGATGGCACCAATGCATTTTGGTCCATTTTAATTAGTACCAGTGCATATCCGATATTACTTTAAACTAATTTTTAATATTTTTTTATCTTAACTAATATTTTTTAATTACATTTAAAAATAAAATATACTCATTTAATCAAATTATTCAAGATAATTAATAATTTTATAAATAATTTTTTCATATAAATATATTTATAAATCAAGTTATATTTATATGTATATAATATATGCGTGAAAATATTTAAAAGATCTTGATAAATTTGAAATAGTACATATATACACACTAGTACGGATATGTATTAGGTTTAGTATCGAAATATATTTACCATTTGTCATATGATTTGTCACATTGGATATAAAACGTGTGCCTTCCTTTTTCTCCTAATTGTTGGTGGGGGATTTCTAAAAAGTTGGTGAGAAAAGTCTCGAACACACAAATGGAACACGAAGACTTACTCAAAAAAATCAATAGGACAAAACTCTAAGGTGTGTATCAAGCCACTATCAAACCAATCAAGCTTGTCGCTAAGGTGTGTATCAAGCCACTATCAAACCAATCAAGCTTGTCGACACCATTTTAAAATCGGATTTTGAAAAATGGGGATCGACTTTAAAAACAAAGTGGGAGTCACCACCAATCTTTTTTACTTAGGTGTGATTGGATCACCTTGTAAAACGTTTTATTTTAAAACATTTGATTTTGGTCTGCAAAAACAAGAAAATAGGTTTGGGAGTCGGTTACGTATGAGGAAGGGTTAGCACCCTCATAACGCCCAAAAATTGGTACCTAATCGATAAAATCATGTCCGAATGTTGGAAATAAAGAAAATTAGAAAATGTGGTCCTTTTATTAAAAAGAAAATCAAGACTTACTTATTACAAAGAAATAAAGTACTTTACCCAATAAGTTAAGGTATAGCACCTCATGACTTTGAAATTAAGCTCGTCTTTATTTTAGAAAATTCCTACCTCAAGATGCAAGACGTCGAACCCAATAAGTTAGGGCAAAATGCTTTGAATTCCCAAGAATAGGTTTTTTGATTTGAAATTGATAAATCTCAGCTTTTTCTTAAATATATATATATATATAAAAGGGGATATATGATACCTAAAGTTTCACGAGAAAAATCGAACCCAATAAGTTAGGGCAAAATTCTTCTCGAAATTCCCCAAATATCACGTATCACCATATTTTGAAAATCCTTTGATTTAAAAACTATTTTATAATAAAAATGGTATGGGTAAGACATAGAATAATACATTATAACATACATATCAATTCAACCTAATTGCAAATTATATTAATAATAAATAATCAATGAATGATATAAAAAAGTTAAAGTAATATTAAACAAATATAAAGATACTTAATAATAATCATAATAAATAATAAATAATATAAAATAACTAATAATAATATATAAAGATTATACATAAAAAATTAGCAAATAATATGTATAATAATTTTAAAAAGACATTTATATACATAATATATTAATCATAAAAATTGTATAAATAAAATAGGTTATTTATTATAATAGATTTTATACAAAACAAAATTAAAAAAATAATACTATATAATATATAAATTAAAAAATAATATAAAAAGTAATATATATAAAAATATAAAAATTATTGAACTAAGTAAAATAATATATAATAATTAAATATATATAAAATAATACATATAAAGTATATATATATAAACTATTAATAAATATAGAAAAATAATATAAAACATGATAAAACAATTAAAATAATTTAAAATAAAATAAATTAAGTAAATTAAAAATAAATAAAAAGCAGGGGTTAAACAACAATTAAGCAGATTAAAAGGATTGAATTAAAATGCGCATTAAAACACAGGGGTTAATGTGGAAATTAAACCGTTTTACAAAATGGTGTCGTTCTGATTTTACCATTAAAACGGACCGAGGGACTAAATTGGAACCAAAATAAAACTTTAGGGCTAAATTTAAAATAAATAAAAATGTGAATTGGGCTAAATTAAAATTAATTAAACTGCGGAAGGACCGAAATGTCAAATATCCCATTTTCATAAAATGCGTGGATCCTGAGGGCCGAGTCGGGTCAACGCGGATCCTGCCTGCTAGACGACGTCGTTTTAACACTTATTAGCTTAAGCGAAAACGACGTCGTTTTCAATATGTTATATAAGCCCGTTTTCTGCCCAAAAAATTCATTTTACCCTTCGATTCTAAAAAAAAAAATTTAAAAACTCTCTCGATCCCCTTTTCCTGTGCTAGGGTTCGGCCATCGGAACCATGGACGCCGTGCACACGCGCCTTACGCGCCGCCAACCACTCTATTTTACACCCCAAATGCAGGTAATTTCTTCTATTATTTTTTAGTAAACAGTATATTTACATACAAAAAAATTAAAAAAAGATAATCGAAAAAGTGAGAAATCACCTCTATTTTGTATTCCTTTTTATTTCAATACAAAATTTTTGCCTATTTTCTCTGTATTCTGTGTCTTTTCGTGTATCTCTTTTAAAAAAAAAACCCCATTTTTTTACAGATTTTTTACCAGGGTTTTATAACCCAAAACCAATATAAAAAAAAGGAAAACATATTTTTCGTATTTTTTCATATCTGTGCCTTCTTTTTCGCTGCGATTTTGTTTCCCTTTCTGCTTCGGTGTTCTTTCCTTTCTTTGCAGGTTGATTCTGCAGTGAGGATAGGCACGAGACTAGCGGAGCTATCGAGGGGATTCTGATGGCTGTGAGGGTGCGACGATCGGGCTCCAACTGCGACGATTGGGCTCCAGACATTGCGGCGTGACGGTTGGGATAACCCTTGCTTGTGGCGATTGGGGTGTTGCCATTGCGGCGCCTAGGGTTTCAGAAACCTTAGGCCACTGCTGGTTCTGTTTAGTTCCTTGGCCTTTTAGGCCCTTTGTTGTTTGGTCTGAGTAGGGTGCTTAGCTCTGGGTCATAGGTTTTGGGGTAGGGGTTTTGTAATTGGGTCAATGTAGTCTGATGTGTTCTGGATCTGTTAAGATTTAGGCTTTTTGGTTGTAAAAATGGACTGTGCTGGCCATTTTAACATTTTTATTTTCGTTTTTCAGCCCGGGCAAAAATGGGCATTCACAGCTGCCCCTCTTTGCTCATTGTTGTGTAACGAGAATAGAGAAAAGACTATAAAAAGACCAATTTTTGCCTGGACCTGGCCGAGCCTCGACTTCTTGATCCATGCTTTCTTCAAATGACTCCAAATCCACTGTAACTTTACCGGTATTGGAACTTCATCTTGATTTCAGTAAGTCTGATAACTTCAATCTGCTTCACTGCAACTTCAGGAAGGCAATATCTGTTATCTTCGATCTGCTCCATTACAAACTCGAAGAGATAGGATCTGATGTCTTCAGTCTACTTCCTTGTATCTTCAGGAAGAGTTCATTCTTCAGTTTGCTCTACCAACATCTCTAGGGAACAAAATCTGAACCTTTTGGTTTGCTTCCTTATTATCTTTAGGAAGACTTCTATCTTCAGTCTGCTCCACTAACATCTCTAGGGAACAAAATCTGAACTTTTTGGTTTGCTTCCTTACTATCTTCAGGAAGACTTCAATCTTCAGTCTGCTCCACTACCATCTCAAGGGAACAAAATCTGAACTTTTTGGTTTGCTTCCTCAGGAAGACTTCAATCTTCAGTTGGCTCCACTAACATCTCTAGGGAACAAAATCTGAACACCTTTTGGTTTACTTCCTTATTATCTTTAGGAAGACTTCAATCTTTAGTCGACTCCACTAACATCTCTAGGGAACAAAATTTGAACCTTTTGGTTTACTTCCTTATTATCGTCAGGAAGACTTCAATCTTCAGTCTCCTCCACTAACATCTCTAGGAAACAAAATCTGAACCTTTTGGTTTGCTTCCTTATTATCTTCAAGAAGACTTCAATCTTCAGTCTGCTCCACTACCATATCAAGGGAACAAAATCTGAACTTTTGGTTTGCTTCCTCAGGAAGACTTCAATCTTCAGTTGGCTCCAATAACATCTCTAGGGAACAAAATCTGAACCTTTTGGTTTGCTTCCTTATTATCTTCAGGAAGACTTCAATCTTCAGTCGGCTCCACTAACATCTCTAGGGAACAAAATCTAAACCTTTTGGTTTGCTTCCTTATTATCTTCAGGAAGACTTCAATCTTTAGTCTGCTCCACTAACATCTCTAGGAAACAAAATCTGAACTTTTGGTTTGCTTCCTCAGGAAGACTTCAATCTTCAGTTGGCTCCACTGACATCTCTAGGGAACAAAATCTGAACCTTTTGGTTTGCTTCCTTATTATCTTCAGGAAGACTTCAATCTTCAGTCTGCTCCACTAACATCTCTAGGGAACAAAATTTGAACCTTTTGGTTTGCTTCCTTATTATCTTCAGGAAGACTTCAATCTTCAGTTTGCTCCACTAACATCTCTATGGAACAAAATCTGAACCTTTTGGCTTGCTTCCTTATTATCTTCAGGAAGGCTTCGATCTTCAGTTTGCTCCACTAACATCTCTAGGGAACAAAATCTGAACCTTTTGGTTTGCTATATCGTCCTTTGAGGGACATATCCTGTAAACCAAAATATATTATAGATGACTCATGAATGCAGCATGTCATGAGAATGATGATTAGGATGCATGATTGAAATGGATCTGATGCTCCTAACTAAATGATATTAGGGATAACATTTGCATGAATGCAGGATGTCATGAATTTTTTTTTTTACAACGGTTAGGACACAATGCTCGGCATGAATCAAATGCTCCTAATTTGAAATGAGAGAATGATCTCTATGGGTTGTCATTGCTTATAGTTCATCAAGGTTCTATCACTAATGCGCTACCATGCTTTCTCGTTTAGCTGGTATCTTAGACAGAAAACTCAAAGAAACTATCATCCAACTCAGTAAGCTTGCCCCGCTGTAATTCCAGAGTCAGCCATTACAACTTCAAGGGAATGACATTTGGTTTCTTTCATATTTCTGTTACCACTTAGAGGTACAGAACTTGTATCACTTTCAATCTGTTACACCATTCCTTGAGTGTAATGACCAGATGTATGTGTCTGAATGGATACAGGGTATCCCGACAATGATCTTCTTTTACACTTGGATTGACCTTTTTCGTCATTTGCCGATATGTTATCACCAACGAAATTGTCTTATCCAATGAGAATTTGAAGAGATAATCATTTTCGAATGTTTCCAGCCCTTAGGCTTGGTGAGTTCTAAACAATAGTCTTATTTTAGATTCCTCATATTATTTAGAAGCTTCTAGAGTAATATGTGAAACTCCTTTTATGAAAGTGTTATTAGTCCATAAATTGTTATTTCAATATAAAATGCTTGACAAAGGTCACAAAAATGGACGAGAAAGAAATTAGTTAGGAGCATAGCTCCGAGAAATAATTTAATCAAAGATAACCCAGGCAATTAAAGAAAATTGATTTAGGTGTATCTCAAAAAGAATAAAGCAATCAAGGATAACAAATTCAAAATTGGGTAAGTTAGAAGCTAAGTGCCCCAGATATCGCAGCCTGAGCTTTTTTGTTCCAACTTCTTGAGGACCATTTTAAACTTAATATGTGTTTAGGGGATCTAGAGTACTCTGTCAATGCCCCAAGACATAACGTACTTCTTCATTATTAATTCAAATATAACAAGACTACTATGTGCTCCACTTTTGATTAAAATTTTGAGCCTCCCTTTTCAGGTTTTCAACTCAAAGCCCCTTTGGTCTCAAAGCGCCCTTTGCGGGTTTTCGCCTTGGCCTCTCCTTTTTCTTTTTTCTTTTCTTTTCTTTCTTTCTTCTTCTTTTTTATTTTTTTTTGGACTCAAGGTGCCCTTTGCGGGTTTTCACCTTGACCCTTTTCCCTTTCAGGTAAAATCCTTCTTGACTGAACCTGAATTCGCCGGATTGGGCAAGTTTTCTCCATCCATCTCGATCAATATCAATGCTCCTCTAGAATAGGCCATACATTAGTCCTTTCCAGTTTGGCATATGCTTTCCTCTAAAATCATTTTATAGAAGAAATGTCCTTTTCAACATTAGGTTCCTTCATGGAATTCCCTAAGATGAACTTCTTTAACGTAAGCTCGCATCATCTGGCTGTGACGAATAGCTTTTAACCTTTTCTTCAATTAGATTCAATTGGCAAAACTGTTTCTATTCCGATGAGAAATGTGTTGCCCCAACAATGGTCCTAGCCAACTTTCAATAATCATAGAGAGTAGTGATAGATTCTTATGCCAATCTTTACAAGTCTTAGCCACCTTTCATTTCTTTTTTTTTTTTTTTTTTTGTTGCACTATGATATGTTGCCTGATCTTTGGACAAACTGTAGACTTTGACTTTGTACAGTTATTTAAATGCGATCATTTATGGCATTTGATCTTTTCCTTCATTTTTTTTTTTGTTTTTTGATGAATTTGATTACTTCGACCTTGTAACATTGGCATATGAAGCTACTTCACTCTCTTATTGAAATAATCGATAACTATGCCGATGAGTCGATATTGACTAAAAGCTTTTGACAAGATTGGCCCCATCACATCCATGCCCCACATATGGGAAATTTGTGAAGAACTAGAGTAGGCATATGAATCCTGTCTTCTTTAATTCCGTATTTGCGATATGACTGATGCAATCCCCTTCCATGGTGAATCAACAGTGCCCGATCCTCTTTGTTTAGCCTACTTCTTATTAGCCAAGGCATTTCCTGATATAATCGTGTGAAAATATTTTTGAATAACTCAATAATATCTCGTTTTATTTCTGTGGTGAGCTAAGCTTCGATCCTCATTCCTTTCCTAGGCTTGCAATATCCATTGACTTTATGTAAGGTAATGTCTGCTTTTCATCTTGTTAAACCATTCTTAACAAGTCAGAAGATACGTCACAATCTCTATCATCTTCAAAATCCTAAGATCCCCTAGACCCATATCTTGTGCAAAAAGGGAATCAGTAACAATGTCGCTCATGACGCTGATATCTGGGTACCTAGGTACGAGGGCGAACAAATCCAAAGAATAAATGATTCTAAGGATGATTATTTGTATAGTATGGTCACAAAGAATGAAAAAATATTGGTAAAAAATGTACAGTATGAAATGTAAAGAATAAAAGAATATGTATTAAAAAAATGCATTTCATATAAATTTCGGACACGAGCCTATTTCACAAAAGAATTCTTATTGCCTCTAGGCTTAAGGCAACAAGTATGTTTTGAATATTACTCTAAATACACTCTAAAAATACAAGAATCCTTTCTACAGTTCCTATTGTTTAAAACACTCCTAAGTACCCAAGGTTTAAAAAGTTTATTCCCCGGTTCCTTCTCCGCTTTTGATTTCTTTAAGGAGTCGCAACTTTCTTGTCTCCTCTTTTAATAATCACATTTACGGCCTCATCGAAGTGATCAGATTTTGATAACTCATCGACTTCCACAACTCCCATTTTGATGAGCTTTTCAACCAGCTTTTTACACGTAGTGCAGTTTTCAATTGAATGACCTTTTATTCCCTCGTGGTACTCGCATTGGGCATTCTCATTATACCATTTTGGAAATGGAGGTTACAATGATTTCAAATAAAATGGGGACACCACGTGTGCGTCAAAAAAATGTTGATATAGCTCCTTATACGTCATTGGTATTGGCGTAAATTGGAGCTTTTCAGAGTTTTTCCTTGTGCCCGACTCTTGTCTCGCCGATCCTTGTTGCCCAGCAGTGATCAACTTGGGCTGGTTAATAGTAATCGCTTTTGAGTACCCTTTGTTGTATGTACTCGTATTATTCACCTCGCCATCCCTTTTTCTAGGAGCAGACCTTTTAGTGGTTTCCCCTGCTTCAATCTTGCCACCTCTTATGGCATTTTCAATCATCTCTCCTGCCATCACTATATCTACAAAGCTCTTGGTGGTGCTTCCTATCATATGGGTGATAAATGGCACTTTTAGAGTGTTGATGAACAACATAGTGGTTTCCTTCTCTAGGAGAGGTGGTTGAACTTGCATGGCTATTTCCCTCCATCTCTGCGTGTATTACCTGAAACTCTCGTTTGATTTCTTTTCCATGTTTTGAAACATGATTTGGTCAGGCGTCATATCCGTGACATGATTGTACTGCCTCATGAAGGCTTGGGCCAAGTCCCTCCAGGAGTTAATGCTAGCGCGGCTGAATTGGTTGTACCACCTAGAAGCTGCCAACTATCTTGAAAATAATGAATCAAAAGTTGATCTGTAACATCCTAAAAATGGGCCTATGCATTTTTTGATTTAATTATACGAAATGGCATGTCTTATGTGTTATGAATGTAAGGTGAACATTTTTGGAAACTTGGAAATGTTAAGTTTAAAAGAGGAAAGTGAACATTTTTGGAAACTTGGAAATGTTAAGTTTAAAAGAGGAAAGTGAACATTTTTGGAAACTTGGAAATGTAAGGAAATGTTTTAGAAATGTTAAGTTTAAAAGAGGAAACTAAAACAAGGTGGCCTTAAGAAAATTAGTAGAGGGAATTTAACACAAGAACGGGCTTGGAGTAGTGGCTAGGAGGTACCACTTAAGGCCTAGGTAAGTGACGCCACAAGTTATGCAAATGGGCCTAGGTTCGAGTCACGTGGGAAGCAAATAAAAGAGTTTTATTTTGCTGCAAGGAGCAAGGGAGTTGGATGGCACCAAGGCACTTGAGGAAGAGTTTAATTCTTTTTAAAATTTGGCAAATAGATAGATAATGATGGACTATTATTATTTTTTTTATTAAGAGATAAGAGATAAATATTGGATTAAGTTTTACTAAATTGAATGGGTGATAATTAAAGTGATAAAGTTATCAAAATAGGAGTGATGGCCAAGTAAAGGATTTTAAGTTAGTAATTTCGGCTACTAGAGGAAAAGAGAGCCATTCATCATATCTTCTTTCAACTCTTCTCTTTGCCAAATTTCCTAGAGCGTCTCTTCTTCTTCTTTTTGTTAGCCAAAGCCAAAAACTAAAGTAAGCCTAGCCGAATTCTTCATAGCTTTTGTGATCTCCATTAAAACCGAATCCATAAACTCCTCAAGCCATCATTAGCTAATTTCTTTATACCAATCAAAAGTCGAAATCAAGATCCTTCTAGCCTACATAGCCGAATATTGCTAAAGGTTTGCCGATCTCTAAAGTAAGGGTAAGATCTCATTCAGTTTCATCCTTTTTCTTTTAAGATTTGTCGAAATCTAGGACTAACCCCATTAATATCTTGTTGCCAAAACTTTGAAGAGATCTTTCAGGATTTACTAAGTGTCGACTACAAGGAAGGAGAAATTCTTTTCCCGAAGGTACACCATAGGCCGCGTGTTCCCTAGTTATTCGGTGAGTTTTGGGATTTAAAATCCACAAGGTAAGTATATATAGCATTCGGCCAAGGCCATGTTGAGTAAATAGATGTGTTTCATTAATATTTAAAAGCCAAAACTAATCTATTCAAGTAATCTAGTGATTGCCGATTTCAAGAAAGAAGGATACAAAGTTTTGGCATTTGATTAGACATCAATCGGCAAAGAAGGTAAGGATTTAAGTGTGCTAATCCTCTGGGATTTGGTTTTATGGCGAATGGCTCTTTACTAAGTATTAAGTGATTGATTAAATGTAGAGATTTAAGATCTAAGGCATTAGATCAAGCTTTTGGATTTGGATTGGAAACCTTAAGCGAATTAGGTGTGTACCTACACTATCTTTTAATAAGAATTATGGCTAAAATTCAATATGAGCATGTTTATAAGAATGTGAATATGGCTAAAGTACCATGCTATGGTACAAAGTACTCGTGCACGCGTTCCTACTCCTACTAGGATTATGTTAAATATCACATTACACACATATGACATTATAAGAATGTGAAATAAGAATTTGGCATGTTAATGCATGATATGTATGATATGGAGCATATGGGTTATATGAAAAGGGGAAGTGAATGTGGTGACCTAAGGCCACGATATCTGAATGTGGTGACCTAAGATCACGATATCTGAATGTGGTGACCTAAGACCACGATATCTGAATGTGGTGACCTAAGACCACGATAACTGAATGTGGTGACCTAAGACCACGATATCTGAATGTGGTGACCTAAGACCACGAATTTTATAAGGGCGATAAGCACGTCGACTGTAGCGACTGCCTTCGATGGTGTGTAGCGGATGGAGGGTTGACTTAGTAGTCCCCACGGTGTGCAGGATGGTACGGATGATGTGTAGCGGATGGCATATAGGTTTGGGTTTGGGTTGCATCATTATTTCCTATCTGTTATATGAATATGCATGTAATATGTGAACATATGCCTAAATTGTTAAATTTTAGTGTTGGTTACACATTGAGTCTATTTGACTCACCCCTTATGGGATTACTTTTCAGGTAACGATCAGTGATGGGCCGGGTCGGTAGGAGCTTAGTGGAGGCCATGTGAAGTTCAGATTTTTCTTCGTTTTGGACTCTTATTATTTTGAGTACTTTGAATTTATTTTTGGGAATTATTTGATGTAATAAGGCCATAGTTGAATTATTTTATTTTACTTCTACTTATCCTGCTACAAAATATTATTTTTTTTAAAAAAAAGGACTAAGTGAATTTATCATGAACTAAACCCTGAATGTTTTGTCACCTAAAGTAAAGTATTTTAATAATGAAATAAACTTGTTTTCAACTTAAGCCCAACCCAAAACAATCTTTCTTTCAAAACACACAAGTTTTTCCTAAGTAACAAAAGAATTTGAAACAGTTTACACCGGGGAACATACCAGATCCGGTCAAGGCTCGTGGGCTAGGTTTGGGGTGTTTCAATTTGGTATCAGAGCCCGGTTTAAAACTCGGCCTTGAGGGCTTTTAGGGCCCAAAACATTTTCTGTCTTTTGAAAAAGGACTTTTCTAAGAAATAAATAGGCTTTCTGGCATGGCACCTGAGTCTCCGACCCAAAGTCCACCAGGTAAGTACTCCTAACCTCTTTGTGATTTGTATGTAGGGATATATAGGGACGTAGACTAGTGGATTAGGAATTGAACCCTAGGGCTAGTTTACCCCAACAATTACATAAGACTTTAATGCACAATTAAACAAACCTGTGTCTAAGTCGTCGAGTTAGGGTGTGGCAACCATGGTGCGCATGTCTAGGATTGGTTTTGGTGGGAGCTTGGTATTTAAGCAATCCGCACGACTCACCTCCTCTCCACTCGAATCCTACCTGGTGCGTAGTAACGGTTCACCCTAACCAAGAGGACTTATTCACAGGCTAAACCCGATAATTAAAACCCGAAAGGGATTAATCATGTTTTTATAAACACCTTAGTTTTTTTTAAAATCCTTAAATTACCCCTTCGATTTGTAACAAAATCTATTTTGAAAATTTCTCGAAAAATTTTTTTGGTTTGCCAAATTACTAAAATGCCCCTGTGTTGTAAATTACTAAAATACCCTTAGTTTTTAGGATTTTCAAAAATACCCTCGACTTTTGTTAAAATGTTTCTCCTTTACAAAATACCAGAAACTTCTGTTTTACAAATATCAAGATACCCTGATTTGGAGAATTTACAAAAATGCCCCTGACTTCCAAAATTATCGAAATAACCCCGATTTTTGAAATTTCTGCAACACCGCTGATTTGGAAAACAAATTTTCAAGATAACCTCAAGTTTTTGTAAATTTTGAAATACTTTTGATTTATAAAGATTATTTTCGAAGTGACCTCGATTTATTACCAAAATACCTTATAGGAAAAATGACGAAATTACCGCTAGGGGGGATGATCAGGAATGCCCCAAGTAGTGAAGTGAATGTCGTGAATGAATGTGTCTCTTTCGAGATGGATGAATGTGAATGTGAATGTGAATCTCTGAATTAGAATAGTGAACTTGAACTGAGACTTTGTTTGATCGAAAGAACCACTATTAAACTCCTTTTCATAAAACTGTTCGCGGTTAAACAGTGGAACAAAGTACTAATGCATAAAACTCTTTAATCAGACTAAATCGCGACGTTAGAAATGAGTTCTCGGGAACGTGAAATTAAAAAAAAAATTGTGCCTAGGAAGTATGATGGCTCTATTAAGATCGAGTGCACAAACATAAGCGTAGCTGATGAGTTAAGATGTTCGATTATTTGATAGTAAGTAATTTCGAGGATGAAATTATTTTTAAGGAGGTAGAAGCGTAACATTCGAAAATGGGCCTATGCATTTTTGATTTAATTATCTGAAATGGCATGTCTTATGTGTTATGAATGTATCGTGAACATTTTGGAAACTTGGAAATGTTAAGTTTAAAAGAGGAAAGTGAACATTTTGGAAACTTGGAAATGTTAAGTTTAAAAGAGGAAAGTGAACATTTTGGAAACTTGGAAATGTAAGGAAATGTTTTAGAAATGTTAAGTTTAAAAGAGGAAACTAAAACAAGGTGGCCTTAAGAAAATTAGTAGAGGAATTTAACACAAGAACGGGCTTGGAGTAGTGGCTAGGAGGTACCACTTAAGGCCCGTGTAAGTGACGCCACAAGTTATACAAATGGGCCTAGGTTCGAGTCACGTGGGAAGCAAATAAAAGAGTTTTATTTTCTGCAAGGAGCAAGGAGTTGGACGGCACCAAGGCACTTGGGAAGAGTTTAATTCTTTTAAAATTCGCAAATAGATAGATAATGATGGACTATTATTATTATTATTTTATTAAGAGATAAGAGATAAATATTGGATTAAGTTTTATTAAATTGAATGGGTAATAATTAAAGTGATAAAGTTATCAAAATAGGAGTGATGGCCAAGTAAAGGATTTTAAGTTAGTAATTTGACTACTAGAGGAAAAGAGAGCCATTCATCATATCTTCTTTCAAATCTTTCTCTCTCTAGAATTTTATAGAGCATCTCTTCTTCTTCTTTTTGTTAGCCAAAGTCGAAAACTAAAGTAAGCCTAGTCAATTCTTCATAGCTTTTGTGATCTCCATTAAAAGCGAATCCATAAACTCCTCAAGATACCATCATTAGCCGATTTCTTTATACCAATCAAAAGTCAAATCAAGATCCTTCTAGCCTACATAGTGAATATTGCTAAAGGTTCAAGCAAGGATTGCCGATCTCTAAAGTAAGGGTAAGATCTCATTCGGTTTCATCCTTTTCTTTTAAGATTTTTTGAAATCTAGGACTAACCCCATTAATATCTTGTTCTGAAACTTTGAAGAGATCTTTGGGATTTACTAAGTGTCGACTACAAGGAAGGAGAAATTCTTTTCCGAAGGTACACCATAGGCAGCGTGTTCCCTAGTTATTCAAATGAGTTTCGGATTTAAAATTCATAAGGTAAGTATCTATAGCATTCGCCAAGGCCATGTTGAGTAAATAGATGTGTTTCATTACTATTTAAAAGTGAAACTAATCTATTCAAGTAATCAAGTGATTGCCGATTTCAAGAAAGAAGGATACAAAGTTTAGGCATTTGATTAGACATCAATCGGCAAAGAAGGTAAGGATTTAAGTGTACTAATCCTACTGGGATTTGGTTTTATGGCCGAATGGCTCTTTACTAAGTATTAAGTGATTGATTAAATGTAGAGATTTAAGATCTAAGGCATTAGATCAAGCTTTTCGGGATTTGGATTGGAAACCTTAAGCGAATCAGGTGTGTACCCCACACTATCTTTTAATAAGAATTATGGCTAAAATTTAATATGAGCATGTTTATAAGAATGTGAATATGGCTAAAGTACCATGCTATGGTACAAAGTACTCAGGTACGTTTCCTACTCCTACTAGGATTATGTTAAATATCTGTTACGACACACATATGACATTATAAGAATGTGAAATAAGAATTTGGCATGTTAATGCATGATATGTATGATATGGGGCATATGGGTTATATGAAAAGGGGAAGTGAATGTGGTGACCTAAGACTACGATATCTGAATGTGGTGACCTAAGACCACGATATCTGAATGTGGTGACCTAAGACCACGATATCTGAATGTGGTGACCTAAGACCACGATAACTGAATGTGGTGACCTAAGACCACGATATCTGAATGTGGTGACCTAAGACCACGAATTTTATAAGAGGCGATGAGCACGTCATTGCAATGACGCCTTCGATGGTGTGTAGCGGATGGAGGGTTGACTTAGTAGTCCCCACGGTGTGCGAGGATGGTACGGGTGATGTGTAGCGGATGGCATATAGGTTTGGGTTTGGGTTGCATCATTATTTCCTATCTATTATATGAATATGCATGTAATATGTGATCATATGCCTAAATTGTTAAATTTTAGTGTTGGTTACACATTGAGTCTGTTTGACCCACCCCTTGTGGGATTACTTTTCAAGTAACGATCAGTGATGGGCCGGGTCGGCAGGAGCTTAGTGGAGGCCATGTGAAGTTCAGATTTTTCTTCGTTTTGGACTCTTATTATTTTGAGTACTTTGAATTTATTTTTGGGAATTATTTGATGTAATAAGGCCATAGTTGAATTATTTTATTTTACTTCTACTTATCCTGCTACAAAATATTATTTAAAAAAAAAGACTAAGTGAATTTATCATGAACTAAACCCTAAATGTTTTGTCACTTAAAGTAAAGGATTTTAATAATGAAATAAACTTGTTTTCAACTCAAGCCCAACCCAAAACAATCTTTCTTTCAAAACACACAAGTTTTTCCTAAGTAGCAAAAGAATTTGAAAAGGTTTACATCGGGGAACATACCAAATTCGGTCAAGGCTCGTGGGCCGAGTTTGGGGTGTTTCATGATCATTGTTCACATAACCAGTCATGCGCCTACAGAATATAGTGATATGAGCTTCAGGGCAAGTAGTTCCATTGTACTTCTCAAATTCAGGTGTCTTGAATTTATGAGGAAGCACCAACACTGGGACCAAGCTCAAGTCTTTTGCGTCAATTCCCTGGTGATGATCGGCATTTTCCAAAGCCTTAAACTTTTCTTCCAACCATCTACAACGATCCTCTAATTTCCCTGAAGAGTTAATTTTTTTCCCTCTTTTTCTGCTATGTCCAAATCAAGAATAACAGGATTGGCAGGGTTATCTCTTGTTTTAGATCCTGAACCCATTTGGAAGTTCATAGGCAGTCTATTATCAACTTGCCCCAGTTGAGGCCTAATCGTGATAGGTGGCCTTTGGGGATATTCCTCAAACTGTGTTTGCACATGTGGTGGAGTGAATCCCCTAAGAAAGTCCTCATTGTCTTCAGCATTGACTATAGGACCTTTTGCTTTATCCATTATCCCACTCATCATCTGGGCCATTTGGGTCATCATGGTCTTTTGGGCTTCCAACATCTGGTCCCTCATCTCTTGTTGGAGTTTTGCCATCTGCTCTTGCATCTGGTCTTGCATATCCCTTTGGAATTGCTCCATTCTCTGGTCCATTTTCCTTGTATTTGCCCATGTACCGTAGTGGTGTTCAGCTTCCAGATTTCCCTTCTCTCTCCCTCTCTATCTGTTATATTTTCAACTAATTAGACTCTTTCTATAAACTTAAATGCATATGATGTGATGTAATGCAAATGCATGAATGCAAAGAAAGAGAGACGTTGACTCTAAATTCAGTTACATCAGAAAAACTTTACTAGAAAATAAATTTCTTTACACAAAACGGATCGCATACACGGCCTTGTCCTTATAGTCCAAGTGAAAACATGAATCCCTTCTTCGCAAAAGTCAAGTCTTGCAAACTTGTAACATCCTAGATTAGGGGTTATGCATTTGTGCATAATTCATGAGTAGTAGGTTTTGGCAGTGTTTGGAAGTGAATTAAGGGTTTTTAAAATCCTAGGATGGAAGAGAAAGCTTTGGACAATTATTGATTTTTAAGTTAAAAACAAGAAGTGATGTGGAAAAGTGGCAAGGGCGCCACCTAAGGTGCAAGGGTTATGGCATCAAGTGAAGTACTTTGAGGAAGAGGTTGAATCCCATTGTGTGCATCTTTGTTTAATAGCATGTTTACTGTGATATGTGGTGTGCATTTTTAGAACCTTGGAAATGTATGGAAATGTAAGGAAATGTTAAGTTCAAAGTGAACATTTTTGGAAACTAGGAAATGTAAGGAAATGATTTAGAAATGATTCAAAAGAGGAAAGTAAACAATTCGGGAAACTTGGAAATGTAAGGAAATGTTAGGTTAAAGGAGGGAAACGAACGTTTTTGGAAACCTGGAAATGTAAGGAAATGTCAAGTTTTAAAGTTTAAAAAGAGGAAACTAAGGCAAGGTGGCCTTAAGAAAATTAATAGGAGGAATTTGACATAAGAACAGGGCTTGGAAAAGTGGCAAGGAGGCACCACTTAAAGCCCAGTAAATGACTCCACCAGCATGTGTGCAAGCTTAGGTTCGAGCAGCAAGGAGAGCATTTCTGAGAGTGTTTTTGTGTCTGAATTGGGCTTGCGGCCGAATTCGTTATTAAAGCTAAACTAATCATAGGGAGGCGCCACTTAGGTGGATAATTTGGGCCTCGTATGGCCACAAGGAGTCCAATAGAATAAGTTTAAATTCGGCTCATCAAGGGAAGGGGGTGGACGGCATCTAGCTAAGACTTTAAGTGATTTTTATTTAATTACTTAAAGAGGAAGCAATGGACGGCAATAGGGGCTCTTAAGGGAAGAGTTTAATTCTCCTTAAAACTCGGCTAAATAGGTGGATAAATAATGATTTATTTTAGATTATTTTCAAAGAGATAATTGAGGGATTATTCTTTAATTTTTAATTAAAGAGATAAAGCTATCAAATAGAAGAGTGATGGCCAAGTAAGGGATTCTCAGTTAGTAATTTTGGCTATAAAAGGAAAAGAGGGCCATTCATTCTTTCTTCTAACTTTCTCTCTGTCGAATTCTCTCTAGCAAATATCTCCTTTCTTCATTGCTTTGCCAAGCCGAAAATACACCTTGTGTAGCTGAAACTTCATTACCAAATTGCTCAAACTCTTTTCTTTTCTTCTTTCATAATCTTCCAAAAGCCGAAAGTTTGCTAAAATTAAGGCCATAGCCGAATAGTTTTGAGACTTCAAACAAGGGGCTGTCGACTTCTGTATTAAGGGTAAGAACTAGTTATCATTCGATTTTCATCCTTTTCTTTTAAGATTTGTCGAAATCTAGGACTAACCCCATTAATATCTTGTTGCCGAAACTTTGAAGAAATCTTTCGGGATTTACTAAGTGTCGACTACAAGGAAGAAGAAATTCTTTTCCCGAAGGTACACCATAGGCCACGTGTTCCCTAGTTATTCGGTGAGTTTCGGGATTTAAAATCCACAAGGTAAGTATCTATAGCACTCGGCCAAGGCCTATATTGATACTAAGATCTATCTCTTACATGTTAAAAAGCCGAAACTAACCTATGTAGAGATCCAGTGTTTGGCCGAATACAAGGAGGAGTATAGCAAAGTTTTTGGGATTTGAGTGATAAGCAAATCGGCATCAAGGTAAGTTTTAGTGTACAAATCCTACTAGGATTTGGTTTTATGGCCGAATGAGTTTTCATTAAATATTTAATATGGGCCGAATGTAGGGAGTTAAAGATCTAAGATTGGAATTCGGGATTTCAAGTGAAATCGTTTTAATCAGTGTGTACCCTATCCTAAGTCTTGATATGTTCATGGCTATGTTTAAATTAAATGAAATATTTAAGAATATGAAAATATGGCTAAGTACCATGCTATGGTACAAAGTACTCAGGTACGTTTCCTACTCCCAATAGGATTATGAAATATGTTATAAGTAACATAAGAATAATGATAAGAATGTGAACTTTGGCATGTTAATGCATAATATGATTTGGGCATATGGGTTATTGAAAATGGGAAGTGAATGTGGTGACCTAAGACCACGAAATCTGAATGCGGTGACCTAAGACCGTGATATCTAAATGTGGTGACCTAAGACCACGATATCTGAATGTGGTGACCTAAGACCACGAAATCTGAATATGGTGACCTAAGACCACGAATTTTATAAGGGCGATGAGCACGTCGATTGCAGCGACTGCCTTTGATGGTGTGTAGCGGATGAAGGGTTGACTTAGGAGTCCCCACCGTGTGCAGGATGATACGGGTGGTGTGTAGCGGATGGCTAACTAGGTTTGGGTTCGGGTTGCATCATTATTTTTACCTGTTATATGAACATGTATGTGATATGATAATGCATGCCTGAAATGTTAATTCTTAGTGTTGGTTACACATTAAGTTTGTTTGACTCACCCCGTTGTGGGATTACTTTTCAGGTGACGACCAGTGATGGATCGGGCCGGCAGATGCTTAGGGATGGCCATGCTCAGCAAGAAGTTCATCTTTTTTTTTTTTTTGATTTGGACTATTTTATTTTAAGTATTTTAAATTTTTATTTTTGGGAATTATTTGATGTAATGAGGCCATAGTAGCACTACTTTACTTTGCTTTTGTTTATTAAATGATTAAGTAAATTTATTTTAAAACAAAGCCCAAACGTTTTGTCACCTAAAGTAAAGGATTTTTAATAATGAAATAAACTTGTTTTCAACTCAAGCCCAACCCAAAACAATCTTTCTTTCAAGACACACAAGTGTTTCCTAAGTAACAAAAGAATTTGAAACGGTTTACACCAGGGAACATACCAGATTCGGTCAAGGCTCGTGGGTCGGGTTTGGGGTGTTTCAATTTGGTATCAGAGCCCAGTTTTAAACTCTCGGCCTTGGGTTTAAGGCCCAAAACGTTTTCAAAGTTAAGCCCCAAAAGAATTTTGTGAATTAAGCAGGTTTTTCTGGCATGGCCCACTAAGTCTCCGACCCGCAGTCCACCAGGTAAGTACCCCTATCTCTTGTGTGATTTATGATATGAATTGTAGAAGGATAGAAATGGAACGTAGATTAGTATGATAAGTACTTAAACCCTAGGACTAGTTTACCCCAACAATTACATAAGACTTTAATGCACAAGTAAACAAACCTATGTCTAAGTCGCCGAGCTAGGGTGTGGCAACCATTGTACTCATGTCTAGGATTGGTTTCAGTGGGAGCCTGGTATTTAAGCAGTCCTAGTGACTCACCTCCTACCCACTTGAATCCTACCTGGTGCGTAGTGATGGTTCACCCTAACCAAGAGGGCTCATCCACAGGCTAAACCCGTAACTAAAACCCGAAAGGGACTAGCCGTATTTTTATGGAAACCCTAGTTTTAAAATTTCTAAATTACCCTCTTGATTTGAAAAGATTATTTTTATAAATTTTCCTAAAATATTTTTGATTTACAAATTTACTAAAATACCCCTAGTGGTAAAATTACAAAAAAATGCCCTGGGTTCTAAAATTTCCATATTACCCTTGATTTCAATAAAATTTCCTCACTTTGTAAAAGTATTTAAAAAACCCTATTTTTCGAAAGTCCAAAATACCTCGATTTGAAAATTTACGGAATTACCCCCGATTGACAAAATTACCAAAATGACCCTGATTTTCAAAATTTTTGCAACATCACCGATTTGGAAAACAAATTCTCAAAAAGAACCCTCAAGTTTTGCAAATTTTGAAATACCCTTGATTTATTGAGATTTACAAATTTACCCTGGTTAATTACTGAAATACCCCTGTAATTTCAAAATTTTTGAAATACTCTCGGGATCTCAAAAATTACCAAAATACCATTATTGACCATATCACCAAGGGACCTTATTTCAACAAATTACAAAAATACCCCTGTAGGGAAAATTACAAAAATACCCATGGGTAGTGGAAAAACAACAACAATGAAAACTACAACATTTCTCTGAATGAACAACGTTCATAATTGATTGATGGATGTATGAATGTAAAGACTGTGTGCATGTATGAATACGAAAGAACCACTTCTAAAAAAAAAAATTCTTTCCATAAAACTTCTTCACGGTTAATCAGTGAAACAAAATTTTTTAATACATAAAACTTCTTAATTAGATTAAATCACGACGTTAGAAATAAGTTCTAAGGGACGTGAACTTAGAGATTGTGCCTGGAAAGTATGATGGTTCTATTAAGATCGAGTCTTGACGTAAGCATAAGTGCGGTGAGAAGGATTGTACGATGTTAGTAAGTAATTTTGAGGACGAAATTATTTTTAAGGAGGGTAGAACTGTAACATCCTAGATTAGGGGTTATGCGTTTATGCAAATTCATGAGTAGTAGGTTTTGGCAGTGTTTGGAAGTGAATTAAGGGTTTTTAAAATCCTAGGATGGAAGAGAAAGCTTTGGACAATTATTGATTTTTAAGTTAAAAACAAGAAGTGATGTGGAAAAGTGGCAAGGGACACCACCTAAGGTGCAAGGGTTATGGCATCAAGTGAAGTACTTTGAGGGAAGAGGTTCGAATCCCATTGTGTGCATCTTTGCTTAATAGCATGTTTACTGTGATATGTGGTGTGCATTTTTAGAACCTTGGAAATGCAAGGAAATGTATGGAAATGTATGGAAATGTAAGGAAATGTATGGAAATGTAAGGAAATGTATGGAAGTGTAAGGAAATGTATGGAAATGTAAGGAAATGTAAGGAAATGTAAGGAAATGTATGGAAATGTAAGGAAATGTTAAGTTCAAAGTGAACATTTTTGGAAACTAGGAAATGTAAGGAAATGATGTAGAAATGATTCAAAAGAGGAAAGTAAACATTTGGAAACTTGGAAATGTAAGGAAATGTTAGGTTAAAGGAGGAAACGAACGTTTTGGAAACACGAAATGTAAGGAAATGTCAAGTTTTAAAGTTTAAAAAGAGGAAACTAAGGCAAGGTGGCCTTAAGAAAATTAATAGGAGGAATTTGACACAAGAACGGGGCTTGGAAAAGTGGCAAGGAGGCGCCACTTAAAGCCCAAGAATGATGCCACCAAAGATGTGTGCAAGCTTAGGTTCGAGCAGCAAGGAGAGCATTTCTGAGAGTGTTTTTGTGTCTGAATTGGGCTTGCGGCCCAATTTGTTATTAAAGCTAAACTAATCATAGGGAGGCGCCACTTAGGTGGATAATTTGGGCCTCGTATGGCCACAAGGAGTCCAATAGAATAAGTTTAAATTTGGCTCATCAAGGGAAGGGGGTGGACGGCATCTAGCTAAGACTTTAAGTGATTTTTATTTAATTACTTAAAGAGGAAGCAATGGACGACAATAGGGACTCTTAAGGGAAGAGTTTAATTCTCCTTAAAACTCGGCTAAATAGGTGGATAAATGATGATTTATTTTAGATTATTTTCAAAGAGATAATTGAGGGATTATTCTTTAATTTTTAATTAAAGAGATAAAGCTATCAAAATAGAAGAGTGATGGCCAAGTAAGGGATTCTAAGTTAGTAATTTCGGCTATAAAAGGAAAAGAGGGCCATTCATCCTTTCTTCTAACTCTCTCTCTACCGAATTCTCTCTAGCAAATATCTCCTTTCTTCATTGTTTTGCGAAGCCAAAAATACACCTTGTGTAGCCGAAACTTCATTACCAAATTGCTCAAACTCTTTTCTCTTCTTCTTTCATAATCTTCCAAAAGCTGAAAGTTTGCTAAAATCAAGGCCATAGCCGAATAGTTTTGAGACTTCAAACAAGGGGTTGTCAACTTCTGTATTAAGGGTAAGAACTAGTTATCATTCGATTTTCATCCTTTTCTTTTAAGATTTTCTGAAATCTAGGACTAACCCCATTAATATCTTGTTGCCGAAACTTTGAAGAAATCTTTTAGGATTTACTAAGTGTCAACTACAAGGAAGAAGAAATTCTTTTCCCGAAGGTACACCATAGGCCACGTGTTCCCTAGTAATTCGGTGAGTTTCGGGATTTAAAATCCACAAGGTAAGTATCTATAGCATTCGGCCAAGGCCTGTATTGATACTAAGATCTATCTCTTACATGTTAAAAAGCCGAAACTAACCTATGTAGAGATCCAGTGTTTGTGTAACACCCCAAACCCGGCCCAAACATTACGACCGAATCTGGTATGTTACAGAAGAAAACATTTGTTGAAAACCCCTTTTTATTTACTTTAAATTTTATGGTAAAAAGAATATAGTTTTGTTTCAAACATTTGAGGTGTATATAAAAAAAACCAACACTTAGCTTTGTTATTTAAAATTCATTAAGTCATGTTGTTATCAATTCTGTCAATGTACCCGATGGTACGAAAGAAAATCATTTATGTTTGAATTTAAGAAACTTGTGTAACCATTTTAAAGTTATTAAGCAGTTTAAATAATTCATCCCAAACATGTAAAATAAAAAAAATAATCTCAGGAGGCCTTATTACAACTGAACAAATAAAACCAAAATAAAATAAAACAATTCAAGTCCATTTAATCCATATTTTCTCTGCATGGCCACCTCGAGTCCATCCGGCTCCTCATCTGCGATCTACGAGTCACCTGAAAAATGTTAAAGGAAAAGGTGAGTAACCAAGACTTAGTGTGTAACCCTTTTCCCGGTTTAATGCAACATCATACACACAAATCACAATCAAGTTTAACATGCACCCAACCTAACCATCCAAAACACCTTTTCTACCCGTGTGGTACCAAACCACCGGTGGTGCCAAACCACTGGTGACTTAAAGTCACGATATCCATCAATGTTGTGGTGCCAAACCACTGGTGACCCGAAGTCACAAATAGCAAGTTGTGGGGCCAACCCACGTGTGATACCAAATCACTGGCATCAATCCCATAATATCATCTGTGGGGCCAACCCACTGAGGTGCTAAGCCACGGGGACGAGACGCTATGAGGTGCCAAACCTCTGGTGACTGTAGTCACGAAATGTGGTACCAAACCACTGGTATCCGTCGACACGAACATCACTTCCCCCTCCTCTCATACAACCCACATCAATCAATGATATGCATATAACAGGAATCATACCCACATATTTATTTAACAACATACCAAATATGTCATGCTTCCTAAAAGCATCATAAAGTAAACTCATAACAACAAGGACTTACCTGATTCCTTGCTTATACCATGATGGTATTAAATCCAATTCTACACAATCCAGATTAGTGTAATATATTCAGCACATTAATTAATTATAAAGTGTGTATGTACACACCTGTTACTATCAGTAGCCCTAAATCCCGAAGAATCAATCGGCCACACTAGACTTCCTTGCCCCTATATTCGGCCATACATGAAAGTTAGTGACATGGCCTATTCGGCTAAACCACATAAATCCAAAGGGTTACACTTGAACCCGAAACCTTACCTAAAACGTCCTTTGATTATCAGCCACCACACACTATGTGTTTCTGCTTCCCTACAATCGGCAGTCATCCACATTAATAGCCTTCGGCTTACAATACTAAAAAGATTAGACTATTTAACAAATCCTTACCTCCACTTACCAACCAATTAAAAGGTTACGGCTTCACTAGATTATTTCCAAAACCTCGAAGGCCCTACAACGAACTGATTCCTACATCAGGTGATTTACACTTGCCATACAATACCGAAATCGGCTCTTACCCTTGTAAAAGTTGACAGAGAATAGAGAGAAAAAGAGATAGGCATTCGGCCTTGAGCACATACCTTCCTCTCAAACCGATTGGAGAAGAAAAGAGCACCCTTTGCTTTGATGTTCGACCAAAGCTACACCAAATAGGGAGGAGGGGATTCGGCTAACTCAAGTTTGAGGGGCTGGAATTTTGAGAAGAGAAGAAGATAGGTTCGACTACTAGGGAAAGAAGAAGAAAAAGAAAAGATGTAGGGGAAGTGGTGGTTTCGGCTAAGTAGAAGAAAAGAAGCTAGAATTTTTTTAGCAATGTAGGCAAAGCAACAAGAGGAAATTCGGCAGCAACAATTTGGAGAAGAAAGAAAAGAATTTTGAAGAACTTTGGCACTTCTTTGCTACCAAAAACCGATTATGGTCACCCTCCCAAGGAGTCCCAAAATCGGCAAACACCTCTTTTGGGTGATAATTCCACTTTGAATTATCCAAGGTAATGCAAGATTTATCTTGCACTTAATCTCCTACTCACCTTCAACAATTTAATTGAAAAAACTACTAATAATGCTACCCTTCAAATAGAAAATTAAAAGAAATAAAGCTTTTCTTTATCACCTTAAGAGTCCTCATGCAGCCATCTCTCTCCCATTCACATGGCCTCAAGGTAAAAAATAAAAATGCCATTTGCTGCTTCTTGGGTTCGAACCAGCGACCCATGCCGCAGCCTCCTTAAGCGCCCCTGACCAACGGATACTTATTTTTGATCGTTAACTTGTTTAGCTAACGGTAGTCGATACACATCCGTATTGACCCGTCTTTCTTCTTGACAAACAGCACAGGTGCTCCCCACAGGGATATACTTGGTCGAATAAACCCTCGGTCCAAGAGCTCCTGAATTTGAGCCTTCAGCTCCACCAATTCCTTTGGTGCCATTCGATAGGGTGCTATAGACACAGACGCCGTTCTGAGTAACAAGTCTATACCGAATTCAACTTCTCGATCTAGAGGCAAACCCGAAAGTTCTTCTAGAAACACATCAGTGAATTCCCCTACCGTTCGAACCTTCTCAACTACTGACTCCTTAGCCTCCAAGGCACATATTCGAACCAAAAATGCCTCACACCCTTTTCTGACCATTTTCTCCACCTTCAACGCAGACACCACGTTGGATAGGTAATCTCTTCTATTACCTATCATGACCACTTCATCACCCTCAGCCATCTTTAGAACCATGCGCTTAGCAGTGCAATCCAACCTTGTCTGATGCTTAACCAACCAGTCCATTCTAAGAATTAGATCAAACTCCCCAAACGATAGTTCCATCAGATCAGCCACAAACATTACCCCTTGGAGTTCGAGGGGTACATCCCTATATAGCTTGTTTACAACGACAGAGTGACCTAGAGGGCTAATTACTATCATCTCCCTAGAAGTAGTCTCAAAGTCTATGTTCATGGTCTCTACCACACTACTAGCAACGTATGAATGCGTTGAACCCATATCAATTAATGCAACATATGGAAGACCAAAAATTAGGAACATATCGGTTATGACGTCCGGTGCGTCACCCTCCTCTCGATGCCTCGCTGTGTAGACTAAACCAAGTTGCCTTGCTTCTGTGTTGCCTGCCCCTCTTCTCGGAGTTCTGCGACCTCGATTAGAACCATTGTTTCCCCTACCATTACCACGACCCCTCTGTGGTGTTTCTACATTTCTAACCTGAGCACAGTTCTGACCTTCTGGCTAATTCTTTGCCAACTTCCGAGGACAATCCCTTACACGGTGATCCAAAGATCCACATTCAAAGCATCCCCTTTCACCGGTCCAACAACCTTCCCAATGTGATTTCCCATAGTGGTTACACTGAGCTGGTCTCTAATTAGTAGTCATGGGCCTTCCAGCCTGATTCGGCCCACTCTGCCTAGCCCTTTTCTGTGCATTACTACTCGATCCAGACATCCCAAAGCCTCTTTTCTGCTTGTTCCTATCATAGTTTTGTCTCATAGACTCCTTGACCCCTTCGGCTACCTTAGCCTTTTCCACCAAGATAGCAAACTCACGCTCCTGCTGTGGAGCAATCAGCAACCTTAAATATCCCTCAGTCCGTCTTCAAAGCAGACACAACGTTCATGCTCTGTTGACACAATTCCCCAAGCATAGCGACTCAGCCTCAAGAATTCCGCTTCATACTCTGACACTGACTTATTTCCTTGTACCAACCCCAAAAAGGTTTTCCTCTGTGCATCAATGTAGCTAGTGCCCACATACTTCTTCTGATAAGCAGCTTTGAAATACTCCCAAGTAAGGTCATCTTCTGTGGCACCATCTCGAACCGTGAGCCACCATTGATATGACTCATCCTTTAGAAGCAACACCGCTCCTTTCAGCTTTTCCTCATTCGTCAGATCGAGATCATCCATGATCCTCTCAGTCGACTCTAACCAGTATTCCGCTGCACTGGGTGCCACACTCGATACTTCCCGGAATACCTCAGCCCGTTGGATCGAAGTTGTTCGGGTACAGATTTTTGAGCTCCCATACCTCCACTTGCCCCAGCCACCATTTCAAGGACTCGCAACACAACTTGCGTCTTGCCTCACCTCCGTCGATCTCGCTCCTCGGCTCCAAAAGTCGGGGGTGGTGGTGGTGATGGTACCTCATTCTTCGATCCTTGACCCGACCTCACGGGTTTCGACCTTTATCATCGCCGCCCCTACTGCGCCCACGATGGCCACGTCCTCTAGAGCTCATTCTTAACTATTGCGCTTTAATCTGATTAAGAAATTTTTATGGATTAGTACTTGTTTCACTTGGTTACTCGCGAAGAAATTTTATGAAGAGAGTTTAATAGAGATTCTTTCGGTCAATCAAAGTTTTAAGTCTTCTATCCTAGTTCACACAGGAAAGCACATCCATTCCCTAATACCTTTCATACACACTCACTCTTTCGGGCATTTCTGTCCGTCTCTATCCCAGGGGTATTTTCGTCATTTTCCTATCGGGGTATTTTCGTAATAAACCAAAAAATTTTTAAAACTTTACTAAATCAGGACATTTTGAAATTTACCAAAACTGGAGGGTATATCTGATAATTTGTCAAATTAAAGGTACGGTAAAATTTTAGAATCTGGGGGTATTTTGGTAATTTTGTCAATCAGGGGTAATTTCGTAAATTTCCAAAGTCAGGGTATTATTTTGAAATACATCATTTTGGATACTTTTGCAAAGCAAGAGAATTTTATTGAAATCGGGGTAGTACAGGAATTTTAGAAACCAAGGGCATTTTCATAATTTTGCCACTAGGGCATTTTGGTAATTTTGGTAAATTGAAAATATTTTGAAAATTTTCCAGAAATAAATTTTTCGCTACTATTAAAAAGAGATGCTCTACTGATTTTAAAACTAGAGTTTCCATAAAACATGGCTCATCCCTTTCGGGTTTTACTCAGTATGTTTAGCCTATGACCGAGTCCTCTTGGTTAGGGTGAACCGAAGCTACGCACCAGGTAGGATTCCTGCGAAGAGGAGGTGAGTCACGAGGACTGCTTAAGTACCAAGCTCTTTCGGATCCAATCCTAGACATGCGCACCAGGGTTACCACACCCTAACTCGGTGACTTGATCATAGGGTTGTTTAATTAGGCATTTAAAGTCTTATGTGATTTGTTGGAGTAAACTAGTCCTAGGGTTTTAACACTTATCATACTAACTACGTTCCATACCGACCCTTCTACAAATAATAATCCACACAGTAGTCAGAAGTACTTACGGGTGGATTGGTGCCGAGACTTCGGTGCCATGTTGTTCAAAACCAAAACGTTTCACAAAGGCCTCATTAAAACATTTTGGGCCTGGGCCCCACAATGAAGCTTTGAACACAGCTCGATACCAATTTTGTAACACCCCAAACCCGCCCAAACATTACGATCGAATCGGTATGTTACTGAGAAGAAAACATTTGTTGAAAACCCCTTTTTATTTTCTTTAAATTTTATGGTAAAAAGAATATAGTTTTGTTTCAAACATTTGAGGTGTATATAAAAAAACCAACACTTAGCTTTGTTATTTAAAATTCGTTAAGTAATGTTGTTATCAATTCTGATGGTACGAAAGAAAATCATTTACGTTTGCATTTAAGAAACTTGTGGAACCATTTTAAAGTTATTAAGCAGTTTAAATAATCCATCCCAAACATGTAAAATAAAAAAAAAATAATCTTAGGAGGCCTTATTACAACTGAACAAATAAAACCAAAATAAAATAAAACAATTCAAGTCCATTTAATCCATATTTTCTCTACATGGCCACCTCGAGTCTATCCGGCTCCTCATCCGCAATCTACGAGTCACCTGAAAAATGTTAAAGGAAAATGTGAGTCACCAAGACTCAGTGTGTAACCCTTTTCCAGGTTTAATGCAACATCATACACACAAATCACAATCAAGTTTAACATGCACCCAACCTAACCATCCAAAACACCTTTTTCTACCCCGTGTGGTACCAAACCCTTTGGTGGTGCCAAACCACGGTGACTTAAAGTCACAATATCCATCAATGTTGTGGTGCCAAACCACTGGTGACCAAGTCACAAATAACAAGTTGTGGGGCCAACCCACGTGTGATACCAAATCACCGGCGTCAATCCCATAATATCATCTGGGGCCAACCCATCGAGGTGCTAAGCCACGGGACGAGGCGCTATGAGGTGCCAAACCTCGTGACCGTAGTCACGAAATGTGGTACCAAACCATCGGTGTGCATAAACACGAAGATCACTTCCCCCTCCTCTCATACAACCCACATCAATCAATGATATGCATATAACAGGAATCATACCCACATATTTATTTAACAACATACCAAATATGTCATGCTTCCCAAAAGCATCATAAAGTAAACTCATAACAACAAGGACTTACCTGATTCCTTGCTTATACCATGATGGAATTAAATTCAATTCTACACAATCCAGTTTAGTGTAATATATTCAGCACATTAATTAATTAAAAAGTGTGTATGTACACACCTATTACTATCGGTATCCCTAAATCCTGAAGAATCAATCGGCCACACTAGACTTCCTTGCCCCTATATTCAGCCATACATGAAAGTTAGTGACATGGCCTATTCGGCTAAACCACATAAATCCAAAGGGTTACACTTGAACCCAAAACCTTACCTAAAACATCCTTTGATTATCAGCCACCACACACTATATGTTTCTGCTTCCCTACAATCGGCAGTCATCCACATTAATAGCCTTCGGCTTACAATACTAAAAAGATTAGACTATTTAACAAATCCTTACCTCCACTTACCAACCAATTAAAAGATGACGGCTTCACTAGATTGTTTCCAAAACCTCGAAGGCCCTACAACAAACCGATTCCTACATCAGGTGATTTACACTTGCCATACAATACTGAAATCGGCTCTTACCCTTGTAAAAGTCGATAGAGAATAGAGAGAAAAAGAGATAGGCATTCGGCCTTGAGCACATACCTTCCTCTCAAACCGATTGGAGAAGAAAAGAGCACCCTTTACTTTGATGTTCGACCAAAGCTACACCAAATAGGGAGGAAGGGATTCGGCTAACTCAAGTTTGAGGGGCTAGAATTTTGAGAAGAGAAGAAGATAGGTTCGGCTACTAGGGAAAGAAGAAGAAAAAGAAAAGATGTAGGGGAAGTGGCGGTTTCGACTAAGTAGAAGAAAAGAAGCTGGAATTTTTTAGCAATGTAGGCAAAGCAACAAGAGGAAATTCGGCAGCAGCAATTTGGAGAAGAAAGAAAAGAATTTTGAAGAACTTTGGCACTTCTTTGCTGCCTAAAACCGATTATGGTCAGCCCCTCCCTAAGGAGTCCCAAAATCGGCAAACACCCTCTTTTTGGGTAATAATTCTAGCCTTGAATTATCCAATATAATGCAAGATTTATCTTGCACTTAATCTCCTACTCACCTTCAACAATTTAATTGAAAAAAACTACTAATAATGCTACCCTTTAGCCGAAAATTAAAAGAAATAAAGCTTTATCTTTATCACCTTAAGAGTCCCTCATGCAGCCATCTCTCTCTCCCATTCACGCTGGCCTCAAGGTAAAAAAAATAAAAAATGCCATTTGCTGCTCCTTAGGTTCGAACCAGCGACCCATGCCGCAGCCTCCTTAAGCGCCCCTGACCAACTCTCCCAATTGACTTTCATGTCGATTAACCCTTTCATTTATTTATAAGACCTTCTTCTTGGCCCTTTTTCTTCTAACGTAAAAAGCCCAAAATAAAAATGCTCCTTGCGTCCCTTGTGTCTCGAACCCGAGACCTGCCTCTTCTAAACTCTTAAGTGGCACCCCAAGCCACTCCAACCACCTGGACTTTCATGCCATGAACCTTCACTAATTAGTTTTAAGGCCTTACTACTTAAGCCTATCACCGCATAAAAATAAAACACAAAACGCCCCTCCAGCCACTCGAACCTGTGACCTGCGCTCATTCTCTCCTCCAACTCTTTAAGGGCCCTCAGTTACAACCTTGCTACTGTCTTAATTCGTGACATGTTTCTCCCAAATTTATTCTTAACCCCTATCTCCTAGCTTCCCTCCTTTTAGGTACTTAAAAGAAATTTTAACCCTAAGTCGGGCCTAGCTCGGGTTTAATTCTAGACCTTTAGAACATGCCAAATAAATCATAATATTTATTTCTTCAAGCACACACACACATGGGAACAAATAATTAAATTTTCAAACAACCCCTAATTTAGGGTGTTACAGTTCTACCCCCTTAAAAGAATTTCGGCCTCGAAATTACCTGGATTAGAAGAGTTTGGGGTATTGCTGCCGCATCACATCCTCGGGTTCCCATGTGGCCTCCTCCGTACCATGGTTCTGCCATAACACCTTCACCAAAGGCACTGACTTCCTTCGAAGAACTTTGACATCATGATCCAGATTTGTCTTGGCTCTTCCTCGAACGACAAGTCCGGACTCACCTCAATTTCGCATCGGCACTACGTGTGAGGATCGATCGATGGCGCCTCAAAGCATCGAGACATGGAAGACATCATGGATCTGGCTCAACTCTACCGGTAACTCAAGCTGGTAAGCTACCGGTCCCACTCGCTTCACTCATCAGATATGGCTGGATGAACCTTGGGCTTAGCTTCCCTTTTCGCCCAAACCTTAATACCTTCTTCCAAGGCGACACTTTCAGAAAAACTTTATCTCCTACTGCATATTCCATCTCCTTGCGCTTAAGGTCAGCATAAGACTTCTGCCTATCTGACGCTTCCTTGAGACGAGCCCGAATCACCTTAACTTCATCTTTGGTTTCTGTTACCAATTTTGGACCCAAAACTTGTCGTTCACCCAACTCCATCCAACACGTAGGAGTACGACATTTTCGTCCATACAGTGCTTCATACGGTGACATCTGGATACTCGCTTGATAACTATTGTTATAAGCGAATTACGCTAGCGATGAGGTACTCTTCCCAACTACCATGAAATCCGAACACGACCTCTTAGCATATCTTCTAAAATCTGTATGACCCTTTCCGACTGCCCGTCAAACTGTGGATGGAAAGCTGTATTGAAATCCAATCGTGTACCCAAAGCCTGATGCAACGCTTTCTAGAACCTTGACGTAAATCTGGAATCCCTATCTGAGATGATCAATACCGGCACACCATGCAACCTCACTATTTCGACACATACTGACTTAGCTAGCTTCAAGTGAGTAATCCACCCTTACTGGGTATGAAGTGAGTGATTTAGTCGACGGTCCACAATCACCCAAATGCGTCCTTCTTCTTTGGGCGTAAGGGTAACCACGACAAAATCCATCGTGATCCTCTCATTTCCACCGAGGATCTTCTTGGTTGAAGTAAACCCGATGGGCGATGTCCGGCCTTAACTCACGACATGTCAGACACTTCCCTACAAATTCGGTCACCTCGCGCTTCAACCCAGGCCACCAAAACTGTCTTCGCAAATCTCCATACATCTTGCTACCTTCCGGATGCATATCGTATGGGCTGCTATGTGCATCCTGAAGAATTCTCTGCCTCAATTCCATATCTTTTGGCATACAAGCTCACCCTTGAAATCATAATACTCCATCATCGGACAAGCTATACCCTTCTAAACCACCATTTTGAACTTGCAATCTCCGTGCATTCAAACTTTCATCTACTAATTATTTTTTCTTTAATCTCCACAATCCAAGTCGGCTTAACTTGCAGCTCCGCCAAAAGACTTCATCGTCATATAGACTCAAATGAGCAAACATCGCCCTTAAGTCTGCCACGACCTTCCGACTTAACGCGTCAGCCACCACGTTAGCTTTGCCCGGATGGTACTCAATTGAACAGTCGTAGTCCTTCAATAGCTCAATCCACCGTCGCTGCCTTAAGTTCAAATCCTTCTGAGTTAAAAGATACCTCAGACTTTTGTGATCCGTGTAGACTATCGACTTTTCCCCATACAAGTAATGCCTCCATATCTTCAAAACGAAGACTACTGCTGCTAATTCCAAGTCGTGAGTTGGATAGTTAACCTCATACGGTCTTAGCTGACGGGACGCATAGGCTACTACCATCCTTTCCTGCATCAACACACATCCCAACCCCGTATGGGATGCATCACGAGAATGTAAACAACTTCCCGCCTCAGTCAGCATTGCGAGCCGAGCTTCAGAATCTTCCTTAGCTTGTCAAAACTTTCTTGCTGCTTCTCCGACCATACAAATGAAACTCTTTTTCTTAATAACTTAGTTAGTGGTGCTGCGATTAAATAGAACCCTTCCACAAACCTTCGATAGTACCCTGCCAGACCCAGAAAACTTTGAATTTTTGCCACTGACTTAGGCGGTTTCCAATCCAACACCGCTTCAACCTTGCGAGGGTCCACTCTAATCCCTTCCGCTGACACCACGTGACCTAAGAAAGCCACCTCCCTAAGCCAAAATTCACATTTACTGAATTTGGCATATAACTGCTTCTCCCTCAGTACTTGTAGAACTATACGCAAATGTATGTCATGCTCCTCCTCCGTCTTCAAATAAACCAATATGTCGTCTATAAACACCACGACAAATTGATCCAAGTACTGCTGAAACACCCTATTCATTAAGTCCATGAATGCTGCAGGTACGTTGGTTAACCCAAATGGCATCATTAGAAACTCGTAATGCCCATATCGAGTACAGAATGCCGTCTTGTGAACATCACCCTCCTTCACTTTAACTTGATGATAACCCGACCTAAGATCTATCTTCGAGAAAATCGACGCACCCTTCAGTTGGTCAAACAAGTCATCAATCCGGGGCAATGGATACTTATTTTTTATCGTTAACTTGTTTAGCTAACGGTAGTCGATACACTTCCGCATTGACCCGTCTTTCTTCTTGACAAACAGCACAGGTGCTCCCCACGAGAATATACTTGGTCGAATAAACCCTCGGTCCAAGAGCTCCTGAATTTGAGCCTTCAGCTCCATCAATTCCTTCGGTGCCATTCGGTAGGGTGCTATAGACACAGGTGCCGTTCTGGGTAACAAGTCTATACTGAATTCAACTTCCCGATCTGGAGGCAAACCCAGAAGTTCTTCTGGAAACACATCAACGAATTCCCCTACCATTCGGACCTTCTCAACTACTGACTCCTTAGCCTCCAAGGCACATATTCGAACCAAAAATGCCTCACACCCTTTTCTGACCATTTTTTCTGCCTTCAACGCAGACACCACGTTGGATAGGTAATCTCTTCTATTACCTATCATGACCACTTCATCACCCTCAGCCATCTTTAGAACCATGCGCTTAGCAGTGCAATCCAACTTGCCTAATGCTTAACTAACCAGTCCATTCCAAGAATTAGATCGAACTCCCCAAACGGCAGTTCCATCAGATCAGCCACAAATACTACCTCTTGGAGTTCTAGGGGCACATCCCTATATAGCTTGTTTACAACAACAGAGTGACCTAGAGGGCTAATTACTGTCATCTCCCTAGAAGTAGTCTCAAAGTTTATGTTCATGGTCTCTACCACACTACTAGCAACGTATGAATGCGTTGAACCCACATCAATTAATGCAACATATGGAAGACCAAAAATTAGGAACATACCGGTTATGATGTCCGGTGCGTCACCCTCCTATCGACGCCTCACTGCGTAGACTAAATCAGGTTGCCTTACTTCTGTGTTGCCTGCCCCTCTTCCTGGAGTTCCGCGACCTCGATTAGAACCATTGTTTCCCCTACCATTACCACAACCCCTCTGTGGTGGTCCTACATTTCTAACCTGAGCACGGTTCTGACCCTCTTGCTGATTCTTTGCCAACTTTCGAGGACAATCCCTTACACGGTGATCCAAATATCCACATTCAAAGCATCCCCTTTCACCGGTCCAACAACCTCCCCAATGTGATTTCCCACAGCGATTACACTGAGCTGGTCTCTGATTAGTAGTCATGGGCCTTCCTGCCTGATTCGGCCCACTCTGCCTAGCCCTTTTCTGTGCATTACTACCCGATCCAAACGTTTCAAAGCCTCTTTTCTGCTTGTTCCTATCATAGTTTTGTCTCACGGACTCCTTGACCCCTTCGGCTACCTTAGCCTTTTCCACTAAGACAACAAACTCACGCTCCTGCTGTGGAGCAATCAGCAACCTTAAATCATCCCTCAGTCCATCTTCAAAGCGGACACAACGTTCATGCTCTGTTGACACAATTCCCCGAGCATAGCGACTCAGCCTCAAGAATTCCGCTTCATACTCCGACACTGACTTATTTCCTTGTACCAACCCCAGAAAGGCTTTCCTCTGTGCATCAATGTAGCTAGTGCCCACATACTTCTTCTGATAAGCAGCTTTGAAATACTCCTAAGTAAGCTCATCTGTCGTGGCACCATCTCGAACCGTGAGCCACCACTGATATGACTCATCCTTTAGAAGCGACACCGTTCCTTTCAGCTTCTCCTCATTCGTCAGATCGAGATCATCCATGATCCTCTCAGTCGACTCCAACCAGTATTCCACCGCACTGGGTGCCACACCCGATACTCCCCAGAATACCTCAGCCCCGTTGGATCGAAGTCACTCGGGTACAGATTTTTGAGCTCCCATACCTCCACTTGCCCCAGCCACCATTTCAAAGACTCACAACACAGCTTGCGATACTGCCTCACCTCCCGTCTGATCCTGCTCCTCAGCTCCAAAAGTCAGGGGTGGTGGTGGCAGTGGTACCTCATTCTCCGATTCTTGACCCGACCTCACGGGTTCTGACACGGTCATCCTGCCCCTACCGCGTCCACGACGGCCACATCCTCTAGAGCTCATTCTTAACTATTGCGCTTTAATCGATTAAGAAATTTTATGGATTAGTACTTGTTTCACTTGGTTACCATGAAGAAATTTTATGAAGAGAGTTTAATAGAGATTCTTTCGATCAATCAAAGTTTTAAGTCTTCTATCCTAGTTCACACAGGAAAGCACATCCATTCCCTAATACCTTTCATACACACTCACTCTTTCGGGCATTTCTGTCTGTTTTTATCCCAGGGGTATTTTCGTCATTTTCTTACAAGGGTATTTTCATAATAAACCAAAAAATTTTTAAAACTTTACTAAATCAGGACATTTTGAAATTTCCCAAAATTGGAGGGTATTTCTGATAATTTGTCAAATTAAAGGTACGACAAAATTTTAGAATCTGGGGGTATTTTGGTAATTTTGTTAATCAGGGGTAATTTCGTAAATTTCCAAAGTTAGGGTATTATTTTGAAATACAGCATTTTGGATACTTTTGTAAAGTAAGAGAATTTTATTGAAATCGGGGTAGTACAGGAATTTTAGAAACCAAGGACATTTTCATAATTTTGCCACTAGGGCATTTTGGTAATTTTGGTAAATTGAAAATATTTTGAAAATTTTCTAGAAATAAATTTTTCGCTACTATTAAAAAGAGATGCTCTACTTATTTTAAAACTAGAGTTTCCATAAAACATGGCTGATCCCTTTTGGGTTTTACTCAATATGTTTACCTATGATCGAGTCCTCTTAGTTAGGGTGAGCAGAAGCTACGCACTGTAGGATTCTGCGAAGAGGAGGTGAGTCATGAGGACTAGCAAGTACCAAGCTCTTAGGATCCAATCCTAGACATGCGCACTGTGGTTACCACACCCTAACCCTACGACTTGATCATAGGGTTGTTTAATTAGGCATTTAAAGTCTTATGTGATTTGTTGGAGTAAACTAGTCCTGGGTTTTAACACTTATCATACTAACTACGTTCCATACCTACCCTTCTACAAATAATAATCCACACAAGAGTCGAAGTACTTACAGGCGGATTGGTGCTAGGAGACTTCGGTGACATGTTGTTCAAAACCAAAACATTTCACAAAGGCCTCATTAAAACATTTTGGGCCTTGGGCCCCCAGTAGAGCTTTAAACACAGCTCGATACCAATTTTGTAACACCCCAAACCCGCCCAAACATTACATTAACCGAATTTGGTATGTTACAGAAGAAAACATTTGTTAAAAACCCTTTTATTTTCTTTAAATTTTATGGTAAAAGAATATAGTTTTGTTTCAAACATTTGAGGTGTATATAAAAAACCAACACTTAGCTTTGTTATTTAAAATTCGTTAAGTCATGTTGTTATCAATTTTGTCAATGTACCCGATGGTACGAAAGAAAATCATTTACTTTTGAATTTAAGAAACTTGTGTAACCATTTTAAAGTTATTAAGCAGTTTAAATAATCCATCCCAAACATGTAAAATAGAAAAAATAATCTTAGGAGGCCTTATTACAACTGAACAAATAAAACCAAAATAAAATAAAACAATTCAAGTCCATTTAATCCATATTTTCTCTGCATGGCCACCTCGAGTCCATCCGGCTCCTCATCCGCGATCTACAAGTCACGAAAATGTTAAAGGAAAAGGTGAGTCACCAAGACTCGATGTGTAACCCTTTTCCGGTTTAATGCAACATCATACACACAAATCACAATCAAGTTTAACATGCACCCAACCTAACCATCCAAAACACCTTTTTCTACCCGTGTGGTACCAAACCCTTTGGTGGTGCCAAACCACCGGTGACTTAAAGTCACGATATCCATCAATGTTGTGGTGCCAAACCACTGTTGACCCGAAGTCACAAATAACAAGTTATGGGGCCAACCCACGTGTGATACCAAATCACTGGCGTCAATCCCATAATATCATCTGTGGGGCCAACCCACTGTGGTGCTAAGCCATGGGGACGAGACGCTATGAGGTGCCAAACCTCTGGTGACCGTAGTCACGAAATGTGGTACCAAACCACTGGTGTCCATCGACACGAACATCACTTCCCCCTCCTCTCATACAACCCACATCAATCAATGATATGCATATAACTGGAATCATACCCACATATTTATTTAACAACATACCAAATATATCATGCTTCCCAAAAGCATCATAAAGTAAACTCATAACAACAAGGACTTACCTGATTCCTTGCTTATACCATGATGGTATTAAATCCAATTCTACACAATCCAGTTTAGTGTAATATATTCAGCACATTAATTAATTATAAAGTGTGTATGTACACACCTGTTACTATCAGTAGCCCTAAATCCCGAAGAATCAATCAGCCACACTAGACTTCTTTGCCCCTATACTCGGCCATACATGAAAGTTAGTGACGTGGCCTATTCGGCTAAACCACATAAATCCAAAGGGTTACACTTGAACCCGAAACCTTACCTAAAACGTCCTTTGATTATCAGCCACCACACACTATGTGTTTCTGCTTCCCTACAATCGGCAGTCATCTACATTAATAGCATTCGGCTTACAATACTAAAAAGATTAGACTATTTAACAAATCCTTACCTCCACTTACCAACCAATTAAAAGATGACGGCTTCACTAGATTATTTCCAAAACCTCGAAGGCCCTACAACAAATCGATTCCTACATCAGGTGATTTACACTTGCCATACAATACCGAAATCGACTCTTACCCTTGTAAAAGTCGACAGAGAATAGAGAGAAAAAGAGATAGGCATTCGGCCTTGAGCACATACCTTCCTCTCAAACCGATTGGAGAAGAAAAGAGCACCCTTTGCTTTGATGTTCGGCCAAAGCTACACCAAATAGGGAGGAGGGGATTCGGCTAACTCAAGTTTGAGGGGCTGGAATTTTGAGAAGAGAAGAAGATAGGTTCGGCTACTAGGGAAAGAAGAAGAAAAAGAAAAGATGTAGGGGAAGTGGTGGTTTCGGCTAAGTAGAAGAAAAGAAGCTGGAATTTTTTAGCAATGTAGGCAAAGCAACAAGAGGAAATTTGGCAGCAGCAATTTGGAGAAGAAAGAAAAGAATTTTGAAGAACTTTGGCACTTCTTTGCTGCCTAAAACCGATTATGGTTAGCCCCTCCCCAAGGAGTCCCAAAATCGGCAAACGCCTCTTTTTGGGTGATAATTCCAGCCTTGAATTATCCAAGATAATGCAAGATTTATCTTGCACTTAATCTCCTACTCACCTTCAACAATTTAATTGAAAAAAACTACTAATAATGCTACCCTTCAGCCAAAAATTAAAAGAAATAAAGCTTTATCTTTATCACCTTAAGAGTCCCTCATGCAGCCATCTCTCTCTCCCATTCACACCGGCCTCAAGGTAAAAAAAATAAAAAAATGCCATTTGCTGCTTCTTGGGTTCGAACCAGCGACCCATGCCGCTGCCTCCTTAAGCGCCCCTGACCAACTCTCCCAATTGACTTTCATGTCAATTAACCCTTTCATTTATTTATAAGACCTTCTTCTTGGCCCTTTTTTTTCTAACGCAAAAAGCCAAAAATAAAAATGCTCCTTGCATCCCTTGTGTCTCGAACCCAAGACCTGCCTCTTCTAAACTCTTAAGTGGTGCCCCAAGCCACTCCAACCACCTGGACTTTCACGCCATGAACCTTCACCAATTAGTTTTAAGGCCTTCCTACTTAAGCCCACCACCGCATAAAAATAAAACACAAAACGCCCCTCCAGCCACTCGAACCTGTGACCTGCGCTCATTCTCTCCTCCAACTCTTTAAGGGCGCTCGATTACCACCTTGCTACTGTCTTAATTCGTGACATGTTTCTCCCAAATTTATTCTTAACCCCTATCTCCTAGCTTCCCTCCTTTTAGGTACTTAAAAAGAAATTTTTAACCCTAAGTCAGGCCTAGCTCGGGTTTAATTCTAAACCTTTAGAACATGCCAAATAAATCACAATATTTATTTCTTTAAGCACACACACATATGGGAACAAATAATTAAATTTTCAAACAACCCCTAATTTAGGGTGTTACAATTTGGCCGAATACAAGGAGGAGTATAGCAAGGTTTTCAGGATTTGAGTGATAAGCAAATCGGCATCAAGGTAAGTTTTAGTGTACAAATCCTACTAGGATTTGGTTTTATGGCCGAATGAGTTTTCATTAAATATTTAATATGGGCCGAATGTAGGGAGTTAAAGATCTAAGATCGGAATTCGGGATTTCAAGTGAAATCGTTAAGCGAATCAGGTGTGTACCCTATCCTAAGTCTTGATATGTTCATGGCTATGTTTAAATTAAATGAAATATTAAGAATGTGAAAATATAGCTAAGTACCATGCTATGGTACAAAGTACTCAGGTACGTTTCCTACTCCCAATAGGATTATGAAATATGTTATAAGTAACATGAGAATAATGATAAGAATGTGAACTTTGGCATGTTAATGCATAATATGATTTGGGCATATGGGTTATTGAAAAGGGGAAGTGAATGTGGTGACCTAAGACCACGAAATCTGAATGCGGGGACCTAAGACCGCGATATCTGAATGTGGTGACCTAAGACCACGATATCTGAATGTAGTGACCTAAGACCACGAAATCTGAATGTGGTGACCTAAGACCACGAATTTTATAAGGATGATGAGCACGTCGACTGTAGCGACTGCCTTCGATGGTGTGTAGCGGATGGAGGGTTGACTTAGTAGTCCCCACGGTGTGTAGGATGGTACAGGTGGTGTGTAGCGGATGGCTAACTAGGTTTGGGTTCGGGTTGCATCATTATTTTTACCTATTATATGAACATGTATGTGATATGATAATGCATGCCTGAAATGTTAATTCTTAGTGTTGGTTACACATTGAGTCTGTTTGACTCACCCCGTTGTGGGATTACTTTTCAGGTGACGACCAGTGATAGACCGGGCCGGCAGATGCTTAGGGATGGCCATGCTCAGCAAGAAGTTCATCTTTTTTTTTTTTTGATTTGGACTATTTTATTTTAAGTATTTTAAATTTTTATTTTTGGGGGGAATTATTTGATGTAATGAGGCCATAGTAGCACTACTTTACTTTGCTTTTGTTTATTAAATGATTAAGTAAATTTATTTCAAAACAAAGCCCAAACGTTTTGTCACCTAAAGTAAAACATTTTTAATAATGAAATAAACTTGTTTTCAACTCAAGCCCAACCCAAAACAATCTTTCTTTCAAGACACACAAGTTTTTCCTAAGTAACAAAATAATTTGAAACGGTTTACACTGGGGAACATACCAGATCCGGTCAAGGCTCGTGGGCCAGGTTTGGGGTGTTTCAAAACTTCTAATAGATGCTTCCTCTAGCTCTTTTTGCTTGATCTGAACCACGACTCCTGTTCACTTGTTAGCTTCGTCAAGAATGCCGAGACTTAGTAATCTTCGAATAGCTTTGTCAACTTGAATCCTTGAGTGATAAGGTATTGTATTCCTTCACGGACTATCAGCCTTCTCTCGTTATATTCACTTGGACTATATTCGGACGACCGTATTATAATCCACTTTGTCAAAAAATCCATTTTCTTATGACCAACTTTTCTATTTAGCAATCGAATTTGAAATCAACACCTCTTTTTTATGATGGGAATGCAATGCAATCAAAACAAAAGAAAATCTGTTAGCATAAGAAAATAAATAACATAAAACCTATCAGGGTGACCACTAGTGTTTGACAGGATTCTATCTAGGGTAGGCCCTTAGGTTTTTTGCATGTGGTTTAGTTCTAAAACTGAGGTACCGAACCAGCAGATTCCTTGATCCTCACCCATTATAGGCTCATATGGATCGAGTTCAGTTTAGGGGAATACATTTCCCTATGGCTGCACGGAGGTGAAAACCCCACGAAGACATAAGTACGGATGTATTCCAGAAACGTTTCACTATCCTGCACGGAGGTGAAAACCTCACGAAGGAGTAGTTTCTCGTTCCCACTTAAGGGTGTGACCACAACGGTCATGCAAATGCAATGCAAAGATATTTTATGTAAACAGAATCGCATGCAAATAAAAAGGATCATAATTTTTAAACCAGATTTTTAAAATCGAACAAAAGGACATGAAATTATCAATTTTATGGCCTGAATCTCTTATGCCCCTAGTGGAGTCGCCAAGCTGTCGAAACCATTTTAAAAATCGGTTTAGAAAAATGGGGATCAACTTTAAAAAATAAAAACGGGAGTTGTCACCAATCTTTTTTACTTAGGTGTGATTGGATCACCTTGTAAAACGTTTTCTTTTAAAACATTTGATTTTGGTCCACAAAAACAAGAAAATAGGTTCGGGAGTCGGTTACGTATGAGGAAGGGTTAGCACCCTCATAATGCCCAAAAATTGGTACCTAATTGATAAAATCATGTCCGAATGTTGAAAATAAAGAAAGATAGAAAATATGGTCCTTTTATTAGAAAGAAAATCAGGACTTACTTATTATAAAGAAATAAAGTACTTTACCAATAAGTTAAGGTATAGCACTTCATGACTTTGAAATTAAGCTCGTCTTTATTTTAGAAAATTCCTACCTCGAGATTCAAAACATCAAACCCAATAAGTTAAGGCACAATGCTTTGAATTCCCAATAATAGGTTTTTTTATTTAAAACTTAAGATTTCTTTATTCCAAATGAATACAAACATCACATCCAGTACGTTAGGACACGACATTTTTTTAAACCCTCGTAATTAAAGTCATCTCATGATTTACAAAATTTATTAAAAGGGGTATTTAGATATTTAGCCAAACGGAAAATCGCAACCCAGTACGTTAGGGCTCTATTTCCCGAATTTCTAAATACCAAAACATTGTCTTATTTTAAAAGCTAATGAGCTTGTAAAAATGTATTTTTATTTTGAACAATAATCCATGTATCATACACAAATATAAAAAAATAGTTATAGGATAATAGCATACAACATAAAATACAACTAAAATAACTACACTATAGTAAATAAATAAAAGGCGTTATATAAACAAATAAAATATATAAAGCAACATAAAACAAATCAAAATACTAGGTAAATATAAGCTTTTCATGCAAGATTAAATAATAAAATAATTAATAAAAAAACATATATATAAAATGAATAATTAAACAATATATAAAATCATTTTTTTGAATATGTATAACATGCTAATTAGTATAAAAATATGTAATAAAAATTATATTAAGTAAAATAATAAATAATGAAAATATATGTCTATATGTAATACACTAATTATAAAATTATATATATATAATATAAACAATATAAATAAAATAAATTAGATAATATAAATAAATTTTATATAAAATAAAGCTTTAGAAATAATATATAATATATTACTATATAATATACAAAAATATATAATAAAATATAATAAATATAAATTATTAAACAAGTTGAATATTAATTAAAATAATGATTAAATATATAATTAATACATGTACAATATATATAAATTTTGTACTATTAATAAAATAATAAATATAAAAATAGAATATATTAATGTGATAAAACAATTAATTATAATATAATATAACAAAATAAAATAAAAGGATAAAAATAAAATTAAAATAAAGAAAAAAGGGGTTAAAACAGTAATTAAATAGATTAAAAGGATTAAATTTGAATGCGCGTTAAATTAAAGGGAACGAATTGGTAATTATACCAAAGTTTAAAACGACAACGTTCTGTGTTTAGCCTTTATAGAAATCTGGGGTTTAATTGAAATAAAAACAAACTTTTGGGGTTAATTTTATAAAAATTAAAAATGCGAATTGGACTAATTTAAAAACATTAAAATTGCGGAAGGACTGAAATGGAAATTAGGCCATTTAAAGAACACACGCGGATCTTGAAGGCCGGGTCGGGTCAACGCGCGGATCCTATGGCCCAAAACGGCGTCGTTTTTAAACTGTTATATAAATAAGAATTCGGTTAAAAAAATCATTTGTAAAACAATTTTAAAAAAAGGGTTAAAACTCTCTGAAATCCCCTCGTCCTCTCGCCTGGATCTACCATCGGACCTCCGTGCTACGCGTTCCACGCGCCTCCGTGGTCGGTGGCTGGAGGTCGAAAATTTCAACTCTTAAGCGCGAATCAAAAGGTAAAAGTCTCTTTTCTTTGTTTTTGTATATTTTTTTTATAAAAAAAATATGCTTGCATGAAAAGAAAATAAGGAAAGCGTAAATAAAAAAAATAACCTCTGTGTTGCAAAAAATCTTGTTCTTTTATTTTCGCATTTTGTCTACGTAATGCAGTGTGTTTTTTTTCTATTTTGTTACAAAAATCGGGCTTTTATAGCCTTGAAAATGGAAAAAATAAAAAAGATTTATTTCTTTGTTTGGCCATTTTTCTGCGATTTTGTTTCCTTTTACGTGCAGGAGTGGAGATCTGGAGTGGGCATCATTAGGTGCGGATTAAGGTGGACGAGAGCACGATTGGCGGTGCTATAGAGTGGATCCTGGTGGCTGAGGCGCGAACGGCGTGACCATTGATCTCCTACCATAGCGGCGCAGAGGGAGTTGGGGTGCGATTGCGGCGTAAGGAAAACCCTAGGGTTCTCCGAAATTGTTTTAGGCTTTGGGCCCTTTTGGGCCAGTTGTTGTTTGGGACTTATTGGGTTATGGGTAGTTTAGGATCTGTTGGGTCTAGTTTTTTAGTATTTAGGTCAAGATGTAATTGGGCTTTGGGTTTAATTTTGGTTTTGTATTGGACTAAAAAAATGGACATTATTATTATTATTTTGGTTTTTTTATTCTGTTTTCTGGGCCGGGCAAAATGGGCTATTATAAAGCTTGACAAAGATCAAAGCTAATTTCACTAGTGTTCCACTTTTATGTGTTATAGTAGTCATCATGAAAATGGATTAGAACCTTAAAATTGTTGGAGCATGGGGACAAAAATAAACTTATGAGAAATCAACGAACGCTTCAAGGTGTCTAACTATTGCACTTTCTTTAAGGTTCATTTGTCATCACTTATATTTTGGCGTGCAAAAGAGTCATTGACAAATAAATCTCAAGGATACAATGAAACTAAATGATTATTGGTGTTTTGGACTGACGAAAATAGTCTATTGAGCATTGTGTAGAGTATAACAAAATTATCAAATTCTGTAAAAAAAAAAAAATTGTACTAATAATTTTTAGAGAATAATCTAGAAATATTAGAAGATGGAAGAGAATAGAGACACTTTTAGTTTTGAGTTTTTTATTTGTCTCCATATTTCTTAGTATGAAATTTCACTTATATTTATAAGAGATCTCATGTCTCTCTGAAGAGACATAACTACCTAAATAGATAGTCATATCTTTTAACAATAAACATAATTATTTCATAGATGTCTACTTGAATAATCATGACTCTTTATTAATAATCAAGTGACATGATTTTTAATTTAAGAGACTTAACTTATCACTTGTAAATAGTGATACTCTTCATTAATAATAAAGTAATATAACTTTTAGATCACTTGTAACTTTTCAATTAAAAATATTTAGAATTTAAGGTAACTAATGAGTCTTAAACATTTAATTTATAAATTTATTTTGTAACAATCCAATTTTATCCTACCAAGAGAAAAACAAACAAAACAGGTAAATTTAAAAATAAACAAGTCCATCTTACAAGCCCAGACCAAGCCTAATCGCTGAAATCAGAGCTTTAAAATTTATAAATAGAATGATCAAACCTGGAAACTAACTCTGAAAACGACTTAAAGGCAAGTGTACCTATCGAACAGTAGTATAGCTTAGGCAAGACCGGATTATCGAACCCAAAGGAACTAAAAGTATTAATACTCACTTTCTTTTTATTATTTAGCCTAAAATATGGAGCGATTGGTTCATTTAATCTAGTTTAACGACTACTAAGCTAAATACGCAAAGACAAAAAGAACGAATTGGGAAATAACTTGAAGAAACTCAATTGATTACGACGATACCCTTAGGAAGAATCCACCTAGACTTCACTTGTTACTTATTACTGAATCATATGATTTCTTTACTTAGCTTGACCCGTAGGACTCCCTAACCTATATTAAACCCTCTCTCAAGGCGAATAACGTCTAACCCTAGGTTAATTAGTGGAACTCTCGTTCGTTATAATAACCCCCTAGAATAGTAGTAAATCGATCAATGGATTCCCATATTAGGTTTCACCCTAATCCGGCAAAATCTCGTAACCCTATCTCTAGGCGTTCGATCAACTCTGCTTAATTATGCTAAATCTACTCTTAAGCAAGGTCTATTCCTCCTCCACCTAAGCACATCAGATTTGGATTAAGCAACATAATTAAGAACAAACTAAGTACGAAACACCCCACACCCGGCCCACGAGCCTGGACCGAATCTGGTATGTTTCTCGAAGTAAACCGGTTCAAAATTCTTCAGTTACTTTGAAAACAGTGTGTTTTGAAGATAGTTTGTTGGTGGGTTGGGCTTAAGTTGAAAGCAAGTTTATTTCGTTATTAGAAATCCTTTTGATTTAGGTGATAAAACGGTTGGGCTTTGTATTAAATTAATTTTACTTAGTCTTTTAATAAATATAAAGATTGTTGGCTCATTAAATAAAAGTAAAGTAAACGCTACTACGGCCTTATTACATCAAATAATTTCCCAAAATTAAAACCAAAATAAACTATAAAATACTTAAAATATAATAAAAGTGCAAGTCATAAATTTCTTGTTGTGCATGGCCATCCCTAAGCTTCTGCCGAACCCGGTCCATCACTGCTCGTCACCTGAAACATGTTCCCACAACGGGTGAGTCAACAGACTCAATGTGTAACCAACACTGAAATTAATAATTCAAGCATACCATACATTTCATGTTCACGTAATAATTCAAGATAATGATGCAACCCAAACCCAAACCTAGATGCCATCCGCTACACATCCCCGTACCAACCTGCACACTGTGGGGACTACTAAGTCAACCCTCCATCTGCTACACACCATTGAAGCCAGTCGCTGCAGTTGACGTGCTCATCGCCCATATAAACCTTGGGCTTAACTTCCCTTTCCGACCAAACCTCATCACCTTCTTCCAAGGCGAGACTTTCAGAAACATTTGGTCTCCCACTTCAAACTCTATTTCCTTCCGGTTGAGGTCTGCGTACTTTTTCTGCCTATCAGCGGCTTCCTTTAACCGTACCCAAATTATCTCAACCTTCTCTTCAGTTTCTGCCACTAACTCTGGTCCCAAAACTCGACGTTCTCCTAACTCAGTCCAACAAGTAGGAGTTTGACACTTCCGCCCGTACAATGCTTCATATGGTGCCATCTGAATGCTAGCCTGATAACTGTTGTTGTAGGTGAACTCTGCTAAAGGCAAGTAATCCTCCCAACTTCCTCGAAATCTATCACTGACCTCTCAACATATCCTCCAACACTTGTATTACCTGTTCGGTGCCCGTCGATTGTGGATGAAAAGCCGATTGAAGTCCAACTTAGTGCCTAAAGCTTGATGAAGTGCCCTCCAAAATCGAGACGTGAACCTTAGGTCTCTATCCGAAATAATTGACACCGGCACTCCGTGTAGTCTCACGATTTTCGCCACATATAACTTGGCTAACTTCTGAAGGGAATAATCCACTCTTACCAGGACGAAATGTGCAGACTTAGTCAAACGGTCCACTATTACCCATTCCGAGTCCTTCTTAGTAGGCGTAAGGGGAAGCCCACTAACGAAGTCCATGGTAATTCTTTCCCACTTCCACTGCGGAATCTCGATTAGCTGAAGCAATCTCGATGGAACTTGGTGTTCAAACCTTAACTTGTCGACCGTTAGACATTTTCCCAATTGATCAAGAACTTCCTTTTAAGATCGTGCCACCAAAATTGTTCTCTTAGATCTCAGTACAACTTAGTGCCTCCGGATGCATAGCATAAGGGCTACCATGCGCTTCAGAAGAATCCTCTGTCTTAACTCCTTGTCCTCAAAGATACTGAGACCTTTCCTTTGAAGCACAACATTCCCTCATCACTAACTTCATAGTCTTTTAACTCTCCGTTCTGTGCTTATTGTAACTTAACACTTAAATCCTCATCAATCAACTGTCCCTCTTTCACCTCTTTCAACCATGTTGGCTTGACTTGGAACTCAGCCAACAGGCTTCCATCCTCATACAAACTTAAATGGGCGAACATTGCCCTCAGATCCGACACCACCTTCCGACTTAGGGCATCCGCTACTACATTCGCCTTGCCCGAGTGATATTCTATCGAATAGTCATAGTCCTTCAGTAATTCCACCCACCTTCACTGCCTCAAGTTCAACTCCTTCTGAGTCAACAAATACTTAAGGCTCTTGTGATCTGTGTAGATCACTGACCTTTCTCCATAGAGATAATGCCTCCACACCTTAAGGGCGAAAACCACTGCTACCAATTCCAAGTCATAGGTCGGGTAATTCACCTCATGCGGCCTTAACTGTCGAGATGCATATGCGACTACCTTTCTGTCTTGCATCAATACACAACCCAAACCTGTATGGGAAGCGTCACAATACACCGTGAATTCCTTTCCTGCCTCTGGCTGAATCAATACTGGAGCTTCCGTTAAAACCTTCTTAAGTTTCTCAAAGCTCTCCTGCTGCTTCTCCGACCAAACAAAGGGTACTTCCTTCCTCAACAACTTTATTAAAGGCGCGGCTATAGACGAGAACCCTTCCACAAACCTTCTGTAATAGCCTGCCAAACCTAAGAAACTTCGGATCTCAGCCACGATCCTAGGTGGTTTCCAATCCAACGCCGCTTCGATCTTCTTAGGATCCACTCTTATTCCCTCTGCGGATACCACATGCCCTAAGAACGCCACCTCCTTGAGCCAAAATTCACACTTGCTAAATTTGGCATAGAGCTTCTTCTCCCTTAACACTTGTAGCACAACTCGGAGATGCTCATCATGCTCCTCTTCAGACTTAGAGTACACCAAAATATCGTCGATGAACACGACGACGAACCTATCCAAGTAAGGTTGGAAAACTCGGTTCATCATGTCCATAAACGCGGTTGGGGCATTCGTCAACCCAAATGGCATTATTACAAACTCAAAATGGCTGTATCTTGTCCTAAAAGCTGTCTTATGGATATCTGCCTCCTTCACCTTCAACTGATAATATCCCGACCTCAAGTCTATCTTTGAGAATACTGCAGCCCCTTTCAGCTGATCGAACAAGTCATCGATCCTAGGCAAAGGATACTTGTTCTTAATGGTCAGCTTATTTAACTGACAGTAATCTATGCACATACGCATAGTTCCGTCCTTCTTCTTTACAAACAGGACTGGTGCTCCTCATGGAGACACACTGGGTCGAATGAACCCACGATCCATCAACTCTTGGATTTGAGCCTTGAGCTCCACTAACTCCTTTGGCGCCATTTGGTATGGAGCAATTGACACAGGAGCTATTCCCGGTAGCAAATCTATTCCAAATTCCACCTCCCTATCTGGGGGTATTCCTGGTAATTCCTCTAGAAACACATCCTCAAAGTCCCTTACCGTTCTAACTCCATTGACACCTTCCTCCTTTCCATCCAACGCACTTACAAAGGCTAAAAGCGCCTCGCACCCTTTTTGAACCATCTTTTTAGCCTTAAGCGCCGAAACTACATTAGACAAGTAGTTTCTTCTCTCTCCTATCATAATGACCACCTCATCCTCAAGGGTCCTTAGTTCCATTCATTTAGCCGTATAATCCAACACGACTCGGTGTTCTACTAACCAATCCATACCAAGTATGAGGTCAAATTCTCCGAAGGGTAACTCCATTAAATCAGCCCGAAAGCTCACTCTTTGAATTTCTAGGGGTACATTCTGAAAGATCTTATCCACCACTACAGTTTGGCCTAACGAGCTTACTACCGTCATCTCCCTACCAAAAAGTTCAGAGTCTAGGCCTAGTGTTTCAACTACACTACAGGTAACATAAGAATGGGTCGAGCCCACATCAATTAAGGCATAATAAAGCCTGCCATAAATAAAGAACGTACCGATTATGACGTCCGGTGCGTCTCCATCCTCCCTCCGATGAACTGCGTAAACCAAACCCGGCTGCCTTGCCTCAGTATTAGCAGCACCTCTGCCTTGTGTTCCACGTCCTCTGCCAGTACCATTACCTCATTATTGAACCACGACCCGTTGAGGTCATTGTCCTCCTCTACCAGCCTGATTAACATTCTGAACTTCTGATCAACTTTCATCTGGTTTCTTAGGACAATCTTTGAGCATATGGTCCTTGGACCCACACCTAAAACATCCTCCCATCTTTTTCCAGCACTCCCCTAAGTGCTTCTTTCCATAATGCTCACAAGGACGATACTGCCCTCCGGTACCAACTTGCTGACCCCTCAGCCCATCAGCTCTGGGCCTTTTCTGCACATTTCCTGACGATCCAGACGACCCATAACCCCTCTTGGGTCTATTCCTATCAGAGCTCTGCTTAACCGAGTCCTTGATTCCCTCAGCTACCTTAGCCTTTTCAACCAACACGAAAAACTCCCGCTCTTGATGTGGAGCTATCAATAATCTGAGGTCATCCCTTAGACCGTCTTCAAAATAGACACATCGCTCATGTTCCGTTGCCACCACTCCTCGAGCATATCGGCTTAACCTCAGAAATTCAGCTTCATACGCTGCTACTAACTTGTTCCCTTGAACCAGCCCCAGAAAAGCTTTCCTCTGTTCATCAATATAACGTGCGCCGACATACTTTTTTTGATATGCCTCCTTAGCATACTCCCAGGTTAGATCCTCGACCGTGGCACCATCCCGGACAGTTAACCACCATTGGTACGCTTCATCACGTAACAGTGCCACCATTCCTTTCAACTTCTCCTCCGGGGTCAGATCGAGCTCATCCATAATATGCTCGGTTGCTTCCAACCAGTATTCAGCTGTACTGGGTGCCACACCAGACACTCCACGGAATACCTCATCTCCGTTGGCTCGGAGTCGCTCAGGTACAAACTTCTGAGCTCCCATATTTCCACCCGCTCCAGCCACCATTTCTAGAACTCGCAGCACAGCCTGCGATAGAACATCATCTCCGTCGAGCTCGCCGCCGACAATCGACAAGCGGTTGGGGGTGGTGGTGGCGGTGGTAACTCATTGTCAGACCCTTGACCTGATCTAATGGGTTCTGACACTGTCATCCTTCCTCTACCTCGTCCATGACGACCACGTCCTCTAGAGCTCATTTCTAACGTCGCGATCTGGTTAAGAAGTTTTATGAATTAGTCCTTGTTTCACTTGATTACCCGCGAAGAAGTTTTATGAAAAGAACTTTAAGAGTTGTTCTTTCGTATTCATACATGCACACAGTCTTCACGTTTATACATCCATCAATTAATTATGAACTTTCGTTCATTCAGAGAAATGTTGTAATTTCCATTGTTGTTGTTTTTCCACTACCTAGGGGTATTTGCGTAATTTATCCTACAGGGGTATTTTTGTAATTTGTCAAATAGGGTTCCTTGATAATTTTGTCAAAAGTATTTCGAAAATTTTATGGTCTCGGGGTTCTTTGGTAAATTTGGAAATTCTAGGGGTATTTCGATAATTTTGAATTTTGGGGTAATTTGGTAATAAATCAGGGTAAATTTATAAAGTTTAATAATTCAGGGATATTTCAAATTTTGCAAAACTTTGAGGGTTCTTTTTGAGAAATTTATTTTCCAAAATAATGAAGTTGCAAAAATTTGGAAATCAGGGTCATTTTGGAAATTTTGGTAAGTTAGGGGCAATTTTGTAATTTTCTAAAAATAAGATATTTTTGATAATTTGCAAATAAGGGTTTTTGGACTTGTTATAAAATAATGAAATTGTTGATTAGAACTGTGGGTATTTTAGACATTTTTGTAAACTAAGGGTATTTTTGTAATTTTACCACTAGGGGTATTTTTGTAATTTTATAAATCAGAAATTTTTCGAAAAATTGTGTAGAAAAGATAGTTTCCATGAATTAAAGAAAAATGATTTTAAGGGTTTTTAAAATTAGGGTTCTTATTAAAAAAAAAGGGCTAGTTCTCTTTCAGGTTTTAGTTATTGGGTTTAGCCTATGACCGAGCCTTCTTGGTCAGAGTGAACCAAAGTTACGCACCAGGTAGGATTCAAGTGGAGAGGAGGTGAGTCACATGGACTGCTTAAGTACCAAGCTCCCACTGAAACCATTCCTAGGCATGCGTACAGGGGTTGCCACACCCACTAAGTCCTCTGGGTTAGGGTGAACCGAAGCTACGCACTAGGTAGGATTCCTGCGAAGAGGAGGTGAGTCACTAGGACTGCTTAAATACCAGGCTCTTTCGGATCCAATCCTAGACATGTGCATAGTGGTTACCACACCCTAACTCAGTTGACTTAGCCATAGGTTTGTTTAGTTAGACATTTAAGTCTTATGTAATAGTTGGGGTAGACTAGTCCTAGGGTTCAATACCTATCATGCTATTCTACGTTCCATTCCTTTTCTACCCTTCTATAATTCACATAATCACACAGATAATTAGGGGTACTTACCTGGTGGACTGCGGGTCAGAGACTTAGGTGCCATGCCAGAAAAACCTGCTTATTTCATAAGATACTTTATAAAGCTTATTTGGGCTCGATTTGAAAATGTTTTGGGCCTTAGCTCACAGGCCGAGAGTTTAAAACTGGGCTCTGATACCAAATTGAAACACCCCACACCCGGCCTACGAGCTTGGACTGGATCTGGTATGTTCCTCGAAGTAAACCAGTTCAAAATGCTTCAGTTACTTTGAAAACAGTGTGTTTTGAAGATAGTTTGTTGGTGGGTTGGGCTTAAGTTGAAAGTAAGTTTATTTCGTTATTAGAAATCCTTTTGATATAGGTGACAAAACGGTTGGGCTTTGTATTAAATTAATTTTACTTAGTCTTTTAATAAATATAAAGATTGTAGGCTCATTAAATAAAAGTAAAGTAAACGCTACTATGGCCTTATTACATCAAATAATTTCCCAAAATTAAAACCAAAATAAACTATAAAATACTTAAAATAAAATAAAAGTCCAAGTCATAAATTTCTTGTTGTGCATGGCCATCCCTAAGCTTCTGCCGAACCCGATCCATCACTGCTCGTCACCTGAAACATGTTCCCACAACGGGGTGAGTCAACAGACTCAATGTGTAACCAACACTGAAATTAATAATTCAGGCATACCATACATTTCATGTTCACGTAATAATTCAAGATAATGATGCAACCCAAACCCAAACCTAGATGCCATCCGTTACACATCCCCGTACCAACCTGTACACCGTGGGGACTACTAAGTCAACCCTCCATCTGCTACACACCATCGAAGGCAGTCGCTACAGTCGACGTGCTCATCGCCCATATAAGAATTCATGGCATAGCCACCAGATTTAATAATCGTGTCATGTGACACCACATTCAGATAATGTAATCGAAGTTACCACATTCAGATAATGTGACCGAAGTCACCACATTCAGATAGTGGGACCGAAGTCACCACATACACTTCCCCTTTCTCATATAACCCGAATGCCCCAATATTATTCATATAATATATATCATACATATAGTTCACATTTATGTCACTATTCACATGTTAAATATAACATTTTTCGTAATCCTAATAGGAGTAGGAAACGTACCTGAGTACTTTGTACCATAACATGGTACTTTAGCCACATTCTTACACTTTCATATTAACACATATATCAATTTTTAGCCATAAATCAATTAAGATTAGTGTGGGGTACACACCTGATTTGCTTAACAAATTCCTTGAAATCTCGAAAAAAACCGATCTATTACTTTAGACTTTTAAGTCCCTACATTCGGCCAACATGGTAATATTTAGCAAAGGCCTATTCAGCCAAACTCAGTGTTTTCTTTTAAAGCCTAATCGGCTATAACCCAAATCCTGAAGGATTTATGTAGTCAACTTCTTACCTTGCTTGTCGAATTGACTATCAGCAAATCCTGAAACCTTGTGTTACTTCTTCCTTCAATCGGCTAGGCACTAAAACCACTTAACTAATTAGTTTCGGCTTTTAAGCGAAATAAAGAAAATAGATCTTCATACCAATATAAGCCTTGGCTGAATATTCATGTATACTTACCTTAGGGATTCAAATCCCGAAATTGCTAATTCCCTTTGGTATTTGTCGAAATTACCTATAGCCTCATGTTAGATCTAATCTAACATTAAATCATAATAGCTTATGGCCGAATGGTATTCATAACTTACCTTAGATCCTTGAATTTTGAAAGATTCTTCTTTGTAGTCGACAGCACCTAAATCCCGAAATTCCCTTCCATAGTTTCGGCCAAAATACAATAGGAGGGATTAGTCCCTAAATTTTGACAGGCTTAAAAAGAAAAGAGTGAAAATCGAGTCTAGATCTTACCCTTACTTGGAGAAATCGACAGTCCCTATATCTTGTCAACACAAAGATTCGGCCTTGAGACTTGGAGAAGAGTCGGCTATGGTCACTTAGGTATTCGGCTTCAACAAGACTGAAAAGAATGAAAGATCTAAGGCCTTCGGGAGAATCGGCAATAGGGTGATTTGAGTTGAACAAGGTTGTGGCTAAGATGGAATAGGAAGAGGAGAATTTTGACTTTTAATGGTTGATGAAAATGTGAGAGGGAGAGATGAAAGACTTAGGAGATTCGACAGAGAGAGGAATGGTGATGAAGTAAAAGAAATCAAGAAAAGATGAACACTTATTTGACAAATTCGGCTATGACTTAATCTCTAGCCTTACCTTGTTATTCTTCAATTTTTATCTCTTATCTCCTCTTTAAATTATAAAAAAAAATCCATCACTTATCCATCTTATCTGCCGAATTTTAACAACAATAAAACACCTCCCTTATAGTGCCTTAATGCCGTCCAATTCTCTTGTTCCTTGCACCAAAATAAAATTCTTTTGTTTGCTCCCCAAGTGACTCGGCGCCATTTCCAGAGGCCCTAAGTGGCATCTTCAGGCCACTTTTCCAAGCCTGTTTGTGTGTCAATTTTCACATACTTTTTCTCTTAAGGCCTCCTTGCCTTAATTTCCTCTTTTAAACTTTAAAACTCGACATTTCTAAGTCATTTCTAAGTTTCCAAAAATTTTCATTTGGCTCTTTAAACTTGACATTTCCTTGCATTTCTTAGGTTTCCAAAATATTCACTTTCCTATTTTACTTAGGTTTCCAAAATGTTCACTTTCCTATTTTACTTAGGCTTCCAAAATGTTAACTTTCCTCTTTTTAACGTAACATTTCTATACATTCCCAGGTTTCCAAAAAAATATTCAAAATTTATTCATAACACATAAGACATGTCATTTCGTACAATTAAACCAAAAATGCATAGGCCCTTTTCAGGATGTTACAAAATATTTATCAAATAACTCAGAAAATAATAACAAAATTCATCTTGTTTCCATCCCCTTTAGGTATCTAAAGGGTTTAGTTCATAATGAATAAAAACATCTCAAGAGAAAAGATAAAACAAAACATAAGAAATCCCTAAAACCCCCTAGAGAAATTAAAGGAGAAATCCACCGTCTTGAGTAGAATTTCGGCTCTTCGAGATGGATCTTCTGGCTATCTTCGAGTGATTCCCACAAATGTGATCCTTCTAGCTTGGCTCCTTGGCCTAGCTCACCGCCCCCTTTCAGGATACACTTAGGGTGTTTATATAGGCTCTTGGAATGCTTTACTTGGCCTCTAAGTGTCCTAATTTAAGTCTACTTCTTACTCGGTATTTGAATAAGCTTTTGAAAGTGGTTCTTTGGCTCTAAGTATCCAAATCCTAGTGAAATTGCTCTCTCCTATAACAAGGGCACATCCATGGCACACGCCCTTGTAAATCGTGGTTGGGCCGTGTCTCGATTCTGTCTATTGGGGCACGTCCATGTAACTCGTGGCATGGTCGTGTCTTAGTTAATTTTTGAAGCACGGCCGTATGGCTTGAAGTCCAGGCTGTGTCAATTTTCTTTTTTAGCCCAACTTAGCCCGTTTTAAGCCCGTTTCTTGTTATTTTTGTCCTCGGGTGCTTTCTTGAGTAGAAATATGAAAAGAAAGGATTAAAAGCACCTTTTTACATAAATCAGGGCTAAATCATCCTAAAAGCATACTAAATATAGGGTTAAAATATGTTACTTTTACGGCTTATCAAATACCCCCACACTTAAGCTTTTGCTTGTCCTCAAGCAAAATTCTCAACATACAATTAAAACGAACTTTCCGTAATTCACAATTCCTATCAATAATGCTTCATCATAATTCACAGACAATTTATACATGGATAATTTAACTCAAAGAGTCTTAAAGATTCAAACAATATAAGTCATGAATTTTATAGTACAAAAACATAGGTGTCTCCCCTTATATAAACGATTACCTTTTAATTTGAAACCGACAGGGATTGACATCCTGACTAAGGATTCACTCAAAACACTCGAAGTGTTTAAGTTTCAAGAAAAAGCACTCATAAGTCGAACCTGAAAAGTTAATCCCATAGGCTTACCTGAAAATCAAATCTCCACTACTGTAATATGAGATGATACATAAATCAAAAGGTCTTTGACAGGGTTGTAACGGGGCTTGGGTTAAAGGTGTGGATAAAGGCTGAATTAGAAGGTTTTAGAATCGAGATTGACTTGACTAATTACCTAACTAACAATAATGAACTTGAAAATAAATGATTACATCAAATGAAACTAATAATAATACTTTTTCAATACGAGCTTTTTCAACAATTTGGAATTTAAATACATAAGCTCCTTTAATCATATACTAATGCTTGAATATACTTTGGGGGTTTTTTTTAAGAATAATCTAAAAACATAATAGAGATAACTTAAATAATTGAAATAAACTAATTTGGTAACTGATCAAATCAATTCTCGATAGAAGGGTAGTCAAAAGAATGGTGATAACAAATACAAAGGGTTTTGGGTTAATATTAAGCGGGTAATTCAATAAAAAGGGATTAGGATCAAAGGGGTTCACTAAAGGTTAATTATGTAGGTAAGCTTTTTAGTGGAGTGAATGAGTTAAAACCTAGGTGCCTTTATCATCTCAGTATATCAAATCATTGATGTGGTCTCAACATGTATAATCAAGGTAAGTTCTAGAATAACAAATCAGTGTTGACACACTCATAATTAATAAAGTGAGCATGAAAAAGAATATATGCTCTATAAGGCTCAAATCTCACAAAAATTATGGGTATTTGACATCAATCCTATAGATTTCAAACTTCAAGGTAATATTCAAATTTAGTTCAACACCCTAGATAATTTTTTTGAAAAATAAACTTACCATGCTTGATATCTAGTATTTTTCACGTATAAATCATCAATGCACAATTATCAATGATTTATTCAAGAGCTTATCAATAAAAATCATAAATCATCAGAAATTTCACCCTAATTAATAATATGAGAAAATTTCTTATCGACAAGACTAAAATTCAGGATTTGAGAATAATGCAAAAAGTTAGGTACTTTTACCCCCCACACTTAAGTTGTACATTGTCCTCAATGTACAAAGATAGATAAACAATTATGTAATAAAAAGAAAAGGGGAGAAGTAACACTTTCTGAATTTTGGATGATTCTGGGAGTTGGCATCTTTAGTGGTAGAAAGTAGGTAGAGAAGGTGGTGGTGGCATTTTCTATGGGCCTGGTGGGGTGTCTACCGATGATCTTTGTGCTAGATAATGAAATTGGGTAGCCTACAAAGATATAGCCAAGAAATCTAAAGAAACATTAATAATATACTAATACTATAATTAAAGACAAAGGAAATAAAGAGAAGGAGACTAAGAAGAAAACTGAAATTGAAAGAAAAGACTAATGGACTAAGGAGTCCTTATTGTTGGATGGTTCACGAGATGGGTGTGACCTCTAAGGCTGTGGTGCGTGATTCCCAAGCAGCCTTTAGAACTTAAAACCAAGAAACTAAAAGAATTTAAAATATATTAAGCAGAAGAGAATTATAGATAAGTAGGATAAAGGGGAAAATAAACATAAAGAAGAATTTAAATGGTCTAAAAGACCATTGGCTTAGTTTTTGAATGAAGCGGCTGGCATAAACTTATGTGTTGGGGTCTCCTTTAAGGAGACAATGCTTGCCTTCTTACACTTCTTCGACATGATTCTAGTGTAGCTCAAGAGTCTGGACACTTTTTCTAAGGAAAGAAAGAAAAAGAAAGAAGAAAAATGAGGGGAGAAGGAGGAGGGTTGTGGGGTTTAAATAGGGTCTCAAATCTGGCACGTTCCCACGCCCGTGGACCGAAGGTGTGTTGAATGACAAGGCCGCATCGCACGGCCATGTGTCTAGGTGTGTTTGCACACCCACGCCCATTTCTTTGAGATCACACCCATGCCTAAAAAGGTAGTGTGTTGGCATGGTTGGACAACATGGGTGTGTTTGTCCCGTGTCTGATAAGTCAGTGGTTTTACACGGTTGTGGAGCATGGTCGTGCCAATTTTCTGGTGCCCGTGGTGGAATGGTTAGATCTGTGACGTCGTGGGGTGGTTGGGGCTGATTCGCACGGCCTCTGTTGTGTCAGTACAGTGGTTCCAGTGGTCCATACGATCACGGACACGGTCGTGTATAAGGCCGTGTGGCCTTGAAGTTCTGCACTTTCGGTTAGTTTAAGAGGAAATAAAGAAGGAAGGGAAAGAAACTGAAAGTAAATTTGAAAGTAAATAGTGTTAGTACTCGGGTTGCCTCCCGAGAAGCACTCGTTTATAGTCTTAAGCTAGACTTTCCTCGAATTAGAAAATTAGGGAGGTTTAAAGGTTTGAATATCTTCCCTCTTGCTTAAAATTTTATTTTCTTGATGACGTTCAAGTTGAGAAATGTTTACCTTAAAAGTGTCGAATGTTGGATTGCTTACCTCGACTGTTCCATGGGGGAAGATATTGTGTACCTTAAGAAGTATTTCTCCCTTTGTCTTCAGGTCTGTTGTGGTGATGTGTGGATCTGCTTTGTCTAACAATACCTGGTCTCCTATTTTGTTGTGGTTTGATGTTCCTAGGAGCTCTTCTTGTGATTCCTCTGGTTTTACTTTGTGCGGTTCTTCTTCGACGTGTGTCCTCTGCTCCTTAAATTTGTCAATCCTAGGGTTTTGTCCCTTGTAGGATTCTTCTTTGTTGTTTTGGGACTTATGAGTCGGCTCAGAGTTGTCGTTATGTGGTGTTTCCTGCGATGAAAGTTGAACAATTTGATTATCATCTGTATTTACTTTCTCACCTTCATCGATTATTATTCTGGCCAAGTCAAGAGCTTGAAGACTGATTGATTCGTCTCCTACACAAAGTATGAGTTCTCCTGTGGCAACATCAATTTTAGTCTTGGCAGTTGTTAGAAAAGGTTTTCCTTAAATTAAGGGGATGCTATTATCCTCATCCATATCTAAAACAACAAAATCTACTGGGAAAACAAATTTATCTATTTTAACAAGAACATCTTCAATAATGCCCTTAGGAATTCTAACAATTCTATCAGCTAATTGTATACTCATCCTAGTTTGTTTGGGCTTCCCTAGACTTAGTCGTTTAAATAATGAATAAGGCATGACATTTATGCTTGCTCCTAAATCAGCTAACGCATTATTAATAGTTAGACTACCAATTAAACATGGAATTGTAAAACTCCCTGGATCTTTTAGCTTTCGTGGTAGTCTATTTTGTAACATTGCTGAGCATGCTGCGTTTAATTCCACGTGGTGCTCTTCATCTAATTTGCGTTTGTTAGTCATGAGCTGTCTTAAGAATTTTCTCGCATCTGGCATCTGAAAAATAGCTTCAAGAAAAGGTAAGTTAATATGTATTTTCTTTAAGAGTTTAAGAAACTTACCGAACTGTTCCTCTGAATCGTCTCTTTTTATCACTTCGGGATAAGGTATGCGAGGTTGGTACTCCTTGATTACCGGTTTTGTCTTTTCTTGTGTTACCTTTATCTTACCTTCGTCTACCTTGTTTTCTTGTATTGATTTTGGTTCATCTAACTCCTTACTGTCTTGAGCTGAAATGGCTTGAATTTTCTCCTTTGGGTTAATCTCGGTGTTACTTAGTAGACATCCTAGCGGTCGTTCTGACATTAACTTTGCGAGTTGTTCGACTGCATTCGTGGCTTCTTTGACTAACTTTGCAAGTTCCCCCATTCGATTCTCGTTGCTCCTAATTGTGTTCTCAGTTTTTTGGAAGAGCTTTTCTATGTCTAACGTAAATTTTGTCAGCATCTCTTCGAGGGTTGGCTTCTTTTCTTGCGGATATGGTTGATTTTGGAAATTTGAGGGAGGTTGTTGTCTTTGATTTCCTTGAATTCCTTGGCCTCCCCAGGAAAAATTTGGGTGGTTCCTCCAACCTGGATTGTAAGTGTTACTATAAGGATTGTTATTAGATTTGAAATTATTACCTATATAGTTTGTCTGTTCGCTCTCTGCGTCCGGTTGGTAGGGTGGATACTCAGGATTCGCCACAGTTCTACTTGCGTTGCATTGCATGACTGGGTGTACCTGCGAAGAACATAAACTATCAAGCTTTTTATTCATCATCTCTACCTGATTTGATATCATTGTTACTGCATCAATGCTGTAGACTTTGGCTGATTTTGTCTGTTTTGTCCTTGTAACCTGCCACTGATAATTATTCAATGACATCTCTTCAATGAATTCATAGGCTGCTTCAGGAGTTTTATTATTCAAGGTTCCACCGGCGGCTGAATCAATTAGTTGTCTCATTGAGGGATTTACACCATTGTAGAAGGTTTGGACTTGAAGCCATAATGGCAATCCGTGGTGTGGACATCTCCTCAAGAGATCTTTGTATCTCTCCCATGCATCATATAATGTCTCTAAATCCATCTGCACAAAAGAAGAAATATCATTTCGTAATTTAGCCGTTTTGGCCGGTGGAAAATATTTTAATAAAAAATTTTCGGTCATTTGTTCCCATGTAGTGATTGACCCTCGTGGTAACGAGTTCAACCACTGCTTGGCTTTATTCCTTAATGAAAAGGGAAATAACCAAAGACAAATGGCATCATCAGAAACGCCATTTATTTTGAAAGTACCACAGAACTCTAAAAAATTTGCTATATGAGTGTTGGGGTCTTCGTCCTGCAAACCATCAAATTGAACAAATTGTTGAATCATTTGTATTCTATTAGGCTTTAATTTAAAATTATTAGCAGCTATAGCAGGCCTAACAATACTAGATTCTGCTCCTGTCAAATTGGGTTTAGCATAATCATACATAGTGCGCGAAACATCCTCCACATCTCGTGGTGGATTATTCTCGTCCATCCCTTCAGCAGATTGGATATGTCTTCTCGCTCTTCTTCTGTGTAATTTAGAACACGCCTAATTTCTCTGTGATTTCTCCAAGCGGTAGCTTCAATTTCACTATCGTATACTAGAGGTCCTGTCGGGTTCCGTCTAGTCATAAACTAGAGGTACCTACTAGGAAAAAGAAAGAAAAATAAAATTTAGAAAAAAGTAATGGAATAAAATAAATTACGAAATAAAATAATGGCTAAAGTAATAAAAATAGAGTTTTCTTAATATTTTAGTTCCCCGGCAACGGCGCCAAAAACTTGATCGCTGAAATCAGAGCTTTAAAATTTATAAATAGAATGATCAAACCTGGAAACTAACTCTAGCAATGACTTAAAGGAAAGTGTACCTATCGAACAGTAGTATAGCTTAGGCAAGACCGGATTATCGAACCCAAAGGAACTAAAAGTACTAATACTCACTTTCTTTTTATTATTTAGCCTAAAATATGGAGTGATTGGTTGATTTAATCTAGTTTAACGACTACTAAACTAAAGATGCAAAGACAAAAAGAACGAATTGGGAAATAACTTGAAGAAACTCAATTGATTACGACGATACCCTCAGGAAGAATCCACCTAGACTTCACTTGTTACTTATTACTGAATCATATGATTTCTTTACTTAGCTTGATCCGTAGGACTCCCTAACCTATATTAAACCCTCTCTCGAGGCAAATAATGTCTAACCCCAGGTTAATTAGTGAAACTCTTGTTCGCTTATAATAACCCCTTAGAATAGCAGTAAATCGATCAATAGATTCCCATATTAGGTTTCACCCTAATCTGGCAAAATCTCGTAACCCTATCTCTAGGCGTTCGATCAACTCCGCTTAATTGTGCTAGATCTACTCTTAAGCAGGGTCAATTCCTCCTCCACCTGAGCACATCAAATTTGGATTAAGCAACATAATTAAGAACAAACTAAGTATTTATCATATAACTCAGAAAATAATAACAAAATTCATCTAAGTTTCATCCCCTTTAGGTATCTGAAGGGTTTAGTTCATAATGAATAAAAACATCTTAAGAGAAAAGATAAAACAAAACATAAGAAATCCCTAAAACCCCCTAGAGGAATTGAAGGAGAAATCCGCCGTCTTGAATAGAATTCCGGCTCTTCGAGATGGATCTTCTGGCTATCTTCGAGTGATTCCTACAAATGTGATCCTTCTGGCTCGGCTCCTTGGCCTAGCTCACCGCCCCCTTTCAGGATACACTTAGGGTGTTTATATAGGCTCTTGGAATGCTTTACTTGGCCTATAAGTGTCCTAATTTAAGTCTGCTTCTTACTCGATATTTGAATAAGCTTTGGAAAGTGTTTCTTTGGCTCTAAGTATCCAAATCCGAGTGAAATTACTCTCTCCCATAACAAGGGCACGGCCATGGCACACGCCCGTGTAAATCGTGGTTGGGCCGTGTCTTGATTCTGTCAATTGGGGCACGATCGTGTAAATCATGGCATCGCCATGTCTTAGTTAATTGTCGAAGCACGACCGTGTGGCTTGAAGTCCAGGCCGTGTCCATTTTCTTCTTTGGCCTAAATTGGCCTGTTTTAAGCCCGTTTCTTGTTCTTTTCGTCCTCGGGTGCTTTCCTAAGTAGAAATATGAAAAGAAAGGATTAAAAGCACCTTTTTATATAAATCAGGGCTAAATCATCCTAAAAGCATACTAAATATGGGGTTAAAATATGTTACTTTTACGGTTTATCAAAGCCCAAAGTATATCACTTAACCCAAAATCCTAAAGGCCCAATAGTACATCAACCCAAGCCTAAAACCCTAAAAAACTAACAAATACCCTAGTGTCACCCTAAGAGCTTTGGCACTACTCCCTCGCCACGTTAGCCGATGTGCAGCCTGAGGCCTTTCCCCCTCCTTTCACCAAAATGGAAAGGCGCGACTCCCCAGCACCGTTGACCTTGCCATGAATACCTGCGAAGGAGAAAGAAAAAGTAGAGGAGAAAAAGAAAATAGTAGAAATAACAACAATGAAAAAAGAGATAAAATATTTTGTAATATTGGCTATAAAAGCCATAACAATGGTATGTAATCATTTATGGAGAAATACAAAAAAACAACGAGATTTTGAAATAACAGAGAACAAAGAAAACAAAAGGTAGTTTATTTTTTTTCTTCTTATTTTTTTATTTTTATAAAAAGCATAATAAATAAAAAATATGAGACCCTTTTACTTGTCGTTTCGCCTTCTGCCACCGTTGGAGACCATCTTCGACCCCTAATACCTCAGAGCCCATTAGGGTTCTGCCGAGAGTTTGATGAGCGCGCAAGGATGAGAGTTTTTTTTTCCCTTCTTTCTAATTTTTAAAAGTCATTAGCCTTCAAATCTAACTCTTAGGGGGTTAAATAGGGCTAAAAAGTTTTTTTTTTGTAACTTAGGCCACCGGAGGCGATGGTCGTCGTCGTGGATTACTAGTGGCCACGATGGGGCGACGGCAGCCCTATGGCCGAACTCAAAGACGCATTCAGAGAAAAAAGGAAATAAGTTGATTTTTTTTAAAACGCAGAAGAAAAGTGAAATTTTTCAAAAAATTGACTTATATAGGGTCTCGGTGTGACGTCATTTTGGCCTGGCTTTAGAAGCCCCAAAACGACATTGTTTTGGAGCTGACCCGATGACTAGATCTTGATCCATCCAAGATCTGCATATTTTTAAGGGAAGGGTTTAATTGGCATTTTGGTCCTTCTGGCTTTTTTCTTTTCTTTTTTAAATTTCATCATATTTCTTTTTTATTTGTATTAATTTTTACTCCATAATTTTAATTTCTTTGCAAATCAATTACCAAGGGAATGACACGTATGCTGATTAGTGGGAAAAGAAATTCCAAGATGCTCAAGTCTGAGAAGATTCTCTAAAAAAGGATTTGTTAGAAAGCCTAAATAAAAAGTTTAGATTGAGAGCCCGGGTAGTGGAATTAGAAAGGTCACTACATCAATATCGTAGTCGCAACTCTATGATTGAGTTGAATGCAAGCCTGACTAAGATTGAAGAGTTGAAGGGAAAGATAGAAAAGCTTGAGACTGCACTGTAAAATTGTGAAATTCGAGTTGAGCTTCTTGAAATGAGAAATGAACATTGGAAAGAGCAACTCCAATGCTCTCAACGTCAAATCAGGGATAGATATCACATCATGCGCGAAGGTTTGACTCAAGTATGGGAAGTAGCCGACCATTTGCAAACCCTAGAGGTTCAAGCTGACATGGTAAGGTTGACATATGAATCAGAATCAGATCAGGGTCGAGAATTAGCTTGGCTTCTTAGGAAAGTCAAGGCTTTGAGTATTAGGGCAATGCCGTATATGTAAAATGTACACGTTTTATGTAAAGAAATTTATTTTCTAGTGAAGTTATTCTACTAGAATTGAATCAGAATTAATTCCTCTTTTTACATTCATTTTTCATTCATTAGCATTACATTTCATCACATGCATTAAATTTCATAAAAAGACCTTAATTAATCGAAGTTATCACAACTACCCTAGAAACCAACAAGAATCTGCCAACCAAATATCGTTATAGTACCCGCGATAAAAAAATCTATGGATCAAAGGTTAGAGAGACTAGAAAAAATTTAGAAAGACATGCAAGATCAGTTGCAAGCGCAACTGCAGGACCAATTACCTAAGGTACAGCAAGACATGAATGACTAAATACAAGAGTCCCAATGAGTACAATAAGCCAGTTGACCCAATTACTGGCCGGAGGGATTGAAAAAGGGAAGAGTATTGTGATTAACTCTAGGATGATAATGAATACCTTACATACCCCCTAGGCTTTACCCCAGTGAATGCCCAAGTCCAATCGGATACATATCCACGAAGAGTACCCGTTACCATAAGACTACAACAATACCATGTCGGCACCTCAGGACCGGTGAATTACCCAACGGGTTTAGGTTTCAATCCCAGAGATAATCTGACCAACCCCATTGTTCCAGATTTGGACGACATGGCAGAAATGGATAGAGCAAGAATAGACTTGCCAAATCAACTAAAAGATCGGTGCAAGTGGCTGAGGAGAAATTTAAAGCTATGGAGAGTGCTGACTACCTTTGCGGGTTGATGCTAAGGAATTGAGTTTAGTCCCGGATCTAGTGCTCCCACCAAAATTCAAAACTCCAAAATTTTAAAAAGACAATGGGACTAGTTACCCTGAAGCCCATATCACAATGTTCTGTCGAAGAATAACGAGATACGTCAATAACGACCAATTGTTAATCTATTGCTTCTAGGATAATTTGGTCGGGTTGGCTGGAAAATAGTACAATCAACTAAGCCATGCCAAAATCAATTCATGGAAAGACTTGGCACATGATTTTATGAAACAATACATCCATGAGACCGACATGACACCCAATAGAATTACGTTGCAAAACATGGAGAAGAAGCAAAGTGAAAGCTTTAGGCAATATGCTCAAAGATGGAGAGAGGTGGCAACAAAAGTTCAGCCACCTCTTCTGGAAAAGGAGATGAAAATGCTTTTCATAAACATTTTGAAGGCCTCGTTCATTAACTATATGCTAGGTAGTGCTACCAAAAGCTTCTCAGATATAGTAATGTCTGGAGAAATGTTTGAGAATGCAAAAAAGAGTGGGACAATAGATGCGGGGGAAAATGCTAAAAGGTCTGTCCCGAGAAAGAAAGAAAATGAAGTAAACACAGCGAGTGTGTATAATAAGAGTTATTCAAAATTGGTCATTATAGGCCAACCAAAGACCATGACAACTAGCCATCAAGGCCCTTCGAGGTAAGAACCTAACTCAAGGCCAAACACGGAAAAATGCCAATTCACACATATCCCGATGACATATGGGGAGTTATAACAGAATTTGTTTACCACGCATGCAGTATTCCTGTTTTACTGAAAACCCATGCAACCTCCATTCCCAAAGTGGTATTATGCGAATGCTCAATGCGAGTACCACGTAAGAATAACGGGACACTCAATTGAGAACTGTACTACATTCAAGAAGTTGATCAAGAGGTTCATCAAGATGGGGATTGTAAGGTTCGATGATCCCTTAGGACCTAATATGGCAAGAAATCCATTACCGAGTCATTCTAACCAAGGGTTAAACACGATAATCAAGAGTGGAGGCAAGAGGAACAAAACCTATGTTGCAGAGGTGAAATCCCAACTAAAATGGTTTGAAAAAAAATGATAGACGTGGGATTAATCATTCAAGATTCAGAGGAGATGCCCAAATGAATGAGGAGCTACTATGAGTTCTACGCTAAAGAAGGTTATGACATCCATGAGTGCACTAAATTTAGAGCTCTTGTCCAAAGTCTGATGGATAACAAAGAATTGGAATTCTCTGAAGATGTTAAGGGCTCGGAAAGAGGGGATGTTTAGGCCTTAGAGGAAGGATCAATGGAGAAAGTCTACAAGGTTAACCACCCAGTGGCGATTATTTCACGATCAAGAAGTAATGAAGTGGAAGCACAAGCTATGTCAACAGTCATAATTCAAAAACTCGTGGCTTTTCCCTATAAGGATAGCAAAATGGTTCCATAGAATTATGATTGCAACATGATGATCCCGAGAGAGGAGAACTCAATTGGCACTTCAGAAAAAGGCCAGAATATTGGTTTCTTCACGCGCAGTAGGAAGCGCTATAACCCTACAACTATAAGAATCGAACCCCTTAAGAAAAAAAACCCTGGCAGTTAAGCATAAGAAGAAAAAAATGGCTAGACTTGAATCACCTGTCAATGAGCCAGTAACTGAGAACGAGGCTAAAGAGTTCTTGAAGTTCTTGAAACATAGAGAGTATAGTGTTGTAGAACAGCTATACAAATAACCAGTTTTCATATCAGTACTAGCCTTGCTCTTGAGCTCATAGACACATCGTAACGCATTGATGAATGTGTTAAATGAAACTTATGCCACTGATAATATCTCTGTAAACAAACGAGATCATTTGGTTAACAATCTGAGTGCCGATAATTTCATCTTCTTCAATGATGATGAAATAACTCCAGGGGGCATGGGATCCACGAAGGCTCTACACATCACTACCCACTGCAAAGGATATACATTGCCAGGAGTGTTAATTGACAATGGATCCGTGCTGAACGTCTTGCCTCTATCCAAGCTGAATAGGTTGCCAGTGGATAGCTCTCATATGAAGACGTGCCATAAAATAGTGAGAGCATTCGATGGTACAGAAAGGAAGGTGATAAGGAGGATTGGAATACCATTCTTAATTGGTCCAAACACATTTGAGGTGGACTTTTTGGTAATGGATATCAAACCCTCCTATAACTGCTTTTTGGGTAGGCCTTGGATTCATTCTGTTAGGCAGTGCCATCATCACTGCACCAAAAACTAAAACTGGCAACAGAGGGTCAACTGGCAATAATAAACACTGAAGAGGATATTATTGCATCCATAACTAGTGACGCACCATACATAAGAGCAGATGAAGAGGCAATAGAATGTTCCTTTTGATCACTAGAATTTGTTAATGCAACTTTCATTGTTGAAGGAAATAAGATTCTAGTGCCAAAAATATTCAAAACCATGAGGATAGGTCTATAGTTGATGGTCGAAAAATGAGACTTACTTGGAAGAGGAGTTGCAAAATACCAACAAGAAAGAGTCAAGGCACCAATGCTGATGGACAAATAAGACCGCTTTGGCTTAGGGTACAATGGTAACAGATGATCTTTCCCCATATATCTAAAACATTCGTGTTAGGAGAAATAATTTATCCTAAACAAAAAATGGTAGACAAAGAGAGCCCATTAACTAAAACTGTGGAAGGAATGTTGGGAAACTTGAGCATCAATGCCATATCCGAAAAAGGAATTGGAGAAGAAAACCTATCATGTATTTGTCCTTATATACCGAAAGTGTTCTGAACAATTGGACTGCGAAAGAGATCCCTACAAATTTTAGAACTAATTCAGAGTAATGTTAAAAACAAACTTATTGCTCTAAACCTAGGAGTAATAGGAGTCCTTTTGTAAAAAAGGCATATGTTCACTATTTTTATTTTAATAAAATTAATTTTTTGTGTCTCATTTGGAAAATATTCTTCTATTTTTTTTTCATTTCATTCGTACTCATACCACACAGATATTTATTCTTAGATTCATTTGTTCTTTGGGTCTTCATTTATTCCTATAACAGGTCTCCGGATATCAATAATATGAGCAACGTTGCTGTTGACTCAGAGTCTCCTTTTGAGTAGGATATGTGTCTAGAGAAACTCAAGACTTTGAAGATGATCGAGATTGTAACTTATCTCCTGATTTGTTAAGGATGGTAAAATAAGATAAAAATCAAATCCTACCTCATAAACAATTAGTGGAAATTGTGAGCTTAGGAGAAAAAAAAGAAAAGAAAGAGGTGAAGATCAGAGCTTGCATCACTGCAGAGACAAAGTGAGACCTCATTGAGTTATTTCAAGAATTCAAAGGTGTTTTAGCATGGTCATATCATGACATGCCTAGTCTAAGTACCGATATCATGCTATATTGGCTTCCCATAAAAGGAGAATGCAACCCGGTTGATAAACCGTAAAAGTAACATATTTTAATCCCACATTTAGTATGCTTTTGGATAAATTTATCCTCGATTTATGTAAAAAGGTGCTCTTAATCCTTTCTTTTCATGTTTTATACTCAGGAGAACACCTAAGGATAAAAAGAATGTAAAACAGGCTTAATACGGACCAAATTGGGCCAACCCAAGAAGTCGACATGGCTTGGGCTTTATTCCACACAGTCGTGCCTTGCTATCCACCTAGAATACGGCCTGTCAAAAATTTACACAGTCGTGTCTCATCGACAAAAAGCCCAACACGGCCTATCCCCGATCTGCATGGCTGTGCCCCAATTGACAGACCCGAAGCACGGCTTGACCCTCGACTTGCACGGGCGTGCCACGGCCGTGCCTAAATCAACAGAATAGAGACACGGGCTGAGCCTCAATTTACATGGGCGTGCTGTAACAGACCGAATCTGACCCTAATCGGAAAGGTGGTTTTGGGACCACGAATTTGAGTCCGATAAATATTTAATATTTATATTTTGAGTTTATTATATATGAATTTATGTGTGTGAAAGTTTCGTAGAAAAATTTTATTGTTTGAGCATCGAATTTGACAAAAAGGACTTAATCGCGTAAAAGGTAAAAGTGGCAGACTAGAGTGTAAAGTGCCTATTTGAGCATGGCTTCTTAATATGAAGCATTAAAAGGGTAAATAACCCATTTTTTTAGAGATAGTGGACGGCAACATGGAAATTTTATAAAGAAAATATATGTTTATATTATATGTTATATTATAATATATTATTATATTATAAACATATTATAAAGGAAACATAAAAGAAAAGAAAGTGGAATGTTCATCTTTATTTTTCATTGTAATTGCCGAAACAAAAGTAAAGAAGAGAGAAACCAAAGCTCTCAAATAGTCGGTCTTTGCAAGCTTGATTAGGTATGTAATTGAGTTCGGTTTTGATTATTTTTACGTTTTGAGATCGTTGCTTCAAACGCGTGCAGACCCATGCCGAATTTCTAAGATTATTGTGTATGTATGAATCGGCCATTGATGAATTCTTGAGGTTTATGATGCTTGATGATGTTAGATGATAGATAGGTTAAAATTAGTATATTATGTGTTGGAAGTTTTGGTGAATTTGTGTTTTAGGGCCAAATTGTAAAAAAAAAATTTAGAGGGCTTAATTGCAAAATAAATGAAAGATATGGACTTGTATAGTCCTCATATATATTCGCCCTTAAGGAGTATGGGGAAATTTGATGTATTTTGAGTTTTATGCAAATAGGACTAAATTACAAAGTTGTGAAATACTAGGGGTAAAATAGTAATTTGTCCATTTATGTGCTTAGGGACTAAATTGAGATGAATTGTGCTTGAATAAGCTAAATTTAATGTGTTTTAGATCAAGAGCAAAGAAAAACGGAGTTAGATCGGGGAAAGACGAAGGTTCTCGAATAGCGGATTCGCACTACCTATCGACAACCGAGGTAAGTCCTGTTGAAATCATGTTAAAGAATTATTCATGAACTTATTAAATGATAATGTTTGATAAATTTTAGTATATAATCATGTTATAGCCGAATGTATATATGTGTATTGGATTGATTTCATAAATTGATAATGTGATATGAATAAGTGTATCAATGCGAATTGTGGGATTGTACGATGAAATAATGATTTATTTGTTTAAGGTGAATAAGTTTAGTTGAATTGGATATGTAATATAGATATGAAATGTGTGTGGAATGATTGATCACATTGATATATTCGGGCTTAGTGCCTAGCAGTGCCTCGTCTTGGGTGATATATTCAAAGCTTAGTGCCTAGCGTGCTTCGTGCCGGTGATATATTCGGGCTTAGTGCCTAGCAGGCTTCGTGCCGGTGATTCATTTCGGGCTATAATGCCTAGCAGGCTTTGTGCCGGTGATTTAATTCGGGCTTAAACGCCTAGCAGGCTTCGTGCCGGTGATATGCCATAAGTGGAGATTTTGAGGATCAAACAAGGTGAGATATATATGTGGTTATGTACTAAATGGTGGGTAAGAATTTGCCTACTATATTAGTAAGGAAGAAAGTGAGTTAAGTTCTTTTTGTTATGAATCAATTTGATGTGAATATACATAGCATATATGTGAAGTTGATAAAGCTTATGATCGAGTGATATAGTGATGAAAATAGATACAAATGTGACCTTAGTATTCGGCTAGTGTATTTGATATATATATATATATATATATAGAGAAATTTATGTGCAATATTATTAGTTTGAAAAGTTAAGTGTTTAATTGTATGTTCATTGTAAGTATATGTGCTTAGGACTTACTAAGCCAGTGAGCTTACTCTGTTTATGTTGTGTTCTATTTTATAGATCAATATTTCAATTACGGGCTCAGGGGATCACCAAGACAGTCGACCACACTATCACTCTCTTTGGTATAGTTTTGTAAACTTTTGAATCAAAGGCATGTATAGGCTTTATTTTGATAAATAAGAATGATGTCGGTTTGTAAATATAAATATGGCCTTGCGAATAAGGCTGTTGCTTTTGAGTTTTTGGTTAAGTTTAGGTTTCATATATGATATGGTTGCTTGCATTAAAATGTCAATTGATAATGCTTAAAGATGTATGGCTTTGTGGTAAGTATTAGAGTAAAACTTTTATATTTGATAAGAGTACTTATGGTACACTCGATTATATGGAACCGTAGTGTTGTTTTGTTAATAAATCGATGATGTTAGGATATTATGTGAATGTTTTAGGTACAGGTTAATTTGTATAAATGATTAAAATGCATGGGCAGTATGAGTTGTATGTGGGTATGTTCGGTCATAAACTAGTTAATCATATTTTGAAATGAAATAGTTTTTAGTTAGTAGCAGTGATGTGATTTTGAAAATCACCAAAAATAGGATAAATTGAATTAGAAAGTGAATTAGATATAGAATTAAATCTTATTGTGTCTATTTTTACATGAAAGAAACAGAGTAGGCAAAGGAATTATATATTATGAGATATTTAAGTTTTAGTGAGACTTGTTCTGAATGAATTCGTGAGTCCCTGTTCTGTCTTGGAAAAATTGTTAAAAATTGTACAAAAATAATTATGGAGCATAGTTTATATGTATAGAATCCTTAATGAGTATATTTTTGATTGGAATAAACAAGGACATTATTGAAATTTTTTGCAATGAGATAACTGAGTTTTTTTAAAGATAGGTCAGAATTATCAAACAGTGAAATAGGGGTAACTTTTATGAATAAACTGTACTAATTGGCCACATGAAAAATTCTGGAAAAATTATGGTAAAAATTTATATGAGTCTAGTTTTAAGGAAAATTTACGGATCTAAATTTCAAGTTTTGTAACTCGAGTTATGGTCAATTTAGTCAGCATGATGCAGTTGGACAGCTTTAAATTTTTATGCCCCAAATTAGTAGTCAAGTCTAGTAATGCCACATACTCGACTCCGGCAAAGGTTTCGGGTAAGGGGTGTTACATTTGATTGGTATCAGAGCTATGGTTTAGTCGATTCTAGGACTACCGTAGTACGTAAGAGTCTAGCTATACATGCCTTTGAATTTTATATGTGATAGTGTGGTGACTTCTGACAATTTCAATTGTATTTTATATAGTAAATGGATTCCGATCCCGATAGAGCCGTAGCTGATGATGTGGAGAGTGTTGCGCCTGGTCTCGTACATGGATCAGCGCCATTAGACTCTCAACCAGTTACGGGTAACCACGAGGGAGAGGCTAAACAAGCCTTCTACCAAATGATGAATGAATGGTTTACCCAGTTTGTTCAGAATAATCCGGCTGTACAACAACCTCCACCCCCGAATAATTCAGCTCCGATTCCTTCAGCACCCCCGATGATAGATCCGGTGAGATCTAGTAGGCCCCCAGTTGATAAAATTCGAAAATTTGGGGCCGAAGAATTTAAAGCCAATGATGATGATGACGCAGAGAGAGCCGAAATGTGGCTTGATAACACTATTCGGGTACTTGATGAGCTATCTTGCACTGCATTTAATGTTTAAAATGTGCTATATCATTACTTCGGGACACTGCCTATCACTGGTGGAATACACTAGTATCAGTGGTTCCAAAAGAAAAAAGTGACATGGGATTTCTTCCAGAATGAATTCCGCAAGAAATATATCAGTCAGAGGTTCATCGACCAGAAAAGAAAAGAATTTCTTGAACTGAAACAAGGGAAAATGACCGTGACCAAATATGAGCGAAAATTTGTCAGATTGAGCAGATATGCTCGGGAGTGTGTATCAACTGAAGCCATTATGTGCAAAAGGTTTGAAGACGGTTTGAATGAAGATTTAAAGTTGCTAGTTGGCATTCTTGAGATCAAGGAGTTTGTGACACTAGTCGAGCGAGCTTGCAAAGCTGAAGAGCTTGGGAAAGAGAAAAGAAAGGCTGAGACAGAAGCTAGAGATACTCGTAAAAGACCGTCGGGCAAGAATTTTCACTCCACATCTAAGAAGTTTAGAGATGACTTCAGCTGACATAAAGCTACTTTAGATTCACCTAGACATGATCGACCTTCCGTGGGCTCCCGAGCTACCTCGATGGCCAGTGTCGATAACGTTCCACAGAATCGAGTTGAATGCAAACATTGTGGAAAATGGCATTCTGGGAGTTGTAGAGTTCGTGATCGGTCCTGCTTTAAATGTGGATCCTCAGACCGTTTTATTCGAGAGTGCCCGATGTTAGTGAAAGCGAATCGACGAAATTCTAGACCAAAGCGAAGGCATTAGCAGGCGAGACCACCCAGGCATTCTGGCAATGTAGGTGGTAGTCAGAGAGGGACGAAAAACACAGCAGTTCGATCTGAGGCTAGAGCTCCCGCTAGAGCTTATGTCACTCGAGCTAGGGAGGATGCTGCTTCTCCAGACGTCATTACCGGTACTTTCACCCTTTATGATACTACTGTGATTGCATTGATTGATCCTGGTTTGACCCATTCATATGTATGTGAAACTCGGTATTGAAGAAGACTCGCCATTGAGTCTCTCGAGTTTGTGATTCGCGTATCCAACCCTTTGGGTAGATGTGTGTTTGTTAATAAAGTGTGTAAAAGTTGCCCATTGATGATTCGGGATTTTGCTTCCCGATTGATTTAATCTTGTTGCCTTTTCGATGAGTTTGATATAATTTTGGGAATGGGTGGTTAACCGCATGATGCGGTGGTGAATTGCAAAAGAAAGCTTATTGATTTGAGACACTAGAACGGTGAGATCATTAGAATTGAATCCGATGATTCGGTGGGTTTCTCTAGTTATATCATCGATGTTAGCCCAAAAGTATGTGAGAAAAGGTGTGAAGCTTATTTGGCTTATGTAATGGATAATAAATTGTCCGAGAAATGATTGAATCTGTCTCGATTGTATGTGAATACTCGGATGTGTTTCTGAAGAACTACGGGTTTACCCCTATACGAGAGATTGAGTTTGGCATTGAATTAGCTCAGGAACGACTCCGATCTCAATAGCTCCATATCGGATGGCACCCATGAGCTAAAAGAGTGAAAGCACAGTTGCAAGAGTTAACAGATAGGGCTTTGTACGACCAAGTTTCTCTCCTTGGGTGCACAGTTTTTTTGTGAGAAAGAAAGATGGAACGATGCGAATGTGTATTGATTATCGGAGAAGCGAATAAGGTAACTATAAAGAATAAGTACCGTTACCTCGGATTGATGATTTGTTTGATCGGTTGAAAGGGCTTCAGATTTTCAAGATAGACTTGAGATCGGGTTATTATCGATTCTTGAGTCGGATATCTGAGATGTGCCAAAGACGCATTTGGACGAGGTACGGACATTTTGAGTTTTGGTAATGCCTTTTGGGCTTACTAATGCACTGTTGTTTTATGGATTTGATGAATCGGGTTTTAGACGGTTTTGGATCGATTTGTGGTAGTGTTTATTGATGACATATTGATCTACTCCAAAGATGAAATTGAACACTGAACATTTGAGGTTAGTGCTACAAACTTTGCAAGATCATCATTTGTATGTGAAGTTTAGTAAGTGTGAGTTCGGATGAAAGAGGTGACTTTTTGGGACATGTGGTTTCAAAGATCGGGCATTCGAGTTGATCCGAACAAAATCTCGGCTATACTTGATTGGAAGCCACCGAAAAATGTTTCCGAGATTCGAAGTTTTCTGGGACTTGCGGGTTACTATCGACGATTTGTGAAAGATTTTTCTATGATAGCTACCCCGTTGATAAGGTTACTGCAGAAAGATGTCCGGTTCGAGTGGTCAGAAAAATGTCAGAAAAGTTTTGATCAGTTGAAAGCCCTTTTGACGGAAGCTCCAGTGTTAGTTCAGCCTGAATCGGGTAAAGAATTTGTTGTTTATTCTGATGCTTCTTTGAATGGTTTGGGCTGCGTTTTGATGCAGGAAGGCAAAGTCATAGCCTATGCTTCAAGACAACTGAAGCCGCACGAAAGAAATTACCCGACGCATGACTTAGAGCTTGCAGCCATTGTTTTCGCATTGAAAATTTGGCGTCACTATTTATTTGGCGAGAAATGTCACATTTATTCAGATCATAAAAGTCTAAAGTATCTAATGACTCAGAAAGACCTGAATTTGAGACAACGCAGGTGGCTAGAACTGTTGAAAGACTATGAATTGGTGATTGACTATCACCCGGGAAAAGCTAATGTCGTTGCGGATGCGTTAAGTCAGAAATTATTATTTGCTCTTCGTGCATTGAATGCACAGATGGCTATGTCTAGTGATTGTTCGATCATAGCCGAGTTACGAGCAAGACCGATGTTTATTCAGCAAATTTGTGATGCACAGAAAGTTGATGAAGATTTGATTGCTAGTCGAATTCAGTGTGAAAAGGGTACAGAATCAGATTTTCAGATTGATGCAAATGACTGTTTGAATTTTAAAAACAGAATGTGTGTTCCGAAAAACTCAGATTTGATACAGATGATTCTGAGTGAGGCCCATAGTGGTCGATTATCATTACATCCGGGTAGCACAAAGATGTATAATGATTTGAAACAGTTCTATTGGTGGCCGGGCATGAAACGGGATATATCTGAATTTGTCTCTAAATGTTTAATTTGTCAGCAAGTAAAAGCTGAACATCAAGTGCCATCCGGACTACTTCAGCCAATCATGATACCTGAATGGAAATGGGATAGAATCACAATGGATTTTGTATCCGGTCTCCCTATGACACCGAGTAGGAAAGATGCCGTCTGGGTTATAGTTGATAGGCTGACTAAATCAGCTCATTTTGTGCCAGTACGTACAGACTATTCACTTGATGAACTTGCTGAATTGTACGTATCACAGATTGTGAGACTGCATGGTGTGCCGAGTTCCATTGTTTCAGACAGAGACCCGAGATTCACATCGCGGTTTTGGAAGAAGTTGCAAGAAGCTTTAGGTACTAAACTTCATTTTAGTACAGCCTTCCATCCGCAGACAGACGGTCAGTCCGAGCGAACTATTCAAATACTTGAGGACATGTTGAGATGTTGCGTTCTCGAGTTTGAAGGTACGTGGGAATGATACCTACCTTTGATTGAATTTGCTTATAATAATAGCTTTCAATCAAGTATCAAAATGGCACCTTATGAAGCCTTATACGGGCGAAAATGTCGAACACCATTATCTTTGGGTGAGCTCGGTGAAAATAAGATACACGGGGTTGATTTGATTAAAGAGACTGAACAGAAAGTGGCCATAATCAAAGATAATTTGAAAGCTGCATCAGATCGACAAAAGTCCTATGCTGATTTGAAACGTAAAGACATTGAATTTCAGGTAGGAGATCGTGTATTCTTAAAAGTTTCCGTGGAAGAAAGTACTCGATTTGGTCGAAAAGGCAAGTTGAATCCGAGGTTCATCGGACCGTATGAAATCGTTGAACGTATTGGGCTGTTGTTTATAGATTGAAGCTACCTCTAAATTAGAAAAGATACGATGTATTTCATGTTTCTATGCTCGTAGATATCTGAGATCGGATCATCACATGTGATTGTCTCAAATCGAGATTGAGATACAATCGATATGACGATGAGGAAAAGCCGATCCGTATTCTAGCTCGGAAATGAAAGAGTTAAGAAACAAAAGATTTCCTTAGTGAAAGTGTTATGGAATCGACATGGAGTTGAAGAGGCAACGTGGGAGCCTGAAGATTCAATGAGGCAACAATATCCGACGTTGTTTAACGGTAAGATTTTCGGGAGGAAAATCCTTAAGAGGGAGAGTTGTATATGAGATCGAATCGACCCTAATCGGAAAGGTGGTTTTGGGACCACGAATCTGAGTCCGATAAATATTTAATATTTATATTTTGAGTTTATTATATATGGATTTATGTGTGTGAAAGTTTCGTAGAAAAATTTTATTGTTTGAGCATCGAATTTGACAAAAAGGACTTAATCGCGTAAAAGGTAAAAGTGGCATACTAGAGTGTAAAGTGCCTATTTGAGCATGGCTTTTAATATGAAGCATTAAAAGGGTAAATAACCCATTTTTTAGAGATAGTGGACGGCAACATGGAAATTTTATAAAGAAAATATATGTTTATATTATATGTTATATTATAATATATTATTATATTATAAACATATTATAAAGGAAACATAAAAGAAAAGAAAGTGGAATGTTCATCTTTATTTTCATTGTAATTGCCGAAACAAAAGTAAAGAAGAGAGAAACCAAAGCTCTCAAATATTCGGTCTTTGCAAGCTTGATTAGGTATGTAATTGAGTTCGGTTTTGATTATTTTTACGTTTTGAGATCGTTGCTTCAAACGTGCAGACCCATGCTAGAATTTCTAAGATTATTGTGTATGTATGAATTGGCCATTGATGAATTCTTGAGGTTTATGATGCTTGATGATGTTGGATGATAGATAGGTTAAAATTAGTATATTATGTGTTGGAAGTTTTGGTGAATTTGTGTTTTTAGGGCCAAATTGTAAAAATAAAAATTTAGAGGGGCTTAATTGCAAAATAAATGAAAGATATGGACTTGTATAGTCCTCATATATATTCGGCCCTTAAGGAGTATGGGGAAATTTGATGTATTTTGAGTTTTATGCAAATAGGACTAAATTACAAAGTTGTGAAATACTAGGGTAAAATAGTAATTTGCCCATTTATGTGCTTAGGGACTAAATTGAGATGAATTGTGCTTGAATAAGCTAAATTTAATGTGTTTTAGATCAAGAGCAAAGAAAAACGGAGTTAGATCGGGGAAAGACGAAGGTTCTCGAATAGCCGATTCATTTACTATCGACAACCGAGGTAAGTCCTGTGAAATCATTAAAGAATTATTCATGAATTTATTAAATGATAATGTTTGATAAATTTTAGTATATAATCATGTTATAGCCGAATGTATATATGTGTATTGGATTGATTTCATAAATTGATAATGTGGTATGAATAAGTGTATCAATGCGAATTGTGGGATTGTACGATGAAATAATGATTTATTTGTTTAAGGTGAATAAGTTTAGTTGAATTGGATATGTAATATAGATATGAAATGTGTGTGGAATGATTGATCACATTGATATATTCGGGCTTAGTGCCTAGCAGGCCTCGTGCCGGTGATATATTCGGGCTTAGTGCCTAGCAGGCTTCGTGCCGGTGATTCATTTCGGGCTATAATGCCTAGCAGGCTTTGTGCCGGTGATTTAATTCGGGCTTAAACGCCTAGCAGGCTTCGTGCCGGTGATATGCCATAAGTGGAGATTTTGAGGATCAAACAAGGTGAGATATATATGTGGTTATGTACTAAATGTTCGGGTAAGAATTTGCCTACTGTATTAGTAAGGAAGAAAGTGAGTTAAGTTCTTTTTTGTTATGAATCAATTTGATGTGAATATACATAGCATATATGTGAAGTTGATAAAGCTTATGATCAGAGTGATATAGTGATGAAAATAGATACAAATGTGACCTTAGTATTCGGCTAGTGTATTTGATATATATATACATATATAGAGAAATTTATGTGCAATATTATTAGTTTGAAAAGTTAAGTGTTTAATTGTATGTTCATTGTAAGTATATGTGCTTAGGACTTACTAAGCCAGTGAGCTTACTCTGTTTATGTTGTGTTCTATTTTATTGATCAATATTTCAACTACGGGCTCAGGGGATCACCAAGACAGTCGACCACACTATCACTCTCTTTGGTATAGTTTTGTAAACTTTTGAATCAAAGGCATGTATAGGCTTTATTTTGATAAATAAGAATGATGTCGGTTTGTAAATATAAATATGGCCTTGCGAATAAGGCTGTTGCTTTTGAGTTTTTGGTTAAGTTTAGGTTTCATATATGATATGGTTGCTTGCATTAAAATGTCAATTGATAATGCTTAAAGATGTATGGCTTTGTGGTAAGTATTAGAGTAAAACTTTTATATTTGATAAGAGTACTTATGGTACACTCGATTATATGGAACCGTAGTTGTGTTTTGTTAATAAATCGATGATGTTAGGATATTATGTGAATGTTTTAGGTACAGGTTAATTTGTATAAATGATTAAAATGCATGGGCAGTATGAGTTGTATGTGGGTATGTTCGGTCATAAACTAGTTAATCATATTTTGAAATGAAATAGTTTTTAGTTAGCAGCAGTGATGTGATTTTGAAAAATCACCAAAAATAGGATAAATTGAATTAGAAAGTGAATTAGATATAGAATTAAATCTTATTGTGTCTATTTTTACATGAAAGAAACAGAGTAGGCAAAGGAATTATATATTATGAGATATTTAAGTTTTAGTGAGACTTGTTCTGAATGAATTCGTGAGTCCCTGTTCTGTCTTGGAAAAATTGTTAAAAATTGTACAAAAATAATTATGGAGCATAGTTTATATGTATAGAATACTTAATGAGTCTATTTTTGATTGGAATAAACAAGGACATTATTTAAATTTTTTGCAATGAGATAACTGAGTTTTTGTAAAGATAGGTCAGAATTATCAAACAGTGAAATAGGGGTAACTTTGATGAATAAACTGTACTAATTGGCCACATGAAAAATTCTGGAAAAATTATGGTAAAAATCTATATGAGTCTAGTTTTAAGAAAAATTTACGGATCTAAATTTCGAGTTTTGTAACTCGAGTTATGGTCAATTTATTCAGCATGATGCAGTTGGACAGCTTTAAATTTTTATGCCCCAAATTAGTAGTCAAGTCTAGTAATGCCACATACTCGACTCCGGCAAAGGTTTCGGGTAAGGGGTGTTACACGTGCCTTAGCCATGCCCCTGCCGTGGGAAAGAGCAATTTCACTCAGAATAGGATGCTTGGAGCCCAAGAAACGCAACCCTAAGTCTACTCAAACACCTAGGATGAATTATACCTGAATTATGAGTACTTAGGAGACAAGTAAAACATCCCAAAGTCTATAAAAACACCCCAAGGTAGCTATTCAACGGGGGAGGATGGAGTAGAGTTTTTTCAAGCTTTTCTCGTTCAGGGATTGTCTTGAAGATAGCCAATCGATCCATCTCGAAGAGTCGGAGTTCTACTCAAGACGGAGGATCTCCTCTTCAATTCCTTCAGGGGGTTTTAGGGATTTCTTATGTTTTGTTTTATCTTTTCTCTTGAGATGTTTTCTTGTTTAGTTATGAAGTAAACCCCTCAGATACCTGAAGGGGATGAAACCTATGATGGATTTTGTTATTTAATTCTTTCGATTTATATGATAAATACTTAGTTTGTTCTTAATTATGTTGCTTAAATTTATCTGATGTGCTTAGGTGGAGGAGGAATAGACCCTGCTTAAGAGTATATCCCGCATAATTAAGCGGAGTTGATCGGGCGCCTAGAGAAAGGGTTACGAGATTTTACCGGATTAGGGTGAAACCTAATATGGGAGTCCATTGATCGATTTACTGCTTCCTTAGGGGGTTATTATAAGAGAACGAGAGTTCCACTAATTAACCTAAGGTTAGACATTATTCACTTCGAGAGAAGGTTTAATATAGGTTAGGGAGTCTCACGGATCAAGCTAAGTAAAGAAATCATATGAATTGAAAAGGTAGATAATAAGTGAAGTCATAGGTGGATTCTTCCCGAAGGTATCGTCTTTATCAATTGAGTTTTCTTCAAAGTCCTTTCCCAAAGTTTCATTTCTTTTGTCTTTGCATTTAAGTTTAAGTATTTCATTTGTTTAAGTATTAATAAACCAATCACTCCATATTTTGGGCTAAATAATAGAAAGAAAGTGAGTAGTAGTACTTTTAGGTTCCTTGGGTTCGATAAGATATTCTTGCCTGAGCTATACTACTGCTCGATAGGAATGCTTGCCTCTATCGTTGTCGCAGTCAGTCTACAGGTTCGATCACTCTTTTATAAATATTAAAAACTAGACTGTTTTGTAGCGATCAAGTTTTTGGCGCCGTTGCCGAGTAAACTCTAAAATATTAAGAAAACTCTATTTCTATTATTTTAGCCATTATTTTTATCTTTTATTTCTCTTATTTTTATACATATATTTTTGTTTTTCTAAATTTCTTCCTTTCTTTTTACAGCAGGTACATCTAGTTTATGACTAGAAGAAATCCGAGAGGCCCAGTAGAGTACGAAAGTGACATTGAAGCTACCGCTCACAGAAATCGCAGAGAAATTAGACGAGCACTAGACTATCACAGAGGAGAACAGAAAGGATCCAATCCTACTGAAGGGATGGACGAAAACAATCCACCGCCAAATGTGCAAGAACAGAATGCTTCGCGTACTATGTATGATTATATTAAACCTAATTTAACAGGAGCAGAATCTAGTAATGTTAGGCCCGCTATAGCTGCTAATAATTTTGAATTAAAGCCTAAAACAATACAAATGATTCAACAATTTGTTCAATTTGATGGTTTGCAGGATGAAGATCCAAACACTCATATATCTAATTTTTTAGAATTCTGTGATACCTTCAAAATAAATGGCATTTCTGACGATGCCATACATCTTCGGTTATTTCCTTTTTCATTAAAGAATAAAGAAAAGCAGTGGTTGAACTCGTTACCACGAGGGTCAATCACCACATGGGATCAAATGATCAAAAAATTTCTTTTAAAATATTTTCCATCGGCCAAAACGGCCAAATTTAGGAATGATATATCTTCTTTTGTGCAGAATGATGCAGAAACATTATATGATGCATGGGAAAGATATAAGGATCTCCTAAGGAGATGCCCACACCACGCATTACCTACGTGGCTTCAAGTCCAAACTTTTTACAATGGTGTGAATTATCCAACAAGGCAAATGTTTGATTCATCAGTCGATAGAACTCTGAATAATAAAACTCATGAAGCGGCTTACGATTTTATTGAGGAGATGTCATTGAACACCTATCAATGGCAAATTACAAGAGTTAAACTGACAAAATCAGCCAGAGTTTTTAACATAAACGTAGTGACAATATTGTCAACACAAATAGAGTTAATGAATAAAAAGCTTGATAATTTATGTTCTTCACAGGTACATCTAGTCATGCAATGCGAAGCGAGCAAGAATGTGGCAAATTCTGATTACCCACCTTACCAACCAGGAGCAAAAAACGAGCAGACAAATTATATAGGTAACAATTTCAGATCTAATAATAATCCTTATAGTAACACTTACAATCTAGGTTGGAAGAACCACCCAAATTTTTCGTGGGGAGGACAAGGAAATCAAAGGCAGCAACCTCTTCCAAATTACCAAAATCAACCTTATCCACCGCAAAAAAAGTCGAGTCTTGAAGAGATGTTAAAAAAGTTCATGGTAGACATAGATGGCCGTCTCCAAAGAACTGATACAACACTTGATAACCAAGGAATATCGATCAAAGAAATCAAGGAACAAGTCGGGGAAATCACTAGGTCAGTGGGACAACTTACAAAGCTTGTTTCAGAACGACAACAAGGATGTCTACCAAGCAACATAGAAATAAACCCAAAAGAACAGATACAAGCCATCACATCTCAAGAGGATACAAAGATAGACAAGCCCACCCCAGTACAAGAAACCAAAGAAGAAACAGGTAAAATTGAGGTAGCACAAGAAAAACCGATAATTAAAGAGTACCACCCTCGAATACCTTATCCCGAAGCATTGAAAGGAGATGATTCAGAGGAACAATTCGGTAAGTTTCTAAAACTTCTAAAGAAATTACACATTAACTTACCTCTTCTTGAAGCTCTTTTTTAGATGCCCGATGCAAGGAGATTTTTAAGACAGCTCTTAACAAACAAACGCAAAATAGATGAAGAGCACCATGTGGAACTTAACGCAACATGCTCAGCAATGCTACAAAACTGACTATCGCAGAAATTAAAAGATCCAGGGAGTTTTACGGTTCCATGTTTAATTGGTAGTTTAACTATTGATAATGCGTTAGCTAATTTAGGGGCAAGTATAAATTTCATGCCTTATACACTATTTAAACGACTAGGTCTAGGGAAGCCCAAACAAACTAGGATGAGTATCCAACTAGCTGATAAAACTATTAGAATTCCTAAGGGCATTATTGAAGACGTTCTAGTAAAAATCAATAAATTCATTTTCCCAGTAGATTTTGTTGTTTTAGACACGGATGAGGAAAATTCAATCCCTTTAATTTTAGGAAGACCTTTTCTTGCAACCGCCAAGACTAAAATTGATGTTGCCACAGGAGAACTCATACTTCGTGTAGGAGATGAATCAGTCAATCTTCAAGCTCTCGACTCAGCCAGAACCACAGAAGATAAAGGTAAGAAAGTCGTTTCAATAGATAATCAAATTATTTAACCTCCACCGCAGGAAACATCACGAAGCATCAAAAGTGAGCCAACACAAAAGCGTACGATCAACAATTAGAAGAGCAGATGATATACATGAAAGAAAAGTCAGATCCACACGAAGTAAAACCTAAGGAACCACCAGAAGAGCTCATAGAAACATTAAATCACTTTAAAATAGGAGACCAGGTGCTGTTAGACAAAGCCGATCTTCACATCACTTCAACATACTTGAGGGCAAAGGGAGAAATTCTTCCCAAGGTACACGAAATCTTCCCCACAACACAGTCGAGGTAAGTAACCCAAAATTTGATAAATTCAAGGTAAATGCTTCTCGACTCCAACTTTTTCATGAAAATAAAATTGCAAGCATGAGGGAAGATATTCAAACCTTTAAACCTCCCTGAAATTTTCAAACATGAGGGCAGTCTAGCTTAAGACTATAAACGAGCGCTTCTCGGGAGGCAACCTGAACATTAACTCTATTTATTTTCAAATTTGTTTTCAGTTTCTTTTCTTTCCATCTTTCTTTCTTAAGTATTTAGTTGGAAACTAACACAAAAGTGCAGATTTCCAGACTACACGGCCTTACACACGGCCGTGTCCGTGGCCGTGTAGACCACCGAAAATTGCCACACTGACAAGAGCAGGGCCGTGCAAGTCAGTCTAACCACTCCCCGATGTCACGAGCCTAACCACCCTGAAGCACGAGCACCGAAAATAATAGCACGGCCGTGCCTCACAACTGAGCTAAGATACTGACTTATTTAGCACGGGAAGGCCACGCCCGTGCAGTCCAACCGTGCTCCTATACTAATTTTTTAGGAAGGGGCGTGCAAACCAACAAAACGGGCGTGGAAGGAAAACACACCCTGCAACACGGCCATGCGATACGGCCGTTTGAATTGACACACCCTCGGTACACGGGCGTGGGAACGTGCCAGATTTGAAATCCTATTTAAATCCCCACAGCCTGTCATCTTTGTCCCATCTTCTTTCTTATTTCTTCTCTCTCTTTTCTTTCAAATTTTTCTTCCTATTCATAGAAAAGATCCAAGACACTTAAGCAACACAAAGATCATGCCGAAGAAACGTAAGCATGATCTCCTCAGAAGAGACCTCAACATGAGTTCATGTCGGCAGCTTCACTTAATTGACACGTCAAGGGTTTTGGAAACCTTTTCGGTTCTATTTTTCTTTTCTCGTCTCCTTTATTTTCCTTATCTTTACTTATTTCCTGCTTAAATTAATTTATTTCATATTAGTTTCTTGGTTTTAGGTTCTAAAGGCTATCTGGAAATCACGCACCACAGCCTTCAAGGTCACACCCACTTCGCAAACCATCCAACAATAAGGACTCCTTAGTCCATTAGTCTTTTCTTTCAATTTCAGTTTTCTTCTTAGTCTCCTTCTTTTTATTTCCTTAATCTTTAAATTTATTATTAGTATATTATTATTATTTCTCTGGATCTCTTGGCTATATCTTCACAGGCTACCCAATTTCTTTATCTAGCATATTGCGTCTTGGTAGCCACTCCACCAGGCCTATAGAAAACACCATCACCGCCGCTAAAGACGCCTGGGATCATCCAGATTTCAGGGAGTATTACTTTCCCCACTTATGTTTTTTATTTGGCACATAAATTTCATTATCTATCTTTGTACATTGAGGACAATGTACATCTTAAGTGTGGGGGTAATAGTGCCTAACTTTGTGCATAATTCTCAAAACCCTGAAATTAGTCTTGATCTTAAGTATTTTTCTCATTTTGTTAATTAGGATGAAATTTCTAATGGTTTATGATTTTTATTGATATGTTTTAGAATAAGTCTTAGTTAATTGTGCATTGATGATTAAATTTGAAGGATACTAGAGAATCGAGCATGATAAGTTTACTTTCTAAAAAAAATTGATAGGTTGTTGAACCTAATTTGAGTATCACCTCGAAGTTCAAAATTTATAAGGATTGATGTCAAAACACCCATGATTTTTGTAAGATTTTGAGCCTTATAGAGCATGTACCCTTTTTCGTGCTCACTTTAATTGATTATGAGTGTGTCAACTTTGAACTGTTATTCTAGAGCTTGCCTCGTTTATACATGTCGAGACCACATTAATAATTTGATACACTGAGATGATAAAGGCACCTAGGTTTTAACCCGTTCACTATGCTAAAAAGCCTACCCATACAAATTATCCCTAGTGAAACCCATTGAATCCTAACAACCTTTCTATTGACTCACCCACTAATATTAACCCAAAATCCCTTTGTATTTGTTATCAACATTCCTTTGACTACCCTTTATCGAGAATTGATTTGATCAATTGCCAAATTAGGTTATTTCAAAGTTCCTTCTATTATGTTTATTTTAGTTTGTTCTTAAAAAAGAAGAAGAGAAATTTCAAGTATATATTCAATATTAGTAGTATATAAAAGAGCTTAGAGCATTTAAACTCCAATTGTTGAAGAAAAAGCTCGTATTAAAGTACTATAAAAAACACTCCTTATTATAGAATAATTATCAATAGTAATATTAGTAGTTTTCATTCGAAGTCAATATTCATATTTAAGTTCAACATTTCTAGTTAGGTAATTTGTCAAGACAGTCTCGATTATAACCTTTAATTTAGCCTTTATCCACACCTTTTAACCCTAGCCCCGTTACAGCCCTGATTAAAGACCTTTTGATTTGTGTATCATCTCATATACAGTGGTGGAGATTTGATTTTCGGGCAAGCTTATTCATACCAAAATCCCCTATACCAAAGACCTTTTGATTCTTCCATGAAAACACAGCACTCCAACATTATTCATACCAAAATCCCCTATTTCACCACTTTCAACTTGCTGAATTAAGGATCCCAACTTTTCATCTGATATCTACTTTTCCCTGATCTGATCTAACCACAGAGGCTTCACCTGAAGTTTCGCTAACAGACTACCATCCTCATACAAACTCAGATGAGCAAACATTGCTCTTAAATCAGATACCACCTTACGACTTAACGCATCTGCTACCACGTTAGCCTTTCCAGGAAGATACTCGATTGAGAAATCATAATCCTTTAACAACTCCACCCACCTTTTTATCTCAATTTTAACTCCTTCTGGGTAAAAAGATACTTAAGAATCTTATGATCCGTATAGATGATAGATTTCTCACCATAGAGATAGTGCCTTCAAATCTTTAAAGTAAACACTACCGCAGCCAACTCTAAGTCATGAGTAGGGTAGTTTACTTCGTACGGTCTCAACTGACGAGAAGCATAGGCCACCACTTTTCCATTTTGCATCAGCACACATCCTAAACCCGTGTGTGATGCATCACAGTAGACGATAAATTCTTTTCCAGCCTTAGGTTGAATTAGTACTGGTGCTTCCGTCAAAATCTTCTTCAATTTCTCGAAACTTTCTTGTTGTTTATCAGTCCATACATACGGTACTCCCTTTCACAATAGCTTAGTTAGGGGTGCAGCAATCAACAAAAACCCCTCAACAAAGCGTCTATAATATCCAGCCAAACCTAAGAAACTCTAAATCTCAGCTACTGACTTCGGTGCTTTCCAATCCAATACAGCCTCAATCTTCCGAGGATCCACCCTTATTCCTTCAGCTGACACCACATGACCCAAGAAAGTCACTTTCCTTAACCAAAATTCACATTTACTGAATTTGGCATAAAGTTTCTTATCACAAAGTAACTGCAATACTATACGCAAATATGAGTCATGCTCCTCTTCATTTCTCGAATATACCAAAATGTCATCTATGAACACTACCACAAACCGGTCTAAATAAGGTTGAAAGACCCGATTCATCATGTCCATAAATGCAGCTGGTGCATTGGTCAACCCAAACGGCATCACCAAGAACTCATAATGTCCATAACGAGTTCGGAATGCCGTCTTATGAATATCTGCCTCTTTTACTTTGAGTTGATGATAACCCGATCTCAAATCAATTTTGGAGAAAACTGATGCTCCTTTCAATTGATCAAACAGGTCATCAATTCTCGACAAGGGATACCTATTCTTGATCGTCAATTTATTCAACTGACTGTAGTCAATGCACATATGCATCGACCCATCCTTCTTCTTAACGAACAAAATCGGTGCTCCCCATGGAGACACACTAGGTCAAATAAATCCTCAATCCAACAATTCTTGAATTTGAGCTTTAAGCTTCGACAATTCCTTCGGTGCCATCCTATAAGGTGCAATAGACACTGGAGCCGTTCCGGGCAAAAGCTCAATACCAAATTCTACTACTCGATCTAGAGGTATACCAGGAAGTTCTCCGAGAAAGACAACTGAAAATTCCTTCACCGTTCTCACATCTTCCACTGATAACTCCTTGGCATCCAAAGCACTAATAAAAGCTAGGAATGCTCCATACCCTTTCCGCACCAACTTTTTTGCCTTTAACGTAGATACCACATTTTTCAAGTAATTTCTTCGTTCGCCTATCATTACTACTTCCTTATCATCCGAAGTCCTTATTGACATCCGCTTTTCAGCACAATCCAAATGCGCCCAGTGCTTCACCAACCAATCCATGCCCAGAATGAGATCGAATTCACCGAAAGGTAATTCCATCAAATCCGCCAAAAATATTTCTTTTTGGATTTCTAAGGGCACGTCTCTAAACAGTTTATTCACAATTACCGACTGTCCTAAAGGACTAATTACCGTCATCTCACTATCGGTAATCTCAGATTCTATATTCAGGTTTCCAGATATGGCACTAACAACATACGAGTGGGTAGAACCGATATCTATCAAAGCAGTAACAGGCACATCAAAGATGAAGAACGTACCAGTTATCACATCAGTTGCATTGCCATCCTCACAACGTCTAACCGTATAGACCAACCCTAGCTATCTTACCTCCGCATTACCTCTGGAACCATTGCCTCGACCCAGTGCACCTTGTCCCCGTCCAACCCCATTACCACCACGACCTGGTCCACAGCCTCTCGGTGGTTGCTGAGCGCCTCTGGCCGACTGAGCATCAGGGTTACAAGCTTCCTGAGTCGTATCCATTCGTCGAGGGCAATTCTTATATTGATGATCCTTGGAACCATATTTATAACAAGCACCAGTTCTCCTCCAACACTCTCCGGGGTGTCGTTTTCCACATTCGGCACAGTCTCGACTCTGATTAGTAGCCACAGGTGCTCTACCTTGAGCTGGCTCATCATTCTGAAGACTCTTCTAAAACTTTTTTGAAGAACCCACACACTGTAAATCTCTCTTGCCTCTGACTCTTTCCCGATTCTGACGTTCTAAGCACTTAGCCTCTTCGGCTATCTTGACTTTCTCCACAAGCGTGGAAAAAATTCTTACTTGTTGTGGGGCTTTCAGTACTCGCAACTCATCATTCAGTTCATCCTCGAAGCGTACACAGTGCTCATGATCCGTTGGTACTATAGTTTGAGCATAACGACTCAAGCGTAAAAATTCTGCCTCATAAGCTACCACCGTCTTATTTCCTTGAACCAGATTCAAGGATTCCTTCCTCCGAGCATCCACATAAATTGTCCCTACATATTTCCCTTGAAAGGTAGCTTTGAAGAATTTCCAAGTAACTAATGCAGCTTCAGTGCCTTCTTGAACATTAAGCCACCATTGATATGCCTCGTCCCTTAACAAGGACACCGCTCCTCTTAGTTTCTGCTCTACAGTGCATTCTAGATTGTCCATAATTCGCTCTACAGCCTCAAGCCAATATTCAGCAACATTCGGAGCTACACCTGAAACACCTCTAAAAACTTCAGCACCACTTGATTTCAGTCGCTCGATATCGACCCACGAGCTGTTGGCCCAGCTCTAGTTCCAGCGACCCTTTCAAGGACTCGCAACATTGCTCGTGTCAAAGCATTATCTTCTCTTCTATGGTCCTGTGATTCATTTTCAGACGCAGGTGATGCCGGTGCATCCATTTTCGGGATGTCCCGATTCCTCAGACACAGCTCCAACGCCTCGGCCTCTACCACGGCCACGTCTACCACGTCCACATCCTCTGGTGCTCATACTGACTAACTCATTTTAATCTGATTACGAATTTTATGAATTAGAAAACTATTTCAGTGTTTATTAACGATATTTTATGAGATCCATGAGATAAAGTTATTTTTCGCAAACGCATCCTATAGTCTCGATCTCTACAATTTTCAACACTTAAAACTAAAAGTTCTAGAGTGTTCTTATGATCATATCATCATAATAATCATTCAGTAATGAATACTTACTTGACTTGGTGCCAGATGCTTGTGGTGCCATACAACCTTTAAAACATAATTAAAATAATTTCAAACGAAAGTTATTTGTTGAACCCTACCACAGTCGAGCTTTGAAACTGGCTCTGATACCATTAAATGTAACACTCAAACCAGGTCTATGCATTAAGACGAGATTTGATTTGTCACACAGAACGAACATCCATTTAATTATCTAAAGATTTAGGTAAAACAGTTCTACAAAACCTTTTGAAAATGAAGTTTAGTAAAAACCAAGAATTTGATTTAAAATCGATGAATAAAGTAGTACTAGTTTGAAATATTATTATTTAATATTTAATTGTTAAAGACTTTAAAGTAATTTTAAAGAGTTCAAAAGAATCAAAACAAGAATATTTAAAAATCTCATATGTTTAAAAACAAAATATTTAAGGAAATATTATTAAAATAGTATTAGTCCAAATTAAGTGTCTAAAGCATAATTAAATCCATCCACATAAAAATCTATAAAATAATAATAATAGAGGCCTTCTTACATCATACCCAAAATAGTAATTAAATAAATATACTTAATTGAAGTTCATAGTTTATAAAACCCTTGTTCAAGTATGGCCTCCACGAAGTCATCCCCTACCAAGCCTCCATCAATTGCCATTACCGAGAAGGATAATAAAGCAGAGTGAGTTACTTAGAACTCAATGTATAACCCACTTACCATATCCATCGGGCCAAATCATCAAGACATTATATTGGGCTTGAGCCCATTTACGGATTTAACAATATAATAACAATGCATGTAGAATGAAATTCCCAACCAAACCTAAATTTTCCATCCGCTACACACCATCCGTACCAACCAACACACCTGTGGGGATCAAGCCAACCCACCTCGCCAACACACCAATCACAGGCATAAAGCCATTTTAAATAATATTGTGCTGCACCACCGAACTAGATTGTGGCAAAGCCACCTGAACTAGATTTTTTGGCAATAGACCTTTCTTTTCTTCGTCAATTTTTTTCCAACCCATACAATCATGTTTATATATAAAACATAACAATGCATGCACATGATAAATTTAACAAAAGGCCCATAATACAAGTGGGTCCATATCTCAAATTTTCATTTTGGCCCATAAGGCAAAATAACATTTTAGCCCATTTAACGATCTAGCAAACTTTGGCCCATATATCGATCTAGCAGTTTTTGGCCCATATATCGATATAGCAGTTGTTGGCCCATATATCACATGAGGCATAAAATTTTAATATTTATCAATTAACCCATTAAGGGCGTTTTCGTAATTTCAACAACTTTAACCGGTTTCATGCATTTACACAAAAGTGTTAATTATTTCGTATTTCTCTGATTTTTCCATCTTTACGATTTTATCCCAATACTTACGGTATAGTATCAGTGAGAACTAGACTTTCCCGCTCGTCGATACCTAAACACGCATCACGATAATTTAGAACACTAATACTATTTATAAATCTATTCTTATAAATAACGATCTAGACTTTACCCTTGGAATTTCAAACAACTTCTATATACGGTTTCTCCCCGATTGTTGGTTCGTTACCCGTTGAATATCCACGAACAAACAAAGGCTCAGGAGTACGAATGACTTCAAATAATAGATTCTCCTCGGATGAGGGTCCACAACTCGGTGGAAAATCTCAGATTCTCGAAACAACCCTTCGCTTAAATTTCGGGGGAATAGCGGAACCACCCCTCTTTCGAACACTATTCACAACCTTTTTCGTCCCTATCTTGCTTGTCTCCATTGACAAAAGATCGTTAGTCCAACTAAAAAGTATATCGAAAATTATGACTAATGGTTTGAAGGGTGAGATTGGCTTACCACAAAATATCCTTGTCCCACAAGATGAAAATCGAGCGATAACGTCCCCTAAAACAAAATCGATTAATAGTTCATCTATAACCATACGTCGAGTAGTATATAGCTCCTTGATAAGAACCCTTACCTTAACATTTCGACTCAATTTCTAACGAATCATGATGATAACAAATACTCCAAGTTCGGCCTTCTTTATAACACTATAAAAATGAAAGATTGTCTAAGGAAAAAGAACGTTATTATCGGTCATAAGACCCTCCTAAACTTATATATATTCGGCTAAGAAAAAAAGGGAAAAGAAAAGATTCAAAAAGAGTTCTTACCGATTGCTTAAACGAAGGTTGAAGGAATAATCAACAAAACAATATAGATGAAGAGAAGATTCGGCTTTGAAGGAAAATTGAAGAAAATGGTATTAGTACCATTCGGCCATGGGGAGAAAAGGATGGAGAAAGTGTTTGAATGATAAATAAAATGGAGGGGAAAAGAGAATAGGGAGTAGGTGTTTATGATTCGGTTTTCAAAGAGAAGAAAAGAGAAAGAGAAAAGTGATAAGCTTAGGATCAAAATGCATTCGGCAATGGGGGAGGGGAAGGAAAAAGAAGAATGGTCTTTAGCTTTGGTATTTTGGCATAAGGAGAAGAGTGTATTGAGATGCTAGGCAAAAATGTGCCCAAATGGTAACATGAAAAAGAAATGGTCAAAAGAACTAAGCTTAACAAATGCTCAATTTCGGCTAGGAGAAAATTTTTGAAGAGAATTGAAAAATTTGCACAAATATGCTAAGAATGACCAAAAAACTAACTCCTAATCCTAGCCAAGCTACAACCACATTCGGCCAACCTCTTTTAGTCCACAATGCCGTCCAAATACATAGTCAAAATGGCCATTCAAAAGTTTCCAAATCATCATTCTTGTATCAAGCCTTGTATTCCTCCACTTTCCAAATGCTTAAAAAAAAACAATCCCTAAAATCAAGCAAATTCAACCCCTTAATTCATGTTTACCATAACCTTTAGCCATCTTTCCATAAAAAAAAAAATTTAGTCTATCTTACCATGAATGAAGCTTGGCCGACACTTGCTAGGAAAGAGCAAAAATAAATGCTCACAATTTGCATGCTAGGAGATTCGAACCTCTCCCCTCAAGACCATACATGTACCGTATATCCCCTTCACTAATAGCTCAACTCATGCTATCCTTTATCACTTTAATTAACTTAAACTTCAAAGTCACCTGATTCCTCTACAGTAAAGTACTATTTACTAAAATTTATTCTAACTCTGAATAAACCCGAGCCTTCTCAAGACTATTAAACACACAAATAAAATCATTCACAAGCTAAACACCAAAAACATGCAACATATCAATACTCACATTTTTAGGATGTTACAATTCTACCCCTTTAAAGAAAATTTTGTCCTCGAAATTTTACCTGATTAAAAGAGGTGAGGATATTATTACCGAATTGCATCCTCAGGCTCCCACGTAGCTTCCTCCGCTCCGTGATTATGCCATAAAACCTTGACCAACAGCACGGTCTTCTTTCTTAGCACCTTAACATCTCGGTCTAAAATTTCCACTGGTTCCTCCTCAAAAGATAAGTCTGATCTCAACTCCACTTCTTCTACCGGTACTATGTGAGACGGATTCGATCTATAGCACCTTAGCATAGAAACATGGAAAACGTTATGAATCTGACTCAACTCCGGAGGTAATTCAAGCTGATAGGCCACTGGACCAACACGCTTCATCACACGATATGGTCCAATGAACCTAGGGCTCAACTTGCCCTTCCTTCCAAATCTAAAAATCTTCTTTCAAGGTAAGACTTTCAGAAAGACCTGATCTCCCACCGCAAACTCAATATCCTTACACTTTAGATCTGCATACGATTTTTTTCGATCCGAAGCTTCCTTTAACCGCGCTCGAATCACCTTTACCGTTTCTTCCGTCTCAGATATCAACTCAGGACCCAACAACTATCATTCCCCTAATTCAGTCCAACAAGTAGGGGTACGACACCTACGACTGTATAAAGCTTCATAAGGCGCCATTTGGATACTGGATTGTAACTGTTATTATACGAGAACTCTGCCAACGGTAGGAAATCCTCCTAACTACCTCTGAAGTTGATTATACAACCTCATAACATGTCTTCCAAAATCTGAATTACTCTTTCTGACTAACCATCTGACTGAGGATGAAAAGCCGTACTAAAGTTTAACTTTGTTCCCAAAGCCTCATGTAAAGCTTTCCAAAATCGTGATGTAAACCTGGGATCCCTGTCCGATATGATAGACACTGGTACCCCATGCAACCTCACGACCTCAGATACATACAGATTAGCCAACTTCTGCAGCTAGTAATCCGTACGAACTGGAAGAAAATGGGCAGTCTTCATCAAACGATCAACTACTACCCAAACTGAATTTTTCTTAGTAGGTGTTAAAGGTAACCCACTAACAAAATCCTTTGATATTTGCTCCCATTTCCATAGGGGAATCTTTACCGGTTGTAATAAGCCTAACGATAGTTGATGCTCCGCCTTCACTTGTTGACAAGTCAAACACTTTCCTACAAACTCAAAAATCTCACGCTTCAACCCTGGCCACCAATACCGTTCACGTAGATCTCGATACATCTTATTTCCTTTGGGGCGCATAGCATAAGGGCTACTATGCGCCTCCCATAGAATCATTTGTCTCAAATTTGAGTCCTTGGGCATACAAATTCTTCCACGAAAACACAGCACTACAACATTATTCATACCAAAATCCCCTATTTCACCACTTTCAACTTGCTGAATTAAAGATACCAACTTTTCATCTGATATCTGCTTTTCCCTAATCTGATCTAACCACAAAGGCTTCATCTGAAGTTCCGCTAATAGACTACCATCCTCATACAAACTCATATGAGCAAACATTACTCTTAAATCAGATACCACCTTACGACTTAACGCGTCTGCTACCACGTTAGCCTTTCCAGGATGATACTCGATTGAGAAATCATAATCCTTTAACAACTCCACCCACCTTCTTTGTCTCAAGTTTAACTCCTTCTGGGTAAGAAGATACTTAAGACTCTTATGATCCGTATAGATGATAGATTTCTCACCGTAGAGATAGTGCCTCCAAATCTTTAAAGCAAACACTACTGCAGCTAACTCCAAGTCATGAGTAGGGTAGTTTACTTCGTGCGGTCTCAACTGACGAGAAGCATAGGCCACCACTTTTCTATTTTGCATCAGCACACATCCTAAATCTGTGTGTGACGCATCAAAGTAGACAATAAATTCTTTTCTAGCCTCAGGTTGAATCAGTACTGGTGCTTCCGTCAAAATCTTCTTCAATTTCTCTAAACTTTCTTGTTGTTTATCAGTCCATACATACAATACTCCCTTTCATAATAGCTTAGTTAGGGGTGCGGCAATCAACGAAAACCCCTCAACAAAGCGTCTATAATTCATGCCTTGTATTCCTCTACTTTCCAAATGCTTAAAAAAAAAACAATCCCTAAAATCAAGCAAATTCAACCCCTTAATTCATGTTTACCATAACCTTTAACCATCTTTCCATAAAAAAATTTAGTCCATCTTATCCATGAATGAAGCTTGGCCGATACATGCTAGAAAAGAGCAAAAATAAATGCTCACAATTTGCATGCTTGGAGTTTCGAACCTCTCCCCTCAAGACCATACATGTAGTGCATATCCCTTTCACCAATAGCTCAACTCATGCTATCCTTTATCGCTTTAATTAACTTAAACTTCAAAGTCACCTAATTCCTCTACAGTAAAGTACTCTTTACTAAAATTTATTATAACTCTGAATAAACCCGATCCTTCTCAAGACTATATTAAACACATAAATAAAATCATTCACAAGCTAAACACCAAAAACATGCAACATATCGATACTCACATTTTTAGGATGTTACATGTTTTCATGCTACAAAATCATGACTTATCTCGTTTGAATCTTTAGGGCTCTTTGAATTAAATTATCCATGTATAAATTATCTATGAATTATGATGAGGAATTATTAATAGGAATTATGAATTGTGGGAAGTTTGTTTTAATTGTAAGTTGAGAAATTTGCTTGAGGACGAGCAAAAGCTTACGTGTGGGGGTATTTGATAAACCGTAAAAGTAACATATTTTAATCCCACATTTAGTATGCTTTTGGATGAATTTAACCTTGATTTATGTAAAAAGGTGCTCTTAATCCTTTCTTTTCATGTCATATACTCAGGAGAACACCTAAGGATAAAAAGAACGTAAAACTAGTTTAATACGGACCAAATTGGGCCAACCCAAGAAGTCGACACAGCCTGGGCTTTATTCCACACTGCCGTGCCTTGCTATCCACCTAGAACACGGCCTGTCACCAATTTACACGGTCGTGTCTCATCGATAAAAAGCCCAACACGGCCTATCCCCGATCTGCATGGCTGTGCCCCAATTGACAGACCCGAAGCACGGCCTGACCCTCAACTTGTATGGGCGTGCCACGGCTATGCCTAGATCAACAGAATAGAAACACGGGCTGGGCTTAAATTTACACGAGCACGGCTTAGCCGTGCCCCTGTCGTGGGAAAGAGCAATTTCACTCGGAATAGGATGCTTGGAGCCCAAGAAACGCAATCTTAAGTCTACTCAAACACCTAGGACGAATTATACCTGAATTTTGAATACTTAGGAGACAAGTAAAGCATCCCAAAGTCTATAAAAACACCCCAAGGTGGCTATTCAAGTGGAAGGATGGAGCAGAGTTTTCTGCCAAGCCTTTCTCATTCAGGAATTATCTTGAAGATAGCCAATTGATCCATCTCGAAGAGTCAAAGTTCTACTCAAGACGGAAGATCTCCTCTTCAATTCCTTCAGGGGGTTTTAGGGATTTCCTATGTTTTGTTTTATCTTTTCTCTTGAGATGTTTTCTTGTTTAGTTATGAACTAAACCCCTAAGATACCTGAAGGGGATGAAACCTATGATAGATTTTGTTATTTAATTCTTTCGATTTATATGATAAATACTTAGTTTTTTCTTAAGTATGTTGCTTAAATTTATCTGATGTGCTTAGGTGGAGGAGGAATAGACCCTGCCTAAGAGTAGATCTAGCATAATTAAGCAGAGTTGATCGGACGCCTAGAGATAGGGTTACGAGATTTTATCGAATTAGGGTGAAACCTAATATAGGAGTCCATTGATTGATTTACTGCTTCCTTAGGGGGTTATTATAAGAGAACGAGAGTTCCACTAATTAACCTAAGGTTAGATGTTATTCACTTCGAGAGAAGGTTTAATATAGGTTAGGTAGTCTCATAGATCAAGCTAAGTAAAGAAATCATATGAATTGAAAAGGTAGATAATAAGTGAAGTCATAGGTGGATTCTTCCTGAAGGTATCGTCTTTATCAATTGAGTTTTCTTCAAAGTCTTTTCCCAAAGTTTCGTTTCTTTTGTCTTTGCATTTAAGTTTAAGTATTTCATTTGTTTAAGTATTAATAGACCAATCACTCCATATTTTGGGCTAAATAATAGAAAGAAAGTGAGTAGCAGTACTTTTAGGTTCCTTGGGTTCGATAAGATATTCTTGCCTGAGCTATACTACTGTTCGATAGGTGCTCTTACTTATATCGTTGTCGCAACCAGTTTACAGGTTCGATCACTCTTTTATAAATATTAAAAACTAGACTGTTTTGTAGTGATCACCGGTCCAACAGAACTTCGAAGGATGAGACCCAACATCCTGTTATAAATAAAAGAAGAGGTCAAGAAATAATTCGACGTTGGTTTCCTACAAGTGGTTAAATACTCGGAGTGGGTAGCCAATATAGTCCCCATTCCCAAGAAGGATGGGAAAGTGCGAACGTGTGTAGACAATAGGGATTTAAACTGTAACATCCTAAAACTGGGGCTATTTGAGATTAAATGATTTTTCTTAAATTGAATTGCTGTGTTATTGATTGTGGTGTAATAAGGCTTAGTTGGAGGTATTGAGTAGGCTCGGTTTAGTAGAAAATTGTATTTGGGAACTTTAAAGGTAAGGATCTCTAGCAAGTAGGGGTTACAAGAATAAATAGAGGATTTATTGACACAAAATAAGCCTTGGAAAAGTGGCAAAAGGAGGGCTACTTGGGAGTTACATGTGACGCCACAAGGGATAAGGGAGAGCCTGTGTTCGAGTCATGGAAATCCCTTTTTACTCTTTATTTTGGACAGCATAGGGGGGAGAGAATTTCTCATTTCAAACTCTTTTGTTAATGAGGATAATAACTATATTATTAAGTTTTTTTTTTGGATTATTTTGTGAATAATCTTTAATAAGTGGCAAAGAGAAAATATAGGAGTTTGAGTGTTCAAATTATTTTGAATAATTTTAAATTTGTGGCCTAGAGTGAATTAGGAAATTGTTGAATTTTAAACTCTTCAAGGAAGAGTGGACTGCAAGCATAGGTGTAGGGGAGACCGAATTCTTTTAATTTTCTTGATAATTTCGGCTAGCATCTCTTTTGTTTTTCAAACTCTCTCAAACAAAAATCGAAAACTATTCTCCTTTTTCTTAGACTTTGGCCGAATTCCTATACCCTCAACTTCAATCTACTTTTCTTTCTCATTTTCTCAAACCAAACTCCTCTACTCCTTGCTGAAATCCCACCTTCTTTTCTCATCAATATCTAACCGAATCTACCTTACCTTGTGCTGAAATTCCTTTCTCCTGTTAAGATTCACTTTGGCCGAATACCAGGGTGTCATAGGTGTTCTTCGGGATTTCTTCTTCAAATCGATTGGTAAGAATAAGTATTGGTGAAACCTTCTTGCTATATTTTCTTTTCCTTTGATGATTTCTAGATGGAGAAAGTCAAATTCGCATTCGCAAAAGAAAAGACTAACCCTCTTTGAAACCGATATCATCTAGAACTACGGATTTTTCAAGCGATGAGATCGGACTCTCCATTCTCTAGTAATCGATTTTGGTAAGAATCTATTTTATTTAGTATTGGTTTAAGTCAAGGCTAATAACTCTAGTGATGGCCAAATGTAGGAGTGAAGCAGAATCACATACCAAGCAATCAAGTGAGTACTCAAGGGTGATAGGTAAGGATTCGGATCACAAATGACCCTTTGGATTAATTGGGTTGGCCGAATAGGCCATAATACTAACCCATGTATGTGGCCGAATATAGGGACAAGTAGATCTAGGGTGGCCGACTTCTCTTTTCGGGATTTAAACTCCTCGTTGGTGACAGGTGTGTACATACACACGTTATGACTTATTAACTGTGCTAAATGTTGTGAATGCTAACTCTGGTTTATGTAGCATTGGATTTAATACCGTATTGGTATAAGTGACGATTCAGGTAAGTACCTGTTAATATGTGTTGCTATTTAATGCTTTTGGGAAGCATGGCATGGATTTAGTTGTAACTTAAATATCTGATGGCATGAGATTTGTTACACAATGATTTGATATGGGTTGATGAGTGGAGGGGGCAGTTACATTGTGTCGACGGACACCAGTGTTTTGGTAACACACTGTGACTACGGTCACCAGAGGTTTAGTACCTCCAGAGGTTTGGCACCTCATAGCGTCTCGTCCCAGTGGCTTAGTACCACCGTGGGTTGGCCCCACAAATGATAATCTGGGATTGACGCGGTGATTTGGTATCACGCGATGGGTTGGCCCCATCAACCGATTTGTGTCTTCGGACACCAGAGGTTTGGCACCTCCAATGATTTGGTATCACATCTGTGACTATACGTCACCAGTGGTTTGGCACCACCAGTGGTTTGGTACCACAATGGGGTAGACAGAGGCGTTTGGTTGGCTAGGTTGGGTACATGACTTAATGCATGTTAATTTGTTATAAAATGTGTATGATGTGGTATTTACCCGGGGGAAGGGTTACATACTGAGTCTTGGTGACTCACCTTCTCCTTTATTTTTTTTCAGGTGACACGTAGTTCACGGATATGGAGCCGGAGGGACTTGAGGTGGCCATGCAATGGGATTTTAATTTAATAGACTTTAAATTTCGGTTCAATTATATTTTTTTTTATTGTTGGTTGATTTTAATTGGGTTGTAATAAGGCCTCCTAGAATTATTTTATTATTGTTACATGCTTAGAATATTTTGTTTAAATTACTTAATGATGTTAAAACGGGTTCTCATGTTTTCCCAAAATTAACGTAAAATGTTTTAAGTGTCATTAGGCACATTTAATATATATATATATATATAACAACTTGATTTAATAAATATTTACAAAATAAATCTAAGTATGGGATTTGTACACCTCAACTGCTTTTAACAAAACGCTATCTTTTATCGAAAACTTAAACCGTTTTAAAAGATTTCAAAATGTTTTCTCCGTAGCAAACCAAATTCGATTCGTAGCGTTTGGGCGGGTTTGGGTTGTTACAAAATTGGTATCGAGCCTAGTTCAAAGCTTCACTGTGGGGCCCAAGGCCCAAAAATGTTTTGGTAGGCCTCTTTGAGTTATTTTGGGTTTTGAACAAACATGGCACCGAGTCTCCAGCACCTATCCGCCTGTAAGTACTTCAACCTCTTTGTGAATTATTTTCGTAGAAGAGTAGGAAGCATGGAACGAGAATAGTCTTATAGGAATTGAACCTTAGGATTAGATTACTCAAATGTAACATAAGACTTAATGAACTCAACCAACCTATGACCAAGTCAATGAGCTAGGGTGTGGTAACCCCAGACGCATGTCTAGGATTGGATCGGAAGAGCACGGTATTTAAGCGATCGAGTGAGTCACCTCCTCTTGCAGTATCCCTACAGTGCGTAGCTTCGGTTCACCCTATCTTAGAGGGCTCGGTGGTGTGGTAACCTCTGCGCATGTCTAGAAAGGTTCGGTGGGAGCTTGGTATTTAAGCGATCCCGTGACTCACCTCCTCTCCATTGAATCTCGCCTGGTGCGTAGCTTTGGTTCACCCCGACCAAGAGGGCTCGGTCATAGGCTAAACATAACGACTAAAACCCGAAAGGGAACTAACCATGTTTCTGAAAAAGAAGAAAACAACGAAACTCTAGTTTTTTCAAAACTTTTAAAATCACTCTTTCAAATTTGAGAACAACCATTTTCACAACTTTTTTCTGAAAAATTTGATTTGTGAAAATTACAGAAATACCCTTAGGGGTAAAATTACTAAAATGCCCTTGACTCATAAAATATTAATTCAATGGTTTTGCCCAAAAATTTTATTATTTTAGAAATATCCAAACACTATACTTTGCAAATCACCAATAAAATACTTTGGTTTTAGAAAATTACGGAAATGCCCTCAACTTGTAAAATTACCAAAATGACCTCGAATTCAAAATTTTTGCAACATCATCGTTTAAAAAGAGAGAAACTCGCAAAAAGGAACCCTCGAGTTTTACAAGCTGTTAAAATACCCGAATTTGTTAAAATTACAAAATTACCCCGATTGACAAAATTACCAAAATACCTCGGTTCCCAAAATGATGCCATATCTTTAAATTTTACAAATTTTCAAGAATACCCTCCAGGTTTGGAAATTTCAAAGTGACCACTTTGTTAAAGTTTTGAAATCCTCGATTTTAATACAAAAATACCTCAGAGAAAATGACGAAAAGACCCACAGGATAGAAACAGATGTAAATGTCAGAAGAGTGAATAAGTATGGAAAGTATTAGGGAATGGATGTGCCCTTTTTGTGTGAACTAGGGTAGAAGACTTAAAACATTGTTTGATCGAAAGAATCCTTATTAAACTTTTCATAAAATTCTTCGCGGATAATCAAGTGGAACAAATTACTAATCCATAAAATTTTTCTTAATCAGATTAAAAGCGCGTTAGATAGAATGAGTTCTAGAGGACGTGGCCGACGTGGACGTGGTAGGGGAAGAATGACCGTATCTGAACCCGTTAGGTCAGGACAGGGTTCTGAAAATGAGATACCACCGCCGCCACCACCCCCAACTTTTGGAGCTGAGGAGCAAGATCAGACGGGAGGTGAGGCAGTATCGCAAGCTGTGTTGCGAGTCTTGGAGTTGGTGGCTGGGGCTAGTGGAAATTTAGGGGCTCAAAAATCTATTCCCGAGCGAATTCGGTCTAACGGAGCTGAAGTGTTTCGGGGTGTATCAGGAGTGGCACCAGGCAAGAGAATCTTGGCTAGAATCTACAGAAAGGATCATGGACGATCTTGACCTGTCTGATGGGGAGAAACTGAAAGGAGCCGTGTCGCTTCTGAAGGATGAAGCATATCAGTGGTGGCTTACGGTCCGAGATGGCGCCACGGTAGAGGATCTTACATGGGAATACTTTAGAGTTGCTTTTCAGAAAAAGTATGTGGGTACCAGCTACACTGATGCGCAAAGAAAGGCTTTTCTGGGGTTGGTACAAGGAACTAAGTCTGTGTCGGAATATGAGGCAAAATTCCTAAGGCTGAGTAGATATGCGAGAGGCATCGTGGCTACGGAACATGAGCGCTGTGTCCACTTTGAGGACGGGCTGAGAGATGATTTGAGGCTGCTGATTGCTCCGCAGCAGGTTCGTGAGTTTTCGTCTCTAGTAGAAAAGGCTAAGGTAGCCGAGGGTATCAAGGCATCTATGAGGCAAAACTATGATAGGCTCAAGCAGAAGAGAGGTTTTGGGCCATCTGGGTTAGGTAGTAATGTTTAGAAAAAGGCTAGGCAGAGTGGGCCAAGTCGGCAAAGAAGGCCCATGACCGCTAATCGTAAATCGGTTCGATGTAATTCTTTGTGGAAAAGCCCATTGGGGAGGTTGTTGGACTGGTGAGCGAGGTTGATTTGAATATGGGTCTTTGGAACACCGCGTAAGGGATTGTCCCCGAAAGCGAGCTCAGAATCAGTCAGAGGGGCAGAATAGTATGCAGGATAGAATTGTGGGACCACAGAGAGGTCGTGGTAATGGTAGAGGGGGAAATGGTGCTAATCGTGGTCGCGGAACTCAGGGCAGAGGCACAGGCAATACAAAGGCAAGGCAGCCTGGCTTAGTCTATGCGGCGAGGCATCGCGAGGAGGGTGACGCACCGGATGTCATAACCAGACGCGTTTTGATTTTCGTCTTCCTTATGTTGCATTAATTAATGTGGGTTCAACGATTCATACGTAGCAGTAGTGTGGTAGAGACTTTAAACCTAGACTCGAGAGGCGCCGCTAGGAGATGGTGTAATTAGCCCTTTAGGCCATTACAGTAGTTGTGAACAAGCTTTATAGGATGTACCCTAGAACTCCAAGGGTCGTGTTTGTGGTCGATCCGATGGAACTACCATTTGGGAGTTCGATTTGATCCTTGGAATGGACTGGTTGGTTAGGTACCAAGCGAGGTTGGATTGCTTGTTGCTAAGCGCATGGTTCTTAAGATGGTAGAAGGGATGAAGTGGTTATGATCAGAATCGAAGAAATTACCTGTCTAATGTGGTGTCAGCCTTGAAGGCTGAAAAGATGGTTAGGAAAGGGTGTGAGGTGTTTAAAGTTCGAATTTGTGCCTTGGAGGCTAGGGAGTCAGCGGTTGAAAAGGTCTGAATAGTAGGGGAATTCGCTGATGTATTCCCAGAGGAACTTCCGGGTTTGCCTCTGGATCGGGAAGTCAAATTCGGTATAGATTTGCTACCTGAAACGGCACCTGTATCTATAGCACCGTATCAAATGGCACCAAAGGAATTGGTGGAGTTGAAGGCTCAAATTCAGGAACTCTTGGATAGAGGGTTTATCTGACCAAGTATATCTCCGTGGGGAGCACCTGTATTGTTTGTCAAGAAGAAGGACGGTTCTATACGGATGTGCATCGACTACCATCAGTTAAACAAGTTAACGATCAAAAATAAGTATCCATTGCCTCGGATCGATGACTTATTTGACCAACTAAAAGGTGCGTCGGTATTCTTAAAGATTGACCTTAGGTCGGGTTATCATCAATTAAAGGTGAAGGAGGTTAATGTGCACAAGACGGCATTCCGAACTCGGTATGGGCATTACGAGTTCATAGTGATGCCATTCGGGTTGACCAATGCATCGGCGGCATTCATGGACTTAATGAATAGGGTATTTTAACAGTACTTGGGCCAATTTGTCGTGGTGTTCATAGACGACATATTGGTTTACTCAAAGACGGAGGAGGAGCATGACAAGCATTTGCGAATAGTTACAAGCAAATCTTGAGGAGAAAGCAGTTATATGCCAAATTCAGTAAGTGCAAATTTTGGCTAAGGGAGGTGGTTTTCTTAGGTCACGTGGTGTCAGCGGAAGGGATTAGGTGGATCCCGCAAGATTGAAGCGGTGTTGGATTGAAAGCGCCTAAGTCGGTGGCGAGATTCAAGCTTTCGGTCTAGCCGGTACTATCGAAGGTTTGTCGAAGGATTCTCGTTAATTGCTGCACCATTAACTAAGCTATTAAGGAAGGGAGTACCATTTGTATGGTCAGAGAAGCAGCAGGGGAGTTTTGATAAGCTGAGGAAAATTCTGACAGAAGCTCCAGTTTTGGTACAGCCTGAGGCAAGAAAGTTGTTTACAGTTTACTGTGATGCATCCCATACGGGGTTGGGATATGTATTGATGCAGGAAGGGAAGGTAGTAGCCTATGTGTCCCGTCAGCTAAGACCGCATGAGGTTAACTACCCAACTCACGACTTGGAGTTAGCAGCAGTAGTCTTTGCCTTGAAAATATGGAGACATTACCTTTATGGGGAGAAGTCGATAGTTTACACGGATCACAAGAGTCTAAGGTATCTCTTGACCCAGAAAGACTTGAACTTGAGGCAACGACGGTGGATTGAACTATTAAAGGACTACGACTGTTCAATTGAGTACCATCCGGGCAAAGCTAACGTGGTGGCTGACGCGTTAAGTTGGAAGGTCGTGGCGGACTTAAGGGCGATGTTTGCTCATTTGAGTCTATACGACGATGGAAGTCTTTTGGCGGAGCTGCAAGTTAAGCCAACTTGGATCGAGGAGATTAAGGATAAGCAGTTGGTAGACGAGAGATTGAATGCAAAGAGATTGCAAGTCCAAAATGGTGGTTTGGAAGGGTATAGTTTGACTGATCATGGTGTATTATGTTTTCAAGGACGGCCCTGTATGCCGAAAGATGTGGAACTGAGACAAAGAATTCTCCAAGATGCACATAGCAGCCCATACGCTATGCATCCTGGAGGTAGCAAGATGTACGGAGATTTGCGGAGAGCGATTACGGTGGCACAGGTTGAAGCGTGAAGTGGCGAGTTCGTGGGAAGGTGTCGACGTGTCGGCAGTTAAAGTCGAACATCGATTACCATCGTGACTACTTCAACCAAAGAAAGATTCCTCAATGGAAATGGGAGAGGATCACTATGGATTTCGTCGCTGGTTTACCCTCACACCCAAAGAAGAAAGATGCGTTTGGGTAATTGTGGACCGCCGACTAAATCACTCACTTTCATCTCTGGGTGAGAATGGATTACTCACTCCAGAAGCTAGCAAAGTTGTATGTGGTCGAGATAGTCAGATTGCATGGTGTACCCGTATCAATTATCTCATATAGGGATCCAAGGTTCACATCGAGGTTTTGGAAAGCGTTGCATCAAGCTTTGGGTACGCGATTGATTTCAAGATCTGACTTTCCATCCACAATCGGACGGGCAATGAAGGGTCATCTGATCTTAGAGGATATCTTTGAGGGTTGTGTCTTGGAATTTCGAGGTAGTTGGGAGGAATTTTACCATTAGCCGAAGTTCGCCCACAACAATAGTTACCAAGTGAGTATCCAGATAGCACCATACGAAGCATTGTGTGGACGAAAATGCCGAACTCCAACGTGTTGGACAGAGTTGGGTGAATGATAAGTGTTGGGTCCAGAGTTGGTTACAGAAATGGAGGACAAAGTTAGGGTGATTCGGGCTCGTCTTAAGGAAGCGCCGATAGATGTAAGTCTTATGCCGATCCAAGCGCAAAGAAATGGAGTATGATGTAGGAGACAAGGTTTTTCAAGGTATCATCTTGGAAGAAGGTGTTGAGATTTGGGCGAAAAGGAAAGCTAAGCCCAAGATTCATTGGCCCATATACAGTATTGAAGCGAGTAGGACCGGTAGCTTATCAGTTCGAACTGCCGACGGAGTTAAGTCAGATTCATAACGTCTTTCATGTGTCGATGCTTAGGCGGTATCGGTCAGATCCATCACACGTGGTGCCCGTGGCAGAAATTGAGGTCAACTCGGACTCATCTTTCGAGGAAGAACCGGTTCAGATTTTGGATCGAGATGTGAAGGTTCTGCGTAGGAAGTCAGTGCCCTTAGTGAAAGTGCTATGGCGGAACCATGGTACAGAGGAAGCTACGTGGGAACCCGAGGATGTGATACGGCAAGAAGATACCCCACCTCTTCTAACTAGGTAATTTCGAGGACGAAATTCTTTTAAGGGGGTAGAACTGTAACATCCTAAAAGCTGGGCTATTTGAGATTAAATGATTTTCTTAAATTGAATTCTTGTGTTATTAATTGTGGTGTAATAAGGCTTAGTTGGAGGTCTTGAGTAGGCTCGGTTTAGTAGAAAATTGTATTTGGGAACTTTAAAGGTAAGGATCTCTAGCAAGTAGGGGTTACAAGAATAAATAGAGGATTTATTGACACAAAATAAGCCTTGGAAAAGTGGCAAAAGGAGGGCTACTTGGGAGTTACATGTGACGCCACAAGGGATAAGGGAGAGCACGTGTTCGAGTCATGGAAATCCTTTTACTCTTTATTTTGGGTGGCATAGGGGAGAGAATTTCTCATTTCAAACTCTTTTGTTAATGAGGATAATAACTATATTATTAAGTTTTTTTGGATTATTTTGTGAATAATCTTTAATAAGTGGCAAAGAGAAAATATAGGAGTTTGAGTGTTCAAATTATTTTGAATAATTTTAAATTTGTGGCCTAGAGTGAATTAGGAAATTGTTGAATTTTAAACTCTTCAAGGGAAGAGTGGATGGCAAGCATAGGTGTAGGGGAGACCAATTCTTTTAATTTTCTTGATAATTTGGCTAGCATCTCTTTTGTTTTTCAAACTCTCTCAAACAAAAATGAAAACTATTCTCCTTTTCTTAGACTTTGGTAGAATTCCTATACCCTCAACTTCAATCTACTTTTCTTTCTCATTTTCTCAAAACCAAAACTCCTCTACTCCTCATCGAAATCCCACCTTCTTTTCTCATCAATATCTAACCGAATCTACCTTACCTTGTGCCAAATTCCTTTCTCCGTTAAGATTCACTTTGGCGAATACCGTGGTGTCATAGGTGTTCTTCGATTTCTTCTTCAAATCGATTGGTAAGAATAAGTATTGGCCAAACCTTCTTGCTATATTTTCTTTTTCCTTTGATGATTTCTAGATGGAGAAAGCCAAAATTCGCATTCGCAAAAGAAAAGACTAACCCTCTTTGAAACCGATATCATCTAGAACTACGGATTTTTCAAGCGAGATCGGACTCTCCATTCTCCAAGAATCGATTTTGGTAAGAATCTATTTTATTTAGTATTCGTTTAAGTCAAGGCTAATAACTCTAGTGATGGCCAAATGTAGGAGTGAAGCAGAATCGCATACCAAGCACAAGTGAGTACTCAAGGGTGATAGGTAAGGATTCGGGATCACAAATGACCCTTTGGATTAATTGGGTTGGCGAATAGGCCATAATACTAACCCATGTATGTGGTGAATATAGGGACAAGTAGATCTAGGGTGGCCGACTTCTCTTTCGGATTTAAACTCCTCGTTGGTGACGGTGTGTACATACACGTTATGACTTATTAACTGTGCTAAATGTTGTGAATGCTAACTCGTTTATGTAGCATTGGATTTAATACCGTATTGGTATAAGTGACGATCTGTGGTAAGTACATTAATATGTGTTGCTATTTAATGCTTTTGGGAAGCATGGCATGAATTTAGTTGTAACTTAAATATCGATGGCATGAGATTTGTTACACAATGATTTGATATGGGTTGATGAGTGGAGGCGGTTACATTGTGTCGACGGACACCGGTGTTTTTAGTAACACTCTGTGACTACAAATCACCGAGGTTTGGTACCTCCGAGGTTTGGCACCTCATAGCGCCTCGCCCCGGTGGCTTAGTACCACGTGGGTTGGCCCCACAAATGATAATCTGGGATTGACGCGGTGATTTGGTATCACGCGATGGGTTGGCCCCATCAACCGATTTGTGTCTTGAACACCGAGGTTTGGCACCTCCGGTGATTTGGTATCACATCTGTGACTATACGTCACCAGTGGTTTGGCACCACCAGTGGTTTGGTACCACAATGGGGTAGACAGAGGCGTTTGGTTGGCTAGGTTGGGTACATGACTTAATGCATGTTAATTTGTTATAAAATGTGTATGATGTGGTATTTACCCGGGGGAAGGGTTACATACTGAGTCTTGGTGACTCACCTTCTCCTTTATTTTTTTCAGGTGACACGTAGTTCACGGATATGGAGCCGGAGGGACTTGAGGTGGCCATGCAATGGGATTTTAATTTAATAGACTTTAAATTTTGGTTCAATTATATTTTTTTTTATTATTGTTGGTTGATTTTAATTGGGTTGTAATAAGGCCTCCTAGAATTATTTTATTATTGTTACATGCTTAGAATATTTTGTTTAAATTACTTAATGATGTTAAAACTGGTTCTCATGTTTTCCCAAAAATTAACGTAAAATGTTTTAAGTGTCATCGGGCACATTTAATATATATATATATAACAACTTGATTTAATAAATATTTACAAAATAAATCTAAGTATGGGATTTGTACACCTCAACTGTTTTAACAAAACGCTATCTTTTATCAAAAACTTAAACCGGTTTTAAAAGATTTCAAAATGTTTTTCTCCGTAGCAAACCAAATTCGGTCGTAGCGTTTGGGCCGGGTTTGGGTTGTTACATAAACAAAGTTATCCCGAAAGAAAATTTCTCGTTGCCTCACATAGATACCTTAGTAGAAAACACACCAGGTTATTCACTGTTCTCCTTCATGGATGACTTCTCCGGATACAACCAGATAAAGATGCATCCTGAAAACATGGAAAAGACCACATTCGTAACAATGTGGGGAACATTTTGCTATAAAGTGATGTCATTCGGACTAAAAAATACGGGAGCAACATATCAAAGATCCATGGTAACTTTGGTTCATGATATGATTTACAAAGAAATCGAGGTTTATGTCGATGATATGATTGCAAAATCACGAACAGAAAAAGATCTTTTAAAAATCTTGAGGAGATTGTTTTTAAGGTTAAGAAAATTCCAGCAAAATGTACATTCGGGGCCACATCGGGAAAATTGCTAAGATTTATAGTCAGTGAGAAAGGGATCGAGATCGACCTAGATGAAGTTAATGCTATACAGGAGCTGTCTTCGTCGAGCACTCAAAAGGAGGTTTAGGGTTTCTTAGGGAGATTAAATTACATTGCCTGATTCATTTCACAACTAACCGAGAAATGCGACCCCATATTCCGTCTCCTTAAGAAACATAATCCAGGTGTATGGGACGAGGAATGCTAGAAGACCTTCGACAAGGTTAAACATTACTTGTCCAATGCCCCAGTACTGATACCACCTAGCCCAGATAAGCCACTGAGATTGTATTTGGCAATATTTGATAATTCTATTGGATGCGTGCTTGGCCAACATGATGAGTCAGGGAGGAAAGAAAGAGTGATATATTACTTCAGTAAGAAATTTACTGAATGTAAAACAAGATACTTGCCAATTGAGAAGTTTTGTTGTGGCTTAATCTGGACAACCCAGAGATTTAGACAATACACGTTGTACCATACAACTTGGCTCATCTAAAAAATGGATCATTTAAAGTACATGATGGATTCGATTGCGTTGAATGGAAGAATGGCTCGATGGCAAATTTTACTTTTTGAATTTGATATAATCTATGTAAACTAAAAGGAAGTAAAAGGGAGTGCAATAGCAGACTTCCTAGCTAGTAGAGCTTTAGAGGATTTGATGTATGTTGCGATCATTGAAGAAGGTACTCCAGAAGAACATCCTTGGAAACTAAATTTTGAGAAGGCCTCAAATGCCATGGGTAACGGAATTAGGGAAGTCCTGATATCCCCAGACAGAGATCATTATCCTTTTACTAGTAAAATTGATTTTAATTGCAAAAATAACATGGCAGAATACAAAGCATGCATCATCGGTATCTGTGCGTAATATCAAGGTACTAGAGGTATATGTGGATTCTGCACTAGTAATATATCAACTCAAAGTTGAATAGACGACGAGAGATCCCAAGTTAATCGATTATCGAAGGCAGGTCCTTAAATTAATTAAGGAGTTTGATGTCATCACCTTCTACTACCTTCCACGAGATGAAAATCAGATGGCCGATGCCTTGGCTACCTTAGCTTTCATGGTCAATGTGAACAAACAAGAGGATGTGAAACCTATCCAGATGAGTATATATGAGGCTCTGGCCCATTGTTACAACATCGAGAAAGAAGAAAATGATGATCATCTTTGGTACCACAACATATTGCACCATGTAGAGAACCGTGAATAGCCTGAGCAAGCAATCGAGAATGATAAAAGGATGCTAAGAAGGCCGGCCAATGAGTATATCCTAGATAGAGAGATCCTATACAAAAAAAATGATCAGGTGCTAATAAGATGTGTGGACACTGTTGAGGCCAAGAAAATCTTGAAAGAAGTCCATAAGGGTGTTTGTGGAAAACATGCTAATAGTTTTACAATGGCTAGGAAAATCATGATAGTCAAATATTATTGGTCTACCATGGAAGGGGATTGTATCAATTATGCCAAAAGATGTCATAAATGCCAAATTTATGGAGACAAAATTCATGTGCTTCATTCACCTCTTCATGTTATGACTTCCCCATGGTCTTTCTCTATATGGGGCATGGATGTCATTGGGCCAATCTCACTGAAAGCTTCCAATGGAAATTGATTCATCTTTGTGGTCATCGATTACTTCGCCAAATGGGTAGAAGCCACTTCTTATGCCAATTTCACAAAGTCAGCAGTTAGCAAATTCTTGAAGAAAGAGATCATATGTCGATATGGAATGCAAGAAAGGATCATATCTGACAATGAATTAAATTTGAACAACAACATAATAGTGGAGGTCTGTAGTTAATTCAAGATTAAACATCACAACTCGTCACCATATCCCCCAAAAATTAATGGTGCAATTAAGGCAGCCAATAAGAACATTAAAAAGATCATGGGGAAAATGACGGTGACTTATAAAAATTGGCATGAGAAGTTACCATTTGCCTTTTATGCTTATCGAACGTCTGTCGGAACCTCCAATGCGGCAATGCATTTCTCATTGGTTTATGGAATGGAGGCAGTCTTGCCCATTAAATTCAAGATTCCTTCTCTTCAAGTTTTATCAAATTTGGATTTAGATGAAGAAGAATGGATCCAATCTCGATATGATCATCTAAACTGGATAGAAGAGAATAGGATAAAAGCTATCCGTCATGGTTAGATGTACCAAAAATGGATGATTCGAGCTTATGACAAAAAGGTTTGCCGTAGGGAATTTCATGAGGGGGACCTGGTATTGAAAAAGATTCTGCCCATACAAAATGACTTTTGAGGAAAATGGATGCAGGATTGGGAAGAACCTTATGTAGTAAAGAAAGCCTTTTCGGGAGGAGCATTGATTCTCACCGAAATAGATGGCAAAACCTGCCCAACCCGGTGAATTCAGATTCAGCTAAGAAATATTTTACCTAAAAAAAAAGGAGAAAAGGCCAAGGCGAAAACCCATAAAGGACATCTTGAGAACAAAGGAGTTTTGAGTTGAAAACCCAAAAAGGGAGGCTCAAATTTTAACCAAAGAATGGGCATGTAATAGTTGTTTCCCCTCAAAGGTAACAAGAATGAGAAACATTGCATCTTGGGGCATCAACAAAGTACTCTGAACCTCTTAGACACATATCAAGCTTAAAATGGTCCTAAAAAAATTTGTACAAAGAAACTCATGCTGCGATATTTGGGGCACCTAATTTCATTTTACTCACTTTGTGTTTTAGTAATGTTTGCTATTTTGATTAATCTTTTCATTTCGAGTTTTGTTCCCAATAAATTTCAATCCTATCCATTGTTACGACATTTTTCAAGCATTTTTACATTAAAATAACAATTAATGGACTAATAATATTCAAGTAAAATGATTTCTTGTAACAGCCCAAATACGACCTTAACCAAAACGGTGGTTTCGAAACCATGAATCCGAATTAGAAAAAATATTTTATTTATTTATTTGATGTCTATGTTAACTGTTTGTGGATGAGTAAAAATATCGTAGGATAATTTAATTGTTTTGATGTTCAATTAAATAAAAGGATCAAATAGTTAAAGTGGGAAAAGTAGTGTGCATGAATTTAGGAAGGCCAATTGAAATGCTTTACTCAAATAGGGACTTGCATGTCAAATTTCCACAATTGTTTATAGTGGACGGTAATGATGATGGGGGAGGAATTTTTAACATTTTATAACCTTAAATATAATATTTTAAGTTTATTTTAATGTGTATTATATTAAGGAATTAATAAAAAAAGAAAGAACATAAAATAAATTTGAGTTTCTCTCTCTTGCCTTCATCTTCTTCACCGATTCTCCTTAAAGAAAAAAGAAGAAATTTCTCCCTCATCATCCGGCCATTGCATGTTGTTGTAAGGTGATTAATTGAGTTTTAATTTAGTAGATTCTTACATAATTGAGCTGGTCACTTTGAACATGACCGAAACTATGTTAAAATTTTTGGAATTTAACATGCTTAGATTCGACCATGGGGGGAGTATTTGTGATTAGTAGTGTTGAAGAATATAAGATTATTTGAGATAGAAATCTAGATGAAATGGAGTATAGTGATTTAAGTTTGTATGAATGCTATGGAAGTCATTTTTAATTGGAGCATAAAGATGCTCTTTATTCTTGATTGAATGTTGAAGTGAGCTTGTATAAGGTTTAGTTTAACTAAATTGTTTGGTTGTGTATATATGTTGAAAAACGGGTGCATTTTAATATCATAATCGGCCATGGATGAATGTTTATATCTTGGAAGTGATTGTTGATAGAATGTTAAAGATAGGTGATAAATAGAAACATTTTTGAATTAGAGAGTTTGGTTAAATTAAATATTAGGAGTTTAATTGCATAAATTAATTTGTTAAGGGTACAAATGCCATTATAAATAACTCATATAGACTTGAATGGGACTAGTGCAAATTCGGTTCTTAAAGAATTAATCTGAAATTCTTGTAATTCGGGTGTTATCTGCTAAGGGCCTTAATTCGTGAGAAAAACCAAACTAGAGGGGTGAAGGTGTAAATTAGAAATTACATGTTAAGAGTTATTTAGTGTATAAGAGGATTAATTTATTTTGAGGAGTATTCGGCATTACCTTAAAATGTGTATGAATTTTATGTATTTGAGTGAATAATACAATGATGTGTTTTGAGTTGAGATGAATGAAAAATTATTGAATAGACTCTCTTCGAACTTTATTTAGATCAAGGGAAGAAAGAGTTGGAAAAAGATCGGGGGAAAGCTAAACTAGAAGAGTAGCCGGGAAACCCTGAATCGTCGTTCTTCGAGGTAAGATTTCAAGCAAATGAATTAATTGAAACAATTCTTTATACATTGATAATGTTTGAAGGGTATCAGATTATTGAGCTAATAGTGCCGAATGAATTATCTAGATTATTTAACCGTTTAGATTTTGTAAAGTAAGTTAAGATAGTTGATTTAGTAGTGTGAATTTTTGTACCACCTTAAATTGAATGCAAAGGTCATAAATATATATAATACTAAGTGACGGTAAGGAATGTATTCGAAGTAAAGACATAGTATGGAGGTAATGTGTTAGATATTTTAGTTATATTGAACATGAGAATATAATTATTTACATGAAATAATACATGGGCGATTATATGATTGGATGAATGTTAGTTTGATTATATGAATGATTTGGTAGTTTTTATATGAATTACGAGTTTACTAAATGTACTATGGGTACGAAACTATGATTGAGCATTAAGTGGCAGGATAATAAGTAACGACTCTGTGTGAGCGGTACGTTACGGGATTTTGAGTAACGGCTCTATGTGAGCAATACGTTATGGGATTATTGAGTAACGGCTCTGTGTGAGCGATACGTTACGAGATTATTGAGTAACGGCTCTGTGTGAGTGATACGTTACGAGATTATTAAGTAATGGCTCTGTGTGAGTGATACGTTACGAGATTATTGAGTAGCGGCTCTGTGTGAGCAATACGTTACAAGATCATTGAGTAACGGCTCTATTTGAGCGATACGTTACATAGTGATTTTAACGAAGGTACTAATCGTTTGAAACACTGTTAAGCTTATTTATCAATGTGCAGGTACATGGCTCGTTTTAAAAGACTATGTTATGAATGCGAATTGGTATATAGTATTGTTAGGAAATAATATCCTAGAATTATGTATGAATGACAAAGTTTCGAATGGTATGTATATTTATAGAGGAGCGTTTAGTCATACAATATCCATGAATTGGTTCTTGGTATCTTGATTGTTCGGCGATGTTGTTGTTGTATATGAAATGCTTATTGAAATTATTTAGTAGAATAAATGTACTTAGTTTATCAAGCTGAAACCTTACTAAGCTGTGAAGCTTACTTTCTCTTCGTTGTTTCTTGGAATTTATAGATCACCTTTGGAAGGTCCAACCTAAGCTCGTGGATCAATTCGGAAGCTCATTATATTATCATCTATCTTGGTACCCATTATTGATGGATTAATCTTTGATGATTATGGCATGTATAAGCTATTTTGTTTTCTTAGGATTTGTATAAGATGAACCTTTAATAGATGTATGCCATGCGAAAATGGCTAAATTGTAGTACTTTGATTTTGTGTATGTTCGGTCATGAGGTTAATCCTTTTATGAAAGTATAATTGTTCATATGTTTATGCTTGATGTATGATAAGGTAGCTTGAATGACCCCTTTTTGGTTGAAGTTTTATTGTGCAAAGCCGTATATGATGATGGTGTACTTTAGTAACTAACGTTTCATGTTACTTGTATATGTGTGTAATGAGTTCGGTTTATATATATATTAGGATGTGAAATTTCCCTTCTGTTTCAAGTTAGTACTACAGAAGCATGATCAACGTGTAATATTATCGATTATGGATTGGGTTTAGTTTAGTAATACCTCTTAACTATGATCCGGCGACGGATACAGGTTAAGGGTGTTACATTTCTGCATATTGCTTTGAAAGGTTTCTAAATAGTACAAGAACCTGAAACAGGACCACTAGTAAGAATTAACCAAATCTAAAGGTTGGAAATATCTGGGAACGAATAGTCTAAATTATGATTATTTCTTTGGGTTTCCTATCAAAGATATCAAATTTGAACAAGAAGGCATGGTAACACATCAGTAATAAAATCTGAACGAACAACGAGCAATGTCAACCTTAGCACTAAAATGCGATCATTCTAAAAAAATGTCATTCTACATTCATGCAAATATCATTCATATACATATAGTTAGTAGCATTTGATTCATTTTGACCATAACATCCTAATTTCTTGACATAAAATATAGGCCTATGAAATGGATTCTACAAGTCTTGTTCCCCAGAGAACGGTGTAAAAGATCAGTGAAACCACAAATCCTATACCCTTCTTATACCCTTGAAGTTGTAGTGGGTTGGATTAAATCTGCCATAGCGAATCTTATCTCTCTGAAGTTGCAGTGGAGTAAGATGAAGCTACAAATCCTATATCCCTGAAGTTACTGTGGATAGGATTGAAGCTATAATTTCTATACCCATGAAGTTGCAATGGGTTGGAATGAAACTACGATGGCAAATCTTATCTCCCTGAAGTTGTAGTGGATTGAATTGAAGCCAAAATTTTTATACCTCTAAAGTTGCAGTGGGCTGGAATAAAACTATGATGGCAAATCTTATCTCCCTGGAGTTGTAGTGGAGCAAGATGAAGCTACGAATCCTAATTCCCTAAAATGGCAGAGGATCAGGTTAAAGCTACAAATCTTATATCCTTGAAGTTGCAGTGGATCAGATTAAAGTTATAATTCCTATACCCCTGAAGTTACAGTGGGTTGGAATGAGGTTAAAAATATATTAGCCCTGAAGTTGCAATGGATTGGATTGAAACTACAACAACAAATATTATCTCCTTGAAGTTACAATGGAGTAAGATGAAACTATAACACTAAATTCTGCCTTCCTAAAGTTATAACGAAGCAGATACAGTGAAGTAGAGTAACCAATGAATTTAAAGAATGAGCTACTTGAAAAAGATGAGCACCAAAGAAGTCGAGATTCAACAGGATTGGAAAAAATTTGGCCTTTTTTAAAATCTTTGCTCCATTCCCGTTACACACCAACTAGCAAAAAGGGGCAGCTGAAACAGGCCAATTTTATCCGGCCTAGAGAAAAAAAAACAAAACAGGTAAATTAAAAAATAAACAAGTCCATCTTACAAGCCCAAACCAAGCCTAAAGTATATTATCTAACCCAAAACCCTAAAAGCCCAATACTACATCAACCCAAGCCCAAAACCTTAAAAAACTAATAGAAACCCTAGTGTCACCCTAAGAGCTTGGCACGCCCCCTCGCCACGTTAGCCTATGTGCCACCCGAGACCTTTCCCCCTCCTTTCACCAAAATGGCAAGGCACGGCTCCTCAACGCCGTTGACTTTGCAATGAATACATGCAAAGGAGAAAGAAAAAGCAGAGGACAAAAGAAAATAGTAGAAAAAAAAAAGGAGTGTAACATCCTAATATTGGGGTTATTTGTGATTGAATTATTTTTTCTTGTGTATGAATTGTTGTGATATTATTCGTAGAGTTATAAGACTAAATTAGGGGTCTTGAGTATGCTCGGTTTAGTAGAGTAATTTTTAGCATGGTTTATTTAATGAAGTGGATTAAGTGAGCTTAGCACTTAAGTTAATTTAAGTGTTAATTAAAGCACAAGAGGAGTAAGTGGCAAGTTGGTTAAGGAGTTTGAAAGGTGGCTTGAGGTTAGAGGTTCGAGTAGTATGTTAAGCAATTTGAAAGTTTATTTTTTTGTATTTTAACATTAATGGCGGTCAACCTATGTTTATGATAGGTTGGATTTTCATCTTTGGTAAGTTTAATTTTGCTTAAGGAAAGCTTGAAGATAGGGATAAGAATCTTGAGTTTATAGTATTATGAGGGACAAAGGCATGAAAGGTGGAGAATGTTTTGAAAGAAATCCTATGCCTTAATGCATGTATGTGGACTGCATGTAAGGCTAAGGGAGTGGTCAAATTTTGGTAGGTAGCTTGGGGGATGTTGGCTAAACTTTTGTTTTGTGTATCATTTTTGTTTGTTTTTCTCTCCAAAAGCTCTCATCTTTGGCCGAATGTCTAGGGTGTTTTTAGTGCAAAATTTCTTTTGAAGACAACTTCATTTTGTTGAAAACAAAATACCACTTTCTTTCTCTCATTTGTCTTTTGAACCAAACTACATTTTTTTGCATCTTGTGCATTTTCTTCTTTGCTAAAGTTTGTGGTGACCGAATATCATTTCTTCTATCTCTCTTTTTCTTCCATTTTCTAAACTTTGGCCGAATCTCCTACACCATTATCTTTCATCTACTACTTTTCTTTTCTTTTCAAAACCGAATCCCCTATTTCTCCTTTCTTCTCAATAATTTCTTTATTGGCCGAATATACTCCTTTGGGTGTGCCGAAACTCTCTTCTTCCAGGTAGAAGTATCTTGGCCGAATATTGAAGGTGGTAAGGATTTATTTTAAGGATTATTCTTTTGATTATTCTAAAGTCAAGGCTATTATTTTTAATGGTTGCCGATTGTAGGAAGTGAAGCGATTCACGCACTGCTGTCGTAGTTAGTACTCGAAGGCGATTAGGTGAGGTTTCGGGTTCATATGATAACCCCGTAGAATTATTTGGTTTGGCCGAATAGTCCATGTCCCTAACTCTTGTGTTTGGCCGAATATAGGAGCAAGAAATCTTGTGTGGCCAATTGACTCTTTGAGGATTAGGACTATCGTTGGTGAAAGGTGTGTACATACACACCTTATAACTATTTAATATGCTAAGTGTTATATGTATGCTTAATCGGTTTGTGTAGATTCGGATGTAATACCATCATGATATAGACAAGGATTTGGGTAAGTCTTTGTTGCTATGAGCTTTCTTTTGATGCTTTTGGGAAGCATGGTATATTTGGAATATGTGGCTTATAATATATGGCTCATGATAGATCTGTTGGATATTGATTAATAAATCTATTGGCATGACAATTGTTAATTAAATATTATTGATTCATGTGGGATCAAATGAGTGGAGGGGGCAGTGATATTCGTGTTGACGGACACCAGTGTTTTGGTAACACATTGTGACTACGGCCACCGAGGTTTGGTACCTCCAGAGGTTTGGCACCTCATAGTGTCTCGCCCTCGTGGCTTAGCACCACCGTGGGTTGGCCCCACTTTGAGATATGGGATTGACGCCGGTGATTTGGTATCACACGATGGGTTGGCCCCATCATTCGATTTGTGTCTTGGACACCGTAGATTTGGTATCTCCAAAGTGATTTGGTATCACATATGTGACTATACGTCACCAGTGGTTTGGCACCACCAGTGGTTTGGTACCACACGGGGTAGAGAAAGGCGTTTGGATGGCTAGGTTGGGTGCATATTAAACTTTTGCATATTAATTGGTTATGACTTGTGTATGTGTTGCACTAAACCGGGGAAGGATTACACATTGAGTCTTGGCGACTCACCTTCTCCTTTAAATTTTCAGTGACTCGTAGATCGCGGATAAGGAGCTGGAAGAACTCGAGGTGGCCATGCAAAGGAACATTTGGATTAAATGATTTATGAACTACTTTTATTTTATTGTTGGTTATTTTGCTTAAATTGTAATAAGGCCTACTAGGATTATATTTTGGTTATTTTATCTGCTTTTGGATAATTTGTTTAATAACTTAATGACTTGAAAATGGATACACATGTTTTCTCAAATTAATACGCAAAAAAATGTTTTATTGTGCCATCGGTACACTTGAATCAGAATAAACCCGACCTAATAAATTATTAAACCAAAACAATATCTTTTATCAAAATTTAAAACGGCTTAAAGGGATTTTTTTTTCAAAATGTTTTCTCTCAGAGCATACCAAATTCGGTCATAACGTTTAATGAGTTTGGGATGTTAAAATTAGTATCAGAGCCCAGTTCAAAGCTCGACTGTGGGGGCCCAAGGCCCAAAAATGTTTTTAGTAGGCCTATTTGAAATATTTTAGTTTTGAATAAGCATGGCACCGAGTCTCCGGCACCAATCCGCCCAGGTAAGTACCTCTAACTTTTTGTATGGATTATTATTATAGAAGGGTAGGTAGGGAACGTAGTTAGTGTGATAGGTGTTGAACCTTAAGACTAGTCCACCCCAACAAAACTCATAAGACTTTAATGGCCTAATTAAAACCAACCCGTGACCAAGTCGTCGAGTTAGGGTGTGGTAACCTTGGTGCGCATGTCTAGGATTGGATTTGGAAGAGCTTGGTATTTAAGCAGTCCTCGTGACTCACCTCCTCTTCGTGGGATTCCTACCAGTGCGTAGCTTCAGCTCACCCTAACCAAGAGGACTCATCATAAGTAAAACCCTAAATAAAACCCGAAGGGACTAGTCATGTTTTAAGGAAAACTTCAGCTTTAAAATCACTAAATTATCTCTTTTAGATAGTAGGACAAATTCATCTTCAAAATTATCAAATATTCCCGGTTTAAAAAAAATTACCAAAATACCCCTGGTTTTCAAAATTCTGCCATACCTTTAAATTTAAGAATTTTTCGAAAATACTTCTCAGTTTTAAAAATTACAAAATGATTTGATTTATTAAAGTTTTCAAATTTCTTCGATTTATTACAAAAATACCTCAGAGGAAAAATGACGAAAATACCCCAGGTTAGAAACTACGTAAATGCCCGAAGAGTGCATAGGTATGAAAGGTATTAGGGAATGGATGTACTTTTCTATGTAAACTAGAAAGAAGACTTAAAACTCTGTTTGATCAAAAGTATCTCTATTAAATTCTTTTCATAAAATTTCTTCGCGGATAACCAAGTGAAACATGTACTAATTCATAAAATTTCCTAATCAGATTAAAGTGCGATAGTTAGAATGAGCTTTAGAGGACGTGGCCGTCGTGGGACTGAAAGGGCAAGATCATCATGTCGTAACTCGTCAGTCAAGTCGTGGATCTGAGAACGATATACCACCGCCACCACCACCCCCAACTTTTGGACCCGAAGAGCAGTATCAGACGGGTGATGATGTAGTGTCACAAGCGATGCTGCGGGTTCTGGAAAGGGTAGCTGGAATGGGTGGAGGTGGAGGAGCTCAAAAATCGGTACCTGAGGGACTTCGAGCTAACGGAGCTGAATTTTTCTGAGGTGTATCTGGTGTAATGCCCAATACGGTTGAGTATTGCTAGAATCGACCGAAAGAATCATGGATGAGATAGATTTGACAATTGAGGAGAAACTGAAAGGGGCGGTGTCGCTTCTCAAGGATGAGCCATATCGATGGTGGCTCACGGTTCGAGATAGTGCTACGGCAGACGATCTTACTTGGGAGTATTTCAAACCGCTATCGTAAGAAGTATGTGGGCACTATCTACATTGATGCACAAAGGAAAGCTTTTCCGGGTTGGTACAAGGAAATAAGTCGTGTCGTAATATGAAGCGAATTTTGAGATCGAGCCGCTATGCTCGTGGAATTGTGTCAACGAGCATGATCGGTGTGTCCGCTTTAAAGACGGACCGAGGATGACTTGAGATCGCTGATTGCTCCACAAGCAGAGCGTGAGTTTGCTATTTTGGTGGAAAAGGCTAAAGTAGCCGAAGGGGTCAAGGCATCCGTGAGATGTAATTATGATAGAAACAAATGTAAAAGAGGCTTTGGATCATCTGGATCGGGTAGTAACACTCAGAAGAGGGCTAGGCAGGATGGGCCGAATCAGGCAGAAGGCTTATGGCTACTAATCGAGACCAACTCAAGGCAACAACACTGTGGAAAGTCACATTGGGAGGATGTTGGGTGGTGAGAGGGTTGTTTTGAATGTGGGTCTTTGGATCACCGTGTGAGGGATTGTCCACGGAAGTTGGCAAGGAATCAGCCAGAGGGTTAAGGTCATGCTCAGTTCAGAAAGGAGGGACCAGCACCGCAGAGAGGTCGTGGTAATGGTAGAGGTGGTAATGGCTCTAGTGGAGGTCGCGGAGCAACTGGCAGAGGTATTGGCAACATGGAGGCTAGGCAGCCTGGTTTGGTGTATGCTGCGAGGCGTCGTGAGGAGGGAGACGCATCGGACGTCATAACCGGTATGTTTTTAATCTTTGGTGTCCCATATACTATTTTGATAGATGTGGGTTCGATGCATTCTTACGTTGCTAGTGGCATAGTTAAGACCATGAGTTTAGTTTCTGAGACTGCTTCTAGGAGGATGACCGTACTTAGTCCTTTAGGTTACTCTGTAGAAGTAGATAAGCTGTATAGAGATGTACCCCTAGAACTCCAAGTGGTAGTGTTTGTAGCCGATCTGATGGAACTGCCATTTGAGGAGTTCGATCTAATTCTTGGGATGGATTGGTTGGTCAAGTACCAAGCAAGTTTGGATTGCGCTGCTAAGCACATGGTTTTGAAGACGGTTGAAGGTGAAGAAGTGGTCATGATAGGTAATAGGAGAGATTATCTATCCAACGTGGTATCTAGTTGAAAGCTGTGAAGATGGTCAGGAAGGGCTGTGAGGCGTTCGTAGTTCATGTGTGTGCTTTGGAAGCTAAAGAGTTTTCTGTAGGGAATGTTCAAACTGTAAAGGAATATGCTGACGTATTTCCTGAAGAACTTTCGGGTTTGCCTCCAGATCGGAAAGTTGAATTCGGTATAGACTTGTTACCCGGAACGGCACCTGTATCTATAGCACCGTACCGAATGGCACCAAAGGAATTGGTGGAACTGAAGGCTCAAATTCAGGAGCTCTTGGACCAAGGATTTATCCGACCAAGTATATCTCCGTGGGGAGCACCTGTGCTGTTTGTCAAGAAGAAGGACGGTTCAATGCGGATGTGTATTGACTACCGCCAATTGAACAAGTTAACGATCAAGAACAGGTATCCGTTGCCTTGGATTGATGACTTGTTTGACCAACTGAAGGGTGCATCGGTATTCTCGAAGATAGATCTTAGGTCGGGATATCATCAACTCAAGGTGAAGGAGTTTGGTGTGCACAAGACGGCATTCCATACAAGGTATGGGCATTACGAGTTTTTGGTGATGCCATTTGGGTTGACCAATGCACCGGCAGCATTCATGGACTTAATGAATAGGGTGTTTTAGCAAGATTTGGATCAATTTGTCGTGGTGTTCATAGACTACATATTGGTTTACTCAAAGACGGAGGAGGAACATGACATGCATCTGCAGATAGTTCTACAAGCACCGAGGAGAAGCGCTTATATGCCAAATTTAGTAAGTGCGAATTTTGGCTTAGAGAGGTGGCTTTCTTAGGTCACGAGTGTCGCAGAGGGATTAGAGTAGATCCTCGCAAGATCGAGCGGTGTTGGACTGAAATCGCCTAGGTCAGTGGCAGAAATTTGAAGTT